>JANCRC010000009.1:5002500-6252500 GCA_024362995.1 Heteromeles arbutifolia
ATTCGAAAGTTCCGAATATTTGGTCTTTGGATAATTGAATCTGGAAACATTATACATGTTTGTACTTGAATATAAATTGTAGCAATTGTGAGTGATATAATTCATATCCTTGGAAGAGATCTTATTATAGTTTTTACAAAGCTTTGGGACAGAATCACATTTTCATATCATGTGGGGTATTTGGAAAACCTGTACTTGGAAGTGACATTTTTATGGTTTTTCACAAAGATTTGGGACATTAATATCACTTGCTCATAAGGTTCTTTACGAATAAGAATCTATAGTGTAAGGTATTTGATAAGCATCACAATGGATTCATTTGACATTTAATCTCTCACCTTAACCCCATTGTATTATATCTATATGAATAGCTATGTGATATATTATACAAATATTATCTTTTGTTTCTTATTGAAAATAAATATGTAAATAAATTTTGATGTGGATGTAAATAGATTTTAATATATTTCACACGTTTAACACAGTTTTAAAACCCGTGGCATCGCGCGGGCTCAATTGCTAGTATATCCCTAAAAGCCAGCGGCACAAACCCAAAAATTGTAGTCACTTATATCCACTAGGAAGCTAACTAATAATAAAATATATTAGAAAATAAAGTCCTAATTAAGTTAGGATAAACTGCACAGAAACTGTCCAGTCACGTTTTAGCCTCAAATCTCCTTCAAATCCGGCCCAAGATAGCTTGTTTTAAAGATAAGAACGTTCTGAACACATCTCCAGCTGGCCACGAACCCATCCGATGTCATCTTGGGCTCCAAAAATGCAATTCCAGCCCAAAACGTCACTATTTCAGCACTGCGCATCGCTCTTTTATTTTTATTGCCAGAAAATAACCGCTTGGTGGAAAAATCTGATATTTTGATACTATCAAGCCAACTGAATCACAAACGTCCTCCAACTGAAATTACTCCAAAATTTGTCCATCTGACCACGTTTTGCTTCAGAAGAGGTCGAAAATCCTATATTGAAAATACAATTTAAAGTATCAAAATTCTTTCAAAATATTAACCAAAATATACTAAGAATATGATCAAAAATATAATATAAAATCTACTCATCCTCGCACATCTAAACAATTGATCTTAGCATTCCTCTCGAGGCTTGATAGCAATATGACAATGACTTTTATCTTATCTTCACTGTACACCGAGGTTGTCTTGCATATATTCCAATCAAATGGATACTTTTTACTAGAAAGCATCAAAAGGAAGTTAGATAGCCACATGGTGGCATTTGGTGCACATGAGAACACCAGATTGGATTTATGAAAGCATAGGATGCCAACCTGTGACGGTTTCCTTTGTGCCACTAAACCCTAGAAACCATCCCATCTCAAGGCAAAGAAAATTATCATGTCCTTGTAAATCTAAAGGTTCAAAACATGAGAAAACATATTTAATTAGTGGTAAAGAGTTGAAAGGTTGGCAATAAGAGATATCAGCTTGTTTTTAAGAAGAACGCTCATATTTGGTTTTTGTTTTATTTATTATTTAAGAGGAATGCTAAGATTTGTTTAAAGACTTAGGCTTAGATTCAAATACTAAACATAAAACGACATCATTTTAAATGTAAAGGGGTTTGGTTTGGTTCGGTTTCCAAATCTCTAAAATCGAAACCGAACCAAATTAAAGACTTAGGCTTCGATTCAAATACTAAACATAAAACGACATCATTTTAAATGTAAAGGGGTTTGGTTTGGTTCGGTTTCCAAATCTCTAAAATCGAAACCGAACCAATAAAGTTTGGTTCGGTTTTTTTTGCAATTTTTGGTTTTTCTATTTCGATTTGGTGCTCGGTCCGATTTTTTTTCAGTTTTCGATTTTTTGAACCTACCCCTACTCACAGCATCTGGATGGAAGAGGAGCGAAAAGCCTCTTCAAAATCAAAGCTCCTGCCATTTCTCTCCCTCTCTCTCTTTTTTGTCCTTCAAAGAAGTGTTGAGGTGAGGAAGAACAAGAAAAACGTGATACACTTTTGGTCAATAATTGAGTGGACCCCACACGTTAATCATAGTGTTTTTTTTTGTTTTTTTAATTTTTTTAATTTTTAAACATATCATAGAGTCTTAATCCTTATAATTTAACTGACAATTTCTTAATAGTTTGGTTGGTATGAGAGTGACAGAGTGGGATTTGAATCTTCTCTGGATCCAAAGGATCTGAGCCTACGGATCAAGTGATCCGGACCGTCTAAATTTGATCAAACGGTTACAATTATTATAACTTTTAAAGAGATCTCCTGTTTGTAATCGTTGGATCAAATTTGGACGGTCCGGATCACTTAATTCGCAGGCTCAGATCCTTTCGATCCGAAGAGGATCCAAATCCGACAGAGTGTGGGTTGGGTGAATTTCAGTGGACCCCACACGTTAATCATGCATGTAAGTAGCAATTACATTGACTTGGTTACTTAATAGATTGCAGTTGGACTATAAAAATAGAAGAAATTTTTATGTGTTTGGAACACAAGTGGTATACCGCATGTTATTATATAAGTGTGTCACGCTTCGATCCCGACATACGTCCAAGATCGACACGTGACGTCACCAAATACCCGTATCTCTAACTTACCCAGCCTCCGGGATATGGCAAAGCACAACTCGAGAATCGAATCGCATAGTAATTTCTCGTACATTTTATGGCTGCATCTAACATCTTCGTTAGACTACCTACGTACTCTCAATGGGGATCAAGTCATTCGTAGTTCATCCATAATGAACTCCTATCACCTCTACAAGTCATTACTACATACATGTAAACATAGTAACCCTTATGAGACGTATAAGCACATAGCTTCAGAACGTGAATTGTCAAATTGGTTTTGGTTTCCGTGTCGTAATGCATATAGATATGTATACTTATTAAGACACCCATTTTAACATTCAAACAAAGAAAGTGATGTATAAACATGAAGCACTTAATCAAAATAGTAATCACACCGAATCGGATTTGTCAAACTATTGATATTTATACCAACACTAACCTTACCAACCAATATAATTTAAATAAAATCATAATCAATTACCATATGCATACCCCTTTCAAATTCTATATCAAAACATAGAGCCAATAGTACGTATAAAAGCAATAATCTAACTATGGTTTGATAATAATCAGCTGGACTAATTGTAGCAAATAAAATAGCTTGTTTTCTTCAAAACCAATCCGATTGGATTGCAAAGATTGAGTGAGGAAGATATGCATGTACTTTGATACACATGTAGATAAAACCACCTGCATATATTTTCTCTTCATAAGTAATTACGTATTCAGTATACAATCGTTTGGAAAACAACCAGCTTCCCGAAGTGGACTAGTCGAAATACTTTGCCAAGGGTAGTAATACAACAATATAGCTTTCTGCATGATACAAGTCTTCAGAAACAGGGCAATTAAACAAAACATCCCTTTCGGCTTTTATACCATTCTAGGGTTTAGGCATTTGCATATATTTTATATATACTAAAACCCAAACTTCTGGTTACTGTTCTAGGGCAGTGTGCGGACCAAAATGCCCCTCAATTTTTTCATCTTCTTTATTTTGATGCTGAAATTCTACAGTAACATGACCGTTTTGCCCTTTTCGTTCTACGTGTCTTTCATTGCTCGGCATTCTCGACTCTTCTGTTCTGAGTCATTCCGCTCTCTCTCATCTAAATCCAAAAGATTAGATTGCAGCTTCTCAAACTCTCTCTCTCGCACCGCCACCATCAGCTGCTCGAATGCTGGGTCTCCAAAGGGGTTGTTTTGTAAAACGCTCTCTACTTAAGGCAATTATCATCGATGGAAAAATATGCCAGAAAACTCAAGAGATTTCAGTATTCAAACTATGGGTTGTAACAACCCGTCCCGATAGAAGGGGTATTTTTGTGAAATTTCACCTTGGACTAAATCCTCTTCTTTTAAAATTGTTTTTTTGGCCTTAATTGGTGAGCCCAAGGGGCCCACCCCCTGATTTGTCCCCCGGTCCCTTCCCCTTTTCTTTCTTTTTTATTCTGATTTTTACAACTCTCAGCTCTCTCCCTCAACTCTCTGTGCTCTCTCCTCCCCGGTGACCAACACCCATAAACACACACATACGCACACCCTAGGATCCTCCCTGGCGAGAACTGGAACCCAGGATAGGTCCGTGGTGCACCACAATGGCGGAGAGCACTGTTCTTTCCCTCTCTCGTCGAACTCCAATGCAGACCGCCCCTTTCGAGGCAATTTTCGGCCAAACCAAGATGAGTTGGCCGGCGTACAAGGTATCAATCTCTTCGTCTCTCTGAGTACTACAACTTTCCTTTTTGTTTCACCCAATTTCATTGAGTATTGAAGAAGTTATACTCATTTGAATCTTACCCAGTTTCCGGCGAGTCCGACAGCTTTCGAGGCGCTTTCCGGCCAAACCACGGCGAGTTAGACGTCGTGCGAGGTACCATTCTCTTTGTCTCTTCGAGAACTACAACTTTTGTTTTTGAATCACTTGATTTCGTCGAGTATTGACAAAGTTATGGTCAATGGTTTTGTACTTACCTAGTGGTCCTTTCCGCTACGGGACGTAGGGATAGATTCCTGTCCGTCCCGGGCGAAGGTTTGGTGTTGGCATAGGGCCTATAGGGTGTTTCCTCTGGCATTTAAGACCAGGGATGGGGAGCCGGCATGGGGCTTGGGGGTTATTTCCTCTGACTGTCTGCTTAGAGATGGGGAGCCGGCATGGGGCCTGGAGAGTTATATTGGACATTCACTAGAGATTATTATATATGAGTTATGATTTGAGACATTGCACGACATGCTAGGTTTCGGAAAACCTATGTTTATCATGATATATATGTGTTTTCATAAAACTTGGGGGTTGATACGTTGATAACTGTTTTACTATATGTATATCAAATTGGTCCACTCATGTTTGTTTTCCGCCCCCTTCAGGGCTTAGAATCGAGGCATACAATCCTGGCATCAAGGCAATTCCGCATCGGCATCTTCGAGTCCTCTCGGTGTAGGACCTATTCCTTTGTTCATTCAATTTTATATTAATTCTTTTAGTGTTCTAGATTATATGTGTGCTCTGAACACGTTCCTTAAATTCATATTCTTTATTCTTTTATATTTATAAGTCTTATCTATCCCTTGTTTTCAGCATTTGCATTCAATAAATGGCTTTCGTCACCCTTCGGGTGTCGACCAGCACGTGTCTATCCTGGTATTCGGGGAATATCAGGATCAGGGCGTGTCATGAGTTCTCTCAGACTTCACAATTGTTGGATCTGGTTTCTCTTCAAACTTCACAATCTGCCAGAAAACTCAAGGTTCGTCTCTCTCTCTCTCTCTCTCTCACCTTTTTTTCAATTCATGATCGTATTTCCTTTGCATGAATGCTGGATCTGTTGCTTTTGACAAATTCTGCACTCTTTTTGCTGCGTTGGCTTTCATTTTCTCAGTCTCTATTTCTCTGTTTGCTTTCGTTACCCATTCCAGATCTTTTCTTTCTCTGTTTGCTTCTACTGGTGTGCCTCTACAGCATTTTTTTTGGCAAATTCCTGGAGTACAAAAATAGGGATTTCTTTGGCGCCGTGTGGTGTGTTCCGTTCCGATTTGTAGAAGATATTTGAAGGTAAGTTAGTTTAAAGCAATTCGAAAGTTTGGGAGGGTTTGGGATATTATAAAGTTTTTTTTCTAATTCTTGCAAAAACCATGTATAACAGTATAATTGTGTTTTGATTATTAAAAATAAACAGCCAGATCATATATCTATAAATCATAATTTTTAGAGTTTACTACCTTCTTCGTGAGATGACTCCAATTTATATTAATTTTGAGCCACATAGATGATATATGAAAAAAATGAACGCCAAAAAGCAGTAATGTTCCGACACTTGTGAAACACCCAAATTTAAACATGAAAATTTGAAAGATATTTCTCACAAAAACAGTTCTTTTACATAAAACTTAAAAGGCCTCAGTATAAACATAAATGATCTGGGAGGGAAGAAACATTCGGGAAGAGGGAGAGAGAGTTTAGAGATGTGGTTTTGTGCGTTTGGTATGTGAAGTGGGACAGAACAGGTTTGTCTCACATTTGATGCTACAAAATAAACGTGAGACGCGTCTATCCTTGAAATGAATTTTAGTCTAATTTTTGTGTTCCAGGAACACAAAAATACCCCTTCTGTTTTTCAATAATTCTACTACCAAATCATAAAAACAAACCCTAATCTTGTGTCTTTCTTCTCTCCTAGTAGCCTCTCTCTTCGCTCCTCGTTGTCTTCTCGGCAGAGAGGCTTCGTTCTCTGCCTCTCTCCTTCTCCCTTCGCAGCATCTCAGCATCTCCCCGCTTTGATTTAATTGTCAGTTTTTCTGAGTTGGTTGTGATTTTCCTCATTCAATTGACCATGGTGTTCCATGTGTAGAAGTTGAAAACCCTAGAGAGTTATGGGTTTTCACTGAAATTGATTTTCCGTTCCACAAGCTTTGCACTGTTTGGGTTAAGGGTGTAATTTAGAGGTATACGTTCGTTTCTGTGTTTATGTTTATGCAACTATTGGCTGAGAAAATGAATCGTTTCTTAATACTCCTCAGAAGCTAAATATGGCTGCTGCGATGAATGTGAAATAATTACCCAGACATACATTATTACCCGGAAGAACCTAATAAACCTCTTCATTACCAACAAATATTAATATTCATTAAGTGGCAATGTCACAAATATATCATAAAATAAGCAAGGATATGTTGGCCTTTTAATTTTTTTCGTTCTATTTCTCCCTGAGTATATCAAACGCGAAACAGAACAATTGACTCATTTCAGCATGCACGCACCAAGCGTATCTTCGAACCTCTGCTCCATCCTATTATGTCACGTCTACGCATCAAACGCTACCTTAATTCTTTTTAAATTTGAATTTTTAAATCTTATTTTATTTTCTGTGATTTTAAATGCCCATAAACTAACTGAATAATAGAGCAAAAGTGGAGAGATTTCACCTCAAAAGGAAATTGTAGTAATATTCTCTCAATTTTAACTCAATTAGAGCAATGATCATTCAACTAAAAATTAGTGACCATTGGTCCCTTTACTCAATAAAACATGCAACTTTGAACATTTTCCACAATTACGTTAGAACTTTCGTCAAAATGAGATTAAATCAATGGGCAAATATGAAAAACCAAATAAGAAAAATTGTAGTAATGATCCCTTGACTTTAATTCAATTGTAGCAATAATCATTCCAACATGACTTATTTTGACGGATCTGACGAAAATGACCATATTTGCATGTTTAGATGAGTTAAAGGACTAACCATCATGAATTTTTAGCTGAGGAACCATTGCTTCAACTGAGTTAAAATTGAGAGACTATTTGTACCATTTCTCTTAAAATTCGAGAAATAGTTAAAATGAAACTAAAAATCAGAGTTGAAAGTATAACCTCAAACAAATTATTTGGTTTTAACGAAAAACAAGTCTAATTGAAGCATAAGAAATGTATCCCGCCACAAATCACCGCCTCATCTCTTGAAGCGCTCTCTCTCTCTCTCTATCTCTGACTTGCCGTAGCATCGACCACCCAAGAAAACCGTACGTCTCCAGGTGCCTCACTCCGCATTCAAATGCGAAGCATTTCTAGGGTTTCATTTCAGCAGGACGTCTTTAGATTATTGCAATTTTCAAGGTATGAACTTTTCCCTTATCATCCCACTTCCAGCAATCCCAAATTTGGCATATTTTCCTTATGCTTCAACCCCTTTGTCCTTTTCGCAGAAAGCCCGTTGTCGATTCATTCAATCCGTAGCAGATTTTGGCGCGAAGAAGCTCCATTGATCCCGAATACACAAATGTGTTGGAGCAATGAATAGGGCACCTCATATGAGGCAAGAGTAAGAGGAACAAAGAAATAGCCTTTTTACCTTGCATTATATTCCCGTTGCTTCCATTGTTATTTATTCGGAATTCGGGTATGTGCAGTCGTCCCAATCTGGGTCAAGATTTCTGTGCCCAGACGCCTGTTAAAGCTAATTTGTTGGAACATGTCAATGCACTTGATAATTTCTCGTGCCCGCATAGTGTTCTGAGTTCAAATTTTATTTTCTCCTTACCAACACAAAAACCTCTGGCCGAAGAGGCAATGGTTTCCGGGTATGTCGCGGTTATACGTGTTTTGTTTCATTTTTGTTTTTTTTTGTTTGTACTGTTATTTCATTTTATCTTGAGGATTACTTGCTATTTGGTGACAACTTGACATCAGTTTCTGTATTTGGTGATTGTGGTCTTTTGCTTGGGTAAAAAATAGCTCTTTTGTTTGTGTTAGTTACATGATTTATTGTTTGTTTCAGCTAATTTTAAGTTTCATCTTACCTTAGCGATCAGGGCTGGTTCTGAGATTTTAGGGGTATGGGTCCCTGCATAAAAGAATCCCGCTATAGCGAAGCTAATTTATGTGTCTATAGTTGTATTAATATGGTATCTAAATAGAGCATTATTACTCATGAGTTATAAATCAACAATAATTATGAAAGTAAAACACAATTTAGAGCCAAGCCATCATAACCAAACTAAGAAACATAAAAGCGATTCCCCTAATACAGGTGGAGGCCATTATTCTCGTATTCACATACAAATCCTAAAAAAGTTCCCTAAGATGAATTCTTGTTACGGAAACCAAGTTGGTACATATATACATATGATATCATCATTTAGGAACCCCTTAAGATTGGGGGCCCTGTGCAAGGGCACCTATTGCACATGCCCAAAGCCGCCACTGTTTGTGATAGATATATATATATATATATATATATATATATATATATATATATATAAAATATCATTTTAAGAATGGATGCCTTTGTGAATTCCATTTTTTGTTTTCCTTGAATCAACCATTTCTGACTGTTGGATACTCCTTGTTCTTGATGGTAGACATGGATTTTTATACAACTAACTATACTACTACCTCAAAAGCATTTAACCTGGTATGTATCTTGAATCTATTTGAATATTGTTTTTTCTTTCTAATAAAGGTTCTCTTTATGCTTTTAGCTCAATGGCTTGTCCAATTCAGAATACCGAAAGATTACAGAGTGCACAAGTTCAAAAGGTAAACATGTTGGATGAGGGGTAGTCAATCTCATTTGTCTTTTTAACTTGGTTATTTGGTTTTTTCAATATTTTTAACAAACTGGGGTTCTACCAGCCCTTTCCTGCCAAAGTTTTTCTGATTTGGCTTTTGCTTCTGAATGGGAAAATTTTGCCAGGCTTGGCATGCCTTTTCCAATCTTCAGATTTCTTGTAGGAACTACCCAAAACCTGGAAAAACTCTTCTAGTTAAGGATGTTAGTGCCGAGTATCGTCCTGATGTTGGAAGAACTGCTTTGCAAAGCTCATGCAACATTGATAAGAGTCGCGCACATATGCAAACGCATCAATACATTAATGGAACTAATACCAGGAACAGTGAAGCAGCAACTTGTTTGGGCAATCTGCTTCCATCAAGTAATTTTAATGTTGCAGATGCAGGAAAAAATCTTGGACGGCAAAGTCAGGTCAGAGCCTCAATGGTCAACAGTTCTGATGCTCGGGTGTTGGATGGATCGCTTAGCAACAATAGTGTTCATACCAGCCAAGGGAAAGACTCTGCAGAAGTTTTTGTTAATGACCTGGACGACGATGATGATGACATACTTGAGGTAATTCATATCTGTTTGTCTTTTACACTCTGCAAAAGTTTTTGTAAATATGTGTTGAATAAGGCTACTGCCGTAAAGATCTAGATGGAAGTTCACTAACTAGCATGTGGTTGTTACAGTTCTACCAAGTGCTATTTTGTATGGTGACTTAATTGCTTGTAGTCAATCCATGTTACTGGTTATATATCATTTGGACTACTTGTGTGTAAAATTTTGAACATGGTGTTTGTTTCTATTTTACCGAAGGCTTATGTTGTGGTGTCTTTGTTCATGCAAATGTTGATTTTGCTGAACTCATTTACTTTGGTTCAGGATATTGATGTTGACCAGATAGTGGAACAGTACCAATCAAGTTTCACACCTCAACCATCAATTTCCAAGCTTCCACCCATTACTCCCTTTATAGATAAAGATAATAGACAAGAGGCGACTAGTTTGCCACCAGAATTGTGTTCAAATTGCAGTCATGGGTTTAAGGTATGCTTATCATCCATATTCTGTTTTTTGTGGCTCCATTTAATCATGTGGGCAGCTTAATGTGCCTAATTCCTGAATCTGATACAGATAGGACTTTGCCCAGAAGCTGGAAGTCATTTGCAGGAAATGAAGGATACCCTAATTATCATATCAAATCAACTGCTTGATGATGTTAATGACCTCAGCACAGAACAAATAAATAAGCTTCACCAAGATAGGTTTGCATACCACCCCCTTTCATCTTGATTTGATTTCCTTTAGAGTCAAGGTAGATCTTTTTAGAGGGAATTGTGGATAAAAATAAATAAGTGAAAGAAAAGAACTGGCGGAAAAAGTTCTGGTTTACTACAAGTCATGTAGCATGCAACACAAGCTTCAGAATGTTATTTTTGGATTTTTGGTTTGTTTTACATTTATTATTATTTGTTATATTTTACAAAGAGAGAAAAGAAAACAGTGAATTCCCATTGTTAGGTTACAGCTTAATAAGCAGATTCAGCAGTTTGAGAAATATCTTTGTAACAACTCATTGGATGAAGAAAGACAAAAGTCACATTTTTCTGCATCAACAGCAACTCTCTGGCCTTTCCAATGTGAAACACCTCAAGCAGCTGCATTCAGGACTGATCCCATGAGATTTGATTCACAGGTTCATCCACATAATGAGTCTGGAGGATATGAAAGATGTAATTCATCATCAGTTTCATTTTCTTCTGTTGATAGGCTTGGTTTCTCATCTTGTCCTGTTGAGAGGGAACCATGCATTTCAAAGTTTGTTGAAGTTAACTACATTGAAGGTTCCAGGGACAAAAAATGGAGTAGTGATAATTTTCCGTGGACCAAAAAGCTGGAGGTGCTGGTCTAGATCATTTTCATATTTCATATTTGTATGATCTTTCATTGTTATTTTGTAATTGTTGTTCTACTGCTACCACTTTCAGGATGGTAACAAGAAAGTGTTTGGAAATCACTCTTTCCGTCTCAACCAAAGAGAGGTCATTAATGCTACGATGAGTGGCTATGATGTTTTTGTTTTAATGCCAACTGGAGGGGGTAAGAGCTTGACATATCAGGTAAACAATTTTTTTTTTGGAGCCTCTTATGAGATATGGTCATATCCGTTTAAGGCTTACCATATAAACTGTTCACTTAGGAGCAGATATATTGTTTGGTCATCATAAGTCTGTAGTCTTTATTTGTATGGTCGTGCTTAGTTTACTGGTTCAGTTTCTTTACCGCAAGCTTTTCAACATTGGTATCATCCATCAATATGTAGGCCAAGTACCTTGCATCTCCATCATTTGTTCTTTGTAGAGTAGTCTCATTCTTTACAGTAAAGTAGACATTAGACTAAAGGGCTTACTTGGGTTTATGTATCTTGTAGCTCCCTGCGCTAATTTGTCGAGGAATAACATTGGTTATTTCTCCCCTTGTGTCACTTATTCAAGATCAAATAATGCATCTATTGCAGGTAATGTTTCACTCCATCCTTTAGTTCATTTAACTGTTTCACTTCCTGGTATCTATTACAATGTATGCTTATGTCCTGTTCTGGCATGTGCTAGGCAAACATTCCCGCTGCTTACCTAAGTGCCAATATGGAGTGGACTGAACAACAGGAAATACTTAGAGAACTAAATTATGAATATTGTAAATACAAGCTGTTATATGTCACCCCAGAGAAAGTTGCTAAGTGAGTATTTGTTATCTAATATGCTTGCAGACATTGTTCATTTGTATTCCCTCTGTTACTTCAAAAACAGCACTTTATTGGTAGGTATAGTGTCAATAGAAAGGTACTGGAAACTAACAAGTGTGTTATTTACAACTACTATATGTGAATTGGCTCTTTCAGTAGTCGAACATGACAAATATATCTTACAACTGAAATAAGTAATTTGTGTTGTATGCTAATTAGGGAATATTAAGTGGCATTTATTTCTGGCTGTTTATTGTTGGAATCATTGAGAACAGTAAACACTTTTTATTTAATTATCTTCTGTTACTTGACCTTGTCAGGTCATTTCTCAATCACTAACATGAATACCCAACCTTATAATAATTTCTGTTGCAATTGCAAATTGAACGATTGTTATAGTGTAAGTACTGAGTCCTGCATCACTTTTTAAGAAACCAATCTTTCTTGTCTGCAGAAGTGATGCTCTTTTACGGAAGTTGGAGAATTTAAATGCCCGTCAATTGCTTGCTAGGATTGTTGTTGATGAAGCTCATTGTGTGAGTCAGTGGGGGCATGATTTCAGACCAGATTATCAGGTTGTGGCCTTAAAAAGTATTCAAATCCATGGCAATGGGATTTTTCTTCTTGATTGTTGCACCATTTTAATATCAAGCTATTCTTTAAAATGCCCAGGCTCTTGGTATCTTGAAACAGAAGTTCCCAAATACTCCAGTTTTAGCTTTAACAGCTACTGCAACCGCTAGTGTAAAAGAAGATGTTGTGCAAGCTCTTGGTCTTGTTAACTGCATTGTTTTTCGGCAAAGTTTTAATCGCCCAAATTTACGGCAAGTATTAAACAAAGAATCTGTTTTACTATGTTCAAATCATCACTTTTTCCAAACTGTCATTTGAAGTTGAAATGACAATTCATTCTGTACATCGCAGGTATTCTGTTGTTCCCAAGACTAAGAAGTGTCTTGATGACATTGACAAGTTCATTAAAGAAAATCATTATGATGAAAGTGGAATAATTTATTGTCTCTCAAGAATGGACTGTGAAAAAGTTGCTGAAAGATTACAGGTTTGACTTTATCATGGTCCCTTTGTAGTTCAATGGAGTCTTATGCTCTTTTTATGTTTACATTAACTTCTTTTTCTGTATTTTATACATGGAAAGTCTTGTATTGTTGCATAATCATTTATTGCTTGAAGCTTCTTGAAAATGTATCTACTGTTTGTTAATTGTGTAATCTATGACTTTTGATGTGATGGAATTTTTTAAACTTTCTTTTTGCTTAGTTTTTTCTCGAGAGTGTATCTGTTGTTCAGGAATGTGGCCATAAAGCAGCATTTTACCATGGTAGTATGGATCCTGCTCAGCGTGCCTTTGTCCAGAAGCAGTGGAGTAAAGATGAAATCAATGTTATATGTGCTACAGTGGCATTTGGAATGGGTACTTTATTTTTTGCTGATTTCTGCCTCGCTTAACAAAGGGCACCATTACCAATATTGGAATTGGAATTCAGGTATCAACAAGCCAGATGTCCGCTTTGTAATCCATCACTCTCTGCCGAAGTCTATTGAAGGCTACCATCAGGTATCAGAGTGTTGAACTTATGGAATTTAGCAAAGTTCTTCTACTTATTTCTGAGTGATGGTTTATGCGTGGGAAGCTTAGATTAATAATTCCTTTTAGCTTACTGCATCACTATGTTTCAGGAGTGTGGTCGAGCTGGTAGAGATGGTCAGCATTCATCTTGTGTGTTGTATTACAGTTACAGTGACTATGTAAGTTGGAGTAGTAAAACTATGTCTACTTGATTCTTGTCAGTTCTGTTGGCATGTCCTCTCGTCAGTGTTATGAGTTGGAGGGTGATGTGGCCAGTTCAACACTTGTTTGGGTGCCTAACTCAATATTTCAATAAATAAATGCAAATAGAAAGAGGAAATAAAAGCGTTTACATTTGGGTTGTTTAATTTGATCATCTTAAAAAAAGTAAGGGATTAATATGTTCATTATTTTTAATTTTTCTCTGCTTGCATTTATCTCTATAGTTCTTTTGCAGATTCGAGTGAAGCATATGATTAGTCAAGGAGTTATAGAGCAAAGCCCACTGGCATCTGGATACAATCGTATCAATACTGCTAATTCTGGGAGAGTACTGGAAACAAACACCGAAAATCTTTTGCGCATGGTACTTGATTTGACTTCATGTGTAGTTTTTGAGGTTTAATATTGCATACCTCTTGTTTCGTAAGACATATGTACTAAATAAAATGATCTAAAAATTTGCAGGTCACTTATTGTGAAAATGATGTTGATTGCCGACGACTTCTACAGCTTATTCATTTTGGAGACAACTTTGATTCTGCAACCTGCAAAAAGACGTGTGATAATTGTTTGAAGATTAGAACTTTCAGTGAGAAAGATGTCACTGAGATTGCAAAGCAACTGGTTTGTAACAATAATAATTTTTGGGAGATGGTGGCCAATTTTCTTTTGATGAATTTCAATTCCTTGCAACAGTTTGCAAATCCTTGCATTGTTTGGTGTTGACTTCTGCCACTTGTGCTCAGGTTGAACTGGTGAAGTTAACAGGGCAGCAGTTTTCGTCATCTCATATTCTAGAAGTCTACAGGGGCTCCTTAAACCAATTTGTATACTTTAACTTTAAGAAATGTACACTCCTTTCTATCTTATTTTCGTTTATCGATTGTAATGTTATATTTGTATTGTTAGGTCAAGAAACACAGGCATCAGACTGTGAGCCTGCATGGAGCTGGAAAACATCTAGCCAAGGGTGAAGCTTCTCGTGTATTACGTCATCTTGTTACCGAGGACCTTCTTGTTGAGGAAGTCAAGAAAAGTGATGTTTATGGATCTGTATCGTCAATACTTAAGGTACTTGTAATCCTTCGGTTCAAGCAAAACTAAATACCACTTACTGTCATCGCTGCTTGCTAGTTTTTGTCTAGTAATTACATGTGTCATTTTTTTCAGGCTAATGAACTGAAAGTGCGCGAACTTTTCTCTGGCAGGAAGACAATTCTAATAAGGTTTGGATTTTGTCATACCATAATTTGTTTTTATTGTCACCACTATTTTTTCTATTTCCATATGAGTATTGTACTAATATGTCAAAGATCTTTGTATTAGATGCTTAAGAACTTGTTTTTATATCCATTGACCGTGCATGTGCAGTGTGTCCAATACTATTACTGTCAGATGGGGACGGACTTGTGATAGATCCACCATGTTCAAAGGACCCCCACTCCCATTCAGTTTGATTGGTCTCCCCTAAACTGCGTCTCAAAAATTTAGAATCTGTTTGGAACACATTCTATGCTGTCTTGTTTTCTAAGCTTTGACGCTTCTCAAGTTTTGCTATTAGAAAGCTTTCACAAACTTGCATGATATCTTACACGGTTTATATTCATCATTGATTCATTGCTATGGATACATTCTTTCAAAGTGAGATGATCATGTTTGTACTCCAACCATCGTATTCTTTTTATCAAATTTGTTCTTATAATGTGTTACGATATGCTTCTTTTCACTTAAACATTTTTAGTCTTATGAATGTCAATCGAAGTCTGTAAATTTTTGTTACTTTTCTGCCCTATAAAACTGCACGCAATAATATTGTGACTGACATCTTAAATATGTTGTAGATTCCCTTCCACCTTTAAAGCTTCCAAACAGATAAACTCCGAAGCGATTTCAGCTGAAGGCTCACTGACATCTGGGATGCAGAGCCCTCCACATACTGGCACTGAACAACCTCAATCAAAAGGAGATTTGGTATGTTCATAGATTTTAGATGCATTATATAGGATCTGAAGAGGTCGTCTGGTCTTTATATATTTCTCTTTTTCGTTCAGTTTCTCTTCTGGCTAGGCCGAACTCTAAACCTTGACCCTTATGCCTGAAACCTAAGCCGTAAACAGGAACAGATGCGCACATATTACAGGCATACACAGATACATATTTTATTTTTATATGTTGGCAAGACACATAAAAATGCATATTTCCTAACAAAAACAAAGCATATTTATTCCTTTCGTCATACCCTATTCTGCTTGCTGAAATATCTGACTACCATGGCCGCTAAGTCAACCTTCTTCAATTCATGTATTTATATGAAATTCCATTACAGGTTCTGTATACGATAATATTTTCTGCTTTGAAAATGCTTCGAACTAATCTCATTAGAGAAGCTGGTGATGGGGTCATGGCACACCACATATTTCAGTAAGGTTCTTACTCTTTTTCCTCATCCCAATAGAATAAATCTGTTCAATACTAGTTTGTATTCAGAGGAGAAAATGAAAAGTAATTTTGGAAAGTTGCTACTAGTTCAGAGTTGGAATTTTTATCCCAGGGTGTCACTGCGTGTCTCTATTTGTCCCTTTGACCTTAAAGATATTTCCTTATTGGTTGCCATTTTTCTCGAGTCAGGAATACCACGATTAAAAACATAAGCATCAGAATGCCTAGAACGAAGGATGAACTCCTTGAGATAAATGGCATTACCCAGTAAGTTTCAAGTTATATGGTTATATGCTGCTACCCAAAAAACAATACACTGAACTTCTTTGGCTTAATGCAGAATTAAGGCGGCTAGGTATGGATATCGAATACTTGAAACAATTGAAGCTGCCATAAAGGAATACTTCAAAACAGATAAAAACAGCAGCGGTAGCAATGACAGCAATGATATAAAGAGGAAAAGAGATGGTAACAGAGATCGGAAGGAAAATGTTGAAGATGACGACTTCAAAAGCACAGATAGATTGAAGAAAATGGCACTAAAGAAGCAGAGCAAAACTATTGAGGCCTATAGTTATGTGGAGCCAGATTACGGCGTATTCATAGATGATGAATTAGACTTATCTGGTTATGAATTTAAAGCTAATGTTCCGGATATGAAAACCAATCAGAACGGTGGCGGAAGAGTGCTGCCACAGTGGTCAACACCGGGAAATGGGCAGACATCGGTAAAATTTTATTAGGGTCAATATGATCATACACAGCGATGTTTTCTTTTGGATCGAATTTGGAAAATATGGGCAATGAGACTCCCCCGACGACCATGCATTTCCGGCTGTTGGAACAAGGTTATGTCCCATCCAACAGATCATGTCTTATATGCAGTAGTTTTGTAAGTTGTAATTTTTGTTGTTGTATTTATGTTTATTATCGGAATACTTGTGCACTTTAATTTCAAAGTTAGTTACAATGTTGTTCAACCATATGAACTAGTATAATGTACAAATTATGAGAGTAGTGGAAGGTGGACGCCGCAGAAGGGTTCCCGCCATTGGTTCTCCGAAATGACGGCAGAGGTCGGAGGTGGGAGCGTCTGAGAGCAAGCGTTGTACAAACAGCCTAAAATGATATCAGCTATCTGATTAAAGAGACCATCTAAGACATATTTTTCAGCTCTCTTCGTTTCATTTGGATCTTTTGTTCACGTTTGAAGTAGAATGACATGTAAGTTCTCTTCCATATTTAGCTTCTTGTACATTGATTTACTTTACGTTTGATTTCAAACGTTTACTCAACTTTTGGGTAGCCAGAAGTGGAAAACATGATCGAGTTCTGTGATCGTAATCACATATTTTCGAGCAAAAGGCAAAGGCATCAAGAAATCTTTACTCATTACAAAGATATCCAACATTTAACCTAACATCACTGATTGTTTTACCAATCAAACATTAAAAAAAGGTAATGCCTTCATAATTGACACGAACACCCTGCCGTCCTCTGTTAAACTAATGCAAATATATGATTTAACGAAGAAGAAAAAAGTAGACACAAAAGAAGTGTTTCGTAATGTTCGAAGGAGAAGGCATAGACTTAGCTCCAACCTGTCAAGCCAAGTCTGTCAGCGAGATTGTACATAACTAGTTGATCCCAAACATGGCCGAAAAGGTGCTCGCCTCCAATAGCGAATGTAAGGGCCCATGATAAGAGAAGAGCGGTAAATACCGTGAAACCAACTGCTGATCTTAAAACATCTGCATTACAACAGCCAATAAACAGAAGCTCTATAGTTAATATATAAGTTCCATAAAGCCGAACAATTACATATACTTCATGACACGATGTATTAGAAAGCTCATATTTTACCCTGAAAACAACCCAGCACATCCATTTGGTGATGCACCACTTATATCTTATCTAAGAAAACAGCGAAAACACTTGTTTAAAAAAAAATTAAAAAATGATGCGGTAGCAATAACCAAACACATCTATTTGAAAATGTCATGTCAGTACTATCTAGGTAGGATAGGAGAATCGGGGAGGTGAAATCATCAAGAGTATTTTCTTTTAAGTCCTATTAACATCGACTAATGGACAACTCTTCTGTGTCACTTTCTGGTCCCTCCTAGGCTCCTACACAATTTGGAAGGCCAAAGCACCACCAAGGGTACAGGTTCTAACCTGGATAATTACTCATGGGAAGGTGAATACAGTTGAAACATTGTAGAGAAGGAAACCTTATTGGTCTCTCTCTCTCTCCTCAATGGTGTAATGTGCAAAAGTGATGCTGAATAACTTAACAGCTTACGACTCCATTGTCCACTTGCATATTCGCTCCGGATAAGGCTATTTACGGTGACTGGATTGAATTGAGAAATCCCAAATTCTCTTCATTTGATAAACATAACATAAGCCACTCTCCATTGCAAAACAACATTTACAAAATTGAAAGCTCGTTGTTCTATCTAGTTCAATCAAATAATTATCTTGGGATAATAACCCCTGAACACAACCTTCCCCATTGATAATTATTCACCTAAATGCTCTTCCTAGCAACTGTCTCATGGATGAAAAACACCAGATAATTATTCACCAAAATGCTCTTCTAGTTAGAAATTTCAAACTAGAACTGACTGTATGGTACTTTAGATGAAAACGTTAAAAAAGGGGTTAAAATAACCACTTTAGAACAAAAAAACATAATTCAATAATAGAGTGCAAAACGACCTCGAGAAAATTAAAAGTGTGCAAACTATGTCAAAAATTTCTCAGCTCCATAATTAAGACTTTCACCTCCTAACATAAATCATAGAACCTGATAGTAAAAGATAAGCCAGAAACAATCAATCTGAATTGGTTCCTCACATTCAACATTCTGCAGTTTCTTTCAAGAATCTAATAAAGCTTTAGCCAATGCAGGCGGCATTCACCAACTTCCCCTCTTTTGAAATACACAGGCCAGTAAAAACTCCTTTGGACATGGAGAATGCATAAGATTCACTATTTTCTGCAGGAGATGTTTTAGAAAGTTTCGATTTCATTATGTTGGCTTATAAATGGGAGAAGCTTTGGACAAACAAGAAGGATTCAGTCGAGCGACCGCGCCACATGGTCTAGTGTTCGATTAAGGTTAGTTATTTGCAGAAGTTTCCTTCCTCCCAAAATTGTAGGGTTTTCCACCAAGTCAGTTTGGGGAATTTCAGGGTATCCAAAAATGAAAACGACATGGAAGAAGCTTGAACAGCACCTAATTCCTTCACAAGTCCAAAATAGCGACATGAAAAACTAAGGGCTTATTTGGAAGTGCTGTTTAAAAGTAAAAGGGCTTTCAAATCACCGAAAGCGCTTATGACCATGTTTGGCATAAAAAATTAGAAGTGCTTTTCCACGAAGCACTTGCATTTTTATCAAAAATTACAATGTGCTTCCAAACCATCCAAACCGAATAGAAACCTAGAATTCCAGAAATGATCTCCAATATAAAAGCTGGGTTTGCTTAATTTTCTTCAATCAACAACCAGAATACAATAAACTAGAAAAATCAATTGGGAGAGAGAGAGAGGGGCATACAGTGGTAAATGCGAGGGAAGGAGCGGGAGTGGCGGAGGACTGGCCAAAAGTAGAAGCAGTTGAGGGCCCAAAGCCAAGGGAGCAGGGCGAAGCCAAACTTGTAGAATCTACGCGCGTAGCTCACTGACTCTTCCTCTGACAGCCCCAGTGGGCCGTCTATGGTGGGCCACGCCGGCGACGCAGACGAAATCGGAATCGGGTTTCTTCTCGGGCTAGGGTTTAGGTTTGGGATTTCCGAGTTACTCCGTGAAGCTTCCATCTACGACAATACCTCCCACGCCCAACACTTAGAAGTTTGAAAACGATGTCGCGTTGCTGATTGTTGATCCTTTTGGTATTGGTCGGTGTTGGGGAAGAAAGGTAACCAAGATTTGAAATGAACCGGTCCTGCAGGTAGCCTTGCTGTTGCTTTCCCCTTCTTACATTTCAGGGAAGAATTTAAAAAATGGAGTTTTAACGAAAGAGTAAATTGTAGCTATGGTCTTTCAATGATCCATCAACTAAAAATTCATTACCATTGGTCCCTCAACTCATCAAAACGTGTAGCTATGGTCCCTCAACTAAAAATCTATTACCATTGGTCCCTCAACTTTAATTCAACTAGAGAAATGGCTCATTAACTTTAACCCAATTGTAGCAATGGTCCTTCTAATATAACTCGTTTTGACAAAAATTTTGACATAGTTGACGAAAAGGACCATAATTACACACTTTGATGAGTTGAGGGACCCTAATTATACAAATGGTTATTCCAATATAACTTTTTTTGACAAAATTTTGACGAAATTGATGAAAATAACTATAGCTACACATTTTGATAACTTGAGGGACCAATGGTAATGGATTTTTAGTTGAGGGACCATTGCTCCAATTTGATTAAAGTTGAGGGACCATTGCTACAATTTACTCTTTAACGAAAAGCCCGCGATACTGTTCACTTTAACGAAAAATCATATTTTCACACTAAAAAGTCAAATCTGGTGCTATTCACTTTACCCTTTATTTTGTCCTTATCGTTAAAACTCAAAGTTTTCAAGCTCTTTTCATTAGTTTTCCTTTTAAAAAATAACCCTTTTTCAGATAGATTTTTCATTGTGCATGTAATCAAGGTGGTATATTATGTGTCTCTATGCAAGTAGTAAGATTTTTATCTTAAAAAATTAAAAATATAAAAAATAAAATTTTCAACATTTATATAATAACACGTGGTGTATAACTTGTGTTACAAGTACAAGAAAAAATGTCTCCTTTTTAGGACTTGTATAACACGATTCAGAGTCACGCGGTGTTTCATGTTAACAATGCAAGGATATATGTTAGGTTTTTTGTTTTACGTATTGCTATTGGCACATGACACAATTAAAATAGTAAATATGTGGCATACAAGTTTCTCTTTTTTTTTTTTAGTGATGCATTTTTGCTCACCACCTTATTTATTATTGTTGAATGAATTTAAATTTTGAGATTTATATCTATCCATCGTATTAAAGTCATCTAATAATGTTAAATAGGTTAATGAACATTACTTTCATATGATGATGGTAAGCAAAAAACACGTTGACAACTTTTCATATTATTAAGAATGTTTATGTATAATAAATAAGGACAAAAAATAAATAAAAAAGAGAGACTTTTTGGGGGGTTTGAAATAAAAATAAAAGGTAATATTGAGAAAACTAAATTTGTAGATAAAATTTTACAAATTAAATAGTATTGAAGTTGATGATTAGATTATTACTTAATCGCTAATTAACGTGTTCATTCTTATTGATGACATATTATTTAATTTTTAAATTTTGTCTATAAATTTAATCTCCTTAACATTATTAAAAAATAAATAATCTTAATAATAAAGACAGTGTCCTTCTAACAATCTTAATAATCTTAACAATAAAAAAAAGGCTTATCATAACCAAGCATGCATTAATCACATGCCAAGGCGTGAAATTATGACATACAAATAATAGTACGGAAAAGAATCATCTTCGGATCCCTTCCTCCTAATCTACAAGTTTGAACCTTCACGTCACATCCGTCCCTTGATCTGCCCGTAAATCCTTGGAAAAGGCTACCGAAGACATGCACCCAAAATCCCAGCGATATTTTGAGAGATTCTGGCTTCCATCCGAATCGAAGCTCGCATCTATTCGAAAGGAAGCACAAAGACAAGGCTTCCATTTCATTTCTCGCCTTAAATCGAGGATGCCATATCCGACCGATAAGACAATGCTTCGATTCATAAGTTCTATGCTCCCTCCGGTTCAGAATCGGCATGAACCTGGTTGATCAAAAGAAACAAAAAAGCATGAAGACAGGATTATCTCAAATGACTGACCTGAACAAAGAAAACTAAGTCCATAAATTAACAACAGCCCTAATCACAACCAACTGATTAGCCTCTCTCGACCCCTCATATGATAATATCAATCTGTTAAAAATATCAAACATCTATAAAAACATAAAAGAGATGGAATCTCAAAAAAAATACATATGCACCGATTCGATCCAGAACAAATATCACTATTCAGTTATATATTTGTAAAAATACTAACCATGATCCGATGATTCAGATTCAGAGACCAGAACACTAAACCAACGGAAATGAATCAAACCCTAAATTTAGGAAAATTACCTATGGCGAATAACTCTGGTAAATCATGGATTCGATCGATTGTTGACAGGACAGCCATCACCGGGCTCTCGTCATCGTCAGGATCATCATCGTCGAAGTCGCCATCTCCCGTTTGGGCTTCGGCAGCCATGTCAGACAACTCTCCACCAAACACGCCGTAACAGCTATTTATCTCGTGTTTGTTTGTTTTTCCACACACATGACACAGACAGCAGCGTCTTCTGAATTTATAGGGATAGTAGATGATTCCAGAAGGACGGCTTATAGGTGGTAGGGATTTTGATCTTATCTAGTCTCACTAGTGTGTGCGTTTCTCTCTTCTCTCTTCTTTTTTTTTCATTTTTTTATTTTTTGTTAATTAGTTACATATTTTTTTTGTTATTTTAATTCAATAGCGCTCTAATACATAAAAATACCAAGTTGCGGTTTTTTTTTCCTACTCTATGGTACAAAAATCAATGACTTTATTAGGGATGATTAGGATAATTGAATAATTCACACTTGTTTCTGCTATTCTCTCTAATAGAGAATCCCGAAAAGTTCAATGAAACTAACTTCAAGAGAGAACGATAGAGATACGGTAACTTTTGCTCACTCGCTAGCCAACTCCATTTTGAGATTATTGCTAGAAAACCACTGGGTTGCCTTCCTATTTGCTTAGCTTGTAGGTTATTTGGATATTGATTAGAGGATTGATGGATTGATTGTTTTTCATAAACAAAAACGTAACTTACTATGCATATACTTCCTTTATTAACTTGTTAAAAAGACATGCACGTACTTTTTTTATTAACTTGTTAAAAAGACGCACCTATGCATGCATATCTCATCGTTGATTTTTTCCTTGTTAACTTACGAAAAGAACGTATAAATCAATTCACGTAATCCCACCATTATTTTTCTTTTATGAATTTAGTTAAAGAATGAGTGTATTCATGCACGTAGTCGCACCTGTTTTTTTCTTCATTTGTATCATTTAAATTGTGTATAATGCAAGTAGTGGATTCACTTTGGTCGATAAGACATTTATGATGATAGTGCTTATAGATGCATAAAGTTGTTGGAGTGAATGCACCAGTCATATTAAAACATTTTAACAACAACAAAAAACCAATTTAAAATAAATATGACATTTATACTAAGGGGAGGAAGAGTTTCTGAACCAGGAACTAGTGGTTGAAGAAGAATGCCCCAAACACCAGGTTGAATGAAGGAATTGAAGACCATAAATAAACATACACAAGTCATGAATTCTTATAGTTTAGACTTCCCTTTACAAAATGTATGGAGAATCAACAAACTCTACAAATCTAGACTAGCTCTGACACATCCCTTTACAAAATGTGAGGTAGGATCAAATTAGTATCATATATTTTCTACATCTTGCTTTACAAAAAATATAACAACATCTAATCTACATATATATTTCAAATACAGATGACGATCTTCCTTCGTATTCAATCATCAATCTCACTGGTACAGAAACGCCACCACACCAGGTTGGGTATGCATGCTACCGAAGGTGGTCAGTTTATGCTCCTGTGTGTGTGTGCGTGTGTACATATATATGTATATATATAGCAAAATAAATTCCAAGTCAAGCAACAAAAACTTGAAAACGAAAAAAAGTTAAGACATCAACAATCACATAGTACATTTCCTGGTCTCAGGATGACATATCCGACTGAAATGATGATGCCTCCGTTTATATCTTCTGCGTACCCCTTCAGAATCGGCATAAACCTGGTTTCAACAAAAGAGAATAAATATACATTGATTTGATCCATAACAAAATACCAGTTTTCAGTTATATTTTTGTAAAAATGCTAATCAATTACAGGTATGATCCGATGATTCAGATCCAGCGACCAAAACATCAGAAACAACGATAAATTAATGGAAATGAATGAAACCCTAAAACGATTACGGGATGTTAGGTTAGGAAAATCACCTCTGGCAAATAGCCCTGGTAAATCATGGATGCGATCGATTTGAGAACCATCATCAGGCTCTCTACACCATCAGGATCATCATCTTCATCCTCACCTTGGGCTTTGGCAGCCATGGCTGATCTCCAACCCATCAGAGATATTCTTTGTAAGAGCTATATCGTATAACTCGTGTTTGGTTGTCCGCACACTGCTTCTTCACTCAATTTATAGGGGCAGTAGATGATTCCAGAAGGACACTAGGGTTGGTAGGAATTTTGATCTTATCTTACTCCAGATATTGCTCCACTCTTTATCCGACGAGTGTGAGCGTTTGTTCTTTCTATTTTTCATTTTTCTTTATTGTTGATTACATTTTTATTTTATTTTATTTCAAAACGTAAAAATACGCAGGTAAAACAAAACAATGTGTTTTAAAAGAAGAAAATGTGTATTTGGGTTGTTGTGTTATATTGAAAAAAAAAAAAGCCGACAACAAAGGGAAAAAAAGAAAAGGATATCCAGATCATTATTGTAAATGAAAATCTACACATTCTTATGATCATATTTACGAATCTACGTTCTTTTTAGTGAATTAAAGGAAAAAGAAAAAGTTAATGGTGAGATTACGTGCATGAATATATAGATTCTTTTAGTAACCGAAAAAAGAAGCAGTTAACGGTAGTATGTTGACAGAAATGTGTGTTCTATCAAATTAATGAATGGACTACATGCATGGTTAGTTATGTTTTTCTTTATTAAAGCCCCATAAAAAGTCAAAACTTTTTTTCAAACAAAAAGATCAGAGATGTACATAACAATCATTTGGATATTGATCGATTAGAGGATTGATGGATTAGTTGTTTTTCATAAACAAAAACGGAACTTACCACGCAGGTACTTCTTTCATTAACTTGTTAACAAGACACATATATTCATGTACATAATCGATCTCACCGTTGACTTTTTCCCTTTGTTAACTTACGAAAAGATTGTCCATATCCATGCACGTACGTAATCTCGCTCTTAAATTTTTCTTAATGAACTTACTTAAAGAATGTGCACATTTATGCACGTACCCAAACTCTTTTCTTTTTCATTTGTATCATTTAAATTTTGGATAATGTAAGTGGGTGGATTTGCTCTAGTGGATAGAGTATTCATTTTTAATTTCTAGGTATAAACTCTTCTGGTCCTTCTAATTGAGATGAATTTAGTATAAATTAGGTTTCATGAAATCACACAATGCCAAATGAGGTCTCTGATAGCTCAAGACCTTTATTTCAGTTAAGTCATTTTGCTAGGATATGTATTTACCATTAAAGATGAATAGTGCTTATAGATGTATAAAATTGTTGGAGTGAATAATTCACCACCACCATCATACTAAAATATTTTAACAAAGGAAAAATGCTATCTGCAACATAAATATATGATATTTATACTAAGGGGAGGAGAAGTTTTGAATAATGAACTTAGTGGGTTGAACAAGAATACCCCAAACACTTCACTTTGGTTATAATTCGAGGATTTTATATAAATAATTCAGTGTTGTAAACATTGGTGGCTGACCGCCACCACTAAATGATGTAATGGATGACTATATCAACCACTTCAGAGCAATGTAGCTTAACTGGCAGCAAGACAGCAATCACTATCATCTATGCCTATAAAAAAGAATGTTAAGGATGAGAGAATATATACAAAAGTCACAAGAAGTTCATGGAAGAGGAATAGAGAAAAGAGAGGAAGAGGAGAGGAGATAATAGAGAGAGTTATTTTTGTACTCATATTATTCTAAATTATAATGAAAGCACCACTGCTGCCCCGATGACGTACTCCAGTCACACTGACTGTAGAGGAACCTCGTAAATTTTGTGTCTTGTTTATTTATTCCACTGCACCCACCATCAATTTTACAACACGTTATCAGCACGAGAAGCTCTCATGTCAGTGGAAAGCACAAAGCCACAAATCCGATTCACCTCTGTCAGCTGAAATCTCACAGAATAAAAGGTATGTCCATTTTTCATATTTTTTAACGCACCAGAAGCGCCCCATCGAATTCCAGTGAGAATTGAAATTTACAACGACCTGTAGTCATCATGAGATAAGAAAACTCGTACATGATAACTGGTTTCCAGAGATCCAGAAGAATCTCATTAGACTTGGAAACCCAGATCACGTCTTTTTCGACGGATCTCGAGAACTCCCATGAATACTCGGTTGTCTGAGATGATGGCATGATTGACTCCACACAGGCCTCCCTCTCATGTGCCTCCATTAACCCCACTGTCATCTATGTCTCTGTATGGAGGTTCTTGCTTTGCGATGCCATATTCGCTAGGCCATGCAAGAACAACGCCAGTCCCTGGTAGCCTTTTTGGATTGAATTGGTTCTGTGTGACCTCCACAACAACCCAGCTGGCCTTGGGTTTGAGACTGGTAGAGACAAAGAAGGAAGAAAAATAATAGAAATGTGTGGTGTTGATTGCACCGTAAGAAAAATAATAATAAAAAAATGTAAAGTGATTTGAATGGTGCACGGCACCATTTGGTCAAAATAACAATAAAAAAAATAAAAAATAAAAAAGAGGGTTTATGTTGGTGCATGGTTTGAATAAGTAATAAATAACAAGTGACAAAAGAAAGAAAAATAATAAATAAAAGGAGGTCTGATACTTCTTGTTATTTATGTGAATGGTGTTGGTTTAAAACACTTTCACAAGTTCTATTTACTTTAAAGTAATTTATTTATCATGGACGGTTTTACCGCCTACTGCTTTAAGTTTTGATTTATGTGAATGATGCTGAATTAAAGCCCTTGTCACAAGCTTTATTTACTTAAATGCAATTTATTCACTATGGTTGGAATTACCGCCTATTACTTTAATTTATTTATTGTACTTATCTTTTGTTACGATGAGTATATAACAAGGACCCGAAGTTCCTTGAACAGATCAGAATCTGCAGTTTCTTGATCCTCATCATATAAAAAAAAAATGATTGGACCAGAAGTTCCGTCATACAAAAAGATCAGACATGAAGTCCTTTGATCCTCAAGATCAGGACATGAAGTTCCTTGATGAGTACAGTAAGTTTGAAGTGCTGCAGTGCATCAACTTAATTGCAAGAAAAGCCATAAGAGTCTTAGTCTACAAATTATTAAATAAGGACCAGAAGTTCCTTATGTCCATACTCAAAATGGTTTAGCAGAAGCATTTACTAAGCGGATGAAATTAATTACCCACGCTCTGCTCATAAAAACAAAATTGCTAGTTTTTACATGAGTACATGCTATTTTGCATGATGCAGTATTAGTTCGGTTGAAATTTGTTACCAACCATCAATACTTCTCAGTACAACTCGTGTTTGGGCACTAGCCAAACATTACACATTTACGAGTTTTTGGTTGTATTATCTTTGTGCCTATTGCACTACCACAACGTACTGAAATAAGGCATCATCGCAGATTGGGCATTGATGTTGAACACCATCTATCATTCAATATTTAGAACCCTTGACTGGGGATATGTTACCGCGTGGTTTACGGACTATCATTTTGATAAGACAATTTTCCCGCCGTTAGGGGGAGAAAATAACATCGTTCCAGAAGAACGATGAGAAAATATCATTCCAGAAGAATGATGAGAAAAGACCGTTCCAGAAGAACGAAAGGAATTTGTCTTATTTTGATTCACAAAGCAATCAATATGAAAATGAAGTAAGAATAATTGAATGATGCAATGATGTGTCAATCAAATGCTAGATGCATTTGATGATGCAACGAAAGTGATAAAATCACATATACTTGCTGCAAATGTGCCTACAAGAATTGATGTCCCTATTGGACAAAATAATGTGGCAGCAAATGATTTATCTATTGCACGCCTGAAGCGTGGCTGACCCTTAGACTCAAAAAAAGTTCAGTCATTCGAAAGAAGAAGAATATGACACTATTGAACTATTGCATTCCCAAAGCATAATTGTTGTATGCCGGAGGCATGACAGTTGCCGCATGGATACACGTCCCAGAAAGGACAATCTGCGGACATGGGAATTTTGATGTCTTATGCATGAAGCATGATAGACGTGTAGGTTCCAATGACTCAGCTCCCAGAAGTGGAGATTAAAATCCCAGCTCTATAATGCTCAAGAAGAGGTTATGATCCGCATTCTCTAAATTATGACTATCCTGGAAGAGATAGTGTAATGCCCTTGAAGAGGCAATGGATATCCAAAGAAATGAAAAGCTTTTATGCATGCGTATGCGCATGAGAATATGGGATCACAGATTGATGATAACTAATGGTAATTTTGGTTTTTACAAGTAGTTACTAAATTCATCAATAAGCTGTGTTGATATTGAGTCCCGTTCTTTCTCCGTCGACGAAAGGAAAGATTATTGACCAAAAATGGAGAAAGGTAACTCAATTACAATTTTGTAAGAACGTGGAAAAATGGACCTATATATTTGAATACAATACAAATAGCCAAAAGATGTTGAACCAAAGAGGTTACATATGGGCATTTGTAATACAGTGAAATACACTCACATGATATGACACAAGGTTTCTAATTAAAACCTGAAATTATACTCCTGTAAACGAGTTCATATGAATGGAGAATTATATACGAAGTATGGTGAGTTGCCCACATCATATCTCTATAAGCAAATCCCTCAAGTATACATGGGAGCAAATTGCTCTGTATAAATTCCAAAGAAAAATGTGTCATGAAGTGTAGAAAATCCCTGAAGGATTCAGATTGCTTGAAGTAAGCCCCCGAAGGGTAAAGCATAAATTATGTACTCAATACCAATAGATGATATGAATTGCCTTAGTGAGTACTATCATTATGATATTGTTGCAACATACTAAAAACTCCTGAAGAGTTGATGATATTAAATTTGGACTCCTGAAGAGTCAAGAAAGATTATAAAGTGTTGAGAGAAATATTGTCTCGAACTGCAGATCGAACAATACGCCAACACAAATTTTATCCATGATATTAAAAATCATATGGATTGAAGATTATGAGTTGAATACTCAAATGATTTAGATACTAAGAACGTATCTTCGAGAGGGTAAAGATAAATTGATATTTGGTCCAGAAGTACCACATCTTAGTGAAGTATATGCTTTATTGTATTTGGCACAATACACTGAATGAAATAAAGCTTATCTATTAATATCTCCTAGAAATTACAGACATGAGGAGGGAAAACTTCACAAAGGTTGCACATGTGAAGCCTCAGTACTCGGAAGTACCCCAGAAGGGGAAGACACCAGAGGTTGATTATTTGGAGCCTCAATACTTGGTGGAATTCCAGACAGTTGAGACAATGGATGTCTTTGGAATAAAGACTCGAACCCCTGATTGTCATTTTGAGTCCGATCTTCGGATTCCAGCAGCTGGTCGAGCTTTCTTTTCATGCTTGTCGAGTAATTATTTGCAAGTACGTGTAACACTCTATTCTCGTGCTTGAGCCCTCTGATCTCTTGTTTAAGACTTGACACCTCAGCCATCAATGATTTAAATTGGCGAGTTTGAGCAAGTAGGCGTTGGCCCATATTGGATACAGAGCCCGCACATTGAACACTGAGAGCCAATGAGTCTTGAACGGACGTCTCATCAAACCGGTTTGAAAGGATTATGTTATCCTTTGGAGTGAAAAGATTCCTAGCTACCACTGTAGCAGTTAGGTCATTCTTCATCACAGAATCCTTAACTGTAAGAGGACCATTAGAAGATGAGAAAGACATGCGCCATATATTATCCTGACACGGCTCGTCTGTATCTCTCCCGAGACTCAAATCTAAACAAAGGTTAGATAGGCAAGCCATTTCAGAAATGATGAAGGAAAAAAGAGGTCAGATAAAATCTCAAAAGTGCAAGAAGGGGAAATTTCTGCAGGCAGCAATTTTCTGAGTGTATCTGAAAAAAAATTGATATCTCTATAAAAGAAGAAGCAATAGGGTCACTTGTTCAAAAATCAAAGAGACACCGATTTTCGAATTTCAAAAGTTAGATTTCCTTGCATGACGTCTGTCGACATTTCTCAAACGCAATCTCAGCTTTTTGGATATCACGTGCAACTTTGTCAAAAGATCTCTGATAAAGTTGAAAATGCGTGAATCTTACTGTTATAATTACACCACAGTAGCTGACAAGAGTAAAGGCACACACCACTACTTGCTATTGGGAAATCCCTATATATGTCAACCTCTATCTTCTATAACAAGACAGACCTGCAAAAGTATCTAACTCTTATTCCTCTCCGAGAATGCATCTTCAACAAAGCATCTCGAAATACTCAGTTTTCTTCCTTTCCAAGAATACCTATTCAAAACAAGTCACACCAGAGCAAAAGTATCTCATATCATTAGGGACAAGAGCAAGAGTATATCATATCATGCAATCTCCCTGTCCTTTCCTTTGTCATTGTTCTTACCTGCAAAGACAAGGATAAAGAAAGCAATATGTCGGAACCTCCAATCCAACTTCTGGTAAGGAACCGATTGCCTGGAACATTCCCTGATTGTTTACCTAGAATTGCTTTCAAGTAGTCATCTTCAACTATTGATGAAGCTGGGTCTCAAGTCACCAACACCACAGAATAATTGGCCCGTTGTTGGCTCTTTACACTGAAGCTGCCACACATGGATGAGTCACCAAGAAGTGATGAACCATCCAAATGCAAGGGTTGCATGCCACTCCTGCATCAGGGGACAAATACTACAAAAGAAGATGTCATACCTGCATATGGGAAAACTAGGGAAAATACCACTTCTACAAGGGGAACAGATAAGGCAAGTGAAAATGATACATTGAAGTATGTGGAGACAAGCACAACAAAACACGTGCCGATTCATCCCCAAATGAGCCAAATATCACTTGTCATGTGGAGCTGCTCGTGGTTGCATTTCATTCAAGAATAAGTCCCAAAGCCCTTGAAGAAATCACAAGTCTGATTCAAGATCAAGTGTCCACCACCCTTGAATCCAATTTAGCTCCAGATAAAATGAGTAAATTCAGAATTTTGAAGGAAGTCTAGCAGAAGGCCCTCCAGCCCAGTTCAAGAACAAGCATGTGGAAAGTTAACTATCGGTAAAACACCTATGTTGGCAACTCTTCTCGCTAAGAGACTGAAGCATAATGATCAACAATCAGCCTAAATGATTTGAAATCAGGGGGAGATACTCATCAGGGGGAGCATCCAAAACAGATCAAGATTTTATCAAGTCAATCGAAGACTTGTGGTCATCCAAAGGGGAAGGTTGTAAACATTGGTGGCTGACCGCCACCACTAAATGATGTAATGAATGACTATATCAACCACTTCAGAGCAATGTAGCTTAGCTGGCATCAAGACAGCAAGCACTATCATCTATGCCTATAAAAAGGAATGTTAAGGATGAGAGAATATATACAGAAGTCACAAGAAGTTCACGGAAGAGGAATAGAGAAAAGAGAGGAAGATGAGAGGAGATAATAGAGAGAGTTATTTTTGTACTCATATTATTCTAAATTATAATGAAAGCACCACTGCTACCCCGATGACGTACTCCAGTCACACTGACTGTAGAGGAACCTCGTAAATTTTATGTCTTGTTTATTTATTCCACTGCACCTACCATCAATTTTACAACATTCAAAAGGTATTACAATTTATGTCTAATTGGACGAAATGCATAAAGGAATTGAAGACCATAAATAAACATACACAAGTCTTGAATTCTTATAGTATAGACTTCCTTTTACAAAATGTATGGAGAATCAACAACTCTACATATCTAGACTACAGCCATGGCTCATCCCTTTACAAATTGTGAGGTAGGATCAAATTAGTATCATATATTCTCTACATCCTGCTTTACAAGGAACATCTAATCAACATATACATTTCAAATCCACATGATGATCTTCCTATTCAATCATCAATCTCACTGGTGCAGAAACGCCATCACACCAGATTGGGGTATGCATCCAACCAGAAGTGGTCAGGTGAGGCGCCTGTATGGCAAAAGAAATTCCAAGTCATGCAAAAAAAAAGGGGGTTTTTGAACATTAGTCTTTGCAAAAGATTAAAATAAAATAAAAAAACCTGGTTCTAGATTACATATTCAATTTAATTCCTTAAAGTGTACTTTTATCAAAATTTACATTCAATTTTTGTTATTTAATGTGTATTTTTATTTAATCTCTCCACCTTAAATTTTAAATTTTATTAATATGCACATATTTAGTTTTTTAATTATAAATGAACATAAATGAGAAAATATTAAAAGAAAGTTGTGATACAAAAATATATAAATACATAAGTGTATTATATTGAATTAATGTACCTAAATGACAATACCTAAATGTATGTACCGAAATGTCAATATTGAAATGTATGTACCAAAATGTACGTACCTAAATGTCAATACCGAAATGTATGTACTTAAATGTCAATACCGAAATGTATGTACCAAAATGTACGTACCTAAATGTATGTACCGAAATATAATATATTGAATTAATGTACCTAAAAGTCAATACTCAAATGTGTGTACCAAAATGCACGTAACGAAATGCATTATATTGAATCAATGTACCTATATGTTTGTACCGATGGATATACCGAAATATTCAAATGTATTAATGTACCTAAATGAAGAACATACAAAATTGTTATCGGAATATATATTATAAAAAAATTAGTTGCCTAAATGTAGACATTAAAATATATTATGATGAAAGAAATAAAAATTAAATTTAAATGTAATTAATACATTAAAATAAAAATAAAAAGATAAATAAAACCAATAAATGATATGATTAAATGTACTAGGGACTAAAATTGGATTTTAATCTTACACAAGGTTATAGTCTAAAACTCATTTTTTTTAAGATTTAAAATGAAGTTTTCTAAAAAAAGAACTGAAAAGGAATAAAAACAAAGACATTAAGAATCGCATCGTACATTTCCCAGGACTCTGCAAAGGCAGCACATCTCTTTCCCTTAAATCTGGATGACATATCCAACAGAGACGACGATGCCTCCTCAGTTTATATTTTCTGCGTTCCCCTTCGGAATCGGCATGAACCTGGTTTGATCAAAAGAGAATAAATATGCATCGATTCGATCCAGAACAAAATACCAGCTTTCAGTTATGTATTTTTGTAACAATGTTAATTAGCTACATGATCTGAATAATAACCAAAAGATCAGAAACAACAATGAATTAATGGAAATGAATGAAACCCTAAAACAATTCCAGGCTGTTAGGTTAGGAAAATCACCTCTGGCAAATACCTATGGTAAATCATTGATGCAATCGAGTTGAGAAACATCACCAGGCTCTCCTCATCATCAGAACCATCACCTACTCTCTACCAAACACGCCGTATGTGTTGTAAGAGCTATATGCTAGAACTCGTGTCTGTTTGTCCACACACACACTGCGCCTTCATTCAATTTATAGGGGTAGTGGATGATTTCAGAAGGACACTAGGGTTGGTAGGAATTTTGATCCTATCTTACTCTAGATCTCGCTCCACTCTTTGTCCGATGAGTGTGAGGGTCTAGTTATTCTTTCTACTTCATTTTTATTTATTTATTGTTGAATTTTTTTTTTTATATTTCAACACGTAAAAATACAAAGGTCAAACAAAAACAATGAGTTTCGAAATAAGAAAATGTGTCTTTGGGTGGTTGTGTTAAATTGAAAAAAAAAAGGGAAAGGAAAGAGGATATCCAAACCATAACTCTTAAATTTCAGGTAGACGGGCCGATGGCTCACTCCAACAACATCGATATTGTCCCCACTTGGCCACCTGCTCAATCCGTCAGGTGTGAGGTTTTTATTACAAAGGGCCTCAGTGTTAGTTATAGTGAGTCAATTCTATATAAATTGCTCTGTGGCCGATGTGGGACAGAGGAATTCCAACACTCCCCCGCACGTGAGACCCCATTTTTATGGGTCACACGTGAAGTTCCACACATCGGCAACCACGAGGAGCCAAGCCAGGGCTCACCCGTTCATGTTGGGCCAATGGCACGTGGCATCTTTTGGCCTACGTAGAGGCATGTCGGGGCTCACCCATTCGCGCGGGGCCAAAGGGGACCCACCCGTTCACGTGGCAGAACGAGCCCGTTCCCTGGCTCCGATACCATCTTAAATTTTACGTAGACGGGCCGAGGGCCCACTCTAACAACACCGATACTGTCCCCACTTGGTCACCTGCTCAATCCGTCAGGTGTGGGGTTTTTATCAAAAAGGCCTCGGTGTTATATGGACGTGGGCATGTACATATAAGGCATAAAGGATCCTCTCTCCTGGGCGATGTGGGACGTTACAGTATTCTGTCACATCCCGGACCAGCTCCGCTGTAGCACGATATTGTCCGCTTTGGGCCCAGCCTGCATGGATTTGTTCTTGGGAACTCACACAACACCGATACTGTCCCCACTTGGCCACCTGCTCAATCCGTTAGGTGTGGGGTTTTTATCACAAAAGGCCTCGGTGTTAGTTAGAGTGGGGTAATTCTATATAAATTGCTTGTTCTCAAGCTCTGTGGCCGATGTGAGACAGAGGAATTCCAACAATTACACCATATGTAAATGAAAATCTACCCATTCTTGTGGACATATTAATTGTCTCTTGCAAAATTAGAATTATCTCGGATTGTGAAGTTTGCTTTGTTCCCATGTGCATATCTATGATGGCTAAATTCCTGAAGAAAAAAAAAGGAATTTTCAGGTAGCTTGTAATTGGATTATTGATTGGAATAAAAAAGTTGAAGAGTGTATGTGCATGAATATCTACGTTCCTTTAGTAAATAAAGAAAAGAGTTAACGGTGAGATTATGTGCATGTATATGTATATGCATGTTCTTTTAGTAACTGAACAAAAAAAAAAAAAAAGTGTTAACTAGGGATGGGCAAACGGGTATAGGAACCGCGGGTCGGGACGGGTACGGGCCAGTTCCTAATATTTTAGAGAACAAACGGGGCGGGCCGGGCCAGGTCCTTTTCATTTACGGGGCGGGCCGAGTCCAGATGCTTAGAAAAACGGGTACCCGGACCGACCCGTTTCTAATTATAATGAACGGCCGAGATTGAATGATAACCTATCATCCAATCTCAACCGTTGGTTTCTACCCTAGTTTCTACCGAGTCCAACTTTCCAGAATTCACTATGTCTCAGCTGCCTCTCTATCTCCCACAATCTCTCTCTCTCTTTCCCTGAACCTTCTTCTTCTTCTGCTTCTTCTTCTTCTTCAAGTTCTTAATCCCAACTGGGTTTTCCACAAATCATGCATTTTTAGCTTTTAGCCCAAAACCCCAATCTGGGTTTTGCTAATTTTCTTTGCATTTTCGCTTCGAGGACTGGACCTGTGAGAGCGTCATCTTCTCAACGCTGAGGAGGCAAAGGCTTTCGTCGAGGATCGATTGAGAGAGCTCTTGAGAGATTGATTGAGTTTGCTTGATGGGATTTAATTTTTTAGTTTTTTTTTGTTAATCACCCGAAGTTAGAGAGATTGGTTTTTGGGAATTTGGTTTTTTTTTTGTGAGTTATTTCCTGTGTGTGTTAATATTTGTGGAAAAAGGATAGTGAAATCTGGGAAGGGTGGAAAATTTGGAGATGATGAGATTGGAATCTGATTGTGGTGAAGGTAGAGAAAAATGGGGTTTTTATAATTTGATTGGGGAATTTAGTTGCTTTAGATCTGTCTGCCATTTGAAAAATTGGGCATTGAATATTAAAAGGGTGTGTTTTGTTTTGTTCTCTTCCATTAGGTAGTCGGAGAGTAGAGAGGGATGCAGTTCGAGATGGAGCAGGTGCCACCAGAGTCAGAAAGAATGGAGGCGTTGATTGCGAGGATGTAGGCCATGGTGAGAACGTGGCGGTGTCGGCGTGGGGCTCGGTGGTGAAAGTGGAGCTGCGCTCGACGGAGAAGCTGTGGTGCGACGACGAAGGTAGCATGGCGGTGGTTCTGGAGTCCTTTCCGTAGTGGTTTCGCAAAAAAAAAAAAAAAAAAAAAAAAAAAAAAAAACCAAGGACCCGTGGACCTGGCCCGTTTGAAACGGGCCGGGTTCGGTCCGATTTCTATAATGAAATATGATGTACCCGGCTCGGCCCGACCCGTTTCTTTTAACCTCCGGTTCCTTCAAAATTAGGCCCGGCTCGATCCGTGCCCAGCCCTAGTGTTAACACGTGTACGGATACTGTGTTCTTTTGGCGGTAAATGAAGAGACTACGGGCATGGTTTATGTTTTTCTTTATTGAAAGCCCAATGACAGTCCAAACTAGATATCCAGGACGTACATAATAACGATCATCCAATCAGAAAAGCATCACTTTGGAAAGGATCAATATCCAAACGAGATAAGCCAATCTCAAGATGGAACTAGCAAGGGTGTAAGAAAAAGTTATCTATCTGTGTCTCTCTTGCTTGAAGTTAACTTCATTGAACTTCTCGAGATATTGATTAGAGGATTGATGGATTAGTTGTTTTTCCTAAACAAAAACATAACTTACCATGCACGTACTTTCTTTATTAACTTGTTAATAAGACACACATTCTATGCACGTAATCTCACAATTGACTTTTCCTTTATTAACATACGAAAAGAACGTATCTATGTACGTAATCTCACCATTTTTTTATTTTTATGTACTTACTTAAAGAATGTGCATATTCATGCATGTAGCCACGCTCTTTTATTTCATTTGTATCATTAAATTTTGGATAATGCAAGTGGCCGATTTGCTCTATTGGATAGGGATTCAACTTTAATTCACCGCATTCCGGGTTCAAATCTTCCTACTTTTTCTAGTTGAGATGAATTTAGTGTAAATTAATCATCATAAGATCATAAAATGCTAACTGAGGTCTCTATAGCTCAAGACCCTTGGTCACTACCCCGACCCACTTGCACTAGCATCCACGCACATGTCGATGCCCTCCCTGCTCCCAAAAATGGAATACACTAATTCTAAAATAAAAACAAAGAGAGGGAAGGTGAACACCACCGGAAGCGTTCCCGCCATTGTTACTTGCTCAAGTTTTGGAATGACCATGAAGGTGATAGCTTCTGAGAAACACTTATAAGTGTAATAACGATTTGAATAATATGTCTATGCTTTTTCTTTTTTTTTTTTGTCGAAATTTCTATACTTTCTTTCAGTTAAGCCATTTTACTAGGATATATATAGATAATTTATGATGAATAGTGCTTATAGATGCGTAAAGTTGTTGGAGTGAAGTCACCACCATCATTATATTAAAACACTTTAACAACGGAATAAACTAATTTGCAATATAAATATTGAAATTTAAACCAAGGGGGAAGAAATGTTCGAACAAGGAACGTAGTAAGTTGAAGTGGATTAATACTCTAAACGCTAGGTTCACTTTGTTTATAATTTAGATTATTTTATTTTTATATATATATATATATATATATATATATATCATAAGTTTTACAATATATATGTCTCATTAGACGGAATGCATAAAGGAATTGAAGACCATATATAACCACACATGTATTCTTATAGTATAGACTTCCTTTACAAAATGCATGCAGAATCAACAAACTCTCATATACTTTCTACATCTTGCTTTACAAAAAGTATAGGGATTAACATATCCAATATTCTACATATATATTTCAAATATACATGACGATCTTCCTTCGCATTCAATCATCGATCCCACTGCTGCAGAAACGTCATCACACCAGATTGGTGTATGTTGCCGTGAGTCTATATTTGGAATACGGAATGTAGGGATATTTTGAGTATGTAATTGATATCCTAATATATTTAGGATATTTACTTCCTAGTTGGTCGGGGATTGTATAAGTATATATATATTCCTCTATGTGAGATGAATAATATTGAGAAACATATTCATGAAAACCCTAGAATTCTATCTTGGTATCAAGAGCAGGTTCGGCCTGCCTTTGACAATCACAAAACCCCAGTAAAACTCTCTCACGGTTTGAATCTCAGACTGTGTTAGGAACAACCAAATTGAATTGCAGCCTTTGTAAACATCAAAGCCTGCGAAAATCTAATTAAAACCTATCCTAGAAAGTTGTGCGATGGCTGAAGAACATAAGGCAAGCTTGATTCCCGTGCATATCGTGTCCAACCAAGGCGAATCTACCAACATCAATGCCATTCCTTTCGGGTATCGGTTGAGTGACTCAAACTTCAAAGTATGGTCCAAGATGATGGAGGTTCATGCTTCAGGGCTCGGCAAGCTAGGGTATGTAACAGGGAAAATTTCGATGGTCGAGGAAGATGATCCGGGATATGCAAAGTGGTCAACTGAAGATGCTATTGTGAGAGGATGGTTGTTAAAAACTAGGGAACCACATCTACTTGGTCTCTTTATCGACCTACCCACAACAAAAGATATTTGGGAGAGTGTCACCCAGATGTTCTATGATGGTTCTGATGAGTCGCAATATTATGAACTCCGATGTAAGGCTACACGGACAAGACAAGATGGTCGCCCAGTTAATCTGTACTTCACTGAATTAAAGGGTGTATGGCAAGATCTTGACAAAAGACGTCCTCTTCGTATGGTATGTGGAGCAGATTTGAGAACTCGTAAAGAGGAAATTGCAAAGGATAGGGTGTACGATTTTCTTGTTGGGTTAGACAGTGGTTTCGATCAAGTACGGAGTGAGATTCTAAGGATAAAGCCTATCCCTGGAATCGAGGAATGTTTTAATCTAGTACGACGCGAAGCTCAGAGGCAGGCCACTATGATGGGAACAAAGAGCATCACGGCAGGACCTTCTATGGCTATGGCAACTAAAGTGCAAAGTTATCGTTCACCATCCATTGGAAACTCTCGGTCATCACGTACACATGAGGATATTGATAAAGATAAACTCCATTGCAATCACGGTAATGGAACCCGACACACGGAGGAAACCTGTTTTGAAATTCATGGTTACCCAGAATGGTACTGGGAAAGGAAGAAAGAATTAAAAGCTAAGGGGAATAAACGTACCTCGGGTCAGGTCCGTGTTGCAGCTACTGGACAGGGGATGACAGCAAATGTAAGCGGCCACGTTGGGCCCAAAGCCCAACAAGACAAGGCAGGTAGCAGCAGCATTGCAGCTGTCGTAGCAGGCTAACCGAGGCCCAATGTGTCACATCTGGTCACGGCAGAAGCCCAATCAGCGGGCTGGGTCTTGGAAGCAACATCCAAAGTTGATGACTCCGGTCCATTATTATCTCTCATCAACTAGATTTTAATGAATGAAAACTCGGAAGACTCAGGTAAAATCGGTACTGTTTTAATATCGTCTACCAAGAGGGATATTGGTTGGATAATTGACTCTGGAACTACAGATCATATGACTTACGACGCATCATTATTTTATCATATGACGTCACCTTCTAAATAGGATGTCATCACAGCCAATGGTGATATTGCTCCTATCATGGGAGCTGGTTCTATTTCCTTTAGTCCATCTTTGTCTATTCACAATGCACTACTTGTTCCGTCGTTGTCCAATCATTTACTGTCTGTTGGTTAAGTTACTGAGTAATTAAATTGTGTTGTGTTAATGTTTCCCACTTTTTGCCAACTTCAGGATATCCAGACTCGGGCGATAATTGGGCGTGGTACTAAGAGGAGAGGGTTATACTATGTGGATGATGTGTCCGCAAGTAGAGTGAACCAAGTGCGCAGTAGCCAGTCAAACAAGAATAAGACAATCTGGTTATGGTATCGTCGTTTGGGCCATGCCTCTTTTGGTTATTTAAAAAGATTACTTCCGTCTTTATTTTGTGGCATTTCAGACTCTGATTTTCAGTGTAAGGATTGCATTCTGGCAAAAAGCCACCGTACTTCTTATCATTTAAGTTTAAATAAAAGAACAGTGCCGTTTGAGTTAGTCCATTCTAATGTGTGGGGACCTTCTCCAGTTGCTACTATTCATGGTGTTCGTTGGTTTATTATCTTTGTTGATGATTGCACCAGAATGACATGGCTTTATACTCTGAAACATAAAAGTGAGGTTGGGAAATTTTTTCAACAATTTTATCACATGGTTGAAAATCAATACTCTCTTCCTCTTAAGGTTCTCCGATCAGATAATGGTGGTGAATATCTCAGTACTACACTCTCTCAATTTTTCCAAGATCATGGTATTCTTCATGAGACTTCTTGCCCACAAACCCCACAACAAAATGGGGTCGCTGAACGCAAAAATAGACATATTCTGGAAACCACTCGAGCACTTCTCATTGGTGCTCACGCCCCTCACTCTTATTGGGCAAAAGCTGTTAAATATGCAGTTTATTTGATAAATCGAATGCCCACCAGAATACACAATTTTCGCACCCCTATGGAGGTATTTGCTGACCATGTGACATTAACCTCTTCCCTTCAGTTGTTATTTTTGGGTGTGTGGCCTATGTACATCTCCACAAAAATCAACGAAGCAAGTTGGACCCATGTGTAGTTCGATGTATTTTTTTGGGATTTCATGGCCAACAAAAAGGGTACCGGTGTTACCACCCACCCACCAAGCATACCTATGTCACCATGGATGTTACGTTTTCCGAGCATGAGATGTTCTTTGTCACTAATCACTCCAACTATAACCTTTAGGCGGAGCTAAATACACATGAAGATTACAGTTGGATTGATCTCCCAACTGGGCAGCCACGTGAAACCCAGCAGAATGCTTGCCACGGTGACTGCTAGCAGGGCTGACTTCTGCCTTCTGGTGAAATCCACGGGCCTGAGCCCATTAGTGTAAGTGACGTCCCATCTTTGGAAGGCCGTGCAGCAGCCAACGAGACCAAGTCTAGGAGTGGGCCTGACGGCATGGCAGCAGGTGAGCAGTTTGGTGCACAGCCCAGTGCACGGTTAGAAACACCATATCGAGACGACAGTGAACTGCAACCATTAGTTCACAGTTTGGATGACCAGTACACTTCAATAAATAACCCCTCTCCGGTTGTACCTGTCCATGTGCCCGAGGATATCCATGAGGTAAGTTTATCTTAACCTAATGAAGCTTGTGATTTGACTAATATTGAAAGTACATATGTGTTGCCATCTAGACAAAATCGTGGGAAACCACCGGACAGGTATTCTCCTCATGGAAAAGTCCAATATGCTATTGCAAATTATGTCTCTACACATCGATTGTCTTTTAAGTATCGAGCCATGGTGAATACGATGGATGGAATCAAAATCCCAACAAGAGTGGAAGAAGCTTTGCTAGATTCTCGGTGGATAAAAGCAATGGAATTCAAGATGGAGGCTCTACATAAAAACATGACTTGGAGCATAGAGTCACTACCCCAAGGGAAAAGGCCAGTGGGTTGCAAATGGGTATTCACCATCAAACACAATGCAGACGGAACCATTGACAGATACAAAGCAAGGTTGGTTGGTAAAGGGTACACACATACTTTCGGGGTAGATTATCAAGAAACATTCGCTCCGGTAGCTAAGATGAACACTATTCGTGTACTTTTGTCTTTAGCTGCTAACTTTGATTGGCCGTTGAAGCAATTTGATGTAAAAAATGCCTTTCTACATGGAGACTTGGAAGAAAAGGTTTACATGGAACTTCCACCTGGGTTTGAGGTATCAAACAGGACAGGCAAGGTGTGTAGGTTGAGGAAAGCGCTTTATGGACTCAAATAGTCACTGAGGGCATGGTTTGGGAGATTCACCAATGCAATGAAGAAATATGGTTACAGACAAGGAAATGCTAATCATACTTTGTTTATCAAACGAAGGGAATGAAGGGTCACCTTGTTAATAATTTATGTGGACGAGGAGATGAAGAGGTTACAAGGGCATCTCTCTTCAGAGTTTGAGATGAAAGACTTAGGAGGCTCGAAGTACTTCTTGGGAATTGAAGTTGCTCGTTCCCGTGAAGGTATTTATTTGTCACAGCGGAAGTATATTCTGGATCTTTTGTCTGAGACTGGAATGTTGGCATGTAAACCAGCAGAAACGCCTATAGTTCAGAATCATCATCTAGCGATTCATCCTAACCAAGTTCCAGCAAACAGGGAAAGGTACCAAAGGCTAGTAGGAAGGTTGATTTACTTGTCTCTCACAAGGCCAGATATTGCATATGCAGTTAGTGTGGTGAGTCAATTCATGCACTCTTCTAGTGAGGATCACATGGCTGCAGTAGTGCGAATCTTGAGTTATTTGAAAGGTGCGCCTGGAAAAGGGTTGATCTTCAGGAAGCATGGGCAGTTGGAAGTAAAAGGATACACAGATGCTGATTGGGCTGGAAATGTTACTGATAGGCACTCTACATCAGGGTACTTTACATTTGTTGCAGGTAATCTTGTAACTTGGAGGAGCAAGAAACAGAATGTGGTTGTTAGGTCCACTGCAGAGGCTGAATACCGTGGTATGGCACATGGAATTTTTGAATTGTTATGGCTAAGAATCCTCCTTACCGAGATTGGGTTCAAACCACATAGAGCTATGTTGCTGTATTATGATAATCAAGCTGCGAGAGAAATAGCTAATAATCCAGTTCAACATGATCGTGCAAAACATGTTGAGGTGGATAGGCATTTTATTAAAGAGAAGTTGGATGTTAAATTGATTGATATTCCATATGTGAAGTCTGGAGATCAGTTGGCAGATGTATTAACTCATGCCGTGTCATCAAGAGTGTTTCAGGACTCACTTAACAAGTTGGGCTTAGGTGATATCTACGCACCAACTTGAGGGGGAGTGTTGCCGTGAGTCTATATTTGGAATAAGGAATGTAGGGATATTTTGAGTATGTAATTGATATCCTAATATATTTAGGATATTTACTTCCTAGTTGGTAGGGGATTGTATAAGTATATATATATTCCTCTATGTGAGATGAATAATATTGAGAAACATGTTCATGAAAACCCTAGAATTCTATCTGTGTATGCTACCAAAAGTGGTTAGGTGAGGCGCCTGTACAGCAAAAGAAATTCCAAGTCATGCAATAAAAATTTGAAAACGAATATAAACAAAGACGTTAAGAATCACATCGTACATTTCCGGGTCCAAAGACACTTTGTAAAGGCAGCACATCTCTTTGCCTCAAATCGAGGATCACATGTCCGACCGAGAGGATGATGCCTCGGTTTATTTTCGGCGTTCCCCTTTAGAATCGGCTTGAACCTGGTTTGATTAAAAGAGAATCAATACGCATCGATTCAATCCAGGACAAAATACCAGCTTTCAGTTATATCTGTATACAACCAAAACATCAGAAACAGCAGGAATGAATGAAACCCAAAAAAAATTAAGGGCTGTTAGGTTAGGAAAATCACCTCTGGCAAATAGTTCTGGTAAATCATGGATACGGTCGATTTGAGTACCATCATTTGGCTCTCTTCATCACCAGGATCACCGTCTTCATTGTTGCCTTGGGGTTCGGCAGCAATGGCTGATCTCCAACTCTCTTCCCAAACACGCCGTATATGTTGTAAGAGCTACATGCTATATAACTCGTGTTCGTTAGTCCACTCCACACACACAACGTCTTCATTCAATTTATAGCGGCAGTGGATCATTTCAGAAGGACACTAGGGTTGGTAGGAATTTTGATCTTATCCGACTCCAGATCTTGCTCCACTCTCTGTCCGACGAGTGTGACCGTCTAGTTGTTCTTTCTACTTTTCATTTTATTGTTGATTACATTTTTTTGGCTATTTTAACACGTAAAAATATCAAGGTCAAACAAAAACAATGAGTTTTGAAATGAGAAATGTGTATTTCGGTGGTTGTGTTAAATTGAAAAAAAAAAAAATGAAGGCTCAACTACTTACAAATCTCTTTTTTTTTTACTTTTTTTTAGTCCCCTCTTACTTGGTCGAATGGTTTCATCAGCTAGAATCTTCGATAGTAAACAAAGAGAAATGAAAGAGTATACATATCTAGCTAGATCATTATGCTAAATGTAAATGAAAATCTACACATTCTTGTGGACATATTTACAGTTATCATATATAATTTACTCGTCAAAATTCAAATCAGCTTGGATTGTGAAGTTTGCTTTGTTCCCATGTGCATATCTATGATGGCTAAATCTCCGTAAAAGACGAATTTTCAGGTAACTTGTGATTGGATTATTGATGAGAATAAATATGAAATTTCGGGAATCCTTATTTTTTTTCTTTACGACATAAAAAAAAAGGTTAAGCCTGCGACTACGGGCATGGATATCTACGTTCTTGTAATAAAGAAAGAAAGAAAAAGTTAATGATAGAATTATGTGCATGAATATGCATGTTTTTTTAGTAACCGAAAAAAGAACACATTAACGGTGGTATTACGTGCACGGATACGTGTGTTCTTTTAGCAAGTTAATGAATGAATCACGTGCATGGTTAGTTATGACGAGTAAAATGTCTAAAGCAAAAGGATGAAAATGTCTAAATACCCATGCATAAATGTTGAATTGAGATAATGTTGATATTATTGATACGATTTCAATATAGTATTGAGAAAGTATTGATATTATTGATACGATGTCCATATAATATTGAGATAGTGTAGAATGTAGATACATCTGATACGATATCAACAAAGTATTGAGATAGTATAGATAGTTATCAATACGGGATTGTTATGTCGTTTTGATAGGTCGTGGGTAATTTCGTTTCTAGCATTGCCTACTTCATCTTCATCTCCATCAATTCCTCAAGCACCTCATCACAGCTTTCACCACCATCCATCCATGATTATTAATAACGAATATCCTAACCCCCAACAACCCAATTCCCTAATTATCATGTATACGCTAAAATTAGAAAGAAGACAAGGTGAAATTTAAAATTAGTGACTTGAAAGGAAATATGGAGATTTCTATGGGGATTTTTAGTGACTCGCATGCAAATACAAGTCAAAATTTATGTGCATAAGCAACGTAAGCATAATAATCAAAGCTATATAGTCATGCAAATCCCCTTCAAGAAGTGTAGGTTCATACTTAATGCATCAAATATTCATATTGAAGAACAAAGTGAAGGATTTGTATCCCATACCTTTGGACCTATTTAAGTCCCATAATTGACCACCTCCAAGTTCTTTGCTATTGGAACTTCCTCCTCCTAGCTTCACTCCTTTGTTCCTTCACCTGGAAAGCTTGGATCTCTTTGATTCTCCTTGAGCCCCCAAAGTTGGAGGCCTCTAAGAATCCACACTCACTAGTATAGTGCGATGTGAAGAAATAACCAAAGAGAGAAGAGAATGTTAGCTCCCTTCTCGCTATTGTGGTCAGTTTTAGTGTGTAAGAAGAGAGTATTTTTTCTCTTTGACGCAATAAAGACACAAAAACTTTAAAGGTACTTTTTCCCCTCAACTCCCATTTTATAGGGAGAAGTGAACCAATCCAATTGACTTGCCTCCCACAACTCCACCCTAAATAGCCGACCCTCTTGTGTTAGACTTGGCTTTGGACTTTCAACAATTTAAGTCATTTCATGCTTTAATTAAAAGCCTGATCGGTTCGGACCCAATAGGCCCGAAAGAATCCAAACTTTTTTTAAGCTCAAAAGCGAAGTTTCATTGGTTCCATGATTTGTTTAGACTTTTTAATTAATTCATATCATTTAATTAATAGAATTTATTAATTCCATCATCCTTTAGTTTCTCACTACACAATTGTATCGGTGTACAATTGTTTTATGTTCCAATTAGTGAGGCAGTGAGGTGCTTAATATCAATGTAATTGATTAGTACTTATACAGTCACTTAGTGAACTAAAACTTACTTTTAATTATTCCTTTACTTTGATGATTACTTGGGTAATCATAAAAAAGGGCCCACAAACTATGGTTGACATCTAACCATATATTATGGATATCGAAGCTAATATAGAATTTGGTTAGAGAGCCTATTCAATTAAAATACAATGTAATTCAATCATTCTCTATTTCAATACTCTTAGTCACATTACCAAGGTATGGATACTTTATGTTAAACCCCTACAAGAATTTCTTCCTTTATTACGCTCGATACTTTGACCGAAAATTTCCGAATAGATCAAAAACTCCTAATACAATCATAGTAGCTCATATGGCTCAATTCATACTATTTATATGAATACTCTCAATCAAGTTTGTTATACATTAATTCATTCCCTACACAACTTGTAACGATATTAAAAATAAATCAGAAACTCAACTCTATGAATCACGAATGCACAACCACACTTCCCAAATCAGTTAATTGAATTTGCAACAAGAGAAAACACGATGTGCTTCTAGACCTGCAAGAAAACAGTGACAGATTACAAAGTTGACAAGCTAAAAACACCTTACCTTACCACCACTTAATCTTTTTCTTTTTTTTTTTAAATGAAAGGATGATAATGGATTAGACGAGTCGAGTTACGCATAAAGCTTGGTCGTTGGACTACAATAGTAGAAACCTTACTCTCTAAATCCGAAAGAAAGGGAGTAGGATTCTCTACCCTCATTCTCATCCCCTTCCCTCCCCTCATCTCACATATTGCTTTTTGTCTTATTATCTTTATAAAAAAAATCAATAGAAAATGTTGACATGGCTTAACCGTGACCGTTCAAATATGAGGGGATGGAAGGGTAGAGAGATTAGGAGGGTAAAGAATCCTACTCCAAAAGAAAGAACCAAATCCCAGGATTAGCCATCAACTCCAAGTAGGTTACTTCCTTCCCGCTCAGAACGATGAAAAAGGGCTAACTCCTTGATAAAACGACCACCACTTAATCCAAGTTTAGGTAGTCGACTTGTGTGTCATCTACACTAAAAATATGGGTGAGCATCTCTCCCCTTGCTAGTTTGTAACAACTTAGGTTAAAATAAAATTATTTATTTATCTGGATCGTTTATTTACTGAATATTCTATTGGATGTTCCATTGTCAGGCCGTTCTAGGCTAATCTCGTATGCGAGCCCTTCTAGACTCGTGAAAGTCACGTTGGGCCTTGATTGGCCTGCTGAGCCCGCAAGTCGGGTTGGGGTGGTCCAGCACATTGATGTATGTGATGAGTGCATCTCATGAGAACATTTCCAATGGAAGTCCTTATTTAGGAACTTTCACCATTACTTTTGAGTATTTATTTAAGAACTTAAAAGAAATTTGTGTCTCTAAAAGAATATTGCCTCCAATGGAAGAGTTCTTATAGTAGAATTCTTAAATTTGAAGTTTTTATGATTTTATGAGATAATTTGATTAGGTGCACATTTTTTGTTTATGTTAACATTTTTTGTTTAGTTAAAAGCACTAAAATTAAAAACATTAATAGCTTAAAATCTTCAATCAAGATTGTGGCCTCGTTTTCCATTCAAGATGCACATTTTTCGTTTATGTTAGCCTTTTTTTAATTAATTAAAAGCATTAAAAGCTTCAATCAAGATTATGGGCCTGGTTCCACTCAAGGTCGTCCCTGTACAGTTCTTATATGTGAGGACATACACTATGTATCTGGTAAGTCTCTATAATTTAGGAACTCACTTTCCGATCTATTGAAGATTTCATTTTGTCTCTATATTTTTTTAATTTTATACTTATTTTGTACATTAATTGTTTCTATTTAGAAACTTCACTGGAAATGCTACAAGGCATGAAGAACACGTTGGCCCGGAAGAGGTGTCTACTCTACCAGGTGTGATTAACAGGGTGACGTCCTCTCTTGCATTTAATACTTACCCACGCGAGGGTCAAGTACTGGCAAAACTCTAGGGTAATTCCATCATCTAAGTCCTTTTAATACACGTGGTGTCCCCTCTGAAGTAGAAATGGTAATTCCAACCGTTAAATCCAATAACCGTGAATACCCGTCACATAAGTAATTCAGTAAATATGCCATAAACTAATTAGAAAATGGTAAAACACATGGTCAACTAAAGCTACTTTACATTTTAGATAAAAATAATACTAAAGGGATGAGGATGGGCTTAGCCTTACAAGAGTTAACAATAATGTAGTTCAAATTCGTTTTTGACGAGAATCGAACCTACACTGATTCCAAAATGGCAAAACACATGGTCAACTAAGCTACTTTATATTTTAGATAAAAATAATACTAAGAAAATGGCTGTGGCAGTGGGTTTGGTTCAATGGTGTTTGATATGGAGAGTTTTTGTGAGGCAGTCTAAGACTAAGACTGTAAGCTGAAGCAAGGCAATGTCTGAAGTGGGAGATCCAGCCATTAAGCTCTTCGGGAGGATTATTCCGCTCCCACAACTTCAGATTCACGATTTGTCCGCCGATAAAGAGTGTTTGGTTGCAGATACGGTACCAATCCAATCCACTCTCTATGTCTCTCTGCTCTTTTCCTTTCTAATTTCTTCTTTTTTGCTGCTCCATGAAACTCTTTCAATTTTGTAGAAATTCACACTGAACTACTTGCTTCGTTTATCTTTTGAATTGGAGTAAGCTGTGTTCTTCCACTTGATATTTGTAATTGAAGTGTTAAATCAATGTTTCGAAATCTTACTGGATTTAGTTTACAAACAGATGGGGCAGTTTAATCTTATGCAGCTTCTCACTTATATGTATAATGTGTAACAACTGAAACGAGATTGGATGAGTTCCGAAGTTCGAATCCCCATCCCCGCTGAGAAAAATGAATTATAAAGCTCAACAGAAGAGCTTGAAGCCACATTTTGTTATTGCTTGTCATTCGTCGTTAGCTATTTTGAAAATCGTAATTTGACAATGTGTGGATGATGTGAGGGATTTATTGTAGTTTCTAACTTGGTATAGTTGTGGCTGCACCTTCATTTTCTTCCTAATGACAGTTCATTTGTTTTTAGCTTTTTATTTCGATTGATAAAAATTGAACTTATAGCTCACCTTTGATGCCAAATTCCCTGTTCTACCTGCTGTGAATTAATTATAAGCTACTGCTGCTGCAACTTGAGTGTCGTAACTCGTAAGCAATCAAAACTTTGAATTTTCAGGGTGAGTGTAGAGAAATGGAGGACCCTTCTGTAGAAATATCCTGCAAGCAAGATACATCTTCGGAACTAGATAATAGCAGAGAAAACAATCGCCAAGGTCTAATCCAGGAGAATGAGGGTGAAGTTAATTGTGATCAAGGAGAAGACCAATGCGTGGATAGTGATACGAGTGGCATAGAAAAGTCTCTCAGAAAGCCAGACAAGGTTCTTCCTTGCCCTCGCTGCAACAGCTTAGAAACAAAGTTTTGCTATTTCAATAATTACAGTGTTTACCAACCTAGACACTTTTGTAAGAACTGTCAAAGATATTGGACTGCCGGGGGAACCATAAGAAATGTTCCTCTAGGTACTAGGCGGCGCAAGAATAAGCATTCATCTTCGCAGTATCATCAGGTAGTGGGACAACCGAATGCAGTACCAGTCACCCAGGGAGGCACCCTTAACATTGTTGGCCAACAGCATCTATCACCTTGTGGACTTCCAGCCTCTCCAAAGCCTGTCAATGGGATGAAGGAAGGCTTAAGTTCTGTCTCAGATTCGCTTTTAGTTGAATCTACAGAGACTGCCTCGAACCAGAAACACCAGATGAGAAATTCTGAGACTGGCTCTGCAGCTGACGGCGATGATGGTTCCTTATCAGCCACTGCTTCACAGCACATTGCATGTCTGACAAAAGAAATGAAGCAGGATGGTCTGCCAGGATATGACAATGATTCTAATCATACGTATACTATGCAATATTGCCCTGTTCCTCAATGGGCCAAGACTCCAAGTTGGGGCAGAATGATGTTTGGATCTGATAGCAGTAATCCTAATCCTTCTCATATAGGTCCTCTGCCTATGGTTATAGTTCCTGGTTTTTGTACTCCCACTTTCGCTTTCCCATTTGTGCCTTCCTCGTACTGGGGTTACATGCCAAGCTGGGACTCCAGAAAATGGAATTCTCAGCTGGTTGGATCTGCTGGCAGCTTGTCACCTTTGTCTTCCTCTGGCAACAGCGGATGTTCGGGCAATAGCTTGCCAAGCTTGGGAAAATATGCAAGAGATGCAAATGTACATGAAGATGTACTAACAAAACAGTGCCTTTGGGTACCCAAGACTTTGAGAATTGATGACCCAGAAGAGGCTGCAAAGAGTTCTCTATGGTCTACCTTGCGTATCAAACAGGATAAGAATGAACTTGTAGTTAGAGGTGGTATTTTTAAAGCTTTCAGAAAGAAATCGGATAATAAATCCCAAACATTAGATGCTGATCAGGTTTTACAGGCAAATCCAGCGGCTCTCTCTCACTCTCAATCCTTCCAGGAGACCGCGTAAAGGCTCTCTTCAGTTCAACATGCAGAGTTTATGCATGAGGTTTGTCTACTAAAATCCTAATCTTTGTTGTTCGCTTCAGTAAATTAGGTTAGGGAGGGAATGCGTATTCATCCAAGTTTATTTTGTTTTGACAAGACCGTGTAAAGGCTCTCATTCAGCTCGACATACACAGTTTAGAATGATATTCCAGTCTTTGTTATTCAGTGTAGTAGGGAGGGAGGGAATATGTACTATGAGTAGATTGTATAAGCTTAGTTTGTTTGAGGAGGAATAAGGCAGAAGCCAGTTGAGAGAATTTCTGGCATTTTTGTAAGACTTGATGCTGATAGGTGCCAAATTCAGTTTGAGTTACACAAACATTGAATTCTTGACATTTGATTCATAAACTTGGTATAATCATCTCAATTTGATCCGTGACCTCGCTGACAAATGAAACAAAATGATTCCACGGTGGGAGGACTCAGGAGTGAGAGTTGGTCCTCACTCCTCACCTGGTAGAAACAGTTGAGATCAGCATACCAACTCTTTGTTTGTTTATTTTTCTTTGTTAAGAAATTTTGTATGTTGATTTCTCTCACACTTTTATGTATTTTTCCGAGCACCATTACCATGTATTCATATTGCAACTCGACATCAATGCTTCCCCCTTGGTGCTGCTCCGTCGCACCGGTAACGGTAAGATTATGCAGAAAATTCAGAACACAATAGTACAACCTTCCTTCAATCTGATTAGAGAAAGCGTCGCTTACACGAAGGCAATTTATGCATTCCAACTGATAAATAAAAGGCGCCGCTGTCGCTGGGATCTCAGAGATACAAGGGAAGAAATTACTTCACTCCTACCACCGGTGTTGGAGTCTTGAAAAAGGGATATACGTATATATAAACGTTTGATTTATTCAATCCGGTAGCCAATAGATAAAGAAGGGTGTATGAGAAGCTAAAATGGATGTATCCAAATCACTTTCCTAAAAAAAATCTCGACGGTATGAGGGGGAGTTTTATAAAATGTTACACCAAATCAGGAGGGCATAATAACATAATACTAGAAATAAAATAAAAAATTAAGGCCTTATAGAGCTTATACATTTTCCATTTGGTATGGTACTTACATAATACATAGAGTGTTCCCTAACTGATGGAAATATAGGAGGAGGAAGATGAAAGTCAGACTAATTGGAGTTAGGGAGATGAAACGGGTGAGCCTTGACTACCACTCGTAGAGTCTTCTCCTGCCGATTCCTGAACCTGCGCTGCAAACTGCAAATTCCAAAGAATGTCTTCGACTGAAGGCCTATCGGCTGCATCATCCGTAAGACACCTCACGCATATCTCCATCATTGTCTTCAGCGATTCATCCGAGCATTCCTTGTGCACTGCTGCATCCACAATGCTCCTCCGAGCTGTGTCATCAATCGTCAAACTTACTCGTACCTGCGTAAGAAACAACCAAAAGCAAATTGCTGGTTTAGCTGGAGAAAACAATTTTTGTTGGTTCAAGAACGATGTTTCACTTGTGTCGGCGATGAAATTAACTGGAGAAAGTTGAGAGTGAAAGGAAAGAACAATTTGATTTAAAAGAAAACACTCACAAGGTCTTTCAAAACACCAACTTCATTTTGGAACATGATAGGTCTCCCCAGAATCATTTCTAGCAAGATTACTCCAATGTCATAAATGTCGTTCTTACACTCATGGTTAACCCTGCAAATGACAGTAATTAACAAAATCATCCGTATGTGTGTGATTGTGTGAAAGGGTAACCGGTCAGGCAATGCTGATGAAATACAAAAAATAAAAAACCTTCTAAGGATTTCATGAGAGAGAGAGAGAGAGAGAGAGATTGAAACAATTCATTAGAAAAGGCGGCCTTATTAATGCATTTCAGTGAAGCTAGAGGGAGATTCAACGACGAGGAACTTCGTTTTGAATGGTGTCATCGTTACTAATGATGATCAGCAACCAAACCAGACAGGCACTTATATGATGATTAACAGGAAGGCCAAGCTCGTACGTGTTTAAAGTTGAAGGGGCATTCATTTGGAACAGAGAGAGTGCAGCTAATATTGATTTCTGTATAATTTTGGTAAGTAGACATGCTATTACCTAGTACGAATGCTTCCTTTTGGTGCAGGAGAAGAAACTGCAGTCCCCACCTGACGGATTTAAAAGCAAAAGTTAACTCCGAGAACAATGTCGAGGGGGAATTTTAACTCACCAAAGCTGTAATTTTTACCGTTCCCCTGTTGTTTTCAGCTAAAAGAGGTAGGTTATAACTGCTTATTTTCACGTGAAGATCGTGATCCAATAAGACATTTGTTATCTTGAGATTATTTGATTTTACACCAGGAACAATCCCTGTATGCAGAAACTGAACACCCTTAGCAACTCCAATTGCAGCTACTATTCTCTGCGCCCAAGTAAATTTTCGTTCTGGAGGTCCTGCCAAACAAGTGTTACATGTGAGTATCCAATTTCTCCAAATATAACGATGTTACGAAGAGAAGTAATCAAAGAAGACGAAGAAATAAGTGAAGCGTAATGGATGACTCTCCATTGCCACATATATGCATGCAATGTTGAGCAAGTTAATAGGTTTCACCTAGAAACCTTCTGCTAAAAGATATGAAAGATAATGATAACATGTCGTTTGGCATTTCATCCATTTGATATTACAGAGTACTTTAATCTTTCTTTTTCTTGGTTTCACAAGAATTATGTAGCGTACAGGATATCATCTGATTCTGAAAGCACTTTCTACGAATAGAAGAAGAATGATTCAGAGTAAGCTCAAGTTCTTAATACCTTCATGGAAAATGCTATTAACGGAAAATGCAACCATTAATCCTGGTTAGCAGTACAAGTATAGAAAAGTAACTTTACCAGAGATGAAGCCTCTTAGCGTTCCATTTGGAACAAACTCGAATACAAGAAATATTCTACTGACGCCCGAATCATCAGGATTGTACTCCAAGCAATGTCCAAGAGCGCTAACCAAATGGCTATGTCTCAGTTTCGAAACCAGCTCAAGGAGGTGTGTATAGACCTGTGTAGCCTGCCTCTTTCTCATTTTCAAGCCTCTGATATAAACAAGTGTTCCGTCGGGGAGCTTCCCTCTATACATCTGGCGCTATTGTTACGGAAAAACACAAATTTTAGGGTGAGAAATTTGCATTTAACTAGATCATAGAGAGTAAGAAATATTCATATCATTATCGCCAGGACAATTAACTACAAGAAAGAGATTGTACAATTCGAAGGTTTATGTATTAGTGCATTTCAATCGTAGACTTCCAATGAACTATTGCAAATTGCAGATTGAGAGAACATCGTATCGATGTCACGAAATTATGTTGAATACCTGTCCATGTGCACCTTCGCCAAGTAATGTTGAATCATCAAAGTCGTTGGTAGCTTCCTTGAGCTCCTCCAAAGCAAACGTTCGATAAGCAGGAAGGCTAGCTCCCAGCTTCATTGTTTCCGATATATATTCTGCAAATAAAGGATTCTTAATTTCTCATACCGACAACTAAAAGGACAGAAATTTCGAACTTACTTGCATCCGAGAGTAGCTTGGCTGTGTTGACTGTTGAAGCTGAATCTCTAATCAACCTTGTTGGGGGACTTTTAACTGGCTGTTCGTCGTACAATAACCTCTTAACAGCCATGAAAGCCAGAACAACAACTGCAGCAGCACCCACAATTCCTCCCACCGTACTTGATGCAACGACTTGTTTATTATCATGACGCCTCTTGATTTTTCCGTCACCAGAAGGCGGTAACTCCACAGCCAGAGCTTCATTGTGGCACAAGTTAGAAGGCTGCTGCTGATCTACATTCGTGAAACAATTCCCGGAATACAGAACAACAGCCCTGTTGTTCTTCGAACCCCGGTTTTTGAGGCAAGTGGGCAAGTCCCCTGCCAAAAGATTTGATGACAAGTTCACAAAAGCAAGCTCAACATTGCAAGACATGTTCTTGGAGAGCACTCCGGTGAATTTATTTCCGGCGATGTCAAGATAATTGATGGATGGCAGCGACAGCCACGACGGCGAAAAAGGCCCCACGAATTCATTGAGTGAAATGTCAAGCTTCTGGAGCTGAAAACCGCCTTGGAATCCGGTTTGGATTCCGACGCGAAACGTGTTGTTTCGGAGCACGAGGGTTACCAGCTTGTTCTTGGAAGGCAAGCTTGGAAAATGAAGCCCAAAAGAGTTGGCTTCCAAATCAAGAAGTTGCATGTTTGTGAGGGCTGTGAGGTCGGGAACTTCGCCGGACAGGAAGTTGTGGGAGAGAGAGAGGACTCTGAGGGATTGCAGAGAGGCCAGAGAACCCGGGAGAGGGCCATTGAGGAGGTTGTGATTCAAACTGAGAACGGCCAACGAAGGAAGCGAACCCAATGACGGCGGGAGTCGGCCAGTGAAGTTGTTGCGGTCGAGGATGAGAGTCTGGAGGTTGACAAGGGACGAAATATGGGAAGGTATGGCGCCGCTGAGGTAGTTGGAGTTGAGGTTGAGAATCTCGAGGGAAGATAAACGGGTGACGGAGGGAGGGAGTGGCCCCCAGAGTCGGAGTGAAACGAGAGAGAGGACTTTGAGGGTTGGGAAGGCGGCGGCGAGAGCGGAGAAGAGAGAGTGGGTTGAGAAGTCCAGCGGCAGCTGAGGGAAGGCGGCTCCAGCTCCGCCGCCTGAAATGTGGAGCTGGGTGACGTTGCCTTGGTAGCAAGAGAGAGTGAGGGAAGGAGTTGGTTCAATGCTGCACAGAGAGTGTCTGTCAGTGGAATTGATTCGGGCTAGAGGTGGTGGGTGGTTGAGCAGCTGCTGGAATTTCAGAAGGCTCTCGGACTCTGACTGAGTAGCAGCTGAGTGGTGGACGGAGAGGAGGGAAAATGTCAACAGAAGAAGAAGAAGAAGAAGAAGAAGAAGATGTGAGTTCGCCATTGTTACAGTTTACAACAACTGAGCAGTTGAGTGAGTTGCAGAAAGCCAGAAGGCTTCACTTCTACAAAATCTTCCTTCTTCAACTCAGTTTCTGGCCGGATTTGCTAGCAAATAAGATCACATGTTCAGTTGCATCGAACTAACTTCGTCTTTTCTTATTTCATTCACATTATAATATAATCTTAACTACTGTGTGAGCCAGCTATTCAAACTTGAGTACAGAAACGTTTGCATAACCAATTTAGCTAAATCTTGTTTTCTAAGCAATTAATCAAAGCCCTGCATGGAATCTTCATCATACCAGCTAGGAGTAGATCAATAATAATAATTTGTCATTTAGTATTACTTTCTTATGATATTCCTTTTTACTTGTAAGTAAAAGATTTTAAGTTTGAATTTGAACCACGTAATATCGTTTGTTAAAAAATAATAAATAATAATTTTGGAAAACTCGTTCACAGTAGCAATTTTTTTCAATAATATTGTATTGAGCGATACGAAAATAATTAATTAAAATTTTGATAGTTGTAAAAATTAAATCTAACAACTAAAAACCTATTAAAATTACAAAAAGTAGTCGTAAAATTTGTAATGGTGCATGGAAGTTGTGAAACTTTTTTCAAACATCATCAATTTCATTAAAAGAAACTAATAAGGAAAGTAGTGGACTATGACTTCAATAATATTTAGCACTCAATATTACGTATCTTTTAGCTGTCAAGTTTAATTTTTATAATTATTAAGTATTTTTATTTTTAATCTTAATAATTTATTTTTCGTATTCCGGATACCAATAATAAACGTTGTGACCCACGAGGCAAGAGCCAAAGCAAAAGAGATTATACGAAACATATAAATCCTGTGTGTAAGCGTGTACAGAATAAAGGTGCAAATAATAAATTATATCAGAGAAGTGTCAGATCTGCATTTGTTTTTTTAGGATTTAAATTCTCTGCGAATCTTCTGGGATCCCGGAAATCAATGTTTAATAATCGTTCATCAAAGATTATGCAGTTATAATTAAATGATTTTTTATATTTTTAAAAGTAAAATAATCTCGTTTTACATGAAAAATATATAAAAAAAAAAATTTATGACCCCACAATCTTTGATGAACAGTTTTCTATGCATTGATTCTCTAAATCTCCAATGAAAGGATGATCTAAATCCATCCTTTTACATCACAAGCTGACACATCATTCCATTACCAAAATGAAACTTTGGACTGTTGTGGTTGAGGTTTTTATCTTCTTATCTTTACAATTTTACTACAGTAGTATGTGAAATTGAGTGATAAGAAAAAATTTGCTAAAATTAAACAACTTGAGATGTAGCATTACAGCAAAGACCCTTTTTCTTTCATCATTAAATTTCAATTTTCGCACAAACTAAACAAAACAAAAACTAGAGAGAAAAATTAGGTTTCACTTACTTGTCCAATTTTTATCTTTAATAGTTTAGGAATATTGAGTAGTTTAGAAAATCAACGACGAAAATTGAGTCTAAAAAATCAAACGATGAAAATTAAACCTAACGATGAAAATTGTTTTAAATTTGGGTTACTTGGTGGGCTGAACTACGAAAGGCATCCACATATTTGTCATCTCTAATAGTTCCTCAAATTAAAAAAATAAAAAAAAATAAAAAAAAACCAAGTATTTTCGAAGTAACTTGTTAAGCAATGAATGAGAGAGATGTTCGCTTTTTTTTTTATATTATTAATTTCACATAGGATGCACTTTTTGAAGTATTATTTGTTGTGGAGTGAACACCGTTTGAGGATCGGGCAGAAAGTGACACATGTGCTTCGCAGTGGGCTGTCAACTTCTGACTTATATGTCTCTGTCGTTCACGGAATTCTCATCCTGCTCTCCAAAAGTAGTAAACAGAAAATACACCATTTATCAACTCTAAAACATCACAAATGAAAGAAAAAAGATAAATGGAGAAAAAGATGAGCAAAATGAGAAAAGATGTTATAATTTTATCTTGGAGAATAAACCTTTTTTTTTTATGTACTACATAAAAACCACACATTATATGTCACTTAGTACTACGATATAGTGTTATTCATCTTTATTTGTAAGTAAGAAGTTTTGGGTTCGATTCTTCCCAAAGACGAATTTGAATCATATTATTGCTAGCATAATGTGAGGCTTAACTTACTTCTTCCCCTCCGCTCTTCCACCCCCTTAGTGTAGATGTGTCATTTGTTAAATAGAAAAAAAGTACTTAATGTCGATATATGGTTAAATTGCACTAATGTTATGCATGATCTGTCAATTTAAAATTTGCGTTGCAGTTTTTGTTTTATTTTAAGTCTCACAATAGGCTAGCGATAATGTAATTCAAATTCGCCTTTAGTAAGAATCAAACTTAAGATATCTCACTTACAAGTGAAGATGAATCTCATATTCGAATGTTAGGTGTAACTAATTTAATCTCCCTAACATTACTATTAACTATAATAAAACAGAAAAAGCAATAAATAGTCCAAGACCTCCAACCTAAGAATGATATGATGCCAAATGGCATCATCTTGATTGGACACATGTCAGTTGTTTGTACCAGATTAGTTGAGTTGTTGGGTTTGTTTGCTTAATTAGTTGTATTAGTTACCATAAATAAGGGTTGAATGATGAATGGGTTGTCGTTGTATGGTTGTTAATCAGTCATAGACTATTTACTGTACACTGAGTGAAAGTTGAAGCGTGAGTTCCCATCAAATAGCTCATACCCTAAAAGCAAAGAAAAATATCACTGAATTATTACTGAGTGGCTTTTTAAAATATAAATTGCTATAATAATAATAACGCAAGGGTTATAAGAAAAAGAATAAGTGATTTTCACGCTCACCTTTTCTCTGCTTATGCAATTTTTTCCACGTAGTTTGTTGATTGAATGAAATAAAGAGAGATTCAACAGACCAAATGAGAGCATGTAGGGAAAATGGAAATGTGAAAACCACTGAAAAAAAATAGTACCTAATGTCGATATATAGTTCAAATCAGTCTTTTTCTAGATAGCAAATCGACGTTAAAAGTGGTTATTCTAGTGGCCAAATGCAAACAAACAAACATTTTTGTTTGTTATCCAGACAATCTCACATCTTACAGTCACGGGTGATCCTATCAATATTCAGTGCACGATTTATTTATAATTATGGGGGCTGCAGCTAAATCTAAAGAATGATGCCAAAAATTATGAAGCTTATTCTGTCCCTAGTGATTGAATCAATACATACACCCACTTACACTTTTATCACACCCCTGCTTTGTCTTCAAAAGCAAAAAAGACATTTGGAAATAGGCTAAATTGGATTAATAGTCTTGTGGTAATAGAGTAATCGGAAAATAACTCATGTAGTGAAAAAATTGGGATTTAAACCCTCGTGAAGAAGTCTGTTAGGATTCAAGCCCAAAAGATCTGAATTTTTTCACCATGGACTTCACCACAGGGGCAATCTTTTGATTACCCCTATCACTACGGGGACCATTAATCCACTTTAGCCTTGGAAATATTCCAAAACAAACCCCCAAAAGAATGTTTTATTTCTGAAACACAAGAAAAGAATAAAAGCAGAGCTGTTTGAACATATAGTCCAGAGCAGCCATCTCTTTCCAAACAAGTTTTGTAGGTTTCCCTTGCTCAACTCAACCACGTGCATAAACAAAATCTCATTCACTAGAGGTTTAAACCAAGACTCACAACAATCAGTATAAAACGTCCAAGTTTATGTACAGTAGAGGACCTCGCTAAATATTTGCGACCAGCTCAACTATACCATAAGAAGATTTTCAGTACTTGTTCACGCTAATTGTAATTTTTATCGCTTCTCGGTTGACAATCACGACGCTAATGAACTTTCTACTAGTCGTTTTCATCTATTATGAGCTGCTGGTGCAAACAGTGTGTTATGATAAACACCAATTAATTCTCCTTCGTTCAATTAATTAACCGAAACTATTAGCTCAGCTGAAACTACAAAACAGTAGTAATAAACAACATCAAAATTCCATGTGTTCGTTCCCTCAGAAATCCAACGAACCTAAAAACTGGAAATCGAATTATAAACTCAATTGGAAAGAAAAATAATCTGCTTTCAGTTTAGACCAAGACATTAAAAATAAAAAACAGATGTCAGTTTCAAACTTTTACCTGGTAACAGAACCAGCAACACTTGCGTAACTAGTGACCTGTATTACCAATCCAGTGGCCTGTATCTTTTGCCTCCAGTAATCTGTATATCTAGCACTCCATCACCTTCAGCCCTCAAAATACATGCTACAGTAAGTCCATTAAAAAGCCAAATGTGACATGTTCGTGAAAGTACATAAATGAATACCAAATGTTTATTTTATTATACCATATGTGACGTCCTCTAATTTATTAAACCAAATGTTTATTTTATTTTTAAAAGGCAAAATAAATAGAATGAAAAAGCTCAAATTTAATTTTGTGACTCGAACTCTTGAAGAGAAAACAAGACGTTAAAAACACATTGTGGGAGGAGAAAATGGGGGTGAGGGAAACAAAGGACCCCAGATGCAAGACTACGTGCTCTTGACTACTTGAGCTACAATGCTCATCATTAATATTCGTTAGTAAAGATTGATCATTCTATTAAGACTAGCATAATACTTGAAGCAGCAAGAGATTTCCAATGTCGCAATCATTTTAATGAATTTTGTGATCGCATACATTGAAACTGGAAATCCAGATGGAACAATAAACTGTGTACTTCAGCTCATGTGAACACTTGAACAAAGTAAAGGCCATTTTGTTTTTCTCAAAAGTAATAAAAAAAAATTTAAAATTTGAGCAACCAATAAACTGATCTGCTTACAAACGAGAAATTCACATATCATCCCATCCCTTGAACCCATCAAAAGCAATCGCTTTTAAACCCTCACACTGCTGTGGCCAAGAGGTCCAAAGAAGAATAAAAGATATCAACAGCACAAGGAACAGAAAACTAACCAGATACCAGGTTAGCCCAAAACCAAAGGAAACAGAAACATCCAGATGAAACAATGTAACTTTTGCATGTCGCAAAAGAAATAACCCCCAACTTTTCACTGATGAATTGTAAAACTAGAATATCTAGGCCTACATGTTTCGAGTGGTCATTGAGTTATAAACAGCTTTAGAATCTCAACCGAAGGTGAAAACTTAACAGTGATTGCGTACAATTTTGAAAAAAAAAAAAAGCTTATGTGCATGGTTTCACATGTGAAGGGTTATGGTATGTTATGTTTGTGATGTATCCAACAGACAAGAGTAGCAATGGAAAATTGTTGTATCAGAAGAGATAATTTACGTGCCCGATATAAACAGCATTGAACAGGTGTGATTCTTGTTACTTTAGAAAGCCGACACATTCTCTCTGCACCAACTCGCTTGAAACACAAACGATACTGGATGACAGAGAGCAAATATACACCTTGATGTATTGTTGAAACTCAACCCAATGTGCTAATCTATGAATTTTCTTCTAGAAGATATGGACAGACAATATCTTTGTACGTTTGCCTGTCAGGAATTACTCCCTTAGTCACCATGTAGTCATGCAATGCAACGACTTCTTCCGGGCTGCAATTCTTGTTCAAATTGGTAATGAGAGTGGTGTATGTTACAAAATCTGGAACCATACCCCTTGAAATCATTACCTTCATTAGTCCTTTTGCTTGTTGAATACACCCAAACTTGCACAAAAAGTTGATCAATATATTGTAGGTGACTATATTGAATGAAATTCCACCCTCTTCCATTTCCCGAAGCAAAACAAACACCTGCTCAACCATCCCGCTGATGAAATACCCATTTATCATTGTGTTATAGGTTACAATGTCAAGAACATCCATCCTCTGTAACAAATCCATCAAAAGTTTTGCAATATCCACTGATGCCTCTTTGCATAACCCATTTATAACAGTATTGTATATCACCAAATTAGGTTTTTTCTTCCCCTCTATCAGTTTTTCATAAATCTGAACAGCACTTCCTATGCTCCCTTCTTTGCAGTGCCCATCAATCAAAGTGCCATAGGTGACAGTGTCAGGAAGTAAACCACGAACAAACATGCTGCCCATCAATTGCTTGGCCGCTCTCAAATTGTTGCTTTTGCACATATAATCGATCAGGATATTGTAGGAGAAAACATCCTTGACGAGGTTCTTCTCAAGGATGTGGTTATGAAATCTAATTGCTTCCGTCACAAGCCCACTTCTAGAGAGCCCCTTGATGAGGATTGAGTAGGTGAACTGATCAGGGAATATATGCCTATCAATCATGTCAGACAATAAGGAAAGAGCTTCCTCAGTATCTCCTTCTATGTAAAGCCGATGGATAATAGAATTGTAAACAACAGGATTAGGGGTCAAACCCCTTTCCACCATTTCATGGCACAATCGAAGTGCAACCTCCAAACTCCCCTGTTTTGCATACCCATCTACTAGAGTTGCATAAGTCCTCAAATTGGCCTCAACACCTGCCTCAGTCATTTCAGCCCAAACGTTTTCTGCAACCGGTAAACCACCAATTTTGCAAAACCCATTAATGATACAGTTGTAAGTAACTGAATTGGGCGTAACACAGTCCTCCGACATTACCTCCATCTTTCTCAAAACCTTCAAGGCAAGTTCCATATCACCCATCCTGCATGCTCCATCTATAATCATGTTGAAAGTAACAACACTAGGCCAAATTCCACTCTTCAACATCCGATAATATCCCGACATTGCTTCTAAAAACTTGCACTCCTTACAAAGAGCATAAATAACCAAATTGAAAGTATTAACATTTTCCACATACCCATACGAAAGCATTTCCTTATACATCTCCCAAAACCTATCAATCTCATTCAACTTAATCACATGATTAAGAAAGTTATTCCAAGCGTGAATCGAAACCCAATAACCATTCAATCTCAGCTGCTTGATCACCTCATAAGCACCATCCGTGGCCCCGAACTGAGTACAAGCCCTCACAAATGCATCAAACACCGCAGGGCTTGAACAACCACAGCCTTCACCATAACTAGTAACCAACCCCTCCAAAACAACCAATGGGGGCAAACCCTCTTCCCCCATTAGACTCTCCATAAGAGACAGGGCATCCTCGTACCTCCTAGAATCGATCAAAACATGAATTAAAGTACAAGAAGATTCCAAAAATTGAGGAACACAACTCTGGTTCCTACGAACCCAGTTGTAAAACTCTAAAGCCAACTGCGGCGAGTTCCGAAACTCGCGAACAACACGGCTGACTAATGGACTGGTTAGAGTGGGGGATATCTGGTCTAAGAACTTCCATCTCCTCTGTCGAAGATTAACACAAATTGCTTTGAAGACAATGTTGTCGGAGTTTGGGAGTGAGAATTGCTTACTCGCGTGAAGACCGCGGCAAATAAGACGGGTTGTTTTGTGGGGAGAGAAGAAGATTGGAACCCAGTTCATCAAATAGCACCGCAGTTTGTGGAACAAATCTTCGAACCGCAAATCCAATGCATCGTTACGCTTCACTGAGATACTGCGACAAATGGCGAGGGGCCACAGAGCTTCTACTGCTACGGGGAAAAACACCTAGATGTTACTCACTCTTGGGCTTTCCGCAGTAGTCCAAATAGGAGTGCAACTTGGGTCGGTTCAAGACGAACCAGAGGAGTTTGGTGCAGTACGAACGGGCTGAACTGACCCGCTGTCCAAATCTCAAAGTTCAACGTGAGGGTATAGATGAATGGGGAATGCATATTGTGGATGTAAATTTTGTACTCAGTTAAATTGACGAAAGTGCACCTATAAAATAAAAAACACCATTAACTTATTAACGGACACTCATAAAAGAAGAAGGGTGTCCGTCAAAGAATCTCTTCAGTCTAAGTAAGAATAGTTTAAAAGAGATATTCGAAAGTTATCGTTTCAACCTCCGTCGTCAATTAAAGTTAGCGGAAGAACATAGTCATGAAAAATGATAGGTGGGCAACTGTTACAGTTTTCCGAGTGAAAACTCATCAACTTTAAATTTGGAATTTGAAGCTCCAATTTTTTCAAAGCCTCCTTAACTGAAATCTTGTAGAAGATTTTCCTTTTTATTTGTTTTAGTATTAGCTCAATTATGAATATGATTATAGCTGCAAAGGTAACAATTTTTTTTTCATATTATAGGAAAGAAATTTAAATTATAGGAATAGGAGCACTTAAATAAATGCCTCTACTTTAATTTTCTTATTAAACCCCTTAAATACCGTTGCTTTAAAAAAAAACTAGCAGAGAGCACACACTTTGTGTGTGTGAACAACCGTCCACCTCCTCCCACGTTCTCCTCAAGCGCAACCACTTCAGTTCATTCAAACTATCCAAAAAACATCATGATTTCATTTACCTGTATGAAAAATTGATTGTGAGACAATTTCTCTTAATAAGTGCATATTGTTATCTTATGTAAATATTTTGATAAAAAATTACTATTTTGCCCTGCTTATGTAAATATTGTGTATAAAAAATGAGGGCAAAATAGGAAAAAAAGGGATATGATTGTCATTTTGTCAAAAGGTACAAAATTACTATTTTGCCCTCCTCATCTCAACATTGTCTATTCAAAAGTGAGGGGCAAAATAGGAAAAAGGGGATATATTGTCATTTTGTCAAAAGGTACAAAATTATTATTTTGCCCTCCTCATCTCTACATTGTGTATTCAAAGGTGAGGGGCAAAATTGGAAAAAAAGGGAAAAATTTTGACAAGGGGTCTTCTCTTAATAATATAGATAATGAAAGAAAACAATCAAATATCAAAGAGTAAAATACAATTAGCAATTAGACACATACCATGCATGTGCTTATTAAAATTTTGAAAATAAAATTTACAAAGAAAAATATAAAATGGTCAAGTGGCCTTTTACCACAGTGGTGGAAAGGTGTTGAGTCATTACATGACGCCATGAGTTCAAACCCTGTCGGTGATTAATCTAACATCTAATCTAACAAATATATCGTTTGAAAAATATACTGTAACATCCCGTCCCGAGATTTATCGTATTTTATTCTCAGCAGTAATGAAATTATCAAAATACCCTTGAGATGCCATGTAGGCCTTCCACGTGGATCTCAATTTTCCCTTCATTTTTCCACTCTTATTTTATTATTCTTGAATAACACTCATTTTTCCGAACACGTAGCTGTAGACGGAGCTCAATTCGAAATTATAATGAACAAGTTATGTCTAAAACTACGTGAAAGTACCAGAAGAAAATCTAAAACTTAGAATCTCTCTGCAGTGCGCACCAGTGCATGGGTTTTCTCTGGAACACGAATTCAGCAGTTCTGCAGTGTAAACGCTTGCACAAGCTGACTGATTTGACTAAGAGAAGCAAGTGGCCTTTAATTAATAATTTATCGAGTCCAAATGAAAGTTTGATGGTGGGTTTCGTTCATGGATGTGTTGCTTAAGAAACTATTGGCTGTTTTCCAAAAAAAGAAGAAGAAACTATTGGCTTTATTGAAGGCAAGTGGAATATTTAAGGGTAAATATAAAAAACTATCTTAACTATTAGGTCATTAACAATTTCATACATTGTTTTTAAAAAGTTTCAATGTCATACCTTATCTTCGAATTGTTGCAATATTATACCTAGTTGACTGTCAGTTCCTCTGTTAAATATTAAAAAAGTATTAAAATATTATTAAAATTTTAAAAAAATTAATTAAATATTAAAAAATTAAAATTAAAGTTAAAAAAAATTAAAAAAAAAAAAAAAAAAACCAAACCCAGATCCCATCAACCCCCTTGGAAACCCCATCCCCTTCATCATCTTCCCCATTCATCGTCCCTCCATGCACCCATCCTCCACTTCGTGGAGTGTGTAAAGGAGGGAAGAGGGTGGGTGTGGAGGATGGGTGCGGTGGGTTTGGGGAAGACGGGAGGGGGAAGAAAGGGGTGGGTTGCGGGGAAGGGGGGGTCGAGGAAGATGAAGATAGTTTTTTTTTTTTTTTTCTTCTTTTTCTGGGTTGCAGGTTGGTTGGGGGAGAAGGGGGTGGGGTTGGGTTGGGGCCCGGGGGGGGGGGGGGGGGGGGAGGGGCGAATTGGGTTTGGTTTGGTTTGGTTTTTTTTTTTTTTTTTCCTTCTTCTTCTTCTAGGTTGCAGGTTGGGTGGGGGAGAAAGGGGTTGGGTTGGGGGGGGGGACGAACTGGGTTTGGTTTTTTCTTCTTCTTCTTCTGGGTTGCAGGTTGGGTGGGGGAGAAGGGAGTTGGGTTTTTTTTGGCCCAGGGGGGGTGGACGAACTGGGTTTGATTATTATTATTTTTTTTTTCTTCTTCTTCTTCTTCTAGGTTGCAGGTTGGGTGAGGGCAGGGCCGGCCCTGAGGGTGTGTGAGGTGTGCAACTGCAGGGTGTGCAGGTTGGGCGAGTGGCCGTGCGTTCCAACAAGAAAATGCGGGCAGGGCCCGCATGTGCAGGCGCGACAGGGGTGAGGGTCCGGATGCCATGTGGCTCATTCTGGACCATTGGATTTCCAACAGTGAAAAAAATTTGAAATTTAAATCCAATGCCTAGCCACGTGGCGCGATCTGGGTTGTTGGATTTGAATTCTTTTTCAAATCCAACGGTCCAGATTAATTATCTTAATAAAAATTGTTTAAATTCAGAAAAATTAAATTTTTTTTTCTTTCTATAAATACCTAACAATCATCTTCCACTTTACACCACATTTCAATATTTTCAACACTTTCAACCAAAATAGTACTTTTGAATAATGACAAATAGCGTGACAAGATGTCACATCCCGGGCTCGACTCCGCCGTAGCACGATATTGTTTGCTTTGGGCCCCTACTACAACCTCACGGTTTTGTTTCTAGGAACTCACACAAGAACTTCCCAGTGGGTCCCCATCATCATGGGAGTGCTCTCGCACGCTACTCGCTTAACTTCGGAGTTCCGACGGAACCCGAAGCCAGTGAGCTACCAAAAGGCCTCGCGCTAGGTAGAGATGTGAATATACATATAAGGCTCACAAGATCCACTCCCCTAGGCGATGGGGGATCTCACACAAGATTGGTTAAAAATCCTATCCGAAATTAAAACTATTTTTTTTATTTTATAAAAAAATTAATAATATTTTAAATGGGCTGGGTGTTAGCACATTTTTTAGGGGTGGAGAAACATTTGGCCAATTTACTGTTCATGGGGTCTATCACTGTTCACTGAGTGGATTAAATAGGTTGAGTGCTAGTGCATTTTTTAGGGGTGGACTTGCTCTAAAGTACCCCATTGATTACTGCTAGGTTAATTTGGTTTAATTGATTTAAGAAACGAATCTCGAAATTTTAACAAATCTAACGACAATCAACCGGGCGGGATGAGAAACATCCTTATTTTAGAAGGTGAGCAAAAATGCACTAAAAAAAACCGACAATTCATCATAAGCATGCTACTAATATCATAATCTATGATTTGTTTAACAAATAATTTTTTTCTTGAGATGAACTTTAGTGATAATAAGAGCAAGAATGGTCCTATTACAATATTTGTATGGTAATATGTTTGCTACATAGCCACCACACCATGCTTTTTTGTATTAAAAACTAAGGAGTTTCGAACCCAAAAACATTGGGGAAGCAGATAAGTACATAGCGACCACACCATGCTTCATTTTTATTTATTTTATTTTGCGCTATATCAATTTATACACAATGAAATATAAAAGAAAATATAGCAACCAAAATTCTAGACCATGTAAGTGTTGCCGTGAGTAGTAATTAAAGGGTATGTAAATATGTTGTAAATATTAGGAATCCTTTATTAGGAAGGATATATGTGTGTCCTTTATTGTTTATTGTTTCCTTATAGAACAAAGATTGTATCTTGTATATATATTTCAGTTATTCAATACAATGAAAATTAAGCCGTAAAATTCAATTTGGCATCTGAGCCAGGTTTGCCGTAACCCTAGAAATTGTAAACGATATTTTTTCCGCTGCTGTGCTCGGCCGACCTATTCCTGCTTCTTCTTTTTGCAGCAATAAGTCAGGCCGTGTGTGCATTGTGCAGTGTCGTGCTGCTGTGTGTTTAGCAGCACCATGTGTGGAGTGCAATTGCAAGGCCATAAAGTATTTGATGTGCTTAAGCAATTAAAGGAATATTATATTTAAAAGTAGGTCCTGTAGTGATACTCATGTAACTAATGATGTTATAAGTACATATAAATTGCCACCAAGCAAAATCGTGGTGTAGCTCCTGACAAGTTCTCTCTGGAGGGAAAAGTGAAGTATCCCATAGCCAATTATGTGTCATGTAAAAACCTTTCATCTGAACACCAAGCTTGGTTGAATAATGTGGATTCAATTCAAGTACCAACTCGAGTAGAAGACGCTTTGAAGAGTCGAAAATGGATCGAAGCAATGGATGAAGAGATGAGGGCATTGCAGAAAAATAATACATGGGAAATAGTTGAGCTGCCGAAAGGAAAAAAGCCAGTTGGGTGCCGATGGGTGTTTACAGTTAAATACAAGGCTGATGGATCACTCGACATGTATAAAGCAAGGTTGGTGGCGAAAGGGTATACTCAAACATACGGAGTTGATTATCAGGAAACTTTCTCTCCCGTGGCTAAGATGAATATGGTACCAGTCCTTATCTCATTAGTTGCAAATTTGAATTGGCCGCTAAAATAGTTTGATGTAAAAAATGCGTTTCTTCATGGACATCTAGAGGAAGAAGTGTATATGGATTTCCCTCCAGGGTATAGTAACGGAGAAAAATTGGGAGTGTGCCGATTGCGAAAGTCACTTTATGGGCTTAAGCAATCACCTCGTGCATGGTTTGGGAGGTTCACTCAGGCCATGAGAAAGAATGGGTACTATCAGAGTCATTCTGATCATACTCTATTTGTGAAGCGGAGAAATGGTAAAGTAACAGCCTTGATTATTTATGTAGATGATATGATAATAACAGGTGATGATTCAGATGAGATTGTCAAACTGGAAAAGAATCTTTCTGCCGAGTTTGAGATGAAGAGTTTAGGTGACTTAAAGTTTTTTCTTGGAGTTGAAGTTGCTCGTTCATCCAAAGGTATTTTCTTGTCTCAACGAAAATATGTTCTAGATTTATTGAAGGAAACATGTGTGCTTGGGTGTAAACCCGTGGATACTCCCATTGTGGAGAAACATTATTTGGGAATTTATCCGGATCAAGAACTAGTAGATAAAGGTAGATATCAGAGGCTGGTAGGAAGACTAATTTATTTAGCTCATACCCGTCCAGATATAACCTATGCAGTAAGTGTAGTGAGTCCGTTTATGCACTCACCAAGTGTGGATCATATGGCAGCTGTTATGCGGATTTTAGCTTATCTAAAGTCGGCTCCGGGAAAAGGAATTTTGTATAAAAATTCCGGTCATCTGAGGATTGAGGGATTTACCGATGCTGATTGGGCAGGTGATGTGACTGATAGGCGCTCTACTTCTGGATACTTTACGTTTGTTGGCAGAAATCTAGTCACTTATATGAGCAAGAAGCAAAATGTGGTGTCAAGGTCTTCAGAAGAGACCGAATTCAGAGGTATGGCACATGGAGTATGTGAAATTCTTTGGTTACGTAAGTTACTTTGGGGTTTAGGTTTCAAAGCAAAAGAGGCCATAAGCTTGTATTGTGATAATAAATCCGCACGGGAGATTGCAGAGAACCCGGTACAACATGACAGAACGAAGCATGTTGAGGTTGATCGTCATTTTATTAAGGAAAAGCTTGAGAAGAAGATTGTATCAATACCGTTTGTGAACTCGGAAAAGCAACTTGCGGATATCCTCACTCATGCCGTGTGTAGTATATCTTTTGGTGACTCACTTGTCAAGTTGGGCATGTGTAATATCTATGCTCCAACTTGAGGGGGAATGTTGCCGTGAGTAGTAATTAAAGGGTATGTAAATATGTTGTAAATATTAGGAATCCTTTATTAGGAAGGATATATGTGTGCGTCCTTTATTCTTTATTGTTTCCTTATAGAACAAGGATTGTATCTTGTATATATATTTCAGTTATTCAATACAATGAAAATTAAGCCGTAAAATTTTATTGTAAGGGCATCCGTTTGAGTCTCGCATAGGGCCTCTAAAATCTCAAGACCGGCCCTGGGTGGAGGAGAAGGGGGTTGGGTTAGGAGGGGATGAACTGGGTTTGGTTTTTTTTTTTTTTTTTTTCTCTCTTTCTTCTTCTTCTTCTTCTTTTTCTGGGTTGCAGGTTGGGTGGGGGAGAAGGGGGTTGGGTTTTTTTTTGGGGGGGGGGGGGGGGTACAAACTGGGTTTGGTTTTTTTTTTTTTTTTTCCTCTTCTTCTTCTTCTTGGTTGCATGTTGGGTTTGTGGGGGGGACGAACTAGGTTTTGGTTTTTTTTTTTTTTTTTTTTTAATTTTAATTTATTTAGTTAATATTTTAAATATTTTTTTTTTAAGTTTTTAATAATTTTTTAATAAAAAGTGGATCCCGCCTCATGCCACGTCAGCATTTAACAGAGGAACTGACAGTCAACTGACAGAAGGTATGACATTGCAACAAATTCGAAGATAAGATATGACATTGAAACTTTTTAAAGACGAGGTATGAAACTGTTAATGACCCAATAGTTAAGGTAGTTTTTTGTAATTTAATCAATATTTAATATTGTTTTAATTGGGTTTTAAAAACCCACCATTGTCACCCATCAAATCCACCGGACACTTTTTCACAACTCTCCATCATTTTCACCTCACCTTTCCAACTTCCTTCAAACATCATCTCCGGATCACATTTCAACTTTTCTCCTCACCTAGTCGTTTCTCCCTCTCTCTCACTTTCTTTTCCTTTTGACCGGTTATTCCACTCTCTCTCATTTCCCTTACACTTTTTCTCTCTCTACCCACTCACCACCATCAGACACTTTTTTACATTTTTATTAAAATGTACTTTTACTCTCTCACTCTCTTTCTTCTTCTTCATCCCTGCAACCTCACTCTCTTTCTAACTCCCGAACCTCTCTCTTTAGCTCCATCAAAACCAGCCACCACCAGCACTCGTTCCTTCACAAATTTAACCCTAAATCTTGATACTTCGAACCTTCGGGACATAGGGAACACGACTACAGCTTTGCATGCAGCATCAGAGCAACTCCGAGTGCTCTGCCATTGACGATTCGAGAGCTTCGAGCTCTAACTCTCAAGCTCAGGTGAGATTCTCTCATTCTTTTCAACTTCTGGGCTTCCGTTTGTGATGGTAATGAATGTTATGTTAAGTTCAAAATTGAATCCGTGTGTTTTTAGCCCTGTTATCCTCTGTATGTGCATGCATACCTTCCCCGACAATGAACTCCTGCGACCTCCGTGGGTTTCGAGCCATTTTTCGACAAACCACACCACTTCATCTTGGTAAGTTCCAACTCTTTCTCAAGATTTCTTTCAAGTTCGAGTAAGGTTTCATGCATGCATGCATGTTTCGGTAAACACTTAGACAATTTCATAACCCACCATGTTTTCTGACGAGTTGTAGGAGTTTTCCAAGCTAAACCCGGCCACACCTTGTTGGGTTGGTCGAGTTGGAAGGTGTAGGACCACTGCTCATAACCCCAAGGCCACAGTTTTGACCTTGCATGCCCAAATCCACTTCAAAATCGACGTAAACGAAAAACTCAAACTCGGGCAGTCACTTTCAGGCCATTTTTCAATGGCCTCCGACCATATTTTGGCCTTGAAATGGTATAATCTTGTTCCTCTCGTCCTAAGCTTCGTTTTGATATATTATGGGTCAATTTTGGTTGTGTAACGGCTCCGAAGATGATGTTTCGGTGATTGTCGACCGACTTACTAACGTGCCCATCTTTTATCGGTCCACGAGGACACCCTCTAGACCACTTGACAGAATCCCATCCCACATTTATTCTTATTTTATTCCCTAACACTAGGAAATTACGAAATGCCCCTGGTCGGCTAAATGGAAATCCTATGTGGATTTCATATGTGGACATCTGAGTCCTTATTACTCTTTGTTCATTTTCACCTCTTTCTAGGTAGTACGTGTTCTTACGAACACGTGTGCACGAATGAGGCGTAAATTGCACGATTTATGCATTTTTTCCAACGAGGGGTAAAATGGTAATTTTGCACTCTCGTAGTTACATTACTTGTTTATCAAGACAACAATAAATTGTCGGTATTGTGGGCTGCAGACTGTAATATCGGTAACTTATTTGTTGGGTTCATTAAGCAAGTGGGCAAGTAGGCCCGTTTTTGGCAGTATTTTATTAATTAGGTCTTGTACCTAATTAATCATTGTTTGGGCTTGACCCAAAGACATACACACACATACACACACCTACTCTCGTAGTGCTCGCCACTACGATCGCATAGACGCAAGCGATATGGGATTCGAAGATACCACTATGTTGAAGAGGCGTCATGGGAAACCGAAGAACGTGTGAAAGACTTGTATTCGTACTTCTTCCTTGATTAAATTTAGTTGTTTCGAATTTCGAAGACGAAATTTTTTTAAGGGGGTAGATTGTGACATCATGTCCTGAGATTTATCATATTTTATTCTCAGCAGTAGTGAAATTATCAAAATCCCATTTAGATGCCACGTAGGCCTTCCACGTGGATCTCAATTTTCCCTTCATTTTTCCACTCTTATTTTACCATTCTTGGATAGTAATTATTTTTACAAACACGTGCCGCAGAAGGAACTCAATTCGAAATTATAACGAACAAGTTAGGTTCGAAACTGTATGAAAGTACCAAAGGCAAATCTAAAACTTAGAATCTCTCTTTCTGCCGTGCTTACCACTGCATGGGTTTTATCCGGAACACGAATTCAGCCGTTGTGTAGTGTAAATGCTTGCATAAGCTGACTGATTTGACTAAGAGAAACAAGTGGCCTTTAATTAATAATTTATTGAGTCCAAATGAAAGTTTGATGGTTGGTTTCGGACATGGATGTGTTGCATAAGAACATCTCCAACTGTTAGGTTAAAATATAAAATTTTTAGTCCAGAAAATTTAGGTTTTAGTTCACAAACAGTTTCTGCCACAACTTTTCTGGTCTAAATTTTTTAGCCCGAGCTTATTAAAGAATAAATTTAGGCTAATTTTTTCTTTTAAAGTAATTTAAAAAAAAAATTATGTACACTATCATAATTTAATTTTATGAACATTTTAACCTAAAAATATTTAAATTTCGATAAATGTTGAAAAATCACTATTTTTGGGTGAATTTTGAGTTAAATAAAATTTTTAATTATTCTAGCCGTTAGATTTAAATTTGGGCCTTTAGATCTTTTTTTATCGTTAGATTTGATTATATTCGATCTCAGCCGTTGGATTCAATAAATCTTGTGAGACATGCTCAGGTGGGTGGGGTCCCGTTGGTGGTGTGACACACCCCGACCCGAAAGTGGGGCGTGTTGGCCGTCACGTGAAAGTGACGTAACCATGTGCACAGTACGGAAGCAATAAAGAATAGAATTTACGGATCAATTAAAACCGAAACACTAGCAATACTTGTGTAGAAAAAGTGTGAATTCCACTAATACAAAGCATAAAAGTCTACGTGCAGTCAAGCAGAAGTACTAAATAGAGATAACACCCGAAGATGGTCCTACATAAGTGAATTTTGTCAGAACGTCCGATGAGCTCCTCGTATGCCACCAACGAACACTACTTAATACCTGGAGGGGCGAAAAACAAAGTTGAGTGGGTCAGAAACAAATCTTTTCAAAACCTTTCCTTTCTCAAAAGTTATAACCCCTTGCCGTAAAACCTGTATAATTTCCCAGAAATAAAGTATATACTCATATATATAATCCTGCTGGAAAATATGTATATATGAATGAATGTATGCCATGCCAAAGTATCATAACTGAATGCCAAATCATAACTCTATGAATGTGATTGAATACTAGCTATCATCTCAGCCCTCGGCTGTATATAGCTCATAACAATCTCATCATATCATATAGCTCATAATCATCTCAATCATATCATATAGCTTATAACAATCTCATCATATCATATATATCCTGCACACACATCAATACCACCTCTAGTGGTCTGCACAACATGACTGAATATAAACTAATATGCTCTAGTGCTACGATCACGTGAAGACTGTGCGATAAATCACAGGTCACCTACGAGTCGAACCCACTTGTAGTGGTCTATTCGACAAGACTGAGCACCTAACTTGGATCCAAGGCGAGCATACGGTGCGGGGGGTGAACATCACGTGAAGGACTGAGCCTCTATCTCTGGGCGGGAGCACTAATATTAGTGTGCAGGTTTATGAGCTCTAATCATATCACATCACATCACATCATTCGTTCTCATCATAACTAGAATATAAACTTACCTATCACTTACCTGTGCGTCCGCATCACCAACATTAATATATGCAATCAATAACGCATAATAAAATAAATAGATACTTTGCATGGCATTTCATATCACATTTCACTTAAACTGATTTTCTGGGAAAAATCTCATTTATATAGGTATATACGGAAAAAAAAGCCCATTCACTGATAAGTAGCCGGGTCGTAATCCCCGTGCTTAGCCTGGCTACGCTCGTCCTCTGGATAGGTCTCGCCTATATGAGAAATAACTGAAATAACGTTAATTAACGCACATAATCGAAACCTTAGAAATAACTTCTCATACACTGCTCAAATTGGGTATATGAATATACCACCGTGATCTACACAACCTCACGAATATCCCCATATTTTTAGAAAAATTTTCCGACCACCCACGCGCCGGCCAAGGCACGGCCAGACGCGCCTCCATGCGCGGCCACGTGATAAGCACACTGACGGCATCAGTTAACGCCGTCAGGAATATTCCTCAGAATATTCCATTAAAACCCAACGGTAACAGTTAAATATAACTGACGGCATCAGTATATTCTGTCAAGACTGACGGAATATTCCCTGTCTTATCCGGCGAGTCGCTGGTCGCCTGCGATTGTTCGCCGGCTTTTGGAAAAACTTCCAACCATGGTTTCTCCTCCATTTTTGCACCATTTTCTACGTACTTTATACCAAAATGAAGATCTCACAAAGATGAACACAACCATACCTGACTCGACCCCCAACTTGCCGGGGATTCGGCGGAAAAAGCCTCCATAATTCCAGCCAAAATGAAACTCCCGATCTCGCGATTCTGACGTCCAAATTCTTCCAACGAAGCACTTCGAGCTTCGTAAGGACCTCCTTAAGCTTCCTATGAACTTAGAATCTCCAAAAACACAACATTTTACGTGAGCATGAATAGTACCCAAATCGGAGGTTAAGAGAACTCGGGTTTTCGAATGTATCCTTACCTGAAATGGGTACCAATATGTTCATAGGGACGAGATGAACACAATGGTGGTCTTCACGTCCTCGATCTGCAAGGTTTAATAGGGTTATGTGTGTGTCCGTACAAAAGTCGAAAGGGAGAGAGAGAGAGAGTCTGAGAGATAGAGAGAGAGTGCAGGAGTGAGAGAGAGAAAGAGTGTATGAATGTGTGTGTGGTCCAAATACCACCAACCAAACACTCCCAAACTTAGATACACACACGTACGTTAATTAACGCCCAAGGGCATTTTCGTCATTTCACATCCATTGTACGAAATCTCCAGGACGGGCTGTTACATGGTGCCCACATCATTTTCTGGGCTAAATCCTGGGGGGAATTTGGCTTTTGTTTGGCTTTTAGCTTTTAACTTTTAACCGACACATTTAGTATATGTTGGTATGTGTTGGGTTGGGTTTAAAGAGGAATAAAACCTAAAAAATAGCATTTAGCATTGGATTTGGTCTAAGAAACTATTGGCTTTATTAAAGGCAAGTGGAATATTTAATATGGTTTTAATTGGGTTTTAAAAACCCACCATTGTCACCCATCAAATCCACCAGACACTTTTTCACAACTTTCTATCATTTTCACCTTACCTTTCCAACTTCCTTCAAACATCATCTTCCCATCACATTTCAACTTTTCTCCTCACCTAGCCGTTTCTCCCTCTCTCTCACTTTCTTTTCCTTTAGACCGGTTCTTCCACTCTCTTATTTCCCTTACACTTTTTCTCTCTCTACCCACTCACCAACCGAGGCAGATTGTCTGCTCTCCTAGTTATGGTGTCTTTCATATTTTATATTTTTATTATTTTTTATCTTATTATTTTTATTAAAAAATTAATATAAAATGTTGACGTGGCTTAATCGTGATCGCACAAAATAGAAGGGCATGGAAGAACACCACAAGGAGGGCAGACAATCTGCCTCGCTCACCATCATCAGACACTTCTTTACATTTTTATTAAAATGTACTTTACTCTCTCACTCTCTTTCTTCTTCTTCATCCCTACAACCTCACTATCTTCCTAACTCCCGAAGCTCCTTCTCTAGTTCCATCAAAACCAGCCACCACCAGCACTCGTTCCTTCACAAATTTAACCCTAAATCTTGATACTTCGAACCTTTGGGACATAGGGAACACGACTACAGCTTTGCATGCAGCATCAGAGCGACTCCGAGTGCTTTGCCATTGACGATCCAAGAGCTTCGAGCTCTAACTCTCAATCTCAGGTGAGATTCTCTCATTCTCTTCAACTTCTGGGCTTCCGTTTATGATGGAAATGAATGTTATGCTAAGTTCAAACTTGAATCCGTGTGTTTTTAGCCTTGTGATCCTCTGTATGTGCATGCATACCTTCCCCGACGACGAACTCCGGCGACCTCCGTGACTTTCGAGCCATTTTTCGGCAAACTATACCACTTCATCTTGGTAAGCTCCAACTCTTTCTCAAGGTTTCTTTCAAGTTCTAGTAAGGTTTCATGCATGCATGCATGTTTCGGTAAACACTTAGACAATTTCATAACCCACCATGTTTTCCGGCGAGTTGTAGGAGCTTTCCAAGCTAAACCCGGCCACACCTTGTTGGGTTGGTCGAGTTGGAAGGTGTAGGACCACTGCTCATAACCCCAAGGCCACGGGTTTGACCTTGCATGCCCAAATCCACTTCGAAACCGACGTAAACGAAAAACTCGAACTCGGGTAGTCATTTTCAGGCCATTTCCGATGGCCTCCGACCATCTTTTGCCTTGAAATAGGTATAATCTTGTTCCTCTCGTCCTAAGCTTCGTTTTGATATATTATTGGTCTATTTTGGTTGTGTAACGGCTCCGAAAAAAGCGTTTGAAATTCTCCCCTTATTTCCGACGAAAATCCCATATTGGTGCAAATTAGGGGAAATTAAGTTTAGTGCACTAATTATTATTAGTTTAGTGATTAGTGTAATAATTTCTCATATAAAAGATGATCATCCGGAGGAGTTCCGCGAGCAAATTAGTTGGACGGTTACAACCTACGTGTATATGTGAGTGGGTGTTTTTGTTTTTACTTACTTATATATATATATATGTGTGTGTGTGTGTGTGATTTTTCCCAACAACTGCTTTTATATTTTATGATGTGACATGTCATGTTTAGCTTTACAAATAGAATTTTTGTACGCTTATGTTTTAATATTATTTGTGAGCATAAACTTGTGGCATGACATCTCTGCGTTTTACTTGCTCATTATTACATGTTTGCACGGTGTCTCTTAGTTATTTGTACTGTCTTGGGCCAACGACTAGCTTCACGTGTAGTTCACACATTCGCTTTGGATCCAAAGTTAGGTGCTAGCCTGTCTTTTTGTGTGATGTTTTGGACTCGTATGTGATGTGACTAGCGCAACTCACGTGATGTAGTACTAGAATGTAAAACCTACACCCAGCCTACTCCATTGTCTGAATATCTCTGCAATGGACTTGTGTGCCTACATAAAGTAATGAGCATTGTTTTCTTGTGATATCGATTTGAGATTTAATGTGGAGATATCTTGTCGGTGTGCCCTACATCTTTTCACTTACTTTGCTGTAGGGTATCATATTACAGACTAATATTATATTATTTTTGGGAAACGATATACTTGTTTTACGTCGAGGGGTTACACTTTTCAGAAAGGTTTTACAAAACTTTATTTTCAGGCCCATTCACCTTTGTTTTTCGCCTCTCCAGGATTTTAGTGGCAAAGGTTTCGTGACGACGATGATGGTTGGCAAAAGCTGTTATGTAGGAGTCTTCTCCTTTCGGTATAAATATTATTACTCTACTTTTACTGCAATTTGTTTATGCTCTGACATCACTTGTGTGATGGGCTCAATCCTCGCTCACATGCGCACTCTAAATTAGTCACTTTTATGTTTAATTTATTCACATTTTCCACATCACTATACTTTATGGCTTCGTCACCTTCTAGGTGTCAACCAGCACATCGCGATTCGAGTGTCCAGGTGGACATTCCGGGTCAGGGTGTGTCATATATATATAATAGTCGGTAAAACTTTTTGGTGACGACCTGCAAATGATTTTTAGTGTAGGTTGTTCATATCTTTATCGTCCGACGACTGGTGCTGGATAACCATTTGCTATGAGGCTTTGAAAAAATAGCAAAATTTATTTCGTGTTTCATTTATTATGTTTTCCATAACTTTTTACATAGTTAATTTGGTCTTTTCACTTTCTTTTAATTGACAAAAAGAGTTTTATTAATAGATAGTTTTTGAAAAATATTATCTACACTGATGGGGAGGGGGTGAGTTTAGCCTCATAATGGGCTAGCAATAATGTGTTTTAAATTTGCCTTTAACGAATTTGGTCTTTTCACTTTCTTTTAATTGACAAAAAGAGTTTTATTAATAGATCGTAGTACTAAGTGACTATTAATAAATAATTTAGATAATACTGTTGCAGTCCTATTAGATTAGGATTATATGATTATTTAAATCCTAACATATCTAGTATATCCTTATGAGATTTTATCATATATCTTATACTAGATATTATCTTATTAGAGTTGTAATTCTATTAGGGTAAGGAATTTACATTCACTTCTATTATAAATAAAGACACAATTGGGTTATAAAACACACCTCACAACCCTCTCTCTTTCTGGCATTCTCTCTCTTTGGTATTCATAGTTGTTTAGTAAATTGTACCTACAACAAATACGACAATTTAAAAAAAACTGAAGGCACGTCCCTTCCCACGAACCGCATTTTTAGTTTCCCACGAAGTCCAATCGGTTGGCCCCTCTCAAAACCGTCAACAGTATTGATACAAAAGCAATTTCGTCTCCCCAAGGTTTGAAATTTTGGGTTCCATGCAGCAAATCGCAGTGACTCACAAGCATTACATATACACTCATTCATTGACAAATTGAAGAAATCTGAAGACGACGAACCAGTCGGTGGTCGCTTAAACTTCATCACTTTTGGGTTCCTACAAAAATTAGGTTGGTTTCTTCATTCCCAGTATTGTTTAAACAAATTTGATTAATGGTTGTGTTTCTTTGTGGTATATACTTTAGAGTGTGATATATATGCTTTAGTTTCCCCACACCACCAAATGACAAATATCGTTTCGGTCACAAGATTTTAAAATTCGCGCGTAAATGAAATCTCCATCTTCATCGTTTATATTATTTAGTATAGTCTGTCGCCTGTACTAGGTAAAAAAAGTGAAGAATGCCCAACAACTCATACACTGACTCAACAATAGTGTATATTTCAATGTGGGATTTTGGGTCCAAAATTGTCATAAAAATATGTAAGCTTTTCGTAATGCAGTTGGGAATGTATGACAAAAAGGGTAAGTTGCTCGGTGTTTATATAAATTTCCAGCCTTAGGAATAAGTAAGAAAGTTGTATGAACTGCGATGGTATTGCTAAGAAGTCTTTGCTTCTAATCAAAGCCAATATGCATCAAGTGGGGTAATTAGTTTGATTTGGTTCTTTTTTATGCGTTAGTTGATTAAAAACTTAAATTTCTCTTGATTATTAAAGGACCATTTGAAAATGCTTCTTTAAAAAGCACTTCTACTCATAAGCATTTTCAATTTTGGTTTGGTTTTTTAGTTTCAGTTCAAATTTTTAGCTTCCGACAGGTATTCGGCTCCTTGTTTTCGGTATTTGGTTTTCCGAGCCCATCCCTAGGTATTTGTGTTAAATTTTTAAGGTATTTGGTTGAATTTGTTTTAGGTTAGAATGTTTTTATTTAAAATGGTTCTTTTGGTAATAAAGGATTATTAATTAATAATTCTATTATTATTTAATAAAATGAATCTTGTTGTGCTTAATTTGTTTAGGGCATTTAAAAATTAGATTAGTCCTAGACCTTATTTCAATTGATTTTTTTTTTTTGAACAAACGATATTTTCTACACTAATAGGCTAGTAATAATGTGGTTCAAATTTGCCATTGGCGAAAATTGAACTAAGACGTCTCACTTACAAGTGAAGATGAATACAATTAAACCGTAAAAAGCCCATGTTTCATCTTAAAATAAGAAAACCCTAGTCGGTGTATTAGGGCATGTTTATCACGTTGATAATTCTAAAATGTTTTTTTTTATCGTTATCTCATCACATATCATCTTAATCTTTTGAAATTTTAAAATTTTGAATTTTGAGTAGAAGTTTGAGTGTGCGTTAAAGTCTTCTAGTCGTGTGTATATAAATACACTTGTGCGGAAAGCAAAACTGGAGAGAGGGCTGCGGCAATGCCCTACTCCTTTAGGTGTGCGATATGAATATCATATTTGTTTGTGCCGCAAGTCACACCAACACATAGAGTATGTCTCGAGCTTTAAACTGTAATCAGTTAACTGAGGTGATAGTGTGGTGCAAAGTTCATGTCTAGGTAATTGATGGCCGCGTTTAGAGTTGTGCCAAATGTACACAACGGAAAATAAGAGATCGAGTAGCAAAGGTGTGGAGACAAGATTACCTTCTTGCTGTGTGTCTAGTAAGATTGAGTTTTGTAAGTCTCCTTTCTATTATTTTTCTCTTGATTAGTGTATGTCATGGCTTGGACTTTGAGGTTTTTTTTTTTCTTTTTTTTTCTTTTCAGGTGTGAGTTTTGTCTCGTTTAAATCCTACATCTAGTGTGCATATTTATCATTTATGTTTTTCATTTTAATTGCATATGTGTAGATGATGTTTTGGTATGTGATGTGTAAGTGGGAACTTACTTGAGACTTGAAATTGGCATAAAACTATTAACTCTCCCCTTAATATAGCAAGATTCTAGAACTTCTGAAACATTACCAAAAGCGTTTTCTAAAAGTATTTTCAAACATTTCCTAAATCCCATGAGAAAAGCAAAGAAATTACTTTGAAATTAAGAAAACCAATATAGAAAAGAAGACTAAATATTGCACGCATTCAATATTCTGAAATCTATGAAATCTGTTATATTTGAATTCTTCATTTGTTGGTCCATGAGTTATGCAATTTTGTTTCTTCTTTTGCGTAGGATGTGTGGTAGATTACTTGGAGCACAAGTCGAGCGACCTTCTTATTTGATAAATATCCTCATTAAACTGGAAAGAATTAGGCCTTATATACTAAATAGATTATGGATCCACAGATTAACAGATTATAGCCTAGTTAAGAAAAGATTTATGAGTGTGCTAATATTCCGAGTACACAGAAAAATCTCTCTTCATTAAGCCTAATTATTTAATAAATTCATTAAATATCCACAATAAAATTGGCTTTAGCCAATTCAGTCCCCCCCCCCCCCCCCAAAAAAAAAACAAAAAAAAGAGAAAAAGTTGAAATGTTAGTACGGTTAAAAAGGAAAGTCGTGAGTCATAAATTAATGGTGAGCTGCAGAGTTTTCTGCTAAGATTTTGGGCAATGATATTCGAGTTCCAAGCATGTACATATATAAGCGGCCATACATATCTTATATATGTACACTGGCTTTGTTTTTGCAGTGAGAAGAAAAACTTATCAACATTGAAGAGAATTAAAACACAGTTATTGGTGAACTGCTAGCCTTCTACTGTATATATAGATATACCACCAGGTATTTCTTCGATCATATATATCCTTTTCATTGTACTTTACATATTTCTCTTTGTGAATATACTAGTTATTGGGAGTAGTTGTTTTGTAAAAATTCTATAGTGCTAAATTTTGACAGTTTCAGTCTAATCGGTCACACAGTGGAGTAATGGGGCTTTTAGATCCAAGTCAAAAAACATAGGTCTTTTTTTGGAATGAGTCTATTTATTTAAGGGAGGTTTAACAAAACACTCTCGTTACTGTTTACTTTTAACGAAAAACCAAATTTATATCTTTCCCTGGTACTATTCACTATACCTTTAAAAATGACTTTTCATTATAAAAAGAAAAAACACGTAATACAATAGACGGTGAACAAAACCCATGGTGTAAGTAAATAAACAATTAGACATGTGATACAATGGATAATTTGTAATTAATCTGTAATACAGGTAAAATATATATATAAAAACATAGAAGTAAATTAATAAAAAAATCTATAATATATGTAGATAAGCAATTAATTTGAGATAAATGATCAACAAACGTTTAATATAGATAGATAAAATATAATTAATCTGTATTATAGGTAAATATACAAAAATAAACCGTAATCCTACAACTAAGACGACTGAAAAGTTGTCAATTAAGGAACAAAAGAGGTGCAACCTCAATTAGCTTACCTTTCATGAAAGGAAGGAAAAGTTCGTTGAGATGTTGACTGCCTTCAACGACGCTGCTACCGGGAAGATGATGATGATTAGTGAAAGTAAAGAAGTCTTAAGAACATCTCCAAAAAAAATATCAAAACTGCCATGTAGACATACAACAGTAAAAAATTGCAGCAAGCTCCCTCCAACCGAGCCTTCAATTTCTTCGTGGCGCTGAGTCATTTGAAGGCAAAGCCTTTTGCTGTCAAATTTTACCGTAGATGTCAAATTTATTAAATGACATTATTGTTAACATATCGAGTGGAGCAAAATGTTGTACAAAATGTTAAATTCCCGCATAAGCCACCAAAAATCATTTTGATGCTTAAAATTTGACATCTCCTTTGGAAAAACTCTAATGAATCACAAATTTCATTAAATAAATAAGACAATATTTAAGGGATTACATTGGTTATCTTATTAGTTAATTTACGGATAAATTTGGCATAAATGTATTAATAAGTTGACATAGAATCCTAATCACCAAACTTATTTTAATAAGTGGACTAGTCTTAATAGCCGTTCACAAAATTGGACTTATATTAAGTTTTCCCATGGTTGAAATCCCCATTGTCCTGTGGTCAACACTAGTTTTTTGCCAAGGAGTTTGTGCGTGTGTGTATATATATATTTATATAAAAAGTGAACTTGAGTATGATTGCCATTAATTTAGTTTAAAGTTTGAACTATACTAAGGGGATATAGACTTGATTACAAAGGAAACTCATTGCTCAAGCCATCTTGACTTTACGTGTATGTCTACATATATGATTGAAAGAAACTTGAGTTGTTTATCTCCTTGTAATATTATTGTTGTTGACACAAGGCATTGTGCACTGGGTTCGACGATCTACCTGGTGATAGACCAATCCCCTCCTCATGTAGCTTTGGCACCGTATAAGACGATGGCGTACTTTTGGCTCTCGGGTCAAACAGTATGTCAAAGTGGAGCCAATGACCTCAAGAAATGCATCCATGGGAGCTCGAACTCAGGTTGCCTAGCCTTCTCTTTTCCACGAAAGACTGGTGAGAAAAAGGGTTTAGGTTTTTTCATCACAAAAGTTCTTGAAATTAACCCTTCCTCACTTGGTCCCTCAATTCTAACATCGATTAATGTCGTCTCTGAACTTGACTATTGCACATCAATTTGGTCCTTCATTTTGGATTCGGTTAATTATTATGTTAGTGTGCTGATGTAGTGAACATATGGAACTCACAAGTTCAAACAGAATGACCAAATTGATGTGCTATGCTGAAGTTCAGAGACGACATTGATCAATGTTGGAATTGTGGGACCAAATAAATATTACTCAATGATCATTCTTGTATTTGGTTTTAATAACCATTGGTTGAGTGATAGTGTAGTTGTTTATATTAATATCTCATTGCTAATATTTTTTTTTTTTTAAATTGAACTTTACACCATGGCTTATCGAAGTAATATTTCTGGATCAGTCATTAGTTGTCGTAGTAGTTGGCTAATATGTATATGGCCTGTTCTAACTACTTTGTATTAATTTCAAAATTGCATGCAGGTGTTCCAGCAATTCCCTATCATTTGGTGCAAGAATAAAAACTCAAGTATGGCTATAGTGAAAATACTTGAGAAGCAAGCAGCCAACCGTTTTCCCCCCAAGAAGCCGAGAGCTGACGCCGATAGAGATGGAACAAGTCGTACCAACGTGGAGGAGGCCTTGCAGGCATATCGAGACACACTGACTCAGATCTTGAAAGAATGCGATGTTAAATGGGAGAAGAAAACTTGCTGGAACAGGCCTGACATTGAAGCAGCAATGCGTCTTCGAAGGCAAGGGAAAAGATTTTTTATGATGAAGAAACGAATCGGACGAATTCCAGGGATTAGAGTTGGTGACGAGTTTCAGAACAGGGCTGTACTAACTGTCGTTGGCCTTCATTGCCAGTTCCGCAAGGGTATTGATTATATCAAGAATAGCAATGGGAAAATTTATGCCACAAGCATAGTTAACTCTGCCCGGTATGACAACGACAGTGTAGAATCTCCGGATACCTTGATCTACTCAGGCGAAGGTGGAAATCCCGGCGTTACAGATTCAGAGAAACGACTCGAGGATCAAAAACTTGAACGTGGAAATCTTGCACTAAGGAATAGCATGGAAGCAAAAAGTCATGTTAGGGTAGTTCGTTGCTTTAAATGCTTATCGGCCAGCAGCACTGCTTATTTTTACGATGGTCTCTACAAAGTAGCAGGTTGTTGGCAAAAAAGAGCGAAATTTGGCAAACTTGTTTATGTGTTTTTGCTGAGAAGAGAGCCGGGCCAACAAAAATTTGCCATCCCGCGTAGGAAAGTCTCGAACAAGTTGATGAAGAGGCCTGCTACTACTATCCTTTGTAAAAATGACATCTCTCAAGGGAAAGAGAAGACGCCTATTCGCGCAGTCAATAAAGTAGACAGTGATGAGAGTCCTCCATCTTTCAATTACATATCCGATACCATTTATCCAGATTTCCTCAAGAGCGCAGCGACCAGACAGACAAGGTGCGATTGCAAAGATGGATGCTCCGAATCTAAGCCGTGTCCTTGCATAATGAAGAACAAAGGGGTTTTGCCATTTAACGACAAGGGACGTAGGACGAATAGGAGCTCCTCCATTGTCTATGAGTGTGGTGCAGGGTGTAAGTGCTCTTCTTCATGCAAAAATAGAGTCAGCCAACGGCGAGTATGTTCCACGTTTAAACGTGAAGTGTTCAAGACTAGATCAAAAGCATGGGGTGTTAGGTCGCTCGCGTGGATTCCAACAGATAGTTTTGTTTGTGAGTACGTCGGAGAAGTAGTAATACTTGAGTATAGCAACAATGGTTTTCGAGACGCTTGTGAGCAGCGGCAGGAGCAGAAGCAGCAGCCTTTCTGTTTTCCTCTTATGTTGTTATCATCATCGGGAGGGGAAAAGAGTAGCAGGTTGGCCATTGATGCCGCGAAACGCGGAAATGTGGGGAGATTTGTGAATCACAGTCCGTCGCCTAATCTGTATGTCCAACGCGTCCTCTTTGATCATGGAGACCCGAGAATGCCACACATGATGTTGTTTGCTAAGAAGGACATACGACCTTATCAAGAGCTAACCTTTGATTTTAACTGTAATGTTGTAGCGAACCAAGCGTGAAATGTAAGATGATGAAATGTCATCGTGGTCAGATAATTTTTTTTTTAATTTTGTCAACAACGTTGAGATACTATTGAGACCCTTATTTTCAAAAGAATAGGTTAATTATTTGTATTGTTTATTTAATTATATTGTTTCACATTATATTATATCACTATAAAAAAAACATTTTCAGACGGAAGGATTTTGTCGGACAAAATTGGTCGGCAAAATTGTTGCTTAAATGTTTGCTCAACGAATTTTAAATTTTCGTGAGCAAATAGTATTTCGTTGAACCAAATGCGTTGACCAACTTGGTCGGATCAATATAACTTGCCCAAAGTCCACCTCGTTTTACGTGCAACAAGCAGCCTCACTTTGCATGCGTGAAGATCGTATCGTTTTGTGCTAACCAAGCAGGATTTTAGGGGTTGGGTGAATAGTATGTGAACGCATACAGGTACGCTATTGAGTGAATAGTAGTGTGAATAGTAGTGTCACTTATAATTTTATCGGAACGGTGAATAGTAACATTTGGCGGGGTTCGTGCCGTGCCCTTCTCATGCCTTTTCCAAGCTTTGGCATGACATGTTTATTTGAGCCTTGCCTTTGTCATGTCGTGCTTGTTCTCGTCTAACCTTCATAAAAATGTACAACTGCCTGTAAAGGCACAATGAAGGGAAGGCACGAACAAGTGTCTGATTCCATGTATGCCCAAAGCATAACATTCCTTACAAAAGCACAATATTTTTTAAACCACAAACAAGCATGTGACACCATGATATGCCTGGGTTTAGCGGAAAAAAGCAATAAAGCATGTGACACCTTGATATGCTTGTATACAGTCGGTAGAAAACTACTGATACAACTTTTATAACTTTTATATTTATTTATTTATGATACAAAAGGTAACCCTTTTTTATTTATTTTCTACTTTATTCTTGTTTCATTGAATTTTTTTTCTTTCTACGTTACTTTGTTTAGATTCATATACCTCTAGATTTAAAAATTTATCCTTGTTTTCGAGTGTTTTGACATGGATTATAAGAAAATTTTCACTAAAAATCTATTTTGTAGAAAATGATGATGATAGTTTGGTGTTATGGTAAGTGAAAAAAGAAAATTTTAACAAAATAAATAAAATTGATGGTTTAGGCACATGAAAAGTAACACCCTGAATTTGGCACGTTTCAACGCTTGGAGCACTTGAACTTTTTTCTGCTCGTCGTAGCGTGGCGAAGAAATTTTTCTTTTTAAGAAGGGTTATTATGTTAAAAGTGACGACTTTAGTGTGAATTTTGTCATGGTTGATAACGGCTTATAAATGACCCATCCTCGACAACAATGCTTCGTCCAGCGAACCATGGTTGACCCCTGAGATTAAAACTACACCCTACCCCTATTGATAGCGGCCCATAAATACCACCGTGGGATTAAAACTAAACCCTACACCCCTATAAAAGCCCTACCCCCGACACATATGGTTCGTACGACAAACCATGGTTGACACGTGAGTTTAAAACTAAACCCTATCCCCTATAAATGCCTTACCCTCGACACTAATGGTTCGTACAGGCAACAATGGTTGACTCGTGAGATTAAAACTAAACCTACACTATATTGATAGTGGCTTATATATGCTCCACCTCCGGTACCAATGCTTCTTGTTGTCAATAGTGGTTGACCCGTGGGCCGAGCCCGCCTCGTATTGTGTGTGCTAGACCCGCCTCGTTTTGTGTACCTTATTTTTCGTGCGCAAACCTCCTCGTTTTGTGTGCCATATTTTTCACCTTCACCTAAAATATTATCAAGATATCAGAAGACTCTGCATGCTTGCCATAACGTCCTGAATCCACAATGCTTGTGGCCAAACTTTTCCTATCCTTCGTTATGTAATCAATACCATGTTGATAAGGATGATGAAGGCCAACAATAACTAGTTAAACCCTGTATTGAAACTCATTGCCAACTTCTAACTCCTGGAATGGGTCCTAATTGTTTCCTTGTGTTAGCACACTTTCCCTGCTCTTTAAGACACATTACGACTTCCATATGAAGCTTACAACAAACATTTTTGTTGGACTTTTTAGTGTATTCTTGCGAGAGCTTAGTCAATGTCTCTTCATATGCATATAAAAAAGTGCAAAAAGCTACTTTATCACATTTTGGGGTTTAGTTTCAATACTACGAGTGTTTTAACCATTAGATTTTATTTTCACAACTGGTATATCTTTTAATTTCAATATCAGCCATTCATTTTTTGTATCACTCAATGCTATGTACCATTGAAGAAATTGCCTATTTTGTATATCACATTTGCATCATCTCTCTAATCAGGATGAGACCTAATAGTATCAGTGCGACCTACCTCTCTTAGAGAAATAGTACAAATGTGGTATACACTGTTGACTTAGTATAAGATTTCCTTTAATTCCGGGATTCCTATAATCTTGGGTTTCCTAGTTTAGGATATATATTGTATGTAATTATTCTTTCCTTATTGTAGTAGGATTGTATATGATTATATATACCTCAGAATGAGAAGAATACAACATACATTCAAAGCATTTTGTTCTTACACAATGTGATAATTGTAGCATTACTCAAAAAGTGTGTTGTGGTCTCTTCATATTGTTTTTTGGCATCCATATAGCGTTTGTATTGATGTACTCCAAACAGGCATTAGTTTTTTAAAAGAGAGACTAGCATGAGAAGAGGGAGTGCCGATTTTTCAGTTGAGATGCTAACTATCTACTATACAGTAACTTAAAGATTAGGGCTTTAGTATTCCATCAAGCTCCCAAACTTTGGGGTCTATTTCAAATTGGTACGTGATTAATTAGATTCGACAGGCTAGTAACATAAGGTCATCTATTAGTTGACTGAGCAATTAATGTGAGTGGTGGATTGATCTTGTGGTTATGGTCTTCTTCTTCAACCCATTGTTAATCGTTTCAATTTTAACTGTTAAGTCGCCAACCTATAATACAATTTATCTAAGCTGCAGCCAGTGCCACAAAAACTGCAATAAAGAAACATATACCTAACCAAAATATGTTAAGCTTCCAAAAATGTTTGAAAATATTGTTACACAAAGAAGAGGTAAATCTACATGGAAACGTCGGATAAAAAAGAATACATTAAGCAGCTATTCAATCTTCAAGTAGATACCTGTTTCTTCTTGCTCCAAAAGCAAATCTCTGCAGATTAAAGTGAAAGGGAAAAAACTGATGACAACATATTCACAGATAAAAATGCTATAATAAAGAGATCATATAAAGAAATGACGTTAGGAAGTTAGGGTTTTTATTTATGTGTATCCCAGTTAGGAAACGAATGTATGTAGGCTTCATTGATCCATTGGCAGGGATGGATCTTATATTTGGAACCAGGCAGAGCCGGCCCTGAGGGTGTGCAAAAGGTACCACCACACATAGCCCCCGATTCGGAAGGGCCCCCAAATTTTCATTACATGTATACAGATACATATAAAATAGATTAGATGCAAAAGACAATCACATTTGTGGTTCTAGCACTGGCGGTTTAGCTCTTCTACCTTATAGCCCATGTGTTGAATTCGAATCCCCGTGATATTGCTTTGCTATTTTAAGTTTTTGCAAATTTGTAAACTTAAAAAGGAGATAACAAAAACGCATCCAACGTGTATCGAACTCAGGACCTTTGAAGGTAAGGAAAAAAACTTGGCCAATCAAACAACTTATTTTTGTTGCAGTATCTTGTAATATTTTAGTTTTATAGATGAAAAATTGAAAAAAAATATATAACATTAAAAAAATGAAGGACCTCCATCTAAGTTTTGCACATCACCCTTAAATACTCAGGTGCCTGTGACACCCATGCAGAACACACAAATAAGATTTAAGGAAAGAAGCTAAGATGTATATAATCCAGAAAGAGGGAAGACTGAGAAAAGAAAAAAGTTGATGCAATTTACACATACCTCCCTATACATATCTACATGCATGGATGAACATATATGTGGTTGTGCGTGAGTGTGTGTAGTTTGGGAAGGTTAATTCAAACCATACAACATACAGAATCTACAGATACATCGAAACCTTCGTATTTTATGACCATAAAAAATCAAATGCCTTGTGAATGACCAGTAAACGATTAGTCATAAAACACATCATAGAGGACTTCGGTTTATAGATTGTTGAATTTTGGGAAACGGACGTCTACCGAACTACAAGCACAAAAGTAGGGACGAAATGGATATTGCATTTATGCAAGTCTCAACCTCCAAGTTTGTTAGTATTTATTATTTTCTTTGTTGTTTACATTGATTTTATACACACTTATTGCTATAGGATATCTAGTTTGTGGTTTTTATGATTATTATTATTAGAATTTATATTGTTATTTTCATATTTTCTAATATTCCTCCAACAAATTCCACGATTGAAAGATTTACATACAAGATTGTGCAAACTAAGCATGATGATATGACTTAGGACTAGGATCATCTCTGGATTCCTCTCTGTGGATCTCAGAACCAATTCATCATAACCGTTCATCACAAATCTTGCAATCAGTAATAATTTTGAATATTTTTTTTTGTATTAGTTTGCACACACAAGTCACAATCCCGTTTCTCTCTCTTTCATTCCTCTGGTGGCCTTCCCCCTTGACTAGAGCTGGCATTTTGAACCTGACCCGTTAACCCGACCCGTTAAAATTAGTATTTGGGTGAGTGCTTAACGAGTTGGGTTGTTAACGGGTCATTTTGGGTCAACCTGCAAAACCCGTTAACACCCATTAGAGAGGACTTTTGTGTAATTTCATAGTTGGAATAGAAAACCTAGCTCTCTTTTTGTTCTCTCACGTTCAAACCCGGATTGAGTGGCTGCCGTTCTCTCCCTCATCTTCTTCCTCAAAGTTGGCTGTCGTTCACTGAGTTATACCACCCTCTCTCCTCTAAGTTCCGATTCCCTTTCACCTCTTCTTCCATGGCGATTACTTTTCGTTTTTGCAGATTATATTTTTCGTCTATTTTTCTCAGTTTTTGCCTGAGCTTGGTTTGAGGTGGTACTCTTCAGATGAGCTTCGAATTAATTTGGAATTAGTTGATTTGTGTTTGATGATTTCGATTGCGATTGTGCTTTTGTTGTGCAAATGGTGCTTTCTGTGTGTGATTGTGCTTTTGTTCTCTTCCTTCGCAAGTTAGATAGAGAGAGATCTTCCCACTTCTCCATCCCGCACACACTCGATTCATACACACACACACACACACACACACACACATACATTTGTTATTCTTCTATCATGGGTTTGATGGCGATTGAGGAGGAGAAGCAGGCGGTGGCCAAGCCTTTCGACGAATTGGGTTTTGATTAGAATTGGGGTTTGATTAAAATACATGGTGTTCTGTTTTTGCACATGTCGATAGTTCATATCTATATGCGCAGCTAAATCATGAATTGGGTTTTGACTAGAATTTGTAGAGAAATTTTGGGTTGAGGAATTGATTAGAATTTGCAGAGAAATTTTAAGTTTCTGCATTGAGTTATAGTCCCTAAAGAGTGAATTTGGTGCATGGTTCTTTGAACTTCTTTGAGAAATTTTAAGTTTTTTCCTTCCCGTCATCGTTTCACGTTTGAACTTCTTTGAGTTCATCGTGGACTGAGTTTTGACGTTGATGGCTGCAGTCTGTCTGTCCCTTTTCGGTCTGCCTAATCTGTTGGGTTTGAATTTGATGACGATGAGCTTTTGCTTTTGCTTTTTCTTTGCAAGCTGTTCACTATATTTTTGATAGGTATACAATTGAGGTGTATGTTGTTTTGTCTCACTGAATGCCTTTTCCTTGCTAGGTATACAGTAGCTATATGTTTGCCTACTCTTAATATGGTGGAGTTCAGATGGTTTCTCTCTTGTTTGTGGAGTAAAGAGCTTTTCTTTAAGTTGGTGTATTGAGAATGAAACCTACATTGCCAATTTCGTGGCGATCACAACCTCGTAATTAGACTGGTTTTCGAGGTTTTGCTTTCGAATATGTCCTGAGTTCTGTTCTTTCTCTTCTACAGAGTAAGATGTTGTAAAGTTGCATAGCATGGTTTAGTCATTGTAGAGTTTTGCATATCTTTCTTTCGTCTTTCATGTATTTATATGGTTGATGAAATTGCTTTTTCATCCTTGGATTACGGGCATTGATAATCCCATGTGTTATTTCATGAGCAACCAAGACTGACAATTTGTATGACCATATCACACTGCACAAGTCATTAATTCACTCTTTCTTGAGAGGTGTTCGTGCACAGGTGTTCCTTACTTTTTAACCTATTTTCTCATACTTATTGTTACTTTTTAACCCATTCATAATCACATGTATTTTCACTTGTTCTTTTAAAGATATTTTCTGTGATGTTTAATAATTAGGATGGATTGTGCAAGATTAATGCTTACTTTTATTGTTCATTTGGTATCAAAACTAATGGAAATTTCACTTCTTTATCTAGTTTTTTCTTTCTATTGGGGCAAATGAATAGACTCTCACTACTTCCAGCATCCTTGTTTATTAGAATTTGCTGTATTGGGTTGAGTTTGATTGTGTTCAATGACATTTTTCAACCCTTTTCTTCTTTTGATTGGGTTTTGACTCTCACTCGAATTTCGACATGTCCTGCAATGCATATTGAGTTTGTAATCTGTTGTGTAATGTGGAACTATAGAGTAATGTCTGATTTTATCACACCTTGTTAATCATGTTTCCAACTTTTATCAGGCTTGGCCTTATAAGTATTGGGACATTGCGTGGCACTAAAACAGAATATGATATAATTGTATTTTGTGCTTCTAATTTAGTCCAGTAAGCCAAATCTTGTTATGTGATTCTAAAATAATTGTGTTTTGTGGGTGTGTTGCAGATTTTTGGGTGTTCGATATGCAAATTCTTCCTTGAAGTAGCGATGTAATTGGGCGGTACATCTTGGTGATGTTGAATACGGCATTGCCCCATGACGTATAGCTATGCTTCACATTTTGTAAAACCCTTATGGAGTTTTATTAATTAGTTGATTTGGAAGATTGTAGTTTGATATATATATATATATATATATATATATATATATATAGATGTTAGACAGTTAATGTTTGTAATTTTGGGTAAAAGATGTATAATTTGTATTGGAATGCAAAATGTCAAAAAAAACAAAAATAATTGTTAACGGGTGGTAACGGGTGAAATGGGTGAAACGGGTGACTTATTAGGCTTAACGGGTTGGGTTCGGATGATCCGTTAGCTTAACGGGTTAGGATCGGGTGATCCGTTAAATTAACAGGTTAGGTTCGAATGAACCCGACCCAAACCCAATAAATCCGACCCGTTTATAGGTTTACCCTTGACCACACACCTGAAACACCTCTAATATCGCCTCCAGCACGAACTTCTCCGGATCGACATGTGGGATTCCTTAATATGAGAGAAAACTAAGGAAATTTCTTCCTAAAATATTAAAAAGGAAGGGATAGAGTGTTCGAGAGATGTTGAAAGAAATGGGCGGAAGAAACAAATGAGAGTTTTGCTCTTCTTTGACGGCTATCATTTGACAATGTTGGCTATAAAAACCTCATTCCTCATCCTCTCAAATCATTTATTCAGAGAAGGTGAACCATTCAGAGAGAATCCAAACAAAGCCCCACTTAGAGAAAAAGGTGAGAGAGTTTGAGAGAAAACCAAGAGAGTGTATCCACATTTTTGTGAGATTGTTTTTCATTCCCAATATTTTAATAGTGGAAGATATTGTACTTTATGTTAGCCTATTTTAATGGATTTGGATCCCATTCGGATTCTCTTTATGAGGATTCCTAGAATCCTTGCATCTTATTCTCTCATCGTACATCGTACAGTCATAAATTATTTTGTATTTTTTATTTAAAATTAAACACAAATAGTATCTAACAAAAGTTGACCGCACGAGAACAGATAGGATGTGAGGATCCTACAATGAACATATAAAATGTCAGAATTCCTAAGATCATCACAAAGAGGATCCGGAGAAGATCCTCATCCCATTTTAATAACCGAGTGGGAAAAGTTAATCCTGGGACCACCAAGGTTTTATCTTGGGAATCCGGATCCTCGCCGGATTAGGATCCTGGAGATCCGTGAATCATATCCGTTCATCGTAAATCGTGTGGTCAGAAATCATTTTAAATATTTTTATTTAAAATTAAATACAACCAGTACCTGACAAAAACTAACCGTACAATGTACGATGAACATACACGATTTACAAATTCCCAGAATCTTCACCAAAAGGATCCGGAAAGGATCCTTACCAAAAAATCCCGAGAGAATCCTGTCGGTTATCTTGGCTCCTACTAATTGTCATCTTTCCTGACACTAGAACCACTCAATCCAAATTTGACATGAAAGCCAATAAAAACTTCAAAAATGCACCACTTAAAAGAAAAGCATATAAATTTCAAGAATCTACCATATGAGTGAACACAACGCCCTTCCTACCTAGTAAAACAATCGATAAGAAAAGCAAGCAAGCATTCAATTCAACCAAGACAAAAGGTAATTTCATCAAAATCTTGTAATAATATTTACTTTCACTAATCACCAAGACATCCCACACTAACCATTAGGACATCCCACCACAACAACAAAATCTCATCTTGGAAACCCATCTTCCATTACATACTTTCCCCACTAGAACTATAATCACAAGCTAGCTCTTGTACCCATCTTAGATTACAGACTTTCGCCCGCTAGAATTATAATCACAAGTTAACTCTTGCTTTGGTGGTATGTTCTTCTTGGAGAATAACATCATGTGTGGCATTCTCAAGTCGTCGTGATCATAGAGGATAGCTTGGCAAAATAGATTAGGACAGCTACTATGATTGACAAATCTTCCAACGTTCCCATGTTCCGCGGAACTAATAGCAAAGCCGTCATTATCTTGAAGTATTTCTCCTGCATACTCGCATATAAAACTTCCCTCTTGAATAAACGAGTGTGATCTAACACCCCATCCTTTTGATTTAGTCCTGAAGACTTCAAGTCTAAAACGAATGCCATGTTGACTCACTCTGTTTTTGCAAGAAGAAGGGCACTTACACAAAGGACCACATTCATACACAAGGGCATTCTTGTTCGTTTGATGTCCATTGTTATCATACGGCAAAACCCCTCCGTTCTTCATTACACAAGAACATGGGTCAGATGCGGAGCATCCATCAAGGCAATGAGAACCCCTTTGTGTGACTGCCTTGAAGAAATTTGGATAAATGATATTGCATGTGTAATTGAAAAATGGAGTACTCTCATCATCTATTTCATTGACCATACGAATAGGCATCCTCTCTTTCCCTTCGGAGATATCATTTTTATAAACACCACCCTTTGTAACTATTGGCCTCTTCGACTTGTCGAAAACTTTTCCCAATGTGAGTCGTGGTTGCCCCGAACACCTTCTCAATGAGAACTTAAAGACGATTTTACCAAATTTGTCTCTTTCTTGCCAAAATTCAACAACTTTGTAGAGACCATCATAAACATAAGTCGTGGAAGATCTGCTATTAGTACACACCCCTAAACGTTTATGAATTACCCTTACAGGAGTTCCTTCTTCAATGCTATTCTTTAGTGCAAGGTTTCCACGTTCAAGTTTTTGATCCTTTGGTTCTTCACCCTTGATCATCAAATTTCCACCTTCACCTGAATATATCAAGATATCAGAAGACTCTACATGGTTGCCATAACGCCCTGAATCCACAATGCTTGTGGCCACACTTTTCCCATCCTTTGTCATGTAATCAATACCATTTTGATAAGGATGATGAAGGCCAATAATAACTAGTTGAGCCCTGTATTGAAACTCATCGCCAACTTCGACTCCTGGAATGGGTCCTAATTGTTTCCTTGTGTTAACAGACTTTCCTTGCTCTTTAAGACGCATTACGACTTCCATATGAATCTTACAACCAACATTTTTGTCGGACTTTTTAGCGTATTCTTGTGAAAGCTTAGTCAATAGCTCTTGATATGCACCCAAAGCCTCCTTCACCTTGCAACGCGGGGTTACATGTACATCATCCACGCCATCAACACTCGACTCATGATTAATAACATCCTTCTTGAGCTTAGCATCCTTGGCCAATAAAGACGAGCTCCTATCATTTGCATGTTTATTTCTCAAAGAAGAAGACACCACCCTTCCACAACCTTGGGGAAAATCCCGCTCAATGGGAATACTTCTAAACATCTTCAGAGGTGAGAGGCAATTGTCCATTGGTATGTTCATAACACTAGAGGACTGAGAAAATGGCCCATACACCTTATCATTCTTCTCCGTATGGCCAACAATATTTGATGATTGGTCTACGATGCCACAATCTTCAGACTTGCTTGGTAGCACCCGAGCATCAAATAACCCACATCCTATCGGGAATTCTCGAACAGCATCAACTCTTGGCCTCTTTATGGTGTAAGGAAAGCGATCGACATTCCTTTCCCCAGTCGTTTCCAGTGTAGACATACTGAGTACCAACCTCTGTACCAAAAGATTTCCAAGAAAACCTATACACAACATATAAAGTAGGAGCCGACCATACATTAACCAGATACAACAGCCATGGTAATTTATGTCATGTGCAAGAGATAGATAATTATACTTAATCAACACAATATGCATAATGTTTACTTCATATTTTAAATTAGATAAAAATAATTAATGTGGACAAAGAATGCTGATTAATCTTAACACAACAATACTAACTACTAAGAGCTCGTTTGAATGTGCTTTCAAAATGACTGAAAGTGCTTTTGGTGAAAATGATTTTAGAACCAATCCATAGTAAAAATGTAAGCAAATCTTGGAAAATCACTTAACGTGCTTTCTGAAAGAAGCACATAACTTGTGCTCCTTGTAGAAAGCATTTCAAGTGGTTTTAGAACCCAAAAACATTTTCTCTAAAAACGCTTCCAGTAATTTTGAAAACACATCCAAACGAGTCCTAAATTGGTATTGGCACAAGCGCTATTCAGTTAAAAAAAATTACAGAAAATATGAAAAATATTTGATAATATATAAATCAAGGATGACCTCCAACCCCTCAGATCAAACTCAAGAACCAAAAGAAAAAAAGAAATCTCAAGAACCAAAATACCCCCGTAAAAAAAAGGACCCAAATTAACCATCGGTTAGATTTCTTAAAATTCAAACCGAATTAGGCACTCAACTCTTAAAAATTTAAAGAAAAAAATAACACTGATTTTGGTTGAAAAAAATCAAACAGATTTGTAAAAAATGGGGAATAAAGTAAGTGTTTGAATGCGAGTAACCGGTTTATTATACAAATTAAAAAAAAAAAAAATCTGAGATAAACTTTGAAGAATGCAATTAATCACAAACGTTTCTTTTATTAGCAATCATCACAAACGCCGACAGAAAAAGAAAACTAAAGGACATATTTCTCACCGCAACATATAAACTGAGAGAATAAAAAGAAGAAATTAATGCAACAAATATAAGTTGGAAAAGGTACAAAGCAAGAAATAATGAAGAGAAAATACCTGGAAGGCAGTGGAAGAGCAGAAGAAGTAGGATTGCAGTGGCACCACCCACCCTCTCTCGCTCGCCGATTCCTATTCGGTTTAGTGTGCTCTCATAAGCCCAGAAATCTCAACACTCAGACAAAGAGAGATAGAAAGGCGTCCTACTGTACCGTACCGAATCGTCATTTTATTAATTTTACTTGCCCTCCTACCCGAGTCGCCGGGGTCGTGACTCAGACTTTTCAGATTTTATACGATGCTTCGGCACTCTCGGCTTTAAACATGTTTCCTTTTTTTTTTTTTCTTCCGCAAAACGATATTATCTACACTAATCGAGTTAAGAAGTGGACTAAACTTTATCAGGGACTAATAATAATATAGTCTAAATTCTTTTTTTGACGAGAATCGAATTTAATACGTTTCACTTAAAAGTGGGGACGAATACCGTTAGATCGTAGTACTAAGTGACATGTTTCAAATTTTTTAACTATTAGATACTTGTTTAAAGTTTCAAAATTCAAATTACTGTTAAAATTATTTTCATACTATGTATCATTTAATATTACAAGTGTTTTAACTAGTATATTTGATTTTGACTAATGTTTAGATTTTTTATTTTAATATCAGCCATCATTTTTTGTATCATTTAATACTAAGAACTAATTAAAAAAATCAATAAAATTTTTGGAGTATCTCATATTTAGGGCTGGTTACAAAAAACTGAACCGATAATTTCCATAAAGGCAAAAAATAATCTAAACCGAACCCATTTTATCGATTTACTGAAAATCGGGAAAACTTAAGAAAAAATCGTTATTCGGTCGAGTCAAATTAACCGATCGTTATTCGGAGAATTTAGATTCAATTTCATTCAAATCATACAGTTAACATTAATCATTTAATAAAAACAATAAAAGATATTTTCTGTTTGGTTCCATTTTACCAAACAAACACTTCATGGAAACTAAATACCATACTGACATTTTCGGTAAGTTTTGAGTTTAGTTATCGAACGATTTAGGATTATCAAGTTCAATTTTCTCGGCTCGAGTTTGGTATGGTTAGGTTTGGGTTATTTTTTGGGTGGTTTTATCTACACACTCATTTTAAGACCATGTATAGGGTTGATGTTTGCCTAGTGTTGGAAGGTCGAGGAAGTTGGTGACCTGATGACAGGCGAGCCGGCAACCGGAGCCCCGGTGAACAGCGTCCGTAACTATAACGGTCCTAAGGTAGCGAAATTCCTTGTCACGTAAATTCCAACCCGCACGAAAGGCGTAACGATCTAGGCACTGTCTCGGAGAGAGGCTCGGTGAAACTACTCTGGCTTTCTCATACTTCTCTCAATTTTCAACCATCAGATCGAATGTATTGAAGAAGATCAGAAAACAAAAATTAACAAACGTAAGTGAAAAATAAAAAGAAACGCATGAATAGCACTACCCTATTTTTTTCAGCCATCCAAATCACCATAAAAATTTTGTTTTCCTGATTGCTGCGTGACTCTTCTTCGAGGAAAAGTAGGTCTTTTTCATTGAATTTGAACTCAAATGTCACCCTGTTCAATGCCACCAGCTAGAGAAAACAGTCCTCTTTTGTGATGGAAAAGACAATAGTCCTTGACTAGGAAGGAAAATCCTAGAATCTAGGGGACCACAAAATCACAATATTATTTATTAGACGTCAACCAAAGGCAAGAATAAAATGGACCCGCAACATCCCATTAACCTATTTTGGATACAAGTCTTATAATGATGCACACCTTTTTTTCCCATAATTACCAACGAAAAGCAAGTACAAACAAGGACCAAGATACAATATTAATACAAAAAGCAGGCCACACAACACTAAGGACAAGGTCCAAAGCCAGCTTTGGAGCCCAGCCCACATAAAAACAGAACACAGAAACACCCTACTCCTCCTGCACCTACAGCAGCCACCGCCAGCAAAATCAACAGCGATCGCCTGCAAGAACCTCAGCACCACCGCCATCACTACTCCTCCTGCACATATCCGACGCCCACCGCCATCGCAATAGGTCATACCTGCAAGAACCCCAAAAGTGATGAAAAAGAAAGCCTCCTCATCCTCCAGGGACCACCAAACCAACCGGCTTCACGAAGCAAAGGAAGCCCGCGGGGAAGCGAGCAACAGCGCCATCAAGGGCGAACAGTGGGAAAGGCCAATAAAGGCCAGCAGAGGTGGTGGTGCGAACACCCGAGCCGAAGCTCTACACACCCTCCCGGATAATCGCGAAATCTCGCGTTGAAAAAACGTGGAAAACGGTTGGAACTGATGATGCAAAGAGAAAGGACGAAGCCAATTGATGAAAAAGATGAACGAAGATGGATGGAGTGGTATGGAAAGGGATGGATCAAAGGGATTGGAGTTCAAGAAGGTACTAGCAAAAGCCAGGATAGATGTCGGAGGAGGAAACTGATATGTGCAGGGATGGGGGAAGGTGTAGACAACAGGGAGAGTAAAGAGAAAAGAAAAAAGAAGAAAAAGCATGGGACTATCACCGACCCTAGCCGGAGCTAGGGCCGGCGAGAACACGGGTTGAATCGAAACGATCACTCACACAAAGGTGAGAAAGGTTCTCACAGAGGGAGAAAAGGACTCTCACAGAAGGAGAGAATTCATTTTTCCCATAATTCGCACTACATATTCTTTACGTTTCTCACTTCCCATTGGCTTAGGTAAAGTATTCCATTCTTAGTTTGAAAGCAATTTACATATAAAGAGGACACAGCTACCGTGACGTTACAATTTAATAATTCAATGTTATGAAAGGGAAAATGACTTATTTGAATAGGTTTACAGCTGCTAACGCGTTCATTTTCACTAAACAATGACATGTGTAAGTTTTTAACACATGACATTATATTATTATATCAATGTATCACGTGGTGCATAATGTATTTTATTTAAGTTCTCATGTTAAGAGAAAATCTCATACCAAAATCGAACCGATAATTTCAGTAAAAGAAAAAAAATAACTAAAATGGAACCCTTATTTTTGGTTTACTGAAAATCAACAAAATCGAACAAAAATTTAGTATTCGGTCGGCTCATGTAAACTGATTTTTACATGTTCCCTACCCAGCAGCGCAATCCACTACTCCAAGACGTTAGCCATTTCTCCAAATTCAACATTGAATCTCGTCTGAGGAAGGTGGTGTCCCTAACTCTTCAATCGAAAGGCCCTAATTCAATTTTGTAAATTCCTATCTTAATAATATGCAATATCGTACCTTGAACGCCGGAGAAAGCACACATGTGTGTATGTGTGGTCGACGGTGAGATGGTAGAAGAGTTGGTGGTTGGGAATGATGCCGGAGAGGAAAAAGAGAGGGTCGAAGGGATATAGAAAAATAGTTGAGGGTGGTGTGGTATGGTGTTGCCAGAGATGTTGCAAACTGAGTTGAGAGATAAAGATGAGGCATCGGAGTTGAGAGAACGGAGAGTGAAACTGAGTAAAAACCTAAGAGAGAGAGTTGATTTTAAATGGAGGGTTGAATATCAATTTCAACCAGGTCCAACGGTTAATATTAATTCATTTAATAAAAATAAGAAAATGTGTTTTTGGTTCGGTTCTGTTTTATTGAGAAACCCTTCATGAAAATCAAATACCATACTGGCATTTTCATTAAATTCCATTTCAATTACCGAACGATTCGGATTATCAGGTTCGATATTTTAGGTCGAGTTCAATATGTTTAGGTTCAAGTTCATTTTTTTGAGTAAATTGTAGCAATTGTTCCTCAATTAAAAATCTATTACCATTGGTCCTTTAACTCATCAAAATGTGTAGCTATGGTCATTTTCGTCAACTTCGTTAGAATTTTATCAAAATAAGTTATGTTGAAGGACAATTGCTACAATTGGGATCCCTCAACTTATCAAAACGTGTGGCTATTGTCATTTTAGTCAACTTCGTTAGAATTTTGTCAAAATTAGTTATGTTGGAAGGACCATTACTACAATTGGGTTAAAGTTGATGGACCATTGCTCCAATTAATTTAAAGTTGATGGACCATTTCTCCAGTTGGATTAAAGTTGAGAGACCAATGGTAATTGACTTTTAGTTGAGGGACTATAAAGGCACGTTTTGATGAGTTGAGGGACCAATGGTAATAGATTTTTAGTTGAAGGATCATTGTTCAAATTGAGTTAAAGTAATGAACCATTGCTATAATTTGCTCTCATTTTTTTATGGGGCTCTTTTTTCAACCATCCAAATCACCCTCTTCAATGCCACCACCAACCGTAGAAAATAGTCATTGACTAGGAAAGAAAAAGAAAAACCTTACCTTGGGGACCACACAATCACAATCCTATTATTATTAGACGTAAACCAAAGTCAAGAATAAAGTCGACCCATAACTTCTTTTTTTAGTACATCAAAGATATGTTAATGAGACTCTTTTAAAGTGAGACTCTCTTATGATCAGATAGAGGCTAAAATGCTTCTGTGAGTGTTCCCGGCCTCTGGAATGGGTGAATAACCGTGGTTTGTCACAAGTTGTCCTCATTTTTAAAAAGAAAAAGAGACTCTCTATAGACTTTTTGTCATTCACAGTTTAATATTAATTCCCGTGCTAACATTATAAAATATTATGTCAAAAACTTGAGGGGACAGAGCCACTTAGTATTACGGTCTAGTAATATTCCTCTTCACTTGTAAGCGAGAGGTCTTAGGTTCGATTCTTGCCAAATGCGAATTTGAACCACATTATTGCTAGCCTATTGTGAGGCTTAGCCCACTTCAATAACCCTTAGTGTAGATAACATCGTTTGTTCAAAATAAAAAATACTTGAGGAGACAGAAAGTTCGAGTCCCACTTTTAAGAATAGCACTTCTCTTAAAATAAATATTTGGCCTTGGCCCCCATGAAGTGACATGCCCCTTTAAGTCCACATGTCGTAAGTCTCCCGATCCTTAAGCACATATGATATTAGATTATGATTAATGTGACAAATATCACCGTACAAATATGAAAAAACTTGGATATAACATTGTTGATCCTAAAAACTACCAAGCCTACGTGGCGCGCAGGGCGAGTAATCTATGAGCTAACTACGTTATTCGGTTGTGTGCGAGGGGTGCCAACTCGTCGGCCGAGGAGTAAAATTTGTTGATGTTGCGTTGAGCGCGCGGCTGACTTCTGCGTCTTGCGATTGCGGTCGAGGAAGGAACTCGACTCGGCTCTTGGATTCTAAAGCCTGAAGACAAGGCTACTAAATATGCGAAGTTCACAGATCGTTGTCGTCAGATTCGGTCACAGTAATGGTATTCGTCAGAGTAAACTCACGCCGAATTGATACCAAAGTGTAAGGGCACAAATACTCAAAGTGGATGTACGTCTTGATGGTGAATGTGGTTCGGCCGTCAGAATACCAAACTCTAAAGCCAACTTGTGAGTTTCCAATCATAAAACAACTCGGCGTCCAATGTGCCGAGCCCTAGTAAACTGTAACACCTTACCCCGCCGAGAAGGCTGATGAGATGACCTCTGCCAATAAGGATTCGAAAATCCTTTTCGGCCGAGACTTGGATAGGTAACCAGTCGGCCCCTTCGCAATGCTGTTTATCCAAACTGAAGGTGCTCCGCGGTCGGCTGATTCTACGGCAATAGTCCTGTTTATCCAAACTGAAGATACCACCGGTTGCCTTCACAGTGCTGTTTATCCAAACTGAAGATGTGTTGGCGAAAAGGAAAATAAAAATCTCAAGGTTGTTGAGAGGTTTCGCGTAGAGCGAGGGTTTGCGCAGGGCAGAATTGTGTGTTGAATTGGATAGGCCTTGAATGTTGTACAACCTCTTCTATTTATAGTAGCAGATCCCTCTTCAATCGAGTTCAAGTCATACTCGGATTAGGACTTCTTACTTTGATCCAATACTATCTCGACTAATCATTCTTCAATCAAGACTTTGAACCTAGCCTGCCCCACTCATATCCATATTTCGTCAACCTTATCCACCTTATCCCCGCCGAGACCCCTTACTGCATCAGGATTCATGCTAGTCGTAGAATTTTGCCTGCTTCGTCTTTATCTGCACAACTCTTTTCCCTGATAAGATCTGGCTAATCTTGGCCCACGAACTAAATAATCCATAAGCCTTCAAGTAGAACCTTCTGGGCCGAGAATGATTCTAAATTCGGCCCAAACTAATATTTTGGGCCTAAACATTACCCCATCGCTTCTGAGGTTTTCAGCCTGAAGACTTCTAGCCGAGCCCTGACCTTGAAGAAGCAAATCTTAGCTCTTAATATTCTAAGGATCCGAGTCCTCTATTTCCAAGGCGCATTTATGAAGCATGATTGCACGATCTTCGTTCTGCCAACCGTATCACTACGTGGCGTCTTCTACCATGACTGCCCCTAGTAATGTTGCCTGAAGCATGCGGTTCACTGAACCGTCGAATTTATTACTTAGCGCAATCATAACACCTCGATCCATGGATTTTCAATAACCTGGCGATCGTGCGAGCATCGAAATGTCATTTCCCATAAAACTCGTCGCCACACGTAATCGTGCATCCTCAAAATACGAAAATCTCGGTCTCTTCACCTGGATTATCTGGATATTCATAATGATTAGAGACTTTTCGGCTAATTTTCCTTTTGTTTTGAATTTTGGAATGATTGATCTCCCTCCAAGGCGCCTATAAATATCAAAATTCTTCGTTTGCACCTTTACGCTTTCCAATTTTCTGAAATCTCTCTTGCTCTTACTCCCAGAACATCACAGGAAATCCTTTTTTCTCCCAGATCTTCGTTCTCAAACCCCAACCCAGAAATTCTCCTCTTTTCCAGAAAACCTTCCAAATATTCGCAATGGCCTCCCTCACTTCCCAACTTTCCAAGGAATGCAAGAAATGCAAGAAGATCGTCGATCAATGCGCAATCAAAACCATTCACTTTGAATGCGACATGAACACTCCCCATCAGATCCTCAGTCCTCTTTTCAAAGTGGCCGTGCCATCCCCCATCACTGAAATTTTCAAGACCAAGTGCCTGAAATACCTGCTACAAGGCTTCGAGTGGTCAAAATGGGATTTGGCAAAACCCCAAAACTCCTGGCGCTCGACCACCGCAACCTGGGCAGCCTGGGTCGAGCGAATGGAGAAGACTTTCGACGAGCAATGGAAAACGCTCGGCATCTATGACGTCATTCGCCTCTCATCACTGGATATCACTATGGATAATGAGTTCCTTATAGCCGCCACAAGCCTCTGGTGCTCGGCTACCAACACCATGGTTCTTCCTCTCGGCCCCGTCGGTCCCACCATTCTCGATGTCACGGCTTTCTTGGGGACTTCCCCGTCCGGTATTCCATTTGATGCCGCCATCTCTGGGTACCCGTCAAACCTCGATCTGAAAGTGCTTTTCGACAAGCGGGCCCTCGAGACACTGAGTAGCGAAGGTCAAACACCTTTGAAGGAAGAGGTTCAGAAACTTCATAAGAACTTCTTCAATTATAACACCCTTTACCTCTATTTCGCCGGTCGAAGAGAAGAAGATCTGCGAGAATGAGAGCATGAGGCTTTCCTCTTCTATTGGTACAACAAATACATATGTTGCACCAAGTCAAACAAGTGTCTAGTCGAGAACATGCCAGTGGCCGAAGCCCTGGCTAGCGGCCACACTTTGGCTCTTAGCCTGACAATCCTCGTTCACCTCCTTCCCTGTTTGGCCGAGATGACCCTCCACAAGGTCGACCTGCACCAGAACGGCCCCCTCTGGGTCTTCCAACTCTGGCTACAGGTTTACTTCGTCATCATTCGGCCAGAAATCGCCAACTTCTCGCTTACTGAGGCGCTTGGTCCTCAATTGGCTTCTCGACCAGCGCCCCCTCACAAGGCCGAAGAAGTATTCAAATACTTCTTCAATCTCGATGTTCTTTCTAACGATGAATTTTTGATCTGCTGTCGTCGGGAATATCCTTCATCAATCATACTCCCCTTGTCAACGTGGAGCACGGATGAGGACGCCGATCTTCGTCAATCCTGGGGAAAATTCGTGCTTGTTCGTGACCTTCATCTCGGCTGCAACGCCCGCCAAGCAAGTTGAGAGATCTACCATCCAAACTTCATCGCCCGGTAACTCGGCTACCTCCAAGGTTGCCCAGTCCCCTTTCTTACCTCTCGCACTCTTTTGAGCCGAGGACGCCTCTCTGGTTCCTCAGAAAAGGAATGCAAAGATGTGAAGAGGGAGTTTCAAGAACGATGCCAGAAGCTTCGCCTTCAACCAGTCGTCCCTGAATCTCTCAGCACCGATACCTTTGGTGATTGGTGGGAATAGTGCACCCAACACTTCTTTGGTGCTCCGGTTGAAGATATTATTAGCAGAATCTTCGGTGACCGTCCAAATAAGACCCATGCTCCCCTGCCTAAAGAAGCGGCCCAAGGTATACGGCTATTTTTACTTTACTTCTGAAAAAGAAATCGTCATAATTTTACTGACCCGATCTCATTTTTTCAGGCAGCCGAATGCCAAAGAAGGTAGAAATGGTGGCCGTAGTTGCGACCAAGAAAAAATCGATTCCCTCCTCCAAGCAGAGCAAACGACCTCGACAGGAGATCGACATGGCAGTCGTGGCCCCTCAACCCTCCAAACGTGTCAAGAAATTGGCGAAGAAAGGGGAACGGGAAATTCACGTCGTTTCTAGCCAAACGACAGGATCGGCCACAGCTGACGTCTCTCCCTCCATCGGTACCCCAGTGGTCATGCGACGGGCCCAAACTAGCCAAGTAACTGAGGCTCGACCTGTGCCTCAAGTCATGGTTGAGCCAGAAGCTACCCCTCTAGCCGAGGACACGGCACCTCCGGCTCCGGCCGAACCGGCTGCTTCTTCACCGGTTGAGAGAAAGGCCACTTCAAAACCAGTCGTGGCCCCCGTCTTGGAAGAAGTAACTCCAGCGACGAGAAGAACTCCTTCCAAGACTCCAAGACAGTGGGTAATCATCATGGAGGTATAATGGTGCGGTTGTTAATTCCTTTTTCCTCAAACAAATTCAAACAATTTAAACCTCTATTCCATGATGATGAGAGCCACAATGCCCCCAACAATCCTCCTCCGATGGTCGAAGTGGCCGGTCAGGTCGACCCTCCTGCAATAGTCGAAGCGGTCGGTCAGGTTGATCCTCCGGCGGTCGCTTATGGGAAATGCCTTGCTGCCGAGCCTGAAGCAATAACGGAAACGCCGATCCACTCGCAGGATCATGACCTCGGCATCCCTCCTCAGGAAGCCACCTCCGCTTATGTAAACACCCTTCTTACTGTTCTTTTAATTAATCTTCTGCCTTAGAATGCTAAACTAGAAAGATATTAAATGTCAGGTGCCCGCGTTCACTTTTCACCGAAATTTTTATGCGCTGAAGGGTGTTATCTATATCTTTTGGCCACCTCAGTGGCCGTCAAATGTAGATAACCTTCATCGGCCGCGTGAATTGAGAAACAGTCTAAAACACTAGGCTCGGCTATAGAGCTCTCTGGGTTCGAGCAACGATCCAGCAGACATGACTGAAGTCTTTTCTCGGCAGGTCTAACATTTTCCTCTTTCTTATTGTCTGATGATTCAACACATTCTGACAATTCTTTTCCGTGTAGCCTTCATGGGAGGTCGAATTCGACGCTCTCCTCTCAATTACGTCGGGAACTGTTGGTATTTCGGCGGCCACGACTAGGCCCTCGATCGACTCATCTACTCTTCTCAAGCTGCAAGAACTCCTGTCACTTTCGGCTTCACAAATCCTTAAACGCAAGGGCCTCGACTCCGTCGACGAATGTCTCAACGACCTCGCGGTTAATGGTCAGTTGAGCCCTGAGGCTATTACCCGGGCATCTTCGACCTTGGAGCAGTCTCGAGAGTTTTTCGGTATTTTTGAGAGCGTTCTTCGGGCTGAAGACGACTTGAAGGCTGCGTCGGGCGTTCTTGAAGCTTTCCGCCCAAAAATTGAAGCCATGAAAGCAAAGGAAGACATTCTGGCCGACCTTGACCGTCAGATCGTTGAACTTCAAAATCAAAGATCGACCTTGGCTCTGAACTTGCGAAAGATTTTGAGTCAGGTTGCAAATCCTGCCTAACTGATTATGCGGCTAGCGTGAAACAGGTCGAACAACTTAAAATGGACAAAAGGATTCATCAAGCCGAGGTCACAATGAGCGAAGTGAGGTGGTTGGAGCTGAAGGCCGTCGTCGAAACTCTTCTTCCTCCATCACCCTAGATTTACTTATATGTACTGGCTGACCGGACCAAGTTGTACTTTTCTGACAATCTTTAATAAGATTCGCTTTTTATTCCCACATTTCCCAAGTAGTTGGATAATATTTAATTAAAAATTTCCCATTGATTGGTAACTTGTGAACTATGCCGGTTTGATATTTAAGGTGATATGCACCCTTGCTGAGGACTTTATAGACGATGAACGGTCCTTCCCAATTCGGTGACCACTTGCCGAACCTAGGATCTTTAATTCCCATAGGCAACATAGTTTGCCAAACTAAATCTCCTTCACCGAATGTTTTTTGTCTAACCCGTTGGTTATAGGCTCGTTCGACAATCTTTTTCTGCGCTACCAGTAAATTATATGCATCAAGTCACGCTTCTTCTAAATCTTATAACTCTTACCTCATAGACTGACTATATTCGACACTGAACAAACTACTTTGCTCGATTATTCGCAACGAATTTATGCTCAATTCGACTGGTAGTATTGCGTCGTGCCCGTAGGTTAGTGCGTACGGGGTTGTCCCAGTTGACGTCCAGAGCGATGTTCGATAGCCTTATTCAACTTTAAATGCCACATGCCAGGCCTTTCCCCTATTATTTTCTCAAGAATACCGATCATCACCTTATTACTTATCTCGGCCTGTCCGTTTGCCTGTGGATAGTACGGCGTGGATTGTTCAAGCCGAATTTTTAGATTCACCGTATACTTTTTAAACCTCTCGGCTGTAAAGATTGTGCCATTGTCAGTTATGATCGTTTCTGGTATCCCTAATCTGGTCACGATGTGTTCCTCCACAAAGTCGCAAACCTCTTTAGAAGTTAATTCGGCATACAATTTTGCTTCGACCCACTTGGTGAAGTAATCGGTCGCCACAAGTATCCATGCATGCTTGGCAGCCCTAGATGATGGTGTGATTTTGCCAATTACGTCCATAGCCCTTCCTCTAAATGGCCATGGTTTAGTGACCGAGTGTAGTGATTCGGCCGGGACTCTTTGTATAGGACCATGAATTTGGCATTGCACACATCTCTGTGCGAACTCAATGCAATCTTTTAATATACTTGGCCAAAAATAACCATACCGTCGAAGCAACCATCGCATTTTTCGGCCGGGCTGATGAGATCCACAAATTCCTTCATGAACTTCTATGATTGCTTGAGCAGCCTCTTGGGGGTCGAGACATAACAACAGTAGTTCATCTTCACCTTTTCGGTATAATGCATTTTGATACATGACATAATTCGTGGCATGAACCCTTGTCTTGCGATCGTGTTTGCTATTAGGATTATCAAGATACCGCATAATGGGTTTCCTCCAGTCATCTGGCATTGCCTCGACTGCGCAAACATCTATAGGGTCTTGTCGGTCCAACAACAAAGGTAAGGACATGACTCTTGTGCGTATCACGTTATCGCGTCGGAGGACTTGTTGATTAACCAAGGCCGGGTATGGTTGTCGTAACACAGGTATTTCCCGGCCTAGCTTGCCCCCTAGGAGTTGTGCTCCAGAGGCTATTTGTGCTAGTTCGTCTGCATCAACGTTTCGAACACGCAAGATGTGCTCGAATGTAATCCTCTCAAACGACTCAGCCAAATAGTTGGCGACCATGTGATAAGTGCCAAAGTACAACTCATGCAACGAAAAACGCCGGTGAGTTGGTTAATCATGATTTCTGAATCACCAAGGACGAGGACACGGGTCGCTCGTAAGTCATGGAGGACATGAAGGCCGATGATAAGTGCTTCATATTCGGCCCGATTATTCGTATAATCGAAATCGAGCCGGAGATAAAAATACCAACGGCAGTGGCTAGGGGATTGAACGACGATGCCAGCACCAACCGAGGCTAAGGTACTAGAGCCATCAAAGTACATTGTCTAGTAGTTATCGCGTGCTTCAACCATGCCGATTTCGACGTCATTGCCCCCGACACCATATAGGGAGGGGTGTTGGGCCAAAAAATCGGCCAAAGCTTGGCCCTTAACGGCTTTCTGAGGTACGTACTGCAAACTGAACTCTGATAAGGCCATTGTCTATTTTCTGATTCAGCCTTTCACTATAGGCCGCGTTAATATGTAACGGATGACATCGATTTGGACGATGACTTGCGTGACTGATGGAAACATGTAATGGCAAAGTTTTGTGGTGGCGAAAAACAAAGCCAAGCAAAGTTTCTCGACAGATGAATAATTGATCTCAAGTGCATTCAGACTCCGACTGAGATAAAAGATAGCTGGTTCGCGGCCGTCATCGTTGTCTTGCGCGAGAAGGCAGCCAATGGACTCTTCGGCCACTGAAATATACAACTTAAGAGGCTTACCGCGCCGAGGTGGTACGAGGACCAGTGGTGTGGTAAGGGAAACCTTGATTTGTGTAAACGTCGCTTGATGCTCTTCACCCCACTCAAACCGATCCGAGTCCTTTAGTTTCAACAACGTAGAGAACGCCTTCATTTTTCCCGCCGAATTAGATATAAAATGGCGGAGAAAATTTATCTTGCCGAGTAAGGACTGCAATTGTTTCTTTGTTGTTGGGGGATGGGGCAGTGATTATTAAGCGTACCTTGTTTTCGTCCACCTCAATTCCTCGATGATGCACAATGAATCCTAAGAAGTTACCGGCCGATACGATGAAGGCGCATTTAGCCAGGTTCATCTTGAGATTATGTCGTCGTATACGAAGGAAAGTTTGCCGAAGATTATCTAGATGTGTTCTGCCACTTTTTGATTTAACCACTATGTCATCCATGTACACCTCAATTATTGTGCCAATCAGGTCATGAAAGATAGCGTTCATAGCACGCTGGTATGTGGCATCAGCGTTTTTAAGGCCGAATGGCATAACTACCCACTCGAATGTTCCAAGTGCCCCCGGGCAACAAAATGCAGTTTTATGAACATCTACCTCGGCGATAAAGATCTGGTTGTAACTGGCATGACTATCCATGAAAGACATCATGTCATGAGTAGCTGCAGCGTTAATCAACAAATCTGAGATTGGCATGGGATATTCATCCTTGGGAGTTGCCAGATTCAAATTACGAAAATCAATACAAATGCGTAAGGCAGCGCTTTTCTTCAGTACTGGCACGATATTCGCCAATCATTCGACGTATCGAGCAGTTGGAAGAAACCTGGGGTTTAAAAGTCAAACCAGTTCTTCTTTTATGCCGAGTTGAATTTCGGTTGAGAACCTACGAGGAGGTTGGCGAAAGGGCTTGCAACCAGGTTTGATGCGTAATTCATGCTCAACGAGGGTTCGGTCAAGACCAGGCATCTTATGATAACTCCAAGCGAAATAATCTTTAAATTCGCCAAGTAACTTACAAAGTTCAGTCTTGGTATGTTGGGGTAATAAAGCGCTAATAAATAATGGCCGAGGGTTATCGACCGTCCCCACATTTATTTCGTCCAATGGGTCTTTGACTTGGGGCCGGCTATCCTTGAGTTCGACTGGGGCAACCTGGATCTTGTCGAGAGAAATGACAGTGCCATTGTTGCATTCGGCGAGGAACTTCACGAGGTTGACGCTCGAATTCGGCTGTTGGGAGATAGCGTACCAATGAGCCAGCAATCGTTCCATAGTCAATGAAACTGTGGCTCGGCGTTTGGCCTGACTGGTGTTAGACTTCAGGATCGATGAGGAAGTTGGCCAACTCGAGTCTCGCCGAATCCTGGTAAACAATCTCGGCACCAACCTCGATGGCCTTCTGAACAGAAATCTGAGTCGGTCGACCTTCTTCGTTGAGGCCGTGTAAAGTGATGTAGCTGATATGATCGTCGTAGTATCGTGCGTGGATCATGTTAGCTTCGAATGGCTGCTGATCGGCTGGGTGAACCACGACTGTCTTGCCGTCCCAAAAAATAAGAACTTGATATAGTGATGAAGGGATACAACTTGTTTGGTGAATCCAATCTCGTCCGACCAACGCATTGTACTCGATTTTAGAGTCGACTATCAAGAAAGCAATCATGTGATTGCGACCTACAACTGTTACCTCTAACTGGAGAACTCCCTTGGTTTGGGATTTGTCACTAACGAAACTGCTTATGGTGATCCCTAATGAGATAAGCTCATCATTAGAGCGACGTAACGCCTTCATGATCGTCACAAGCATGATATTGACCGTCGTTCCGCAGTCAACAAAATTTTTGGATACTGGGTATCCTCGATATGAGCCGTAACATACAACGGCTTCAGGTGATGGAGATTTGTTGATGGCGAACGAGGAAATAATTCGGCGAGAGCTGCCTTGAGGTTGTTTTCTTTTGTTGCCGACTCGACTTCGGTAGTGAGTACAAAGTCGACTTGAGTAGCCTCATCGGCCACTACGTCATCGTCGAGGAAGTTCTGTTGGGACGTGCATGGTTGAAAATCTGCAGGCAGAACATGTACTATACTGATTTCCATGTTGTCAATGACCGAAGGACCCATCGGTTCAGTATCTCCCACCTCTGTTGGCCCTTCGTCTGCCGGGCTTTTCTCTTCCGGATTCTTGTCATGGATAATATCTGGATCTACCGCGTCGACCGTTTCCTGGGTATGTTCTTGCAAGGCGTCGTTGAGAACTTTCTTCCGTTGGTTAAGGGGCTCAAGTTCATTGGGAACCAAAACAGGGTCCGGGGCTTGCGTCGTGCCACGAGCCTGCTCTTGATATATAATACGGGCGTCCCTGACGTCTAGGTAGGCATCTAAGCGTGCCACGTGCTTCGTTTCATCGGCCGTAAGGCCAAAAAGAGAAACGGCTAAAAAAACTTCGAAGTGGTATCGTAAGTGCTGGAGATCCTCAAGAGAGAAGGGAAGCTCGCTCGTCTCGATATCGGTATATGGGTCGAGATCAAAGCCGAGGACTCGAGCCTCTCGTATGTGCTGGAACCTAGCTTTCAACCCTAGGTCCGAATTCTTTTGGATAATTCGCTCGACATCAGGACAGGTCAGAACGAGATCAATCGTATCTTGGCATGCTTTCGACAAACTGTATAAATTGTTAGCCGAATGCTTTTTATGGAACTCTCGCATATACTCCAATGCTTCTCCGAGGAATGGTGGATGTAGGTTCCGTCTAACTCTGATCAAAGGCTCCTATATGGGTGACGGAGAAAGTTTGCCCTCAGCTTCATTCTTGAAATGTTCAAGGCGCGCCTTCATTTCCCCTGGTCGAATGAGAAGTTTGATTCGCTTGTCAGCCTCCTTAAATATGGTTTCCACACCAGGATTGATCACTTGTCGTTCTAGGAGCAACTCTATCATGATGGTCAGAGTTCGTCGCTCGTCGTCACTGTTAGTTTTATTCTTCAGCTGCCACTTGGGAGCCGAAGTTTCCTGGGCTGCTTACCATCGAGCCATGCAATCTATTCTTTGGCGTCAACGCTTCTGTGATTTGGACAGTGCAATGTATGCACCTTTAGGGGAATGATAGGTGTACCAACGTTGATTGCGCGGTTAAGGAGGTTTGAAGTTTTTCTATTTTACCGAAGAGTTCGAGCTGCTAGAACTTCATGCATAATAATCCTAGTTATAAAATGGTGTATTGAAGTTGAGGCACCGTCTGACTGGGGGTAGTTCGGTCAGTCGCGTTTTGGGGCCGAGTCTGTCGAAAACTCCCTGATGCTGGCCTGCATTGAGCGTTTTCTGATGTGTTGTGGCCATGAAAGGTGATTGTTTTATCGTAGCTTGAAATAGCTTTTTGTTTGGCTAGGTGGTGACGTTTGTCGTACACCAACTGCATAGAATCGCTGATTTATCTTCTTCTTCGACGCTGGAGTCTGTCATATACTCGATGATAGCCGGTCCTGAAAGAACTTTGGGTGGCTCATTCGAAAATAAATCTATCTTGAGCCGTGGCCGAGAATTCTGCTTTGGGATGTGTTATAATGGAACGAACTCGGCATTCTCTTTCCCTTTGTCCTTAGGTAGATGGGCATCTACCATATTAACCGTCGTCGTAGGAAATGGATCGGTGTCAACGCTTGTTTTCTTTTCTGGAAACTTGAGTTTGCCGTTATCAATCCAGCTTTGGACGGCATCTCGAAATACGACACAGTTGTTTATCGTATGTTTATTCGAGTTATGGTACTTGCAATATGTTCTTCCCTTCAATTCTTCGGCTTTAGGAATATTATGCCCAGGCCGAAGCTTGATGATCTTGGCAAGTAGTAGTTGGTCGAAGATGGCGTCGGCCTTAGTAATGTCGAAAGTATAAACATTTGATGTTTTGGTGATAGATTCTTCGGTGGCCGAGCGAGTTTTGACATCCTTGGGATTGGCATAAGTCAATGCTTTGCAAATACACGGTTTATCGATGACTATCTTGGCCGCATCAACACTAACATACTCTTCAGGTTCAGTCGAGGCATAGCTAACCGTGGGGTTTTTGTAAATGGTTCCCCGGGATGGAGACTTCAAGACTTTTTCTTCTCGGAGTAGGTAGTTATATTACTCAACATGTTGAGCTAGTTCGTACATGTCTCGGAAGTTTGCTCCCAGGAATTTCTTCTTGTACTCCACGTCCAGCCCATTCAAAGCCAGTCTAACAAATTCGACTCCAGGAAGGGGTACTCGGCACCAATTTCTCGTTGACTTAAACCTGGTAAGATAATCCATTGGCAACTCATCTGATGCTTGAGTTATCCTGGCTAGTGATGAAACCGACATTTCCTTCCCCGGCCGATAGAATTGCTCATGAAAATTTTCGACCAACTCCTCCCAACTCTGGATGGAGTTTGGTGGGAGATTGATGTACCACGCAAAAGCCGAGCCTGTCAATGAGAAGTTAAATAGCCGCAGTTTATGGAAATCGCTATTAACATCTCCACATTGAGCGGTGAACCGAGCTATATGTTGTAACGAGGATAAAGATGATTCTCCAGCAAACAGACTAAAATCTGGGATTTTAAAACCTTTAGGATATTCAAATTTTTCCACGTAGGTAGGGTATGGGTGGATGAATTTTGGGAATTTTGGCCCCTTTTTCAAGACCAAATCGATCATCCTCTAGATCTCGGTTATATCGATGTATGTCGTTTCTACTTTCTGGTCGGATCCATCCGATCTACTGCTTGATATTCCTTTCTTTTCCAGGTCAATTGGCTTGAGCCAAGTGGGCACTGGCTCGGCCTGTACTATTGGTAAAGGATTATTCCTTGGTGGCAATTGCCGAGAATGATCGGCGGGTTTATCTTCACATATTTTATGAACAAGCATTTCGAGCAATCTGGTGTGTGTCTCATTAGTACTGCATATTACCTCACGCAGACTGTCTATTCCTCAGCTGAATACCAGTTCAACTTGCCGATATTGTTCATCCAGTCGTCTTCGGAGAAACGACCTTGTTGGTGGATCAGCGCCTTCACCACCATCTTCATCGCAGTCCTCCACTACCACCTCATTGAAAATGCATGTGGTTCTGTTAAGGACCTCTGCATTGCGAGGCTGACTGCCGATACCAGCTTTTTTTTCTCGGCGTGTCGCTCTCGCGAACTCTGGTGTCGCGGTAACAATGGGGTTTTGTGTCTGCGGTACTGACAAATCAGTCGTTGATTTTCCCATAACTGATTTCTTCTTAACTGATCATGTCTCAATTGGCATGAACTTCGTAGTTTTAGCACTGTGTCCTACTGGGCGTGCCAAAATGTTGACCCTAAAAACTACCAAGCCTACGTGGCGCTCAGGCCGAGTAATCTATGAGCTAACTACGTCCTTCTGTTGTGTGCGAGGCGTGCCAACTCGTCGGCCGAGCTCGGCCGATGAGTAAAATTTGTTGATGTTGCGTTGAGCGCGCGACTGACTTCTGCGTCTTGCGATTGCGGCCGAGAAAGGAACTCGACTCGGCTCTTGGATTTTAAAGCCTGAGAACAAGGCTACTAAATATGCGAAGTTCACATATCGTTGTCGTCAGATTCGGTCACAGTAATGGTATTAGTCAGAGTAAACTCACGCCGAATTGATACCAAAGTGTAAGGGCACAAATACTCAAAGCGGATGTACGTCTTGATGGTGAATGTGGTTCAGTCGTCAAAATGCCGAACTTTAAAGCCAACTTGTGAGTATCCAATCATAAAACAACTCGGTGTCCAATGTGCCGAGCCCTAGTAAACTGTAACACCTCACCCCGCCGAGAAGGCTGATGAGATGACATCTGCCAATAAGGATTCGAAAATCCTTCTCGGCCGAGACTTGGATAGGTAACCAGTCGGCCCCTTCGCAGTGCTGTTTATCCAAACTGAAGATGCTTCTCGGTTGGCTGATTCTACGGCAATAGTCCTGTTTATCCAAACTGAAGATACCACCAGTTGCCTTCACAGTGCTGTTTATCCAAACTGAAGATGTGTTGGCGAAAATGAAAATAAAAATCTCAAGGTTGTTGAGAGGTTTCGCGTAGAGCGAGGGTTTGCGCAGGGCAGAATTGTGGGTTGAATTGGAGAGGCCTTGAATGTTGTACAGCCTCCTCTATTTATAGTAGCAGATCCCTCTTCAATCGAGTTCAAGTCATAATCGGTTTAGGACTCCTTACTCTGATCCAATACTATCTCGACTAATCATTCTTCAATCAGGACTTTGAACCTAGCCTGCCGCACTCATATCCATATCTCGTCAACCTTATCCTCGCCGAGACCCCTTACTGCATCAGGATTCATGCTAGTCGTAGGATTTTGCCTGCTTCGTCTTTATCTGCACAACTCTTTTCCCTAACAGGATCCGGCCAATCTCGGCCCACGAACTAAATAATCCACAAGCCTTCAAGTAGAACCTTCTGAGCCGAGAATGATTCTAAATTTGACCCAAACTAATATTTTGGGCCTAAACAAACATACAAGAAGATATATTTCAAGATGGAGAGAATGGTCAAGTGACCCTTATGGGTGTTAATTGGCTTCGCTTATCTATACCGCTTTTATTGAGCATAACTAAGTAAATGAATAATATTTTGGGTTTTTATCACAAATAGTCATTGAAATTGACCATCACCATTAAGATGGTCCCTGAAATTAAAAATTAATCAATGTAGTCCCTGAAAGTAGGTGTCGCAAATTAATGTGGTTTTTTCGTCACAATTTTGTTAAAAATTTCGTTAAGTGCTAATGTGGCACATAAATGGGCATCACAAGATTTACGAGTTTTTATCACAAATGGTCCCTGAAATTGACTCACACCATCAATATGGTCCCTAAAAATTGAAAATCAATCAATGTAGTCCTTGAAAATTGGTGTTGCATATCAATATGATCTTTCCGACTATTCTGTAAAAAAACTTATTATGTGCTGATGTGGGTTTAATAATTAATTAAAAAGTTGTCTAAATACCTTTTTTACAATGGAAATTTTTTTTTCTTATAGTAGGGTATACTCCGAAGAGAGATCACTTCTATAAATTCTCAAAGGCACAAGACTTAACCAAGGCCTAAGAGGGAGTGTGGAAATATTTTTCAACCAACAATAGATGAACCTCAGTCATAACCTCATTATCTCAAGCCAAACCTCGCCATTCTTTGCATCATCAGACCACCAAGGAAGCGCCGAACAAGCTCTCTAAGATTAAGGTTGTGAGGATGTTGATCGCCTAAATGTTAACGGTGATATCCTAGAAGTCGTTGCCCATAAGCCAAGCCGTCACCAAAGGTGATATCGATCTAAGTTCAATTCGGTGAAGAGTGTTAAAGTGTGTAAAGATGCGTGTATTGGTATTTTTTTAGAGAATAGAGAGTGAAGGAGGTAGAGAAATGTGGACTGGAATCAGAGGTGATTGCAGGACTGGGTTTTTGGGTTGATAGTTTTTTTTTTATTAACTATTAAATTATTAAGCCTATTTGTAATTTTTTTTTAAATTTAATTAGACTTGTGTGACTCATTTATGTGTCACATCAGCACATAACAGAATTTTTGACAGAATTGTACGGAAGGACTACATTGATTTGAGACATTTACTTGCGGTGACAGGCCCTGATCCCGGTGTCTGAAGGATAACAGGATGGCCACTTGCTGGTCGACACCCGAGGGTGACACAAGCCATTTTATGAATGCATATGGCAAGAACATGTGAAACATACATATAAATTTCGCACATAACTACGCAATGTAATACTTAAAAACAACCTTAACAAAATAATATAATAAGTTCAACTGTCAATAAAATAAAAGTGATAATGCATGACATGTTTAGAGCATACTACTAATTCAGAATACAAGCGGAAGGTATAACAGAAAGTGCTATTACAGGAATGTCCAAGCGGAGAGAAGGACACAAAGTCATTGGTATGGAAATGCCTCGTAGCTAGGATCGTATGCCTCGTTCCTAGGTCCTGAGGGGGCGCAAAACAAAACATGAGTGGACCAAGTTCATATATAAGTAATACTGAAATAGTTATTCATTAACGTACTAAGCCCCAAAGTTTATGAAAACTCAATAGTATAATATGTAATAGGTTTTCCGAAAACCCTAGCATGCCATAAAACCTTCTTAAAACATATATCATATATAGTGTGTTTAGTAGTGGCACCAAAATCGCCCGAATGCACTACGTCTTCTGATCGAAGCCATATAAATATCTTCTGCCTGTAAGCACTACAACCCCCAGCCGAAGCCAATATAAGTATTTTCCGCCCGTAGGCACTACAATCCCCGGCCGAAGCCAATATAAGTATCATTCGCCTATAGGCACATAGGATGGGTAACCATTAAGTAAGCACATAAAATCATGAACATAATCTTTCCAAAATATATCTTATCAAAGCGTAATAGCTCAAACATCATATCATAAATCTCAATAACAGTTATTCGATAAAGCATGATATTTCATAAAGCATAAATCCAATTTACTCAAAAACGTTTCATAAAACGTAGTCATAAAATCATGTTTTTCATGTATGCATTTCTAAGGATAAAATCATGCATTTTAGAAGGGGTCCATTCACAGATATTCCGTAGTCGAAGAGCTATGCAAACTGGGGCGGACCGAAACGCCACTAACAAACGCACCTAAGCACATAAAGAGACCAACTAATAAAACTATACTAAAATGATTGAAATTCGGGAAACAAGCATCATAAACGGATTCAGGACGTCGAAAAACATAAAGTGGTTTACCTCAGGTACCCGCACGCGCCGCCACGGGGCGACGGCCCGGAAGGCCATGGGCCGAGTTGGGTTGCCGAAAAGTTAGTCGGAAAAGTCGCCAGTGCCACCGTGGATAGCGGCGGAGCACAGTACCTCTGGTGAAGGCGCGTGTGCTCCACGTGCCAACCAAGACAAGTGCCCACGCGCGGACCCACACGCTGACTGGGATTCTAGGATCCGATCGGGTTGGGTCGGATCTGGGTTCTAGGTGGGGCTTGGTTCTGGGTTTTGGTTTGGGCTTGGGTTAATAGGCTGGAGGTTTGGGTTTAGGCCGGGTCATTCAAATGGGTTTGGATCCGGTTTAGGTTATCGGGTCTAGTCGACCCGATTTCAGGCTGTGGGTTGGCCGGTTTTTGGGTAGAATTTCCAACGCTTTTAACTTCTTCAATACTCAACCAAATCTACTGATTCAAAAATGAAAGTTGTAGTTCTCACGAGATGAAGAGAATGGTACCTTGCACGATGCTAACTCGTTGTGGTTTGGCCAGAAAACGCCTCGAAAGTGGCAATGCTCGCAGGAAAACTGGGAAAAGCTACTCCGAGCTATTTTTTGCGTTTATCACGTATGTACAACTTAAAACAAGTTTTGATCTAACCTTAAAGCATATCCCAAGGGTTTCTAGAAGCTTACTTACGTCGAAAAATTCACAAAGTACGTCGGAACTCACCGGAAGAGACAATGCACAGTGACCCCGTCACTGTTAGGGTTCCACAACATTTGGTATGGTGTTCTTGAGGTTTCTAAGTCCAGGTGATGGTGGTTTGTTGATGTGCAGATGGAGCTCAGAGAGGAGAGTGAGAGTTTTAGAGAGGTGAGAGCTCGGGTGAGCTTTAAGAGAATGAGAGAAAGTGAAATGGGTGAGAAAGAGAGATAAGGAAGATGGTAAAAAAATCTGAAAATGTGAGTGAAATCCGGATGGGAAAAGGGTAAAGGGACAAAGATCCTTATATGGGTCCCCTTGGTTCGTAATTTAAGAACGTGTAAGATGAAGCACAAAATATTCGAAAATGTTCGACGGTTCAAACGTAGAATCTTCGTTATACATCCAATTTCAAAATCGTTTACGCCTACGTGTTTGTAGCAATGAGTACGATACGAATAAATTAATTAAATTAAGACTATGCATTTTGACGAGATGGTCAACGGTGTCCAGCACGCATTCTCATACAATGCCTCAAATGGTGTCATGCTGATAATGAAGTGGTTGCTGTTATTGTAGGCAAACTCGATCAATGGCAAATAGCTATCCCAACTACCCTTCCACTGGAGAACACACACCCTCAACATGTCATCCAAAGTTTGAATCGTCATCTCAGATTGACCATCAGTCTATGGGTGATAGGCAGTGCTGTACAACAGCTGAGTATTCATGGCGTCATATAATGTTTTCCAAAATCTAGAGGTGAATCTTGGATCTCTATCAGAAATAATGGTGACGGGTACACCGTGGAGTTTAACAATATTATCGATGAACAACTATGCCAACTTCTCCAATATGTAAGTATGTCGAACAGGCAAGAAATGAGAGGTCTTAGTGAGTCGGTCCACAATCACCCATATGCCATCAAACCTCGACCGCGTGCTCGGCAAACTATACATGAAATCCATGGTGATGTATTTCCACTTCCATGCTAGTATAAGGAGATTTTGCATTAGCCCTTCAGGTCGCTATCTGTCCACCTTACCTGCTGACAAATAATACATCTCTTCACATACTCTGCCACATCCCGTTTCATCCCATACCAGTAGTGGAACGGACGAATGATGTGATACAATTTGGTACTCTCCAGATGCATGACATATGTCGAAACATAGGTTTCATCAAGAATTTCCTTTTTCACCACTTCATTGTCATTTGGCACAAACAACCTATTTCCCATAATCAAGGCTCCATCTCTCTGGATCTTCAAATCTCGCTACGAACTATTCTGCACCTGTTCTTTTAGGTCTGCACATTGCTGATTGAGTTCTTGAGCTTCCCGAACTAGGTCCACCAAAACAGGCCTAATCTGGAAGTGTGCCAACAACGCTCTTTGTGAATCTGGCATCATTGCAACGCCTGTTTCTCGAAGAGAAAATAGTAGCAAAACATGGGTAGCTCAAAGAGAGGCAAACTGTTCATAGGATTTCTGTCCGTCCGCTACGATGTTGGTGTAACCAGGATGATACTTAATAGTGCAATCGTAGTCACTAATGAGTTTCATCCATCTTCTCTACCTCAAATTCAAATCATTCTGGGTGAAGACATATTTCAAACTCTTATGATCTGTAAAGATGCCGCACTTCTTGTCGTATAAGTAATGTCGCTAGATTTTCAAAGCAAATACCACTGCTCCGAGTTCCAGATCATAAATGGGGTAGTTTATCTCATGAGTTTTGAGTTGCCTGGAAGCATAGGCAATGACTTTCCCATGCTGCAACAGAACACAACCCAATCCTAACAAGGATGCATCATTGTAGATTTCAAACTCACCGCCATCGTCTGGAAGAGCAAAGAAGAGGGCATGAGTAAGACGATGTTTAAGCTCCTGAAAACTCCATTCCCAATTCTCATCTTAGTCGAATTTGACCCCATTCCGAGTCAATTTAGTAAGAGGCAAGACAATCATCGAGAAGTCTTGCACAAAACATCGGTAATAGCCAGCCAGCTCGAGAAATCTCCTCACATCAGTAACATTCCTCGGTTGTTCTCACATAGACACTGCAGAAATCTTCTGAGGGTCCACACTAATTCCCTCAGTGGAAACCACATGCCCCCACGCACGCCCACGCACTGACTGGGATTCTGGGATTCGACAAGGTCGGGTCGGATCTCGGTTATGGGTTGGGCTTGGTTTTTGGTTTGGGCTTGGGTTAGTGGACCTGAGGTTTGAGTTTGGGCCTGGTAGTATATTTGGGTTTTGGGTCGGGTTATTAAAATGGGCTTGGATCTAGTTTAGGATTATCGGGTTCGGTCGACTTGGTTTCAGGTCGTGGGTTGACAGGTTTCTGGGTAGAACTTCCAACGCTTATAAGTTGTAGTTCTCAACGAGATGAAGAGAATGGTACCTTGCATGACGGCTAACTCGTCGTGGTTTGGCCGAAAAACGCATAAAAAATGGCGGTGCTCACCGAAAAATTGGGAAAAGCTACTCCGAGCTATTTTCTGCGTTTAACACGTATGTACAACTTAAAACATGTTTCGATCTAACCTTAAAGCACATCCCAAGGGTTTCTAGAAGCTTACCTACGTCGGAAAATTCATAAAGTATGTCGGAACTCGCCATACGAGACAATGGACAGTGACCCCATCACTGTTGGGGTTCCACGACGTTTGGTCTGGTGTCCTCGAGGTTTCTAAGTCCAGGTGATGGTGGTTTGTTGATATGCAGATGGAGCTTAGAGAGGAGAGTGAGAGTTTTAGATAGGTGAGAGCTCGGGTGAGCTTTAAGAGAATGAGAGAAAGTGAGGGGGTGAGAAAGTGAGACAAGGAAGAGGGTAAGAAAATCTAAAAAGGTGAAAATGAAATCCGGATAGGAAGGGTATGGGGACAAGGATCCCTATGTGGGTCCCCTTGGTTCGCAATTTAAGAACGTATAAGACGAAGCACAAAATATTCGAAAACGTTCGACGGTTCAAACGTAGAATCTTCGTTATACATCCGATTTCGAAACCGTTTACGCCTACGTGTTCATGGCGATGAGTACGATACGAATAAATTAATTAAATTAAGACTACGTGTTTCGACGAGATGGTCAACGAAAGTCAATTGAAGGGTACAATGGTAATTTTATAGGTTCGACAATATGAAAATACAACAATTTAGGGACAGGGTTTCACATACGGGACTATATTGATCAATTTTCAATTTCAGAGATCATTTTGATGTCGCAGGTCAATTTCAGGGACCATTTTGATGTTGTGGGTCAATTTCAGGGACCATTTGTGAGAAAAAATGACTTTTGGGGCCCATTTATGTGCCACGTCAGCACTTAACATAATTTTTAACATGATTGTAACGGAAATACCACATTGATTTGTGACACCTATTTTCAAAGACTGCATTGATTGATTTTCAATTTCAAGGACCATCTTGATGGTGAGAGTTAATTTCAGAGACCATTTGTGATAAAAACCCTAATATTTTTTTAACTACATCTCTATTCAGTAATAATCTCCTTAAAATTATAAATTAGTTTAATTCCAACATTATGACTATATAAAGATTTTACTGTAATTCTTTGGTCTTCACCAGTGAGACGCCTTTAAGTTCATTCGGTTGGCCTCAACCGAATAATGCAATAGAAATTCGATTGTCAACTGCTGCTTGTATCCAATGGACAATGAATATCGTTTCATAATTAATAAGAAAAATCTCGGCAAAGAACGATATTTTGAAGGCGAATCTTGCCGCGTAATAAGCCGGGCTCGGCTGGGCTGGGTTGGGACCTGGGTCATAGTCTGGCCCCTCCAGATTTTAGTCACCCGAACCCATCATGTTCTTCCTTTTACCACTCCCTCCGACATGCAGAAATCCTAAGCTCTAAATTCCCCATTTTTTTTCTCATTCAATTGGTTTAGGCGGTTGCGTGCCCCCAAAGTTTAATATTAAGCCCTATTTGATTGCGGATTGGGAGGCAAAGGCAAAGGGAAAATCGATGGGGAACAAGATCGCTCGAACGACGCAAGTGTCGGCGTCGGAGTACTACCTCCACGACCTACCGTCGTCCTACAACCTGGTCCTGAAGGAGGTTCTAGGGCGGAGCCGCTTCTTCAAGTCGATTGAGTGCAAGCACGACGAGGGTTTGGTCCTCGTCAAGGTCTATTTCAAGCGCGGCGACTCCATTGATCTCCGCGAATACGAGCGCCGTCTTTTCCACATCAAGGACACCTTCCGTGCTCTCGATCACCCTCACGTTTGGCCCTTCCAGGTCCTTTTTCCCATTTCTTCTGCTTTTGATTAGCATAAACAGGATTAGTCAACTGTCAATTAGTTTAATTTATGTATTACTATAGCATATGAGTTTTATTAATTCTAAAACTCCTGGGTTTTGCTTGGAAGCTGATGTTTCCAAGTGGGTCTGAGTTGTTTTGATGTTTCTGAGTAGTATCATATCAAACTTTGATGTTTCCAAGTTTATAAAGAAGCAAACTTTTGAGTATTTGGTGCCCACCCGATGTCTTGTTCTTGCAGTTTTGGCAAGAGACAGATAAAGCAGCTTATCTCGTGAGGCAATTCTTCTTCAACAATCTGCATGACCGATTAAGCACACGCCCTTTTCTCAGTCTAATCGAGAAGAAATGGTTGGCTTTTCAGGTCTCTCTTTCTCACCAGCCCTCTGTCTGTCTTCCCTGATTTTTAAGTTTGTAATGTTTGTAGTTCTGCTGAGCTTTTTGTTTTGTGGTGGTTGGTGCAGTTACTTCTTGCTCTGAAGCAGTGCCACGACAAAGGAATATGTCACGGTCAGTTCAGTTTAGTTCTGGAACTTCACCAGTGTTATCTTGTCAATGTCATAGTAATGTTATTGGTTTTCTATTTTTTGTCGTATTAGGTGATATCAAGTGCGAGAATGTATTGGTGACTTCTTGGAATTGGCTTTACCTTGCTGACTTCGCATCTTTCAAACCCACCTACATACCATATGATGATCCTTCTGATTTCTCTTTTTTCTTTGACACTGGAGGAAGAAGGCTTTGTTATCTTGCTCCCGAGGTTCGCTTTTCTATCTCTCTTCTGCGTTCGCTTTCTTTCCATTTCTCTACCGAGGAGGTGCCCCCTTTTATACATTTTCTATCTTTTTTTCTGATGTTGTAAGCGTTTATGTAATTATATGCATACACCATGAACATATATGCTCATAAAAGGGATACAGCTTGCAGTCATAAGATCCGGCTTGATCGGAGTGGGTTGGTGAATTTGATAATGTGGCTGCTATCCTGGAACAAAATTTGAGCAATTATACAAATTCCAATGCGTACGAATCATAGTAAAATGTATTTATTAGCACCAAGCTATAGTTTATGTCACTCACTTGGCCATTTATCACATCTTGTTATGCATCTAAATATACTAAATTTATTGAATATCTTTTTTCTGTGTCTTTTAGGAGTCAGCTTAGAAGTTTGACCACTAATTTTAAGAAAGATCTTACTAACCAGTCATGATGTATAATTTCGTTAATAACACGGTTACATTATTAAGTTTCTTCAAATGCCTTCATTTTTCAGAGGTTTTATGAGCATGGAGGTGAGATGCAGGTTGCACAAGATGCACCATTAAGGCCATCTATGGACGTATTTGCTGTAGGGTGAGCTTTTGTGATGTTAGGATCTCTCTTTTCAGAGCATGACTCTTTCATTTTTATGTCAAATTTGAAGGTGAAATCTCAGATATAGAATGATAATGATTTATGTCAAGTTAACCCTTGCATTGTCAAAGCCCGAATGAAAATGTGCTCATGCTTAATCATCACCACAATCATTATGATTTTCTCTTGGGATGCATCATCATATTCACGATGTTGTTTTAGGTGTGTAATTGCTGAGCTTTTCCTTGAGGGCCAGCCACTATTCGAACTCTCTCAACTTCTTGCTTATCGTAGAGGGCAGTACGATCCTAGCCAACTTCTTGAAAAGGTACTCTCTCAGTACTAAGTATACAATTCTGTTCGAGTTTTCATCACATCTCTTTCCATAGTGTTTTATATTACTCCTTATCTAGTTGCTTCTCTAGTCGTGAACCTTATATTTCAGACAACCCTTGGTTATTATATTTCATCTTACTTGTTCTAGTGTTGCCTAACTGATGTACATGGTTATTATATGCACTCTGAATGCAGATACCAGATTCTGGGATTCGCAAGATGATACTTCATATGATTCAGTTGGAACCAGAGTTGCGACTTTCTGCTGATAGCTACCTACAGGAGTATACAACTGTTGTGTTTCCAAGTTACTTCTCTCCGTTTCTGCATAATTTTCATTGTTTCTGGAATCCCCTTCATTCAGATATGAGGGTAAGAAATGTTGGTACATAAAATTGAAGACTGGCACTTCATAATTTTTGGAACTCATGTTAAAGTAATATTTTACTCTGTAATTATTGTATGTAGGTTGCACTTTGCCAGAGTGTTTTTCATGAGATACTTAAACAAATGATGAGCAGTAGGTCAGCTGAGGACACTGTAAACGGACTGGGAACTCCTTCAAGTGCCAATGCCATTAGTGGTAGAACTTCTCAGGAGGCGGTTGAAATGCAGAACAAGAATTTGCCAACGGATTCATTTCCAAAGAGAGAAGAGATGGGTAAAGGCTTAAAATGTGATCAATTAGAACTTCTTGGTGATATCAATACTCTTCTTCGGGATGTTAAACAAAGTAATAATTACTCTGGTACCAAGCCAATGCTGAATGATATTCCTGATTCTGCGTTTTCCCCGAATCTTGGAAACTATGGCATGCAATCTCCTGGTGATTTACTTCAATCTATCTCCAATGCATTTAGGAGAAACGATCATCCTTTTCTGAAAAAGATTACATTGAATGATTTGAATTCATTGATGTCCAAGTATGACAGCCAGTCAGATACCTTTGGCATGCCGTTTCTGCCATTACCTGAAGACAGTATCAGATGTGAGGGCATGGTTCTGATTACCTCGCTGCTCTGTTCCTGCATACGTAATGTTAAATTGCCTCATTTAAGGAGGAGGGCCATACTCTTGCTGAAATCGTCTGCCTTGTACATTGATGATGAAGATCGTTTGCAACGTGTAATTCCATATGTTGTTGCAATGCTTTCAGATTCAGCTGCAATTGTGCGTTGTGCTGCCTTGGAGACGTTGTGTGACATTCTCCCTCTAGTCCGGGATTTTCCTCCCAGTGATGCAAAAATTTTCCCGGAGTATATATTGCCAATGCTTTCCATGCTTCCCGATGACCCAGAGGAAAGCGTGAGAATATGTTATGCCAGTAATATAGCTAAGCTGGCATTAACTGCTTATGGTTTCTTGGTTCACTCAATACGCTTGAGTGAGGCTGGGGTACTTGATGAATTAACTTCTGCCAAAAAGCCGCTGGTATCATCTAGTGAGACATCTGGTCAACTGCAGAGGGTGAATAGCGATGCACAGCTTGCAGTGTTGAGGAAATCTATAGCTGATGTCATTCAAGAACTTGTTATGGGTCCAAAGCAAACTCCAAATATCAGGAGAGCACTCCTTCAGGACATTAGCAACCTATGCTGCTTCTTTGGCCAGAGACAGAGTAATGATTTTTTGTTACCTATTCTCCCTGCTTTTCTGAATGATCGAGATGAGCAGCTGAGAGCAGTATTCTATGGGCAAATTGTGTATGTGTGTTTCTTTGTGGGTCAAAGAAGCGTGGAAGAATATCTTTTACCTTATATTGAGCAGGCTGTAAGTGATGTAACAGAGGCTGTCATTGTCAATGCATTGGACTGTCTGGCCATTTTGTGCAAAAGTGGTTTCTTGAGGAAGAGGATACTTCTAGAAATGATTGAGCGTGCATTTCCATTGTTATGCTATCCCAGTCAGTGGGTAAGAAGGTCAGCTGTCACTTTTATTGCAGCCAGTAGTGAAAGCTTAGGTGCTGTAGATTCCTATGTCTTTCTAGCTCCTGTTATTCGGCCCTTACTCCGCAGACAGCCAGCATCTCTTGCTTCTGAAAAGGCTCTCCTTTCGTCTTTAAAACCTCCAGTCTCAAGACAGGTTTTTTACCAAGTTCTAGAAAATGCAAGGAGTTCAGACATGTTGGAAAGACAGAGAAAGATATGGTACAACTCTTGGCCTCAGTCTAAACAATGGGAAAGTGTTGATTTGCTTCAGCAAGGGGTTGAGGAACTGAGTTCAACAAGAAGCTGGCCAGACAAGCACCAAAGTCCTGAAAATCATAAACTTACCGGAAAGGCCTTGCAACAAGGAGAGTTAACTGAATGTGATGACGGTGAGGCTAAATTGAGAAGTATGGGAAGCTTTACACGCGCTTCTAGCACAGTTGACATTGACGATCCTTTGCCCTCTGAAAAAATGCAATTTTCAGGTTTTATGTGGCCACAAGGAAGTTATGTGAATAGCTTCATGTGCGATAAATCATCAGTTGGCATACCTTTGTACTCCTTTAGCATGGACAAGCGAGCAGTGGGAGTTCCTCCTCCAGCATCTGATTCTCCTTCACAAGTGAATTCAGTAGGAATTGGTGCATCAGCCATGCCTTGGATGGAGCCAGTAAATAAATCATTTAGTTTGGCTAGTTCTGTTCCAGCACCTAAGCTTGTCTCAGGATCATTCAGTTTCGGCAATGGTTCCAAACAGTTCTATAGAGTTGTACATGAGCCAGATGGTAGGGATAATGATCAAACCGCCTTTGCTAATAGCAAGCTTCAAAATATGGGATTATCTGGCACTACAAAAGGAAGTGCCATACCCTTGGAAGATGCATCCACTTTAAGTGATCTAACAGGAATGCCATCTTCTGCACGAAATTCATCAATTCCAGACTCTGGTTGGAGGCCTCGTGGGGTGTTGGTTGCTCACCTGCAAGAACATCGGTCTGCTGTCAATGACATAGCCATTTCAACTGATCATAGCTTTTTTGTGAGCGCATCTGATGATTCCACTGTTAAGGTGTGGGATTCAAGAAAGTTGGAAAAGGACATATCATTTCGGTCAAGGTTGACTTATCATCTAGAGGGAAGCCGTGCACTGTGCAGTGCAATGCTCCGGGGGTCTGCTCGAGTCGTTGTAGGAGCATGTGATGGCATGATACATATGTTTTCTGTTGATTACATCTCCAGGGGACTTGGTAATGTGGTTGAAAAGTATTCAGGTGTTGCTGATATCAAGAAGAAGGATATAAAGGAAGGTGCCATATTGAGCTTGTTGAATTTCTCAGCGGATAACTGCACAAATCAGATGGTTATGTACAGCACCCAAAATTGTGGTATCCATCTTTGGGATACAAGGTTGAACACCAATTCTTGGACATTGAGAGCAACTCCTGAGGAGGGCTATGTGTCTTCGCTGGTAACAGGCTCCTGTGAAAATTGGTTTGTGTCAGGATCTTCGAGGGGTGTGCTTACTCTTTGGGATATGAGGTTCCTTATTCCTGTAAACTCATGGCAGTATTCTTCTGTTTGCCCTATAGAGAAAATGTGCCTTTTTCTTCCTCCACCTAATGCCTCTGTGTCTGCTGCTGCAAGGCCCCTTATTTATGTTGCTGCAGGTTGCAACGAAGTTTCTCTTTGGAATGCTGAAAATGGAAGCTGCCACCAGGTACATAAAAATTCTCTTTTATTGGTTTGCACACTTACACAGAAATCATCTTATATAAGTTTTCTTAGATATTAGATATGGATTGTACTGGAAAAGTTAGATGATAAAATCGTATGCATAGATTATACTCCCCTGGTTGCCCTTTTTTTTCAAAGCGTAAAAACAAAGAAAACTGAAGGCAAAGATCAGATCTTATTTTATAAAAGCAGGATGGGGTTTGAGCAGAAATCATGAATTGGAGGGTTAAGAGGCATTATGTGGTTTCATCCATGCACTCTCTTTTAAGTTAAAATTGAAGGATTGCTGGTTTTACTCTGTGGTCTACCAAAATTTCCAACTTCTTTTCTTCAGACTAGCTGAATGGTAGTATATTAGTTTCTTGTAGTCCCGATTTTTATTTTACTGATTCTTGATGACTCCTAGAATCAGCCCCCTGCTTCTCCTGCAAATTGTTACTTTGGAGATGGTAATTTGTTGATTAAGAAAAAGGTTAAATTTGTATAGACAAAACTATCAAGTGCCTCTTGGCCCTTGGATGGTCTGGTCAGCCTTTGAGTTTTACCAAACCTTTTAAATGCTTATTATTTCTCTCTTTTTTATTTTTTATTTTCATTGCCTACACATGGCCCCTTTTTTGTTAGGTCTACCTTCATTTGTTCAAATGTTGAGATATTCATTTTTTTTCCTGCAGGTGCTGAGAGTGGCAAGTTACGAAAGTGATGCTGAAATGTCTGAAGTGCCTTGGGCCTTGGCTAAGTCATCAAGTAAAAGTTCCAAACCAGATCTGAGACGGAATGGCAATCCCCACTACAGAGTTGATGAACTAAATGAACCCACTCCTCGTCTTCCTGGCATCCGTTCATTGCTGCCCTTACCTGGGGGTGATTTGATAACTGGAGGAACCGATTTGAAGATACGTCGATGGGATCATTACAGGTTTGTACACAAGTTCAATAGTACTTTCTTGGTTTACTAAAGGGTCTTGTTATCTAATTGGCTTTATCCATATATTGCAGCCCCGATCGAAGTTACTCAATTTGTGGGCCAAACTTGAAGGGAGTCGGTAATGATGATTTCTATACAACACGATCTAGCTTTGGTGTGCAAGTTGTGCAGGTATGATTAATCAGTCGTAGTTATGTATCTATGAAATGAGGTGGCATGGTAAACTATCCTCGGTGGAAGGGTATGATGAGGTTGATCTTTAGATTATTTAACTTTATCCTCCTAAAACCACAGTTAAAATAAAATGACTTGGTAGTTTCAAAGAACCTTCATGGAACTGGCAATAGGATGTGCTTGCTGTTATTATATTTCTTTTATAAGCTGCTTAAACTTTATGTCACAGGTCGTTGTTCTATTGTGTTCCTGGTCTTGGTGTTTGCATTGTAACAAATAGGACACTAGATCAGTTGCTAAGTTGAAGAAAGTTACTATTATTATTTTAATTTGGTATGTAATTCTTGAATTGGTTTTTGGTTTAAATATAGGAGACAAAAAGACGACCTCTAACATCAAAGCTGACAGCCAAGGCAGTCCTTGCGGCTGCTGCCACTGATTCTGCTGGCTGCCACCGAGATTCAATCCTATCGTTGGCCTTGGTTAAGTTAAATCAGAGACACTTAATATCAAGCGGTAGAGATGGGGCAATTAAGGTTTGGAAGTGATTGACAAGGTGATAGATATTATGTTGTACATACATAGCATGATGCTAGTGAAGTTGTACATTATTATTAAGCTTAGACGCCCTATTTTAACAGTTGCCTAACCCCTCGTCATATATGTGTTCGTGTCACAGCCTGCTCGATATGTATAGTTTGTACACATGTAGGAATATAGATAGGCTCGGTCAAATTATTGATGGTGTGCCTCACTTTGTTGATATTTACTGTGGAAATGCTTAATACAGGATTATGTAAATTCGGGCTTAGTTGTGGTTCCAGGTTCAAATTTTCATTCATATTTACTGTTGGATTGCATCTGGAAAGAATACGGTTTCGATGGTATTGGTTCTTGCCATTTTCTGCATGCAAAGTTTGAATTTTGAGGTTCATATGGTAAGAATGTCCTGTTACCAGTCTTGTTCTCTTAGACTCCATGGTCGAAGGAAATTGTGGTCACTTACCGTTCGGTCTTAATTGACCTGGTCGTTTTAACTTTGTTGTTGTGCAAGTACTTTTTTCTCCACCTTGGATTAACATCGAACCTCAGTGATCACAATATTCTTGGACCATTGGGTCTAGGAGAACTGGCCTCGTCCTTTTATGGGGTGTACTTTTTTATGGTTCGGGAGTTACTCCACGTGTTGCTTGACGTAAAACAAATAGTGAATTTGTTTCTGTCTTTTGTTGAATTTTTTTAATGGTTCGATAGATAATTTGATAAGCCAATGATTTTTCAAAAGGGGAACACATGCCGCATCTAGAAATGTATCCCCTTCAAATCTTCGTAGGAAGGAAAATTACTAAACCAGATTAAAAGTATTTGATTCATGGTTTCCTAGTGAAGCCAATTCATGTTCCGCAATTGTATTTGCTTCTCGATAAATATGTTGAACGTGTGCAAGGATTTGTAAGGAAATTCTTAGCATCCAACATGATAGAAGCAATCCTTCAAGGGCATCTTCAATGGGGATGTAAAAGTTACGTTTACATTTTATTTACATTTTTGGGAAGCTATAAATTTGAGTTCCACTTCAATGGAGATGTGTAAATTTGTGATTTCACTCTAACAAGGCCCATCTCCTAAAGAGATACGAAAAGATGTAAATTGGCATTTTTGTTAACGTTCTCCAACCAAGTTGGGTATTTTGTATCCCATCCATTAGATTTTTGGCCAACAAGAAGTGAAATGCTAACTTTTAAGGCATTTTTAAAACTCGATGAACAAATCAAACAAGAGTGCGTGAGAGCTTCTAATGACGTGTGAAAATCAGTTCCAATTTTCATACTCTGTTGGTCATGATATAATAAAAAAGGATGCTCGAACCCAATCCGATCATTTTTGAGTTTGATCTGGTTTGCCATACTCAAGATGTCCCCTTTAACCCAACCCCATATGAGTTCTAATCAAAATTCACTGGTACCAAACCAAACCTACTTAATTTACCAGGAGGATCCTTATCGGATCCTCTTTGTGAGGATCCTAGAGGTTTTCTAATTATATTCGTTCATCGTATATTGTACTATAAAAAATCATTGTAAATTTTTTTTGTTTAAAATTGAATATAAACAGTACTTGACAAAAACTGGCTGTGCGATGTACGATGAACGGATGTGATTGGAGGATCTCCGGAATCCTTACAAAGAGGATCCGGCGATGATCCTCTCTCCTTAATTTATAGTACATCTCAAACGATAGATTTTATTGTATTTAAAAAAAAAAAAAAAGAAATTTTTTTAAATTAGCCGCGATGGAGTTTGAACCACACATTCATGCTAGGAAAATAATTTTTAATTTTTTCATTTCGGTTACTTGAGGATGGTGGATGCTCGAGCAAAGAAAAGAAATATTTCTACTTTTTCTTTTCCCTGCTTTCTTCTCTCTTTCAATTATTTATAGCTTCTGCTGGTTCTTCTGGGACCGAACAAGTTGGTTCTTATACTTCCATTCCTTCTTTCTCAAAAACCCTAATTTGGAGGATCAAATCAAATACGAATTAACCGATCATTCATACCGATTATATAATTAACAAAAATGGTGTCGGCGGACAAGGACATGGTGGCTTACTGCTTCGATACTCTTCTCGCTCACTACAGCACCGAACAACCTCCTCCCCCAGCCTTCGACGACGGCCAGCAGTTCTCTCTCTCTCTCTCTCTCTCGCTCTATACACACACACACACACACACACGCACACATATACATACTACAATCTCACTCAAACACACGCAGGTACACAATTTATTTTCAATTTTATTATATGTAATTTTTCTAGAAAAATCTGTTGCCATGGTTTTACTTGTGCTGCAGATTCTTGAGATTGCATTTAGTGGGAGGGCTTCATTTTTTTTCATTGCATAGATAGATTTTACTATAATTCTGTTTTATTTTTCTTCTACTATGAACTACAAATATATAAAAAAAATAATTTAATTTATGTTTAATGATTGAACCAGTCTCAGTGGCATTGCTTAAATCAAGATGATTTTCTCATGCCATTGCTGAATTTTCCCAAAGTACATTAGCTCAGCCATGTACAGTACAGCTTATCTGTATTGGCATTCAAAACAACATTCATTTTCGTCGGTCAGTAAATTATGAGTGTGGTGTTGGAAGGCCGCGTGGATTGGTCCCATGTTTTCCTAAGAGGGGATAGGATGGATGATTAGTTCGATACTCGATTGAAGCGCATTTAGATTAGGTAATTTGCTCCAATATGCAGGAGGTAGAGCTGTGGAGGCCCTTTATTGGAGCCTGCTCGGTGTGCTGGCTTAGCTTCTAGCATTGGCTTTTGTGATTGTCTATGAGAATGAACTTGTTGAGTGAATCGTTCCTATTTTTGCAGTGTTGTTATTTTTATAGTAAAGTGCAGTCATTTGCAAAAGCAAGAGCACAGTTTCAGTTTGTGTTGTGTCTGTGACTATTAGTCTCCTAGACCCCATGGTTCAAGGAAATTGCGCTCGCTCACTGTTCGATCTTAATCCAACGGTGTAGGAAAAAGTATAGCAACAAATGTTAAATGACCACAATTTTCTTGGACCATGCGGGGACTCCTATAACTATTTTTTCCCTTGTTCTTTTATGTATTTTATTGGGCCAGACAAAGGATAGATAAATCTAATAATTTTCTCATACCAGTTATGACATTGAGGGACTGGAAGTTTTGAACTTGACACCTTCTCTTTAGAAGAGTGGTGTATGTACCAACTAGGCTATACATCTTGCAGTTTCTTTTACCAATACTTAGTTTGAGATTTATTTGCTTTTAGTTTAAATATTGCATTGACTCCAATTATGTGGCATGTGCTTTTCATGTTACCCTTTGTCATTGGGGTTATGAGTGATAAATAGCCAGTAACATTAGTTTCATGTTTCCTTCTGCTAATAGAATCTATATGTGTGTGTGTGTGTGTGGTTGGGAATGTGTGGGTGAAGTTGGGAACTTAACTTGTAGACTTGCATGTCAATCGTAAGAGTATGGATTGCTTTATGTCTTATAAAGCAGGACATTGATTCTTTCGATGTTCTCATCTGACATTAACAATGCTTTGGTCGCAGTCCATTGTTCGTTACTTGGAAGAAAGTGGTGAATGGTTGTGAGCCTCGTTTGCGTGGATGCATAGGAACACTAGAACCTCGGGGCCTGATTAATGGATTCAGGGATTACGCTCTAACCAGGTATTATAACAACTCTTGTACTTTTCATCTTGACTGTATCATAGATGGCCCTACATGTACATAGAGTATTATCTCTGCATGTTTTCTTTCCTGTGTTATTTGAGATGTGTTTGGCGGCCTATACGTATGTGATCTACGTACATGTGCATGTGTATTTTTTGGGCATGCTTGTTTGGGTTTTCCTTTTATGTTTTAAGGAAACTTTCATTTGTTTTTTTAAATCATGAACCATGTGTCTGAACTCTGAAATCATATTTTGTTTGTGGAAAAGCGTATTGTTCAGTATTATGATGATCCTATGAGTGTTTGTGTGTGTGAAAGCACATGTATGTGTCTAGTGATTGAAGAACTGCAAAGGAGATGGGCTAGAAATTGAAGCCCACATCAAAAGGGTGCTCAAGGTTGCTACCTCAGCCTTTAGAGGATTTAGTTACCAATTACCTCCCTTATAATTATGCATCTAAATTCCCTTTAGTTAGCTATCATCTAAATTCCTTCTAATTTGTGTGTGTTATGATGATTTTAGCTTTGCTAAATAGTGCGTGGTTTTTTTTTTTTTTTTGCTGGAATTAAACTAAGATTAGGATTTATACGTTGCACTAAATAATACACTTGGTTGTTAAAAGAGATAGAGGTAATGTATGCAATCTTGTTTGGTGATGTCACAAGGTCGAATCTTGTACTACATTTCTTGGTAGGATCCACATTCTTGATCTTCCTGGTATTGGTCACATCATGTTTTTGATGTTTCACAAGCATTCTCCGCTGTATGAACCTTTGGAACCTTAATTTTCTTTAACTCTACCCAGTCCCTACTCCAGTAATAACAAATCAATATGCTTTGATCTTCAATGAAATACTTGATTCTTGACTTAGAAAATAGCACTTTGGCTGTCACATTTTATCACCATGGAACTATGCTACAGTGTTGCTTTCCTGGATTTGCTATATACTTGGGAACAACGCTTATTGCTTGAGCTAGGACAGGGCTTGTGCAAACCACCGAATACATGAGACATCCAACTGCATTTGCATAATGCACTTTATTTTCCTCTGCTGATGTGGGGTTTTCTATTCTTTCTGATTTTTTTTTTGGGTGCAACATATAATGATTTCTTCCTGTTTGTAATTTTCTGCAGTGCTTTGAAGGACCGGAGGTTTTCCCCAATACAAGCTAAGGAAATACCTCAATTGGAATGCACAGTTTCCATTCTGACGGATTATGAAACTGCTAGCCACTATCTTGATTGGGAGGTATGTTTCAAGTTCTTCCGCTGCTGGGATATTTGTGAGGATCTTTAATGTTTTGGTTTAATCAGCTATTTTGCATGATATACAGTGGGTTTCATTATTTAGATTATGTTTGTAATAAACTCTTGTTTTTAGATTAATGAATAGAGATACCAGTGTTTTAAAAAACACGCCTAGGCAGCTTCGGAGGCGCGCCCATGAAAATGCCTCTGCCCAGCCAGAGTAGGCTTAAACTCGCCTAGACGTGGTTGAGGCGCGACTAAGCGCCTAAGGCGTTCGACTGGGCATCTTTTTTTTTTTTTCAAGTTTCCAAAATCTGAATTTTTTTTTAGTTGTAATCTGAAAGTTTTCTAGTTGCAGAGCCGGTTGCGCTTCAAAGAAGATGAAGAAGACGGCGTCGTTGCGAGTGGTTTTTTTTTTGGGCTGATTTTTCGTGTTCTTTATACTTTTTCTCTCTTTAAATTGACCTACTTTTGCGGACATTTGTTACCCCACCATATTCCTTATGGTTAGACATTTTTTTAGTATTATTTTATACTATAAAAGCATATTGTAATGTCATATATTCTTTCCTTAAAAACGTGATTGGCCAGCAGGAAAAAAAAAAGCATCTTTTTATTAATTATTTTTTTGTAACACTATATTACTCTTTGCTTAAAAAAAATGGGTATATTATCCTTTTTTTTTTCTCTATTAAGACTGTATCCCACCAAAATATTATATATACATATATATTATTATATATAATATATATTAAAAATTTTGGTCCCGTGAGGATTTGCTTCATGCCTCAAGGCTTTCACTTAGGCAGGGCTATCCATGGTAGCCCTGCCTATGCCTTCGCCTTTTAAAACATTGATAGATACTAAAGTTTTGTTTGCTCGCTTATCATGACTACTAAACATTGCAGATTGGGAAACATGGTATAATTATTGAGTTTACTGATCCTGACTATAATACAAGGCGCAGTGCCACGTACTTGCCTGAGGTTGCTGCCCATGAAGGTAATTCTCTCCCTACTCATTATTTACCTAAACATAGACCTTTTTCAAATTTATGAGCAAAATAAGGTTATAGACTATAGTACTATCTCGGAAAATTCTGGCTATACAACTTCAACGCTGACCTTTGAAATGGAATTAGAATTGGAAAATGTGATCTTTTATTAACTCACTTCTTTGTTTAGTTCTCCAAATTCTGCTCTGTTAATAAAATTACAATTATATCTCATGATTTTTTTTACACATCCTTTTATTTATTTTTAAATTAGTCAAAAGCGTGCTGCTCTGGCCCTAAGACAGTCGCCTGTGATGGGCCCCTCAAAGGGGCATAGGAGTACAATTTGAGGTCCTGATGATGAAGAAGGTGAGTGATTAAAATTTACAAAAATAAAGTGACTAAAAAGTGTTAAAAAATAAAGGGTAGCCAAATTTAATACGTTTCATTATCGTCCTGCATTTTTGACAAAGGTCCTTTGAGTGGGTGAACCAATAGCTAAGTTTATTGTGTTTATATTTTGCTACTTATTTATATTCTTTTTTGTTAATTGAATAGGTCGTCATGGTACCAAAAGAACCAAACCAATTGTTTTTCTATAGATTAGGTATTAGCGGCAACAACCACCAGAAGCTTTATCCCACTAAGTGAGGTCGGTTGTATGAATCGTAGAACGACACTGCGCTCGATTATGTATAAGCAGCAATATACATATTTTTAAGTGAAGGTATAAAAATGAGGTAAAGTTAGTCAGGGGCCAAAAGTCGTCTAGGAGAGTGGAAGTTTTTGTTTTTCAACTTTTTGAATAGTTGGGTAAGGTTTTCAAAGTTACCGTTCAAATGGGTTCATATAGACGATTCCTTCATCTAGTATTGTGTTGTAACTTCACTGCAGCCACACATTAGTGTCACTGCTTGAGTCTTGTTGAAGTTTAAGATATACAAGGATTTAGGGCATAGGATTTGGGTTTGAGTATTTTGAACTTTAAAGCATAGAAACTAAGTTCAAAATCTAAGCCTTAAACAGGTTCGAAACATTAGAGTAACAACTGAGGTAAGATGTTAGTACGACTCAGTCACAGTTGTATGGATTTCATGGTCATAATTAGGTTTGTAAAAAAATAATAATGTAGTTTTGCAACTGCTACTGTTCGAAGGTTTGAACGACATTGTATCCCAAACTGATTCCGTCCTACCTTTTGTACCTAACCTTGAACAATTCTTATACGTCTGCTATGTCTAAAAAGAAAAACGACATAGTTTTAATGCAACTAAACCAACATAGTTTTATAAACACTGTTTTTTTTACCGAAACTAAAACGACCCTATCTTTTTTGGACAAGGTTTTAACGCGATGGATTGAGTTGTAAATTTAGTTGGCACAGGGTTACCTATTCCCAGGTTTCAATGTATGCTTTATGATTTCTGCTGTTGCTCATCCACTGAACAGAAGTCAGGTGATATTATATTTGAAAATATGCATTGCAAACAGTTGCTTACTTCAGTTTGGAATAAGGATCCAATTGCAGCTAGGTTTCTAATGGAAATTAAGGCTCGCAATGCGATGTGTGGGCTATAAATCACCATCAAGCCGGAATTTTTGGTGCAAATTTGTGTTTGGTTAATGTTTTGGTTCTTAGTCTGGTCTGATTTGGTTTCAGGTTGGACAAAAACAGAAGCAATTGACTCATTGATGCGGAAATCTGGTTATAATGGCAGCATCACTGAGCCGCTTCGGAAGAGTATACGATTGACCCGCTACCAGAGTTCATTATGTACCATGGACCACAACGACTATGTTTCCTACGTCAAGGAAACCAGAGGCGGAGCTCCGTCTCTTGTCGGCGCTATATCTGGCAGTAGCTGACCAAATATGAACTACGCTAAAAGAAAGCATTTGGGTTGGAGAGGTGGATTTGTTTGTTGTTCCATTGCATACTCCAATAATTGTGACCTTCGTTATCATTCTTCAGATTCGTTCGATTTTTGAAGAAAGAAATCAAACATTGAGCTCAGCTTCTCCTGAATGCTATGTTGTACTTGTAAAAACTTGTAACTCAATTTCCTTGAAACTAGTACGTATTGCATGTGTAATTTTATGTCTTTTAGACTACACACCTTGAGAAAAACTTACATGGCACAGGTACACCGTCTCCAATGCCAATAAGATAAGGACACGTGAACTAAAACATCTGCATTTCATTGCCACGGCGATCTATTGTCTACCCGTGCCATATAAGTCCTCGTTCATACTCCTAACCCCACACTTCATTTTAACAAATCTAGTTCTCTTTAATTTCGAGTTTCAACATTTGTTTCTTGAGATAGAAGAGTGTGGCTAGCAAAACATATAATAAAATTAGCCAAATATAAAAGTTTACGGGAGTAATCGGTTAAAATTAAAGTTTAAGAGAAAATTGGCTGCTTATTAAAGTTCAATAAAGTAATAGACTAAAATTAAAGTTGAGGTAAAATCTGACAAATAGCTCTCTTGTTTTGTTTGTAGGTTGAGTTCTTATTAAGAGGATGAATTTGAAACAGATATATTTAAGGGGTAAAAATAGAAAGACAGTTTAACCTTTTGCTGGAAAAGACGTCGTGATCTAGTTGAGTAATCCAATACAAGCCAGACCTGGAAATGTCAGTCACAATTGCTGCATTTATTTACCAAAAAACCAATAAATCCAATGTAAGCAAGCAAGCAGATACCTTGACCACGTCCAACTGACTTCCGATATCCCCAATATCCATTTTCCAGGTCTTCAACTTCCAGACGAAGCAAACTTCCCCTTAAATCCATCTCTCTCTCTCTCTCTCGGATTGATCTGACAAGTAAGTTCCTCCTCCCTCCCTATCTCTCGGTGTTATGTGCAGTTCAAGATGTAATTTCATTTTGTTTTTAAAGATTTGCAAAACAAGATTTTCCAATCCCCATTTCTTTAGGACTTTTAATTTGTCTAAATCTTATATCCTTTTCGTTTTCTCTGTTTGGTTGCCGAGAAAATTGAAAGGTAATGATTGGTCTAGTGACGATGGTGGGTTTCAAGCACATCGAAAACCCATCTAATTGAAGTTAGTATTATAGTTAATTATTGACTCAAACATTTGAATACTCACACTCGAATTTTAGAATTTTACTTGGGCCGTGGCGGGTTTCTCGTATATGATAAGCTAATTGTATGTCTTTTGGTTTAGGGTATTTGATACTTTGTGTAATTTCTCGAGGTTTACTGCTGCGTTTAGGTTCTGGTGATATTTCTTTCGCGGGGTGTTTGCGCGTTTGAAGTGATAATTCAGATATGAGTCACAGAGGATTAATATATAGCTTTGTTGCAAAAGGAAGTGTTGTTTTGGCAGAACACACGACCTTCACCGGAAACTTTAGTACCATTGCTGTTCAGTGCTTGCAGAAGCTACCTTCCAGTAGCAGCAAGTACACCTACTCGTGCGATGGCTACACTTTTAACTTCCTACTTGACAGTGGATTTGGTACGCATTCTTTTTTAAGTTCCGAGAATCGCAATTATGCTTGTTTTAGATACTAGTTGCAGAATGTGTGGTTTAAACTGCTAAATGGGTTTGCAGTGTTTCTTGTTGTTGCTGATGAATCGGCGGGGAGGAGTGTGCCTTTTGTGGTCCTTGAACGAGTGAAAGAGGATTTCAAGCAGCGGTATGCTGCAGATATTAAGAATGCAGGGCCGCATCATCTTGATGATGATGATGAAGAGGATGACTTATTTGAAGATCGGTTTAGCATCGCTTACAATCTTGACAGAGAATTTGGGTGTGTATTTGCCTTTTGGTGTTTAAATATTAATCTTCTATGCAATTTAGTATAAACAGTAAATATTGGGTTTTTCTTTGACAGGCCAAGGCTTAAGGAGCACATGCAATATTGCATGGAGCATCCAGAAGAAATAAGTAAGCTTTCCAAATTGAAGGCCCAAATCACGGAGGTCAAAGGTGTGATGATGGACAATATTGAGAAGGTAAAAGATTATATAACTATTGGCTATGGAACTTTTTTAACAGATGGTTATTTTATGCATACATCCATTGATGCTGGTTTCTTCACTTGAGACTGTGAGCTTTTTACATCCTGGATCTTCAAAAGAATGATATTGTGGCTTAATGTTATTATTTTTTTGGTTACGGTATTTGGGGATGGTACTGGAGGGACTGAACTGCTGTAGACATTACTATTTAATTCTTTTTTCTGATTGGTCCTGAAATATAACATGCAGGTTGGGAAACAAAATCTAGATATAAGTTGTCAAACTGGCAACTGAACAGCTTCATGTAAAATTTTAAACCATGTAAACATTGCCTGATTTGTTTCATTCTTTGCTTTTATTTGACTTTTAGGTTTTGAACTTTTACTTGTGTGGGCTTCAGATTTCAAAATACATCTCTGTGGCAACTTTGGCATGTCATATTTGATAACTTGCATTATGTTACTATGTGTTGTCTCGTCATTCCTGTGCACAAGGACACATATATACATGTTCATGTGCAAGAATTGTGTTCCTCATAAGGGAAACTTCTCATGGAAAAGAGTGCTGATCTGTGGGTCTTATCTGGGCCATTTGCCGGATCAAAGTTGTGCTATAGGCCTAATGTCTTAGTTGGGATTAGCAGTGTGTCCAACATTATCTTTTACATTAGTCATATCTTGATTTTTATATTCTCCCTAAAGAGTTTTAATTGCAAACATTGGGGTTGGTCTTAGGTTATCCCAACTCAAATTTTAGCCCAACTTGATGGAGGATATTTTGGGGGTGGTTTAAAACCTAAAATTTGGGTTTTAACCTCACCATTGGAGATATAACCTAAAATTTGGGTTTTGAATTGGAGTATTGCGAGTATAAATTTTTTTTGAAAGGTATTATGAGTAAACTATTGCTTGTTAGTGGATTTTGAAAGCGATGGTATAGTGAATGGCTTTTATTTTATCTTATTTTTTTGTGTGCAGCTGCTTGTGATATTTTGTTTTCTTATACTTTTGCTATCTCTTCTTAAGCTATCCTCCCATCTGTGGTTGAACTTTTGGTGGAGTTGGAGATGAGTGCATAGGGAGGGGGAGAACTTAGTTATTAGTTTGGGAAGCAGTTCATTATGCTTTAGGGGTGAGGTGGACTAACTGTAACAGTGGTGCCTTGGAATGTGTTGGATTTTTACTTTGTAATTTGAAAGGGTGCCCATGAGATAGTCTTCGACATTGTTTTTTTGTCTTTTTTTCTTTTCAGATTTCTATTGAACTCCCCGTCTTCTTCTAGTTTCAATTAAGTTTGTATGCATCAAAGATTTAACAGTGGATTTGTATCGGAGCTTGCATTCTTTATCTTGTGGATAAATTGCATCACTTTTGAGAAGTATGTGACAAATGAATTGACTTCCACTGCGAACTACTTTAAATAGGTTAAGTGAAGGATGCTAGGTGTAAAGATCAATTAGGGATATAGGGAGTTGTCACCAGTCACCATCTCTGTTGTTTTGTGGATCTTTTGTTAGAATATGTTGGTTTTTATTTTCTACATTTCTTTGGGGGGAGTGATGAGAGTTGGATATTAATAGCAAGTATTGAGATAGGGCAGCTCAATTTATACACTTAATTTTGGTAGTTCCACTTGATTCAGGAAAGCCTCAGACAAGGTGGCTGTCTGTTTTAGATTGAGTCTTGATTAAAGTATGACTTTTAGAACGAAAACTCAGTGGAAGATATATAAAACTATCAGAGAAAACGACAGTACAGGTTCTACTAGCATGACACCATTTATAGGAATCCACTCCTACAGGCCTTAGGCATCAGACCCTGGGTTAGGTTGCATGATGGAGGAGCGAATTTAAAAATTCAATAAATTCAAGTCTTTCTACTTTCTTTTGTAATAGATGCAGTTTAGTCTGCAAGTTATTTCTGTTTGAGTATGATAATTGTTGCTCTTCAATGTGCGTATAGTTATTAAGGGCTTATGGTATTCCTTGAATTGCGTATGGGATTTTGTAAATCCTTTTAAGCAAGAAACATGAGTAATGTAATCAGTATAATCAGACTAGTTTGAGTTGTACTTGACCACCTGAATTATGATGCTGATAAACTTATGCTGAAATGCTGACAACAGAGAGGGAAGGTGGATCGAAATATTAATCGTCCGGTGTTTTAAATATCACTACTTTTCAATACATAAATGTTATAAACCATATCTGATGGGATGGTTGGTTTCCATTGTGCTTTTGTAGAAAGAAATCAAGTAGCTGTATTTTTACCAAGTGTTCTAATATTTGTGAATCATCCTACCCATGAGTGGTCTGTTGTGAGTTGATTGAATCAATCTCATCTCTTGGTTGCAGGTTTTGGATCGTGGAGAGAGAATTGAACTTTTGGTTGATAAAACGGAAAATCTGCAGTTCCAGGTACATGACATCACTGACCTGATTTGGTTGTATAATTTCAAAAGCGGTTTGAGCTCACAAGGCATTTGTAGTTGACGTGCTACTTGGGATGTTTGTATTGAATACAGGCCGACAGCTTCCAGAGGCAAGGCAGGCAATTGCGACGTAAAATGTGGCTGCAGAGTCTCCAGATGAAGCTAATGATTGGAGGTGGAGTCCTTATCCTGATCATCATAATATGGCTCATCGCCTGCGGAGGTTTCAAATGTTAAGGTGCTAAGCAAACACGGAATCGTCAATTATTAGCCGTATGTTCTTCATTTGGTGTACAAAATGTTATTTGTTCCTGTATACGCGAACTTTTGCAGAATCTGATACTCGACAACTTCGTCTGCCATGTAATTAAACCTCTGTTACCAGCTGGTTTTGTTCAATCTGTTAATTTTGAGGACATAGTAGTTCTCTTTAATAAAAGTAGTTCTCTCATCAACCTGTTTTTTGTTTGGTCTCCCCCAAATGGTGTCTAATTTATTTTGTGGTTATGTGTAACCATTGTTTGTTTTAACTGAGACCATTTCAAACCCATGCGGGAAAGATACGTATGATTAGTCCTGCATGAATTAGGCAGGTTATGCCTAGAGTAACGGAGAGATTTTCCAATTTATTCGAAACACAATGAGGTACACCACATGTCTTAGCATAAATGGAAGAACATTGGAAATATACCCTAACATAATGATATCATTATCAATCTTGATGACCCAAATCGAAATCTGGCACTGTCGCACCAAAATTGCCGTCAAGATTGCAGAAATTGCCATGCTCGCTGCCATTTCGACAGGGTTGGCTGCACGTGCGTCAAGGCATGACGAGAGACCGGTAATTGAGTAACCAAGTTAAAGTGACATTGGAGAACAAAGACAAACCCTAAAGACAAACCAGAAGCAATGGGATGTAGTGGTCACATTGATCGTGAATGTGTGTGCAAAGCATTATTTGACTAGAGGCATGCGGCTTGAACAAAAGAAACACGTTGAACAGGTGAAATTGGCCTATCTCCATGCTCTTACTCAAATCCCACATCGAACAATATTATTACTGACACAGCTGCTTATAAGATGTTACAACACAAGGTTATATTGTCGAGTCTAGTAGCGTGGGCTTGAAACTAAGCAGGGAATTAAAGTGACTGATGGAAGTTGAGCCCGAGCCCGAGCCTGGTGGGTGAAGGTGTTTGAAATCTGCCTTGTTCATCTTCCTTCTCTTGCTTCTGGGTTACCTCAATTCATTGAGTCACCTCAACCTTTGTGGTTTCCAACTTAAATATCTAGCAGATAACTCAAACAAAGAAGCACACAACTCAACTCACCGGAGAATGAAACAGGCTTTAAACAGGATGCAATTCGAAGTGAGGATGTTTGGAGTATGTAATTGCCAAACGTAACATATCAAATTTAATGCCTAAACAAAACGAAAAACTACAGGACAACATCTCTCGGCTTAGAAATTCGTATCAAATCGTGATCTCTAAGAACAAGGAGGAGTCTCAGAAACAGTAACTCGCTTATCTAGAGACACACCCAATCCCTGTGTAATAGAGTCTTGCAAGCCAAAAATAAAGCTTCCAATGGGGTACAACAGCAATTCTCTACAAGAACAAGGTGAACAACAGCACAATCATGTCCACAAGAACATGACGGAACCCCTTATCCCAAGCTATAGAGAGACGGTTAAATTATTTTATCTATTTCGTCTTTCTATATTATTTGATTAATTCCATTCCGAACCTTGTTAGTTATCCAATCTAATCTAAGTACACATCAGAACTACCCTTGACTCACTTTCTTTGAGTAGGGTATATAATGAAGAGTAATGCTATTCATACCATATTTTTATACCACATTTCTATACCATCTTAGGTGACATCTGATGTGAACAGCCAGATCATTTGAAAAATTTGCAAAACCCAAGGAAAGGAAGGGGAAAGACTCTTCGTATACCACAATCATCATTTAATTTACTAGTTTTTCTTAATTACTAGTTTATTAAATAATGAACTAACTTAAAAAAAGAAAACTAATGAAAAAGACTTCAAAACTTTGAGTTTTAACCAAAAGCTATATACTAACTTTATTTAATGATTATGACAAAACTCAATACCAAATCAGCCCAATAAAATTGGCCTAAGCAAAATTTTTTTTATTGAGCTTCCGAATTTACCCCTAACGTCAAGTCTTGGCCCGTTTATTTGGTCAGTTTCCTTTGTATCTTCTGCTCCATCAAACTCTGAAACTGGCGGAACAATATCTTCTTCTTCGTCCAAAAACCAAACCCTACCTCAATCATCCTTCAACGAACCAGAGCCACCTCAAGATGCTCAAACCACAAACAAAACTTCACCAAATTTGCAACCCCCAAACTTAAGCTGGAGCATCTCCATCCCTTTCTCCGATATCGAAAAGGTAAGAATTTGCCATTCTTCATCTTTAATGTTATTGTTCAAAGAATTGGAATGAAAAGCTCAATATATTACTCATGCATGTTGTTGCTATGTAGGAATTTGATTTTAGGCCATGGCTTCAGATTGGATGAACAAACAAACGGCAGAGATCTCGAGGTTTGCGAATTCATGAATGAAAAGGTAAACAGAAAAACTCCATCCCTTCCTTCTTTTGTCGGTGCTGTAGCTTCGGATTCACTTTTGACTTTGTCATGTAATCTCTGTGATGTTTATGGCTGAGGGAATAAATTCAAAATTATCAGTGCTTCATTGATGTAAATTCATCCATGCTTCTAATGAATTGTTTGTGGTCTCTGTGTATTTGTGCATCCACGTATTTTTTTTTTGTTTTTGGATAAATGGGGGATTGTATTTTTTTTATTTTTTTTTATTTTTATGAATTGGGAGTGTATGATTTCTCTTTTCTTCTTACGATGATTTTTTATGGTGTGAAGGGTTGATGGGTCTACGAAATCCAATCAAAACTTGAGGGATGATTTTCAAAAACAATAAATAAAAAATACAATTGCTTTTTACAAATTTCGGTGAGATGTGGGTTTTTATCTCAAATTTCAGTCCATTGAAGTTGTAATTGATTGCGAAGTTGTCAAATGCATATTTCAGGCTGTTCGACTCCAACATGTTCATCAACAACATCATGACGGTGATATGCTTGGATGATTACCATTCCCTAGATAGGCCGGGGGGAAGAAGAAAGGAGTGACGACGCTAGACCCACAAGCTAACGACTTCGATCTTACGCTAGACCCAATAGCCTACTTGGTTTCAGTTTCATAAATATTCAGCTTTAGCATACCCGTTTTCAGTTTCATAAATAGTTAGTTTCAGAAATAGCGTACCCGTTTTCAGTTTCATAAATAGTGTACTCATGTTGAGTTTCATAAATAGTGTACCCGTTTTCAGTTTCATAAATAGTATACTCATGTTGAGTTTCATAAATGGTCAATTTCATAAATAGTGTACCCGTGTTGAGTTTCATAAATAGTCAATTTAATAAATAGTGTACCCATGTTGAGTTTCATAAATAGTTAGTTCCAGAAATAGTTTAGTACTTGTGTTTAGCTAACTAGATTAAAACATTTGTGACTTTTGCACGTCTTTTTTCTTCTTTGGCATTCGTTATTTTCATTTTCTTTTACTTTATTCAATATAAAAATTAAAAAATTTCTCCAGCATTCTATACTTTCATTCTTCTTAAATTTATTCAATTTAAAAATCAAAAATAAAACCACAAAAGACGTTTTCCGATTAAAATAGAGAAAAGCAAACTATTTTCCTCTCCATATAAACGTGACAAATACGTTATTTTTTGTTACATGCGTGCATTTGTCATGTCGTACTAATTCATAAAAAAAATATCGAGCTAGAGTGCTACACTAGCAATCAACTAGCATTGCTAACCTTCACTCCCTCTCCTCTTTTTCCCTCTAGGTGAGTCTGAAGACAGACATGAATAGGGGGCAGCAGATTTTGGAAGCTCCACCCTTATTTTTTTAATTATAATTTCAAATGTTGTTAAACAATTACAAAAAAATAAAAAATAAGACAAAAAACAAAAAGCCAATCGTCCCTCTCCTCTTACTGAAAATCTTGTTGTCTCATTTGAGATCCACTGCACAATTGCATCGCGGACATACTGGGCAAAGCGGCCTGCCTTTCTTTAAAGCGGAAGTGGGAATGTCTGCGCAAACGTCGGTGAGAACGGAGAGCTTGATTGCGGGAGATCCATAACATACTGCAAACTCAAATCCTTCAGTCCTGCCATCCTCCAGAGGGTCCCAATTTCCATTCCATGTAGTTTACTTTCATCCTCATCTAAAATCTTCCAGTCACAATTTTCATACCCTTTATTTTGCTTTCCTCCGAATAGGATGAGCATGAAATCGAAACAGATTCGAAATTCCCTTTATTTCCATTCCATACGCTCCATCTGAAATTGCCCAGCTCCTGCATGACACCTCTTGGTCTTGGGTTTGAAAGTTGGTGTGCTTCTGCTGCTTTGTTGGTGCCTTTGAATGTATCATTAACAAAACCAAAAAAAAAAAAAAATCTAACGGAATTGGCTGACGGAATGGGTTTTCCGTTAGGGGCAAGAGTTGGAAACTTATTTATTTCGTGTTAGGCTTTTAACTCAGTCCATGTGTGTATTCAATGTTTGTGAGGCCTCAGAAAGATTAATTTTGTCCTCATAAAGATTAATTTTGTCCTTACAATTAAATATGAAGCCTTTTTTATTAAATAATATTATAGAGTGATTTTTGGTTAAATTAAACTTAGCACAAGTCATTTTCATTAAAACTCCATTGGAAAAAAAACTACACACAAATGGAAGAAACTAACCAAAAAATGACAGAACTCACAGTATTTATGAAATATGTTAAACTATTTATGAAATATCCCACACTATTTATGAAATATCCCACACTATTTATGAATATAGAGCAATATAACCCACACTGTTTATGAATTATGCCATATTATTTATAAGGAAAGGGAGCAAAACAAAACAAAATCAATGCACATTGTTTATGAAAGGGATGAAAACAAACCAAATCAATCAACATTATTTATGAAATGGAGCAAACTGAATATTAGTCCAAAATAGCTACCAATATTTAAGTCTCCCTAGTAAAGCCACCTAAATAAGGTTGAGGTCTCCCCCGTAACTTTTCCTCGACATTTTAGACTACAGTACTGTCATTTGGAGATAAACAACATTCTAATTACAGTATTTACTACAAGTCTACAACAACACCAAAACTTCGGAATCTATCACAAACGAGATCCTATTTTCCAGAAAACTCTGTAACAAAAAAGCAGAAAACCCACAACACAACAGGTATCTAAATCTTGATCCAACACTTTAATTTTGACAAAGTAGCTAAAAGATCATGCAAGCAGTCGGGATGGGCAAAACGGTTACTCGCTCATTTAAACTTCACGGTTACGGTTATGGGTAACCGTTTAGATAAATAAACAGTTATGGATATAACCGTTTACCCGTGAAATATAAATGGGTGGTTATGAGTATTAACCGCTGTTATAAACAGGTAACCGTTTACCCATTTATTTTAGGGAGCTTTAATGAAAAGGGCTTAGACCAAGATTATTTTAATAAAAAACCACCCTATAGTTTTCTTTAACCAAAAGTATCTCAAAATTAACCATAAAGATTAGATTGCGTTCACAATGGATACCCTCACAAGTTCTCCTGACTTTAGACTAATGATCTCTAGAATTTAAAGCTGAGCAGAAGAACCGTCAACACCACTTGGCTGGAACATTTTACCACGGCCCGATCCCGAAGCTTCAGAAGAGTCAAAACTAATAGAAACTAGATCCAGTTTCAATGACCCCAGAAAACTCAGAGTTGGCACTGCAATAAAAACGGTTTCCCCATCGCTAACGTCTGCAGATGGAACCCCATGAACTTCAACATCTAATTTTGACATATCAAAGCGTCTAAACTTCAACTCACCCACATCACTAGAAAATAATTCAACTTCAGGGAATTGCCCAACATCAACAATCTTATGAAGGGAACCAACAAGTTGGCTCACATGCTCTTGTTCATGCATAGTCATGAAGTGGAGAGAGTATTTCCCTACCAAGTCTGCAACAGTAAACCCACATTTCTTCACAGTCCCCATGTCAAAGCTACAACAACGATGGGAAAAACAACATAAGTTCAGTAAAATGCAAAACCACATTACAACCATATTAATATATACAAATGAGCTAAAATATCATCTTTGTAAACGATAGACCAAAGATTAGATTGCGCGGGAAGGAAGGTACTAACACTGTCTCTTACAAAAGTACTGTGCAATCTAATCTTTGGTCTATCGTTCCCATTTGCTCTCTTAAAAATAGGAGCTTTAATGAAAAATTAACACTGTCTCTGGAAAAACCTAACACTGTCTCTGAAAAAACTAACACTGTCTCTGGAAACAGTGACTTAGATTCCAGAAACAATATTTCTTAAAATGTAGAAACAGTTTATTTTTACAGTTCAGAAACAGTGACCCGTCGTTATTATTGAATAGCATGCAGATCTCAAATTTATTTTCTGGAGAAACAAACGATGAACTCCACTGATGAAGAAAAATTGAAAAACATTACCTCAAATACATTATGAATATTAACGACGATCACATTTCAACGAAATAATACAAAATATAAATTAAATAGCATGAGGATCTATATTTTTGTTTCAAAGAAAAAGAAGAAGGTCTGTAAAACAACGATGAACTCCATTAATGACGAAAATCTGGAACTCAACCTTAAAAAGTTAGGGGTAAAATCGACAAATCATAATTGATTATAGTTAGACCATTTTTAGTTGGACTGCTTTAATATGGGCTTTGTACTAATCATTAAACAAAACTTATAACATGGTTTTTTTTATTAAAACAAAAATTTTTCAAGCCATTTTCATTAGTTTTCATTTTATTTTATATATGTAAAATTAACACAAACCATGTTCTCTATCAGACAAAACTAGGCATCTATGAGGGTGGCTAAGAGAGCTTGCTTCTGGCTCTGAGCAGCTGCAATGCTGTCACTGAGCTTTTGTGCAGTGTCGAAATCCTCAGCCTCGCAAGCCTCGCAAGCCTGTAATGCATCAAGTTCTCCAATCCCAAATCACCCCGAGGAAGAATGTGCTTCTCTGCTTCAACCCTTTGCCACTGTGCGTAGCTCCTCCTACACCTTTTAATTATTTTCTTGCAGAAATTAATACGGAAATGGTATTATTTCAATTAGGAATGGTATAAGGATTTAAAAAAATTAAAATACGGAAATGTATGATGACTGTATCTATAACGGTATTTGATTGTAAAAAAAAAGAAAATTATGATAATTTTTTTTTATTTTCAAGTTTTTTGAAAACATGTAGATGGGTGAAAAAGGGGTAATGGTAAAAAAAGAAAGATAAAAGGGTTAAAAAAGGTAAATGGGTATTAAACGGTTACGGTTAAATGGGTATGGTTAACCGTTTATAAACGATTATGGATATGGGTATAACCGTTTAGGCAATTATCCAACGGGCAAACGGTTATGCGGGTATGAGCATAAACGGTTATGGGTAAATAACCGCGGTTACCCGCCCGCCATAACCGTTGCCCATCCCCAAGTCAAACAATATAAGCTCTCAAATCTTATAGTCTCAAGGAAAAAAATGGCACGAATGTATTCGTCCCCTCTGCTCAATAAAAGCTATCAACAATTGGGCAACTCAAAAATCTCACTTTCCTATCAACAATATACATAATAATGCCTTTATATCGTAACTTATTGAAAAATAAAATTCCGAAAAATTGTCATCCACACAACTCAATTGTGTTAAGAACAAGGTGAATCGACAATGTATCAATTAAATTCATATGACTAAACAAAGACTTTCATGCCACGAAACTGAAATCTCAATGCAACAAGACAATTGGGAGATGCATATTGACAAACAGGGAAAGCAGAGAAGCAAATTCAAATCCAAGAACTTTGGTGGTCTATGGAAATTTGAAACCCCAATCTCAAAAATCATGATAAGGTAAAAATGACCTGTTGTCGGCATCATTGTCGCCGCTAAGCTTAGTGAAAACGATGAAGCTCGCCAGCTATGCCACAATCAGAAGGAGCACTCTCAAATTTCAAAATCTTTTACACACGTCTGCCCCGTTTGGCAATGAGAAGGAAATCACATGGCAAAATAACAATATAACCCAAACTAACACATAATATTGCTTGAACTATCCTAAATTAAACATGAAATTGATAAATAGTAGTTATCAAAATGCATTTTCTAATTTAAAATTGATAGATTATATGGAATCAAGAACATGCAAACAAGGATTTCACTTTAGTACCTTTTGTTTGGAGGGAACTTGTTGTTCCTCGGGAGTTTGTTGTTCAATTGGAAGTTGTTCACCGTCGGGAACTTGTTCTCCGGTCGTAATTTGTTGTTCTTCTGCCATTGTTGCTCGTCGGGAACTAGTTTCTCGTTAGAATTTGTTGTTTCCGGCAGGTCCTTTATAAATTTTGGTTTGAATTTTGCATTTGTTTGAAGTTTGAACTGGGTTTTGCGGAAAGGAGAGGGTGGTTGGTACAATTAATGGCGGTGCAGCGGAGGATTTAATGTAGTAACCGTTAACGGGCTTGGGTTATTTCCGTCAGGGTTATTTTGGGAAAGTTAACGTTATGCGGGTTGGGCTTTTAGTTCAGCCCACGTTTTTTGTTTTTTAAGGGCTTGGTTTATGTTCTTATGATTAAAACTTAAGCCCTTTTTATTAAATAATAGTTTAAGCTGGTTTTTCATTAAATAAAAGATAGTCCAAGCCCTTTTCGTTAACGCTCTCAATTAAAAAATCTAATTAATTCAAATGATGTGGCTGTCCACATCAAATGCCACCTAAGATGATATGAAAATATGGTACAAAAACATGGTATGAATAGTATTACTCTTCATCAGATACCCTAATCAAAGAAAGTGAGTCAAGGGTAGTTCTGATGTGTATTTACGACTCATCAACTTCAATTGCAATAAGTGCACTTGCTGAATTGTCAATAAATTCCAGCATTGATAAAGATGCTTGATATAATTAACCATATTCTTAGTATATTTTGGATATTATTTTGGAAGAATTTTGATACTTTGAATTGTATTTTAGATATAGGACTTTCGACTTCTTCTGGAGCAAAATGTGGTCAAGTAGATGAATTTTGGAGTAATTCTAGTTGGAGGACGTTCGTGAGTCACTTAGCTTGATCGTATCAAAATATCAGATTTTTATACCTAGTGGTGATTTTCTGGCGATAAAATAAAGGAGCGATGCGCAGTGCTGGAATAGTGACGTTTTGGGCTTGAATTGCGTTTTTGGAGCTCAAGATGACATCTGATGGGTTCATGGCCTTCTGTTCAGAACGTCCTGATCTTCAAAACAAGCTATTATGGGCCGGATTTGGAGGATATCTGAGGCTAAAACGTGGCTGGACAAGTACTTGGCAGATTCTCCTAGTTTAATTAGGACTTTATTTTCTAAGATATTTTATTTATTATTTGGTTTTCTAGTTGGAAAAAAAGACTATGTTTTAGGGTTGTGCGATGGCAAGGTAGAATATATTGGCTTTGCCGTTCTCACTTCTAGCTACGCTTATTATTATTCAACTTTGGAGACAGAGAACTTTGCTAGGGTTCTTGGAGATTTTCTACTTTAAGATGTTTTCAATCCTTTTCTTCTTAATAATATTTTCTATGATTTTAATTATGAATATGCGTAACTAATTCCCATTTGCTAGGGCAAAGCCTTGAGCCTTAGCATGAATATGTAATTTTTAGTCAATTGCTTATGATTGATTGCATGCACGCTTTGAATTATGGATCACTGTTTTAAACTATCTAATTGTCTTGATGACTGGCCACCATTAGGATGTTTAGACAAGTAATTGGATGCAATTCGGTCGGAATATCACTAGAGGATTGAGTATTGCTTCTTGTGATTGATAATTGTAATTTCATCTAAGGTGAATATTACGCTCTTAGGGGTTGCATGGTTTTTCAAAAGGTTTTCATAGAACTTAATGAGTCTTGCATGTTCATATTTGATATGAATATCACAGACGGATTGCATGTTAGATATACGTTCTTGCTTGAATATCACGAGGAGAATATATATTAGGAAAACCTAACCTTCAAAGTGGCATGTGTAAATCATAAGCAATTGGTAGAAATTCATATGATTGCTAGGTGATGGTGGAACCCTAGTGCTTTTATAAATTGGTATTTAAAATTCTTTTCTTTCATATTAGTTTTTAATTAAAATTCGTTTTAAATATTACTCAATTTCAAAATCATCTTTCTCAACTTTTAATTCTAAGTAGTTAATTAGGAATTGTTTTTACATAAATTATTAAATAGTCATTGAGGAGAACGACCTTGCATGAGCATCTATACTACAATATCTTTGTATTCTTGCAAGTATTTTATGTGTTTTTATCCCTACTTTTGTAGGTGGTAAAAATCCCTATCAATGCTTGCGGAATAAAAGGGACAAACATGGCTTGAAAGCAGATCCAACGGAGATAGAGGTGAATTGATGTCTCAACTGTTGTACGGATAAGCTCAAATGTTAAAATTCCCCAAGAGGCAGGAAGAGGAATCCTCCAAATCTTAAAGATGAGATTATAAAACTTCCCATCAATAGTTGGAATCAAACCAGGAAAGGAGATAATTGGAATTGAATCCCATAATAAGACGAAACAGACGTAGTAATCCAACTATCATGCCATAGCTAATTCAGATAACTCATATGACATCTTATATTAGATTGAAGAATAATCCACAAGATTCAGAATGAAATAGAAAATGAAATAGACAAAATAATCCAATTGTCGCGGTTGATTTAACTCATAACTCAGAAGGCTCATCTGATAAATATAGAAAGACTAATAAACGAAATAATCCAACTGTCGCACACGGTCTAACTAAGAACTTAGCAGACCCGTCTGGTTGATAAGAAGAACGAAATAATTCAACTGTCATGTCTGGTCTAACTCAAAACTTAGATACATTTGGTGCCCTAAATTAGACCAAATTAGACAATTGTATTTCTTTCATATCATACATGCATACACAAGGACAATAGCACTTGCAACAAACCCCTGCAAGCTTCGACTCATTTACAATACCCTGCACATATTCATACACACCGCAGAAAGCCCCATGCAGCGCCGCAACCCTATACATATTCATACACACGTCTCTCCACACACACACACACACACACACACACACACACATATATATATATATTTTTTTTTTAATTTTTTTTTTAATTTTTTAATTTTTAATTTTTTAATTTTTTTAATTTTTAATTTTTAATTTTTAATTTTTAATTTTATGCTATATATACACACCACCTACATTTCCGCACGTATATATAATATATAGTTGGGCTACTTTCTTAATTTTCTTCCTTTTTTGAAGAGTAGTTCATTATAAATGAAGTATGTAAGTGAATTCAACACACCATTTTTCTTCCGTTGCATACCCGTGTTTATTTATGGCCTATAGATTAAACAAATTAAAAGAAAATTGAGGGATAAAAACAAAATAAGAGTGAGCAAACGGAGAAAAATGGGTGCCTGACTTACTGATTAAACAAATTAAATAAAAAAGGGATAAAAAGGCTTAGTTTGACGTAAGGAATGAAAGATGGATGAACAAAACTATACGTTAGAGCTCAGTCGTCAAACTACTATCATAACCTACCCTTTGACACGCTTCAAATATGGTAAAGAATAAAATTATGACTCATCAACTCCAGTTGCAATAATTAAGTGCACTTGCAGAATTGGCAATAAATCCCAGCATTGACAAAAAAAATACATGATGCTTGTTGAATGAAAGGGACAAACATATTGAAAACAGAGATAGAGATCAACTAAAGTCTCAACTGTTGTACGGATAAGCTCGAACCTTAAACTTCCCCAAGAGGTAGGAAAAGAAATCCTCCAAATCCTGATGATGATACTAGAAAATTTCCATCAAAAGTTGAAATCAAACCAGGAAAGGAAACAATTGGAATTAAATCCCATAATAAGATGAAATAGGTGAAGTAATCTAACTGTTGTGCAACAGCTAATTCAGAAAACTCATATAGTCTCTCGGTTTAGATTGACTTAGGTAACTCACAAACATTAGAACATAAATCATTCACATAGTTACCCATTCACTACTACAAAATGGCCTTATAGTGTCAGTAGATGGGGTCGGTTTAATATAATATAGTGACGGACTAGACAGTTGTGACACTTATTGAACATGACGTCGGATTTACTGTCGCTTATAAGCTTATAAGCGTCATAAACATTTAATGTCGCTTTTAAATCGACGTAAACATTTAGTGTCACTTTAAAACCGACATACATTTTAATAATTTTTAAATACTAGTGTCACTTTAAGTAAAACAATGTCGCTTTAAATATAACATTGTCGCTTTTAAGCGACATTATGAGTGTCACTTATAACCGACACTAAATTATTTTTTAAAATATTTTGAAACCCATTGTCGCTTTAAATTAGTTTTTTTTTTAATATTTTGAAACCCAGTGTTTTCTTCTTCCTTTCTTGCGTTTTTCTTATTTGTTCTTCCTATTGACAAACCCCTCCCCGTGTGTTCTCTCTTGCATCTTTCTTATTTGTTCTTCCAACTTCATTTATTCCTTCTTTAGAGCAGTAAGTTTTTCTTGCTTGTAATATTTTTATTTTCTCCTCTTATGTTTAATTTTTATTTTCTCCTCTTATGTTTAATTTTTATTTACAATTTATTTTTTGTAGAGAATTTATTTGAGCTAGTTGAGTACATAAAGAATTGATCGACGACAGAATTCTTCCATAATTCAGGTTTTTATCACTAAATTCTTTAATTTTTAAATTGTATGATACACAAGTTTATTTATTTAAAAATTCTAATTTAAGTACATAGATAAATTTCTACTATTTTTGTTAAATTAATAAATATTTAATCTAATTAATTAATTTTGTCACTTGAATTGTAGTGAGAAAATGGAAATGAATAATATTTATAAGCATTTATGTTAAATTAACAATATTAAATATAACATGAACTTGTAATATTTAGTAATATAAGAATATATTATGTTAAATTAATTTGTTTTGCACTCTAATTGTTATTTTAATTTGTTTTTGTTGTTATTTTGATAACTTTTGGTTGTCATTTACTAGAATAGATTAGATGAGCATAATTTTGATAATTTTTTGTTGTTATTTTAATTTTTTTTTACTATAATAGGTGTTGAAAATTAAAAAATTGCAATCATGGTAGAGTTCGAGGGTTGAAAGATAGAAATTGAAAATTCTAATAGTTATGCCTACATGATAGGGATTGAAAGATTGTAGGCATCTTAGTGTCAACGTAATATTTTGCCCTCGTAAAGTGGTAAAACATGGACAAGAGTTGGTTGATGATACCCCGAAATGGAGACTTTTTTTAGGTTGCTTGAAGAGGCGGATCAAGATTTGTGGCCAGGTTGAAATTGGAAGCAGTTGTAAGACTGTATCAAATCAAGTGTTTAGCGGGAATGCCAGACGATATCTTCACCACTTTACTGGAGTTAATTAAAAGAATGTTGCCTGAATGAGATTGTTTGCCTGAATCCTGTTGTGAAGCTTTTCTCAAAAGTTTAAACCTTGCCAATGGAACTCAAAGCTTGCATGTTATTCCTTTTACAAAATCCTCAATTTTCATCAATCTTCACGACATAAGATTTTGTGGTATCCACTTCTGTAAATATTTTAAATTGACGATCAAATTAGTTCATTGTATTCCTATAGGATCAAGGAGTGTAGCGGTAAAAAATCATCAAAATCGGAGTTAAAATAACCGTTAAATCATGATTTTTCGTTTATAATCGTAAAAAAGTTTTGTCTCCTTACTTGATCTCTGAATGTTTGTTTTTTTGCAATTTTTGGCATATGCAATCTCGAAGCATATATAAACAAGTTTGACGGTTGGATCGTTGAAATTAGTTTCGTAGAATGCGTATCCCATCAAAATGATAGATTCACTAACACTTAGAGTTTATTTATATTTTCATTAAGTATAACATAAGAATTTGTGGTATCCAGTAGGGTAAATATTTTAAATTTAAGATCGAGCTCATTCATTGTATTCATATAGGGTCAAAGAGTGTAGCTGTAAAAAATCATCAAAATCAGAGTTAAAATCACCGTTAAATCATGATTTTTCGTTTATAACCGTTGAAAAGTTTTGTCCCGTTACTTGATCTTTGAATGTTTGTTTTTTGCGATTTTTGGCGTATGCAATCTCGAAGCATAAATAAACAATTTTGATGGTTGGATCGTTGAAATTAGTTTCGTAGAATGCGTATCTCATCAAAACGACAGATTCATTAACACTTAAGAGTTTATTTATACTTTCATTAAGAATAACATAAGATTTGTGTGGTATCCACTAATGTAAATATTTTAAATTGAAGATCGAATTCATTCATTGTATTCATATAGGGTCAAGGAGTGTAGCTGTAAAAAATCATCAAAACCGGAGTTAAAATAACCGTTAAATCGTGATTTTTTGTTTGTAACCGTCAAAAAGTTTTGTCCTGTTACTTGATCTCTGAATGTTTGTTTTTTTTGTGATTTTTGGCGTATGCGATCTCAAAGCATATATAAACAAGAACGGTTGGATCAATGAAATTAGTTTCGTAGAATGCCTATCCCATCAAAATGATAGATTCACTAACTCTTAGAGTTTATTTATACTTTCATTAAGGGGTATATTACACTTTCATACCTCAGGTTTGGGGTCTATTTCAATTCCTTACAACATCTTCAAAACATTTCACTTTCATACCTTAAGTACTATTTTATTTCAAAATAATACCTCCGTTACATTTTCCATCCATTGATCCGTTAAGTGCTGACGTGGTTGCCAACGTGGCACACCACGTGGCAAAAAAAATAATTTTTTAATTAAAAAAAAAACCAGTTGGATCTTAAAAAAAAAAAAAAAAATGAAAGCCATCCCATCTCCCCAACCCCCCACAAACCCAGAAACTTTCACCCTACCCACACCTGCCCAACTCCTTTTCCCTTTCCTCCCAGCGACCCACCTTCTTCCGCCCTCACCCTCGCGACCTCACCATCCCACCCACCACCCCCCCGCGCATCTCCCCCATCCCCGGCTCCCCCCTCCCGACCTCCCCATCCTTCCCCCCGGCGGCCTAACCCTTCCCCCCCCCCCCCCCCCCCCCCGGGCAGCGAGCTCACCTTCCCTCCCCCACGACCTCACCCTCCTTCCCCCCTCGAGCCCCGCACGACCCACCTCGCCCAGAACCCCTATTCTCCATCCCCCCATCTGTGCCCTGCTCGTTGGCAAGTCGGTCGGCTCCGACAACGAGGTATGCATTTAATTTTGTCCTTCAAATTTTGAATTTTTTTTGGTGCTTGGTGGTGGTCTGGTTTGCTAAGGGTGGGTGGGTTATAGATCAGAGAAGGGAGGGTGGGGGTGAAGAAGAGAAAGGGCTCGGGGAAGGTGGGGGTGGGGTGGGGGTTTGTTGGGTTTCTTGATGGGAGGGGAGGTGAAGAGAGTGGAGAAGATGGAGGTGGGTTTTAGGGGGGGGGTGGGGGGTTGCGGGGAGCTAGGTTTCATTTATTTATTTAAGATCCAGGTGGTTCTTTTTAATTAAATTTTTTTTTTGGCCACGTGGTTTGCCACGTTGGTAACCACGTCAGCACTTAACGAATCAATGGATGGAAAATGTAACAGATGTATTATTTGGAATAAAATAGTACTTAAGGTATGAAAGTGAAATGTTTTGAAGATGTTGTAAGAAATTGAAATAGACCCCAAACCTGAGGTATGAAAATGTAATTTACCCTTCATTAAGTATAACATAAGAATTTGTGGTATCCACTAGTGTAAATATTTTAAATTGAAGATCGAGCTCATTCATTGTATTCATATAGGGTCAAGGAGTGTAGCTGTAAAAAATCATCAAAATCAAAGTTAAAATCACCGTTAAATCATGATTTTTCGTTTATAACCGTTGAAAAGTTTTGTCCCGTTACTTGATCTCTAAATGTTTGTTTTTTGCGATTTTTGGCTTATGCAATCTCGAAGCATATATAAACAATTTGATGGTTGGATCGTTGAAATTAGTTTCATAGAATGCGGATCCCATCAAAACGATAGATTCATTAACACTTAAGAGTTTATTTATACTTTCATTAAGAATAACATAAGATTTGTGTGGTATCCACTAATGTAAATATTTTAAATTGAAGATCAAATTCATTCATTGTATTCATATAGGATCAAGGAGTGTAGCTATAAAAAATAATCAAAATCGGAGTTAAAATAACCGTTAAATCTTGATTTTTCGTTTTATAACCGTCGAAAAGTTTTGTCTCGTTAATTGATCTCTGAATGTTTGTTTTTTGCAATTTTTTGTTGATGTGATCTCGAAGTATATACAAACAAGTTTGACGGTTGGATCGTTGAAATTAGTTTTGTATAATTCGTATCGCATCAAGTTCAATGGTGTGTGTATATATATTTATTAAGTAGATTTAAATTTATTTATTTAGAATGCATAACACTTAAGAAATTGAATGGTATGTATATTTAAGCTGATCCAATGGTCACCAATTTTTAAAATTTAATTTAATATATATAGATATATATAATTATTATAGTTTTTAGGGGTATAAAATTGTTACACTAATATATATAATTATTATAATATTTTAAGGTTATAAAATTATAAAATTAATATATATAAAATTATAGTATTTGAAATATTAGGCGGGAAATTTCCCGCTTGTTTGCATGAGGAAATGGATGGAGAGACTTAGTGTCGGTTTTAATCGACGCTAGTGTCATTAAAGCGACGCTAGGTGAATTTCAAAAAGTGTGTCAGAAGTTGGCATCGGTTAAAACTGATGCTAGTTTCATTAAAGCGACGCGAGTTTCATTAAAGCGACGCTATGTGAATTTCAAAAAGTGTGTCAGAAGTTGGCGTCGGTTTAAACCGACGTTAGTTTCATTAAAGCGACGTGAGTTTCATTAAAGCGACGCTATGTGAATTTCAAAAAGTGTGTCAGAAGTTTGCATCGGTTTTAACCGACGCAAACTAAGTACCCATATTTAAACCCATCTCTTTCCCATTTCAACCGTGCTATCATTTCTCCCCTAATTTTAGACTTTCTTCTTCTCCTTCCCCATTTCATCTGTGCGTCCCATTCTTCCTCCTTTTCAGTTTTTCCTCAACTCCTTCCCCATTTTCTTTGGATCACCAATTTGAAGATCAACATTCTGAGGAACTCCAATTCGAGGAGGAAGAGCTTGAAGGTGTTCATTTTTAAATTATTATGATTATTAATTTTAGTTTCTATTTTGTATTCTAACTAGTTTTATGCTTAACTTGAAAATATATTTTTGTTTCTTGGTTTTTAATTGTTTTTTTCTGTATTTATGCATGTTGGATCTGAAGAGCAAGGACACTAGAAATCGCAGATCCATAATTTTTGAAAGGTATAAAACCTGAGTTTAATCTATAGAGATTAGAGCCCTAATGTTGAAGTAGTAAAGTATTGGAGCACTGATCTGATGGCAAGCATGGCAGCATGGAGTTGCTAGTATTATCTATGGCAGTATGGAGCTACAAAATATGTGGTCTTCAACAAAGGCAAGCATAGGAAAGCATCATGGCAGTTGCTAGTATTATATGCAAGCATGGAGCTCTTATTAGTATTATATGTAATTGTTAGTTTTTTTTATCTTCATCTTGTAACCGGTTCTCTAATGGCTCCTATATATGTGTTATTTGTACTTCCTTATTTATATGAAATAGAATACATTTAACAAGAAATTCTACACCCAAAAGACCCCAGTTGAATTCTCGAATAAATTGAATCTGTGAAGTTTGCATCTCATTTACCATCTGTGTAGGAATGCATGATAATTATTTTATTTATCGAGGTGTTGGGTAATGTCGGTTAGGACTGACAATAGATTGAGTATTTTATTTGTTAGCTGCTAGTTGACGTCGTTTATGACTGCCATCATGTCAAAACATCATGTCGCTTTAAACCGACGTAAGATTGGATATTTTATAATTTAATTGCTAATTTGCGTTGCTTTAAACCGACGTTAGTGTCAGTGTCAGTGTCACTTTAAATCGACATTAGTATTAGTGTCGCTTTAAACCGACGCTGCGTAGTGGCAGATTAAGCATACAAACCGACATTGAAGCCCTTTCGCGACGCTAGCATTAGTGTCGCTATTCCAATCCGACATTGCATTGTTTTATGTCGGATTTTTGCTAAATTTCCGACAGAAATTGGGTTTCTTGTCGGTTTTTGCTTCGCCAGTGATAGGGTATATTGTAGTAGTGATTGTGCCTATGCTAACTCAGACTCAGAAAGCTCGTTTGGTTAGCTCAGAACTCAAAAGGCTCGCTTAATATAGTCAAACGAAAAAGGTCGGTGCCTCAAATTAGATTAAATTGGTTAACACATCACCTAGCATTGTTATGTATGCAAGAAACCTTGTAAGCTGCGACTCTTTTACGATACCCTGCACATTACATTTTCTTAGTACACTCCTGAAAGTAAAACTAAAAATAAAAAAGATTAAAGAAGAAAGCCTTATTGGTCTTATTGGCTTATGATAATACAGCACACACTGGAATGACCACGACAAAGCGCAGAAAAACTCATGCGGCGCCGCAGCCCTTTAGATATTTATACACACCTCCATTTATTTGTACTATATATATGCACACCCTACTATATATATGAAGCACTGAAGAGTACCTTGTGCAACTTTATTTACCAAGCCACCACCTTTGATCTCCGTACCTTCAAGTTTGATTTACATCATGCACCCCAGAGACGAAGGCATTGTTTCCCAGCAATTTATATCCGCGAAACAGCTGCCGAAATTCCCTTGATCTGCCACCACCAGAAGATCAAGCGATGCTTCCGTCCATATCGAGTCATCAAACACCGGAAAGCTCTCGCTCATGTTCCCCCAGAATATCCCATCCATTCCTTCATTGTTCAAACCACTAGTCATATTCTCCTCCACGTTCATGCCCCCCTGCTCCGGCTGGGTCTCAGCCCGACGAGAATTATAATTTCCGGGGGGCTGATCCACCTTCACGTTCGCACGATTATTGCAGATAACTAGGTACTGCACCGGGGTTTGGTTTGGAATTTGAGGTGGCACGCTGGGATTGGCGGACGAGGGAAATACCTGATGCTGCAGGTGCGGGTTCAATTGATGACGGTGATATTTAGGGGCTTGTTGATTTGGAAAATTGAGCTTCGCCTGGGAACCGTAGAGCTTCCGGGCGTCGGCTTCATAAGCCAGAGCAGCCTCATAGGAGGTGTCGAAAGTCCCAAGCCAAAGCCGGGACCCGCTGTTGGGCTCGCGGATTTCCACCACCCATTTCCCCCACGTCCTTTGCCTGACGCCCTTGTAAGTGCACATAGCGTTCTTCGGCCCTCCTTTCCCCCTCATGCAACCCTTGTCCCTGCGCTGGCCGCTTCGCTGGCTTCTTCTCCGCAACCCCAACACTGCTACTACCAGCAACCATCTCCGAGTTCGACATTGTGAGAATTTTTTGAGAAGAATCGAGAATTTTTTTCGTGATTATTATTTTTTTAATTCGGATGGTGAGTTTGAGAAACCATAACCCGAAACGGTGGTGGTACTTATTTGTTGGAAGTTCAAATAAAAACGTTATTTCAATGTTAGTGTGCTGCTAGCTGTTTCTTTTGACTCATGCTTCCTGCACTTACCCAAATTAAATGCTTCTTCTCGGTGCTAGCCGAAATGTGGTTGCAACCTCTGGAATAATGTAGTGTGTGTGTTCAGACGTCTAAAGCTGCTGCAAGTAAAGACTTTGAACACCTTCATTTATTTTGCATGAATAGATTTCAACACTAGGTTTAGGAAGTCTTTGTTTGCATTTGTTTATTAAAACCACTTCTGTGGTTCTTTTGTTTTTGCAAGTAAAAGAAAACCTTCCCGTAAGGCTCTTTGTAATCCCATTCCATTTCAGCAGTTGAGTTTGAAAACTCCTTTTAATATATCAAAGTGCAAGTGTTTTGCCGAAGCTTGTTGTTTCCCTCCTTTCTCTATTTCTTTTGTCCAAATTTATTGAGAGTGATAGTGAGAGGTGTGAGAGTTAGAAAACTTATCACCCACATATTTTGGTATTGAGTTAGTAAACTTTGAATACCAACAATTGGTATCAGAACCAGAATATCTTTCTGGCAAGTGCAGCAGTTATGGCGTCCAACTTAGTGCAGCTCCAGGTTCCCACACATTGAAGAAAGAAAATTATGAAAGATGGTGCATCCAGTTCAAAGCATTGTTTGGATCACATGAGCTATGGGAAGTTGTCAGTAATGGGTATGTTGAACCCACTATTGAGCAAGAAGCCGCCTATAATGCAGATCAAAGGAACACTCTTAAGGACTTACGAAAGAAGGACAAGAAGGCGTTATATCTTCTTTATCAAGGATTAGAAGATTCAACGTTCGAGAAGGTTGCAGAAGCAACAACCAGCAAGCAAGTTTAGGACACTTTGAGCACAATTTACAAAGGAGTAGATCGAGTAAAAAGAGTCTGGCTTCAATCATTAACAGCAGATTTTGAGGCTACTCATATGAAAGAAGGAGAAAACATTTCAGACTACTACTCTCGACTACTTGTAATTGTGAATCAAATGAAAAAGAATGGCGAGAGGCTTGACGATGTTCTTGTCATGGAGAAAATCCTTCGGTCACTCACATCCAACTTTGAGCATGTGGTGACTGCCATTGAGAAATCCAAGGATTTGGAGACAATAAGCGCAAAGGAACTGCTAGGATCCCTCCTAATTCATGAGCAACGCATTCAGAAGAATGCAAGCCCCACAACGCTAGAGCTAGCTTTAGAGTCAAAGTTGAATATTGACAAACCAAATGGAGGTCGTGGACAGTGGAACTCATGTTGTGGCAGTTCATCTAATCGTAGCCGAGGATGAGGCCAAGGAAGAGGTCGAGCCTATGCACAAAATCGAGTTCAGTCTTAAGAGTGGAGATCTGCTCGAGAAAAGACGCATATCCAGTGTCATAATTGCAAGCAATATGGACATTATGCCAATGAATGTTCACATAAAAATGGTGAGCATGTCAACATGGTAGAATCAAGTGGAAATGCTGGTGAGGAACTTACAGTCTTACTAGCACACCATGATTCTAGTAGCCAACAAGATGTTTGGTACTTGGACTCTGGTGCAAGCAATCATATGTGTGGAAAGGAGTTTTTTGCCGAACTCAAAGATAGGGCCTATGGATATGTGAGTCTTGGTGACTCCTCAAAGCTGCCAGTTGAAGGCAAAGGGAAGATCAAGATCATCCAGAAGAATGGTAGAGAAGAATACATCTCCGATACCTACTACATACTAGGTATGAAGAACAACATTCTGAGCATTGGTTAACTGCTCCAGAAAGGGTACATTATACATATGGAGAATATGCTTCTTACTCTCAAGAATGCAAAGGAGAAAGCTTATTGCACGTGTTCGAATGTCAAAGAACCGAATGTTCCCGTTGAATTTGAATACAAAGATTGGAAGCTGCAGCGTTGGTGTGATGGAAGATGAGTCATGGAAATAGCATCTTCGGTTTGGCCATCTTCATTTCAATGCCTAAAGTTATTGGCAAGTGGAGGAATGGTTCATGGTTTACCTTAGATTGAATCCACAAGCCAAGTATGTGAAGGTTGCGTGCTTGGCAAGCAAGCACGACTCTCATTCCTTGTTGGTGATGCATGGAGAGCAAAGGCACCATTGCAGTTGGTGCACACAGATATATGTGGTCCGTTGGATCCTATGTCCTGTGGAGGTAATAGGTATTTTCTTACCTTCATTGATGATTTTAGTAGGAAGACTTGGGTTTATTTTTTCAAGGAGAAATCGGCTACCCTAAGAGTTTTCAAGGAGTTCAAGGCACTCACAGAGGCTGAAAGCAACCACAAGCTTATGACTGTGAGATCAGACAGAGTTGAAGAGTACATTTCAAAAGCTTTCCAAGCATACTGCAAGGAGCAAGGAATTAGGCATCAACTGACTGCTGCCTATACCTGATAACAAAATGGGATAGCTAAAAGAAAGGATCGAACCATCTTTGACATGACAAGGTCCATGCTTAAAGAGAAGAATTTGCCAAAAGAATTGTGGGCAGAAGCTGTAGCTTGTTTAATTTATTTGTTGAATCAATGTCTGACAAAGAGTGTTAAGAGGATGACACCACAAGAGGCTTGGAGTGGATATAAGCCGAATGTTGCACACCTAAGAGTTTTTGGGTGTGTTGCATATGCTCAGGTTCTAGAAGCTAAGAGGAGGAAGCTCGATGATCGAGGTGAGAAGTGTGTGTTTGTGGGCTATAGTGAAGAGTCCAAGGCATATAAGCTCTACAACCCACTAACTGGCAAATTAGTGGTTAGTAGAGATGTCGTCTTCAGTGAGGAAGAGGTATGGAAGTGGAACAACAAAGAAGTTAGTAAAGAGAAGATTGTTTCCACTGATTTTGAAGAACCAGAAGTTGTACCACCTGTTGAGCAACATACCTCTCAATCAATCACAACAACTCTATTGCACAGAACTGCAAGGAATGGTCCTACATCCAGTGAAGAAAGCATCTCATCAACTCCAGTGAGGCTAAGAAGTCTCACCGATATTTATGGACAAGAAGAAGAAGAATGAACTAACCTTTTCTACTTGTATGTAGACCACGAGCCTCTCTCATTCAATGAAGTTGTGGAAGAAGATCATTGGAGAATAGCCATGGAGGAAGATATCCATGCCATTGAGAAGAATGACACTTGGGAGTTGACAAAGCTCCCACTAAATCAGAAGGCTATTGGTGTCAAGTGGGTGTAAAAGATCAAGCGCATTGCAGATGGAAATGTGGATCGATACAAATCAAGGCTTGTAGCAAAGGGCTACAAACAGAAGTATGAAGTGGACTATGATGAAGTCTATGTTTCAGTTGCAAGACTTGACACGGTAAGATTGCTAATCTCTCTTGCCACTCATCATAAATGGAAAATTTATCAACTAGATGTCAAGTCAGCCTTCCTTAATGGAGTTCTTGAGGAAGAAGTGTATGTGGAGCAACTGAAAGGCTTCCAAGTACAAGGAGAAGAAGATAAGGTGTATTGTTTGAAGAAGGCTTTGTACAGCCTCAAGCAAGCACCACGAGCTTGGAACTCAAGGATTGATAACTACCTTCACCAAAATGGATTTCAAAAATGTCCATACGAGCATTTAGTTTACATGAAGAATGGTGCAAAATGGGAGTTCTTAATTATTTGTCTCTATGTAGATGACTTGTTGTTTACAGGAAAAAATGAACCAATGTTTTGTGAGTTCACACAATCCATGTTCAGTGAATTCGAGATGACTGACAATGGATTAGTGTCATACTTTCTTGGCATAGAGGTGAAGCAAGAAAGTGATGGTATCTACATCTCTCAACAAAAGTACAAGAGAGACATACTGGAGAAGTTCAATATGGACAAGTGCAATGCTGTTAACACTTTAGTTGCAATTGGATTAAAGTTGTCTAAAGAAGGAGAAGGTGAGTTTGTAAACTCAACTGTGTACAAAAGCCTCGTTAGAAGCCTGAGGTACCTTACAATCACAAGACCGGATATAGTTTATGGTGTTGGACTCATGAGTCGATACATGGAAGCACCAAGGGAGTCTCATTGGCTGGCTGCCAAGAGAATTTTGAGGTACATAAGAGGTACTCTAAACTATGGTCTGTTGTATAATTTTGGTGAAGATGTAAAATTATTTGGTTATTCAGATAGTGATTGGGGAGGTGACCAAGATGAAAGGAAAAACACAACTAGCTATGTGGTTTTTCTAGGATCAACAACTTTCTCATGGACTTTAAAGAAGCAATCAATTGTTGCTTTGTCATCGTGTGAAGCCGAGTACGTTGTTGCAGCCTCAACGGTGTGTGAGGCAATTTGGTTAAGAAATCTGTTGAAATCCTTATGTCATCCACAAGTGGAATCTACTGTGATTCATATGGATAACATGTTTGCAATCAAGCTTGCAAAGAATCCTGTTCAACATGGAATGAGTAAGCACATTGATACCAGGTTCCATTTTCTGAGGGACCATGTGAAGCAAAAGACAATTGAGCTTGTCTATTGTCACACCAAGGAACAAGTGGTAGACATCTTCACAAAGCCACTACCAGTTGAATCATTCCGGCTATTGCGTGACATGCTAGGAATGAAGGCATTTTGATTTGAGGGGGAGTGTTGGAAGTTCAAATAAAAACGTTATTTCAATGTTAGTGTGCTGCTAGCTGTTTCTTTTGACTCATGCTTCCTGCACTTACCCAAATCAAATGCTTCTTCTCTGTGCTAGTCGAAATGTGGTTGCAACCACTGGAATAATGTAGTGTGTGTTCAGAAGTCTAAAGCTCCTGCAAGTAAAGACTTTGAACACTTTCATTTATTTTGCATGAATAGATTTCAACACTAGGTTTAGGAAGTCTTTGTTTGCATTTGTTTATTAAAACCACTTGTGTGGTTCTTTTGTTTTTGCAAATATAAGAAAGCCTTCCTGTAAGGCTCTTTGTAATCCCATTCCATTTCAGCAGTTGAGTTTGAAAACTCCTTTTAATATATCAAAGTGCAAGTATTTTGCCAAAGCTTGTTGTTTCCCTCATTTCTCTATTTCTTTTGTCCAAATTTATTGAGAGTGATAGTGAGAGGTGTGATAGAGTTAGAAAACTTATCACCCACATATTTTGGTATTGAGTTAGTAAACTTCTAAATACCAACACTTATATGACGGAGGAAGGCAAACATGATTGAAACGTGGCTTGTGGAGGATTAGGGCTTGAATACTTGGCATGGTGAACTGGAGATATCGTGTCCATGGCTAGTCTCACTATTTAAATCTCTAATACACACTTGGCTTACACCTTTGTTTGCTTTCTTGCTCAGGTGGCAATCGGAGAGGAGTAAAATTCCAGTTTTTCTTTCTCATTTTTCATTTTTTTATTAAATCTGAAATACAGTTACATAGTAGATTCACGTCGGATTTTTAACTCAGAGATAAATCGTAATGGATGAATAACATTAGGAGAGAAAAGTTTTAAACTATACAGAAAACTGACTGAGTGTGTCTTTCTGAAGTTGACTGGAAGTTGAGATAAGGGATAATGAATGAATAACATTAGGAGAAAACAAATCTTAAACTGTACCGAAAACCTTTCTGAAGTTGACTGAAAGTTAAGATAAGTGAGAAATGGGAGAGAAAATTGTTAAACTGTAGAGAAAACTGAGCATGTCTTTCTGAAAACTGGAAGTTGAGAGAAAACTTAAAACGGTACAGAAAACTAAGCATATGTATGAATAAGCAGGAGAGGAAAGATTCTTAAACTGTACAGAAAACTTACTGTCTTTTTGAGTTATAAGTGAGAAATAGATGAATAAGAGTAGGAGATAAAATTCTTAAACTGTGCAAAAAACTGATTGAGTTTGTCTTTGTGTGAATCTTACTGAAAGTTGAGATAAGTGAGAAACTTGTTGACAGTTGAAACAAGGTGTTTGTTTATCATTTTTTTCAAAATATTCGGAAAAGAAAGTGTGTGGCATATATGAAGGTATTTTTTTTTCTTTCTCTAAGGAGGTATTTTGGACGATGGTATCCGTTTTTAAGGGTTAAGTTTATGTTAACAATACAAGAAATCAACGTCAGATATTAAGTTATAAAATTATTTCGAATATTGATTAAAGTTATAAAATTTTAACCTAAGATAAATAGAAAGGAACAAATGGTGTAGATACAACAAGATAGATTAATAAGTTTTAGTACATCAAAATCATTTGTTGTGATAGTATAGACTCACAATTAGGGGTGGGCAAAAGGGTATAGGAACCGCAGGTCGGGGCGGGTCCAAAAATTATAAATACAAAACGGGGCGGGGTGGTTCTAGAAATGGGAAAAAAAGGGGCCCCTAGCCCGAACTGTTGATTTCCTACGTTGATTTCATCCTCTCTCTCTCTCTTATTCTTGTCTGGGACTCCCAAGACTCCATTCCATTCTCAGACTCAATTCACTTGACTCTCTCCTCTCTAGATCTCTCATCCCTTGATCTCTCATCCTTGAATCTCCTTTCCTCTCTCGCCACCACCATCATCATCAAACCTCGATCTCTCATCCTGATTCGCTCATGACAAGCCTGGCCCTGATATTCTCCCAAACACTAGGGTAGGTATGTGCTGGCCGACACCTGAAGGTGGCGAAACCATATTAGAATGCATGAGAACAAGAAGTAAATAAGACTTATAAATTTAAATATAATTAATATGCAATTGAGGAACGTGTTCAGCGTATACAACTAATCTAGAACACTAAAAAGAAATAATATAAAATTTAATGAACAAAGGAGTGGGTCCTACACCGAAAGGACTCGAAGATGCCGATGCGAGAGTACCTTGACTCCGGGATTGTACGCCTCGATTCTAAATCCTAAGGGGGCGCAAAACAAACATGAACGGACCAAGTTGATATATATATATATATATATATAATACTAAAACAGTTATCAACGTACTAACCCCCAAAGTTTTATGAAACCTCATAGCATAATATGTAATAGGTTTTCCGAAAACCTTAGCATGCCATAAAACCTTTCATAAAACATATATCGTAAAGTGTGCTAAATAGTGGTGTCATATGTAAGTATCTTCTGGCCGAAGCCATCTACCAACCCTTGGCCGAAGCCAATATAAGTATCTCCCGGTTGAAGCCATCTACCAACGCCCGGCCGAAGCCAATGTAAATATCTCCCGACCGTAGCCATTTATCAACGCTTGGCCGTAGCCAATATAAGTATCTCCTAGCCGTAGCCATCTACCAATGCCCGGCAGAAGCCAATATAAGTATCATCACTCGTAGGCAGACCAGTGACCACTAGATACGCACAAAAACATTGAATATAATATTTCCAAACATAGGTACATATATCTCAATACATCTTCATAGTATATAGTCATCCATCATATATACTACAAAGAAGTGTAAAAACATGTTCATAAATAGTATATAGTCATCCATCATATTTACTATAAAGAACAGAAGTTCGATAAAGTATGGTATTCCAAAATATTCTTAGTAAAGCATGATAATCATAAAGTGTAAATCTAATTTACTCATAAAATATTTCATAAAACGTAACCATTAAATCATGCTTTTTATGTATGCATTTCTACTATTAAAATATGCATTTTAGAAGGGGTTTACTCATAGATACTTCGCCGCCGAAGAGCCACGCAAACTAGCGAAGCCGGAAACGACACAATAAATACACCTAAGCACATAAAGGGTCCAATTAATAAAACTCTATTCAAACGATTGAATTTGGGAAAATGGATGTCGAAAACGAACTCGGGACGTCGAAATTAGCCTAGGAGGGGTCCCGGGCAAAACCCAAAAAAGTCAACCTAAAAGTGAACATTGACGGGTCAACGGTCAACGGTCAAAGTCAACGGTCAGCCCGGGTCGGTCAAACGGGTTTGGGTCAACTAGGTTTAGTGCTTAAGGTTTGGACTTGGGTTAGGGTTAGGTTTATGTGGGTTGGGCTTTGGGTTAAAAGGTTAATAGTTTTAAAGATTGGGCCTGGGTTAGGGCCGAGTTACAAGGCCCATGGGTTTGGATCTAAGTTGGCTCAGTGGGCCGAAGGCCCTAGGTTGTGGGTCAAAGGGCTTTGGGCTTGAAAGCCCGGCCTAAGGCCTAGTTTTAGGGGTTTAAGATAACTGTGTTTGGGTTTAGGGTCTAGTGGGTTAAATGGGCCAAAGACCCTAGGTTGGCACGGCCTAAGGGCCTGGTTCGAAGGGGCTTTAGGCTTGAAAGCTCGGCCCGAGTTCAAATCGTGGGTCACCGGACCTAATCAAATGAGAAGGTCGAAAAGTTCCTCCGAGCTTCATTCAAGCTCGATTTACAACCCTAGGGTACGATCTAAGTACCAAAATGAAGATAGAGGTGATAGAGAGAAGTTTGTACCTTCGTGGTCCCTCGCCGTGGCCTAGAAGTGGCCAGAAAACCTTTGCAACTCGCGGCCCTGTCATCGGAAAACTGGGAAAACATTTCCCGGTGCCACAGAAGTAAGCTCAACAATTACCACGGAACATCAAAAATGGGAGAAGAAATGTGTCCCTGAGGCTTCTTAGGTCGGGTTCGTGGTGAACTTGTCGGAATTCACAGAGGGAGGAAAATGACGGTGGTCTTTGCTACTGTGCACAACAACGGACCAGTCTTAGGTTCGAGGTCGTGATTGGGAATGTAGTACGATGGTGGTGGTGAGTGGTTAATTGGGTTTGTGTGGCTCAGAGAGAGTGGGAGTAACACGTCCGAGAGAGAGAGCTCGGGGGAGTTTGAAAGGAAGATAGGAAGTGAACTGCGAGAGAGAGAAGAAGGGGAGACTACCACATGGCAGCCCAAGAAGAAAGAAGCTGGGGGACAAAATAATAGGGTAGGCCCTACATGGCTCACCAATTAAGGCCCAAAAAGCAAAACCAACAATAACAAATCCCACCCAAAGTGAAATTACGAAGTTACCTTTTTCGATTCATCAAATAATCGGGATGGGGTGTTACAGCTCATGTCTTCCTCGCTCCGTCTGCTGCCATCATCATTAGGCCTAAATCTCTAGTGACGCTTTGTTCGGTGCTAATCTCTGGCGACGCTTTGTGGTGTGCCGACGACAGGGTTGTTGATGAGTTTGTGATAGAGTAACCAATCTTGCCATACCTGTTCGCGTTCGCCGTCAGTGAGCTAGGGTACCCGGATGTTGGCCTAAGAACTAGGGTTTACGCTGAGGCGGTGCTTGAATCTGATGATAATTGATCCATTTCTCTCTCAATTTGTCTAATTCGTTCTGTCTGATCGTTTTCCGAAACATTAATCCCCAATTCTAAGGTTTCCTATTTGCGATTCTCTGGTTTCCCTCCATTTGGCTCCACTTTCGCCATTCGCAATCACTGCAAATGGAAATTCTAGTCCATTGAAATGGGAAATTAGGGTTTGATAGTCAGCAGGTGTGTGTATTTTGGGTCGCTGTGGGGGTGGTTTTTGGTGGCCATGGCTGCTTTGCAGACAGTGGTGCAGTCCAGCTTGAGCACTACAGCGAATATGTGCAAATTTTAGTTTTTTTTTAAACAAAAAAAAAAAAAACAAAGGACTCGTAGACTCGGCACGAACCGGCCCGTTTCAACCGGACCAAGTTAGGGTCGGTTTCTATATTAGAATATGTTGTCCCCGGCCCGGCCAGCCCGTCTCCTTTGAACCCAAGTCTGGATCGGTCCTTTCAAAATTGGGCTCGGTCCGTGCCCACCCCTATTCACAATATATAGCTTAGAAATATTTGAGAAATTTCTTGAAACATGACACACCCCGACCTCGACCCCGATATTCCCCGAATACCAAGATAGGCACGTGCTGGCCGACACCCGAGGGTGACGAAAGCCATTTATTGAGTGCAAATGTTGAGAATAAAGAATAAATAAGACTTATGAATATAAAAGAATAAAGAATATGCAATTAAGGAACGTGTTCAGAGCACACATATAATCTAGAACACTAAAAGAATTAATATAAAATTGAATGAATAAAAGAATGGGTCCTACACCGAAAGGACTCGAAGATGCCGATGCGGAAGTGCCTTGACGCCAGGATTGTATGCCTCGATTCTAAGTCCTGAAGGGGGCACAAAACAAACATGAGTGGACCAATTTGATATATATATATATAATAAAACAGTTATCAACGTACTAACCCCCAGGTTTTATGAAAACACATATATATCATGATAAACGTAGGTTTTCTGAAACCTAGCATGCCGTGCACTGTCTCAAATCATAACTTGTATATATAATAATCTCTAGTGAATGTCCAATATAACTCTCCAGGCCCCATGCTGGCTCCCCATCTCTGAGCAGACAGTCAGAGGAAATAACCCCCATGCCCCATGCGGCTCCCCATCCCTGGTCTTAAATGCCAGAGGAAACACCCTACAGGCCCTATGCCAACACCAAACCTTCGCTTGGGACGGACCGGAATCTATCCCTACGTCCCGTAGCGGAAAGGACCACTAGGTAAGTACAAAACCATTGAACATACGTACATTTGAAAGGCATCTTCATAGTATAAAGTCATCCATCATCTATACTATAAAGAGGTGTTCGAAACGTATTCTAAATATCATATCGTCATCCATAAGATATTCTATAAGAATACGGGTTATAGGAAAAATAGTAATAATTCAAAATAACCTCAATAGACACGATATCTCATAAAGCATTTCATAGAACATACTCATCAAATTACGCTTTTCATGTATGCATTTCTACTATAAAACATGCATTTTAGAAGGGGTCCACTCACAGTACTTCGCCATCGAAAGCTGCGCAGACTAGCGAAGATAGAAACGCCACAACAATTGCCCCTAAGCACATAATGGGGTACATTTAGTCAAACTCTAACCAAACCACTTAATTTGGGAAAACGGACTTCAGAAACGGGTCCAGAACGTCGAAATTAGCCTAGGAGAGGTCTCGGACAAAAACTCGAAAAGTCAACCCAAAGTCAAAGTCAACGGTCAACGGTCAACGTTGACCAGTCAAAGTCAAAGGTCAACGTTGACCAGTCAAAGTCAACGATCAACGTCGACCGGGTCAACGGTCAGACCGGGTCAGTCAATGGGTCAGGGTCCGGGTCGGACCAGGTCAAATGGGTCACGGGTCTAGGTTAAATGGGTTTGGGCCGAACCGAGTTAGGCTTGGGTTTTAGGTGTTCTTTCTTCGTTTCTGAGAACACAGAGGTGATGGTGATGGTGTTTTTGTTGTCCTAACGTGTGAGTGCGATGCTGCTTGAGGAGGGAAGGAGAGAGTTGCAGAGAAAGGGAGAGAGAGGGCTCACGGGTAGAGAAGGAAGAAAAAGAGAGAAAGAAGAGGGAGAGAAAGAGAAGAGAGAGAGTGTCATAAAAATCAGAAAAGAAAGAAAAAAAAGAAAGGAACCGGGGGACAAAACGGGGGGTGGGCCCCTTGGGCACACCATTTAAGACCCAAAAAAACCATTTTTAAAAGGAAAATATCCCCAAACTTAGTGAAAATACAAAAATACCCTTTTTGTTCCGTAAATCCCGGGATGGGTTGTTACAAAACATGTATTAGATTTTAAATTTTCAAGTTAGTAACTATATTAGTGCCACAAAACCATTTGTATTGGTGTTTGACTCATATTGAATCTCTCAAATGAGTGATTTTTCGGTGTGACTGAAACACATGATGGTAATAGTAAGATACGTGTGTTAAAAAGTTAATAACTTAAAACAGCACCGACTTCCATTTTTATTCTCTTTTTTCTTTATTTATAAACAGATAAGAACGCTATTCTTCTTCTCTCTCTCTCTCTCTCTCTCTCTCTCTCTCTCTCTTTTCTTCTCTTTTTCTTGTTTTCAATGTATTTCCAAAATTAAAATGTCCACAAGAACATGACGGAACCCGCTGTCCCAAGCCATAGAGAGACCATAAAAAGGCCCCAAGCAACTCGACTGCTATCAGCGCACAATAGATATGCAAAATATTAATTAGAGAGAAGGGAGAGTGAGAATAGTGAATAATTCAAGATCAACCAATCCATCAAGAGTTTGAAAATTATATGTTTTTTTACTTAGATAATCTATGTTTAAATTTTACACAAATTCAAGATAAGCGATCAGCAGTTGAATTTAGAATGGATATCAATATTCGCTTGATCGAAAGGTTGCTCATTTGTGGCCGAAAGGCCAAGAGTTCGAGTCGTGAAAACAGCTTTTTTGCAAAGCAAATATAAGACTGCACACGATAGACGTCTCCTTGGGTGCCCTGACTCTCGCAAAGCGAGAAGCCTTGTTGGCTTGGAGTTGCCCCTTGTCAATATTCGCTTGATCCTTCAGTGATTTTTGGGCACTATGAAGGTCATAAAATACAAATTACAAGGCAATAATTGCTACACCGGAACACCAACGAGGAAGAATTATAACGTCATGCTTTGGAAACACGTATGCAAACTAACAAAGTAAGTACTGTTACCAAAAAATGAAAAAATTCATGCAGAGAGATGAATAAGATCAGTCCAAAGCAAGAAGCATAAGTGTTCACCAAATAGAAGGAAAAAGCATAAGTTTCCATACTTATAACTGCACCACCAAATTCACCATTGTCGCGCCAATTAACGACTTTCCTCACACTAGCATCATCCCTCCTCACGAACATAATTGCCAAAATTTCATAATTTAGACCCTGTTCGAACCTTGATTCATATACACAAGAACAATTGCAATTACTGAAGAACCAGATTACAGTCAACATCTTCAGCACAGTTTTCTCTGCACAAGAACACATTATATAAAAATGTTGCAGGCTAAAGATCAAACCAACTTCCTAACAAATATTACACATGGACCAGTAAAATCATATTACAAAGGATGATATGGCATGTGACGTGGCGAGTGCTTAATAGCATCCTAACATTACCCTCCCATGAAAATAACCTTGTCCTCAAGGTTGGAAGTTCACTCTAGCAACAATCCATAGTACTCCCTTAATGCTCAAACAACCAAAACGTTAGCAGCAGCTTTCAACTATGCTTTCCATATTCCTCTGCTCCCAATATTCACCGCCGATAAGAGATGCATGGAATTTGACAATTGGCTCCAATTCTATATCCTTCATTTCTACCAGCATAAACAAAATAACAATTGATTAAGATCCCTTTTACTTGAATGACAAGGGCATTACTGATCAGCTCTCTCTGCAAACTAGCAACTAATATACCATCTCATTTTGATTTTCCTTCTCCGTCGTAGAATCATAGACCACCATTGCAGACTCCACTCCACCATATTATACATGTTATATTTTGTAATCATACTTTGCAAAGTATTCCCGAGACAGCAGAACGAGGGAAGGATCGAGGTTCCCGCCAATATTCTGATTTTTAAAATGCTATGGAAATTGTTAGAGGAGTTGAGAGAGACCCGCTTCCTGAAATTGTCACCTTCGCCTTAATTTGCAACTTGTGGTCTATATTATTTAGACTGCCAATAATATCTACGGTGTTTTATTATTCTAGTTTCTGTTTTTATCTTTTTTGTATCTGAATGTACAAGGCATTATTTGTCCTCTTATTCACTAGAGGCATGCGGTTTGAATAAAAGAAACACGTTGAAAGGGGGAAATAGACCTACCTCTAGGCTCTTACTCTAATCCCACATCGAACAATACTATTACTGACACAGCTGCTTATAAGTTGTTACAACGCACAGTTATATTGCCAAGCCTAGTAGCGTGGGCTTGTAACTAAGCAGGGCATTAAGGTGATTGATGGAAGTGGAGCCCGACCCAGGTGGGAAAAAGTGTTTGAAATCTGTTCACAAACCATCGTATGGGGTGTGAGGTCGCATTAAGCACGCCCTATGCTACTCGAGTTAGTAGGGCACCCCACTCTCTAAAGGTGGGTAGCAAACCAACAACGAGCTTTAGGCCGGGGCGTGATGGGGTACAACAGCTGTCCGGCTGCCCAGATCCCACAGATGATGATGCCTTTACCTAGCGTGCTGCCTGGCTTGACTCCCCATCCTACAACCACTTTTTGCCAGTCGTTCTAACCTTTTATTTTTGCCATATTGCCTTGTTCATCTTCCTTCCAATGCTTCTGGGTTACCTCAATTCATTGAGTCATCTCATCCTTTGAGATTGCCAACTTAAATATCTAGCAAATAACTCAAACAAAGAAGCACACAACTCAACTCTTTGGAGTATGTATTGCTAAACCTAACATATCAAATTTAATGCTCAAAATAAGCGAAAAACTATTGTAGACATCGAAATTTCTGTGAAATAAATATTGACCAATGCATTAAAATTATAACCTCCATTCATTTCACCTACATCATACACTCACTTCACCTACAACCTACACTCATTTCACCAACAACATACACTCACTTCACCTACAACTTCCACCCATTTCACCTACAACCTCCACTTACTTCACCAAGAAAATTTGTGGTGGTAATTCATTCTCAAAGCCTATAAATAGGCTTCTCCATCAAGGCCAAAGGACACCAAAACCTTTAAGCTTTGAAACTCTAAAAGCTCTCAAGCAAATCCCGAAGGATCAAGAAAGCTCTTTTTGATCTTCGTCAAATCTTCCTTCAAGATCAAGCCCTCGATGGCCCTTGAAGAAAGTGTTCATCGTTCATCATCCGTTCATCCTAAGATCAAGTCCCAACGGCCCTTTGGATCAACAACACAACCCACAAATCTACATCTTACGAAGATAGAATCAGAGGACTAAATTGTAAAAGAGATTGTAACCCAAAAAAGTTAATACAAAATATTATTTTGTACACATGTTCTTGTTTCGTTCGTTTCAGGAAAATTCCATGTTTACAAATTGGGCACGCCCGGTGGGATTATCTCTGCCTCTCATCTCTATCTTCAAATCCGTAAAAAGCACAAATGGCGTCAAGGAAGGTTCAAACCACTCCAGCAACCAACACGAAGAACAAGAACATCCTCGCTGCAAGTGGTGACATTTCGGGCATCACAACCCGAAGCAAGGTAAGAGCTCTCTTTGCAGCGGCTTCCACCCCTGCATTAACTCTGCTGAATGAACAAGAGCACCTGAGGCACGAACCCGTGATCACCCTGGCCTCACTAAGGGCGCTAAGAGAGGAAAGCCCGAGGAAGTACTCAGAGTCCTTACTTTCCGATGCCGACTAGAGCGGCAGCTCAGCCATGCAAGTCATGACCACATGAGCGACTTCAATTGAGGAGCAGTTGGCTTAAATGAATGAAGCGATCACAAAACTCACACGGATTGTGGAGGAGAAAGACTTGCAAATCGCCGCACTCGCCAACCAACTAGAGGCACAGTGCGACGTAAAAGTTGACCTAAAGGGTAATCCAGTAAAGAAAGAAGCCGATGAAGAAGATGAGCCTCCGATGGAGAAAGTTGAAGAGAAGCAGGAGCTAGACCACGTAGCGGCACTCATGGGATTTCTCTCTGGCCAGCAGCTGCAGGAGATGATCGCAAGCACAATTAAGACGCAGTATGAAGGAAGCTCACATGACTCTGTGCTGTACTTAAAACCCTACTCCAAGAAGATTGACGCTTTGAAGATGCCAATAGGTTATCAGCCGCCAAAGTTCATGTAGTTCGATGGAAAGGGAAACCTAAAGCAATATGTCGCCCATTTCATTGAAACCTGCAACAATGCTGGAACAGAGGGAAACTACCTCATCAAGCAGTTCGTGCGCTCGCTGAAAGGCAACGCCTTTGACTGGTACACCAACCTCTAGCCCGAGTCTATCAACAGTTGGGATCAGCTAGAAAAGGAATTCCTCAACTGCTTCTACAGTACTCGCCGCACCGTAAGCATGCTGAAGCTGACTAGTACAAAACAGTGAAAGGATGAACCTGTCGTCGACTACATCAATAGATGGCGTTATTTAAGTCTGGATTGCAAAGATTAGCTTTCTGAAACCTCCACCATTGAGATGTGCGTTCAAGGCATGCACTGGGGGTTACATTACATCCTCCAAGGCATAAAACCAAGAACATTTGAGGAGCTAGCAACTCGTTCCCACGACATGGAGCTAAGTATCGCCAATCACAGGAAAAATAAGCCAATCGCTGACTTCAAGAAGGATAAGGTGTTCACCCCAAATGTAGACAAGACTGGGAAGAAGCCTGCCAATGAAGCTTTTATCGTCAACACTACCCCCATCAAGACCTCATCTGCGCTCGTCAAGATCTCTTCCAAGAACAAAACGAATGAGATAAAGAGAAATGAGCCTTTTCACACTCAAGATAGGTACAAAAACACCTTGAGGGAGCTAGAGCAAAAGACGTACCCTTTTCCTGACTCAGATATGGCTGCAATGCTAGACGACTTGATAGAAAACAAGGTGATCGAGTTACCAGAATGTAAACGCCCTGAGGAGATGAATCGCGTTAACGATCCCAGGTACTGCAAGTACCATCGCATCATGAGCCATCTTGTTGGCAAATGCTTCATCCTCAAAGAACTCATCCTGAAGCTAGCGCAACAAGGGCAAATCAAGCTCGACCTTGAAGACACGGCTGCAACACATACTACTACGATCATGTTTGGATCGTTCGACCCTGTTCCCTTCCAAATGATTCATGACCATTCCCGCCAATGCTCAAGCCACACGGCACCTTCTGCACAACCATCGCTAGGGGCAAGCGACCGAGATGCACCTATCGACGATGAAGAAGGGTAGACATTCGTGACCTACAAAAAACGAGGAAGCCAATACCGCAAGCCACAGGGCCAAATGGGGAGCAAGGGAGAAAGCACCGTCGCCACAATAATAGGAAGCCCAAATGAAGCATAAGAGCTGCTAAGCCAACATACAGTGGGGAACCTTTAAAGCAAGAGCCATGCATTCCTGTCTCCTTGCATGAGTATTTCCCGAATGACTTCTTCCAAAAGTGCACTATTGTCGCTTGTCACATGGTTGAAGTAGAGATGGAAGAGCCCTAAAAAAGCAAAGCTATCGCCACTGAGGAAGAAAAGACCCCCACAACCAAAGAAGGTCTGCCAACACACTTTATCATCGAGGAAGCACTACGATTGCCAAAGAAGATGCGAAGAGCACTAGTAACGGTTTTAGCAAGTCCCGACAACCACGAAGTGCAAGAAAGCAAAGATAAAGGCTTAAAGCTTCAGCCACATGAATTTGCCACATGTTGTGCCACCCAGGACGCAATCAACTTCATGGACGAAGACTTACTGCTGGGATCGAAGCCTCACAACCGTCCTCTCTTCATCTCAGGGTACGTAAGGGAGCACAAAGTCAACCGCATGCTTGTAGATGGTAGGTCGGCCATAAACATCATGCCAAAGTCAACAATGACCACAATCGGCATCAAGATGGATGAGCTGTCCCTAAGCCGTCTACTGATCCAGGGTTTTGACCAAGAAGGACAAAGGACGATGGGCATGATCAAAGTAAAGATGACCATTGGTGAACTCAAATTAAGCACGATATTCTACATGATTGATGCAAGAACTTCATACAGCTTGCTCCTAGGAAGGCCTTGGATCCAAGGGAATGGAGTAGTGCCATCCACCCTCCACCAATGCTTAAAGTTCTACCGAGAATGAGTAAAGGTGATCTAAGGCGATACCAAGCCATTCACTTAAGTCGAATCACACTTCGCAGACGCCAAGTTCTACATAGATGAAGACATGGTGCCCGAAGCTCTTCTAGAAGAGATCAAATCCACGGGCAAAGCAGCACTTAAAAAGCAGGAGTGGCAAGCTATGCCTAAGAAGCAAGAAGGGCAAGCCATGCCGTCTTCAAGCAAAAACGATGATGAGCTTGCTAAACCTGCAACAACCAAAGGGAGTAGGATACCTTCAAAAGGACCGAACACACCCGTCTTCCGATACATCCAAATGTCGAGAAGAAAGAATGGTCAATCCCCTTTTGAAACTGGAGCAAGCAAAGTCGACATACAGGGGCACAAGGATAATGTAAAGTTGCTCAAGACAAATGCAGTTTTACCTCTGACACAGCTAGGCGACGCTAAGGTTGCAAGACTACCACAAGGCTTCATAAAAGCTCAGCCAAAAGGGGTGGAACCAAGCTTTCTTCCAACCAAGATGACTGAAGAAGGTTTTGATCTAAACGCCTACAAACTCATGTCAAAGGCTAGGTACGACTTTGCTTCCTCTTCGAATCCTGGAAAGAAGGTTTCGAACACCGTCAATGATAAAGAACGTGACCTCACCAAGACTCAAAAGAAGTTAAAAGAGCATGGTTACAGAGTTGACAACAACCAGGCTGGACTCGGCTTCACACCAAATGCATCCGTGCAGATTTCAAACAAAGCGAAAAATGCTAGCACTCAACACATCAGCATGAGCATTGAACAAGATCAAGAGGAGCCTAAACCCACCCCTCGGATGTCAGTCTTCAATAGGATGAATCGTTCAAGGTCTAGAATTTTGGCGCTTAATCGCATTGTTGATCAAGACCGAACTTCCTTCTTCAAGAAGCTTAACGCGCCAACATCCCAAAATTCTATTTTCGAAAGGTTGTCGAAACCTAAGAGACAAAGCAACACGACTGGCTCTCATCCGCGATGGTCAGCGTTGGAAAGACTTGAAAACAACAAGAAGCCTTCTAGAAAGAGGGAGACAACTCCAAAGGAAGAAAAGCTCGACGAGCTAGCAGAAAAATGCGATGTTCGAAGCTCGGTTCCTTCAAGAATGAAGCGCCAAGTAATTTTGGAGGTTGACACAAATAGACCACTGAAAGTAAGAAAGCGCACCATCATCCACATTGGACAATCTTCATGCCAACAAGCTCGAGAGGACAGCACTGAAGAGGAGGTCCAAGATGTCTTCCACATCACGATCCAAGAAGGCAAAGAAGACGAAATCCCCGAGGAAGATGTCACTGCTGCGCCACCACAGCTTGAAGATGGGGGGCAAGCTACGGTTGATGATCTCATGGAACTCAACTTAGGCACAAGCGAGGAACCAAAGCCTATCTTCGTAAGTGCACTACTAAGTGCGGACGAGATAGAAGAATATTACCAGCCGTTATTAGAGTACAAAGACGTCTTTGCTTGGACCTACAAAGAAATGCCTGGCCTTGACCCTATCATCATTGTGCATCATCTTGCAATTAAGCCTGGAAGGTGACCGATAAAGAAAACTCAAAGACGCTATCGATCCGAGCTCATCCCACAAATTGAGACTGAGATTGACAAGCTAATTGAGGCAGGCTTCATTCGAGAGGTGCAATCCCCTAAGTGGATCTCCAACATCGTCATTGTCCTTAAGAAATCTAGATAAATACGTGTTTGCGTAGACTTCCGAGACCTCAACGATGCTTGCCCAAAGGACGACTTCCCCTTTTCCAATCATTGAAATCATGGTGGACGCAACCACTGGCCATGAGGCACTATCATTCATGGACGACTCTTCTGGATACAATCAAATTGGCATGGCTCTCGAAGATGAGGAACTAACAGCCTTCCGTACTCCAAAAGGTATCTGCTGCTACAAGGTGATGCCTTTTGGTCTAAAGAACGCTGGAGCTACATATCAACGCGCTATGCAGAAAATCTTCAATGACATGCTACACAAAAACATAGAATGTTACGTAGACGATGTGGTGGTCAACACAAAGAAAAGATTAGATCACTTAAAATATTTACGAATAGTGTTCGAAAGGCTGCGAAAATACAACCTCAAGATGAACCCGTTGAAATGTGCATTTGGCGTCACCTCTGGAAAGTTCCTCGGCTTCATTGTCAAGCATCATGGCATTGAAGTGGATGAACCAAAGATCAAGGCCATTCAAAGCATGCCTGAGCCAAGAAACTTGCATGAGCTGAAAAGTCTACAAGGACGATTAGCCTTTATTAGACGCTTTATCTCCAACCTTGCAGGGCGTTGTCAACTGTTCAGTCAACTCATGAAGAATGATGTTTTGTTCGTATGGGACGAAGCATGCCACAATGCTTTTGAAAGCATAAAAAAGTATTTATCAAGTCCACCTGTCCTGGAAGTGCCTGTGCCTGGAAAGTCGTTTATATTGTACATCGCCGTTCAGGAAAGTTCAGTTAAAGCACTATTAGCACAAGAAAATGATCCCAGAAAGAAGGAACGTTCTACTACCTCAGTCGAACCCTCACTGGCGCTGAGTTGAACTACTCCCCAATAGAAAAGATATGCCTCACCTTGGTGTTCACCATCCAAAAGCTCAAGCATTCCACACAGGCTTACACTATCCACCTGGTTGCTAAAGCTGACCCGGTCAAATACGTCATGTCCAAACCAGTCTTGATGGGGCGACTTGCTAAATGGGCGTTGCTTCTTAACCAGTATGAGATCATCTACGTCCCAGCTAAAGCCGTCAAGGGACAAGCGCTAGCAGACTTCCTTGCCATTCACCCAATCCCAGCTGATTGGAAAATCTCAGACGACTTGCCTGACGAGGAAGTGTTCTACATCGACATCTTCCTGACATGGACAATGTTTTTCGACGGATTCGTACGAGTAGACGGAACGGGGGCATGAGTAGTATTCATGTCGCCACAAAGGCAAATACTACCTTATTCCTTCCAACTAAGCGAATTATGCTCCAACAACGTTGCTAAGTACCAAGCACTGATCATCGGGCTCCAAATGGCGATCAACATGGAAATCACAGCCCTTGAGGTATATGGTGACTCCAAGCTCATAATCAATCAACTCTTAACCGAATATGAGGTGAGGAAAGATGATCTCGTCCCATACTTCCGGCTGGTAACTCAACTGCTACAAAAGTTCGAGGCTATGACACTGGAACATGTGCCAAGAAAAGAAAATCAAATGGCAGACGCTCTCACCAACCTAGCCTCGAGCATGACACTAGGAGAAGACGAAGCTGCAGATGTGTCAGTTTGTCAAAGATGGGTGATCCAGCTCATCACTAAAATGCTACTGGACGAAACAAATGTCATCTTAGTACTTCTAGTCGATGTTGAAGAATGGAGACAGCCGCTGATCGACTACTTGGAGCATGGAAAACTTCCAGATGATCCTAGACACCGCTTTGAAATATGTCGACGAGCGCCTCGCTTTCTATACTACAAAGAAACGCTCTACCGACGATCTTTTGAAGGAATACTTCTGAGATGCCTGGGTGAGGAAGAAGCCAATCAAGCCATGGAAGAAGCACACTCAGGCGTATGCGGGGAGTATCAGTCTGGACCAAAGCTACATTTCCAGCTAAAAAAAATGGGTTACTACTGGCCAAGCATGGTGAAGGATTGTCTGGAACACGCCAAAAGGTGCCAAGCTTGCCAATTCCACGCCAACTTCATACATCAGCCACCTGAACCATTACACCCTACAGTTGCTTCATGGCTGTTCAATGCATGGGGATTGGATGTCGTAGGGCTGGTTGCACCAAAGTCATCTGCAGGAGAAGCTTACATCCTAGCTGCAATAGATTACTTCTCCAAGTGGGCTGAAGCCATACCCTTAAGGGAAGTCAAGAAGGAAACTGTCGTCCGTTTCATCAAGGAACATATCATCCACCGATATGGTGTGCCTCGCTACATCATCACTGACAATGGAAAACAGTTCTCCAACCAACTCGTGGATGAGCTCTGCCAGAAATACAAGTTCAAACAGCACAAGTCTTCCATGTATCATGCTCCGGCCAATGGTCTTTCAGAAACATTTAACAAAACATTGTGCAACCTCCTAATGAAGGTGATCGGCTGAACAAAGAGAGACTAGCACGAAAGAATACGCGAAGCACTTTAGGCATATAGGACGACACATAGGACTCCTACCCAAGCTATGCCTTATTCTCTCATATATGGCGTGGAAGCTGTTCTACCGCTCGAAAGTCAAATCCCCTCACTAAGGATGGCTATACAAGAAGGCTTGATGGATGAAGAGAATGCAAAGTTGCGCCTTCAAGAGCTGGAAGCACTAGATGAGAGAAGGCTCGAAGCTTAACAACACTTGGAATGCTACTAAGCACGGCTATCCAAGGTATTCAACAAGAGGGCCCGCCCAAGGTCTTTCCAAACTAGAGATCTCGTCCTCGCATTGCGTAGGCCTATCATCACAACTCACAAGACAAAAAGCAAGTTCATATCAAAGTGGGATGGACCATACATAATACAAGAGGTCTACACTAACGGCGCCTACTCAATCATGGCAGAAGACGGCTTGAAGATTGGCCCCATCAATGGCAGATTCTTGAAGCGCTACTACCCCTAAAACAAACACACAAGGCTCCTCACTTGCATGAGCTTAAACTGCACACGGTACAACGCTCCTGGTCTGTAAGAGCATAAACTGTGTACGGAAAAATTATCATCAAAATCACCATTAAAACCATCTAAAAAAAAAAAACCATCACTCATTTGAACTACGTCATAACTTGATCTCTCCTCAACCGAGGGTACGTAGGCAACTTGAAACTTCAAAACTTCAAGTACAGTCACATCATCAACAAAAACACAAACACTTTGAAGAATAAAGAGCAAATTTAAGAATGAGAATACTTTATTTCTTTAAAAGAAGGATTTGGTTACAAAGCCTTATTACAAAAAAATGAGTAGCACTCTAACGTCACCACCGAGGGAAAACTGTGACCAAAAGGCACTACACAGCGAAACCCCGCTGCAGTCTTTCGTATAGTACCACATGGCAAGGACAGCAGACGGTGAAGTGACGGTAGAGCAACAAGCAGTGCAATAGGTATGTAGCAAACGGTGAAGTGATGGTAGAGCAACAAGCAGTGCAGTGGCTGTGGAATGGTTGCGCAGTGACGGTTCGATCCCATATACATATATGCAAAAGAACTCAGAGAAGCAAAAGAAGTGCGGTGACGATGCAAAGTAAAAATGACCAGCATGCAGAGAAGAGTGAAGTGCGGTGACTGTGCAAATAATAGTGATTGTGCAAACAACGACCCGTGCCTGGAAAAGAAAACCAAAATGAAAAATGATGGGATGGTGCACTTGGAAAATATGATTATGCACGGCACTATCCTAGAAAATGTGAATAAAAAAAAAAAAGAAAAAAAAAGAAAAAAGGTTTTATTGGGATTTAGCACAATACATTGAATGAAATAAAGCATGTCTATTAATATCTCTGAGGAATTACAAATACAAATATGCACAACAACGGGAAAAAAAAAGAAAAAAAAAAAAAAAAAAAAGAAAAAAAAAAGGGGAGCCTTCACAAATGTCACTCGTGTGAAGCCTCAGTGCTCGGCAGAACCCTAGAAGAGGGAGGCACTGGAGATAGTTTATTCGGAGCCTCAATACTTGGTCGAACTCTAGATGATGAAGGCAAAAAGCGCCTCTAGAATACAGCCACAAACCTTTGATGGTCACTTTGAATCCGACCTTCGGAGTTCTGCAGCTGATCAAGCTTTCTCTTCATGCTCGTTGAATAATTATTTGCAAGCACATGCAACTCTCTATTCTCGCGCTTGAGTCGTTTGATCTCTCGTCCAAGGTTTGCCACCTCAACTTTCAATGATTCGACTTGGCGAGTTCGAGCAAGTAGGCGTTGGCCCATATTGGACACATAACCCGCACACTAAACACTGAGAGCCCGAGACTCTTGAACAGCCAACTCATCAGACCGTCTTGAAAGCAGCCTATTGTCTCTAGGAGTGAGGAGGTTCTTAGCTACTACTGTAGCCGTTGTTGCATCACCCATCACAGAGTCTTCAACTTTACGAGGGCCATTAGAAGATAAGAATGATTGGCGCCATATATTACCCTGACGTGACGCACTTGTATCACTCCTGAGACTCAAATCTAGGCAAATGTTAGACGGGTAAGTCATTTTTAGAAATGGTAAAATAAAAGGTTTGAATGGAGTAAAATCTTAGAAATACACTAGAGATAATTTTCACAAGCGGGTAAGCTTCAAAGTGTGCATGTTGGATGTGATCGACACCTCTACAAAAGGAGAGGTAACACAACCACTAATTCAAAAAATCGAAGAAGCACCACTCTCTGGATTTCAAAAGCCGGATTTTCCTGCATAAAGTCCGTCAACACTTTTCAGGCCCAATCTCAACTTGTCGGATAACACGTGCAACTTTGTCAAAAAATCTCAGACAAAGTTGAAAACGTGTTTCATTATTCCAACTACCACACTTTTGCCGACAAACGTGGGCGACAAGGCCACATCCGCTACCTGTTATTTCGCAGGTCGACCTTCATCCTCCATAGCAAGGCACACATCCAAAACGCCTGACTCTTCTTCCTTGCTGAGAATGTATCTGCAACCAAACCTCTCAACATACTCAGTTTCTTCCTCCCTGAAAACACCTCTTCAACCAAGTCACACCAAAGCAAAAGTATCTCATATCGTCAGGATCGAAAGCAAGAGTATCTCATAGCATACTTTCTCCCTGTCATTTTCCTTGTTCTTGTTCTTCCCTGCAGGACAAGGAGAAAGAGAGCAATCAGCCGACACTTAGAATCATCCCTCCAATTTGGAACCGACTGCCTGGAACCCCTTCCCTGATTGCTTACCTAGCCTTGCTTTTAAGTACTCATCTTCAACATCTTGTGCTTCCAGAGAAGATACCATATCCGCCTGGAGAACATATAAGGCAAATTGATACATCGAAGCATGTGGAGACAAGCGCAACCAATACACGTGATAATCCATCCACTGCTTCTTCAAAAGCAAACGTATCTTATATCATCAGGGTCGAAAGCAAATGTATCTCATATCATGCTTTTTCCTTGTCTTTTCCTTTGCCCTTGCTCTTACCTGCAAGATAAGGAGAAAGAAAGCAACTAGTCAGAACCAGAAATCAAACGTCCGATCTGAAACTGATTGCTCGGAACCTTTGCCTGATTGCTTTCCTCGCATTGCTCTCGAGTGGTCGTCCTCAATTGTTGTCAAGGTCACGAATTCCTCCGGCAAATACCTCATGAAAGTTGATTAGATATTGGCTCTCTACACTGAAGCTGCCAAGCAGGGATGAGTCGCTAAGAAGTAATGCTATGAAGGACCATTCAAGTGCAAAGGCAGGGATGAGTCGCTAAGAAGTAATGCTATGAAGGACCATTCAAGTGCAAAGGTTGTGCACCACTTCTGCTATGCCACAAATTGAAGCAGAAGATTCAATGATGAGCTGGAACAGGCCACTACAACACAACACCTTTCCTGCAGAACTGCATAATCCAGACAAAAGAGTCTAAGTCAGATCCAAGCTCGGCATCGCTGCCCTATCTAAAGAACTCGATAAGCTTCAACAAACCTTTCACTGGCACCGTCACCGAAGAGCAAAGCCTCACCGTGCAACGCTGTCAAATCACCATTACTTTTTCAAAAGCAAAAGTATTTCATATCATCAGGGTCGAAAGCAAGAGTATCTCATATCATGCTCTCTCATTGTCTTTTTCCTTGTCTTTGTTCTTACCTGCATGACAAGGAGAAAGAGAGTAATCAGTTTGCACTTGGAATCAACTTTCCAGTCTGGAATCGACTGCCTCGAACCCCTTCCCTGATTGCTTACCTAGCATCGCTCTCGAGTACTCATCTTCAGCTGTTGATGTACTTCAAGAGAAGATACCACATCTGCCTGGAGAACAGATAAGACGAGTGACAATGAAACATCAACCTTGTGGATCATTAGCAAACGCAACAACTGTATGTACTGATTCATCGCCTAACCCTCTTCAATATGAATTGGAAAGATTGAACAAAGAAATAGCCCATCACCTCTACCTCATGCCTGCCTAACCCTCTTCAATATGAATTGGAAAGAATGAACAAAGAAACAGGCCGTCATTTCCACCTCGTGCCTGCCTGCCAGGTGTTCAAATCCTGAAATCGCTCGTGGTCCTATCTAAGTTCAAGATCAAGCCCCAATGGCCCTTGAAGAAATCACAAGTCCAATTAAAAATCAAGTGTCCACCACCCTTGAATCAAATTCAGCTCCAGATAAAAGGAGTAAGTTCAGACCTTTGGAGGGAACCAGGAAACCCTCTAGCCCAGTTCAAGATTAAGCCTGTGGAAAATCAACAATTAGAGGAAACCAAAAAATCTTCCAACCGAATTCAAGATCAAGCCTCGAAGGCCCTTGAAGAAATTTTCAGCCAAATTCAAGATCAAGCCTCGATGGCCCTTGGATCGACATCTACATTAAGAAACTTCAAAACGCATCTTTTACACGTGACAAGCACATGTATACGACGCGCCTTAAAGTGGGGGCATTTGTAGACATCGAAATTTCTGTGAAATAAATGTTGACCAATGCATTAAAATTACAACCTCCATTCATTTCACCTACATCATACATTCACTTCACCTACAACCTACACTCATTTCACCAACAACATACACTCACTTCACCTACAACCTACACTCATTTCACCAACAACATACACTTACTTCACCTACAACTTCCACCAATTTCACCTACAACCTCCGCTTACTTCACCAAGAAAATTTGTGGTGGTAATTCATTCTCAAAACCTATAAATAGGCTTCTCCATCAAGGCCAAAGGACACCAAAACCTTGAAGCTTTGAAACTCTAAAAGCTCTCAAGCAAATCCTGAAGGATCAAGAAAGCTTTCTTCGTTCTTCGTCAAATCCTCCTTCAAGATCAAGCCCCCGACGGCCCTTGAAGAAAGTGTTCATCGTTCATCATCCGTTCATCCTAAGATCAAGCCCCAACGGCCCTTTGGATCAACAACACAACCCACAAATCTACATCTTACGAAGATAGAATCAGAGAACTAAATTGTAAAAGAGATTGTAACCCAAAAAAATTAATACAAAATATTATTTTGTACACGTGTTTTTGTTTCGTTCGTTTCAGGAAAATTCCGTGTTTACAACTACATGACAACATCTCTCGGCTTAGAAATTCGTATCAAATCATGATCTCTAAGAACAAGGAGGAGTCTCAGAATCAGTAATTCATTTATCTAGAGACAGACCCAATCTCTGTGTAATAGAGTCTTGCAAGGCAAAGATAAAGATTCCATTGGGGTACAACAGCGATTCTCTACAAGAACAAGCTGAACAACAGCAAAATCACGTCCACAAGAACATGACGGAACCCTTTACCCCTAGTTATAGAGAGACTGTAAAAAGCCCCAAGCAACTCGACTGCCATCAGCGCAAAACAGATATGCAAAACATTAAAAAGAGAGAAAAGGGACTGAAAAGTTGTGAATAATTCAAGATCAAACAATCCATCATGAGTTTAAAAATTGAACTTTTTTACTGAGATAATCTCTGTTTAAACTTTACACAAATTCAAGACAATCGATCAACAGTTGAAATTTATCAATATTCACTTGATCCTTCTGTGATTTTTGCGTACTACGGAGGTCATAAAATACAAATTACAGGGCTATAATTCCTACACCAGAACTCAAACGAGTAAGAGTCGTAATGTTATGCTTTGAAAACACGTATGAAAACTAACAAACTAAGTACTATTACCACCAAATTCCCCCTTGTCGCGCCAATTAAGAACTTTCCTCCATAGTTCTGATCATCTTATGTTTCTTCAAGAGCCAGAACCAGGAAACTTTCACCTGCAGCTCCATCCCAACAATTACAGGATCTCCGTCAACAAGACATTGGCTCCCCCAACAAATAGTTGTATCAAAACAACGGGGCAGACCACAAATTTCATCAACTCGTTTTAAGTCTTTTTCTCTAAATCATACTAGAAAAACCTACGACAGTCCTCCCTCAAAAAGAGACAAACAAGAAAACATCATACATTCATGTCCCGTTGCATGTTCAAGGCCTTGCAGTAAGGCTGCACGAGAAATGCGTGCTGCCTTTCAAAAGGGAATCTGAAGCATGTTATTAATTTGATCTATAATTGGTTAATTGTCCTCCGACGACGCTTATGACTTCTGAGTTAGACAAAGTGCGACGGTTTGATTATTTTGTCTATTAATTTTTCTATGTTAACCATGCGAGCTTTTAGAATTCTAAGTTAAATCAGGCATGACGGTTGGATTTTTTTTGTCTGTTTCATCTTTCTATATTAACCGGGCGAGCCTTCTGAGTTCTGAGTTAGACTATACGCAAGTTGAATTATTTTATCTATTTAGTCTTTCTATATTATGTGATTGATTTTCATTCTGAATCTTGTGAGTGTCCTATTCAATCTAATTACACATCAGATTTACCCTTCAATCATATGGCTTGAAAACAGATCCAACAAGAGATAGAGATGCATTTATGTCTCAACTGTTGTACGGATAAGATCAAATATTAAAATTCCCCAAGAGGCAGGAAGAGGAATCCTCCAAATCTTAACAATGAGACATAAAACTTCCGATCAAATGTTGGAGGAATGGAGATAATTGGAATTAAATCCCATAATAAGGCGAAATAGGCGAAGTAATCCAACTGTCATGCCATAGCTAATAGTAAGATATGTGTTAAAAAGTTAATAACTTAAAAAAGTGCGGACTTCCATTTTTATTTTCTCTTTTTCTTTATTTATGAACAGATAAGATCGCTATTCTTCTTCTCTCTCTCTCTATCTTTTCTTCTCTTTTTCTTGTTTTCAATATATTTCCAAAATTAAAATGTCCACAAGAACATGATGGAACCCGCTGTCCCAAGCCATAGAGAGACCGTAAAAAGACCCCAAGCAACTTGACTGCTGTCAGCGCACAACAAATATGCAAAATATTAATTAGAGCGAAAAGAGAGTGAGAATAGTGAATAATTCAAGATCAAACAATCCATCAAGTGTTTGAAAATTATATTTTTTTTACTTCGATAATCTATGTTTAAATTTTACACAAATTCAAGACAAACGATCAGCAGTTGAATTTAGAATGGATATCAATATTCGCTTGATCAAAAGGTTGCTCATTTGTGGCCGAAAGGCCAAGAGTTCCAGTCGTGGAAACAGCCTTTTTGCAAAGCAAAGATAAGGGTGCACATGCTAGACGTCCCCCCGGGCGCCCCGACCCTTGCAAAGCGAGAAGCCTTGTTGGTTTGGAGTCGCCCTTTATCAATATTCGCTTGATCCTTGAGTGATTTTTGCGCATTATGAAGGTCATAAATACAAATTACAGAGCAATAATTCCTACACCAGAACACCAACGAGGAAGACTTATAATGTCATGCTTTGGAAACACGTATGCAGACTAACAAACTAAGTACTGTTGCCAAAAAAACGAAAAAGATTCATGCTGATAGATCAATAAGATCAGTCCAAAGCAAGAAGCATAAGTGTTCACCAAAAAAAAAAAAGGAAGAAGCATAATTTTCCTTACTTAAAACTGCACCACCAAATTCACCCTTGTCGCGCCAATTAACGACTTTTCTCACACTAGCATCATCCCTCCTCACGATCATAAATACTGGCTCGAGTGCTCACTAGCATATTATACATGTGTTGGACCCAAAATTACACAATCGGCCAGTGCAATCAAGACTGTTGAGTGAGCATAGCTCCACACTGTCGGATAGGAAAGTTAAGATAATTTTATTATTGTTAAGGGATAATATTTTGATTTTTAATCATGATAATTATCTTGACACGTTTCTTATACGATATAAATATGAAGCAAACTATATCGAACCAAGCAGAACAGTTCAATTTAATTTGGGATTCTTAGCATTCAACCCGGGGATTGAGCATCATGAATTATGAGAAGAGTCCTAGCACGTGGTGGCATCAGTTGGTAACCAAGGTGGAGTCCAACTTGAAAGATTAATTGCGTGAAGTAAGCTAATGTGATGCATGCATGGGATAATTATTAGCAAACTCGAGACTGCCAAATGAAGTGAATATTCTGTGGATAAAGCCTGATATGCCAAGGCTTTGGAACTAAGGTTTGAACGACAGTGCTTATCTTTAGCAAGGACGGAATTGGCATGCCATGATTTGTTACGTGGTTTTGGTTGAAATGCGTGGTTAGCACCAAAGACGTTGAGTGCCACGACTCTCATTGGATAATCATCTTCGCATAACGATTATTATTTGTGATGATTGATGGTCACGGCTGGATTTTGCGCTAAGTTAGTTCTATAAATACAGAGGCACTGAAAGAGCCCCTCCAATTTAACACACAAACTGCCTTGCGCAAACTCTTACTCTACGCGAAATCTCTCAACAACCTTGAGATTTTTATTTTCTTTTTCCGCCAACACATCTTCAATTTGGATAAACAGCATTGTGAAGGCAACCATCGACATCTTCAGTTTGGATAAACAGCACTGAAGCTGTAGAATCAGTTGACCGAGGAGCACCATCCGTTTGGATAAACAGCACTGCCCTTCAGTTTGGATAAACAGTACTGTGAAGGCAACCATCCACATCTTCAGTTTGGATGAATAGCACTAAAGCCGTAAAATCAGCCGACCGAGGAGCACCTTCAGTTTGGATAAACAGCACTGCCCTTCCGTTTGGATAAACAGCACGGCTTCGAGACCGATTGGTTATTTATCCAAGTCTCGGTTGGCAAGGATTTTTCAGTCCTTGTTGGTAGAGGTCATCTCATCAGCCTTCTCGGCGAAGTGAGGTGTTACAGGTTACTACGATTTGGCACATTGAAAGCCGAATTTGATATTGAACATCGAAGAACTAGCAGCCTTGTCTCGGGCTCTAGAACCCGAAGGCCGAGACGTGTTCTTTCCTCGGCCGCAATTGCAAGATCAAGAAATCAGCAGCGCATCCAACGCGACATCAACACATTCTACTCCCCGGCCGAGCTCGGCCGACGAGTTGGCACACCCCACACACAAACGAAGGACGTAGTTAGCTTATTAATTACTCGACCTGCCTACCACGTAGGCTTGATAGTTTTTAGGGTCAACAACATGTTATATTTGTAATCATACTTTGGAAAGTATTCCCGAGACAGCAGAATGAGGGAAGGATCGAGGTTCCCGCCAATAATCTTATTTTCAAAATGCAATGGAGATCGTTAGAGGAGTTAAGAGAGACCCGCTTCCTGAAATTGTCACTTTCGGCTTAATTTGCAACTTCTGATTTATATTATTTAGAGTTCCAATAATATCTACGGTGTTTTATTATTCTAGTTTCTGTTTTATCTTTTTTGTATCTAAATGTACAAAGCATTATTTGTCGTCTTATTCACTGGAGGCATGCGGCTTGAATAAAAGAAACACGTTGAACGGGGAAATAGACCTACCTCTAGGTACTCTAATCCCACATCAAACAATACTATTACTGACACAGCTGCTTATAAGTTGTTACAACACAGCTATATTGCTGAGCCTAGCAGCGTGGGCTTGTAACTAAGCAGGGCATTAAGGTGATTGATGGAAGTAGAGCCCGACCCAGGTGGGTAAAAGTGTTTGAAATCCGTTCACAAACCATCGTATGGGGTGTGAGGTCGCATTAAGCACGCCCTATGCTACTCGGGTTAGTAGGGCACCCCACTCTCTAAAGGTGGGTAGCAAACCAACAACGAGCTTTAGGCCGGGGCGTGATGGGGTACAACAGCTGTCCGGCTGCCCAGATCCCGCAGATGATGATGCCTGTACCTAGCGTGCTGCCCGGCTCGACTCCCCATCCTACAACCACTTTTTGCTAATCGTTCTAACTTTTTATTTTTGCCATATTGCCTTGTTCATCTTCCTTCCCTTGCTTCTGGGTTACCTCAATTCATTGAGTCATCTCAGCCTTTGAGGTTGCCAACTTAAATATCTAGCAAATAACTCAAACAAAGAAGCACCAACCCAACTCTTCGGAGAATATTTGAAACAAGCTTAAAACAGGATGCAATTCGAATCGAGGATATTTGGAGTATGTATTGCCAAACCTAACATATCAAATTTAATGCCTAAAATAAGCGAAAAACTACATGACAACATCTCTCGGCTTAGAAATTCGTATCAAATCGTGATCTCTAAGAACAAGGAGGAGTCTCAGAAACAGTAATTCATTTATCTAGAGACAGACCCAATCTTTGTGTAATAGAGTCTTGCAAGGCAAAAATAAAAATGGAAAATTATTGTGTTTTTTCTTTGATTTGGGTGGAAAGTTATTGTGTTTTTGTATCTATTTACATACCTGAATGGGTGGAAAGTTATTGTGTTTTTTCTTTGATTTGGGAATTGAGTTTTTATAACTGATTTGTTGTTGTCTACCTACATGGGTGGAATGAAAACAGCAAATAAAAATGGAAAATTTTTGGCGCCTAGAAAATTACAATTTTTTTTAGCAGTGCTTTGGTGATTAAAAGCAATATTAGCCCTTTGTATCTCATTGATTATCAGAGAAAGACAACAGGAGCTTGAAGAACAGAAAGCAGAAAGGATATCAGTAATCCAAATTCAAAAATTATTATTAGGATATCGTACAACAAAAGATGACTGAAACTGAAGAATGAATTTTTTTATGGATAATTAAAGATGAATATATACAGAATTTGAATGATGATACAAATAAAGAACAAGGAAAAATAGGAGGGTAAAATAGTAATCACAATGCAAACAAATCAACTTAATTAGAAAAAATGCTGACATGGAGTCCTAGTCATTGGACCTAAGTAGAAAATAACTAAAAATTGGACTAATCTTAATGTTGGGCCATAAAATTGGACCTATTTCAAGTTACCCCTTAAAAAAATCAAAAGAAAATTGAGGGATAAAAACAAAATAAGAGTGCAAAAGAAGAAAAATGGGTGCCTGACTTACCGATTAAACAAATTAAAAAAAAAAAGAGGGATAAAAAAATAATTGTACAAAAGGAGAAAAGAAGTGTGTCTATATCATTTATTACGAAGTTAATAACTTGTACATGCTTAAGACAAGAAGAGAAACAAAGTTCTTTTTTTTATTTTTTAATCAAGAGAGAAACAAAGTTCAGTAGTTGTTTGGGCCCAAAATATTGATCTGGGCCAAATTTGGAGTTACATTCGGCCTAGCGATCTTTCTAGAATTCTTGTCAGATTTTGGGTCATGGGCCGCCAAGTCAGGTTGGCCGAGTCCTACTAGGAAATGGAGTCTTTCAGATAAAGATGAGGGAATTGAATCCTGATGCAACTAGGATGCTCGATGGGATGAGGGCGCTGAAACTTGGGAATGAATGTGGCCGGGTAAGGAGTTGAATTCAAAGTCCTAATTGGTTTAGGATTGGCCGAGTTCTGGTTGGATTGGCTTTAAGAAATCTTATTCCGAGAAGGATTCTAATTCGGCTATGAGGAGGTCTGCCCCTATAAATACTTAGTGCATCATTCAAGGCCCCCTCCAACTCAACACATAAATTTGCCCTGTGCAAACCCTCGCTCTACGCGAAACCTCTCAACAACCTTGAGATTTTTATTTTACTTTTCGCCGACACATCTTCAGTTTGGATAAATAGCACTGTGAAGGCAACCGGTGATACCTTCAGTATGGATAAACAGCATTATCACCGTAGAATCAGCCGACAGCGGAGCACCTTTAGTTTGGATAAACAGCACTGCAAAGGGGCCGACTAGTTATCTATCCAAGCCTCGGTCGAGAAGGATTTCCAATTCCTTATTGGTAGAGGTCATCTCATTAGCATTCTCAGCGAAGTGAGGTGTTACAGTTTACCAGGGCTCGACACATTGAACGCTCAGTTGTTTTATGATTGGATACTCACAAGTTGGCTTTAGAGTTCAGTATTCTGACGGCCGAACCACGTTCACCATCAAGACATATATCTGTTTTGAGTATCTGTGCCCCTATACTTTGGTGTCAATTCGGCGTGCTTATACTCACAAATATAATCACAGTGACCGAATTCGGCGTTGACAATTTGTGAACTTCGCAGAACTAGAAGCCTTGTCTTCAGGCTCTAGAACCTGAAGGTCGAGAATTGTTCCTTCCTCGGCCGCAGTCACAAGATCAAGAAGTCAGTAGCGCGACCAACGCAACATCAACAAATTTTACTCACCGGCCGAGCTCAGTCATCTAGTTGGCACGCCCCGCACACAACCGAATGACGTAGTTAGCTCATAGATTACTCGGCCTGCGCGCCACGTAGGCTTGGTAGTTTTTAGGTTCAACATTTTGGCACGCCTAGTGGGACCCAGTGCTAAAACTACGAAGTTCATGCTAATCGAGACACGATCGATCAAGAAAAAAACAGTTATGGGAAAATCAACGACTGATTTGCCAATTCAGAACATAGGACAAAATTCACCACAGGAACAAAACCCCCTTGTTTGCACGACACCTGAGCTCACGAGCGCAACATACCGAGAAAATGAAGTTGGTCTCGACGGTCAGTCTCGCAATACAGAAATCCCTAACAGGACCACATGCATATTCAATGAGGTGGTAGTGGAGGATTGTGATGCAGATGGTGGTGAAGGCTCTGATCCACCAACAAGGTCGTTTCTCCGAAGACGACTGGATGAACAATCTTGGCAGGTTGAATAGACATTCAGCCGAGGAATAGACAGACTGCGCGAAGTAATATGCAGTACCCATGAGACACACACCAGATTGATTGAAATGCTGGTTCATAAAATCTGTGAAGATAGACCCTCCAATCATTCTCGACAATTACCACCAATGAATAATCTTTTGCCAATAGTACAGGCCGAGCCAGTGCCTGCTCGACTCAAGCCAATTAACTTGTAAAAGAAAGGAGGATCAAGCGGTAGATCGGATGGATTCGACCAGAAAGTAGAAACGACATCCGTTGATATGACCGAGATCCAGAGGATGATCGATTCGGCCTTGAAAAAGGGGCCGAAATTCCCAAAATTTATCCACCCATACCTTGCTTACGTGGAGAAATTTGAATATCCTAAAGGCTTTGAAATCCCAGATTTCAGTTTGTTTGCTGGAGAATCATTTTTATCCTCGCTAGAACATGTGGCTCGGTTCGCTGCGCAATGTGGAAATGTTAATAGCGATTTCCATAAACTGCGACTATTTAATTTCTCATTGACAAGCTCGGCATTTGCGTGGTACATCAATCTCCCACTAAACTCCATCCAGAGTTGGGAGGAGTTGGCCGAAAAATTTCATGAGCAATTCTACTAGCCAGGGATGGAAATGTCGGTTTCATCACTAGCCAGGATGGCTCAAGCATCAGATGAGTCACTAATGGATTATCTTACCAGGTTTAAGTCGGCTAGAAATTGGTGCCGAGTACCCCTTCCTGAAGTCAAATTTGTTAGACTCGCTTTGAATGGGCTGGACGTGGAGTACAAAAAGAAATTCCTGGGGGTAAACTTCCAAGACATGTACGAACTAGCTCAACATGTTGAGCAATATGACTACCTACTCCGAGAAGAAAAAGTCTCAAAGTCTCCATCCCGAGGAACCATTTACAAGAACCCCACGGTTAGCTATGCCTCGGCTGAACCTGAAGAATATGCCAGTGTTAATGCATCCGAGATAGTAATCGATAAACCGTATATTTGCAAGGCATTGACTTACGCCAATCCCAAAGATGTCAAAACTCGCTCGGCCACCGAAGAATCTATCACCAAAACATCAAAAGTTTATACTTTTGACATTACTAAGGCCGACGCCATCTTCGACCAACTACTACTTGCCAAGATCATCAAACTTCGGCCTAGGCATAATATTCCTAACGCCGAAGAATTGAAAGGAAGAAAATATTGCAAGTACCATAACTCGAATAAACATATGACAAACAACTGTGTCGTATTTCGAGATGTCGTCCAAAGTTGGATTGATAACGGCAAACTCAAGTTCCCAGAAAAGAAAATGAGCGTTGACACCAGACCCGTTTCCTACGCAACAGTTAATATGGTAGATGCTCGTCTACCTAGGGACAAAGGGAAAGGGAATGCCAAGTTCGTTTCAGTACAACACATCTTAAAGCAGAATTCTTGGCCACGGCTCAAGATCGATTTATTTTCGAACGAGCCACCTAAAGTTCTTTCAAGACCGGCTATCATCGAGTCCATGACAGACTCCAACACCGAGGAAGTAGATAGATTGGTGATTCTATGCAGTCGATTTAAGACAAACGTCACCACCGAGCCAAACGAAAGGCTGCTTTAGGCTATGATAAAGCAACCACCTTCCATAGCCACAACACATCAGAAGACGCTCAGTGCAGACCCGCGCCAATGAGTTTTTGATAGACTCGGCCCCAAAACGCGGTCGAGCAAACTACCCCCAGTTAGACAGCGCATCGACTTCGATGCACCATTCTGTAACGAGGATTATTATGCATGAAGTTTTGGCAGCTCGAACTCTTCCGCAAAGCAGAAAACCTTCAAACCACCTGAACTGCGAGATCAACGTTGGTACACCTATCATTCCCCTAAAGGTGTGTACACTGCGCTATCCAAATCACAGAAGCGTCGGCACCAAAGAATAGATTGCATGGCCCACCGACAAGCAGCCCAGGAAACTTCGGCCCCCAAGTGGCAGTCGAAGAACAAAACTAGTAATGACGACGAGCGACAACCTCTGGTCATCATGACAGAGTTACTCCAAGAAAGGCAAGTGATCAATCCTGATGTGGAAATCACATTTGAGGAGGCTAACAAGCGAATCAAACTTCTTTTTTGACCCGGGGAGATGAAGGCACGATTTGAGTGTTTTAGAAAGGAGGCCGATAGCAAACTCTCTCTATTACCCACAGATGAGCCTTTAATAAAAGTTAGACTGAATCTACACCCACCGTTCCTTGGGGAGGCATTGGAGTATATGCGAGAGTTCCACAAAAAGCATTTGGCTAACGATTTATACTGTTTGCCGAAAGCATGTCAAGATACGATTGATTCGTTCTGGCCTGTTCTGATGCCGAGCGAATTATTCAAAAGAATTCAGACCTAGGGTTGAAAGCTAGGTTCCAGCACATACGTCAGGCTCGAGTCCTTGGCTTTGACGTCGACCTATATACCGATATCGATACGAACGAGCTTCCTTTCTCTCTTGAGGATTTCCAGCACTGACGATACCACTTCAAAATTTTCTCAGCCGTTTCTCTCTTCGACCTTACGGCCGATGAAACAACACATGTTGCACGCTTAGATGTCTGCCTGGACGTCCGGGACACCCGTATCATATATCAAGAGCATGCTTATGACACGATGCAAGTCCTAGACCCAACTCTGGTTCCAAATGAGCTTAAGGCCCATGAAACAAACGAGAATATTCTCAAAAATACCTCGCAAGAACGTACCCCAGCAACGGTCGATGCAGTCGAACTAGATACTCTCCATACGACCACAAAGGAAGCGAATCCAAAAAAGGAAGGCCCAGCAGACGTGGGGTCGACAAAAGTAGAAGATCCAGAGACAATGGGTCATTCGGTCCTTGACAATATGGAAATCAGTATAATTCATATCTTGCCTGTTGATTTTCAACCAAGCACGTCCCAACCAAATTTCTTAGATGGTGACGTAGTTGCCGAGGAAGCTACCCAAGTCGACTTTGTACCTGCTACCGAAATCGAGTCAACAACGAAAGAAGATAATCTCAAGATGGCTCTGGTCGAATTATTTCCTCGCTCATCATTGGCCAATCTCCGTCATCTGAAACCGTTGTATGTTATGGCTTATATCGAAGAATGCCCAGTCTCTAAAATTTTCATCAATTGTGGAGCAACTGTCAATATCATGCATGTGACTATCATGAAAGCATTACGTCGCTCCAACGATGAACTTATTCCGTCCAAAATCACCATGAGCAGTTTCGTTAGTGACAAATCCCAAACAAAAGGGGTCATTCCGCTAGAAGTAAACATCGCAGGTCGCAATCACCATGAGCAGTTTCATACTCGATTCCAAAACCGAGTACAGTGCGTTACTCGACCGAGATTGGATTCATCAAACAAGCTGTATCGCTTCATCATTGTATCAAGTCCTTATCTTTTGGGACGGCCAATCGGTTGTGGTTCATCCGATCGATAATCAACCATTCGAAGCTAACATGATCCAAGCACGATACTACGATGATCATGTCGACTACATCACTTTACACGACCTCAACGAAGAAGACGACCGACTCAGATTTCTGTTCAGAAGGCCATCGAGGTTGGCGCTGAAACTGTTCACCAGGATTCGACGAGACTCGGGTTGGCCAACTTCATCACCGATCCTGATGTCTGACACCAATCAGGCCAAACGCCGAGCCGTAGTTTCATCGACCATGGAACGATTGCTGGCTCATTGGTATGCTATCTCCCAACAACCGAATTCAGGCGTCAACCTCGTGGAGTTCCTCACCGAAGGTGAACATGGCCTTATCCTCTTTCTTGACAAAATCCAAGCTCCCCTGACCGAGCTTGAAGACAGCCGGCCCCAAGTCAAAGACCCATTGGACCAAATAAATGTAGGGACGACCGACAACCCTTAGCCATTATTTATTAGCGCTTTGTTACCCCAGCATAACAAGACTGAACTCTGTAAGTTACTTAGTGAATTTAAAGATTGTTTCGCTTGGAGTTGTCATGAGATGCCTGGTCTTAACTGAACCCTTGTTGAGCATGAATTACGCATCAAACCTGGTTGCAAGCCCTTTCGCCAGCCTCCTCGACGGTTCTCAACCGAAGTACAACTTGGCATAAAAGAAGAACTGGTTTGACTTTTAAATGTCAGGTTTATTCGAACCGCTCGATACATCGAATGGCTGACGAATATCGTGCCAGTATTGAAGAAAAATGGTGCCCTACGCATTTGTATTGATTTTCGTAATTTGAATCTGGCAACTCCTAAAGATGAATATCCCATGCTGATCTCAGATTTGTTAATTGACGCCGTAGTTAATCATGACATGATGTCTTTCATGGATGGTCATGCCGGTTATAACCAAATCTTTATCACCGAGGCCGATGTTCATAAAATTGTTTTTCATTGCCCAGGGGCACTCAGAACATTCGAGTGGGTAGTTATGCCATTCGACCTTAAGAACGCTAGTGCCACATACCAACGCGCCATGAACGCTATCTTTCATGACCTGATTGGCACAATAGTTGAGGTGTATATCGACGACGTGGTGGTTAAATCAAAAAGTCACCGAACACATCTAGATGATCTTTGGCAAGCTTTCCTTTGTATGCGACGACATAATCTCAAGATGAACCCGGCTAAATGCGTCTTCGACGTATCGGCTGGTAATTTCTTAGGATTCCTTATGCATCATCGAGGAATCGAGGTGGATGAAAACAAGGCACGCGCGATCATCACCACCCCACCCCCAACGACAAAGAAACAACTACAGTCTTTACTCTGCAAGATAAATTTTCTCTACCGTTTTATAGCTAATTCGGTGGGAAAAATGAAAGTGTTCTCTACGCTTTTGAAACTGAAGGACTCGGATAAGTTTGAGTGGGGTGAAGAGCATCAAACAGCTTTTACATAAATCAAGGTCTTCCTTACCACACCGCCGGTCCTCGTACCACTTCAGTGCGGTAGGCCTCTTAAGTTATATATTTCAACGACCGAAAAGTACATCGGCTACCTCATCGCGCAAGACAATGATGTCGGCCGCAAACAAGCTATCTTTTATCTTAGTTGGAATCTGAATTCACCGAAGATCAATTATTCACATGTCGAGAAACTTTGCTTAGCTTTGTTTTTCGCCACCACAAAACTTTGACATTATATGCTCCCATCAGTTACGCAAGTCATCACCCAAACAAATGTCATTCGTTACATGCTTACTCGGCCTATAGTAAAAGGCCGAATTGGGAAATGGACAATGGCATTATTAGGGTTCAGTTTACAATACATGCCTCAAAAAGTTGTAAAGGGCCAAGCTTTAGCCGATTTTTTGGCCCAACACCCCTCCCCATATGGTGTCGGGGGCAATGATGTTGAAATTGGCATGGTTGAAACACACGATAACTACTGGACGATGTACTTTGATGGATCTAGTACCTCAGCCTCGGCTGGTGTCAGCCTCGTTGTTCAATCCCTCAACCACTACCGTTGGTATTTTTCTCTCAGGCTCGATTTGGATTATACAAATAATCAGGCCGAATATGAAGCTCTTATCATCGGCCTTCACACCCTCCATGACTTAGGAGCTACCCGTGTCCTCGTTCTTGGCGATTCAGAACTTGTGATTAACCAACTCAACGACATTTTTTGTTGTATGAGTTGTACTTTGGCACCTTATCACATGGTTGCCAACTATTTAGGCGAGTCGTTTGAGCGGATTACATTCGAGCACATCTTACGTGTTCGCAACATTGACGCAGATGAACTGGCACAAATAGCCTCCGGCGCACAACTCCTGGGGGGCAAACTAGGCCAGGCAATACCTGTAGGACAATGGTCTCACCCGGCCATGGTTAATCAGGAAGTTCTCCAACGTAATCATGTGATACGTACACGAGCAATGTCCTTACCCTCGTTGTTAGAACGAGAGGATCGTGTAGATGTTTGCATCGTCGAGGCGCTACCAAATGATTGGAGAAGGGTAATTATGCGATATCTCGATAATCCCAGGGACAAACACGACCGAAAGACAAGAGCCTATGCCACAAACTACGTGTCGTACCAGAATGAGTTATATCGAAAAGGCGAGGACGATTTATTGCTATTGTGACTCAGCCCGAAGGAAGTCGCCCTAGTGATTACAGAAGTACATGAAGGAATTTGCGGAGCCCATCAAGCGGGACGCAAGATGCATTGGCTACTTCGCCGACATGGTTACTTCTGGCCGAGCATGTTGAAAGATTGTATTGAGTATGCACGAGGATGCGTGCAGTGTCATCACACCATCTTCTGGAGCAGCAAAACATGTATGGATACTCGTGGCAACCGATTATTTCACTAAATGGGTCGAGGCAAAATCATATGTCGAATTAACATCCAAAGTGGTTTGCGATTTTGTGGAAGAACACATTGTAACCAGGTTTGGCGTGCCAGAAACAATCATAACTGATAATGGCACAATTTTTACAGCCGATAGGTTTAAGGAGTATACGACGGGTTTGAAAATTCAACTCGAACAATCTACGCCGTATTATCCATAAGCGAATGGATAAGCCGAGGTAAGTAATAAAGTTTTGATCGGCATTCTCAAAAAAATAGTAAAAGAAAGGCTCGGCATGTGGCATTTAAAGTTGAACAAGGCTTTATGGGCATACTGAACTTCACCCCGGTCAGCGACGGGGACCACCCCATATGCGTTAACATATGGGCATGACGCGATGCTACTAGTCAAACTAAGCATAAATTCTCTACGAGTAATTGAGCAAAGTAGTTTGTCCAGCATCGAATAAAATCAGGCCATGATACAAGAGATATAAGATTTGGAGGAAGACCGACTTGACGCTTACAATCTTTTAGTGGCACAAAAGAAGATCGCCGAGCGAGCCTATAATCAGCAAGTTAGACAAAAAAATTTCGACGAAGAAAAGTTAGTATGGCAAACAGTGCTACTTGCAGGAATCAAAAACCCTAGGTTCAGCAAATGGTCGCCGAACTGGGAAGGACCGTTCATCATCCATAAAGTCATCGGCAAGGGGGCATATCACCTCAAAGATCGAACCGGTGCAGTCCACAAGCTACCAATTAATGGGAAATTTTTAAAGAAATACTATCTGACTATTTGGGAGATGTGAGAGTAAAAGTTAATTTCATTAAAAAGTTCGCAAAAGGTTACATAAGTTGGTTGATCAGTTTACAAATTTTATGGTGATGAAGGAATGAGAGATTCAAGAATGGCCTTCAAATCCAACCACCTCACCTCGCCCATGGTGATCTCAGCTTGCCGATTCCTCTTATCCATCTTCAGCTGTTTGGCGCGTTTCACGCAAGCCGCATACTCAGTTAACCAGGACTTGCCACCCGATTCAAACTCATTTGCAAGCTCGGAGGCAACCGCCGACCTTCGATTCTGAAGTTTGGCAATTTGGCAGTCGAGGTCGGCCAGTGTCTCTTTCCTCGCCTTCAACACTTCGATCTTCGGATAAAGGGCCTCCCGAGCAGCCGTTGTGTTTTTAAGTCATCTTCAGCCCGAATAGCTCGCTCAAAAACATTGAAGTATTCTCGGGTTCGTTCTAGGGTAGAAAACGCTCAAGTAACAGCGTCGTTGTTCAGTGGACCCTCAGCTGCAAGATCGTTCAGATATTTCCCCATAGAGTCGAGACCTTTGCATTTGAGGACTCGTGAGGCTGAGAAAGACAGGAGCTCCTGTAGTTTGACCAGGACATTCGACTTAGCCATTGATACAGAGGGCCCGGTGGTAGTTGCCGAAGGACCAGCTGTTCCCGAAGTGTTCGAAAGAAGAACTTCGAATTCTACCTCCCATGAAGGCTGTACATAAAAAATTTTAAGCAAAAGAAGAATATAGCAGAGAGAATTTGTTAGACATGCTAAGAGGAGACTTTGGCCATGTCCCTTGGCTCATTGCTCGAACCTAGAGAACTTAATGGCCGAGCCTAGTGTTTTAGATTGCTTCTCAATTCACGCGGCCGATGAAGGTTATCTATGTTTGACGGCCATTGAGGTGGCCAGGAAATATAGATAACACCATTCGGTGCATAGAATTTTTAGTGAAATGAATATTTAGGCATCTGACATTTAACGTTTTTCGGTTTAGACTCGTTATATCAAAATTTAGCAAGAAAATAATTAAGTCTTACGAAAGCCGAAGTCGCTTTTGAGGAGGAATGCTGAGGTCTTGGTCTTGCGGATGGATCGGTGTTTCCGCCGTTGCTTCAGGATCGACAGCCAGCCGTTTTCCGTGATCGGCTACAGGAGGATCGACCTGGTTCATCGCTTCAACCATATAAGGGTTAGTAGAAGGAAGATTAGTTGGTCGAGGACGATACTCCAGCGCGATCTAGTCACTCTCATCATCCTGAAATAAAGGTTGTTAGCAGTTTTGAATTTATTAGAAGAAGAAAATTACCAACCACACAATTATACCTCTTCCAAGATGATTGCTGATTGTTTTGGATTTTTGGAGGGAGTTTTCTTCGCTGATGGAGTCGCATCCTCCAAGACAAGGGCAACGACTAGCTTAGGAACTGCCGCTTTCTTGACTAGTAGGGTAGCAACTGGCTCGGCCGGCTCCGGAACGGTCAGTCTCCTCAACCAGCAGGGTAGCTGTTGGTTCGACTACGACTTGAGGATCGGGTCAAGATTCGAATGCTTGGCCAGTCGAAGCTGGCTGCACGACCATTGAGGTATGTATAACCGAGATAGAAGGAGAAACATCAAGGGTGGTCGTTCCTGTTGTCTGGTTGGAGATTATATGAATTTTTCGTTCCCCTTTCTTTGCCAATTTCTTGACACGTTTTGAAGGACGAGGGGTTGCACCTGCCGTTTCACTCTCCCGCCGAGGTCGTTTGCTTGGCTTGGAGGAGATGATCAATTTTTTCTTGGTCGTGGCTGAAGGTACCACTTCTACCTGGTTCGTCTCGTTGGGTTCATGAGCAGGAGCCTTATTGGGTCGGTTCCCAAAAATCTTATTGATAACATTTTCGACCGGAGCACTGAAAAAGTTTCGGGTGTACTCTTCCCACCAATCACCGAAAGTGTCAGTGCTGAGAGATTCTGGAACAGTTGGTCGAAGGCGGAACTTCTAGCATCGTTTTTGAAACTCTTTCTTGGCGTCCTTACATTCATTCTCTGAGGAACTAGATAGGCGTCCTTGGCTCAGAAGAGAGCGAGAGGTGAGAAGAGACATTGGGCAACCCTCGAGGTAGCCAAGCTGTCGAGCAGTGAATTGGGGGTGGTATACCTCCCAGCTTGCTCGGCGAGCATCACAGCCGAGAGGAACGTCATGGGTAAGTACAAATGATCCCCAGGATTGACGGAGATCAGCATCTTCGTCTGCACTCCATGCCGACGTAGGGAGTTTGATTGACGAATGATATTCTCGATGACGACACATCAAGAACTCGTCGTCAGAGAAAAAGTTAAGACTGAAGAAGAGTTTATACACTTCTTCGGCCTGGTGATGAGGTACTGGTCGAGAAGCCAGATGATGACCGAGCGCTCCAGTAGGTGGAAAATTGGCAGTCTCTGGTCGAAGAGTGGCGAAGTAGACCTGCAACTAGAGTTGGAAGACCCAGAAGGGGCTGTTCTGGTGTGGGTCGACCTTGTGAAGGCTCATCTCGGCCAGGCAGCGTAGAAGACTGGCAAGAATAGCTGGGCTAAGTGCCAGGGTATGACCGCTAGCCAAGGCTTTGGCTACCGGTATGTTTTCGACCAAACATTTATTGGACTTGGTACAACAAATAAATTTGTTATACCAGTAGAAAATGAAGGCTTCGTGTTCTCCCTCCCGCAAGTTCTCTTCTTTGAAGGTGCTTAGCCTTCTCAACTCAGCACTTCGAGGGCCCGTTTTTCGAAAAGCACATTCAAGTCAATGTTCGACGGATACCCAGAGAGGGCGGCGTCGATTGGATTCCAAAAGGGGAAGTCCCCAAGATAGCGGTAACGTCGAGGATAGTGGAACCAACAGGGCCGAAATGGAGGATTATGGTGTTAGTGGCCGAGCACCAGAAGCTTGAGGCCGCTATGAGAAGCTCATTGTCCATGACAATTTCTACAGACGAAAGGCGAATGACATCATAAATGCCAAGAACTTTCCATTGCTCGCCAAAGATCTTCTCCATTCGTGCAACCCAGGCCGCCCAGGTTGCAGTTGTCGAATCCCACTTTGACCATTCAAACCCTTGCAGTAAGGGTGTTAGGCATTCAATCTTGAAAAGTTCAGTGATGGATGGTGGTACTGCATCCTTGAAAAGTGGACCAAGGATCTGGTGAGTGGTGCTTATATCGCTTTCAAAGTGTATAGTCTTGACTGAGCATCGATCGATGATTTTCTCGCATTTATTGCATTCCTTCGAGATTTTGGAGACGAGGGAGGCCATTGATAAAGATTTAAAGGTTTTCTGGGTTTGTAGGAAAGATTTCTGGGTTTTGAAGAAATTCGAGGGCAAAGAACAAGAAATTCCTGAGAGTTTGAAAGCGTAGAATGCAAATAGAAAGGATTCGAGTATTTATAGACGTTTTGAGAGGGAAGGTTAAACGTTTGATTTTCAAAATTAGGGATAAAATCGATCGGGAATATTGCTAATCATTGAGGGGATTCAGAGAATCCAAGGGAAGAGACCGAGATTTTTGGGGTTTGAGGACGCACGATTGCGTGTGACGGCGGTTTTAATGGGGAGTAACATTTCGACGGCTGCATGTCTTCAAGGTCATGATTGAAAGCTGCTAAGGTGTTTTGGGAATCGGCATGTGGCAAGACGATTAGAAGAATCAATAAAGCAAAGTGGTGTCTCATAAATGAGCGTGATGGTTCCCAAGGACATGATGGTGATTCCCGAGGACGTTTAATTTTGAATACCTGAGAATGGTTTCGCTTTTTCAAGGCCGAGGTTCGACCAGGGATTGTTGGTCGACAGCCTCAGAAGCGAAGGGGCAATGTTTGGGCCCAAAATATTGATCTGGGCCAAATTTGGAGTTACATTTGGCCTAGCAATCTTTCTAGAATTCTTGTCAGATTTTGGGTCATAGGCCACCAAGTCAGGTTGGCTGAGTCCTACCAGGAAATGGAATCTTTCAGATAAAGATGAGGGAATTGAATCCTGATGTAACTAGAATGCTCGATGGGATGAGGGCGTTGAACCTTGGGAATGAATATGGCCGGGTAAGGAGTTGAATTCAAAGTCCTAATTTGTTTAGGATTGGCCGACTTCTAGTTGGATTAGCTTTAAGAAATCTTATTCCGAGAAGGATTCTAATTCGGCTATGAGGAGGTCTGCCCCTATAAATACAAAACTCAGTGCATCATTCAAGGCCCCCTCCAACTCAACACACAAATCTGCCCTGCGCAAACCCTTGCTCTACGCGAAACCTCTCAACAACCTTGAGATTTTTATTTTCCTTTTCGCCGACACATCTTCAGTTTGGATAAATAGCACTGTGAAGGCAACCGGTGATACTTTCAGTTTAGATAAACAGCACTATCGACGTAGAATCAGCCGACCTCGGAGCACCTTTAGTTTCGATAAACAACACTGCAAAAGGGCCGACTGGTTATCTATCCAAGTCTCGGTCGAGAAGGATTTCTAAATCCTTATTGGCAGAGGTCATCTCATTAGCCTTCTCGGCGAAGTGAGGTGTTACAGTTTACTAGGGCTCGGCACATTGAACGCCGAGTTGTTTTATGATTGGATACTCACAAGTTGGCTTTAGAGTTCGGCATTCTGACGGCCAAACCACGTTCACCATCAAGACATATATCTGTTTTGAGTATCTGTGCCCCTATACTTTGGTGTTGATTCGGCGTGCTTATACTCTCACGAATATAATCACAGTGACGGAATCCGGCGCCGACGATTTGTGAACTTCGCAGAACTAGCAGCGTTGTCTTTAGGCTCTAGAACCCGAAGGCCAAGAATTGTTCCTTCCTCGGCCGCAGTCGCAAGATTAAGAAATCAGCAACGCGACTAATGTAACATCAACAAATTTTACTCACCGGCCGAGCTCGACCGTCGAGTTGGCACACCCCGCACACAACTGAATGACGTAGTTAGCTCATAGATTACTCGGCATGCGCGCCACGTAGGCTTGGTAGTTTTTAGGTTCAACAGTAGTATAAGAAATGGTGATTTTGTATAAAATCAATTAAAAGTTATGATATTAACAATGAGACTTTAAGTTACATTAAAACACCTCAATCAAATTAAAATTACAAATGATGCCATTACTATTTAAAACACCAAACATTTCCATCTCCTTCATTGTAAATTGTGCCTCCCCCCACCTTTAGACTTCAACCTCTCTGCCTCCCACCATCTTCAACCTCCAATTATTCAGACACTGCAACGCAATGTCTGTTTCCTATTCTGTGATTGTGCACTCACATTCAATTGTTTGTGGATTCAGACACTTCGTTGCAGTGTCTGTTTCCTGTTCTGTGATTGTGCATTCGGATTCAAATATGTTTGTGGATTCAGACACTGCAACGCAGTGTCTGTTTTCGGTTATGTGGATTCAGACACTTCGTTGCAGTGTCCAATTCCAGTTCTGTGATTGTGCATTGAGATTCAAATAGGTTGGTGGATTCAGACACTGCAACGCAGTGTCTGTTTCTTGTTCTGTGAATTCAGACACTTCGTTGCAGTGTCTGTTTCCTGTTATGTGATTATGCATGTCTGTTTCTTGTTCTATGAATTCATATAAAAAACCAACGAGGAAGAAGACCGGAATCGTAGGGGAGGTGGTCGGAAAACTTCAAATAGCCATAACGGGTTCATTTCTTAACCAAATTCAGAGATTCAAAAGCCAAAATAAAGCTCAAGAGGTAATGAATAGAAATATACCTAATTGAGGCTAAGCCGTGGCCGGAAACTGGGAAAAAATTCTCTGAGTTGATTTTCGTTTAACCTTCACCAAATCAAAGGGATTTTCACATTCAAACTCCAGCATAAGATTAGAACCATAAAAAGGAAGAAGTTCATGAGTTCCCAACCCTTACCTAGTCGGAAAATCACGAAGTGTCGCAAAAAAATATGGTGGTAGAAGTCTGAGTTCGAATTCGTAACTTGGGTTCTCGATTTTAGTACTGGGATATTGGTGGACTTTGTTGAGGTCGAGGAGGCCATGTTGCATTCATAGAGAGAAAGAAAGAAGGATAAAACAGTCAAATTTTAACTACATATAATGACTTAAAGCTTATGTGGCATTCATCATTGACCTATGCCTAATTAATAAAAATATGTCATTGATTAAGTTCAAAACAAAAACATGTCATTGATATATGACTAAATAGTAAAGTTTTTATTGACCTTTGGCTAAATTACCTTTTAAGAAACTACACATCAAGGCTTAGTTTGACGCAAGGAATGAAAGATGGATGAACAAAACTATACATTAGAGCTCAGTCGTCAAACTACTATCATAACCTACCCTTTGACACACTTCAAATATGGTAAAGAATAAAATTATGACTCATCAACTCTAGTTGCAATAATTAAGTGCACTTGCAGAATTGGCAATAAATCCCAGCATTGACAAAAAATGCATGATGCTTGTTGAATGAAAGGGACAAACATATTGAAAACAGAGATAGAGATCAACTAAAGTCTCAACTGTTGTACGGATAAGCTCATACCTTAAACTTCCCCAAGAGGTAGGAAGAGAAATCCTCCAAATCCTGATGATAATACTAGAAAACTTCCATCAAAAGTTGGAATCAAACCAGGAAAAGAAACAATTGGAATTAAATCCCATAATAAGACGAAATAGGCGAAGTAATCTAACTGTTGTGCAACAACTAATTCAGAAGACTCATATAGTCTCTCGGTTTAGATTGACTTGGATAACTCACAAACATTAGAACATAAATCATTAACATAATTAACCATTGTGCCTATGCTAACTCAGACTCAGAAAGGTCGTTTGGTTAACCCAAAACTCAAAAGGCTTGCTTGGCAAATATATATAGATAGATGAAAAAGTTCGGTGCCTCAAATTAGATTAAATTTTCGGTGCCTCAAATTAGATTAAATTGGTTAACACATCACATAACATTGTTATGTATGCAAGAAACCTTGCAAGCTGCGACTCTTTTACAATACCCTGCACATTACATTTTCTTAGTACAACCCTGAAAGTAAAACTAAAAATAAAAAAGATTAAAGAAGCAAACCTTATTGGTCTTATTGGTTTATGATAATACAGCACACTGGAATGACCACGACAAAGCGCAGAAAAACTCATGCGGCGCCGCAGCCCTTTAGATAATTATACACACCTCCATTTATTTGTACTATATACATATGCTCACCCTACTATATATATGAAGCACTGAAGAGTACCTTGTGCAACTTTATTTACCAAGCCACCACCTTTGATCTCCATACCTTCAAGTTTCATTTACATCATGCACCTCAGAGACGAAGGCGTTGTTTCCCAGCAATTTATATCCGTGACACAGCCGCCGAAATTCCCTTGATCTGCCACCACCGGAAGATCAAGCGATGCCTGCGTCCATATCGAGTCATCAAACACCGGAAAGCTTCCGCTCGTGTTCCCCCGGAATATCCCATCCATTCCTTCATTGTTCACAACACTAGTCATATTCTCCTCCACTTTCATGCCCCCCTCCCCCTGCTTCGGCTGGGTCTCAGCCCGGTGAGAATTATAATTTCCGGGGGACTGATCCACCTTCACGCTCGCACAATTATTGCAAATAACAGGTACTGCAATATCTTTCTCGGGAGCAGCATAACATGCAGGATTAGTCCCAGTACCTGATAGATTGTTCTGCACAAGGGTTTGGTTTGGAATTTGAGGTGGCACGCTATGCTGCAGGTGTCGGGTTCAATTGATGGCGGTGATATTTAGGGGCTTGTTGATCTGGCAAATTGAGCTTCGCGTGGGAACCGTAGAGCTTCCGGGCGGCGGCATCATAAGCCAGAGCAGCCTCATAGGAGGTGTCGAAAGTTCCGACCCAGAGCCGGGCCCCGCGGTGGGGCTCGCGGATTTCCACCACCCATTTCCCCCAGATCCTTTGCCTGACGCCCTTGTAAGTGCACGTAGCGTTCTCCGGCCCTCCTTTCCCCCTCATGCAACCTTTCCTTGAGCTTCCCTGCGCTGGCCGCTTCGCCGGCTTCTTCTCCGCACCCCCAACACTGCTACTACCAGCAACCATCTCCGAGTTCGAGATTGTGAGAATTTTTTTAGAAGAATCGAGGATTTTTTTCGTGATTTTTCTTTTTTTTTTTTAAATTCGAATGGTGAGTTTGAGAAACCATAACCCGAAACGGTGGTGGTACTTATATGACGGAGGAAGGCAGACATGACTGAAACGTGGCTTGTGGAGGATTAGGGCTTGAATACTTGGCATGGTGAACGGGAGATATCGTGTCCATGGCTAGCCTCACTGTTTAAATCTCTAATACACACTTGGCTTACACCTTTGTTTGCTTTCTTGCTCAGGTGGCAATCGGAGAGGAGCAAAATTCAAGTTTATCTTTCTCATCTTTCATTTTTTTTATTAAATCTGAAATACAATTACATAGTAGATTCATATCGGATTTTTAACTCAGAGATGAATCGTAATGTACGAATAACACTATGGGAGAAAAGTTTTAAACTGTACAAAAAACTGACTGAGTATGTCTTTCTGAAGTTGACTGGAAGTTGAGATAAGGGAGAATGAAACATTAGGAGTAAGCAAATGTTAAACTGTACAGAAAAACTTTCTGAAGTTGACTGAAAGTTGAGATAAGTGAGAAATGGATGAATAACAGTAGGAGAAAAAATTCTTAAACTGTAGAGAAAACTGAGCATGTCTTTCTGAAAACTGGAAGTTGAGAGAAGACTTAAATGGTACAGAAAATTGACTGAGCATATGTATGAATATATAAGCAGGAACTGAGCATATGCATGAATATATAAGCAGGAGAAAAGATTCTTAAACTCTACAGAAAACTTACTGTCGTATAAGTGAGAAATAGATGAGTACGTAGGAGAGAAAATTCTTAAACTGTGTAGAAAACTGATTGAGTTTGTCTTTGTGTGAAGCTTACTGAAAGTTGAGATAAGTGAGAAACTTGTTGACGGTTGAAACAGGATGTTTGTTTATAATATTTTTTCTTCATCTTTTATTTAAATAACAAGATAAACATGTTCATTTTATCATTTTTTTTTTCAAAATATTCGGAAAAGAAAGTTTGTGGCATATATGAAGGGTGTTTTTTCTCTCTCTCTCTCTATGGAGGTATTTGGATGATGGTATCCGTTTTTAGGGTTACGTTTATGTTAACAATACAAGGAATCAGCGTCGGATATTAAGTTATAAATTTATTTCGAATATTGATTAAAGTTATAAAATTTTAACCTAAGATTAATAGAAAGGAACAAATGATGTACATACAACAAGATAGATTAATAAGTTTTATTACATCAAAATCATTTGTTGTGATAGTATAGACTGACAATATATATCTTAGAAATATTTGAGAAATTTCTTGAAACATGTATTAGATTTTCAATTTTCATGTTAGTAACTATATTAATGCCACACAACCATTTGTATTGGTGTTTGATTCATATTGAATCTCTCAAATGATTGATTTTTCGGTGTGATTGGAACATACAGTGGTAATAGTAAGATATGTGCGTTAAACAGGTAATAACTTATAAACGTACTGACTTCTATTTTTATTTTCTTTTTTTCTTTATTTATAAACAGATAAGAAAGCTATTCTTCTTATCTTTTTCTTGTTTTCAATGTATTTCCAAAATTAAAATGTCCACAAGAACATGACGGAACCCGCTGTCCCAAGCCATAGAGAGACCGTAAAAAGGCCCCAAGCAACTCGACTGCTATCAACGCACAACAGATATGCAAAATATTAATTAGAGAGAAAGGAGAGTGAGAATAGTGAATAATTCAATATGAAACAATCCATCAAGAGTTTGAAAATTATATTTTTTTTTACTTAGATAATCTATGTTTAAACTTTACACAAATTCAAGACAAACGATCAGCAGTGGAATTTAGAATGGATATCAACATTCGCTTGATCGAAAGGCTGCCCATTTGTTGCCCAGTCGTGGAAACAACATTTTTGCAAAGCAAAGATGAGGCTGCACACAATAGATGTCTCCCCGGGCGCCCCGACCCTTGCAAAGCAAGGAGCCTTGTTGGCTTGAAGTCGCCCTCTATCAATATTCGCTTGATCCTTCAGTGATTTTTGCGCACTATGAAGGTCATAAAATACAAATTACAGGGCAATAATTCCTACACCGGAACACTAAGGAAGACTTATAATGTCATGCTTTGGAAACACGTATGCACAAAGTAAGTACAGTTACCAAAAAATGGAAAAGATTCATGCAGAGAGATGAATAAGATCAGTCGAAAGCAAGAAGCATAAGTCTTCACCAAAAAAAAGGAAAAGGTATAAGTTTCCATACCTACAACTGCACCACCAAATTCACCCTTGTCGTGCCAATTAACGACTTTCCTCACACTAGCATCATCGCTCCTCACGATCATAAATACTGGCTCAAGAACTCACTAGCACCATCCCTCCTCACGATCATAATTGCCAAAATTTCATAATTTAGACCCTGTTGGAACCTATTGGGGTATAAATGTATTTGCTGTGATGTTTTGATTATAAGTAGGTTGTAGGATAGAATGTGAGCCTTTGGATCATGTTCCATATGGCATCTAGATTAGATTGTAATGAGTCATAGCTCATGACAAGTGTAACCATCTTATATGATGACTTAAGAATGGATGGTTGTGATTGTCTTTGTAATGATGTGAGAGAGTGAGGTTGTTTCTCACTCCTCCAACGGTAATATATGCTCTCCAAGTTTCTTGCTTGGAGAGTAAGATGAATACAATGAACCTTGAAGCTTTCATAGCTCTCTAATCCTTTCTCTCTGTCCATTCTCTATTTTTTTACCATTCCATTGAAGAAACTAACGCAGAAATCAAACATTATCATGGCCTCAGAGCCAGGTTTGATCTCGAGTTGGGCGTGAAACTGTGACGTGGTTGGTAGCGAAGGAACTCGATGGAGAATCGGGTTTTGCTGTGACTGAAGAAAGTTCTGAAAACTTCTGGGTAACTCGATAACAAGTCTAATATGGCTGGATCGAGTGGTGCGGATCTTCGAGCACCAATTTTCAATGGAGAAAACTTTGATTTCTGGCAGATAATGATGAAGACGATTTTCAGATCTCACGATCTGTGGGATATGGTTGAAAAAGGGTACAATATTCCGGCGAAGAGAAGAATAGCTCACTGCAACTGAGCTTAAGCTTCTGAAGGAGAACACAGTCAAGGATGCTAAGGCTCTTGGTTTCATTCAAGGATCTGTGTCAAATGAAATTTTCCCAAGGATTGCCATATTGGAGACAGCAAATGAGGCCTGGGATATACTAAAGCAAGAGTTTATTGGAGATAAATAGGTAAGATCTATGAAACTCCAAAGTTTAAGGCGTGATTTGGAATATACTCGAATGGGTGAGCATGAAGCATTCTCTGTGTATCTTGTGCGATTACTTGATCTTATTACACAAATGAAAAGTTATGGTGAGAATATTGGAAATCAAAGAATTGTGCAGGAGTTATTGATAAGTCTTCCTAAATCCTATAATAGTATTGTTGTTGTGATAGAGAATACTAGGGATTTGGAAACTGTTGATGTGCAGGACGTTGTTGCTACTCTAAAGAGGTATGAACAACGGATTGAGAGACACTCTGAAAATGATACTGAAAAGGCATTTTCTAGTTTGATTAGTAATCCTTGGAAATCTAATTATAATGCCAATCAACATTTTAAACCCACAAAGAATTGGAAGACCAAGGGTAAGAAGTGGGATAACAAACATGTGCACCAGCAAGGGAAATTTGCTGGATCTTCTGATGGAGCCAAGAACCCTTGCAGATACTGTGATAAACTACATTTTGGAGAGTGCTGGTTCAAGGGGAAACCAAGATGCCATAACTGTGATAAGCCAGGGCATTTTGCCAAGGATTGTAAATCTAAGAAGGTTACTCAACAGGCCAATTATGCTGGTCAAGTAGAGAACAATCTAACTATGTTCTAAGTGTGTATGTCAGCTGCAATGAAGAAGGGTGAAGACATTTGGTATATTGATAGTGGCTGCAGTAATCACATGACAGGAAGAGAAGATCTACTGGTGAACATAGATAGGAGTGTTACTGCCAAAGTTGAGATGGGCACAGAGCAGTTGGTTAATGTAGTTGGAAAAGGAGATTTACAGGTTGAAACTAAGCAAGGCAAAAGGTACATAAAGAAGATCATGTTAGTACCTGGTTTAAAAGTGAATCTGTTGAGTGTAGGACAGATGATAGAGCATGGATACTACCTTGTATTTGGGGGAATTGAAGTCAAAATCTATGATGATTTCACATGTTCTAATCTAGTTGTTAAGATCCGAATGAAAGGGAATCGAAGCTTTCCCTTGAAGTTGCAACCAGGAATTCAAATTGTCATGAGAGCCAGTGTTGGGCAAGCTGCTGAGATTTGGCATAGAAGATTAGGGCATTTGAACATGAATGCTCTAATGCAGATGCAAGAACATGAGATGGTCAATGGGCTACTTGAGCTGAAAGTGAACACCACAGTGTGTGAGGGATGTGCACTTGGCAAGCTTTCCAGAGATGCTTTTCCCAAAGAAACCAAGTGGAGAGCTGCCTTACCATTGGAGTTTATTCACACTAACATATGTGGACCAATGCAAACATCTACCAAAGCTGGAAACAAGTACCTTGTCACCTTCACAGATGATTGTACCAGAATGGGGTGGGTCTATTTTCTGAGAAATAAATCTAAGGCATTTGGTGTATTCAAAAGGTTCAAAGCAACTGTTGAATTACAAAGTGGGTTCAAATTGAAAAAATTAGGAAGTGACAAGGGAGGAGAGTACACTTCTCTTGAATTTTCTCAGTTTTGTGAAGATCTTGGTTTAGAAAGACAGCTCACAATGGCCTATTCTCCTCAACAAAATGGTGTTGCAGAGAGGAGAAATAGAACCATTGTTGAAATGGCCAAATGCATGCTATTGGAGAAGAGCATTCGATTTGAGTTTTGGGCAAAAGCAGTTAACACTGTAGTCTATATTCTCAATAGATGTCCTACCAAAGCTCTGAATAAGAAGACTCCATTTGAAGCTTATAGTGGAAGGAAGCCTGGAGTGAAACACTTAAGAGTGTTTGGATCCTTATGCTATGCACAAGTTCCATCACAGATAAGGCAGAAACTTGATGCAACAAGTGTCAAATGTATCCTTCTTGGTTATGGAACCTGTGAAAATGGGTACATGTTATGCAATCCTGAAACCAAGAAAATTGTTATCTTTAGGGATGTGATTTTTGATGAGAATTCTTGCTAGGATTAGAAATCTTGTGCTAAGAAGAATTTGTCTATTTCAGTTGCTAATGGAGATGAATGGAGCAATGTTACAAGTGAAGAGAATGATAAAGATGTGGTGTGGACAGAATCATCACAGGAGCAACATGATCAAACTATTGCTTCTTCTTCAAGTCAAGAGGAACTAGTGCATCACATTGATTCACAAGAGTATGATCACACTCATCTGAGATTTAGGAGCTTGAATGAAGTCTATGAAAGACGCAATTTCTGTGTAATGGAGCCTGAGTGTTTTGAAGAAGCATCAAGGGATGAGGCTTAGAGAAAAGCTATGTCCACAGAGATTGAAATGATAGAAAAGAATGACACATGAAAGTTGGTTAAGAGGCCATTTGATAAACCAATAATTGGTGTCAAATGGGTGTACAAGACAAAGCTTAATTTAGATGGCTCAGTGCAGAAGAACAAGGCATGGTTAGTGGCAAAAGGATACTCTCAGAAGCCTGGGGTTGATTTCAATGAGACCTTTGCACCAGCGGCAAGGCTCGATACCATTAGGACCTTAATTGCATTGGCAGCTCAAAAGGAATGGAAATTGTTCCAATTAGATGTGAAATCTGCATTCCTAAATGGTACACTGCATGAGGAAGTATATGTTGATCAAGCATAGGGATTTGAAGTCAAAGGGCAAGAAGACAAGGTTTACAGATTGAAAAGGGCCTTATATGGTCTGAAACAAGCTCCCAGAGCTTCGTATGATGAGATAGACACATACTTCAACAGATTTGGGTTTAAGAAAAGCCAAAGTGAAGCTACGTTGTATACTAAATTCAGTAATGCAAGTGTGCTTATTGTATCTCTGTATGTAGATGACATTATCTACACAGGGAGTTATGATGAAATGATCCAAGAGTTTAAGAAGGATATGATGAAACAATATGAAATGTCAGACTTGGGATTGCTACATCATTTTCTTGGTTTAGGCATAATTCAAACTGATAAGGGCATATTTATCCATCAGAAGAAATATGCCAAGTCTTTACTTAAGAAGTTTGGCCTAAAAGACTGTAAAGCTGTGAAAACTCCACTTGCAATCACTGATAAGTTGTCTAAGGAAGATGGAAGTGAGGATGGTGATTAAAATCTGTACAGGAAAATGGTTGGTAGTTTGTTATACCTGACAGCTACTAGACTAGATTTAATGTATGCATCATACTTGTTGGCAAGGTTCATGCATAACCCTACCAGAAAGCATATGGGGATAGCTAAAAGGGTCCTGAGATATGTACAAGGGACACTGGACTTTGGAATTGAGTATGTGAAGGGTAAAGCTGTTGTGTTGATAGGCTATTGTGATAGTGACTGGGCAGGGAGCTTGGATGATATGAAGAGTACCCCGGGCTATGCATTCAGCTTTGGTTCAAGAATATTTTCATGGGCTTCTGTCAAGCAATGCAGTGTGGCTTTATCCACTGCAGAAGCTGAATATGTAAGTGTTGCGGAAGCTACAACACAAGCAATGTGGCTGATGTTTGTGCTATCTGATTTTGGAAAGGAACAAGTGGAGGCTACACCTTTGTTATGTGACAACACCTCTGCCATAGCCATGTCTAAGAATACAATGTTCCACCAGAAAACAAGACACATCAACAGAAGGTATCACTTCATAAGAGATGCGATTCAAGTAGGGACAATTGAATTGAGCTATTCCAGCACAAAAGAGCAATTGGCAGACATTTTTACCAAGGCTCTCCCTAAGAATCGGTTTGAGTATTTGAGAGTTGCACTTGGAGTGAAATCAGAAAAACATTTAGAAGGGAGTATTGGTGTATAAATGTATTAGCTGTGATGTTTTGATTATAAGCAGGTTGTAGGATTGAATGTGAGCCTTTGGATCATATTTCATATGGCATCTAGATTAGATTGTAATGAGTCATAGCTAGGGGTGGTTCGGTATGGGATCCCATACCGAAACCCTTATCCCGATTCCCAAACCGAAATTTTCAGGAATCCCAATTTCAATACCAATACCAAACCAAATTTTTCGGGAATCCCGAAACTCCCATACTGAAATCCTTGTCCCGATTCCCAAACCGAAATTTTCGGGAATCCCAATTTCAATACCGATCCCAAACCAAATTTTCAGGAATCGCGAAATAGTTTTGGGATTTCGGGACAAATCGGGAATCCCGAAATGGTTTTGGGCTTTTGGACTAAAATTTGACATATTATGCTTTTGGGCTAAAATTCAACCTTTTATATTAAAAAATTGACATATAGGCATGCCCAATCTGCCAATTTGTTTCTACTAATCTATGCACACAAATTTGCCAATCAAATGGCAAGGCCCAGTTAGTATCTGCCTATTCAAAAGCAATCTGCCAATATGTAACGTTAATATATGCTTAAGTAAACTAGTAAATCTATCTATATTCATGCTAGTCCCCAAAATTACGTCTAAAGCGTTAATATATGCTTGAGTAAACTTATGTACATATATAATATAAATATTATAGATAGATGTAAAGTTTTCTCAAGCAAATTGTAACTTATAATCTATCCATGTATCCATTTATAAGTTTTCTCAAGCAAATTGTAACTTATAATCTATCCATGTATCCATATATCAATCTCCCATGTTTATTCTGCATCTATGTATCCATCTATCAATCTCCTGTGATTTAAAAATTCTGCATATGTTCCACTATCTATCTTAGGGCTCCTTCCTGTATATGTTCCATCATCGATTTCCAGTGCTCCTTCAGTATTTCAATTTTCACTATTGTAGGTAGATGATGTTCCCCTTAAAGATGTGATCCTATATATTTAAAAAATTAAAATATATATATATATATATATATATATATTTTGGTTTGATTTGGGAATACCAAAATCCCAAAAACTTGAGACCGATTCCCGTACCAAAATTTCGGGATTGGTTCGGTATTGGGTACCGAAATTTTCAGGAATTTCGGTTTGGGATTATTTCGGTTTGGTTTCGGGAATTTTTCGGTTCGGTTTGGGATTTTTGGGATTTTTTTTCAGCCCTAGTCATAGCTCATGACAAGTGTAAGCATCTTACATAATGACTTAAGAATGGATGGTTGTGATTGTCTTTGTAATGATGTGAGAGAGTGAGGTTGTTTCTCACTCCTCCAACGGTTATATATGCTCTCCGAGTTTCTTGCTTGGAGAGTAAGATGAGTACAATGAACCTTGAAGATTCCATAGCTCTCTAATCCTTTCTCTCTGTGCATTCTCTATTTTTTTACCATTCCATTGAAGAAACTAACCCAGAAATCAAACACTATCAGAACCTTGATTCATATACACAAGAACAATTGCAATTACTGAAGAACCAGATTACAATCAACATCTTCAGCACAGTTTTCTCTGCACAAGAAAACATTATATAAATTGTTGTAGGCTAAAGATCAAACCAACTTCCTAACAAATATTACACATGGACCAATAAAATCGTATTACAAAGGATGATATGGCATGTGACGTGCCGAGTGCTTAATAGCATCCTAACATTATCCCTCCCATGAAAATAACCTTGTCCTCAAGGTTGGAAGTTCACTCTAGCAACAATCCATTGTACTCCCGTAATGCTCAAACAACCAAAACGTTAGCAGCAGCTTTCAACTATGCTTTCCATATTCCTCTGCTCCCAATATTCCCCGCCGGTAAGAGATGCATGGAATTTGACAATTGGCTCCAATTCTATATCCTTCATTTCTACCAGCATAAACAAAATAACAATTGATTAAGATCCCTTTTACTTGAATGACAAGGGCATTACTGATCAGCTCTCTCTGCAAACTAGCAACTAATATACCATCTCATTTTGACTTTCCTTCTCCGTCGTAGAATCATAGACCACCATTGCAGACTCCACTCCACCATATTATACATGTTATATTTTGTGATCATACTTGCAAAGCATTCCCGAGACAGCAGAACGAGGGAAGGATCGAGGTTCCCATGATATTCTGATTTTTAAAATGCTAGGGAAATCGTTAGAGGAGTTAAGAGAGACCCGCTTCCTGAAATTGTCACCTTCGCCTGAATTTGCAACTTCTGGTCTATATTATTTAGAGTGCCAATAATATCTACGGTGTTTTATTCTAGTTTCTGTTTTTATCTTTTTTGTATCTGAATGTACAAGGCATTATTTGTCCTCTTATTCACTAGAGGCACGCGGTTTGATTAAAAGAAACACGTTGAACGGGGGAAATAGACCTACCTCTAGGCTCTTACTCTAATCCCACATCGAACAATACTATTACTGACACAGCTGCTTATAAGTTGTTACAACGCACAGTTATATTGCCGAGCCTAGTAGCAGGGCATTAAGGTGATTGATGGAAGTGGTGCCCGACCCAGGTGGGAAAAAGTGTTTGAAATCTGTTCACAAACCATCGTATGGGGTGTGAGGTCGCATTAAGCACGCCCTATGCTACTCGGGTTAGTAGGGCACCCCACTCTCTAAAGGTGGGTAGCAAACCAACAACGAGCTTTAGGCCGGGGCGTGATGGGGTACAACAGCTGTCCGGCTGCCCAGATCCTGCAGATGATGATGGCTTTACCTAGCGTGCTGCCTGGCTTGACTCCCCATCCTACAACCACTTTTTGCTAATCGTTCTGACTTTTTATTTTTGCCATATTGCCTTGTTCATCTTCCTTCCCTTGCTTCTGGGTTACCTCAATTCATTGAGTCATCTCAGCCTTTGAGGTTGCCAACTAAAATATCTAGCAAATAACTCAAACAAAGAAGCACACAACTCAACTCTTTGGATAATATTTGAAACAAGCTTAAAACAGGATGCAATTCGAAGCGAGGATATTTGGAGTATGTATTGCCAAACCTAACATATCAAACTAAGGTAGGTCATAAATACAAATTACAGGGCAATAATTCCTACACCAGAACACCAACGAGGAAGACTTACAAAGTCATGCTTTGGAAACACGTATGCAGACTAACAAACTAAGTACTGTTGCCAAAAAAACGAAAAAGATTCATGCTGATAGATCAATAAGATCAGTCCAAAGCAAGACGCATAAGTGTTCACCAAAAAAACAAAAGGAAGAAGCATAATTTTCCATACTTAAAACTGCACCACCAAATTCACCCTTGTCGCGCCAATTAACGACTTTTCTCACACTAGCATCATCCCTCCTCACGATCATAAATACTGGCTCGAGTGCTCACTAGCATATTATACATGTGTTGGACCCAAAATTACACAATCGGCCAGTGCAATCAAGACCGTTGAGTGAGCATAGCTCCACACCGTCGGATAGGAAAGTTAAGATAATTTTATTGTTGTTAAGGGATAATATTATGATTTTTAATCTTGATAATTATCTTTTAATAATGAATTATCTTGACACTTTTCTTATACGATATAAATATGAAGCAAACTATATCCAACCAAGCAGAACAGTTCAATTTAATTTGGGATTCTTAGCATTCAACCCGGGGATTGAGCATCATGAATTATGAGAAGAGTCCTAGCACGTGGTCGCATCAGTTGGTAACCAAGGTGGAGTCCAACTTGAAAGATTAATTACGTGAAGTAAGCTAATGTGATGCATGCATGGGATAATTATTAGCAAACTCGAGACTGCCAAATGAAGTGAATATTCTATGGATAAAGCCTGATATGCCAAGGCTTTGGAACTAAGGTTTGAACGACAATGCTTATCTTTAGCAAGGACGGAATTGGCATGCCATGATTTGTTACGTGGTTTTGGTTGAAATGCGTGGTTAGCACCAAAGACGTTGAGTGCCACGACTCTCATTGGATAATCATCTCCGCATAACGATTATTATTTGTGGTGATTGATGGTCACGGATGGATTTTGCGCTAAGTTAGTTTTATAATGGCAACGGAAAGAGCCCCTCCAATTTAACACACAAACTGCCCTGCGCAAACTCTTGCTCTATGCGAAACCTCTCAACAATCTTGAGATTTTTATTTTCTTTTTCCGCCAACACATCTTTAGTTTGGATAAACAGCACTGTGAAGGCAACCATCGACATGAATCAGCCGACCGAGGAGCACCTTCAGTTTGGATAAACAGCAATGCCCTTCCGTTTGGATAAATAGCACTGTGAAGGCAACCATCGACATCTTCAGTTTGGAAGAATAGCACTGAAGCCGTAGAATCAGCCAACCGAGGAGCACCTTTAGTTTGGATAAACAGCACTACCCTTCAGTTTGGATAAACAGCACTGCTTCGAGACCGACTGGTTATTTATCCAAGTCTTGGTTGACAAGGATTTTTGAGTCCTTGTTCTTCTCGGCGAAGTAAGGTGTTACAGGTTACTACGATTCGGCACATTGAAAGTCGAATTTGATATTGAACTTCGAAGAACTAGCAGCCTTGTATTCAGGCTCTACAACCCGAAGGCCGAGACGTATTCTTTCCTCGGCCGTAGTCGCAAGATCAAGAAATCAGCAGCACGCCCAACGCGACATCAACACATTCTACTCTCCGGCCAAGCTCAGCCGACGAGTTAGCACACCCCACACACAACTGAAGGACGTAGTTAGCTTATTAATTAGTCGGCCTGCGTGCCACGTAGGCTTGGTAGTTTTTAGGGTCAACAACATGTTATATTTGTAATCATACTTTGGAAAGTATTCCCGAGACAGCAGAATGAGGGAAGGATCGAGGTTCCCGCCAATAATCTTATTTTCAAAATGCAATGGAGATCGTTAGAGGGGTTAAGAGAGACCCGCTTCCTGAAATTGTCACTTTCGCCTTAATTTGCAACTTCTGGTTTATATTATTTAGAGTTCCAATAATATCTACGGTGTTTTATTATTCTAGTTTCTGTTTTATCTTTTTTGTATCTGAATGTACAAAGCATTATTTGTCCTCTTATTCACTGGAGGCATGCGGCTTGAATAAAAGAAACACGTTGAACGGGGAAATAGACCTACCTCTAGGTACTCTAATCCCACATCGAACAATACTATTACTGACACAGCTGCTTATAAGTTGTTACAACACACAGCTATATTGCCGAGCCTAGCAGCGTGGGCTTGTAACTAAGTAGGGCATTAAGGTGATTGATGGAAGTGGAGCCCAACCCAGGTGGGTAAAAGTGTTTGAAATCCGTTCACAAACCATCGTATGGGGTGTGAGGTCGCATTAAGCACGCCCTATGCTACTCGGGTTAGTAGGGCACACCACTCTCTAAAGGTGGGTAGCAAACCAACAACGAGTCGTTCTAACTTTTTATTTTTGCCATATTGCCTTGTTCATCTTCCTTCCCTTGCTTCTGTGTTACCTCAATTCATTGAGTCATCTCAGCCTTTGAGGTTGCCAACTTAAATATCTAGCAAATAACTCAAATAAAGAAGCACACAACTCAACTCTTCGGAGAATATTTGAAACAAGCTTAAAACGGGATGCAATTCAAATCGAGGATATTTGGAGTATGTATTGCCAAACCTGACATATCTAATTTAATGCCTAAAATAAGCGAAAACTACATGACAACATCTCTCGGCTTAGAAATTTGTATCAAATCGTGATCTCTAAGAACAAGGAGGAGTCTCAGAAACAGTAATTCATTTATCTAGAGACAGACCCAATCTCTGTGTAATAGAGTCTTGCAAGGCAAAAATAAAGCTTCCATTGGGGTACAACAGCAATTCTTTACAAGAACAAGCTGAACAACAGCAAAATCACGTCCACAAGAACATGACGGAACCCTTTACCCCAAGGTATAGAGAGACAGTAAAAAGGCCCCAAGCACCTTGACTGCCATCAGCGCAAAACAGATATGCAAAACATTAAAAGGAGAGAAGAGGGAGCGAAAAGTTGTGAATAATTCAATATCAAACAATCCATCATGAGTTTGAAAATTTAACTTTTTTTTACTGACATGATCTCTTTTTAAACTTTACACAAATTCAAGACAATTGATCAACAGTTGAAATTTATTAATATTCGCTTGATCGATTTTTGCGTACTACGGAGGTCATAAAATACAAATTACAGGGCTATAATTCCTACACCAGAACTCAAACGACTAAGAGTCGTAATGTTATGCTTTGAAAACACGTATGCAAACTAACAAACAAAGTACTATTACCACCAAATTCACCCTTGTCGCGCCAATTAACAACTTTCCTCCATAGTTCTGATAGTCTTGTGTTTCTTCAACAGCCAGAACCAGGAACCTTTCACCTGCAGCTCCATCCCAACAATTACAGGATCTCCATCAACAAGACATAGGCTCCCCCCTATAGTTGTATCAGAAAAACGGGGCAGACTACAAATTTTATCAACTCGTTTTAAGTTTTTTTTCTCTAAATCATACCAGTAAAACCTACGACAGTCCTCCTCAAAAAGAGACAAACATAAACGAGACGGTTAAATTATTTTATCTATTTTGTCTTTCTATATTATGTGATTAATTTCCATTCTGAACCTTGTTAGTTATCCAATCCAATCTAAGTACACATCAGAACTACCCTTGACTCACTTTCTTTGAGTAGGGTAAATAATGAAATTTACGACGACTCATCAACTCCAATTGCAATAAGTGCACTTGCTGAATTGTCAATAAATCCCAGCATTGATAAAGATGCTTGTGGAATAAAAGGGACAAACATGGATTGAAAACAGATCCAACAGAGATAGAGATGAATTGATGTCTCAACTGTTGTACGGATAAGCGCAAATGTTAAAATTCCCCAAGAGGCAGGAAGAAGAATCCTCCAAATCTTAAAGATGAAATTATAAAACTTCCCATCAAAAGTTGGAATCAAACCAGGAAAGGAGATAATTAGAATTGAATCCCATAATAAGACGAAATAGGTGAAGTAATCCAACTGTCATGCCATAGCTAATTCAGATGACTCATATGACATCTCATATTAAATTGAAAAATAATCCACTAGATTCAAAATGAGAAAACGAAATAGACAAAATAATCCAATTGTCGCGCCTGATTTAACTCATAGCTCAAAAGGCTCGTCTGATAAATATAGAAAGACTAATAAACGAAATAATCCAACCGTCGTACATGGTCTAACTAAGAACTTAGCAGACCCATCTGGTTGATAAGAAGGACGAAATAATTCAACTGTCATATTTGGTCTAACTCAAAACTTAGAAAGCTTATTTGGTGGCTCAAATTAGACTAAATTGGACAATTGTATTTCTTTCATATCATACATGCATACACAAGGACAATAGCACTTGCAACAAACCCCCGCAAGCGTCGACTCATTTACAATACCCTGCACATATTCATACAGACCGTAGAAAACCCCATGCAGACACAAGGACAATAGCACTTGCAACAAACCCCTGCAAGCTTCGACTCATTTACAATACCCTGCACATATTCATACACACCGCAGAAAACCCCATGCAGCGCCGCAACCCTATACATATTCATACACACCTCTCTCCACACACACACATATTTATAATTTTACATATATATATATATATTATGCTATATATACACACCACCTACATTTCCGTACGTATATATAATATATAGTATGGACGTACGAAGCACTGAAGAGTTCAACTTAATTTCTTTACCAAGCCACCACCTCTATCTTTATACCTTCAGTTTGATTTACATGCACCATTGAGTCGAATGCAATGTTTCCCAGCAATTTCCATCCACGAATCCGCCAGCGCCGAAAATGCCACTGTCTTCCACCACAGGAAGATCAAGCGACATTGTTGAATAACAGACATTGAAACAGTTTGGAAGAGTCACCAATATCTTTATCTGCATTTTAACAAGTTTTGACTGCCCTCAGACCATGTAGAGTTGTAGCACAAGTTTTCACTAACCTACAGACCTAATGTTTGCATCAGTTGTTTTATGTGTAAATTCAAAATGTAAAAGAGATTTTGGGGAAGGGTGACTACAAATGGTGTTGCAATGCAAGGAATGACGCGGCAAGACAAGGCGAGGGCGGTTTCAACAATGATCACAAGAAATCAATTGCTCATAAGTAGTTGAGCTACTTTCTTAATTTTCTTCCTTTTTTGAAGAGTAGTTCATTATAACTGAAGTATGTAAGTGAATTCAACACACCATTTTTCTTCTGTTACATACCGTGTTTATTTATGGCCTATAGATTAAAAAAATGGGTCTTTCAATATGGGTCCAAATTTATAAGGCTGTTTTGAAATGAGTACACTAGTATTACATCGTCCAAGGTGGGGCCTAGCAAGTATAATATATCTCCACGTCAGTTATTTAGATGTCCATAATTTTCAAATGAAATACAGCACTTGTCACTGTGTAGCTTTTGAAATGAATTTGCCAAATTCCGACGATTTTGGGGGCGCTGAGTTTATCTCGTCGATTCCAATGATTTTGAAAAAAAAATAAAAAATCTTCCCGATTCCTGCTTGTATAATTCAAATTCGAATTATGAGATTGATAAATATGATTCCTGCAAACAATCAATGTAGGCAGGAGTTTGGGTTTTGAAGGATATTCAAACCTGCCGAACTGGCATGGTAATATGCACCTATTTTATCTGTTCATCCTCTGTTTTATTGAACCAGCCATAATCTTCATCTACAATTGTCTCCCCCTGAGGAGTATGGCTGGGAAGAAAAAATAATTCATCTTCGGAGAGGGTAACGTCCATGGTGACGTAGACATGACGGGTAGGTGGATGATAACACCGGTATCCTTCTGTTGGGGACTAAATCCAAGGAAAACGCACCATATTGCACATGGATCAAGTTTGCTTCTTTGGTTCTTGTGAAGATGGATGAACAAAACTATACATTAGAGCCAGTCGTCAAACTACTATCATAACCTACCCTTTGACACACTTCAAATATGGTAAAGAATAAAATTATGACTCATCAACTCCAGTTGCAATAATTAAGTGCACTTGCAGAATTGGCAATAAATCCCAGCATTGACAAAAAAATACATGATGCTTGTTGAATGAAAGGGACAAACATATTGAAAACGGAGATAGAGATCAACTAAAGTCTCAACTGTTGTATGGATAAGCTCGAACCTTAAACTTCCCCAAGAGGTAGGAAGAGACTAGTAGAAAAAACACTTTGCGCAACAGAAATTTGCGCGACGGAGCAAATTTAGTCGCACAAAGAGTGTTTGCGCGATGCTAAACACAAAGCGTCGCGCAAATGTATTTTGCGCAACGAAACTTTGCGCGACGAAGGTTACGTCGCGCAAAGTTTCGTTGAGCAAAATACATTTGCGCGACTCTCCTGTGCGTCGCACAAAATTTTGGCACCAAACGAATGATCTTTACCGCTTTTTTTCCCAACTTTGCGCGACGCAGATGGGCCTTCGTCGCGCAAAACTGCTTTGCGTGACGCAAATGAGCAGTGGTCGCGCAAAGTGAAAGCAGAAATTTTTTTCCTTCTGTCATTTATCACACTCATCACTCCAATTCTAACACTTCACTCAAAACTGAGAAAACCCAATAGTTCACTCATCACTCCAATTCCAACACTTCACTTCACTCACACTCATCACTCCAATTCCAACACTTCACTTCACTCACACTCATCACTCCAAAGGTAAGAGCTCTCTTTCCCCCACAATTTTGCAACTTTTCAAATTTTCATTTATTTTTTTATGACTTCTTTTTCTTTTGATTTCGTGTATCTGTTTGTTTTTTTGTTTTGGATAAGACTTTAGAAACATGTAGAAATTGACTCAAGAGGAACGTGTAGAAATTGAAAGCTTTGAATTTACTTGCATGTAGTTGCCATCTGATTTACTAAAGCTAATTAAGATTGGGGAGTGAGTCAGATAGAGTGACCATCTAAGCAACTACACCAAATGGAAATAAAGATTTTAATACAATAAATTGGAAAGTTAAAGAGAATATATGATATTTGCAGGCGGAAAAAGATTGTATATAATACTATATTTTTAGTAATTTTTAGGTCCACTTATGTTCCCTTCTCTTTTCCCATGGATACTGACGAGGAAAAGAAAATGAAAAGCTTCAAGGACAAAAATCTTATATGTCTTCTACCATGAGCAGGGGAGAATCGATCCAGTTCTATTGATTAATGTTGCGTTTCAGGAGGGAGAAGAAGATAAAAAATGAAGGACAATACTTGCATTCAATGTTCTGGTGTAAAAATGAATCTTTCCTTGTTGATGGCTTTTAGAATGAAATGGAATTGTAAACTATGTAACAGAGATAGGCTTTCTAATTTAAATACCTTGATGATACAGGGAGGTGGAAGTGGGCATGAGCCTGCACACGCTGGATTTGTGGGGGATGGAATGCTAACTGCAACTATTTGCGGGGATGTTTTTGCCTCACCACAAGTTGATTCAATTCTAGCAGTATGGTCTCCTACAATTTATAGCTTTAATTGGAAGGGAACCAAACCCTATTGATTTATGTACAATTGTTACATGAGAAGACTCTGATATGATATAATTGTATAATTTATAGGGCATCCGAGCTATGACTGGTATAATTTGAAAGAGCATTCTGAAAGACCATTGCTTGGGTTGTGACTGATATATTTATCATCCTAGGGTTTTTGAACTCCTTCAGGTTGTCTTCTTATTGTCCAGGTATAATTTCTACGTTGTCTTGAAGTTTGTTTGTTGGGTTATCCTTTGTATGGTCAGGATGCTAAATGATAGTTATGGCCAAAGTTTTGGAGCATTATGAAAGACCATTGCTGGTAAAAAGGAAAATTCCACCTTAATTCATATTCTATAACAGAGACATGAGTGTTGCAACACAGTTACCACTGCTATTGCCGACTTCGACATCAATATGTGCAAGTCAGGCGGTGAATTCAGTTAAGATTTTTGTGGATTAAAGGAGTTTTTATGCTATAACTATTAATTTATTAATTAAAATAAAAAAATAAACAGAAACCTTTGCAATTTTAACATAAGGTAAAGCTAGCATGCAAATGTGAAAAACAATTAGAGAAATCTGATCAGACCTAAGAAAATAATTAGTCCAAAAAAACACAAATGCCATTAATTTGAAGGAGGTCAAACCCTATGATGACAAGAAAAATATGAGAAAATAAGTAAAGTGACACACAAAATTTTGTCCCGTTAATTATAAGAACAATAGATCACAAAAATAAAATAAAATAAAAACACAAACACTAAATTAAAATAAATACGAAAACTAATAAGATAAAAAAACTTGTTATTGTGTACCTTTGCCTGCGTGCTATGCCCTTTTTTGGTCATGATGGAGTTTTCTGGGATTGAATTTTTAATTAATCTTTATTAATTTTATCTATTTTATTTAGTTTTAGTAATTATTGTGATTTGGTTTATTTGTATGCAGATATTTTTGTACATCACGTACAAAATTGTTTTGTGTTGTACGAAGTTAATACTACTTAACTTCGTACCCTTTTTTCAAGAAAAGCTTAGTTTCCCGTTTGAGAATTAGTTGGATTTCGTGCATGGATGCGAAAGCATGACTGCGGTCCAATTAATTCTTGAATTGTGCCATTTTTTGGACAGTTTGGGAATGCATAGTTATGTGTTGTAGTTTGCGGTCCACGGATTAGGTTTCGATAGTGGAAATTTTGGTAACATTTCCTGATGTTCTTCGAGTACACGGTGGATATTATGTATCTACAACGTGCACTTGAAGAACTGTAAGGAGATGCTGCCGAAATTAGCCCACGTCGAAATTTAATCCATTGGAATCGTAAATTACGGCACATAACTGTGCATTCTTGAATGGGATAGGGCCCTTACCGGAGGAATAAGGTGACAAAACAATAGTTGAAGTTGTTGTAATTCTTGTACTTTTATTGGGATTGTAGGCAAAATGGACAGACAGTGGATACATAATCATAATAGATGTGCTGTTAAGTACTTGGATGGAATAGATGAGTTCATTGAATTCGCAACTAGACACAACCTAGGTTCAACTCATATCCGATGTCCGTGTAGGAGGTGTAACAACTCAATGTGGGAGACATTCGAGAATGTTCGATTTCATTTAGTAAGAAATGGGACGATGGAAACCTATACTACTTGGTATCATCATGGAGAACAATTAGACCAAGCTTCGTCTTCATATGTGACACGAGTGGAAACTGTTGAATCTAATGTGGATCCTAATGAACAAGTTATGAATATTCTAAATGACGTTTATCCATACACCTCGAGCAACACCAATCAGGAAGGGGGAGAAGGGGAAGATGACGATCGTCCAACCATGGACAGTAAGGCATTCAAAAACTACGAAAAACTATTGAAAAATGCCAAGCAAGAATTATATCCGGGTTGGGAGAACTTTTCAGTGCTCACAGCAATTGTGGAGTTGATGCATGGCAAGATCAAGTTTCGTTTGTCAAACAAGTGTTTTGATTACTTTTTGGGAGCTATCAAGAGGATGCTTCCAAAGGAGAATTGTTTACCTAAAGATCATAAAAGTGCCCAAAAAGTGTTGAAGGGCTCGGATTGGGGTATGAAAAAATTCACTCATGTGTAAATAATTGTATATTGTTCTATAAGGAGAACAAATCGTTGGATAAATGCCCTGTCTGCAATGAGTCGAGGTTTAAAATGACATCACAGAATAGAAAGACCAAGATTCCACAAAAAGTAATGCGTTATCTTTCATTGAAGCCTAGGTTGCAGCGATTATACATGTCGATGCATACCGCAATCGACATGAGATGGCATAAAGAAGGACGGGTAAATGACACTGTTATGAGGCATCATGCAGATGGAGAGGCATGGAAAGAATTCGATTGGATGTACCCTGATTTTGCAGCTGACCCGCGCAACGTTAGATTGGGACTTGCCACCGATGGATTTAATCCGTTCAGGGTTTTAAACCAAATGCACAACACTTGGCCAGTCGTCGTGTTTCCTTATAATTTGCCACCTTAGAAGTGCATGAAAAAAAAATACATGATGTTGACTCTAGTAATTACCGAAGATCCAGGAAAATCCATTGATGTTTATTTGCGGCAGTTAGTTGATGAGCTAAAAGATTTATGGGAAAACGGTGTTCGTACATACGATAAATATACTAGGCAGATGTTCACCATGCGAGCGGCAGTGATGTGGACAGTAAACGATTTTCCCGCGTATGCAATAGTTTCTGGGTGGATGACTAAGGGTTATTTGGCATGTCTAATATGCAAGGAGAACATAACATCGTCTTGGCATGCAAGAAAAGTTTGTTATCTTGGTCATCGTAGATGGCTCCCTTGGGACAACGAATGGCGTCAGAATGAAAGCCTTCCACGTCACAAAAGAGACTCGGCCAAGACCAAGAGAATGGTCTGGATATGAGATTTTGGATCAGTTAAACCATTTGGAATTTGGTCATTTCGGCAAAGGGGTCAGTAACCCCTAACCAACCACACATCTGAACTAGATGCACAAGAGTATGTTATTTGAGCTCCCGTACTGGTCAAAGTTAAAATTGAGACACAACCTCGATGTTATGCATATTGAGAAAAATGTGTTTGATACTTTGGTCGGGACAATTCTAGACATTGAAAGAAAAACAAAAGACACGATGGAAGCTCACCTCGATTTGGAACGAATGGGCATTAGGTCATCCTTGTGGATGAAGAAAGTCGGTGGTACATTGAAGAAAGGCCATCCCTTTTTTACTGTTAAGCCGAATGGGAAGAAAGAGTTTTTCAACTTTATTTCTTCTGTAAAGTTTCCAGATGGGTATGCTTCCAATATATCGCGTTGCGTGAACGTGAAGGGGTGTAAATTTTCAAACATGAAGAGTCATGACTGTCATGTGATACTCCAACGCCTTCTTCCGGTTGGTATTCGACACTTATTGCCTCTTGATGTGGTTAAACCAATCGTGTTGTTGTCGAGATTTTTTTCGCAGTTGACTGCAAGGTGTTTGCTGAAGTCGGATGTTAAACAATTGTTGGACGACATTGTGAACGTTTTATGCAAGTTCGAACAGATATTTCCCCCAGCTTTCTTTACATGTATGATTCACGTGATGATTCACTTGCCAGATGAGGCATTGCTTGCCGGACCAGTGAACTGTCGATGGATGTATCCAACAGAAAGGTACTTAATTAAGCGTCTATATATATAACAAATTTATGATCAACGAACGCTTTGAATAATTTGTAGCATACCTTTTACTTGTGCAGATATATTGGTGAGTTGAAAAAGTGTGTTCGAAATAAGGTAAAGCCCAAAGGATCACTTGTGGAGGCATGGGTCGCATATGAGTCACTTACTTTTTGTGCAATGTCTCTTGAAGATGTTGAGACAGCTTTCAATCGTCCTCAACGCAATAATGACGGTGGTGTCAGAAAAGAGAAACTGTCTGTTTTTGCCCAAATTGCGCGACCATTCGGCGATCCTGTAAAAGACGAATCGTTTACCAAAAAGGACATGGAGGTAGCGCATTGGTTCATACTCAACAATCGTGGAGCACCTACCTCACAACAGCATAGCTTCATCACTAGTAGCTTTGGTACTGTTATTCGAGACAATTGTCCTTTTCAGTGGGAGTCTTGGGCAGAAATTCCCGAGGACACGAAGGAACTGGTGCGACACGAGTTGTCAGTTAGTATATTAATTTTTAGCCTTTATCATTTTTTTTAATTTTGTTTACAAATATTAAAAACCAAAATATATTATCTTTAATATTATTAAATTTCTTACTATTATTTTATTATTTTTCATATTTGTAGTTCATTTATGATCTTGATGACATATCCCCCGAGGCCATGGCCTACTTAGAGGGGACCTTAGCAATCCGGTACAAACATTGGAAGAACAATTTTCACAATTATTTTAAGATGTGGGAGAATCTGGAGATTGCTCGCTTACATGTTCCAAGCGAGTTGAAGGACCGACCAGAGGATTAGGAGTGGCTCTGCAAGCATTTTACGGACCCAAAATTTGTCTTATGTACATAATATTTTAATAATAATTTATTACTGTTTTAGTTATTTTTTAAAGATTTTTTTATTAATTTATTTCAAATAGTCGCACTAACATGTATATTGTGTGTTTAACAAAAGAAATCTGTTGCTGGCCAGAAAGCTCGGGAGTCAATGACACTTCTCCACCATTCTGGTTCGAAGCCCTTTTCGTATAGGATTGAGGAACGACGTCAGGTAAAACTATATTAACTTTGAAATTTTATACAATTTATTTATTATTATTGATTAATACAATTTTCTTAATGTTTTTTTTTCTTCAGGAGGGTTCTAAGTTCCCAGAGATCGACAATTTCAAGGACGTTTACGTTCGACCTGGTAATGAAACTGCTGAGCAGTTTTATGTAAGTATATGTAATTATTATTATTCATATATGTATGAATCGTACAAATATTATTTATATTTTGTTATTAAACTTTTTATGTTTTTTCTTTATTATTACAGGATACTATGGTGGAAAAGAGCACAGCTGTTCTCCAAGAAGCAGCATCACAGCTTCCCTCGGAGACTCTGATCAAGGACGTCATGGTACCAGATGATGTAGGTTTTCAGATCATGAGTCATGACTGAAGTCTTGGATCAGAACCTTGGTCGTCGTCATGGCCAGGTTGTTCGGGGTATGGGGAAATCGCAAGTTCGTGAGACGGGTGCTTCTTCTTCCAGATCGAACACAGCAGAAGTCGATGCATTAATGGAGGAAGTGACAACCTTAAGGGGTAAGCTTGTGATCCAGGAAGAGCAGATGAGGGAGCAGATGAAGGCCCAGAGCGATCAGATGAGGGAGCAGATGAGGGCCCAAGGCGATCAGATGAAAGCGCAGCTAAGGGCCCAGAGCGAGGAGGTGAGGACCTATGCTGAGACGGTGAGAGACCTTGTACAAGCCATACAGACGGCCGGCCTACAAGTCTCGCTACTAGCACCTCATCTTCATCCACCTTCGACCTCAAAGCTACCTCACCCTCCCGATACTCAGTAGCTTGATGTTTTAAACCTAGTTCACTTGTAGTTTTTTCTTTTTTGTTTGGACATCTTGTATGTACATTTTTATATATTTTATAATTAAATACTTTTGCTTGGCTAATTAATTATTCTTTACAATTTAATTACAATATTTATCAAAAGTTTAAAAAAAAATTAGTTTTGACCAAAACACGCAAAAAAAAAAAAAATGTTTGCGCGACGTAGGTTGCGTCACGCAAGGCAACTATGCACGACGGAGGCCTTGATGGCGCAAAGACCCTTTGCTCAACGTAGGTCATACATCGCGCAAGGCCACTTTGCACGACGTAGGTCATACGTCGCGCAAGGCCACTTTGCACGATGCAGGACCTGCGTCCCGCAAGGACACTTTGCATGACGCAAGACCTGCGTCGCTCAAGGGCACTTTGCACAACGCAGGACCTATGTCGCGCAAAGACACTTTGCTCGACGTAGGTTCTGCGTCGCGCAAGACCACTTTGCTCGACGTAGGTCCTGCGTCGAGCAAAGTTGCTTTGCGCGACGCAGGTTATATATATCTTTGTCGCGCAAACTCTACCATCACTGCCTTGGCGCGACGAGCGTCGCGCAAACCTTTAGGCAACAATTTTTGAATTTGCAAGACAAAGGTACCTACGTCGCGCAAAGTGTTTTTTCTACTAGTGAATCCTCCAAATCCTGATGATAATACTAGAAAACTTCCATCACAAGTTGGAATCAAACCAGGAAAGGAAACAATTGGAATTAAATCCCATAATAAGATGAAATAGGCGAAGGAATCTAACTGTTGTGCAACAGCTAATTCAGAAGATTCATATAGTCTCTCGGTTTAGATTGACTTAGATAACTCACAAACATTAGAACATAAATCATTCACATAATTAACCATTGTGCCTATGCTAACTCAGGCTCAGAAAGGTCGTTTGGTTAACCCAAAACTCAAAAGGCTCGCTTGGCTAATATATATAGACAAATGAAAAAATTTGGTGCCTCAAATTAGATTAAGTTACATCACATAACATTGTTATGTATGCAAGAAACCTTGCAAGCTGCGACTCTTTTATAATACCCTGCACATTACATTTTCTTAGTACAACCCTGAAAGTAAAACTAAAAATAAAAAAGATTAAAGAAGCAAACCTTATTGGTCTTATTGGTTTATGATAATACAGCACACTGGAATGACCACGACAAAGCGCAGAAAAACTTATGCGGCGCCGCAGCCCTTTAGATATTTATACACACCTCCATTTATTTTTACCATATACATATGCTCACCGTACTTTATTTAACATGCAGGATTAATCCCAGTACCTGATAGATTGTTCTGCACAAGGGTTTGATTTGGAATTTGAGGTGGCAAGCTATGCTGCAGGTGCGGGTTCAATTGATGACGGTGATATTTAGGGACTTGTTGATCTGGCAAATTGAGCTTCGCCGGGGAACCGTACAGCTTCCGGGCGGCGGCATCATAAGCCAGAGCAGCCTCATAGAAGGTGTCGAAAGTTCCCAGCCAGAGCCGGGCCCCACGGTAGGGCTCGCTGATTTCCACCACCCAGATCCTTTGCCTGACGCCCTTGTAAGTGCACGTAGCGTTCTCCGGCCCTCCTTTCCCCCTCATGCAACCCTTCCTTGAGCTTCCCTGCACTGGCCGCTTCGCCTGCTTCTTCTCCGCACCCCCAACTGTTGATTATTGGCTCAAACAAAGTAGTGTAAAACCAACAATTAATTTCGGCTACTTTTGTGGTCATGGTTGTTGGTTGGCATGCTACATGTGGGAAACAAAAAATGGATGCACTTATGCCTAATTCCTTTTGACTTGATGAGAGGCCTTTGGCCTTTGGTTTCTTTGAGAAGCCACTTTCTTTGGCCTATAAAAGGAGATGTAGGCATAACTCAAGGAACAACAAGGAAGAAGGAAAATAGCAAGAAGCCATTCGGCAAAGAGAAGAATTTTCTCAAATTGTCTTGCTTTGTATTTTTGGTTTTCTCTTCCTATTGTAAGTGTGTGAGCTTGGGTTATTCGGGTCTTTGGGAAATTGAGTGATAAACACTATTGTATGTTCTCATTGATTATAGTGGAATACTCTGTCGTCTCCAAACTGGATGTAGGCATTGCCGAACCAGTATAAATCTTGGTATTCTTGTTGGTATTGTTCCATTTATCTTTTGTCAGTTATTGTGGTTTATTTTTCATTCACACTTGGTTGACGCTTCCGCACAACACCAACACTGCTACTACCAGCAACCATCTCTGAGTTCGAGATTGTGAGAATTTTTTTAGAAGAATCGAGGATTTTTTTCGTTATTTATTTATTTTTTTTAAATTCGAATGGTGAGTCTGAGAAACGGTGGTGGTACTTATATGACGGAGGAAGGCACACATGACTGAAACGTGGCTTGTGGAGGATTAGGGCTTGAATACTTGGCATGGTGAACGGGAGATATCGTGTCCATGGCTAGCCTCACCGTTTAAATCTCTAATACACACTTGGCTTATACCTTTGTTTGCTTTCTTGCTCAGGTGGCAATCGGAGAGGAGCAAAATTCCAGTTTATCTTTCTCATTTTTCATTTGTTTTTATTAAATCCGAAATACGATTACATAGGAGATTCACATCAGATTTTTAACTCATAGATGAATCGTAATGGATAGGAGAGAAAAGTTTTAAAATGTACAGAAAACTGAGTATGTCTTTCTGAAGTTGACTAGAAGTTGAGATAAGGGAGAATGAATGAATAACATTAGGAGTAAACAAATGTTAAACTGTACAGAAAACCTTTTTGAAGTTGACTGAAAGTTGAGATAAGTGAGAAATGGATGAATAACAGTAGGAGAAAAAATTCTTAAACTATAGAGAAAACTGAGCATGTCTTTCTGAAAACTGGAAGTTGAGAGAAGACTTAAACGGTACAGAAAACTGACTGAGCATATGTATGAATATATAAGCAGGAACTGAGCATATGCATGAATATATAAGCAGGAGAAGAGATTCTTAAACTCAATAGAAAACTTACTGTGTTTCTGAGTTATAAGTGAGAAATAGATGAGTACGAGTAGGACAGAAAATTCTTAAACTGTACAGAAAACTGATTGAGTTTGTCTTTGTGTGAAGCTTACTGAAAGTTGAGATAAGTGAGAAACTTGTTGACGGTTGAAACAGGATGTTTGTTTATAATTTTTTTTTCATCTTTTATTTAAATAACAAGATAAACATGTTTATTTTATCATTTTTTTTCAAAATATTCGGAAAAGAAAGTGTGTGGCATATATGAAGGGTGTTTTTTTTTTTTTCTCTCTCTCTCTCTATGGAGGTATTTGGACGATGGTATCCGTTTTTAAGGGTTACGTTTATGTTAACAATACAAGGAATCAACGTCGGATATTAAGTTATAAATTTATTTCGAATATTGATTAAAGTTATAAAATTTTAACCTAAGATTAATAGAAAGGAACAAATGATGTAGATACAACAAGATAGATTAATAAGTTTTAGTACATCAAAATCATTTGTTGTGATAGTATAGACTGACAATATATAGCTTAGAAATAGTTGAGAAATTTCTTGAAACATGTATTAGATTTTCAATTTTCATGTTAGTAACTATATTAATGCCACAAAACCATTTGTATTGGTGTTTGATTCATATTGAATCTCTCAAATGATTGATTTTTCGGTGTGACTAGAACATACAATGGTAATAGTAAGATATATGCGTTAAAAAGTTAATAAGTTATAAACGTACGGACTTCCATTGTTATTTTCTTTTTTTCTTTATTTATAAACAGATAAGAAAGCTATTCTTCTTCTCTCTTTTTTCTTCTCTTTTTCTTGTTTTCAATGTATTCCCAAAATTAAAATGTCCACAAGAACATGATGGAACCCGCTGTCCCAAGCCATAAAGAGACCGTAAAAAGGCCCCAAGCAACTCGACTGCTATCAGCGCACAACAGATATGCAAAATATTAATTAGAGAGAAAGGAGAGTGAGAATAGTGAATAATTCAAGATCAAACAATCCATCAAGAGTTTGAAATTTTTTTTTTTTTTACTTAGATAATCTATGTTTAAACTTTACACAAATTCAAGACAAACGATCAGCAGTGGAATTTAGAATGGATATCAACATTCGCTTGATCGAAAGGTTGCCCATTTGTTGCCCAGTCGTGGAAACAGCATTTTTGCAAAGCAAAGATAAGGCTGCACATGATAGACGTCTCCCCGGGCGCCCCGACCCTCGCAAAGCAAGGAGCCTTGTTGGCTTGGAGTCGCCCTCTATCAATATTCGCTTGATCCTTCAGTAATTTTTGCGCACTATGAAGGTCATAAAATACAAATTACAGGGCAATAATTCCTACACCGGAACACCGAGGAAGACTTATAATGTCATGCTTTGGAAACACGTACGCACAAAGTAAGTACTGTTACCAAAAAATGAAAAAGATTCATGCAGAGAGATGAATAAGATCAGTCCAAAGCAAGAAGCATAAGTGTTCACCAAAAAAAAGGAAAAAGTATAAGTTTCCATACCTACAACTGCACCACCAAATTCACCCTTGTCGTGCCAATTAACGACTTTCCTCACACTAGCATCATCGCTCCTCACGATCATAAGTACTGGCTCAAGAACTCACTAGCGTCATCCCTCCTCACGATCATAATTGCCAAAATTTCATAATTTAGACCCTGTTCGAACCTATTGGTGTATAAATGTATTTGCTGTGATGTTTTGATTATAAGCAGGTTGTAGGATTGAATGTGAGCCTTTGGATCATATTCCATATGGCATCTAGATTAGATTGTAATGAGTCATAGCTCATGACAAGTGTAAGCATCTTACATGATGACTTAAGAATGGATGGTTGGGATTGTCTTTGTAATGATGTGAGAGAGTGAGGTTGTTTCTCACTCCTCCAACGGTAATATATGCTCTTCGAGTTTCTTGCTTGGAGAGTAAGATGAGTACAATGAACCTTGAAGCTTCCATAGCTCTCTAATCCTTTCTCTCTGTGCATTCTCTATTTTTTTACCATTCCATTGAAGAAACTAACGCAGAAATCAAACACTATCAGAACCTTGATTCATATACACAAGAACAATTGCAATTACTGAAGAACCAGATTACAATCAACATCTTCAGCACAGTTTTCTCTGCACAAGAAAACATATATAAATTGTTGCAGGCTAAAGATCAAACCAACTTCCTAACAAATATTACACATGGACCCGTAAAATCGTATTACAAAGGATGATATGGCATGAGTGCTTAATAGCATCCTAACATTACCCCTCCCATGAAAATAACCTTGTCCTCAAGGTTGGAAGTTCACTCTAGCAACAATCCATTGTACTCCCGTAATGCTCAAACAACCAAAACGTTAGCAGCAGCTTTCAACTATGCTTTCCATATTCCTCTGCTCCCAATATTCACCGCTGATAAGAGATGCATGGAATTTGACAATTGGCTCCAATTCTATATCCTTCATTTCTATAAGCATAAACAAAATAGCAATTGATTAAGATCCCTTTTACTTGAATGAAAAGGGCATTACTGATCAGCTCTCTCTGCAAACTAGCAACTAATATACCATCTCATTTTGATTTTCCTTCTCCGTCGTAGAATCATAGACCACCATTGCAGACTCCACTCCACCATATTATACATGTTATATTTTGTGATCGTACTTTGCAAAGTATTCCCGAGACAGCAGAACGAGGGACGGATCGAGGTTCCCACCGATATTCTGATTTTTAAAATGCTAGGGAAATCGTTAGAGGAGTTAAGAGAGATCCGCTTCCTGAAATTGTCACCTTCGCCTGAATTTGCAACTTCTGGTCTATATTATTTAGAGTGCCAATAATATCTACGGTGTTTTATTATTCTAGTTTCTGTTTTTATCTTTTTTGTATCTGAATGTACAAGGCATTATTTGTCATCTTATTCACTAGACGCATGCGGTTTGAATAAAAGAAACACGTTGAACGGGGGAAATAGACCTACCTCTAGGCTCTTACTCTAATCCCACATCGAACAATACTATTACTGACACAGCTGCTTATAAATTGTTACAACACACAGTTATATTCTCGAGCCTTGTAGCGTGGGCCCTTAACTAAGCAGGGCATTAAGGTGATTGATGGAAGTGGAGCCCGACCCAGGTGGGAAAAAGTGTTTGAAATCTGTTCACAAACCATCGTATGGGGTGTGAGGTTGCATTAAGCACGCCCTATGCTACTCGGGTTAGTAGGGCACCCCACTCTCTAAAGGTGGGTAGCAAACCAACAACGAGCTTTAGGCCGGGGCGTGATGGGGTACAACAGCTGTCCGGCTGCCCAGATCCCGCAGATGATGAAGCCTTTACCTAGCGTGCTGCCCAGCTCGACCCCCCATCCTACAACCACTTTTTGCCAATCGTTCTAACTTTTTATTTTTGCCATATTGCCTTGTTCATCTTCCTTCCCTTGCTTCTGGGTTACCTCAGTTCATTGAGTCATCTCAGCCTTTGTGGTTGCCAACTTAAGTATCTAGCAAATAACTCAAACAAAGATTCACACAACTCAACTCTCCGGAGAATATTTGAAACAAGCTTAAAACAGGATGCGAATCGAAGTGAGAATAACATATCAAATTTAATGCCTAAACAAAGCGAAAAACTACACGACAACATCTCTCGGCTTAGAAATTCGTATCAAATCGTGATCTCTAAGAACAAGGAGGAGTCTCAGAAACAGTAACTCGCTTATCTAGAGACACACCCAATCCCTCTGTAATAGTCTTGCAAGCCAAAAATAAAGCTTCCATTGGGGTACAACAGCAATTCTCTATAAGAACAAGATGAACAACAGCAAAATCAGGTCTACAAAAACGGGACGGAAACCCCTTATCCCAAGCTATAGAGAGACCGTAAAAAGGCCCCAAGCAACTTGACTGCCATCAGAGCTAAACAGATATGCAAAATATTAGGAGAGAAAGGGGAGCCAAAAGTTGTAAATAATTCAAGATCAAACAATCCATCATGAGTTTGATAATTGAACTTTTTTTTACTGAGATGATCTCTGTTTAACCTTTACACAAATTCAAGACAATCGATCACCATTTAAAATTTATCGATATTCGCTTAATCCTTCTGGGATTTTTGCGTACAAATTAAAGGGCTATAATTCCTACACCAGAACACCAACGAGTAAGACTTGTAATGTTATGCTTTGAAAACACATATGCAAACTAACAAACTAAGTACTGTTACCACCAAATTCACCCTTGTCGCGCCAATTAATGACTTTCCTCCATAGTTCTTGTTGAACAATAAAAATATATAACATATAAAAAATAAAGTCCATACAAATTGGGTCCAAACTACAAGGCAAAACAAAAATGTAATCCAGCCCAAAAAAAAAATGAGGATGGGCTTTACATACAAATCAACATCCATAAATAAATAAATAAATCAAATATGCATCTCTTCCTACAAAAAGGGAAGAAACGTGCAAAATCAGGTGCTCCCCCATTTTCTGCAACAAAAAGAAACATGGAGTCAGTAGGGGGGTTAAGAGAAAGTGGCGGAAAAAAATGGCCTCTATCTCCCCCCACGTAAGAGCTCTAGAACCCTCCTAAGATGTCTATAAATAGGTATCAGTTGCAGTAAGAGGGGAGACAAAAAAGAGGGGATACTCTGCAGAAAAAAATAGAGAAACACCAAGAGCGTCGAAGTGCTGCCAGAAAAGAGAAGGAATTCAATCATTCGTGCTTTCGGGTCAAGAACCAAAGAAGAATATTCATCACCACGTATGAAACAAGTTCTATTTAAATTATTATTATTTTCTTGTTTCGTTGCAGGAAGAACAAACACAGAGCAACGCAAAAAACGTTGCGGCATAGACCACCATAGAGAAACAAATAGAAGGAAAAAATAAAAGAAAGGGAAGAGCATGCAGAGGTCCACGGCAAATGATTTTTTTTTCCTAATCCTTCTTTTAGCCTTCTTGCTTTTGTTTCTTTGTTTGGTATTTTCCTGCACCAAACAGATGGAGGTGGAGACCTTGAACGACCCGACTCCCCACTAATTGCAGCAGAATCAATCTCCAAGAATCCCATGAATTTCTTCGGGGTGGCCTAGACCACGCCGTGAAGTTTTAACCAAGTGGTCTATACCCCTCACCGGACTGTCAAGTGCAATTTCAGAAATCCCAAGCTTAGTTTCTGTAAAGAAGAACAGCAAGGAAGCAACATATACCAAGATACAACGGAAAGAAATTGTTCTGTTTGGTGCTACTCACGGATACAAGACATGGAGACATACACGTGAAGAGGAGAAAGAAGAAAAGTTGTTTAACATATGGAGACCTGCACGCGGAAGTCATATTGGATAAAAGAGACACAGGAACAAAGGAAAAGTGCATATGTTGACAAATGAACAAAGGAAAAGATGCCAAAAATTTTGATAAAGAAAAAAGAAAAGTCCTCAATACAACTTTGATAAAGACAAAGAAGGAAGGAGACGTCGTTCATGTGGCTATCATTTTGATCAAACACTGTGTCAAAATTTTGACCAAAAAGCATTGAGATGCTACAAGACAAAAAGGAAAGAAAGGAAATTTCCCAATCTTTAAATGGATAGCTAAAAGAAATTTGTTTCTCTACCACAGGAAAGTTGGATTAAAAAAGGGTTCAAGCTGTCTCAAGTTCAGAGAAAAGGAAAAGCTTACTGTCAAACCTTCCAAATTAATCAGGAAACTCACTCACATGGCAGCCTTTACATTAACACCCAAAAAACTAGAAGACAAATCAAGACTACAAAACATTTTGGGAAAAGCATCACTTTATACAAGTGCTAATGAGAAAAGAATGGCAAGTATCGAAGACAAAACATGAATGGGAACACAAAAGGGGTGTCCAAATGCCCACTGTCAAGACCAGTCAAATAATTTCCCCTGAGGAAACAGAAATACCAGAGAGTACTTACACTCTAATACATCAAAACTCATTCAAAATGCAGCAGATACGAGGGATGCATTACTACAAAATTCAGAGTGCAATTCTCACCTTTGGAGCCATGAATCAACACTTGTTTTCAAACGAACTCAATGCTGCAAAATAGTTTGTCCAACAACCATGTCAAAAAAAACAAGTCAAGATGGTACTGAAAGCTACTGATGATAAAGGAAAAAGTTAAATAAATTTAGACTACAGAAGCTACCAACACCAAATTAGGCTTATCATCTACCATTACACAAAAAAGAAGGGTTTTTACAACCCAACCAAGCTCATTACCTGAAGGGAACAGCAACGGACCAAATCGAAGAGATGTCGTTGCCCGGGACGCCTGCATGAAAGAATTGATAAGTTCATCGCAGTTAGAGTTTCATTCCACTCCAAATACATAAGCAAACCCAGAACATAAGGAAAACGAAAATGGGTAACCTGCTTGATTTCTTCTCCTCTTCGTTATAAGTTTTCGATCCGCAAAGGAAGCACACGAGCAAAAGAACAAGGCAGCAGAAAAATAAAAACTCTCGTGTCCTGCGTAAAGTGGGACTTTGCGGTTTAAAGAGAAATGATGGAAAATTGAAGTGATTCGAACAAAGAATCTGAGCTCTAACAAACCTTACCCATTCTCACTTGGAAATCAACGGTTGCCCAGTCCAAATCGAAATTTGAAATACAACGGAGTCCACGGGAACCCAAGTCTATCGGAATTGCCTGTTGTTTCTGGAGGGAGACCACCGAGTCTGGGAGCCAAGGAAAGGAGGGATCTCTAAGGCATTTCACGGGGGGATGAATGAAGTCCACCTCACGTGAGGGTTTGCTCACGTGGGGAAGAAGGGAGGTTGCTGCAATTGGAAGCCAAGTTCTATTTGAACTTGGAAGCCTTAAAATCACATGAAAAGAAAAAAAGAAGTAAAAGTAAAGCTTGCTGTCAAGACACTTGGAAATCCCACTTTATGACAAAGTACCATTTCACTTTGAATTGTGCATCTCACGTGGAACTCTGCTTGAGGAAAAGACAAAATCCTATTTCACAAAAGTCTATTAGATATTACCAAAGGTCATAGATGAGTTCTAAATAAATCCAAACCACTTCTCATTTTGCCAAATTCTGAACACAAATTCAAATCAAATACATTACGAACTAGGCCGATTTGATTCCGTTAAGGATACGTATGCAGTCTAATATCAAATTTTAGACGCAACCATGAAATCAAGACGAATCCCTGGTTTATATAAACTAAATTCACTTATGCTACTTTGACCAAGTAATTACAAATTCTACGAAGAGTAAAAGAGAAGTCTGGAAGCACAGTTCCTAGATTTCTAATTAATGTATGTTGCTCATGCAACGAAGCTACATCAAATTTCAAATGGCATGAAGCCGCATCAAATTCAAAGGGCACGAAGCCGTATCAAATCTTAAATGACACGAAACCGAAGAAAAGTCTCAAGTGGCACGAAGCCGTATCAAAATTCAATTGCTCCTCGCCTGCACGAGCTAAAACTGCATAAGGCATCAAACGCTCCAATGGCTTAAAGCCCTCGCCCGCATGAGCTAAAAACTGCACAAGGCATCAAATGCTCCAATGGCTCAAAGTCATTGTCCGCACGAGCTAAAACTGCACTAGGCATCAAATGCTCCAATGGCTCAAAGTCCTCGCCCGCAAGAGCCTAAACTGCACAAGGCATCAAATGTTCTTTGCCTGCACGAGCTGAAACTGCACAAGGCATCAAACCCCAACAAATACATAAGAAACTACGAGTGACTTGATCCCTCAACGAGGGTACGTAGGCAATCTAGGGCTCTACCTAGATGCAGTCACAAAATCAAATAAACACTCAAATCCTCAAGTTACGATTTATTCATATTAGAATCAAAGGGTATTCCTTTCCCAAAAAGAAGGATTGTAATTAATAGGCATGTAGCTTAGAATGGGTCGAGCTCAAATTAATAAAACTCTTTTCGGAAGAATGAACGAGGGTGAAATTTTATCAAGTGAATTATTTGTTTACATATTGTGTACAATTTTTGCTTAACAGTTCTGACCATTTTATGTTTCTTCAACAGCCAGAACCGGGAACCTTTTCACCCGGAGCTCCATCCCAACAATTACAGGATCTCCATCAACAAGAAATAGGCTCCCCCCGACAAATAGTTGTGTCAGAACAACGGGACAATTACAGGATCTCCCTCAACAAGACATAGGCTCCCCCCGACAAATAGTTGTGTCAGAACAACGGGGCAGACCACAAATTTCATCAACTCGTTTTAAGTCTTTTTCTCTAAATCATACCAGAAAAACCTACGACAGTTCTCCCTCAAAAAGAGACAAACATGGCTTCTGAGTTCTGAGTTAGAATGACGAAACGGTTAAATTATTTTAACCATTTCATGTTTCTATATTATGTGATTAATTTCCATTCTGAACCTTGTTGGTTATCCAATTCAATATAAGTACACATCAGAATTACCCTTAACTCACTTTCTTTGAGTAGGGTAAATAATGAAATTTACGACTATCAACTCCAATTGCAATAAGTGCACTGGCTGAATTGTCAATAAATCCCAGCATTGATAAAGATGCTTGTGGAATAAAAGGGACAAACATGGCTTGAAAACAGATCCAACAGAGAGATGAATTGACGTCTCAACTGTTGTACGGATAAGCTCAAATGTTAAAATTCCCCAAGAGGCAGGAAGAGGAATCCTCCAAATCTTAAAGATGAGATTATAAAACTTCCCATCAAAAGTTGGAATCAAACCAGGAAAGGAGATAATTGGAATTGAATCCCATAATAAGACGAAATAGACTAGTAATCCAACTGTCATACCATAGCTAATTCAGATGACTCATAAGACATCTCATATTAGATTGAAGAATAATCCAGAAGATTCTGAATGAAATAAAAAACAAAATAGATAAAATAATCCAATTGTCGCGCTTGATTTAACTCATACCTCAGAAGGCTCGTCTGATTAATATAGAAAGACTAATAAACGAAATAATTCAACCGTCCCACACGATCTAACTAAGAACTTAGAAAACTCATTTGATGCCTCGCATTAAACTAAATTAGACAATTGTATTTCTTTCATATCATACATACATACACAAGGACAATAGCACTTGCAACAAACCCCTGCAAGCTTCGACTCATTTACAATACCCTGCACATATTCATACACCAGGGGTGGGTTGGAAAAACCAAAAACCGAAAAAAATCGGACCGAAAACCGAACCAAGGCCGGAAAAAACGAACCGAAAAAAAAAAATGAACGGAATTTGTTGAACCAAACCAAACTGAATCTAGTTGGTTCGGTTTCTGTTTCTGTGGTTCGGAAACCGAACCGAACCGAAGTTCTTCAAAACGACGTCGTTTTATGATATTTTATTAATTAATAATCCTAAACTCTAAAACGGCACCGTTTTTACCCTGAAGTGTAACCTTACCCTAACCCTCCTCTCTCGGTCTCTCCTGTTTTCCCACTTCCCAGTTCGCGCAGCAGCCTCCTCTATCTCTCGGTCTTCAATTCAATCACTCTCTCAAACTCTCTGTCTCTCATTCCCAGCGGCGACCCTTCTCACTCTCAATCACAGCAAAAGGTTAGTCTCACTCACACTCTGAAGTTTAATTTTCTGTTCGATTCCTTTTCTTCCGATCTGATCCCCTATAATTTTTTTCCCTTCTTTTTTAGATTTATTTCTGAATTTGATTTGTTTTGTAATTGATTTTATTGTGTCTGTTTTGGATATTTTGATTTTGCTTCTTCTGAATTGTATTGCGATTTTATTCGATTTGTGTTTTGGGATTTTAGGATTAGGGTTAGATTTTTAACGTGTTTGACTGGATGTGATTCTTCGGTTTCGGTTTGAAGTATGTTTGGTTGCTGAGGAGTTCTGGGAAATGAAGGGGTTCAGAGCTTGACTATTTTAGGGCTCTATTTTTGTAGGGTTTTCATCCTCTGGGTTATTAAGGTTTGGTGATTTTTTTTTTCTTTTTCTGATTGGATTATGTAACAGAGATATATCGCGGCTTATACAGTTTTAGAGGTTTGGTTTGAATGTTTGCTCTCTGTGGTTGTTTGGACCTTTTCGCTCTAATTATCTGGAAGTATATACAGGTAGGGTTGAGTGGAGCTCCTTGGAGCCCCTTTAGGCTTTAGTTGTAGAAAGAAAAAAAGGGATTGCATTTGCAAGCAGCATCTGTGATGGGTTTTTGTGTGATGGTTATTTATGTATAATGGGATTGCAAGCCGCGTAACAGTCATCCAAAAGGAGAAGGATAGGTCTCAGGAAGTTATGGAACTAATTACTATTTATCAAGGGGACTTCATTTTGTCTTGCTGTAAACTGTAAAGGATGATTGGCCTTCCAGATTTTGTCTTGATTTTGTATCATTGGCCTTCGAGATTTTAATTAACATTTACTTTTGTATAAGTTTGTAGTACTAACTACTATCCTCTTATTATTTTGTGTGAATTAGATAAAGTCAAAGGCGTCAAAGGTCTCAAGGGCCTCAAGCTCGAGTTCAAACTCAATGAGATCAAAATCAAATAGCTTATTTTATCGATTATGTTGAAATGAGACTTTGATTTTATTTATACTCCTTTAGAAGATGTATTACAAAATGGCTACAAGTTGTTTTCTTAGAATTTTTTTTTTGCTATTGGAAAACACAAAAAAAAAATAAATAAAATAAAAAAACCCGAACCGGACCAAAACCGAACTGAGAAAAAACGAACCGAATACAAACCGAACAGAACGTAAACCGATAGAAAACCGAACTGAATTGAACCGATTAATAATTTCGGTTCGATTTCCGGTTTTGGCAAAAAACCAAACGGAACCGAACCCACCCCTATCATACACACCGCAGAAAACCCCATGCAGACACAAGGACAATAGCACTTGCAACAAACTCCTGCAAGCTTCGACTCATTTACAATACCCTGCACATTCATACACACCGCGGAAAACCCCATGCAGCGCCGCAGCCCTATACATATTCATACACACCTCTTTCCACACACACAGAGATATATATATATATATATATAATTTTATACTATATATACACACCTCCTACATTTCCGTACGTGTGTGTGTCTATATATATATATATATATATATATATATATATAGATATACATATATATATATATATAATTTTATACTATATATACACACCTCCTACATTTCCGTACGTGTGTGTGTCTATATATATATATATATATATATATATATATATATTATATAGTAAATAGTATGGACGTATGAAGCACTGAAGAGTTCAACTTAATTTATTTACCAAGCCACCACCTCTATCTTTATACCTTCAGTTTGATTTATGCACCATTGAGTCGAATGCAATGTTTCCCAGTAATTTCCATCCACGAATCCGCCGGCGCCGAAAATGCCACGGTCTTCCACCACAGGAAAATCAAGCGACATTGTTGAAGAACAGACATTGAAACGGTTTGGAAGAGTCACCAATACCTTTAGCTGCAATTTAACAAGTTTTGACTGCCGTCAAACCATGTAGAGTTGTTGCACAAGTTTTCACTAATCTACAGACCTAATGTTTGCATAAGTTGTTTTATGTGTAAATTCAAATGTAACAGAGATTTTGGGGAAGGGTGACTACAAATGGTGTTGTAATGCAAGGAATGACGCGGCAAGACAAGGCGAGGGCGGTTTCTACAATGATCACAAGAAACCAATTACTTATAAGTAGTGGGGCTAGTTTCTTTTCTTCCTTTTTTGAAGAGTCGTTCATTATAAATGAAGTACGTAAGTGAATTCAACACACCATTTTTCTTCTGTTGCATACCCGTGTTTATTTATGGCCTATATATTAAACAGATTAAAAGAAAACTAAGGGATAAAAACAAAATAAGTGTGCAAAAGGAGAATGTTGATTTTTGGTTTCAAATATTTGTTGTATATTTCATTGTAAAGATTACAAGGAAAAAGAGGCCACTCATATAGAGAGCCGAAAAGAAGCTACAAGAAATTGTAGGCTAACTACCCCAACACAATCCCTAAAATCTGCCTTAACAAGTGGAAAAGCCAAAACCTAATTACAAGGAAAGAAGTTTCTACAAGCAACTAAGAAAGGTTAACAAGAAGGAGGTAAAGTGAATGACAAGTTATGGGAAGTCATGAAAGTAGGGTTAAGACCATCACTTTAGCCTATGACTTAGCTAAAGTGAGGATGACAACCCATACATACAACCCATCCCTTGAGATCTTATACAAACCGGTTTCAATACACCCCCTCAAGCTGGATCAAGGGGATTGATTGATCCAAGCTTGCACAATAAACGCTAAAACTGAGTAGAGTTGTTTGGACTCAATTTTACACCATCAGCCCAAGCGATCGAGGCCGTTGAGATAGCATAGCTCTCAACCGTTGGATGACAGAATAGTTAAGGTAATTATTATTGTAGGATATATTGTGTTTTTAGTCATGATATTATCTTTTAATGGTGAAATATCTTGATATTTTCTTGTACAAGAAGAGATGCGAATTATATCTCCAACTTGAAAGCGAGCAATACAGTTCAATTTGGTTTGGGGGGCCGGGAAGTACCCGTGTTACAACGACCATACCCGGCCTTGGTTAATCAGCAAGTCCTCCGACGCAATAACGTGATACGCACAAGAGTCATGTCATTACCTTGGTTGTTAGATCGACAAGACCCTATAGATGTTTGCGCAGTTGAGGTAATGCCAGATGATTGGAGGAAGCCCATTATGCAGTAAATCGATAATCCTAATAGCAAACACGATCGCAAGACGCAGAAGTCAGCCGCGCGCTCAGCACAACATCAACAAATTTTACTCCTCGGCCGAGCTCGGCCGACGAGTTGGCACGCCCTGCACACAACCGAAGGACGTAGTTAGCTTATTAGTTACTCGGCCTGCCCGCCACGTAGGCTTGGTAGTTTTTAGGGTCAACATTTTGGCACGCCCAGTGGGACCCAGTGCTAACACTACGAAGTTCACATGATATATCTCGATCAAGCTTCATGGGATGAGTTTCATCGCCTATTGAAGGAGCAAAAACAACGCTTAGAGAGATTGAGAAGAATTTCTGAAAGGCAAGAGGCCGGGGGGCAAATTTTCGCTCCGGCCACAATCAAAATTCGGTCTCAGAACATTGTCGAGACGGCCGAAGAAAAACCTAGGCCACCTATTGTCTCGGTCAAGATTGAAAGTGTGGTAGGCCTAGAAGAAAAAATTCAAGTTTCTGAGCCACAAATCGACTCAGAAAATGATTCGTCAGAAGAGTGCTCCAATGACGAACAAGGCCGAGACATAGGCCTAGCCGAAAAAACCACGCCAATCGATATGATTATTAGTGATAAAGCCGATATGGCGAAATCCCGTTCAGCTAGGTTGTTTGAATTACAAGCCGAAATTGGTGAAATTATTATGCCTGGGGGGCATGATAATTGTTCCACACGTTCGGCGGCCGATGATAAAAAATATTTCGTCAAGTCAAAAGTAGTTGACAATGATTTTTTATTAGGCCCTGGGAAAAATCAAATTGAAAATTTTGATATAAACAGATCTCGGCTTGGAATAAAGCATCGTTGGCCTCCTCCTGAGTATGATTTGGTCTCTTTTATCTTCTTTTGTTAAAAAAAAAAAAAAAGAATAAATTATTTTCTTAATCATCTGGCTGATTAAGCCATTACTTGAGAAAATAAGGAGGGCAACAAGATGGTATGCTCGGCAAAATTTTGGTCTGAACTATGACGTGCTCAGTTTAAACAGTTGTTCCTTGACCGAGCCGAGACATAATAATGTACCATTGAATGGTGACAGGCCGAGCTACAAGAGTTTCGGCTCCCAACAGTTCTTTCTCCTTCTTCTGCTACTCTGCTGCTCTCTCTGCTCTCTGCCCTCTATTGCAGTTTTTTCTGCTCTTTCAGATGGTATATACTTTCTCTAACCTTCGGCTGTTCTCCTTCAACAAAAAAAAGAAAAAAAAAAAAAGCCTCGGCCAAAACTCTATATATATATATATATAAATTCAGGAAAATGTAATCATGATGTCTGGACATCATGATTTCCATTTTTAGCCGAAGGTTTTGAAAAGTCAGTTGGCCCCACGAAGTATTCAAATGAGCCATTAAATTCAATGGCTGAGGTTAGATGGTAGGCCTTCATGTGGCCTTATATATATATGTATACACATAAGGCTACCTATATGTGAACATTTTGGCTCCTGAGTATCATGAAAAGTAGTGGGCGAGTCTTCGAGACTTCGGCCTCATTTGGTTTCTCGGCCAGCTTGCCGAGCTTTCTTTCAAGATGTGTAAGGCTATAGAGTGGATTTCTCGACCACATATTTCTTTGCCTGTTCTAATTTCCCCAACCATTCGGCATTCGGGCCGAAGCTAAAGGAAACTGGGGGGCAATGTTTGGACTCGATTTTACACCATCGGCCCAAGCGATCGAGGCCGTTGAAAGAGCATAGCTCTCAACCGTTGGATGACAGAATAGTTAAGGTAATTATTATTGAAGGATATATTGTGTTTTTAGTCATGATATTATCTTTTAATGGTGAAATATCTTGATATTTTCTTGTACAAGAAGAGATGCGAATTATATCTCCAACTTGAAAGCGAGCAATACAGTTCAATTTGGTTTGGGGTTCTTTGAATTTAGACGCGTTGTGGATTAGAGTGCCAGAGTATTTTATCAAGAGTCCTAATACATGGTGGTGTTGGTTGGGAAATGGATATTAATTGGCAGATGGGATTGCATGCACAGATGGGTGATGAGGAAGCCTAGATTGGCTTGGATAATGATGACAAGCCTAGGTAGGCTAGGCAATGATGATAATAAGACTTTTATTTGGATAGGCTTTTATGAGGTTTGGAAAACTACTGAAATCGATCTGAATGATATGCTTTGGTTTCTGATGTGGATTAATTTTGGTTCCGCGAAATAAGAGTTGTAGTTGGACTACAAAATTATATGACCGTGCCAAGCAAGTATATCAGCCCTATAAATACAAAGGCAGTGGCAACGAGAAAAGCTCCTTCCAACTCAACACACAAATATGCCTTGCGCAAACCTTCGCTCTACGCGAAACCTCTCAACAACCTTGAGATTTTTATTTTCCTTTTCGCCAACACATCTTCAGTTTAGATAAACAGCACTGTGAAGGCAACCAGTGAACATCTTCAGTTTGGATAAACAGCACTGTAGCCGTAGAATCATTCGACCACGGAGCACCTTCAGTTTGGATAAACAGCACTGCGAAGGGGCCGACTGGTTACCTATCCAAGTCTCGATCGAGAAGGATTTTTGAATCCTTATTGGCAGAGGTCATCTCATCAGCCTTTTCGGCGAAGTGAGGTGTTACAATTTACTAGGGCTCGGCACATTGAACGCCGAGTTGTTGTATGATTGGATACTCACAAGTGGGCTTTAGAGTTCGGCATTCTGACGGCCGAACCACATTCACCAACAAGATGTACATCCGCTTTGAGTATTTGTGCCCTTACACTCTAGTATCAATTCGGCGTGAGTTTACTCTGACGAACACCATCACTGTGACCGAATCTGACGACAACGATCTGTGAACTTCGCATATTTAGTAGCCTTATCTTCAGGCTTTAGAATCCAATAGCCGAGTCAAGTTCCTTCCTCAGCCGCAATCGCAAAACGCAGAAGTCAGCCGCGCACTCAACGCAACATCAACAAATTTTACTCCTCGCCCGAGCTCGGCTGACGAGTTGGCACGCCCGGCACACAACCGAAGGATGTAGTTAGCTTATTAGTTACTCGGTCTGCGCGCCACGTAGGCTTGGTAGTTTTTAGGGTCAACAATAGTCTAGTGCTTTTGTGAATAAATCAGCAAGTTGATCATGACTACGTGTGAACGTGTCTATCACCTTGGATTGAACTTGAGCACGAATATAATGGGAATTAACTTCAATATGTTTGGTCATTTCATGGAACACTGGATTGGATGCAATATGTATGGCAGCTTGGTTATTGCAATACAAGGACATATGTGCCATGCTAGTGAATCCGAGCTCGGAAAGAAGACCTTTCAACCATATCAGTTCATAGGCCGTTGCTGCCATGGTCCTATACTCAGCTTCTGCACTAGATCAAGCAATAACAGTTTGTTTCTTGCTCTTCCAAGTGATAAGATTCCCTCCAACAAATGTGCAAAAACCTGTTGTGGATTTTCGATCAAGGGCATTTCCAGCCCAGCCAGCATCAGTGTAGGCCAAAATGTGATTTGATCCATTGTTCTTCATAATTATCCCCCTACTTACTGAGCCCTTGAGATATCGAAGTATTCTCTTGACGATTTACCAGTGAACTAAAGTAGGAGAGTGCATGAATTGATTGGCTAGGCTAACTGAATATAAGATATCAGGCCTAGTAATGGTGAGATAAATAAGTTTCCCAACCATTCGTTGATAAACATTAGGGTCCGAGAGAAGTTCACCTTTTTCATGCCACTGAAGCTTGCTAGCTAGGGGTGTTCGAGCTGGTTTGCACTTCATCATGTTAGCTTCATCTAGAAGATCGAGAATATACTTCCTTTGATTCAAGAACAATCATTTTGAAGAGGTAGCCACCTCAATTCCAAGAAAGTATTTCAAGGGGCCCAAGTCTTTAATGGAAACTTTTTGGTGAAGTGACTGCTTAAGCACCTTGATTTCACTCATATTGTCACCTGTAATAATTAGGTCATCAACATATATAAGCATAACTAATTTGCCAGCAATGCCACTTCGAACAAACAAAGAAGAGTCAGCATGACTCATTTTAAATCCTGCAGCTTTAAGGACTAAACTAAGCTTCGAATACCAAGCTCGAGGGGACTGTTTGAGACCATATATGGCTTTATAAAGTCTGCAGACCTTGTTGGATTCCTTTTCTCTTGGATGACCTGGGGGCAACTTCATGTACACTTCTTCTTGAAGATCCCTATGAAGAAATGCATTATTCACATCCATTTGGAATAAGGGCCATGCATTATTGACTACCACAGACAACAATACCCTCACAGTATTCATTTTGGCAACTGGAGCAAAGGTCTCCTTATAGTCAATGCCATAGGTTTGTGTAAAGCCTTGAGCTATTAACCGTGCCTTGTGTCTCTCAATGCTTCCATTGGAGTTGAATTTGGTCTTATATATCCCCCTATTTCTCACTACCTTCTTGCCATTTGGACAATTTGTTAAGGAAATAAGCATGAGAAGATGAGAATCTGTGATAAGAAATGGCAGCTGAGATAGGATGCCTTGCAGTGTAAGTAACATACTCTTGTAACCTCACTGGTGGATGTCTATCTCGTGTAGGATTTCTTCTTGGTGCACTTATAGCTTGCTGATTTGGTTGAGCTTGTGATTTTCCAGAGGAGCTCGTCACTGCCTCACTTACACTCTCAGTAGGTTGAGAATTCTCAGTGCTGATATGAGCAGGAGTGACTTCATGAACTTCTGCTGGAGTAGGCAGTGGAAATAAGTTCATAAGATCTTCCCTATTGGGATTAGTCTCCAAACCTTTATGGAAATAAGGTGAGTATTCATCAAATCGCATATCTCTAGAGACTGCCAGTTTCCCAGTGTCAGGGTTGTGCACTTTGTAACCCTGTTGAGAACTGAAGTATCCCATAAACACACATTTGACAGCTCGAGGGTCGAGTTTATCACGATGAAGAGCTTGAAGATGCACATAACAAGTACAACCAAAGGTCCTGAGGTGAGACAAGTCTATAGACCTGCCTTTCATGACTTCAAAATGAGATTTATTATTCAACACCCGAGTTGACGGTCTGTTAATGATGTAAGTGGCAGTGAGTAGGGCTAGAGACCAAAATTTCTTAGGAACATTCATTTGGATCATAAGTGATCAAGTCTTCTCCAATAAGTCTTGATTCTTTCTCTCTACCACACCATTTTGTTGTGGCGTACCAACACAACTAGTTTGATGCAAAATGCCACGATTGCTCAAGTAATTACTCATGTTATTGGAAGTGTACTCGGTGCCATTATCTGATCTTAACATATATAACTTAGACGAAAATTGATTGGTGATTAGATTGTGAAAGTCCTTAAAAGCATAAAACATCACTTTTGAGTTTTAAAAGCTACAACCAGGTCACTCTAGAATAGTCATCAACAAATGTAACATAATATCTATACCCATCAAAGGATTCTACACGAGAAGGACCCCAGATATCTGAGTAAACAAGCTCAAAAAGTCTACTGGTTCTAGAATTAGAGGAAACAAAAGGGAGTCTAGTGGCTTTTGACATTTGACAAGTTTCACACTCAAGTGTGTTTTTACAAAAAATGGGAAACAACTTGGTCATCACAGGTTCTGAGGGATGGGCAAGGCGTTGGTGCCAGAATTGGTGTTCTTGAACTTGACTTAAGTTGACACTGAGCTTTTTGACAAAATTGGACTCCTTTGAGAGATAGTAGAGTCCATTTAAGAAGAACCCTTCACCAATCTTCTCCTGAGTAACTCGGTCCTGAAACACAACATTGTGAGGGGAAAATATGGCAAGACAGTATAAAGTTTTTGTGATTTTTCCTACTGACAAGAGTTGAAAAGGAAAATAAGGTACATAGAGAGTAGTGGAATCAATATGTTCACTCAGCAATCTAATATTTCCTTTCCCTAGAATAGGTTCCCTTTTCCCATTTGCAACAGACACATTGATTGGATCAATAGTTTTTTGAAATTCATGGAGACTCAAGGGTTTATTAGTTATATGATCAGTGGCACCATAGTCAATAATCCAAAAATCATGTGTAACATTTGCATTAAGAGCAGTAGAAATGGCATTGATAATACCTGGAATATTGCCTTTCGATGTGTTCTCCGAGTCAGCCAAGAATCCAGCAAATTTCCCTAGCATTGCAGTAGGGTTTTCAGTCGTCACTTCATCATGCTCAGTGCGTCCTTGCTTCTTTTGAAGAAAAACATCAAACTCGTTAATTAAGGACATAGGATTTGTTGAGAAATTGGCCATCCCATCAGCTGAGGAACTAGCTGAGTGAAATGCTTTTGGAATGACTCCTCTCTTCCTATCTTTGATCATTCTGCCTTCCCTATCAAACTTAGGCTTTAACTCCGGATGAAGAATCCAACATTTTTCTCTCAAATGTCCCTTCATGTTGCAATAAGAACATTTCTAGTCTGCTTTTTTCCTAAGCACCCTATCATCAGTTGCTTTGTGATTTGTCATGAAAACCCTAGCCTCAGAGTTGGATTTGGGCTCAACGTTCATCACTCTTTGTCGAGTTTCCTCTCTCTGGACTGTATGAGACACACTGGTAAAGGAGGGCAGCTCTGGAGTCATTAACAAATGACTACGTAGGTCTTCATATTCAGCTCCCAAGCTTGCCAAAAGTTGAAACACCTTGTCTTCATCAGCTCTCTTCAGTAGCACAGCAGAATCAGTCGTGTGTGGACGGTACATATCGAGTTCATTCCACATGGATTTCATACTTCCAAGGTGTTGAACAAATGAGAGATCACCTTGCTTTAAACTAGCAACACTCTTCTTTAGTTGAAAGATGCGAACTGAGTTGGTTTGGCTGCCATACATGTCTTTAACAGACTCCCATAGAAGAATGGAAAACTCTGAGTAGCTGAAAAGCTCAGACAGTTTTGGCTCCATGGAGTTAAGTATCCAGAACTAACCAACTGATTAATGGCATGCCATGCATCATAGGTTGGTGAAGTGGATTCTGGGGGCTCAAAGCTTCCATTGATAAACCCTAGCTTCGATCTTCCTCCTAGAGCAAGTGACACAGCTCTTGACCAAGGAAGGTAGTTGAACTCGTTCAGTAACACCGAGTAGAGATGTTGATTTGGGTTGTTCTCACCTCCTTGAGTTAAGTCGGGGGATGACGATGAGGCATTATCAGCACTAGATGCATTTTCTTCTGCCATCTCTATCGAGGATGAGCAAACAAAGAAGTAAAAAAAAGAACAGAGTCAGGACCCTTTGGTTCCTGCTCTGATACCATGTTGATTTTTTGTTTCAAATATTTGTTGTATATTTCATTGTAAAGATTACAAGGAAAAAGAGGCCACTCATATAGAGAGCCGAAAAGAAGCTACAAGAAATTGTAGGCTAACTACCCCAACACAATCCCTAAAATCTGCCTTAACAAGTGGAAAAGCAACAACCTAATTACAAGGAAAGAAGTTTCTACAAGCAACTAAGAAAGGTTGACAAGAAGGAGGTAAGGTGAATGACAAGTTATGGGAAGTCATGAAAGTAGGGTTAAGACCATCACTTTATCCTATGACTTAGCTAAAGTGAGGATGACAACCCATCCCTTGAGATCGTATACAAACCGGTTTCAATAGAGAAAAATTGGTGTCTGACTTACAGATTAAACGAATTAAAAAGAAAAGAAAAGAGAGGATAAAAAAAAACATGACCGTACAAAAAGAGAAAAAAGTGTCTATATCATTTATTACGAAGTTAATAACTAGTACATGCTTAAGACAAGAAGGCAAACAAAGTTCCTTTATTTTTATTTTTTTATTTTTTTATTTTTTATCAGGAGAGAAACAAAGCTCAGCAGTATAAGAAACTACACATCAAGGCTTAGTTTGGCATAAGGAATGAAAGATGGATGAACAAAACTATACGTTAGAGCTCAGTTGTCAAACTACTATCATAACCTACCCTTTGACACACTTCAAATATGGTAAAGAATAAAATTATGACTCATCAACTTCAGTTACAATAATTAAGTGCACTTGCAGAATTGGCAATAAATCCCAGCATTGACAAAAATACATGATGCTTGTTGAATGAAAGGGACAAACATATTGAAAACAGAGATAGAGATCAACTAAAGTCTCAACTGTTGTACGGATAAGCTCAAACCTTAAACTTCCCCAAGAGGTAGAAAGAGAAATCCTCCAAATCCTGATGATGATACTAGAAAACTTCCATCAAAAGTTGGAATCAAACCAGGAAAGGAAACAATTGGAATTAAATCCCATAATAAGACGAAATAGGCAAGGTAATCTAACTGTTGTGCAACAGCTAATTCAGAAGACTCATATAGTCTCTCGGTTTAGATTGACTTGGATAACTCACAAACATTAGAACATAAATAATTCACATATTAACCATTGTGCCTATGCTAACTCAGACTCAAAAAGCTTGTTTGGTTAACTCAGAACTCAAAAGGCTCACTTGGCTAATATAGACAAACGAAAAGATCAGTGCCTCAAATTAGATAAAATTGGTTAACACATCACATAACATTGTTATGTATGCAAGAAACCTTGCAAGCTGCGACTCTTTTACAATACCCTGCACATTACATTTTCATAGTACACTCAAAATAAAACTAGAAAAAAAAAAAAAAAAAATTAAAGAAGCAAACTTTATTGGTCTTATTGGTTTATGATAATACAGCACATTGGAATGACCACGACAAAGCGCAGAAAAACTCATGCGGCGCCGCATCCCTTTAGATATTTATACACACCTCCATTTATTTGTACTATACATATGCACACCCTACTATATATATGAAGCACTGAAGAGTACCTTGTGCAACTTTATTTACCAAGCCACCACCTTTGATCTCCATACCTTCAAGTTTGATTTACATCATGCACCCCAGAGACGAAGGCATTGTTTCCCAGCAATTTATATCCGCGAAACAGCCGCCGAAATTCCCTTGATCTGCCACCACCGGAAGATCAAGCGATGCCTCTGTCCATATCGAGTCATCAAACACCGGAAAGCTCTCGCTCATGTTCCCCCAGAATATCTCATCCATTCCGTCATTGTTCACACCACTAGTCATATTCTCCTCCACTTTCATTCCCCAACCACCCCCCCCCCCCCGGAGAATTATAATTTCCGGGGGCTGATCCACCGTCACGTTCGCACAATTATTGCAAATAACAGGTACTGCAATATCTTTCTCGGGAGCAGCATAACATGCAGGATTAGTCCCAGTTCCTGATAGATTGTTCTGCGCAATGGTTTGGTTTGGAATTTGAGGTGGCACGCGGGGATTGGCGGACTAGGGGCTTGATGCTGCAGGTGCGGGTTCAATTGATGAAGGTGATATTTAGGGGCTTGTTGATCTGGCAAATTGAGCTTCACCTGGGAACCGTAGAGCTTCCGGGCGGCGGCATCATAAGCCAGAGCAGCCTCATAGGAGGTGTCGAAAGTCCCAAGCCAGAGCCGGGGCCCGTGGATTTCCACCACCCATTTCTGGGAAATAATTTCCCCCACGTCCTTTGCCTGACGCCCTTGTAAGTGCACATAGCGTTCTCCGGCCCTCCTTTCCCCCTCATGCAACCCCTCCTCGAGCTTCCCTGCGCTGGCCGCTTCGCTGGCTTCTTCTCCGCAACCCCAACACTGCTACTACCAGCAACCATCTCCGAGTTTGACGTTGTGAGAATTTTTTGAGAAGAATCGAGGATTTTTGTCGTGATTTTTTTTTTTTTAATTCGGATGGTGAGTTCGACATTGTGAGAATTTTTTTGAGAAGAATCGAGGATTTGGGGCTTTTAGATCCAGATCCAAAAAGGTAGAGTGTTTTTAGAAGTGAGTCCAGTTATCTAATTATATGTTTTTATTTTTTTTATACTCATTTTATATTTTCTAAAGATATTAAAAATCAATTAAAATCTTCTAATATTATTCATTTTCCAACTCCAAAAAATATAATTAATATCTTATAACAAAAAAACTAATATACTAACATAAATTTATCTGCAAAACATTCTACCCTAACTCAAGTAACAAATATATGAATGGATATTATACCTATACGTGAGATATGAAACCTAATTAAAAGGTAGAAAAAACATGACATACTTACAAGTAAGACACATTAATCTGTGACAGGTTGATTATAAAAAAAAATCTAGCATATAGGTAGATAAATATAATTAACCTGTGATATAGGTTGATTAAAAAAATTAAAAAATAAAATCTATAAATAGGGTTTGAAGCAGAAGGAAGAACGAGAAATAACAAAACGATAAATAAAAAGAAATAAGCAAAGAGATAATTAGGAAGAAATTTGATTTTTATAATAAATCTTATTATTGAACAGATAACTATTGATAATTAAATAATTAAATATAACAAATTGGACTTAATTTGATAAATTGGACTATTCCTACTATTGACTAAAAAAATTGAACTTATATCAAGTTTCTCCTAATAGTATATAATAAACACTTGGCTTACACCTTTGTTTGCTTTCTTGCTCAGGTGGCAATCGGAGAGGAGCAAAATTCTAGTTTTGCTTTCTCATTTTTTCTTTTTCTTTTTATATTAAATCCGAAATACAGTTACATAGTAGATTCACGTTGGATTTTTAACTCAAAGATGAATCGTAATGGATGAATAACATTAGGAGAGAAAAGTTTTAAACTGTACAGAAAACTGACTGAGTATGTTTGACACACCCAAACCCGTAGGTAGGGCGTGACGGCCAGCACGCCCTACCTACGGGTTTGGGTGTGTCACGGCCAGCACGCCCTACCTACGGGTTTGGGTGTGTCAATGTTTTTCTGAAGTTGACTGAAAGTTGAGATAAGAGAGAATGAATGAATAACATTAGGAGAAAACAAATATTTAACTGTACAGAAAACCTTACTGAAGTTGACTGAAAGTTGAGATAAGTGAGAAATGAATGAATAACTGTAGGAGAGAAAATTATTAAAATGTAGAGAAAACTGAGCATGTCTTTCTGCAAACTTGAGAGAAAACTTAAACGGTACATAAAACTGGCTGAGCATATGTATGAATAAGCAGGAGAAAAGATTCTTAAACTCTACAGAAAACTTACTATCTTTCTGAGTTATAAGTGAGAAATAGATGAATAAGAGTAGGAGAGAAAATTCTTAAATTGTGCAGAAAACTGATTGAGTTTGTCTTTGTGTGAAGCTAACTGAAAGTTGAGATAAGTGAGGAACTTGTTGACAGTTGAAACAGAGTAATTGTTTATAATTTTTTTTTTCATCTTTTATTTAAATAACAAGATAAACATGTTGATTTATCATTTTTTTTTCACAATATTCGATATATGAAAGTATTTTTTTTCTTTCTCTCTTTCTATGGAGGTATTATTTGGATGATGGTATCCGTTTTAAAGGGTTAATTTTATGTTAACAATACAAGAAATCAACGCCGCATATTACGTTATAAAATTATTTCGAATATTAATTAAAGTTATAAAATTTTAACGTAAGATTAATAGAAAGGAACAAATGGTGTAGATACAACAAGATAGATTAATAAGTTCAATTAATTAGAATTAGATGCCTCATTTTAGATTTTTTTTAAATTAAACATCTGTTACTTTTCAACTTTTGATTAAAGTGCTTTTACTTTTAATTAAACATTATATTCCAGTTATATTCTTAATTTAAGTATTTTATAAATTCTTTTAAATCCATCTCTATGTAAAAAAATGCACTCAATAATATTCATTAATTTATTACTATTTTTATGGAATCTCATCCCTTCCTCAATTTAAGGATTCAATTTTATGTACTGGGGTTCTGACACACCCCGATCTAAATCAAGGCGTGATGGCCGTCACGTGAACGTGACGTAACCACAAGCACATTGCGGAAGCAAGATTAATAAGGGAAATACGAACAAATTAAAACCAAGCAACTAGCAATTCTAACTAAGATAGCGTGCTAGTGCGAGAATAAGTGTGAAATACACAACCAGAGCTTAACTAACTTAAGAGCAGTCAAGCAAAAGTACTAATTAAACAACACCCAAAGGTGGTCCTATATGAATGATGGTCTGTCAGAACCTCCGCTGTATCCTCGTAAGCCACCAACCAAACTTTCACCTAATACCTGGAGGGGCGCAAAACAAAAAGTTGAGTGGGTCAGAAACAAGGTTTTCTAAAATCATTTCATAGCTCAAAAGCTCTAACCCCTCACTGGAAAACCTGTATAATTTCCCAGAAAATAGTATACATACGTATATTCTCAAAACCATGCTCAATATATATATATATATATATATATATATATATATATATATATATATATATATATCCAAAACCACATGTGTATGCCATGCATATGCCATGCCTAATATCACAATATAACAAATGTAAGCCAGTAATCTCAATGAAATAACATATTAACCGGAGCCCCTGCAGTGGCTTGTACGGTTAATTTATATATAGCTCATCACTTCATCTAACCGGAGTCACCTAAAGTGACCTGTACGGCAATATATCTGCACACGAGTCAGAACCACCTATAGTGGTCTATACGACAAGACTGTGTGTAAATAAATACGCTTTAGTGCTACGATCACGTGAAGACTGTGCGATAAATCGCGGGTCACCTACGAGTCGGAACCACCTATAATGGTCTGTACGATAGGACTATGCACCTAACTTAGATCCAAGGTGAGCGTGTGGTGCGGGAGGTGAACATCACGTGAAGGACTATGCCCTGGCCTTGGGCGGGAGCACTAACACCGGGGTGCAGGTTGATGAGCTCAATATACATCTCAATATCATCATCCATCTCATAACCATTCATAGCATAACATACTTACTTGGAGCTTACCTGGGCCTTCGCAGTACCATACAACAATATACATATCATGATAATGCATATACTAACATATGATGCATGTATGACATGGCATTTAAATCACATTTCCTTTAAAGTACGTTTTCTGGGAAAAACGTCAACTGTGTGTATATATATATATATATATATATATATAGAAAACAAAAGCCCACTCACTGGTATGTAGACGGGTCGTAATCCCCGTGCCTAGCCTGGCTACGCTCGTCCTTCGGATAGGCCTCGCTTATATGAGAAATAGCTGCAATAACGTTAATTACGCACATAAACAACACAAGCTAATAACTTCTCATATATTGCTCAATTTGCGTATATGAATATACCACTGAGACCTACTCATCCTCAGAAACATCCCCATATTTTTAAAATAATTTTTCGATCACCCACGCGCCGGCAAGTGCACGGCCACACGCGCGACCACACGCAGGGAACCCTGACAGAAATAGTAAACTGCGTTAGGAATATTCCTCGGAATATTCCGTTAAAACTAACGGTGTTACCTGACGCCGTTAGGAATATTCCGTCAACTCTGACGGAATATTCTCCCTTCTTCTTCGATGGGCTTCGCAGGTCGCCGCCGTCCGCCGCTGTCCGAACTTTGAATTTTCGCCGGATTCTGGAAAAATTTTCAAATCTTCATATCTTCTTCATTTCTCAACCAAATCTCATGAAACTTGAACATTTTGAAGATCTCACAAAGACGAACAAAACCATACCTGATTCGAGCCCTGAAACCACCAGAATCTCGTCGGAAAAAGCCTTGATAATCCGGCCAAACTTAAAACTCGCCAATCTCCACTTCTCGACGTCCAAAATCTTCAAACGAACGTCCCCGAGCCTCGTGAGGACCTCCTAAAGCTCTCTATGGCCTCCAAATTCGCTGAAATCTTCGCTTTAATGTGTGCATGAACAGTGCACATAATCTGGGTTTTGGGTTTCTCACTATCCCGACATCCTCACGTCCAACAAAAGGTACCACTCGACTCGTACAGGCAAGAGGAGTACGATGGTGGTCCTAAAAACTTCGATCTGCAACTGGTTGAAGGGCTTTGGTGCTTGTCCGTACAAAAGTCGAGAGGAGAGAGAAAGAGAAGGTTTGAGAGGTAGAGAGAGACCACGGGAGGGTAAGAGGGAAGGAATGAGAATGTGTGTGTGTGTGGTCCAAACACCACTAATCAAATTCCCAAAGTAAATACACACATACCTTAATTAATGCCTAGGGGCATTTTCGTCATTTCACATCTGTCGTACGAAAACTCCGGGACGGGCTGTTACAGGTTCAAGATTAATTGGATGAAATATAATTTTTCCAATTTCCGACTCAACATTTTATATAGATTATAAAAAAACAAGAGTTCGTTTATAATTAAAATTGAGATGTAGACTATACTGCGTAATTTCATGAAACTGAAAATAAATTTTAATTTTTTAACAACTCCTTATAGTAGAAACATGAACTAAGAGTTTTTATATTTTTATTTTTATTTAAAATGAGTCCTTATTCCAATAATTAATTATTAAGAGTTGACAAAATAGTTTTTAGTGCAATGTTTTAATGTGAAAAGTTATCTTTTTTTGGGTTACACAACTTACACATAACGTACCATAAGTTTTGTAAGTACCAAAATAAGGATAATACAATGTACTAATAACTTGGTACGTACTAAATAAAGAATTGCATAACATACCAAAAGCAATATTTTATAACGTACCAAAATACTAATACGTACCTAGATTAAATTTATATAATGTACCAATAACGTACTAAATGATTGGTACGTTATATTTAATATATATGTTTGATACGTTATATTTAATATATGTGCATGTTATATTTCATAATTGTATGTTAATAGGATGTTTATGTGTTTTTAGAATTTAAAACAAAAAAATTATTTGAATAAGAAAAATTCATTTTGAACGAATTATGATAAGATAAGATAGGATGTTTGTGGTGATTTTAGGATATTTGTGATATTATTTTTTGAACTAGTTGGTTAATTAAATACAATAAAAATCATAATTTTTAATTAAAAATTAGTAGAAGAATGTTTGATCAAAAGTTTAAAAGTTATAGATGTTTGATTAAAAAAATTCAAATTTGAGGCATCTATATCAAAATGCCCCTAATAAGTTTTAGTACATCAAAATCATTTGTTGTGATAGTATAGACTTACAATATATAGATTAGAAATATTTGAGAAATTTCTTGAAACATGTATTAGATTTTCAATTTTCATTTTAGTAACTATATTAGTGCCACAAAACGATTTGCATTGGTGTTTGACTCATATTGGATCTCTCAAATGAGTGATTTTTCGATGTGACTGGAACATGAGGTGATAATAGTAATATATGTGTTAAAAAGTTAATAACTTAAAAAAGTACGGACTTCCATTTTTATTTTCCCTTTTCCTTTATTTATAAACAGATAAGAACGCTATTCTTCTTCTTCTTCTTCTCTTTCTCTCTCTCTCTCTCTCTTCTTCTCATTTTTTTGTTTTCAATATATTTCCAAAATTAAAATATCCACAAGAACACGACGGAACCCGCTGTCCCAAGCCATAGAGAGACCGTAAAAAGGCCCCAAGCAACTCGACTGCTATCAACGCACAACAGATACGCAAAATATTAATTAGAGAGAAAGGAGAGTGAGAATAGTGAATAATTCAAGATCAAACAATCCATCAAGTGTTTGAAAATTATATTTTTTTTACTTAGATAATCTATGTTTAAATTTTACACAAATTCAAGACAAACAATCAGCAGTTGAATTTAGAATGGATATCAATATTCGCTTGATCGAAAGGTTGCTCATTTGTGGCCGAAATGCCAAGAGTTCCAGTCGTGGAAACAACCTTTTTGCAAAGCAAAGATAAGGCTGCACATGCTAGACGTCCCCCTGGGTGCCCCGACCCTCGCTTGATCCTTCAGTGTTTTTGCGCACTATGAAGGTCATAAAATGCAAATTATACAGGGCAATAATTCATACACCAAAACTGTGAGATCCCACATCGCCCAGGGGAGTGGATCCTGTGAGCCTTATATATTCTCATCTCTACCTAGCACGAGGCATTTTGGGAGCTCACTGGCTTCGGGTTCCGTAGGAACTCCGAAATTAAGCAAGTTCGTGTGAGGGCAATCCTAGGATGAATGACCCACTGGGAAGTTCTCGTGTGAGTTCCCAGAAACAAAACCGTAAGGGTGGGGTCGGGGCCCAAAGCGGACAATATCGTGCTACTGCGGACTCAAGCCCGGGATGTGATGGGGGCCCGGGCCGGGATGTGACAAAAACACCAACGAGGAAGACTTATAATGTCATGCTTTGGAAACACGTATGCAGACTAACAAACTTAGTACTGTTGCCAAAAAAACGAAAAAGATTCATGCTGATAGATCAATAAGATGTAACAACCCGTCCCGGGATTTACGGAATAAAAAAGATATTTTTGTATTTTCACTAAGTTTGGGGATATTTTCCTTTTAAAAATGATTTTTTGGGTGTTAAATGGTGTGCCCAAGGGGCCCACCCCTGATTTCTTTGTCCCCTTCTACCCGAGCTCTCTCTCTCTCTCTTTCCCTCACTTCTCACAACTCTCTTCCTCATTCTCGGCATATCTCTCTCTCTCTCACCCGTGTCCTTCCTCCCTGCAAACCCTCATCTCCCTCACCATCATACCACATAACAACAACAAAAACACCATCACCATCACCTCTGTGTTCTCATAAACGAAGAAAGAACACCCAAAACCCTTCCCTCTCTTTCGGCCGATACTGTTCATCGTCTTCCCCGACGAGTTTCGTGTTATTCCGACGTTGGTAAGCTTCTAGAAACCTTTGGGTTATGTTTTAGGGTTAGATCGAAGCTTGTTTTAAGTGGTGTATACGTTTGAATCGCAGAAAATGGCTTAGAGTAGCTTTTCCAAATTTTTCGACAAGCACCGCCCCTTTCGAGGCAATTTTCGGCCAAACCACGGCGAGTTGGTCGGCTTGCAAGGTATCAATCTCTTCGTCTCGCTGAGTACTACAACTGTACTTTTTATTTCACCCAATTTCATCGAGTATTGAAGAAGTTATATCCATTTGAATCTTACCAGTTTCCGGCGACCTCCGAGGCTTTCAAGGCGTTTTCCGGCCAAACCACGGCGAGTTAGATGTCGTTCAAGGTACCATTCTCTTTGTCTCTTTGAGAACTACAACTTTCATTTTTGAATTACTTGATTTCGTCGAGTATTGACAAAGTTATGGCCGTTTAAAGGTTGTGTAGTTTTCCGGCCGAATCCGGCCTTCTTCTCCCTTTAGCTCCGGCGAGTAGCAACCAAACCCATGGCCTTTGGGCCTTTCCTGCCGAGCCCAACCCAAAACCCTTTCAAATTAAGGCCTTGGGCCATCTTGGTTAGGGCCTTAGGCCCGTTTCCTCTAAAACCCAAAACCTAAACCCTTTGGACCCAAAACCCAAGCCCAACCCGGATCCAAGCCCAGACCCGTTTGACTTGGTTTGACCCGGACCCTGACCCGTTGACTGATCCGGTCTGACCGTTGACCCGGTCAACATTGACCGTTGACTTTGACTTTCGGGTTTTCGTCCGAGACTTCTCCTAAGCTAATTTCGACGTCCTGAACCCGTTTCCGAAGTCCGTTTTCCCAAATTAAGTCATTTGAGTAGAGTTTGACTAAATGTACTCTTTATGTGCTTAGGGGCAATTGTTGTGGCGTGTTTGTCTTTGCTAGTCTGCGCAGCTTTCGACGGCGAAGTACTGTGAGTGGACCCCTTCTAAAATGCATGTTTTATAGTAGAAATGCATACATGAAAAGCATGATTTGATGAGTATGTTCTATGAAATGCTTTATGAGATATCGTGCCTATTGAGGTTATTTTGAATTATTACTATTTTTCCAATAACCTGTATTCTTATAGAATATCTGATGGATGACGATATGATATTTAGAATACGTTTCGAACACCTCTTTATAGTATAGATGATGGATGACTTTATACTATGAAGATGCCTTTCAAATGTACGTATGTTCAATGGTTTTGTACTTACCTAGTGGTCCTTTCCGCTACGGGACGTAGGGATAATTTCCGGTCCGTCCCGGGCGAAGGTTTGGTGTTGGCATAGGGCCTGTAGGGTGTTTCCTCTGGCATTTAAGACCAGGGATGGGGAGCCGGCATGGGGCCTAGAGGTTATTTCCTCTGACTGTCTGCTCAGAGATGGGGAGCCGGCATGGGGCCTGGAGAGTTATATTGGACATTCACTAGAGATTATTATATATACAAGTTATGATTTGAGACAGTGCACGGCATGCTAGGTTTCGAAAAACCTATGTTTATCACGATATATATGTGTTTTCATAAAACCTGGGGGTTAGTACGTTGATAACTGTTTTACTATATGTATATCAAATTGGTCCACTCATGTTTGTTTTGCGCCCCCTTCAGGACTTAGAAACGAGGCATACAATCCTGGCATCAAGGTACTTCTGCATCGGCATCTTCGAGTCCTCTCGGTGTAGGACCCATTCTTTTATTCATTCAATTTTATATTATTTCTTTTAGTGTTCTAGTTAGTTGTATGCTCTGAACACATTCCTTAAATGCATACTCTTTATTTTATATTTATAAGTCTTATTTATTCCTTATCCTCAGCATTTGCATTCAATAAATGGCTTTCGTCACCCTTCGGGTGTCGGCCAGCACGTGTCTATTCTGGTATTCGGGGAATATCGGGATCGGGGCGTGTCATAAGATCAGTCCAAAGCAAGAAGCATTAGTGTTCACCAAAAAAAAAGGAAGAAGTATGAGCCCCAGTTTGGGGTTGATGGGGTTAAGGTGATTTTAAAAAAAGTTGCTATGAAAAAAAGATGGGAGAGTTTTTGGTGTTTGGTAAACATTCAGCTTCAGTTTTTTTTCACAGTTTTGGGTGAAAAAAGCCAAAAACAAGAAGCTACAAAACCCAGCTTTGAAAAATCGGCTTTTTTTCACATCTGTTTTACATAAAAGTTTACCAAACACTATAATACTGTTTTTTTTTTTTTCAAAAGCACTTTTACAAAAAAGTTTACCAAACACTCTGCTGCTTTATTTCACTGCTACTTATTCTCACAGCACAGCAGAAGCAGCTTTTTTTCAAAACACAGCAATACCAAACCAGCCTAAGTTTCCATACTTAAAACTGCACCACCAAATTCACCCTTGTCGCGCCAATTAACGACTGTTCTCACACTAGCATCATCCCTCCTCACAATCATAAATACTGGCTCCAGAACTCACTAGCATCATCCCTCCTCACGATCATAATTGCCAAAATTTTATAATTTAGACCCTGTTCGAACCTTGATTCATATAGACAAGAACAATTGCAATTACTGAAGAACCAGATTACAATCAATATCTTCTACACAGTTTGCTCCGCACAAGAACACATTACCGCTCCCATGAAAATAAGCTTGTCCTCAAGGTTGGAAGTTCAATTTAGCAACAATCCATAGTACTCCCTTAATGCTAAAACAACCGAAACGTTAGCAGCAGCTTTCAACTATGCTTTCCATATTCCTCTCCCAATATGCACCGCCGACATGAGATGCATGGAACTTGACAATTGTCTCCAATCTATATCCTTCATTTCTACCAGCAAAAACAAGATATCAATTGAGTAAGATCCCTTTTACTTGAATTACAAGGGTATTACTGATCAGCTCTCTCTGCAAACTAGCAACTAATATACCATCTCATTTTGATTTGCCTTCTCCGTCGTAGAATTATATAGACCACCATTGCAGACTCCACTCCACCATATTATACATGTTATATTTGTAATCATACTTTGGAAAGTATTCCCGAGACAGCAGAATGAGGGAAGGATCGAGGTTCCCGCCAATAATCTGATTTTCAAAATGCAATGGAGATCGTTAGAGGAGTTAAGAGAGACCCGCTTCCTGAAATTGTCACCTTCGCCTTAATTTGCAACTTCTGGTTTATATATTATTTAGAGTTCCAATAATATATACGGTGTTTTATTATTCTAGTTTCTGTTTATCTTTTCTTTGTATCTGAATGTACAAAGCATTATTTGTCCTCGTATTCACTAGAGGCATGCGGCTTGAATAAAAGAAACACGTTGAACGGGGAAATAGACCTACCTCTAGGCTCTTACTCTAATCCCACATCGAACAATACTATTACTGACACAGCTGCTTATAAGTTGTTACAACACACAGGTATATTACCGAGCCTAGCAGCGTGGGTTTGTAACTAAGCAAGGCATTAAGGTGATTGATGGAAGTGGAGCCCGACCCAGGTGGGTAAAAGTGTTTGAAATCTGTTCACAAACCATCGTATGGGGTGTGAGGTTGCATTAAGCACGCCCTATACTACTCGGGTTAGTAGGGCACCCCACTCTCTAAAGGTGGGTAGCAAACCAACAACGAGCTTTAGGCCGGGGCGTGATGGGGTACAACAGCTGTTCGGCTGCCTAGATCCCGCAGATGATGATGCCTTTACCTAGCGTGCTGCCTTGAGGTTGCCAACCTAAAGCAAATAACTCAAAACCTTGTCCCGATTTTTGGGAATCCCGAAAATCCCATACCGAAACCCTTGTCCCGATTCCCAAACCGAAATTTTTGGGAATCCCAATTTCAATACCGATCCCAAACCAAATTTTCGGGAATCCCGAAATAGTTTTGGGCTTTTGGACTAAAATTTGACATATTATGCTTTTGGGCTAAAATTTAACCTTTTATATTGAAAAATTGACATATAGCATGCCCAATTTGCTAATTTGTTTCTACTAATATGTGCACACAAATCTGCCAATCAAATGGCAAAGCCCAGTTAGTATCTGCCTATTCAAAAGCAATCTGCCAATATGAAACGTTAATATATGCTTGAGTAAACTAGTAAATCTATCTATAATCATGCTAGTCCCCAAAATTACGTCTAAAACGTTAATATATGCTTGAGTAAACTTATGTACATATATAATATAAATATTATAGATAGATGTAAAGTTTTCTTAAGCAAATTATAACTTATAATCTGTCCATGTATCAATCTATCAATCTCCCATGCTTATTTTGCATCTATGTATCCATCTATCAATCTCGTGTGATTTAAAAATTCTGCATATGTTCCACTATCTATCTTAGGGCTCCTTCCTGTATATGTTCCATCATCGATTTCCAGTGCTCCTTCGGTATTCCCCTTAAAGATGTGATCCTATATATTTAAAAATTAAATAATATATATATATATATATTTTTCGGTTTGGTTTGGGAATACCGAAATCCCAAAAACTTGAGACCGATTCCCGTACCAAAATTTTGGGATCGGTTCGGTATTGGGTACCGAAATTTTCGAGAATTTCGGTTTGGGATTTTTTTGGTTTGGTTTCGGGAATTTTTCGGTTCGGATAGGATTTTTGGGATTTTTTTTCCAGCCCTACAATCCATTGTACTCCCTTAATGCTCAAACAACCAAAACGTTAGCAGCAGCTTTCAACTATGCTTTCCATATTCCTCTGCTCCCAATATTCACCGCCGATAAGAGATGCATATGGAACTTGGCAATTGGCTCCAATTCTATATCCTTCATTTCTATAAGCATAAACAAAATAGCAATTGATTAAGATCCCTTTTACTTGAATGACAAGGGCATTACTGATCAGCTCTCTCTGCAAACTAGCAACTAATATACCATCTCATTTTGATTTTCCTTCTCTGTCGTAGAATCATAGACCACCATTGCAGACTCCACTCCACCATATTATACATGCTATATTTTGTAATCATACTTCCCGAGACAACAGAACGAGGGAAGGATCGAAGTTCCCGCCAATATTCTGATTTTTAAAATGCCATGGAAATCTTTAGAGGAGTTAAGAGAGACCCGCTTCCTGAAATTGTCACCTTCGCCTTAATTTGCAACTTCTGGTCTATATTATTTAGAGTGCCAATAATATCTACGGTGTTTCTAGTTTCTGTTTTTATCTTTTTTTGTATCTGAATGTCCAAGGCATTATTTGTCCTCTTATTCACTAGAGGCATGCGGCTTGAATAAAAGAAACACGTTGAACGGGGGAAATAGACCTACGTCTAGGCTCTTACTCTAATCCCACATCGAACAATACTATTACTGACACAGCTGCTTATAAGTTGTTAAAACACACAGTTATATTGCCGAGCCTAGTAGCGTGGGCTTGTAACTAAGCAGGGCATTAAGGTGATTGACGGAAGTGGAGCCCGACCCAGGTGGGTAAAAGTGTTTGAAATCTGTTCACAAACCATCGTATGGGGTGTGAGGTCGCTTAAGCACGCCCTATGCTACTCGGGTTAGTAGGGCACCCCACTCTCTAAAGGTGGGTAGCAAACCAACAACGAGCTTTAGGCCGGGGCGTGATGGGGTACAACAGCTGTCCGGCTGCCCAGATCCCGCAGATGATGATGCCTTTACCTAGCGTGCTGCCTGGCTCGACTCCCCATCCTACAACCACTTTTTGCCAATCGTTCTTAACTTTTTATTTTTGCCATATTGCCTTGTTCATCTTCCTTCCCTTGCTTCTGGGTTACCTCAGTTCATTGAGTCATCTCAGCCTTTGAGGTTGCCAACTTAAGTATCTAGCAAATAACTCAAACAAAGATGCACACAACTCAACTCTCCGGAGAATATTTGAAACAAGCTTAAAACAGGATGCGAATCGAAGCGAGAATAACATATCAAATTTAATGCCTAAACAAATCGAAAAACTACACAACAACATCTGTCGGCTTAGAAATTCGTATCAAATCGTGATCTCTAAGAACAAGGAGGAGTCCCAGAAACAGTAACTCCCTTATCTAGAGACAGACCCAATCCCTGTGTAATAGAGTCTTACAAGCCAAAAATAAAGCTTCCATTGGAGTACAACAGCAATTCTCTATAAGAACAAGATGAACAACAGCAAAATTATGTCTACAAGAACATGACGGAACCCCTTATCCCAAGCTATAGAGAGACCGTAAAAAGGCCCCAAGCAACTCGACTGCCATCACCGCTAAACAGATATGCAAAATATTAGAAGGAGAGACAGGGGAGCCAAAAGTTGTAAATAATTCAAGATCAAACAATCCATCATGAGTTTGAAAATTGAACTTTTTTTTTTACTGAGATGATCTCTGTTTAACCTTTACACAAATTCATGACAATCGATCAACATTTGAAATTTATCAATATTCGCTTAATCCTTCTGGGATTTTTGCGTACTACGGAGGTTATAAAATACACTTACAGGGCAATAATTCCTGCACCAGAACACCAACGAGTAAGAGTTGTAATGTTATGCTTTGAAAACATGTATGCAAACTAACAAACTAAGTACTGTTACCACCAAATTCACCCATGTCGCGCCAATTAATGACTTTCCTCTATAGTTCTGATCATCTTATGTTTCTTCAACAGCCAGAACCAGGAACCTTTCACCTGCAGCTCCATCCCAACAATGACAGGATCTCCATCAACAAGACATAGGCTCCCCCCAACAAATAGTTGTGTCAAAACAACGGGGCAGACCACAAATTTCATCAACTCGTTTTAAGTCTTTTTCTCTAAATCAAACCAGAAAAACCTACGACAGTCCTTCCTCAAATAGAGACAAACATGGCTTCTAGTTCTGAGTTAGACTTGACGAGACGGTTAAATTATTTTATCTATTCGTCCTTCTATATTATGTGATTAATTTCCATTCTGAACCTTGTTAGTTATCCAATCCAATCTAAGTACACATCAGAACTACCCTTGACTCACTTTCCTTGAGTAGGGTAAATAATGAAATTTACGACTCATCAACTGCAATTGCAATAAGTGCACTTGCTGAATTGTCAATAAATCCCAGCATTGATAAAGATGCTTGTGGAATAAAAGGGACAAACATGGCTTGAAAACAGATCCAACAGAGATAGAGATGAATTGATGTCTCAACTGCTGTACGGATACGCTGAAATGTTAAAATTCCCCAAGAGGCAGGAAGAGGAATCCTCCAAATCTTAAAGATGAGATTATAAAACTTCCCATCAAAAGTTGGAATCAAACCAGGAAAGGAGATAATTGGAATTGAATCCCATAATAAGACGAAATAGGCGAAGTAATCCAACTGTCATGCCCTAGCTAATTCAGATGACTCATATCACATCTCAGATTAGATTGAAGAATAATCCACAAGATTCAGAATGAAATAGAAAACGAAATAGACAAAATAATCCAATTGTTGCGCTTGATTTAACTCATAACTCAAAAGACTCGTCTGATTAATATATAAAGACTAATATACGAAATAATCCAAACGTTGCACACAGTGTAACTAAGAACTTAGCAGACCTGTCTGGTTGATGAGAAGGACGAAATAATTCAACTGTCATGTGTGGTCTAACTCAGAACTCAGAAAGCTCACTTGGTGCCTCAAATTAGACTAAATTAGACAATTGTATTTCTTTCATATCATACATGCATACAGAAGCACAATAGCACTTGCAACAAACCCCTGCAAGCTTCGACTCATTTACAATACTCTGCACATATTCATATACACCGCAGAAAACCCCATGCAGCGCCGCAGCCCTATACATATTCATACATACTTCTCTCCACGAACACACACATATATATATTTATATTTTTTGTACTATATATACATACCACCTACATTTCCGTACGTATCTATAATATATAGTATGGACGTATGAAGCACTGAAGAGTTCAGCTTAATTTATTTACCAAGCCACCACCTCTATCTTTATACCTTCAGTTTGATTTACATGCACCATTGAGTCGAATGCAATGTTTCCCAGCAATTTCCATCCACGAATCCGCCGGCGCCGAAAATGCCAGAGTCTTCCACCACAGGAAGATCAAGCGACATTGTTGAAGAACAGACATTGAAACAGTTTGGAAGAGTCACCAATATCGTTAGCTGCATTTTAACAAGTTTTGACTGCCCTCAAACCATGTAGAGTTGTTGCACAAGTTTTCACTAACCGATTGTTTTATGTGTAAATTCAAATGTAAAAGAGATTTTGGTGAAGGGTGACTACAAATGGTGTTGCAATGCAAGGAATGACGCGACAAGACAAGGCGAGGGCGGTTTCTACAATGATCACAAGAAACCAATTGCTTATAAGTAGTTGGGCTACTTTCTTTTCTTGTTTTTTTGAAGAGTAGTTTATTATAAATGAAGTATGTAAGTGAATTCAACACACCATTTTTCTTCTGTTGCATACCCGTGTTTATTTATGGTCTATAGATTAAACAGATTAAAACAAAATTGAGGGATAAAAACAAAATAGGAGTGCGCAAAAGGAGAAAAATGGGTGTCTAACTTAAACGAATTAAAATAAGAGAGATAAAAAAGCTTCATTGTACAAAAGGTAAAAAGAAGTGTGTCTATATCATTTATTATGAAGTAAATAACTAGTACATGCTTAAGGGCTGGTTTGGTATTGCTGTGCTTTGAAAAAAAACTGCTTCTGCTGTGCTGTGAGAATAAGCAGCAGTGAAATAAAGCAGCAGAGTGTTTGGTAAACTTTTTTGTAAAAGTGCTTTTGAAAAAAAAAAGCAGTATTATAGTGTGTAGTAAACTTTTATGTAAAACAGATGTGAAAAAAAGCTGGTTTTTCAAAGCTGGGTTTTGCAGCTTCCTGTTTTTGGCTTTTTTTTCACCCAAAACTGTGAAAAAAAACTGAAGCTGAATGTTTACCAAACACAAAAAAGCTGCCAGCTTTTTTTGGTAGCAGCTTTTTTCAGAATCACCTCAGTACCAAACCAGAAGAGAAACAAAGTTCAGGAGAGAAACAAAGTTCAAAAGCTACCAGCTTTTTTTTGTTCTTTTTTTATCAGGAGAGAAACAAAGTTCAGTAGCATAAGAAACTACACATCAAGGCTTAGTTTGGCATAAGGAATGAAAGATGGATGAACAAAACTACACGTTAGAGCTCAGTCGTAAAACTGGTATCATAACCAACCCTTTGACACACTTGAAATATGGTAAAGAATAAAATTATGACTCATCAACTCCAGTTGCAAAAATTAAGTGCACTTGCAGAATTGGCAATAAATCCCAGCATTGACAAAAATTCATGGTGCTTGTTGAATGAAAGGGACAAACATATTGAAAACAGAGAGAGAGATCAATTAGTCTCAACTGTTGTACGGATAAGCTCAAACCTTAAACTTCCCCAAGAGGTAGGAAGAGAAATCCTCCGAATCCTGAAAACTTCCATCAAAAAGTTGGAATCAAACCAGGAAAGGAAACAATTGGAATTAAATACCATAATAAGACGAAATAGGCAAAGTAATCTATGTAAAACCCCATCCCCGATTTAAAAAAATAAAAATAAAAAATTGTTTTAGGTCTTCATGTGTGTGTCCGTGGGGCCCACGTGTCTTGTCTTGTCCCCCGGGGCCCAAATCCCTCCCCTCTCTCCTCGTTCTCTCACTCACCTCTCTCTCTCCCCGAAACTCTCTGCAACTCTCTCTCGACCTCACTCTTCCCTCCTCACCGTCGAACCCACACACACACACAAACATACGTACACACGGACAGCAACCATTCACCACCACCTGGACCTTGTTCCCACACGAAGCTCGAACCGATGACCTTGAAGCTCAACAGTGGCCGAGGCCACTGTTCACTGTCTCCTCGATTGGCTTCGTTGTAGGTGAGCTTCGAAGACCCTTTAAACTCTCCCCTATGGTTCCCATGTTTCATTTCTGATCATATGGGTGTGTGTTGGACGACAAAATCACGAGGAAACAAGTTGGAGGAGCAAAACCCAGATTCCGACGAATAACCGTGGCTTTCAGGCCACTTTCCGGCCAACTCCGACCACCATTCGCCTCGAAATTGGTATAGATCTCTTTCTTACTTCACGGGATTCACTTTGGTATGTTAGTTTTGCATGAAATGGTGTTGTTTCGAGCTCCGTCGGAGCTAGGGAAATTCCTGACCGTTTTCCGGCCCTCTTCCCCTATGAGACACGGGCTCCCAAGCCCAACCTTTCAAACCAGGCCCTTTGGGCCTTACCAGCTAAGGCCTTTTGCCCGTTAAAATCAAACCCAACCCATTTAATTACTTTAATTGTTTTCTGAAATCCAAAGACATGTGGGACGGGCATTCAAGCCCAAACCCATTAGATACCCTTAACTGAAAACCCTTTGAAACCAGGACTTTGGGCCTAGGACCTTTCGGCCCAAAGCCACCAGCCCAGATTCGGTTGGAATATTCCAAGAAAATTCCATGGAATATTCTCGTGTTGACTTTTGTTGACTTTTACGAAATTTATCCGGGACCCTTCTTAGGGTAATTCGACGTTCTGAATCCGTTTTGAAGTCCATTTTCCCAAATTTAATTGTTATAATAGAGTTTTATTAATTGGACTTTTTATATGCTTAGGTGCTTTTATTGTGACGTTTCCGTCTTCGCTAGTTTGCGTGGCTCTCTACGAAGAAATATCTATGAATGGACCCATTCTAAAATGCATGTTTTAATAGTAAAAATGTATACATGAAAATCATGATTTAATGATTACGTTTTATGAAACGTTTTATGAGATATTATGCTTACTTAGAATATTTTGAATTACCATATTTTATCGAATCCATGTTCTTGTAGGGTATCTGATGGATGACGATATACTATTTAGAACATGTTTTTACATATTTGTTTATAGTATAGATAATGGATGACTTTATATTATGAAGATGCTTTTGAGATATATGTACCTATGTTTGAAAAGATTATTTTCAATGGTTTTGTACGTATCTAGTGGTCCCTATTATTGACCTTCGGGTTGGGTGCTGTAGAAGCCTGCGGGCGATTGATATATGTAAGGGAAGTGTTCTGAAGGAAGAGTTCTATGTTCTGCCTTTAGGCGATTATGATACCACTAGTTAGCACACTAGATACGAGATATGTTTTATGAGATGTTTTATGACATGCTAGGGTTTTCGGAAAACCTACCACTTACTATGTTATCAGTTTTCATAAAACTTTGGGTGATAGTATGTTGATAACTGTTTCAGTATTATATATATACATCAACTTGATCCACTCATGTTTGTTTTGTGCCCCCTCAAGACTTAGAATCAAGGCGAACAATCCCGGCGTCAAGGCACTTCCACATCGGCATCTTCGAATCCTCTCGGTGTAGGACCCATTCCTTTATTAATTCAATTTTAGATTATTTCTTTTTAGTGTTCTTGTTTAGTTGTATACTCTGAACACATTCCTCATTTGCATATTAATCGTATTTAAATTTATAAGTCCTATTTATTTCTTGTTCTCATGCATCCTTAAAGGCTTGTGTCTCCTTCGGGTGTCGGCTAGCACGTACCTACCCTACTGTTTGGGGAACATCGGGATCAGGGCGTGTCAATCTAATTGTTGTGCAACAACTAATTCAGAAGACTCATATTGTCTCTCGGTTTAGATTGACTTAGATAACTCACAAACATTAGAACATAAATCATTCACATAATTAACCATTGTGCCTGTGCCAACTCAGACTTAGAAAGCTTGTTTGGTTAACTCAGAACTCAAAAGGCTCGCTTGGTGCCTCAAATTAGATTAAATAGGTTAACACATCACATAACATTGTTATGTAAGCAAGAAACCTTGCAAGCTGCGACTAACCAAAAAAAAAAGGATTAAAGAAGCAAACTTTATTGGTCTTATTGGTTTATGATAATACAGCACATCGGAATGACCACGACAAAGCGCAGAAAACCTCATGCGGCTCACGAATCATTCTCTCCAAGAACCCTTCTGGTAACACACCCTCCAAATCAAAGTCGTCAACTCCGAGGACCTGCTTTATTTTCGCATCAACCAACGGCTTCAACTCCGTGGTGATATTATGTTTGCCAATATCAGTAAGTAAATAACACCATAAAAAAGTTTCTCGAAACATAAAAGAAGCAATACTTTACCTGACTAGTGCATTGTAACGACATAATTTGCTGCTTTTGTAAATTTTCCTGCCAATGAAAAATTGGATTGCATTAGTATCAAGAGGTGCAGTAGCATCAGAACTAAAGGTAGCACAAGGTCACTTGAAAACTACAGAGGAAGGATACTCAGAAAATTATACAATCCTCATTTGTATGTAATTGTCAATGCTTTCTTGCTAAAACTCCAATGATGTCATACTCACTACTATTCACATACATTCCCAAATTAATAAGTAATCAAATTATAAATTGCTACAGTCTAAGGCAGTACATCGTTTCCGCAACTTCCAATTATCAGTGGCAACATTTCAGTAGCATATAATATTGGAAAGCTAGGCCAATTACAATAATCAGGTAATTTAAAAAATAAAATTAAAAATTTTGAACCAGACAATAAGAACACTTCATAATGCCGAACTTGTGAAGCGCAAGAATTCTAACATCGGGTGGGTATATACACTAAATTTCTTCATATGAAACCTATACTTGGATGTAGAGGATACCTTATGTGTTCGAATCTGGTTAAGCGATTCTCTAAGTGAATCTTCCATTTGCCCCAACTATTTTACACTGTTGATCTTATCAGGGCTAGTCCAGCAGCTGCAAAATTCAAGATTGGTAAAACATTTGTTTAGGGGGCAATAGACCATAGTAAAATTTCACTGGAACATAAATTAATGAAACGTAAAATATGGCTTTCCAACCCAAATTTTCAGGTATTCACCTTAGTCTCTTTTTTATTTCGGAAAGTTGGGTTTGCAATAAGCTAGACTAGTTACTCAGGTCCGGTAGAAGAGAGAGAGAGGAATATAAAAAGCATACAACAATGAAAAGTTAAGACCAAGAGACTTGAATGGTGAAATATCACACTAGAAATATGGGTTTGCATTCTTACCTCAATCGTTTGAGAATTGAAACAAAAAGATTTGCTTCTATCGGTGGCGAGGTTGCTGAAAAAAATCTGTGCTGAAACAAAAAAAATGGCGTGGAAGAAGAAACGGGAGAAGAAGCAACGGGGAAGGAAGGAAGGAGAGAAGACTCCTCATATGCCACAATTACCATTTAATTTCAGATTTTTTATTTATTATTAGTTTATTAAATAGTTTTCAATTTAAATTATCAGATGCCACATAATGTGGTATACTAATGTGGTATATTAATGTGGTAAGAATAGCACTGTTGTTTATTTAAATAACAAGATAAACATGTTGACTTTATCATTTTTTTTTCAAAATATTCGGAAAAGAATGTGTGTGGCATTTATATGAAAGTATTTTTTTTTCTCTTTCTCTATGGAGGTATTTGGATGACGGTATCCGTTTTAAAGGGTTAATTTTATGTTGACAATACAAGAAATCAACGTCGGATATTAAGTTATAAAATTATTTCGAATATTAATTAAAGTTATAAAATTTTAACTAAGATTAATAGAAAGGAACAAATGGTGTAGATACAACAAGATAGATTAATAAGTTTTAGTACATCTTAGAAGTATTTGAGAAATTTCTTGAAACATGTATTAGATTTTCAATTTTCATGTTAGTAACTATATTAGTGCCACAAAACCATTTGTATTGGTGTTTGACTCATATTGAATGTCTCAGTTGAGTGATTTTTCGATGTGACTGAAACACGGAATAATAATAGTAAGATATGTGTTAAAAAGTTAATAACTTAAAAAAGTACGGACTTTCATATTTATTTTCTCGTTTTCTTTATTTATAAACAGATAAGAACACTATTCTTCTTCTCTCTCTTTTCTTCTCTTTTTCTTGTTTTCAATATATTTCCAAAATTAAAATGTCCACAAGAACATGACGGAACCCGCTGTCCCAAGCCATAGACTGTAAAAAGGCCCCAAGCAACTCGACTGCTATCAGCGCACAACAGATATGCAAAATATTAAATATTAGAGAGAAAGGACAGTGAGAATAGTGAATAATTCAAGATCAAACAATCCATCAAGTGTTTGAAAATTATATTTTTTTACTTAGATAATCTATGTTTAAATTTTACAAAAATTCAAGACAAACAATCAGCAGTTGAATTTAGAATGGATATCAATATTCGCTTGATCGAAAGGTTGCTCATTTGTGGCCGAAAGGCTAAGAGTTCAAGTCGTGGAAACAGCCTTTTTGCAAAGCAAAGATAAGGCTGCACATGCTAGACATCCCCCCGGGCGCCCTGACCCTCACAAAGCGAGGAGCCTTGTTGGCTTAGAGTCGCCCTTTATCAATATTCGCTTGATCCTTGAGTGATTTTTGCGCACTATGAAGGTCATAAAATACAAATTACAGGGCAATAATTCCTACACCAGAACACCAACGAGGAAGACTTATAATGTCATGCTTTGGAAACACGTATGCAGACTAACAAACTAAGTACTGTTGCCAAAAAAACGAAAAAGATTCATGCTGATAGATCAATAAGATCAGTCCAAAGCAAGAAGCATAAGTGTTCACCAAAAAAAAAAGGAAGAAGCATAAGTTTCCATACTTAAAACTGCACCACCAAATTCACCCTTGTCGCGCCAATTAACGACTTTTCTCACACTAGCATCATCCCTCCTCACGATCATAAATACTGGCTCGAGAACTCACTGGCATATTATACATGTTATATTTGTATTCATACTTTGGAAAGTATTCCCGAGACAGCAGAATGTGGGAAGGATCGAGCTTCCTGAAATTGTCACCTTCGCCTTAATTTGCAACTTCTGGTTTATATTATTTAGAGTTCCAATAATATATACGGTGTTTTATTATTCTAGTTTCTGTTTTATCTTTTTTGTATCTGAATGTACAAAGCATTATTTGTCCTTTTATTCACTGGAGGCATGCGGCTTGAATAAAAGAAACACGTTGAACGGGGAAATAGACCTACCTCTAGGCTCTTACTCTAATCCCACATCGAACAATACTATTACTGACACAGCTGCTTATAAGTTGTTACAACACACAGTTATAATGCCGAGCCTAGCAGCGTGGGCTTGTAACTAGCATTAAGGTGATTGATGGAAGTGGAGCCCGACCCAGGTGGGTAAAAGTGTTTGAAATCTGTTCACAAACCATCGTATGGGGTGTGAGGTCGCATTAAGCACGCCCTATGCTACTCGGGTTAGTAGGGCACCCCACTCTCTAAGGGTGGGTAGCAAACCAACAACGAGCTTTAGGCCGGGGCGTGATGGGGTACAACAGCTGTCCGGCTGCCCAGATCCCGCAGATGATGATGCCTTTACCTAGCGTGCTGCCTGGCTCGACTCCCTATCCTACAACCACTTTTTGCCAAAATAAAGCTTCCATTGGGGTACAACAGCTGTCCGGCTGCCCAGATCCCGCAGATGATAATGCCTTTACCTAGCGTGCTGCCTGGCTCAACTCCCCATCCTACAACCACTTTTTGCCAATCGTTATAACTTTTTATTTTTGCCATATTGCCTTGTTCATCTTCCTTCCCTGGGTTACCTCAATTCATTGAGTCATCTCAACCTTTGAGGTTGCCAACTTAAGTATCTAGCAAATAACTCAAACAAAGAAGCACACAACTCAACTCTTCGGAGAATATTTGAAACAAGCTTAAAACAGGATGCAATTCGAAGCGAGGACATTTGGAGTATGTATTGCCAAACCTAACATATCAAATTTAATGCCTAAAATAAGCGAAAAACTACATGACAACATCTCTCAGCTTAGAAATTCATATCAAATCGTGATCTCTAAGAACAAGGAGGAGTATCAGAAACAGTAATTCATTTATCTAGAGACAGACCCAATCTTTGTGTAATAGTCTTGCAAGCCAAAAATAAAGCTTCCATTGGGGTACAACAGCAATTCTTTACAAGAACAAGCTGAACAACAGCAAAATCACGTCCACAAGAACTTGACAGAACCCTTTACCCCAAGGTATAGAGAGACCGTAAAAAGGCCCCAAGCACCTCGACTGCCATCAGCGCAAAACAGATATGCAAAACATTAAAAGGAGAGAAAAGGGAGTAATTTCACTTTTTTTTACTGAGATGATCTCTGTTTAAACTTTACACAAATTCAAGACAATCGATCAACATTTGAAATTTATTGATATTCGCTTAATCCTTCTGGGATTTTTGCATACTACGGAGGTTATAAAATACAAATTACAGGGCTATAATTCCTACACCAGAACACCAACGAGTGAGACTTGTAATGTTATGCTTTGAAAACACGTATGCAAACTAACAAACTAAGTACTGTTACCACCAAATTCACCCTTGTCGTGCCAATTAACGACTTTCCTCCATAGTTCTGATCATCTTATGTTTCTTCAACAGCCAGAACCAGGAACCTTTCACCTGCAGCTCCATCCCAACAATTACAGGATCTCCATCAACAAGAAATAGGCTCCCCCCCCCCCACAAAAACAAATAGATGTATCAAAACAACGGGGCAGACCACAAATTTCATGAACTCGTTTTAAGTCTTTCTCTATCATATCCCGGCCCGGGGCGGATCACTTTCCGGGCCCGCTTCACCACCGTAGCACGATATTGTCCGCTTTGGTCCCTGACCACGCCCTCACAGTTTTGTTTCTGGGAACTCACGAGCAACTTCCCAGTGGGTCACCCATCATGGGAGTGCTCTAGCCCCATTCTCGCTTAACTTCGGAGTTCCTACGGAACCCGAAGCCAGTGAGCTCCCAAAAAGCCTCATGCTAGGTAGAAAAATGTGAATAATACATTTAAGGATCACTCCCTTGGGCGATGTGAGATGTCACAATTCACCCCCCTTAGGGGCCCGACGTCCTCGTCGGCACACATGCGGCCAGGGTTAGGCTCTGATACCAATTGTCACATCCCGGCCCGGGGCAGATCACTTCCCGAGCCCGCTCCACCACCGTAGCACGATATTGTCCGCTTTGGGCCCCGACCACGCCCTCACAGTTTTGTTTCTGGGAACTCATGAGCAACTTCCCAGTGGGTCAACCATCATGGGAGTGCTCTAGCCCCATTCTCGCTTAACTTCGGAGTTCCTACGGAACCCGAAGCCAGTGAGTTCCCAAAAGGCCTCGTACTAGGTAAGGATGGGAATATACATTTAAGGATCACTCATCTGGGCGATGTGGGATGTCACATTCTCTCTAAATCATAATAGAAAAACCTACGACAGTCCTCCCTCAAAAAGAGACAAACAAAAAAACATCATGTAAGAATGACTTATATGTGAGTGTCATTTAAACCACAGTGCAGATATACAAGTGAAAGGGTTGTATTATGTAAGGACTCAATTATATGAATTACACCGGATTAATTCTATATTAAAGGGAAAACTAAAGGTGGTTATCAATTCAAATAAAAGGCAGTTGTAACCTACACAAACTGACAGCAACTGTATCTCTGATAGGGAGATGCAGTTGCAGCATATAAAGTCGATTTTGGTCTCTCTTCTCGGGGACTACTTGTTCTCATATTGAATACCAGTCCTATTGAGAGTATTGAGATACTATTTCTGAAACCAAGAGAAGAGAAGACAAGATCATGGCTTCACTGTCTTCCACTCCAAGTAAATATATTCCTTATATTGTCATGAACACTAACCATGTGTGTACTGAATTTAATATTATCATGCATGGTTTTAATTATTGTTGCAAGCACTGTCGTATTGGTTTAGTTGTTATTGATCCTTATACATGTCTACATGTGGTATCAGAGCCACATAACTGAAACCTCTTTTCGGATAAAGAATGGATATATTTTTCCGCTGTGCATGACAGTGCTCAATTTTGGTATCAGCATGCAATATTATATCAGTACATGAAATTCGAATTTTGTGAATTGCATTGTTTGTATCTTTGTTATTTCAATAAGTTATTAACTTGCTTCTTATCATTTCGACATACATATATGTGTATATGCTTGATGATTTATGCAATAAAAGGTCTGAATTGCAACTGAGAACACTAATGAATCATTACTGAAATGTAATTGATGTTGCATTCATGACAGAAGGAAACACTCTGAGATGAGTCTAGTATAACACTAAAATGTAGGGCTAGATAATTTTCAGAATTTGAAGAATAATGCAGAAAGTGTGATTTACAAATATTAACAAGTAAAATGCTTCCAAAGGAGTGACTTTACTAGGTTCAATTGTATAATCAGTGTATAGTGAGTAATGGATTACAATCTATCTTTGTGCTTTAACTTGCCCAAAGGTACTGTTATAAGGATAGTTTTTGTAGTCAATGACTTGGCTATGCAACATTTGGAACTTATTCATGTATATGGACAGTTTCTTGCCCAAAGGTGTGACTGAGTCTATAGTTTAAATATGACAAGAAACTTCTGTAATTATTTCTTGGTCATAGATTTACAAAATTCTCCAAATTTGAAGCAGGTTTCAATATGATGAGTTTGGTGAATGTAGAGAAATTGAATGGCAATAATTTCAAGGCATGGAAGCAGCAGATTGAAATGAATCTTGGTATGTTGGAGTTTAACATTGCATTCAAGGTTCCTCAACCTTCTGCATTGACAGATCAGAGTACTGCACAAGAAAGAGAATTCTTTGCGAGATGGGATAAGGCAAATCAAATGTCCTTACTTATCATGCAGAATTCAATGGAGGAACACATCAGGGGAGGAATTCCTAGCTGTGATTTGGCTAAGAATTACATGGACAGAGTTGAAGAGAAGTTTAAAAGGTCAGACAAGGCTGAAACTGGTGCATGTTTATCAGCACTCATTAACTCAAAATATGATGGTTCTGGGAGCATTCGTGAGCATTTGTTAAAATTGGTCAACATTGCAAACAAGTTGAATGCAATGGATATTGGAATAACAGATCAATTTCTTGTGCACATGGCACTGTACTCTTTGTCCAATGATTATGAGCAACTGAAAGTGAGTTATAACACACAGAAGGAGATTTGGAGTATTAATGAGTTGATTGCTATTTGCTGTAAAGAAGAGGAAAGATTGAAGAAGATGAGGGCTGAGACTAGTGACTTTGCCAACATTGTAAGTGCTGGAAAAGGCAAGGGGAAGATTACTGCAGTTCACAGAAATGAGAATTACAAGGGAAAGAAGCCAATTGCATTCAAGAAGTCTGTGCCAACTGCTGGAACAACTTCTGGTTCTAAGAAACAGTTCAAGTCCACTGTGATACCTGCAAAAGCTCATGCTACCTCCATTGCTTATGGACCTAAGAATAATAACAATGGTGTCAAAAGATGTCATTTTTGTCATTCTGAGGATCACTTAAGAAAGGATTGTCCTGATTTTAAAGCTTAGTTAATCAAGAAAGGTAACAAAATAATAAATGTTTTTGTGACAGTAGAGTCCAATATGGTTTTTATTCCTCAAAACTCTTGGTGGTTTGACACAGGTTGTTCAATACATATAACAAATTCTTTGCAGGGATTTCAAAGCCAGAAGAGAACAAGTAAGGAGATCTACAATGTTTATGTTGGAAATGGGAATAAAGTTGCAGTTGAGTCTGTTGGTTCTGTCAAACTGAGATTGTCAACTGGTTATATTTTAAATTTAAGTAATGTACTTTATGTTCCTTCCATGAGAAAGAACTTATTTTCTGTAATTCAATTTGTAAAGGATGGTTTTTCATTTGTAGGGGATGTTAATCAAATTAAATTTTATTTCAAGAATCAGTTTGACAATCTTATTGGTTATGCATTTCCCAATGGTGATCTTTGGCAAGTTCAGTGTTCTTACCATTAAGAATGCTTTAATATAGAACATTCAGCCTCAAAACGTGTGTCCTTTGATGACCAATCTTATATGCTTTGGCATCAAAGACTTGGTCATATCTCGGAAGAAAGGATAATGAGGTTAATCAAGGATGGTATTTTGCCAAAATTAAACCTTAATGAATCTGCAGAATGTATTAACTACATTAAGGCCAAAACCACAAACTCCATAAGCAAAAAGACAGCAACAAGAAGTAATGATCTCCTAGAGATTATACACACTAATGTATGTGGACCATTTCCAACAAAAACCATCTGTGGGAATTCATACTTTGTTCTTTTCATAGGTGATTTTTCCAGATACAATTTTATATTTTTGATCTCTGAAAAGTCGCAAGTTTTAACTTGTTTTAAAAATTTTAAGTTAGAGGTTGAAAAACAATTAGGGAAATCAATTAAAGTTATAAGGTCCGATCGTGGAGGTGAATATTATGGAAGGTACACAGAGAAAGGACAACAAAAAGGACCATTTGCCATTTTTCTGGAACAAGAAGGAATTGCAGCTCAATATACAACTCCTGGTACACCATCACAAAATGGTGTTGCAGAACAAAGAAACCGAACTTTGAAGGAGATGGTAAGGAGTATGCTCTCTCATTCACAAATGCCAGAATTTCTTTGGGGAGAAGCAATCAAAACAGCAACTTACATTTTAAATCGAGTGCCAACTAAAGTTGTTGCATCCACACCATTCGAAAGATGGACAGGAATAAAACCTAGTCTAGCTCACTTTCATACTTGGGGTTGTAGGTGTGAATCTAGACTCTATAATCCCAATGAAAAGAAATTAGACATGAAGACCACTAGTTGTTATTTTGTGGGTTATGCAGAAAAATCCAAAGGTTTCAAGTTTTACTGTCCTAATGCATTCACCAGAATATTGGAAAGCAACAATGCCAAGTTTCTTGAAGATTGTGGAGCTTTGCATTCCCATTCCAGAAATTCTTATGAATTTGAAGAGATAAATGATGCATCACAGACCATTGAACATGCAAATACTGAGATTCTCATACCTGTGCCACTTGTAACTTTCCAGCCAAGTAGCATTGCATCTTTACCTTTGTCCCCAACAAATGCAGTTCCAAATTCAGCGATTGTTGCAGATTCATTGCAGTCTCCTACATCATTTCCAATTTCCATTTCACCTCAGCAGCCTACTGCATTTACTTCAGTCCCAGTGTTATCACCCCTCATAGTTCAACCAAGGAAATCCAATAGGCCTAAAAGATCTGCAATTCCTAGTGATTACTTATGTTATTTGTAGGAAATGGAGTTTGACATTGGTGATCATGATGATCCAACTACTTACAAAGCAACTATGGAAAGTTCTAAGTCCTCAAGTTGGCAAGCTGCAATGGAAGATGAACTAGACTTCATGTACAAGAACAGTGTTTGGACTTTAGTTCTGCCTCCAGCCAATGTAAAATCCATTGGTTGTAAATGGGTGTATAAAACCAAGAAGGATTCTCGAAGACAAATTGAGAGGTACAAGGCAAGGTTAATGGCAAAGGGTTTTACTCAAAATGAGGGTCTAGACTACAATGAAACTTTCTCTCCAGTTTCCACAAAAGATTCTTTTCGAGTGATCATGGCACTCACTGCACATTTCAATTTTGAATTACACCAGATGGATGTCAAAACAGCTTTTCTCAATGGTAGTCTTGATGAAGAAATATACATGCAACAACCAATCGGATTCATTGAAAGGGGGAAGGAAGATATGGTTTGTAAGCTTAACAAGTCAATATATGGACTCAAACAGGCCTCTAGACAATGGTACAAAAAGTTTGATCAAGTTGTAGCAGCTTTTGGCTTTGTGGAGAAAAAAATTGACAATTGTATCTACATCAAAATGGTGAAGTCTAATTTTATTTTTATGGTTCTTTATGTGGATAACATTTTACTTGCTAGTTCAAATGTTATTTTACTTGAAGAAACCAAAAACATGTTGTCAGGTAGCTTTGACATGAAGGATTTGGGTGCAGCATACTATGTTTTAGGCATTGAGATTACTAGGGACAGATCCAATAGATGGTTAGGGTTGTCATAGAAAGCTTATGTTGATAAGGTTCTCAAAAGGTTCAATATGGAGAATTGCAGTGGAGGAGATATACCACTTGGTAAAGGTGACAAATTGTCTTTATCTCAGTGCCTCATTACTGACTATGAAGTGCAGGCAATGAAGGACAAGCCTTATGCTTATCTAATTGGCAGTGTGATGTATGCTCAAGTATGTATAAGGCCTGATTTGGCCTTTGTATTAAGTGTCTTAGGAAGGTTTCAATCGAATCCAGGATTGGCTCACTGGAATGCAGGTAAAAAGGTGATGAGATAAATGAAAAGAACTCAGTCATATGTGTTGTGTTATCACCATGTAGACGATTTGGAATTAGTATGCTACACTGATGCTGACTTAAGTGGATGCATTGATGATAGAATGTCTACAAATGGATACATTTTCTTACTGTGTGGTGGTGTTGTCTCATGGAGGAGCAAGAAACAAACTACAAGGGCAATATCTACTATGGAGTCTGAATATATTGGCTGTTTTAAGGCAATGAAACAGTGTAATTGGATGAAAAACTTAATTTATGAGATGAAGATTGTGAGAAGCATTGAAAGGCCAATCAAGCTTTACTGTGATAATACAGCTGCAGTATTCTTTGCTAAAAACAACAAGAGATCAGAGGCATCAAGGATTATGGATATTAAATACTTGAAAGTTCAACATAAAGTCAGAAAGGGTGTGATTGATATACAACATATCAGTACACATGACATGGTCACAGATCCATTGACAAAAGCCTTCAATGTTACAGTCTTCAACAAGCATGTATTAAGAATGGGATTGCAGTCAGTTTTTTTATGTTCTTTAAATGTGGGAGTAATATGCACAAGTACGTATTTAAGTTGCAAAAGCTGTGAGTAATGCTTAATATGAATTCATATGTTATGTTAATGATGATTAATGCAAATTGCAAATGTTTAAAGCAATTAAGATATCTGCAGTATCTTGTGACCAAAAGAAATGTGGGAGTGCTTGATTTACAAACAATTAAGTCCCAAAATCTTTTATTCTCTCGACTACAACAAGAATGTGCTGGAGCTTAATCAGTTTGTGGTTTTGAGGTATAAACATTGTATTCAATGTTCTGTAGCCTTAAAACTCGACAAATAAACTCGCAGTATATAGTTGTAAGAGTCAGTTAATTTATACAATCTGTGATCACATTTCATTTTTATATTTTGCAATTAAGAATGATGGTTTAATCTCACTCATGTGGGAGAATGTAAAAATGACTTATATGTGAGTGTCATTTAAACCACAGTGCAGATATACAAGTGAAAGGGTTGTATTATGTAAAGACTCAATTATATGAATTACACCGGATTAATTCTATATTAGAGGGAAAACTAAAGGTGGTTATCAATTCAAATAAAAGGCAGTTGTAACCTACACAAACTGACAGCAACTGTATCTCTGATAGGGAGATGCAGTTGCAGCATATAAAGTCGATTTTGGTCTCTCTTCTCGGGGACTACTTGTTCTCATATCGAATACCAGTCATATTGAGAGTATTAAGATACTATTTCTGAAACCAAGAGAAGAGAAGACAAGATCATGGCTTCACTGTCTTCCACTCCAAGTAAATATATTCCTTATACTGTCATGAACACTAACCATGTGTGTACTGAATTTAATATTATTATGCATGGTTTTAATTATTGTTGCAAGCACTGTCGTATTGGTTTAGTTGTTATTGATCCTTATACATGTCTACACATCATACATTCATGTTCCGTTGCATGTTCAAGGCCTTAAGGTTGCACGAAAAATGCGTGCTCCCTTTCTAAAGGGAACAAGCATGTCGTTAATTTTATCTATAATTGATTGTCCTCCGACTAGGCTTATGAGTTCTGAGTTAAACAAAGTGTGACGGTTCGATTATGTTGTTTATCTCGTCTTTCTATATTAACTAGGCGAGCCTTTTTGAATTCTAAGTTAAATCAGACGTAACGGTTGGCTTATTTCGTCTGTTTCATCTTTCGATATTAACCGGCCGACTTTTATGAGTTTTGAGTTAGATTAGACGTGACGGTTGAATTATTTTATCTATTTCATCTTTCTATATTATGTGATTGATTTCTGTTCTAAATCTTGTGAGTTATTTAATTCAATCTAAGTACATATAAGAACTTTATACCCTCGACTCACTTTCTTTGAATAGGGTAAATAATGAAATTACGACTCATCAACTCCAATTGCAATAAATGCACTTGCTGAATAGTCAATAAATCCCAGCATTGATAAAGATATACTTGTAGAATAAAAGGGAATGAGGATCCTCTCCAGATCCTTTTTATGAAATCCTCTTCGAATTCTCTTTGTGAGGATCATGGGGATCCTCAAATCATGCCCGTTCATCGTACATTGTGCGGTCAGAAATCATTTTAAATATTTTTATTTAAAAATTAAACATGAATAGTACCTGACAAAAACTGACCGCACGATGTACAATAAACGGATACGATTGGATAATCCGAAGAGGATCTTCGTACAATAAAAGGGACAAACATGGCTTGAAAACTAATCCAGCAGAGATAGATATGAATTAACGTCTCAACTGTTGTACGGATAAGCTCAAATGTTAAAATTCCCCAAGAGACGGGAAGAGGAATCCTCCAAATCAGACTATAAAACTTCCCATCAAAAGTTGGAATCAAACCAGGAAAGGAGATAATTGGAATTAAATCCCATAATAAGACGAAACAGGCGAAGTAATCCATCATGCCATAGCTAATTCAAGAGAAATTTTTAATTGTGACGGGAACATAAGTGGTACGCCACGTGTTTTAATAGGAGTGGTGAGAAATTTTATTTTTTAAGTTATTAACTTTTTAGCACACATATCACACCATTTGTATAGTGACACGTGGTGTACCACCCTGTGTACCGGTCACACTGAAAAATCTCTCCTAATTCAGATGACTCATATGGTATCACAAATTAGATTGAAGAATAACCCACAAACGAAATAATCCAACCATCGCACATGGTCTAACTAAGAACTTAGAACACTCGCCTGGTTGATAAGAAGGATAAAATAATTCAATTGTCATGTCTGGTCTAACTCAGAACTCAAAAATCTCATTTGATGTCTCAGATTAGACTAAATTCGACAATTGTATTTCTTTCACATCACACATGCATACACAAGGACAATAGCACTTGCAACAAACCCCTTGCAAGCTTCGACTAATTTACAATACCCAGCACATATTCATACACACCGCAGAAAACCCCACGCAGCGCCGCAGCCCTATACATATTCATACACACCTTTCCCCAAACCCCATGCAGCGCCGCAGCCCTATACACATTTATACACACCTCTCTCCACACACACACACACACGCATATATATATATATATATATATATATATATATATATATATTTTGTACTATATACCCCCCCTACATTTCCGTACGTATATAATATATAGTATGTTCGTATGAAGCAATGAAGAGTTCAACTTTACTTTATACCTTCAGTTTTGATTTACATGCACCATTGAGACGAATGCAATGTTACTAGCAATTTCCATCCACGAACCCGCGGGCGCCGAAAATGCCACGGTCTTCCACCACCGGAAGATCAAGCAACATTGTTGAAGAACAGAAATTGAAACAGTTTGGAAGAGTCACCATCGTTAGCTGCACTTTGACAAGTTTTGACTGCCCTCAAACCATGTAGAGTTGCTGCACAAGTTTTCACTCACCTGACATACCTAGTGTTTGCATAAGTCGTTTTATATCTAAATTCAAATGTAAAAGAGATTTTGGGGAAGGGTGACAACATAGCCTCGCCTCCTTGGCATGTCTAACAACAAATGGTGTTGCAATGCAAGGAGTGATGCGGCAAGACAAGGCAAGACAAGGCGAGGGCGGTTTCTCCAATGATCACAAGAAACTAATTGCTTGTGGGTAGTTGGGCTACTTTCTTTTCTTCCTTTTTGGAAGAGGAGTTCATTATAAATGAAGTTCAACACACAATTTTTCTTCTGCTGCACACTCTTGTTTATTTATAGCCTATAGATTAAACGAATTAAAAAAAATTAAGGGATAAAAACAAAATAAGAGTGCAAAAGGAGAAAAATGTGTGTCTGACCTACAGACTAAACGAATTAAAAGAAAAATGAGGGATAAAAAAAACATGACTATACAAATGGAGAAAAAAAGTGTCTTATCATTTATTATGAAGTAAATAACTAGTACATGCTTAAGACAAAAAAAGAAACAAAGTTCTGTAGCATAAGAAACCACGCATCAAGGCTTAGTCTGGCATAAGGAATGAAAGATGGATGAACAAAACTATATATCAAAGCTCAATCGTCGAACTACTATCATAGCCTACCTTTTGACACACTTCAAATATGATAAAGAATAATATTATGACTCGTCAACTCCAGTTGCAATAATTAAATAATTAAGTGCACTTGCAGAATTGGCAATAAATCCCAACATTGACAAAAATACATGATGGTTGGTGAATGAGAGGGACAAATCAACATATTGAAAACAGAGAGAGATGAACTAATGTCTCCACTGTTGTACGGATAATTAAGCTCAAACATTAAACTTCCCCAAGAGGTATAGGAAGAGAAATCCTCCACATCCTGATGATGGTACTAGAAAACATCCATCAAAATTTGGAATCAAACCAGGAAAGGAAACGAATTAAATCCCATAATAAGACAAAATAGGCGAAGTAATCCAACTGTTGTGCAACAACTAATTCAGATGACTCATATGATCCCTCGGATTATATTGAATTATATAACTCACAAACATTAGAACAAAAATCATTCATATAATTAACCATTGTGCTTATGCTAACTCAAACTCAGAAAGCTCGTTTGGTTAACTTAGAACTCATTCGTATAATTAACCATTTTGGTTAACAAAAATCATTTATATAATTAACCATTGTGCTTATCCTGACTAATATAGACAGACGAAAAATATCGGTGCCTCAAATTAGATTAAATTAGTTAACACATCACATAACATCGTTATGCATACAAGAAACCTTGCAAGCTCCGACTCTTTTACAATACCCTGCACATTACATTTTCTTAGTACACTCCTGAAATTAAAACTAAAAATAAAAAAGATTAAAGCAGCAAACCTTCAGCCCTTTAGATATTTATACAATCTTCCATTTATTTGTACTATATATATGCTATGACATATGAAGCACTGAAGAGTGCCTTGTGCAACTTTATTTACCAAGTCACCACCTTTGATCTCTATAACTTCAAGTTTGATTTACATCATGCACCACTGAGACGAAGGCAATGTTTCCCAGCAATTTCCATCCGTGAAACCGCCGCCGAAAATCCCTTGATCTGCCACCTCCGGAAGATCAAGCGACATGGCTGCCTCCGTCCATATCGAGTCATCAAACACCGGAAAGCTCTCGCTCATTTTCCCCCAGAATATCCCATGCATGCCTTCATTGTTCACACCACTACTCATATTCTCCTCCACTTTCATGGCCCCCTGCTCCGGCTGATCCCCCTTCACATTCGCATAATTATTGCACATAACAGGTACTGCAATATATTTCACAGGAGCAGCATAACATGCAGGATTAGACCGAGTACCTGACAGATTGTTCTGCACAAGGGTGTGGTTCGAAATTTGAGGTGGCACGCCAGGATTGGCGGACGAGGGAAATACTTGATGCTGCAGGCCGTGCTGGTTCAATTGATGATGGCGATATGGCAAATTGAGCTTCGCCTGGGAACCGTAGAGCTTCCAGGCGGCGGTGGCAGCATCATAAGCCAGAGCAGCCTCATAGGAGGTGTCGAAAGTCCCAAGCCAGAGCCGGGCTCTGCGGTGAGGCTCGCGGATTTCCACCACCCATTTCCCCCACGTCCTTTGCCTGACGCCCTTGTAAGTGCACATAGCGTTCTCTGGCCCTCCTTTCCCCCTCATGCAACCCTTCCTCGAGCTTCTCTGCGCTGGCCGCTTCGCCGGCTTCTTCTCCGCAACCCCAACACTGCTACTACCAGCAACCATGTCCGAGTGTGACATTGTGAGAATTTTTTGAGAAGAATCGAGGATTCTTCTCCGCAACCCCAACCATAACCCGTAACGGTGGTGGTACTAATATGATGGACGAAGGCGGACATGACTGAAACGTGGCTTGTGGAGGATTAGGGCTTGAATACTTGGCATGGTGAACGGGAGATATAGTGTACATGGCTAGCCTCACTGTTTAAATCTCTAATACACACTTGGCTTGCAACGAAGAGGAGCAAAATTCCAGTTCTGCTTTCTCATTTTCATTTTTTTTTTATTAAATCCGAAATACAATGACATAGTAGATATACGTCGGATATTTAACTCAGAGATGAATCGTAATGGATGAATAACACTAAGAGAGTAAAGTTTTAAACTGTAGTGAAAACTGACTAAGTATGTCTTTTTGAAGTTGACTAAAAGTTGAGATAAAGAGAGAATGGATGAATAATAGTAGGAGAAAAAAATTCTTAAACGGTACATAAAACCTTTTTGAAGTTCATTGAAAGTTAAGATAAGTGAGAAATGAATGAATAATAGTAGGAGAGAAAATTCTTAAATTGTAGAAAACTGAGCATGTCTTTTTGAAAACTGGAAGTTGAGAGAAAACTTAAACGGCACATAAAACTGACTGAACATATGTATGAATACCAGTAGGAGGAAGATTCTTAAACTGTATAGAAAACATACTGTCTTTATGAGTTATAAGTGAGAAATGGATGAATAACAGTATGTGTGAAATCCTGGATTTCACTGTTATAATCTACGTATTTGTATTATTAAGGTTTTATATTATTTTTCGGGAATTTATATTAATTTATTTGAATTTAGGTTTTAATTAAACTAGTTATCAGGGTTGAACTTTCGAAATTAATTATTTAAATTTCATAGACCTTTCGAGGTCATAATTTATATTTTCGAATAGAGCTTGATCTCACGAAAACCGTTCGTGAAATGGAGTTATAACGAAGAAATTAGAGACGTTTTAGTTGTTGTGAAATAAATAAATAAATGTTTAGAAGCTGCCAAGTGGCAGCAAGGGAGAGGGGAGAAAGGAGAGAGTGCGGGAGAGAAAAGGAGGGGGGACAGCCCAATCAGAAAACAGGGGGAAAGGAGGGGAAAGGAGAGACCCAAAATGGGTCATTTTTCACCCGCAAACCACCGTTTTTGACCCGGCCATATCTTCTTCATCCGACTTCCGTTTTAGGTGATCTTGGTGTCCATGGAAAGCTCTTGACAAGTACTACATCCCTGTAGTGTTAGATTTCCATTTTGCCTTTCCATTTTCTAGGTCGAAGCCACAAAGTGCCAAGGGTTATCCGGCTAGTTTTCTCATTTTACGGTGATTCCGACAATGATTACCGTTGATCGCCACTACCAATAGACTCCCCTCAACCCCTAGAGCAAATCCCAAGCATTGTATGAGGCGTCGGAGTTCGTTTTGGCGATGAATCGAGGAACACCCAATTCTAGGGTTCCGCCGGATCAAGGCTGATTTCAAGTGTTTCTCGGTAGAATTAGACTTCGGCTCAGGTATGAAAATTGCTCCCCTCACTGATAACTACTTTCCAGTAAAATTTGGTAAATTTTGAAAATAATTGAATTTTCCGAGGAGTTGGGGCGGCCGACCACCACCCACGGCTGCGCATGGCCAGTGGGCCGATGATGTCTTCCTAAGTTCAATTAAATGCCTTGATTCCATAATTGATATATGTATGATGTAATTTGATTGTTTGAAGTTAGTTTCATTACGATACATTACTTGATCAAAATATGAATTGCCAATCCGACCGTTGGATAGTCACCAAACTGTAATGCATTATAGAACATAATATTTGAGGATAATTGGAACTGACAGATCAGGAATCCAATGTACGGATCTTCCCGAATTAGATTTCTAAGTTAGTAAAATTAATTGTTAACCGCCACCTAATTCTAGCAATTGACGGAGATCCGACCGTCAGATCGCAATGAGATTTTAGTATGTTGTTCCTTGAGCATAACGTGTTTCTTCGGAAGTTACGGATCTAGATTGTGATGTGCGGATCTTCCGGATTAAATTGCTAGCGTGTGGACCCCACCGTTGACTTTTGGTCAACAGGTCTTGAACCATTTGAATTACTAAAATTAGTACTACTAGAGACTCAGTGAATCTTTACGGACTTGTCTCGGTGAGTGACTTTAATATATGTGATATGGTGATTACCCGATTCTTTATATTAATATCCTTTGTGGATATGACTTTGTTTTATAAATGTGTTTTATGTTAAAATGTGATTCTTTTATAATTGGCCATCGATCTATTTTTATCAAATGTGATTTGATTCATGGATTGGAAGTATTTGTGAAAAAGTGATTTGAAGTGCATATTGAAATGCTTGTTAAACACGAGGGCTAGTGGAGGACCGTCACCCTAGTATCATGGGGTTAGGTGACATCGAGCCTACACCATGTAGCAGTGGTACATGGATGGTCCTGCTTGGTTAATCCGCATTGGGGGGTCACTACCTACTTGGTTATCTTGACCCTGCTTGGTTAATCCGCGTTGGGGGGTCACTAGTGGTCATGCTTGGTTAATCCGCATTGGGGGACCATATTATATATATGGATCGCGCTTGGTTAATCCGCGTTGGGCGATCCTTATGGCCATGTATGCTTAGAAGTGATCATGCTTGGTTAATCCGCATTGGGTGATCACTTCCTAACATCTATAGGAGTGACTCTGCTTGGTTAATCCGCGTTGGGGGGTCACTGCCTACTTGGTTACTTTCTCATGGGTGGCTCTGCTTGGTTAATCCGTTTTGGGGGGCCACTTCCTGTTTGGTTACTTATGTAGGCTTCGGCCAAACTGCGTCCATCTAGCCTTAGTTTTTAATGTATATATGAATGATGGTTTTTTGGGAATCTTGGTGGGTTGAATGGGAAAAGCCGTTGGATGTCTAGGTGACTCCTTCGGAGTTTTCAGCGACTTGATTATGATTTCATAAAGCATGATTCTATACTCGATGTTTATAGGTTGTGATCGATGGTATGTTTTTATTGAATATCATATACTTGTATTATTGTCACTCACCCGAGCTTCGCAGCTTAATCGAGTTCTGATTTTCCAGTGCACCATTCCCTTGATGTAGGCACTGATTTTACATATGACAGGTCTGGGTAGATTATGAGAAGTCACTTGATATTTTAGTTCCGTTGAGTGGTCCGGAACCCGATGTTGTTGGATTCCGTTGAGTGGTCTGAAATCCTTGCTCTCGCTCATTCCCATAAGGTTAGTCTAGAACCCTAGATTCAAGTGAATGAGAATTACCCACAATAGACCTTGTGAATATAAAATAGATTTACCATGTTATTGCTCTTAATCCAAGTAGGAAATTATATAGGGTTCCTTGGTTAAATTTGTGAATGATATGTTACTGCATTCATTGATTAACATAATTAAATGCTAAGATCATGTATCTTTGATTCATGAATTGATTGATTGACGGGATTGTGGAATGACCTTGGTTATGGTTGTTATTATTATGATTATTTAAATTGATCAATGTGGCTTGAGAATAATATGTGCTTCGTTGGTTATTTGATATGTTTCATGCTGTGGATGGAAGTATCGTGCTGAAAACATGGAATTTATATGATGGATGGAATGAGAATCTTGAACGGTATGTTGGTTTGTTTTGTAGCCCTGAATTTGGTAATGTCATGCATGTCAAGTTCTAATAATTGATTACAGTATGCTATGTATTCCTGTTAGAACGCATTGGAATAAATGTCTAAATTAGTGAATGACGAACTACGAATGGCTTGATCGCTAATGAGGGTACGTAGGCAGTCTAACAAGGAGATTAGATGCAGCTATAAAGTATACAAAAAATTACTATGCTATTCGATTCTCGAGTTGTGATTTGCCATATCCCTGAGGCGGGGTATGTTGAGTTGCAGGTATTTGGTGACGTCATGTGTCGATCCTGGACGTATGTTGGGATTGGGGCGTGACAGTATGAGAGAAAATTCGTAAATTGTACATAAAACTGACTGAAAGTTGAGATAAGTGAGAAACTTGTTGACAGTTAAATCAGGTTTTTGTTTATAATTATTTTTTCACCTTTTATTTGAATAACAAGATGAACATGTTCATTTTATTTTTATTTTTATTTTTTCAAAATATTCGGAAAAGAAAGTGTTTGGGATTTATGAAGGTATTTTTTTTCTTTCTCTATGGAGGTATTTGGATGATGGCATCCGTTTTTAAGGGTTAAATTTATATCAATATTATAATGAAATCAACGTCGGATATTAAGTTATAAAATTATTTCGAATATTAATTAAAGTTATAAAACTTTAACCTAAGATTAATAGAAAGGAACAAATGGTGTAGACACAACAAGATAGATTAATAAGTTTTAGTACTTCAAAACCATTTGTTGTGATAGTAGGGACTCACAATATATATCTTAGAAATATTTGAGAAATTTGCTGAAACATGTATTAGATTTTCAATTTTCATGTTAATAACTATATTAGTGCCGCAAAGCCATTTGTATTGGTGTTTGACTCATATTGAGTCTCTTAGAGATACTTGAAGAAGTTATTGACACCCACAAGTACGGACTTTCATTTTTATTTTTATTTTCTCTTTTTCTTTATTTATAAACAGATAGGAAAGCTATTCTTCGTATCTCTCTTTTTTCTTCTCTTTTTCTTGTTTTCAATATATCTCCATAGATATTTTGACAAAAAATAGGATCTCTCCTATATACACACTTATATATATATATAGAGTATGGACATATGAAGCACTGAAGAGTTCAATTTTATTTAGCAAGCCATTGAGATGAATACAATGTTTCTCAGCAATTTCCATCCACAAACCCGCCAGCGCCGAAAATCCCATGGTCTACCACTACCTAAAGATCAAGCGAGTCAGCGACATGGTTGAACAGATACTGGAACAGTTTGGAAGAGTCACCATCTTTAGCTGCATTTTAACAAGTTTTGACTGCCCTCAAACCATGTAGAGTTGCTGCACAAGTTTTCACTCACTTTCCATAGATAGTGTTTGCACAAGTTATTTTATGTTTCGAACGTAAAACAGATTTTGGGGAAGGGTGACTACATAGCCTCTCCTCCTTTGCATGTCTACCAACAAACGGTGTTGCAATGCAAGGAATGACGCGGCAAGGCGAGGCGAGGGCGGTTTCGTGTGATCATAGCATTCTATTATGAAGAAGTTGAGGTTCCACTACAAAATCAATCGGCAATAGAGGGAGTAGCCCAACTACTTATAAGCACATGCAAATCTCTCTTTTTCTTGTTGTGGAATTAATTCGTAACATATTAACCACTATCACTGCTCTGTTTTTGTATTGTCCATCACCACTTTCTTTTCTTCCTTTTTGAAGAGAATGATTTCATTATAAACTTTCTTTTCTTCCTATTTTGAAAAGAAGGATTTCATTATAAATGAGTGAATTATGTAAGTGAATTCAACCCAATGTTTTTCTATTGCACATCCTTGTTTATTTATGGCTTACAGATTAAACAAATTAAAGAAAATTGAGGGACAAAAGAAAATAAGAGTGTGCAAAAGGAGATAAAATGTGTCTACTATCGACTAAGAGCAACTTCATCCCTAAAAAATGAGCTGGCCCAAAGTGCATTTAATTCACCCAAATGAATAGTAATTGACTCTAATGAACAGTAATTGGCCAAATGCATCTCCACTCCTAACAAATGAGCTGGGCAAGAGTCTAGTCAATTCATATTAAATTTTATAAAATAATATAAAATAATATTTTTAATTTCGGATAGAAATTTTAACCAATCTTGTCACGCCATGTGTCATTTTCCGAAAGTACAATTTTTATGAAAGATATATATATAAATATAAATCTTTTATTTTAAAATGAAATCCAACAACCCAAAAGTGGACACGTGGCCCTTAAGATTCTGAGTTTTTTTTTTTAATGTTGGAACGTTCACCCTGTATCCCACGCGCCAACTAGACTTGGCATTCGTGTCGTGTTTTCTGTGTTCGTGTCGTTTTCGTGTCATACCCGATATCTTAACGGGTCGTGTCGTGTAACAGCCGTTAAAATAAACGGGCAAAATGACCCGACCCGAAATCGACCCGATAATATTAACAGGTAATATGACCCGACCCGTTACCCATTAAGGAAAATATATTTTAAACCAATAAATAATCAAATGAAAAAAATAATTCTAAATAAGTATATACATACCATATTGTCACATCCAAAACATAAAAACGCATTTTTCTTTTTAAGTATAATTTCGCTTACCGAAATTGATCAAATGGTAAAATTGGAAAATATTGGAATAGAGAAGGGGTTTTTTTGTCCAAAAAAGTTCTAATAATATAAGTGAAATAAAATCCAACGGTACAGATTTACTCTCATTTATCTTACGGCTGTTATTTAAGTAAAGTCTTTAATAGTTTTTTAATTAATGTAGAAGTGTAAAAAGTATAGAAAAAAAAAATATGAACGCTCGTAATGACAAGCTTTACAACTTTCATGAAGAGCTTAACTTTGAAATTCGCCACTATAATCATATAAATCATAGATCAAAATTTAACCGTTGATTGTTGTTTACATTTACGCTTCATTGTTCTCATCAAATTTTGTTTTTTCAGATTTTCTTTTTTGAAAACATGATCTATTGGAGGATGCAGGAAGATGAACAGTTTAGATTGTTGATATTATATTCAGAGTTTTACGATTAGTGAAAATATTGCTTGATGTTTATAAAGTTTCTACAAACTATATGACATCGACTCATATTTCAGTTAACCGTAAATATCGAAACGTGATATCAAAGATCTGAACCGTTCATCTTCTTACATCCGCAAGATGATCATGTTTTCTAAAAAGAAAATTTAAAAAATGAAATTCACTAAGAAGAATAAAACGTAAATGACAATCGACGGTTAAATATAAATTTAAGGTTTATATGGATTATAGTGTTGGATTTCGAAGCTGACCCCTTCATGAAAGTTGTAAAGCTTGTTACTATGAGTGATTGTATATATTTTTTTACATTTTTTACACTTCTACAATAATTATTATTAATTTTATTAATTTTGCCCTCAAATAAAAAACATTATTCATGAGGGTTTGGAGGATTTTAAAAATCTAAACGATAATGTAAGTGTAACCATTATCTACTCGTGGAGGAATAATGATGAATCACGAGTGTGTATATATTCTTTCACATTTTTCATATTTGTATGTATGTCTTCTTAGTTCTTGCCTATACAAATATTATACTAGTTTATTTTAATTTTGGACAACAACATGTTAAGTAAAATTTATTCTAGTAATGATAATAAGGAACTCTCATAATAAAAATAAGTAATGACTAAAACTTTTTTTTTTTAACTTATATAGAATAATAATACAAAACTATATATTTAATATAGAATATATTGTATATATTAATATGGCTATTCTATTTTATAATAAATCTTTTAGTAATTAAACTTTAAAATTATTAAAATAATCCCTTTTTTTCTTAACGGGTCGAAACGGGTTACCTACGTGTTACCCGCGTGTATACCCGTTAAGAACCCGTTATTAACAGTTTCTTAACGGGTCACCCGATAATGACCCGATTAGTTTTCGTGTTGACCCGAAACCCGTTATTTTCGTGTCGTTTTCGTATCGTGTCGTGTCAGAAACTGCCGGGTCTAGCACCAACGGCCAAAAAAAGAAATTCACATGGCTGACGTCAGCCTGGCGTCATGTAGGCCGGTTTCTTGCTCAGTCCTTTATGTGCTGGCCTCAAAGTTGGCCTCCACTTTGGGCCAGCCTATTGGGTGGGGTGGAGTGGGTTGTTAGAGGTGGAAGTGCTCTAAACGAATTAAAAGAAAAACCTACGACAGTCCTTCAAAAAGAGACAAACAAGAAAACATCATACATTCATGTTCCGTTGCATGTTCAAGGCCTTGCAGCAAGGTTGCACGAAAGATGTGTGTTCCTTTTTCACAAGGGAATCTGAAGCATATCATTAATTTGATCCGTAAATGGTTAATTGTCCTCCGAATATTAATATGCTTACAAAGCTCCCAACAGAAACAGGACAAACATCAAGAGAAAAGACCATGGAACACGGTCAATCGGATGCCAGGAAATTGCAGCACATCATCAGTTATTCAGACACAAGAAGAAAACCAACAAACCAAACATACGAGAAAGGCAACGATTGATTTGAAAACAATTCTGACAACTGGCAAACTATCTAGTTAATACTGTTACAATAAAGAAAAAACACTTAACTAAAAGATGAAAGATCAATAAGCCTAGTACATAGCAAGGCACATAAGTTCACGTACATGTATTTCAACCTATCAAGCCAATTACCTACCCTCCACCGTAATTAAGGTCATCTTTTGTTGCTTTGCCTTGACTACCTCCACAAACCCTTCACTGGTCGAAATTAGAGGTAGAAGAGAACTACTGCTGCCTCCCACCAATCACGGGATCACCATCAATAAGACAAAGGCTGCCCTGCAAATCTTTGCATCAAAGCGAAGTGGCAGACCGCAAATATTATCTTGGTATCCAATTTTTCCCTTTAAATCAAACCAAACAAATGCTTCCTCGTCCTTCAAAAGAACCATTTCACCGTTCTTTGCAAAGACCAAAGGTGGGCAATAGTTAAGCAACCAAGTCATAGTTTCCTTTTTAATAGAATACAGAAGGGTCCAAGGTCCTCCAAAATCCTTCATAATCCAAACATCATATCCGGTGTGCCAATTATGAACAGAAACACATAGAGAGCCCCCCAAAACCTCCAACTCCTTGACGATATTGTAATCCCCATCCACCGGGGTGTCAAACTCCCGATACTTCTCACTAGCAAGATCAAGGGTCAGAATTATGAATTGATACATATCTAATCTGTTAGGCATTAGCCAACACAGAGCACCATTTGAAAACACTGGCTCCGTGTCATACACATTCCGTGTACTAAAATCATTGCGAGGCAAGTTCTTGATCCTTTTCCATGAGTTCAATTTGAGGCTATAAATACTAACTTCAGAACTCACAAAGACTCCCTTACTAAGCTCCACAATTCGCAAAAGTTTAAAGTCATCATTAACTGAATCATACCCGAAGCCTAGGGATATATGTAAATCTGATGATGGCTGCTGCTGCTCAATGGCTGGGAGGGGAATCGTCTTAAACTTTTGAATTGACGGGTTCCACAAAGCGACATTCGTACAGAGACTATTGCAAATGCAAACCACTCCACGAATCGAGCACCCCAGTATCTGGTACCTCTCAGGGGATTTCAACGGCCGCTCAATTTTAACGGCCTTCCGGAACTTTTCGCTGCCGTCAAAAGCCGATGAAAAAAAATCTGATGAGGGGGAGTCAATTGACCTGACTAAAATGGTGCGAAAGGAATTGGTTTGGATGGAGCGTTGAAGATGAGCTTTGATGAAGTGGTGGTGGCGGATGATGGCATTCCAAGCTTTGGAAACGCAGAGGAATCGAATCAAATCCTTGGGCGGAAGCCTTGATAGGATGTCGAACAGTAGCTCCGGTGGGAAGTCTGACATTGACGTGGGTTTCTTCTCGGAGGAGCAACAATAATCTGGAGAAATCAGATTAGGGTTTAGAGTTTAGGGTTAGTTTCTCTAGTAAAGACTAGAAATAATGCCCGCGCGATGCTGCGGGGCTTGAATGCATCACCTTCAACTGTATTGTACAATTAACAGGACGAAACGAAATGTTTTGGTTTCCTAATATATAGAAGAAACATAAGTAATATATAGTTCACAGACATGTTGCCCTTGTAGCCAAGGTGACAAAATATATATCTTATAGGTTAGGTACATGTGTGAGTATTTGACAAAAAACATAAAGACTGTTTTGTTCTCATTCTAGCATCTGAGTTTCCAAGCACAAACGTGCAAAGCAAAGAACATGTAGGTGTTGAAGCAAAAATGTTGCCGAAAACATGTAGAATGGCTTGCAACAGTCGATTACGGAGATTGCATTGTTCACTTTTTTGAGAGTGGTCATCTTCCGTACTATAGCAAAAAATATAAATCATAGTTTAAGAAACGCTATTATATTGTTTGTTATATAGGTGTGTGCGTGAAAAATATAAATCAGTCTAATCTTGTTGTAGCAACTAAACTTCTTTATCCAACGAAACTTGTTCTTTTGGCGAATTACTATGATTTTCAGGTGAATGGATAGTGTGGACCACAAATTTGTTTCGGTTTGCACCCTTACCATAAACACGCAAACCCATCCTTGTTTTTTCTATTTTCACTGCTTTCTTTGTATTGGGTCCTGGGGCAATTTCTCTATATATTTGTATCGTTCTTCGAAGCTTTTCATTGTTTCGAGCCTCAATCAATTCCTTTAAATTTTTAACCAAAACTCCTAGAATTTGTTATTCCCTTCAATCAATCTCTTTCACCATTTTATCTACCCTGAATCACAAATTAAATATAGCGTCAATATTTAAGTTTTTTAGACAAATCTGTTTAGCTTGTAGGTCTTAGAATAACATAGTCAAAAATTTTAAAAATTTAAATATGGAAGTTGTGATTTTTTTTGGAAATATGTCTGGTTTGTTGAGAGGGTTGACTCTTAGGAAAACCTAATGAAAACAACAACCACACCAACCAAGCAAAGTAACTAACGTTTGAAGAATGGTTTGGAAAATTGAAAACGCAACAAAGAAAGAAAGCAATTGACAAAAAAACATATAAAATGGCTAACAGCATTCGACTAAGAATTAGGAACACTTGGTTAAAGCAAAATCACATATCAGACCAATGCACGTTTGAACAATAATAGAATGGTTGAGACTAAATTAAAACCAACAAAAACAAAGAAACCAATGAACTCGTGAAGTATCAAAGGATCACAGAGATAACCAAGAATGAGAAACAAAGCAGGGAGCAAACGAATGACATAAGCTAATAAAACGAAACAATCGATTGAAAAATGAAAATTCTGCATTAACTCAAACGGAAAGCACGGGGAAACAATGCATCTTAGTTTAGGTGACATACCAAAGCCTTGATTCAAATGCAATAGGTCCGGAGCCCTAGATCAAAGGCAGCAAGAAGAGCAGATCACGATGTTGCAATGACACTTTGATCTAAACTACAACAAATCAGTGAGATTGAGAGTTTAGAATTCGAAACGCAAACAAATGGACACAGGAAAAGTAACTCAATCTGCGACAGTGCAATGGACTCTACTTGGGATAGTTCAACAGACTTAATCTACGACAAATTTACATTTCACAAAAGAAAAGCTGCTAACAACGGGAATGCATCATCTGTCATCATATTAATTTAAAGGCTTAAAGCAAGCATGAGGTATCCTAGTCGGTTCTGAATTAGTACAGGGGTTACAGTGTGAGAACGTTGGTTTTAGAAGGAATAGGCTAAATAGAGCAAATAATCGTTAACTGTGGAGTACGCTTAGTGAAAATTATGGGGTGGCTGGTGATTTTAGTATTTCAAGGTTGTCACCAGTTTTTCATGCATAAAGGAGAGCATATGACAGATTGAATGTCAAAAAAGCCATTAAAAAGTTTACAAAAAAGAAGAAAGAAATTCAGCAATTCAGACCCATTACAGAACAGCAAGGAGGGATACATCATTTCCAGCAAAAGCACATGGCAATGACACACTACCAAAAGTATATAAACGATATAATATAGGTTAGAACCGTTGGAGCAAAATTATATGGTAATGACATACTTCCAAAAGTATATAAATGATATAATATAGGTTAGAATCGTTGGATATTAATCTACAATGAAGGAAGCTGTTAAACATATATGCTTAGGTAAATGATTTCCAGGCACCCTATTTTTTATTGCCACTGGACTGAACAAAACAAATGAGAATGAAGGGCTAAATCGCTTCCGATATGCTTAAGGACTAAACTGGAGCCAATATGCTTAAGGACAAAACTTGAGCCGATAAGCTTAAGGACTAAACTTGAGATGATATGTTTAAGGATTAAGGCTGATTATTGAAATGAAAAAATCTATGATATTCTCTTGTTCTATTTTATTTCTTTTTTATTCCTTCAGTGTATCTATGTATATGAAATTTCAATGGTCACAGTGTTTAACATATAGATAGTTGAATCCAAAACTTTCACTTCTTAATTAAAAGGGAATAGAGGAAAAGAGATTCAGAGACAGAATCATAAAGTCATCCTGCCCAGTGTGGAGGGAAAGCATATATATATTTCAAAATTAGCATCAACAGTGGGTGGGCTACTTTTACAGAACATAACCATAAGAGACGGCTTCTCTTGAGTATGCATACATAACCAAAAGAGACAGCTTCTCTTGAGTATGCATACATAACATCGAAATGGACATTTTTTTCTTTCTGGAAAAAGAAAGGAAAAATAAAAGTAAGCTCGCTAGCAAGCAACACCAAAATAGTTTGTTCTTGCTGAGAACTGAAACCAGCTTCTATAAATATTGCTTACATTAATTTTTACATGCATTAATTACAGGTCTAGTTAGTCTTCTTATTAGGCTGTTACCAATCTACAGTACATGTAACATTTACAGAGAGAATTAATTGTAAGGAAAACTAATGAAAAGGGCTTGAAAACTTTGAGTTTTAACAATAAGGACAAAATAAAGGGTTAAGTGAATAGTACCAGGTTTGACTTTTTAGTGTAAGAATGTGGTTTTTCTTTAAAGTGAACAGTATCGTGGGCTTTTCGTTAAAACTCCCTTAATTGTATGCATACATAACATCGAAATGGACATTTTTTTTCTTTATGGAAAAAGAAAGGGAAAATAAAAGTAAGCTCGCTAGCAAGCAACACCAAAATAGTTTGTTCTTGCTGAGAACTGAAACCTGCTTTTGTAAATATTGCTTACATAAATTTTTACATGCATTAATTATAGGTCTAGTTAGTCTTCTTATTAGGCTGTTACCACTACAGTACATGTAACATTTACAGAGAGAATAAATTAATTTATAAAGAGGGTTTTGGTTTTCTTGTATTGCAGAGTATACCACAGATGTAAAACAAACGAAACAATTTTCAGCAGATAAGTTGTTCATTTTTGGAAGAGGAGGATTTTGAGTTAAAATAGAACATTTGGACTGCATTTAACAACCAGCATTTATGGTTCTATGAAAATAAGTATAAACTAACTTGGAATCCCAACAGCAAACAGCAAAAAAAATCAAGGAATGCAGAACTAAGGATTGTCAAATGGCACAACATTTAACAACCACCATTCATGGTTCTATAAAAATGGGTATATACTAAGTTGGAATAACTACAGCAAACAGCAAAAAAAAAAAAAAAAAAAAAACAGAGAATGCAGCATTTTCTCATATTTTCGAATCAATTCTAAACCCTGAAATCGTTACGCCTAGACCTTTTATTCACACCTCAGTCGTTGCTATATCCCTACATCTATGAATCCAATTTCATTCAAGAAACAATGCAGAGGAGAAAATCGAAAAAGAAGTATGTCCCCATGATTAGTTTTCTCGTTTATTCTTCACAAACTAATCACATATTTAAAATCTAAGTACAAAAGCTTTGCAAAAGTAATAAAAAAATGGTGCATAACTAATTAGGCTTTAAACATGTAATTAGTGTGCAGAATTGTATACCTAAAGATGGCAATGAAGCGTATTCTTCCTCCCAGAATCAGGGTTCCTGAAATTTCCAAAGAAAGTAAATCTGTTAGGAAATCCGAGAAATTGGAGGACCAAATCTCATTAAATTTGAGTTAAATGAGCTAACGTACACCAATTAAATGAGCTAGTAAACAGATTTCAAATCTATGAAATGTAATGGTTGAAATCCAACCAAACCTCATTCTTCAACCTAATGATTTTAATCCCAAATCTAATGGTTGAAATCCAACCAAACCTAATCCTTAAACCTATTCAAATTAAAACTATATGGCAATTGGCAAATTGGCAGATCAGAGTTGAGTGGAAAATGGTTGACTTGACTAATAAGTGAGTGATGAGGGATGAGTTAAAAACTCATCACATTTTCTCACATGCATTCTCCTTGGTCTTGGGATGGCGCCAAAACGAAACCACCACCCCATCACCTCCACCTCCACCTCCACACTCACACAGAGTCAGTAATACAACCGAACCGAACCCAACCCATGTGGCAGACACACACTTCAGACTCCCAATTTATTCACTCATAACTTCATAATTCAAATTCACAATGTGAAACCGAAGATGGTTACATCCTTGGGCTTCACAAATTTTGGTTAGAACTATAATGTCGTTTCAATTTTTAAAAATTGATAATTGCAAGCAACAGAGCAGATAGTATTAAGATCGAAAACGCATTCCGGAAACCATGGGGAAACTGTAAAAGTTAAAAAAAACTGTGGTGGTGGAACAGAATAAATTTGTGAGAGTGCAACAAACAAAGGGTAAATCTCAGAAGGGTTTAACTGACGACCAGTCATTTATACTTGATAATGTTCTGAATTATCAACCGGATAAAGCTGTTAAAATGTGTTTTGGAATCAGTCTTCTCACAGCATGTTTATCCATGCTGTTCATTTTTAACTGCCTTGTATTTAGAATTAAGTTTCATGTAGTTTTGATGGCATGAATCTTTTTTACATTACACCAACTTAGGATGTAACAATCACACATTCTACTGCTATCGTGCTCATATATAGTCAAAGGATGGCATAATTAGATAGCTACATCTAATCCCGATGTGCACAAAAAAATGTAAGAACAGTAATTAAACCAGTGTTAAATAATATACCTCATAAGTCAAAGGGGCAAGTTTGCCTGCTAACGATCCAACTTTCTGAAAATCGCAAACAAAGCAAATCGATTAGCACTAACTCACAGAACAGCAATGAAAATAATAGCTCAGAGACAGTGGCGAAATTTTATTACCACTAATCACACACTGGTGAAACAGAGATCCTAGCAAACCTACACCAATTAGTAATACACTATAGCCATTAGTTCCAGGTTCTGTAAGTATTATTAGTACAATGATGTGGATTTATGTAATAAGTGTGTTTATTATGTGGCATTCATGCTTAACTGACAGATGATACAGCATTCATACTAAATGATATGTTTTGAAATAGAACATTAGAACATTCCTAATCACGGAACTAATATTTTCTGTAAAGCGATTGCATCATATTTGATGTAGGTTCACTGCATCAATATGCCTTATAAATTGTAATTTTATGCTGTTCTCTATGTGCCGTCTCAAAATATCAGAATGAGGACGCTAATAGGAGAATCATAAGGCTGGAGCAGTGTGCTTATTCATATTAGCAAAGAGCCATTGCATCTCATGGAGCTTTTGCCAATTTGTATGGACGTCATTCTAAGCATTACATTAAGAAGGCCGAGGTATTTCGATTGCCATATGGACCCTTCTTTTCTCTTTTCCTGCTACCTGGGGTTGGTAGGTTTTCACCCTATAGCTGCATTTGGAAGTGATGTAACTATGGAGCAAGAGTTATGTGTATAACTTAATCACTGTCATAAGGAATATTAAGGATCCATCTAGGTTTTGCTATGATGTGCAGATTTAGTCGAAAATAAGAATTGAAAACTGATGGTCCAATAAAGTCTATGTCAGACATGGATTGATTATGTGAATGAATAGCTATCTATATCTGCAGGCTCTATTGGGTAGAGCAACAGATGATGCTGTTGTTGACATTGACTTGGGAAGAAACGGTCATAGTATTAAGATCTCTCGAAAACAGGTAATATTATTGTTGACCACCTTAACATATTCACCATACCAGTGATGCAATTACTTGCTTTTTTCTTTCCTTCCAAAAGTTTGGAAATAAAGATTATACATACATGCCGGATAAGGCGTGGGGACAGTTCGTTCTAAGTAGTGTTCTCAATGATGTCGTAGAAAGAAATCCCTTAAGACATATAGGATTTAGCTCATTAAATCGCAATAGCAATGACAGGGCTGAACTTAGGTGTCTTCTGATTATGCTGTTTATGACCCAGGCCGTTGCTCTACCCCTACATCTATCAATCCAAATTCATTCAAGAAATAATGCAGAGGAGAAAATCCAAAAATAAGAATGTCCCATGATTAGTTTTCTCATTTATTTCTCACAAACCAATGACATATTTAAAATCCAAGTACGAAAGCTTTGCAAAGGTAAATAAAAAATGTATATAACTAATTAGCCTTTGAACATGCAATCAGTGCGCATAATCGTATACCTAAAAATGGCAATGAAGCGGCTGCTTCCTCCCATAACCAGGGTTCCTGAAATTTCCAAGGAAAGTAAATCCGTTAGCAATTCCGAGAAATTGGAGGACCAAATCTGATTCAATTTGAGTTAAATGAGCAAACGTACACCAATTAAATGAGATACTAAACACATTTCAAATCTATGAAATAGAAGAACAATCATGTTTAGACTCTCAAGATGGTCTCCTCAGCACAAAATTATAGCTTAATAAAGGTAAAACCCAATCCAAAGCTCCAACCTTTTAACCCAAAATGAAAACAAAAAGCATGGAACATATATTTCAGTTTTATTATTAGATTTTCTAAATCATCAATTTGAATATGTTGTAAAGATAATACCACCAACTAAGGGTGGCAATCTAACGGTGGTTGTGTATGTCATGTCAACTCTATGCAACTGAATATATAAAATTTAAGCAGCTCCAGACAGTATCCTAAGCATCTGCAAACCATTAACATTATTTCCCCAATTTTGTTTCCCAACTTTATCGAATGTTGCATAAACGATCACACATTTACTCCCTTCCAATTTCCACTTAACCCCGAACAAACAATATTGATGAATCTTTATCATAACCTTTAACAAAACAGATTACAGCGAAAAAAAAGTCATGTGCAAACAAATTTAAGCAGGATAGTCTATAAGCAAAAAATTATAGTTCAATAAAGAAAAATCTCAATCCAAAGCTCCAACTTTTTAACCCAAAATGAAAACAAAAAGCATGGAACATATAATTCAGTTTTGTTATTAGATTCTCTAAATCCCCAATTTAAATCCATTGTACAGATAATACCACCGACTAAGGGTGGCAATCCGATTGCGGCTGTGCATGTTAGTGGACCCTATGCAACTCAACATATAACATTTAAGCTGCTTCAGATAGCCTACCAAGCATCTGCAAACCATTAACACTATTTCCCCTAGCATCTGCAAACCATTAACGTTACACCAGCTTAAGAGATAGTAATTACACATTCCACTATTATCACAGTCAAACATAGTCAAAGGATGCCACAATTATATAGCCAAATCTAATCCTAACGTGCATGAAAAAAATGTAACAATACAGTTACAAAATCATCGTAAATAAATAACCTCAAAAGCCAAAGGGTTAAGTGCTCCCTCCAACGATCCAAATTTCTGAAAATCACAAACATAGCAAATCCATCAACACTAAGTTACATGACAACAACGCAAATAATAGATTACAAACAGTGTTGAAAAACCATTAACACCAATCACACACTGCCGGAACAGAGATCACAACAAAGCTACACCACTTAAATGACAAAGATTAATAACCAGACACCCATCCATTTTCTAAAGTGACCTCAATGACTCCTTCTCTGATAAAAAAAATTATGGCCTCCGCTCAATTTAAAACCACATGTAGAAACCTTTGCTCTAATTTGTGCATCACGCACAACATACTCATTTTAAAACAAACAATAACAATCATAAAAGAACCAACAGAGTGATGGCATAAAAATCTCAAGCATGTGGCATCATCTGTCAATGAACAAAAATCAGATGCATCATGTATTCTAGAGGAATAGATAATTGAGAATTCCATTCATAGGGTCACCACCGCAACAACAAACAATAGAAGCATGAACAAAAACAGGCAAAACACATACAGTGTATTTTTGCAGAGAGGTTGTAACACTGAAAAACCAGCAGAGCAGGAGGAAAAAGAGAAATGGAGAGCAAGGTGGTAGCCAAAAAAGAAAACCAGAGTTATCAGATAGCAATTAGCACAAAATATCTTCTTAGCTCTCCTAATTTAATAATTTAAAAGCATCTGTTGTACCCCAACCAAAAGGTGGAGAACTGAACCACAACCAAACAGTGAACAAACCAGAAAACAAAAATAAAAGCTCTCTTCAATTAGGATCAAACCATAAACAACCAAAGAAGGAAAAAATTGGTTCGAAACGGGAACTTATCTTTTGAACCGAATGACATTGCCAGCTAAGATCAATTCTGGTGGAAATGACCCTCATCAATTCTTGTGGAAATCACTTCCAGCTGGAACAAAACTCCCAAAAGCAATCCTACCCCTCTCCCTCCCTCCCTATGAGAGCATTAATGATAGAAAAAATATCTATGACAATTTTAATAAATGCAATGGCAAAGCAAACAGTGAACAACAATTTAAAACAATAAGCTGAAATAGAGTTAACCCTAAGGTGACCTAAACAATCTACAAAGATCTATGATAAGTTTAATGAAGGAATAGAAAATCTGTAATAATTGCTAAACAAAAAAATGATGAATCATACAAAAATTTATCAACAAACAAATAAATTAAATCAGTGCAAGGCCTTAATTTACAAAAATTGAGAATTAATCCTAGCACCCAACCGAAAAAATTATTAACATGCATTGCAATTTGAATGAAAGAACCAAATATCAATGGCAATTTTAACAAAGCAAATGGCAAATTAGACACTAAACAATTAAGGAAATACAGTGCATTACCTTTTGAATCAAGGAAGAAAGCTGAAAACCCACACCCTGCCATTCTTTCCTCACCCATCCCGTCCTCACCGACTCTGTGCGTAACCTCTGAACCCTAAACAATGCACACACGCATGCTTTCCGTTCTGTATCTCTCTCTCTGTTTATTCCTCTCTCTAAAATCGCAGAAAATGCTATAAATCCTTGCACTAAACCCGTAGCTCCCATCTCTCTCCAATCTGTCAGTCTCTCTTTTTCCATCCTCTCCACTCCCTCTGTCCCCTTCCTCTCCTGTCCACACAGCCACACCCAGCTGTCTCCGAGTGAAAAAATCGGAGCCATGGCCTTCTCTCTCCAATTTGTCAACCATTCTGTCTCCCTCCGCTCTCTCCTCGAGTCAAAGGTTGAAATGCAGAGGGTGGAAATTGGGGTAAAAGGATGATTGGCAGTTTTGTAAATAAAGAGACAATCGATTTAAAGTAGCTGAGTGGCAGTGTTGCAAATAAACTGAAATGTGGTCCAAAACACTATTCACATGAATAGTGCCAATTTCCCTCCTACTTTAGACTAAAGTAATTATAGGAGAGTATATAGTATGAGGTGTTGACTTTGTATATATTTCCTATTATTCCGGGATCCCTTTAATCTTGGGTTTCCTAGTTTAGGAGATATTGTCTTGTAATTATTCTTTCCTGTTTATAGTAGGATTGTATATGATTATATATACCTCTGAATAAGAAGAATAAAATATTCATTCAAAGCATTCTCTTTTTGGTACCAGAGCCAGGTTGAAAAAAAGAAAAAAGAAAAAAGAAAACGTCGAACCCTAACTGGGTTTGTGTTGCCGTGCTTTGCCCAGCACCACTGCTGCGCCTCCCGTCTTAGACGCACAGCGAGCGACTTGTTGTCGTTGCTGTTCTCTGTTTTTTGTCCCAACTGCAGCGAGCGACGTGTGTCGTTGATGCTCGAGTATTGTTCTAGGTTCGTGGGGTGCTACCGGAATCTGCCAGATTCTAACGACCGTTTTTGTTCCGTACTACTACATTTACCGCTGCATAGATTATCATTCTTAGTGGAAGATGACTGCCGAGGATAGCAATGAGGTTCCCGTTACTGCCCCAGTTATGGTGCAGTTGGATAATTCAAACTTCAACATTGGGATGTTTTTGGATGAGAAGAACTATAATTTATGGGCTCCTCTTATTCAGATTCACATTGCTGGAAGGAAGAAGATGGGATATCTTCGTGGGTTTATCAAGGCACCCAATGAGGATGATACTAAATATGATGATTGGTTCTCTGAAGATCAGAGAATTAAGAGTTGGCTCTTGTCGGCGATGAAGCTGAAAATTATGAAACGCTACATTCGATTGTCTACCTCGAAGGAAATCTGGGATTCTCTCAAGACTGCTTATTTTGATGAGAATGATGAGGCCAGAATTTATTCATTGAATCAGAAGGCTTCACGTCTTAGGCAGAATGGACGGTCTTTGGCTAACTACTTTGGAGAGCTGACAGAGATCTTTCAGGAATTGAACCACTTTAACAAGGTGGCCATGGTATGTAATGAAGATGTCCAGATATTTCAGAAAACAACTGAGCGACAAAGGCTATATTTATTTCTTGGATGACTTGATGATGTGTTTGATCAGGTTCGTGGAGAAATATTGCGCAAAGATCCACCACTCAGACTTCAAGCTGTTAATGCATATGTTTGGCGTGAAGCGGATCGCAAGGAAGCCATGAAAATGGAGGACCCACGTTCTGAAACGGCAGCAATGGCAATCAAGGCCCGAGCTCCCTACAACCGAACTAACCGAGGAGGGTCCGAGAACAAGTCCGGACAACCACGAACCGGCCAAGCAAATCATGATCGTCTTCTGGGTAAATGTCCACACTGTGGTATGACGGGACACTCCAAGAGTAGGTGCTTTGAGTTGATTGGGTATCCCGAGAATTGGGATAAGACTCGGGATCCTCGCTTCAACAAACCTCGAGCCTCCGTTACAAAGACCAAGGATGATTCAACAACTGTAGCAAGCCAAGCATCGGCTCTGATTGCCGCGGCAGGTACCGAGGGTAAGGCACTTAATGTTTCCACTTCTGTTATGAATAATACATGGATAATTGATTCCGGAGCTACTGAACATATGACTTGTGATTCTAGATAGGTTTCATCACTAAACAACTCCCCCTACACCGAGGTTAATGTCGCTAATGGTGATGCCGCCCCAGTTCTTGGGGAGGGCATTGTTTCTCTTTCTGATACCATGAAACTTGATACTGTCCTTGTGGTTCCCTCCTTAAATTATAATTTATTGTCAGTTGCCCAAATAACCCTTACCTTACACTGTTTGGTTGTCTTTTGGCCTTATTTTTGTGTATTTAAGGACATCTAGACGTGGAAGACAATTGGTTATGGTATTAGACGAGGGAAACTGTATTTCCTCGAGTTGAATTCCAGTAGCTCGGGGTTGCTCACTCAAGCATTGTCAGTGAATGGGACTCCAACAGAGACTAATAAAGAGACCGACATCTGGATGTGGCACCGTCGTCTCAGCCATGCTTCGTTTGGTTATTTGCATAAGTTATTTCCTAGTTTGTTCATGAAAAACGATGTTTCTCAGTTTAAGTGTGATGTGTGTGAAATGGCTAAGAGCCATCGAACTTCTTTTCCTCCAAGTTTAAATAAGAGTTTGGTTCCGTTTATGGTTGTACACTCTGATGTTTGGGGCCCCTCGAAAATCACCTATCTTGGTGGGGCTCATTGGTTTGTCACTTTTATTGATGATTGCACAAGAATGACTTGGGTTACTTTGTTAAAATCGAAAAGTGATGTTAGTATGGCCTTTTAAAAGTTTCACAAAATGGTCTCAGTACAGTACAATATGAATATTCAGGTGGTTCGCAGTGACAATGGAGGCAAGTATGTTAATTCAGAGCTTCGCTCATTTTTTTATATGCATGGCATTGTTCATCAGACTACGTGTCCATACACTCCTCAGCAGAATGGGGTGGCTGAATGGAAAAATAGACACTTGTTAGAAGTAGTTCGTGCTTCGATTCTTGAGGCTCGTCTTCCACTACACTATTGGGGTGAGGCACTCACATTCGCTGCCTATCTTATTAATCGGCTTCCGTCTCATACCCTCGACTTTCAGACACCGTTCCAGACCCTTCTTTCTCTGACAAATTGTCCACCAGTTCCTAATCTTCCCCCGCAGGTCCTTGGATGCGTGGCCTTTGTCCACGTGCACTCCTCCCAACGGCAAAACAAACTAGAACCTCAAGCTCTTCGTTGTGTTTTTATGGGGTATACTACTACTCAAAAGGGTTATCGTTGCTATCACCCTCCAACCAAGAAGTTGTTTATCACTACAGATGTCACTTTCATGAAAATGAGATGTATTTTGGTTCCTCTGAGTCCTCACTTCAGGGAGAGTTTCAGGGCGATGAAGTTCGGATGTTTAATTATGGAACCGAAGAAGAAGCCATTACACAGCAGCCCATTACCGAGCAGCAAGCTGCTGCACATCAGCCCATTGCCGAGGAAAAGGCAATTGCAAAGCAGCCCACTGCCGAGCAACAAGTCATTGCTGATGAGTAGGCCACTGCACAGTTGCCTACCACCGAGCAGGCCAGGAGGCGGCAGCCTACTGCCGAATGTGAGAATGAGGAAGGCACGGTTCCCTTGGATGACATCAGAACACAGTCCGAGGTGATTGATGATGAAAACCAATGGCAGTTGAATCCCACGTTTTTGGAGGAAACAATACATGCAGACTCGTCTCTCAGTGATTCTCATAACCAATCGTCTTCTACGCTAGATGGTCCTCGACTCTGTAGTCTTCCAGAACGGAGTAACCGAGGTATTCCTAAACCCACTTACGAGGCAGACCCTAAGTGTAGAACTAAATATTCAGTGAGTGAATCAACCCAGAACTCGAGAGTGAGGTACCCATTAAACAACTATGTATCTACATGTTGCCTGTCTGAATCAAATAAGTCATTTGTAAATCAATTGTTTACTGTATGTATTCCTAACAATATGCAAGATGCCCTAGCAGATCCTAGATGGAAAGAAGCAATGAACAAGGAACTAAGGTCGCTGAACAAGAATGCTACCTGGGAACTATTAGACTTCCCAAAAGGCAAGAAACCTATGAGATGTAAATGGGTATATACAGTGAAGTACAAAGCAGATGGAATGGTTGATCGGTTTAAAGCGAGATTAGTGGCAAAGGGATACACTCAGAAATATGGCATAGACTACACGGACACCTTCGCACCAGTAGCTAAGATCAATACTGTTCGAGTTCTATTATCTCTGGCAGCAAACCTAGATTGGCCATTGCAACAAATGTAAAAAAATGCGTTCTTACACGAAGACCTAACCGAAGAAATTTATATAGACCTTCCACCAGGATGTACCGAAACAGACATGCGAAAGGGAAAGGTATGTAGGCTTAAAAAGTCTTTATATGGGTTGAAGCAGTCACCGAGGGCGTGGTTCGGTATGTTCACTAAATCAATGAAGGGGTTTGGGTATAGACAAAGCAATTGGGATCATACTTTGTTCTTAAAGCATAAGGATGAGAAGATTACAGCACTCATTGTATATGTGGACGACATGGTGGTTACTGGAAATGATCCACTTGAGCACTCGGAGCTGAATAAGTATTTGTCCACAGAATTTGAAATGAAAGACCTTGGGTCTCTGAAATATTTCCTCAGGATCGAGGTATCGAGAAGCAAGTCCGGGATATTTTTGTCCCAAAGAAAATATATTATTGATTTGTTAAAAGAGACCGGGATGTCAGCATGTAAACCGGTCACTACTCCGTTGGTCGAAGGGATGAAGTTGAGTTTAGATCCGAATCAAGTACCAGTAGATAAAGGAAGATATCAGAGGTTGGTGGGAAGATTAATGTACTTGGCCCATACAGGACGGGATCTTGCTTATGCTCTGAGCATGGTCAGTCAGTATATGCATGATCCCGAGGAACAACATATGCAAGCGGTTATGAGGATATTGTGCTATTTGAAAGGAAGTCCGGGAAATGGACTTTTGTTTAGAAAGAACGCGCATTTCAGAATCGAAGGATATACTGATGCTGATTGGGCAGGTTTAATAGATGATCGACGTTCAACATCTGGATATTTTACCTTCGTGGGTGGTAATCTAGTGACGTGGAGAAGTAAGAAACAAAATGTAGTAGCACGGTCTAATGCAGAGGCTGAGTATAGAAGTATGGCTCTTGGCATTTGTGAACTTTTGTGGCTTAAGTTTCTGTTACAAGATTTGAGGCTTAAACACAATCAGCCAATGAAGTTATTCTGTGACAACAAAGCTGCACGAGATATTGCTCATAATCCGGTACAGCATGATAGGACTAAGCGTGTGAAGGTTGACAGATTCTTCATTAAAGAAAAGCTGGAAGGGAAAGTAATTGAAGTTCCTCCAATCGGGACCGAGGACCAAGTAGCAGACATACTCACTAAGGCCGGCTCTAGTGAGAAATTTTCAAAGTTTTTGGACAAGTTGGGCATGTGTGACATATATGCACCAACTTGAGGGGGAGTGTTGACTTTGTATATATTTCCTATTATTCCGGGATCCCTTTAATCTTGGGTTTCCTAGTTTAGGAGATATTGTCTTGTAATTATTCTTGTAATTATTCTTTCCTGTTTACAGTAGGATTGTATATGATTATATATACCTCTGAATGAGAAGAATAAAATATTCATTCAAAGCATTCTCTTCTCGAGGAAGGTCAAACGTTTCTCGCTCACTTCAATGGGTAGCCCGACTCATCATGTGCGCCCAACTCTTGGAATTGAGTTCTTGACAGGATAAAGGTTCATCCAAAATTAGCACCAAAAATTGAAAGAAAAATAAGACACGTAATCTTAAATACTGATGACATGTAAATCAAATATTAATAGAGAAATGATGATCATTAAAAAAAAGGAAAACTAACGAAAATGACTTGAAATCTTTAAATTTTAATCAAAATGACAAAAATGTGTTGTAAGTGAATAGTACCAGGAGTGACTTTTTAAAGTAAAAATATGATTTTTTCGTTAAAGTGAATAGTACCCGAAGTGTTTCATTAAAACTCCCTTAAAAAGATGATGATGTTAGGTGGATTAAATTTGTAATTAAAATTTTGTAAACTAAATTACACAGAATTTGATGATTGGACTATCAAATATTGAAAGAAAAAGAAGACACGTAATCTTAAATACTGATGACATGTAAATCAAATATTAATAGAGAAATGATGTTCATTAAAAAAAGGATGATGTTAGGCAAATTTATAGTTAAAATTTTATAAACTAAATTACATAGAAGTTGATGATTGGACTATCATTTAAGTGTTGATTTACATATTTATTTCTTATTAGTGACACATCATTTAGTTTATAAACATAGTCTCCAAATTTAATCTCCCTAACATTACTCCACGGTAAAAGATAAAAGAAACAGAAAGGTTATTACCTTAGTTGCAAGCTTGAAAGGGTTATTACCTTTGATCCCGTCCGGTTTGGAACCAATTGCATATTTGAGGATTTGGTGGATAAAAAGTTGCAATGTCAAACCAGACGTTATGAATTAGGTTTTTTTTATATTTTTTATGTTAGAATACTTTAGTATTTTATGTATTAAGGTTTTTTTTAGTGGAATAAAAATAAAGATTGTTTTCTTACTTGTTATTAGGTTTGAAGATTGCTTTACAGTTTTCAGGATTTGGTAATGCACCACTTCTTATAGAAATTTTCATACAATTAACTTAATGTAGAAGATTAAGGAGATATTTTAGGAATAGAGACAATCTCGCTAATATCCCCACCGTCCATCCCCAACTGGACAACTAAGGGTGGACACGTTTGAAACATAGGAGCCAATGGCACATCTTGTGGAGAGGCTTGGTGAGCATATCAGCATGCTAACCAACAGAGGGAACGAAGTGAACACGATGGTTATCCAAGACTACTTTTTCAGCAAAGTGATAATCAACTCGATATGGCGAGTGCGAGCATGAAAAACATGATTGGCAACTATGTAAGTGGCGCTGAGGTTATCACAAATAGAGAAGCATTAGAAACTGCAATGAGACGCCAAGTTTATAAAGTAAGTAAGACAACCATGTTGTTTCTGCATAGGAGTGAGACAATGAGCGGTATTCAGATTTGGCACTAAAATGAGCAATAATGGATTGCTTTTTGGAACACTAGGAGATAAGATTGAAGCCCCAATAAACAAAATAACCACTGATAGAACAAAGAGTATCTAAGAAACCAACCCAATGATCCATAAATCATAACTAAAAGGTCAATGCTTTCAAATCGTGTAGCTTTGAACAACCTATTCATAAGAACTAGATGATGTACCTCACACATGGGTTACAAGTCCCTTTATAAACATTATTTATTCTAAAATTAGGGAGGGATCAAATTGTTGACACTCGATTTTGCTTTAGTTACACCACTACCATCAAAGCTGTGGCTGGGTCGGAATGTAATTATTAAAAGTTTGGAGGGTAATTTTGTCTCTGAACAAATTTCGAATATTTACGATTTTGCCAGTCTATTTTAAAGTAGAGGTTGAAATGGGCACTGTGTTTGGTTGTGCTTCAGCCAAAACTCACGGAATGGGCTGAGAGAGAGATGGGAGGATTTGTGGAGGGATTTCAGGGATTTGCATAGAGAGGGAGATGAGACGGAGAGAGGGATTTCAGGGATTTGCATAGAGAGGGAGATGAGACGGAGAGAGGGATTTCAACGATTCGCCAATCCTTCCCTTTCACACACAAGCTCTGGAATCAGTATTCTTCCCTTCTTTTCTAACCCAGCGCATTTTCATTTGGTCTTCGTTATGGAGCCCTCCCTCTTTTCCCCAGCTCCTCTCACACTACCTCAAGCCAAAACCAAACCCAGCTCCAATCCTTCTTAGGCCACCTCCAACTCTTGTTCTCTCATCTTCTCTAAAGCATCCATCAGAACTGAAAGCATCAAATCGCAGTTCTTCGACACACACAAAGGTAAAACGCTGGAAAAAAAATCCCCATTTGTCCTGTCATTTTCATTTTCAGAAGGTATGTAGAGGGTTCCGTTTCTAACATCTTTGTGAGTTTTCAGGGGTGCAGATCCTGATTGACAAAGATGAACAGAAACGGATATAACAACAATGAGACCAAATGGGAGATCCAACGGAAAAAAAAAAAAACAAAAACAAAAAAACAGCAGCGGAGAAAGAGGCCTATAGATTCAAAAGACAAGGTATGAGCCCAGGTTGGAACTAAATTTTTCATGATGCTCTTTCCTTTTCTTCTCAGTGAAAACACATACTAAAGCAACAACGCTATGGTGGTGGGAAAAAACAATCTCAGGTGTGAATGGATGCGCGACACGAATTTCAACTAGACACAAAATTCATGTACAGAAACTGAAACATCTTTCCTCCTTCTCTTATGTCGCTCTTTTTTCACAAGCCAAAAATATTACATTACTAAACAGGACGAGAAACACCTTTCCTCTTCCCGTTATCAATGTTGTGAACAAACTTCTTGCCATTAAATGGCAAGAACATTGGTAGAGTACATGAAGTTTTGTTTACAGGAAAAAAAAAAAAAACACATTCAATGAAATATGAAAGATCATCAAAAACGAAAAAAAACAAAAAAAAAAAACATAAAGCAAAGATTTCATTCTTAATGATTAATATTTTTTTAGTCTAAATGTTCTAACTTTCTAATATCTTAAACAAATAAACAAATCAACCACACTCCTAATCATGATCCGTCGGTCTCTCATTTGTTTAAATCCCCGGCTAAATCAAAGAAATAATGAATTGAAAGACAAATATGAATAAAAACATTATACAAAACCAAGGTTCTAAAAATCGCTAGGCGCTAGTCGGGCGGCGGGCTGGGGCCTAGCGCATAGGCGAACTAGGCGAATTTAAGTAAATCAATCATATTTCGTGTAAATAAGTGTCTGCTTATACTTGAAATATATATAATTTCATCATAAACTACAAAATAGAATGCATATATATTATGAAGTATTGGAACATAATGAAAACATGTGAAATAAGGATATAATGTGTGTTCATTTAAGTATGCAACAAGTCTCTTACAATTTATTGGAAGAAAAAAAAACAAAATGCAAAATGAAAGTTATCTATTTTTTGTCTAACTAAGTTGCGACCTAGGTGAGTGTTTAGGCGGGTCTAGGCGGTCTAGGCGGGTGCCTAGGCGGTCTAGGCGGTGCCTCAACAGGTCTAGGTGGCCTTAGCATTAATCGGGACGGTGGCCAGCCGCCTAGCGCTTAGGCGGGGCCTAGGCGGCACTAGGCGGGGATTCTTAGAATAGTGCACAAAACACGCATCTCTTATTCTATCTTTATGAATAAAACATAAAATAAAAACATAAAACAAAATATCAGTTCCTTCTTACTTGCTTCATCAGAAACAAGTTAGTAGAGTGTTCATTTTATTTGCTAAAGGTTGATGTCACGTCCCGATCCCGACATACATCCAGGATCAACACATGCATCACCAAGTATCCGTATATCTAACATACCCCGTCTCTGGGATATGTACCAAGCACATTTAAGCCTCGAATTGCGTAGTGATTTTTCGTATACTTTATGGCTGCATCTAACCTCCTCATTAAACTACCTACGTACCCTCAATAGGGATCAAGCCATTCATAGTTCGTCATTTCACTACACTCGAATATTCATCACATAAATCGCTATGTCTCAACAATATACCACAATGCATATCAAGCAATATTTCAAAGAACAAACGACGAAGCACAATTATATTCTCTAGCCTTATTGATCAACAAGTCTAATCATAATGCCAACAATCACAACCAACATCATCAATAACACATACAATACACCGAAATGCAGGGCTAGAGCGACATAGTTCGGCCGAAGCCTACATCTCATAAGCTGTCTCAAATAAATCAAATCCAAGGAACCAATGAGTCAAATGGTGCGATTTCGGACCACTTAATGAAATCCATCAACATCGGGTTCCGGACTACTCAACGGAACCAAAACACCAAGTGGGATTCCAAACCACTCAATTGAATCCAAACCAGGGTACGATTTAGGACCACTCAACGGAATCGCAGAGTAGAAGGGATCCAAACCTCTCAACGGAATCCGAGTGGATACAATTCCATACCACTCAACGGAATCGCGAAGTACAATGCATATCGAACCACTCAATGAAATCCAAGCTGGATACGATTCTGGACCACTAAACGGAATAGCGGATCATGAGGGATTTCAGACCTTTCAATGGAATCCAGACGGAGCAGGGAACCGGACCACTCAACGGAACCCCAGCGGATATCCAATTCTGAATCACTCAACGAAACCAAGCGGAAGGCCAAGGAACATAGCAACGCTTGAAAAACAAGACATGAAACAAGTACTCAAAATACAAAAGCCCAACGAAACAAGAAATGGAACAAAGCACAAAGTACACAATTAGAACGGCTCAACGAAATGAGAAATGAAACAATGCTACAATATGTGAACAAGTCTCGAAGCAACAAACCCCATGGCACTGGGTTAACGGTCCACTACTAGCCCTGACATTTCATCACCTCATGCCAAGTATACAATCATAGCACATTTCAAGTATACACATCAAATCAATATCATAAATGTTTTCAATCCACAATCAAATCAAAAATCATAAACGTAGATCGATGGCAACAAAATAAAATAACAATTCAATATAAATCACCTATAATAACCAAGTATAACACAATATGGCGCCACTAGTACGTAAATCGAGACACTCGTCAAACGAGAAGGACACGTCATCACGCTGAGCCCGATAAGCTCCATGGAATCTCAGCGTCACTCTAAGATAACCGGCATGCTAGAAGAACTCAAGCTAGTTGACTAAAAAGCCAACCGTCGATCAAAGTCGATAGTATGGTCCACAACCCTATAAATCTAAACTGGAAGATCCGCTTATCGGATTTCTGATCCGTAACTTCCCAAAGTACACATTATGCTTCCAGAACAACATACTAAAATTTCATTACAATTCAACGGTTGGATCTCCGCCAATCACGAATTCAAGTGGCGATCGACGTTTTATTTTTATGAACTTATAAATCCAATTCGGGAAGATCCGTACGTTGGATTCCCAATCCATAAGTTTCTAATGTCCTCAAATATTACGTACTATAGCGTATTAAAGTTTGGTGACGATCCAACGGTCAGATCGTCGATTCAAATTTTGATCAAGTGATGTATCGTAATGAAACTAAGTTCAAACAATCAAACCACATCATACAGATATCAATTATGAAATCAGGGCAGCTAATTGAACTTTGAACGCGGGTGTCGGTCAGCCGTCCTGACTTGCCGGAAAATTCAACTATTTCCAAAAATTACCAAATTTTACAAAAATGTAGATCTATATTATTGGAGAAAGTTTCATGCCTGTGACATGCCAATTTGATCTGAAAAAGCCTCAATTCGCCACAAACCTGCCGGAACCCTAGAAATGGTGAGCTTTGATTCTTCCTCGTCATTGTTCCGCCGCCCCTAAAATTGATTGGGCTTTGTTCCAGGGCTCAAGGGAAGTCTAATAGTGGTGGAGATCGAATGAAATCATTTCAAAAAATGGTGGATTGAAGATAAAGATCCCTCGCACCCACCGGTGCGGGTTTCACCAAATTCAAACCAATTTTCAACAATTTTGGGGTGGAATGGGTAGACGTAAGGACTGGGTTCGAAGTATGGATCATTTTGGCACCGGTCCCATCGTCAACAGTGGTCAAAATCGGAAGATACGTCCGGGTCGGTCGAAAGGGGTCCGGGTTCCCCTCCTTCTCCCCTCCCTCATTTCCCCCCTTTCTTCTGTTTCTCATTGGTTCTTTTCCCCCATCCACTCCCTCTTTTCTCTCTTTTCTCTTCTTTTCTTTTTATCTCAGCCGTCCACGTGTTATCACAGATAATGGCTCCAGCAATCTGGAGCCTTCTAGATGAAGCCAAAATTACAAAAATAACCCTAACTTTAAACGTTAATAACTCTTTCGTTATAACTCTGTTTCAAGAACGGTTTGTGCCTACGTGTTCATGAGATTGTGCTCTATTCGAAAATATAAATTATGACCTCGAAAGGTCTCTGGATTTTAAATAATTAATTTCCAAACTCCAAACTTTGTAACTAGTTTAATTAAAATTTAAATTCAAATAAATTGATATCAATTCTCGAAAAATAATAAAAAATCTCAATAATACAAATACATAGATCATAACAATGAAATCCAGGAACGGAATTTCACAATTAAAGCCCAAAAGACCACATCAGTATAAATAGAGTTAAAATATGTTAAAAGGGCAGTCATCAATAGAGTACAAGGTGTTGAGAAAAGCGATGGAAGAGGATGAATAAGAGTAGAAAGAGGATGGCTAGGATTAAACATTAAAATAACTAGAACACGAGTGTGACTGAAGCGAAGTCCGCCATGTATTCTTAGAAGATATCTAAAATGGTAATTCCCTTATTTGAAAAGTGTGGACTATGTGTTTAAACATCTTGGATAAATGCTCAAAATAAAATCAAAAGTAGGGTTGTATAAACATAAATAAACACCCCATATCCTTTATATCTTCCATTTGACAAACACATTTAATTTGCTCCAATATCTCACACAATCAAAATGTTCAAATCAAATACAAACATTTTTCTTTTGTTAAGAGAAAGCGTTACTTTAACCTTATATAAGAAATAGAAAACAATAAGCACTTCAATCTTTGATTTGTTGAAACATATCATGCAAACGGAGCATTATTGCATCGAGGTATAAAAAAACATTGACTCGCATAATATCTTTTCTTTCACACCGTGTTCATACTTTTTGTGTTTTCGAGACCACAACATTTTTGTTGTGTGTTTACGAGACTAGAACGAACAATTTACTTGTAACTCCTAAAATGTCCACTCCAATTCTAACCTAACCAATCCGAAATGCCGAATTCAATCGCAGGCAGGCCACCAAACGTGCCCTAAAACAACTGAAGTTCAGTTCTCTCCCAATAATAAATCCGAGTTATATTGAGCTTACCTCTTATTGCAGGGGACTCATTGCTGCTTCCCAGATGCATATCATGAACAAACACTGTAACTAGGGGTGGAAAAAAATACCGAATATCCCAAAACAAACCGAAAAATTCCCGAAACCAAACCGAAAATCCCAAAACGTTCGGTACTCAATACCGAACCAAACCGAAATTTTCGGTACGGGAATTGGTTTCAAGTTTTTAGTTTTTCGGTATTCCCAAACCGAACCAAAATAAAAAAAATATATATATTATTTAATTTTTAAATATATATTTGAAATTGTAACAGCCGTTGGATTCGGTTGAGATTAAATCACAACCGTTCAATAGAAATCAAACCCTACACTTACACTTTGTCTCTCCCGTCTCTCTCGACACTTAGTTCTCACTCACTCTATCTCGCGGCTCACCTCAGACTCAAACCCTCACTTCACCACCCTCGTCGCCGATTTGTCTCTCCATTTTCGAATCCGGTCACACAAGTGACTCACCTGAGTCACATTTCTCTCGACTATCACCTCTCTGATCTCTCTCTCAGTCTCTCACGACTTCTCATCCCTCACAGAGTCACAGTGGAGGAGCCTTCCTTCATGATTGACGGCCACCGGCGCTGCTCTCATTCTCAGTCTCTCAGTTTCTCTTGATTCCAGTCATCTAGTGAACTGTGCAATTCTCCCCCAAATCAAGTAAAGTTCACAAGCTAATTTAGGGTTTGAATTTTAATTGAGGGTTGGAATTTGAGATTAGTTGTTTTGTTGTTATTTTTGACCAGGCAGAATTGTGAGTCTAGTAGAAAACGTCTCTAATCCAAACATGAAGGTTTCTTTCTCTACCTAACTCTCATCCTCTCCCTTTCTTCCCTCTCCCCCTCTATTTATCTCTTCCTTCTATGTTCTCGCTGTTTTCCAATCCTGTTTGCATTTTCTTTGCAGTTTAACATCGCCAACCCCACCACTGGGTGCCAGAAGAAGCTCGAAATCGATGATGACCACAAACTGTATGTCTTTTTCCATTTGGGTTTTCTTGAAATGCTATAAATTTTTCGACTTTGTGCAATTTCAGCCATGATTTAGTTCTTTGTAGCTCATGTTGTCCCTTTTAGTGTAGCTCCAATGCCTTGAGTATTTTCTTTGCATTTTTGAAAGTTGTTCGATATGTTTAATTGGATTGTTGAGTTGTTTTGTGTTTAGAGTTATTCTTGATTTTCATTTTGTATTTCAAATTTGTTGGTAAGATCAGTTTTTTTGTGAACGCTAAGCTCTTATGTTTTAAACTGTTGTTTGAATGTTAGCATTTTATGTCTGATCATTTACCAGAAACTATCTAAAATCTTGTAGTTGTTTAGATAGTTCATTGGGCAAAGAGTTTGATTTTATTTGCTTGTGTTATTGTGTAGGCTAGCCTTTTTTGACAAGAGAATCTCTCAGGAGGTTAGCGGAGATGCTCTTGGAGAGGTACTAAACTTGCCTTTCTTTTGTGTCTTTTTTTCTATTTTTCTTTTGGTTCCAAGTTTTTTATTGATTGTTATCTGTGAAACAGGAATTTAAGGGCTATGTTTTCAAGATCATGGGAGGTTGCGACAAGCAAGGTTTTCCCATAAAGCAGGAAGTGTTGACCCCTGGCCGTGTACGCCTCTTGCTCCACAGAGGTTGTTTTAAACTCATGCATTTATATCAGTATATTAGTTAGATATGAATAATATGAATTCTCTTTATGAATAGATGACTCCTTAATTGTGTTTCCTCTTTATGAATATATATGAAGTTAGTCCTATGCTTAAGGAGAAAAGAAAATTTTCGATTACATTTTGTACTGTCCTAGTCCTACTTTATTAATGGAATCCTTGTAACGGGAATACACGTCCTTTTCTTTTGATGTTGTTGGCTACCTTTTGTATATAAAGTTTCCAAATTGACACTAGGAGGTCTTTCACCAACAAGAAGGGAGCAACCACAACCATCAACAAGATCAAGGGGCCGAAGAGGCCAACAATCTTCATAAACTTTTAAGTTTTTCATTTTGCTTTTGGTTTGTAACGTAATTTATTTTGAAACTTTGGTTTGTAACTAATTTTTTTGCTTTTGGGTTTGTTACTTCATTTATTTTGAAACCTTAGCTTGTAATTAATTTTTTTGCTTTTGGATTTGTTAATTTATTTTTGTTGCATGCATGTGTAGTAGAATAGGCAGATCAGATTGGCTATTGTGAGTAGGGGATATATGCAATGATTTTGGTTTGATTTTATTTCTACAGAATAACTTGATCACTTCATTCATGCTTGGGAACTATGGATATGCAGAGTGGCTGCACACTGCACAGCAGCACAAGCAAGTTATTATAGCCCAAAAACTGAAAAACCCAAAAGCCCAAAATTATTTTGGGATTCCCGATTTGTCTCGAAATCCTGAAACTATTTCAGGATTCCCGAAATTTGGGATTCCCGAAAATTTGGTTTGGGATCGGTCTTGAAATTGGGAATCGGGACAACGTTTTTGGTTCGGTATCCTATACCGAACCAGCCCTAACTGTAACTACAAAACTATGAACAAGTAGAGACCAATACATTTGCACCTATTAATTAGAAATAGGGGCAAAATTTGAGGATTTCCGCACCTAATAGTTAGGAGTGGCAGATATTGAAATTACACCTAAAAAGAGTGTTGCTATTAATAAAAAGGGGCAAATAAGCAATTATTTTTGCCCCTAATAGTTTTGTTGCCACGTAGGCATGTCACATCCCGGCCCGGGGCGAATCACTTCTCTGGCCCGCTCCACCACCGTAGCATGATATTGTCCGCTTTGGGCTTACCATTCCCTCACGGTTTTGTTTCTGGGAACTCACGAGCAACTTCACAGTGGGTCACCCATCCTGGGAGTGCTCTGGCCCCCTTTTCGCTTATCTTCGGAGTTCCGATGGAACCCGAAGCCAGTGAGCTCCCAAAAGGCCTCGTGCTAGGTAGGGATGGGAATATACATTTAAGGATCACTCTCTTGGGCGATGTGGGATGTCACAATCCACCCCTCTTAGGGGTCCGACATCCTCGTCGGCACACACGCGGCCAGAGTTAGGCTCTGATACCAAATTGTCACATCCCGACCCGATCACTTCCCGAGCCCGCTCCACCACCGTAGCACGATATTGTCTACTTTGGGCTTACCATTCCCTCACGGTTTTGTTTTTGGGAACTCACGAGCAACTTCCCAGTGGGTCACCCATCATGGGAGTGCTCTGGCCCCCTTTTCGCTTAACTTCGGAGTTCCGATGGAACCCGAAGCCAGTGAGCTCCCAAAAGGCCTCGTGCTAGGTAGGGATGAGAATATACATTTAAGGGTCACTCCCTTGGGCAATGTGGGATGTCACAAGGCAAGTCTGACATGTAAACAATATTAGGTCTGGATGTTTAAAATATTAGGAGCGATTATTAAGGCCCCTACTTAATTATATATTTAGTGCATTTATATTTATTATTATTGCATTTTGGGAATTATATTAATTTAAAATGTTTTTTAAAGGTCAAATATGTTTACGATTATTTTTATTTTCCCCCACCACCATAGATGAAAAAATAAACTGTCAATAAAAAAATTAATATTAAAATGATTCATACTTCATGTACAAATGGTACAAGTATCATGAAGAAGTTTAAGCCTGTTAGATACAAATGGTAGTCTAAACAAAATTTATATGTCTAATCAATCTTCTGCATCTCAAACACCGAAATGATGAAAAGTTAAAAGCATGTGTCTTCCATGATCCATCCTGTAGATACACCATAGAAGGTAAAAACAAATTAGAGTAAAACTATTTTTAGAAAAAATAAGAACCAAAACAATCAAATTATGCAGAACTCACAACCATGAAAGGAAACGAACAAATTAAAACAATCAAATTATGTACCTATCGTTCACAAAACATCAAGAAAACAAAACCTGCAAAACAAACAAAAAATAAAACCTAAATTAAGCCAATAGGGGTTTATTGACACACCCCGACCCGAAAGTGGGGAAATTGCTGAGTATGTAAGTAAGTGTATCGTGAAGGCCAGCATGCCCTACTTTTGGGTCGGGGTGTGTCATTTATGATGTAATTTATCATTTTGATAACATACCTAATATTATACAAAAATAAAATAAAATAAATATGTATGAAAAACACACCTAACAAATTTCACTTCCAAATTTTCACACCCCATAGTCAAATTTGCCTGCAAAACAATAGTTTGAGAGAAAAAAACAACTTCAATCAAACTAAATAAGTTCAGTTTTTTTCTCCACTACAAACCTTTTTAAATCTCTCTTTCACTATATTAGACTCATCAAAGGGATTATTGAAAGGTAGAAAATTAAGAAAAATGGAGATGAAGAGAAAACAATATCAGATCTCAAACAAAAAGTGAAGAAGGAGGATAAAAATATGAAGGAACAAGAAAAATGGAGATGAGAAGAAGAAATATGAAGGTACAAGAAAAATGGAAATAAGAAGAAGAATATGAAGAAACAAGAAAAATGGAATGAGGTATGAAGAATCAACAAGAAAATGAAGATGAGGAGAAGAATAGGAAGGAACAAGAAAAATGGAGATGAGGAGTTTGTGCCGTGGAAGAAGATCAAGAGAGAAATATGGGGAATGTGCATGTTAGTTATCCTAGAATTAAGGTTTTGATAAATGTCTTATTTATTTGATTAATAATTAAGAAAAAAAAGTTAAATATAAGGAGATAAATGCTTCTAATGTAAATTATTAAATTAAAAAATAAATTAAGTTAAAAATATATATATTAGAGGCTCATTTATCCGCCACTAATAACTAAATTTTGTAGATGTGGTTTTTTTCGCCCCTAAAAGTAGTAACCCTAATAGGGGTATTTATTGTTTCGCCTCTATTACAATTAATAGAGACAAATCTATATTTTTGCCCCTAATAAAGATTAATATGGGCAAATCTTTATATCCGCCTCTAATCCACCGCCCCTAATAATCACTATTCTTGTAGTATATTGTGTATTAGATGCATAAAATTGCATCACATCATCAATTATTCATAAACCATAAGACCAAATAAACATAAAACAAAGACTTAGAACTACCAAAATGTTACATAGAAGAATTATAATGATACGATTTGAGCACAAGTCTACAAATTTGGCTTGAGTAAGGCTGATAAAAAGATCGTTCGACAGCAGATTCTAGAGGCAACCAGCGATAGCAATCGACGGGGCTGGAGCTGTAGAACCAATTTGGCTTTAGTAGACCGGCCGACCAACGAGATCGATAGGGGGCATATCTGAGTTTGTGGCTAGTTATCTATGTAAGTCTCGAACTGCACAAGTCTATGTAAGTCTCACTAACTTTCTCAGTGAAATATTGTTCGTGCTATATAATCATAATATATATATATATATATATATCAAAATCAACAAATTAAAATAGCCAAATAAAAAACAAATTATCAAACTCAACAAATCAATATAGCAAAAAAAAAAAAAAAAAACAAAAACAAAAACAAAAAAAAACCTAGCTAGATTGATGTTATAAGTAGCTAAATGATCATGTGAAGCAGAGAAGTTGTTCGTTGTTTGTTGGTGGACATGGAGATTAAGTCCAAGTAGTGCATGGCTTCACGAGGAAGTAGCCCTTCAAGAAGAAAATTGAACAGCGATGAGTGTGACTGTTGCATCACATCCAAACACTCGTCCAATAGTCTCTCCTGCTGCTCTTTGGTCAGCTCGGCTGCCTCCATGTATGGCAATACTTCTCTTTCCTCCTCCGTAAAGTGTTGTCTATAACGCTCCTACATATTAAGTCCAAAGAAAAAATATATTTAGTAATATTATTATGTGTAGAATACCATATCGTATGACTTAATACAACGCTAATCTCGTGTTTGTGCCCACTGTATAATATTCTCTCATCATCCAAAGTTCCAAACCTTTCATTTTTAGATCTCCTTACTAAAATTCGTCCAAATAAAAAATCATTTTATTTGATTGTTGTTATAAACATTTCATTGTGTTTTTAGCAACACTGCATGTCTATTTTTTCTTTGTCCCAATTTGATATTGAAACGCTTTTCTATATGGATAAAATTCTGTAAGAAAGATATGAAGATTCAAAATAATAAATAATTTGAATTATGAAAAAAGACTATGAAATGAATTTAAACACACATTTAATATTATATTAAATTACTAACTAGTTAGCACCGTATATAACACTAATAAAACACTAACAAGAAGCAGTTAACATGGATCACCTGTAGTGATTTGAGGCGCTTAGAAAAGTTGGAAAGAGCTTCTTTGTAGTCACGACTCCCAATGTCAAGAACCTCAATGGATTTGATGTCTTCTTTGATGCCGTTCATGATGGGTAGGTCCCTTGCGTGTTCCTCATTCGCAGCTTTACAGATCCCTGCATAATTATTTGGTTAGTTTACCACCATCTTAACTTTATTTAATAATAATTGTTTTAAAAAATTGTTATTGGCACTTCAAAATTTTCATTTTGTACTCAAAATTTTCTATAATCAGAAAGAAATATATGCTTGTCAGTAATGTAGAATAAGATTTTTAGAATGTTAATAACAGTTTCCTTATTTTAACTCAACATTTTAGCTAAGTAATGACATTTGCTGGGTTTTTAAAATAATTTATTATTATGCCACGTAGTATTACGGTCTAACATTATTTCTCTTCATTTATAAATAAAAAATTTCATATTCAAATTTTGAAAATGATGAGTTCGGTGTCAATTTATTCTTTTTCCCCTTATCTCATTAGACAATATGGCGTATGTGTGAAAAATCTTTCCATATTCACTTACATATATAATCTTATGGTTTTTTACTCCATCAAAATTATATTCATGGAAAATTCTTACAAATGACAAGAAATTTAGGTGCCGGAAAATATTTATAGAAGATTCCTACATATACCTTTATTTTTGCAATCCTAAAAATATACATACCAAAAAAAAAGTAAAAGTTTAATTGGTAAATATTCTTCTGGAAAAAGGAAAAAAAGATGTGACCTGGATCACAGTAGTTGAAGATGGGGAAGAGGAGTCTCTCCTCCATCTGAGCGTGTTCCAACATCAGCTCTAAAAGCTGCGAGTAGTTCCTCCCCAGCTTCCTTACCTCCATCCGAGCACTCCCCACCGTCGGATCAACCACCCCTCCTCTTCCTTTACCCGGACGCTTCAACAGATCCATAACCCACCTCACCAACCTCTCCAAGTGCCACGCCAGGCTCCTGTGTTGCAGCTCAGTCAGCTTCACAACCGCCGCCACCAGCGACGTCGTTTGGGTATCAGACGACGACCCCGTTTGAAGAAGAAGCGGCGGATGAGGGAATCTGGCCTCTATCAACTGCAGCAGAGTATTGGGTGGCTCTGAAACCCTCTCAGCTGGCTCCGACGATGACCCGCCCTCCTCCACCTCCATCGCCACCACCAAGTTTCTATAATCTTCGTCATTGTCGTCGTTGTCGTCATTAGATCTGGCTACCACCACGCAGCGAAGTGAGACAGCCGCCGCCTTGTATTTGAGGGCAAATCGGATGTAGTTTGTGCTGCTGGGAGAGCCGTACAGTCGGACTGTTGTCGTCGGCTGTTTTTGCGGTACTATCTCTGCCGTCGATTTCTTCCGCTTCCCGAAACAGATCCCCATTAGTTATAATTCAAAGATATACATATATCATCGGTAGCGGCCGGTAGCTATTATATATGAAAAACTTGGAAAATTAAGGCCGTTAGATTCTTTCATCATGTATATTACTATATAGAGTAGCAGTGGTTGTGGTGGTTGATTTCTCTTTACATGGGAACTTTGCTTGCATTGCAAGGGAATGGATGGAAAGAGGAACAAGATATGATGAAAAAGTAGAGAGAGAGAGAGACAGCGTCAAGCCAAGTATGATACGAACTAAGACTATAATGAAAGTTAGTAGCAAAGTGCGTCAACCAAACTTCTTCTTTTGTCCAATAAAATAAATAAATAAAGAGTTTTTATTATAAATGGTCTTTGAAATTAAGGCACCTAGTCATTTAAATTGAAAATCGATCAAAATAATTTCTGAAAATAGGTGTCACAAATTAATATAGTCCTATAAGCAGAGATGACAAATCAACTCATTGAGTTGTTAAAATTTCATCTGACAGCATCATCACCACTACCAATCTCACCTTTATATTTAGTGATATCAAATTAAAGTGTCTTAACAATTACCCATTAGCAATCCAAAAGGTTGATTAGTCACCCAACAACTAAAATAAAATGGTAATTGTCTTGATGATTAGAATCTTCTTTTTCAACCTACTGTGTTCCAGTTCAAACTCGTCGCCCTCTCATTAGTGTAGTTTAAAGTAAAACTATCGTTTTTATTTAGAAAAACAAGTAACAATCTGTAACACCAATATTTGAAAAGTTAATCTCTTTCACCAATGATCAACTCATGCAAATTCTCTACCCATCTTATACAAAAATTGATAAAATTAGAGAAATAAAAATATCAGATTTTGTTGAGTGGTCCGAAATCGCATCATTTGATTCATTGGTTCCTTGGATTGAATTATTTGAGATAGCTTTAGAGATGTAGGCTTCAGCCGAACTGTGTCACTCTAGCCCTACTTTTCAATGTATTTTATGAACTATTGATTGTGATCTTTGTGGTTTGTTTTAGAAAAGTCGATGGATGTGTGTGTCTCCTTTGGGATTTTCAGTGGCTTGATTATGATTTCATAAAGTACTGAGTTTATATTTTATGTTTATAAACTGTGATCGATGGATACGTTTTTATATTATCACATACATTGCATTATTGACAATCACACGAGCTTCACGGCTTATTCGGGTTGTTGATTTGCCCGGTGCACCGTTCCCACAGTGTATGGGCAATTATGCAGGTTTAGTTGATACGTGGAGCCTTTGGGGTAGCATATTGTTGCCAGAGAATTGGGAGTGTTAGGTTACCTCGACTTTCTTTTGGGAGCCTATGGACGTTGTCCCTAGTAAGAGTTATCTTTATTGCATAGTTGCTGTAAATATTGTTAATTTCATTTTAGTATTTCGGTTGTATTTCCTGGCATCCCCCTATAGTCTACCATTGCGCGTCGATTCTGGACGTATTTAGAGATCGGGATGTGACAAAAGGTACTCGAGGCCCATGATATGTCCTATCAGTTGGCCATACTCGGCCTAATGGCAGCAGGAAGTTGACTCTTTGGAGCCTCCCCTTGGGTGTTTAGTGGGCCTGCGCTCATGCCCACAGTGACCTTTAGGACCACTAGCTAGCAAGATTGTGGAGACTGGTCTACACCATCACTAGTAGATCGTACAGGTCTACCTAGTATGGCCCGAAACCTCCCTTCCCAATTGCTTGTTATGGTTCAAATCTATAAATAGCAAAGTCAAATAAGGAAAATGGTAATTGCCACTTACTTCTTAGAACTCTCTCAAGTCCAAAGTTTGTCTATTTCTGACTTAAGCATGAGTGATCATTTGACGAACATTTTCTCCTTCTTTTTTGAGCATCTGTCAGTTAATCTAACGATATTTTTTATTTAATTGGTAGAATTTCGTTAATTCAACCATGTATGAAATTTGCATCCATGATTGTGCGTTCCCCTTTGATCTCTACCTTTTTTTTTTTTTTTTTTTACTTCTTTCATCTCTACTCTCACTATTGAACCTTTAGATTTGGATCGATAAATCCGCGCTATGTCATTGTTTTGTTGATAAAATCATCATTAAGACATCACTTCTCATGATTCGTGTAGTTTCCTGTACCATAGCGGGTCAGTTCAACCCCCTCGTACCGCACCAAACTCCTCTTATAAACTCAGGTTCGTCTTGAACCGACCCAAGTCGCACTGTTATTTGGACTACTGCGGAAAGCCCAAGAGTGAGTAACATCTAGGTTTAAAAATAAAAGTAAAAAATGAAAGAAAGAAAGAGAAACTCTGGTGTTTTATTTTATTTTATTTTTGTCGTAGAAGTAGAAGCTCTGTGGGCTCTCGCAATTTGTTGCAGTATCTCAGTCAAGCGTGACGATGCATTGGAATTGGGGTCCCAAGGTTTCTTCCAGAAACTGCGGTGCTATTTGATGAACTGGGTTCCAAGCTTCTTCTCTCCCCCCAAAACAACCCGTCTAATTTGCCGCGGTCTTCACGCGAGTAAGCAATTCTCACCCCCAAACTCCGACAACATTGTTTTCAAAGCAATTTGTGTTCATCTTCGACAGAGGAGATGGAAGTTCTTAGACCAGACATCCCCCACTCTAATCAGTTCATTAGTCAGCCGTGTTGTTCGCGAGTTTCGGAACTCGCCGCAGTTGGCTTTAGAGTTTTACAACTGGGTTCGTACGAACCAGAGTTGTTGTCCTCAATTTTGGAATCTTCTTGAACTTTAATTCATGTTTTGATCGAGTCTAGGAGTTACGATGATGCCTTGTCTCTTATAGAGAGTCTAATGGGGGAAGAGGCTTTGCCCCCATTGGTTGTTTTGGAGGGGTTGTTTACTAGTTATGGTGAAGGTTGTGGTCGTTCAAGCCCTGCAGTGTTTGATGCACTTGTGAGGGCTTGTACTCGATTCGGGGCCACGGATGGTGCTTATGACGTGATCAAGAAGCTGAGATTGGATTGGGTTTTGATTCACGCTTGGAATAACTTTCTTAATCATTTAATTAAGTTGAATGAGATTGATAGGTTTTGGATGATGTATAAGGAATGCTTTCATATGGGTATGTTGAAGATGTTAATACTTTCAATTTGGTTATTTATGCTCTTTGTAAGGAGTGCAAGTTACTAGAAGCAATGTCGGAATATTATCAGATGTTGAAGAGTGGAATTTGGCCTAGTGTTGTTACTTTTAACATGATTTTAAATGGTCCTGGAGCATGCAGGATGGGTGATATGGAACTTTGCCTTGAAGGGGTTTGGCCCCTAATCCTTGGAGTTGGCACTTCGATTGTGCGATGGAATGGTGGAAAGGGGTTTGGCCCCTAATCCTGTTGTTTACAATTCAATCATCCATCGGTTTCACATGGAAGGAGATACCGAGGAAGCTTTTTCCTTATTGTCTGCTCTGACATGATTGATAGGCATATATGCCCTGATCAGTTCACCTACTCAATCCTCATCAAGGGGCTCTCTAGAAGTGGGCTTGTGATGGATATAGTTGGACGTCATAACCACATCGTTGACAAGAACCTCATCAAGGATGTTTTCTCCCACAGTATCCTGATCGAAGGGGGCAAAGCCAAATAGTTTGGAAGTCAGTGCCTGGCAGGAGGCGCTTAACATAGTCATGAGAGCATGCACCCCAACCACCACCTAAAAATAGTGGTCAAGAAGACCACTTTACCTATGGATTGTGATGATGACATGATGCGTATCCTAGCCCAAAGTCCCACAACTTCAGCTTTCCCATTGTTCATCAACCCGACTTCTTTTCATAGGGTACGGCAATACATGACCTATACCATTCAACTAGGGTGGTGATTGCGAAAAAATCGAATGAAGGGGATGCGGCAGTGTTAGTAAACCTGTATGCTGGATGGGTTCCTATTGAGAAAATTCTAATTGTAAATAACTACAAGTCTGCTGAACTCGGCAAGATGTATACAAATGCATTTCTGGCCCTAAAGCTCATGTTCATGAACATCGTGGAGAGATTATGTGATGCAGAAAAAGCTGATTTTGATGAGGTGAAACGCATCATGACTACTAATGACAGAATTTCTAATAGATACATGGATCCAAGTTTTGGGATTGGAGGACCAGGCCTACTCAAGGACACTAAATACTCTTCACGTACTTAGTGTCCTTGAGTAGGCTAGGCCTTGAGTAGGGACTTACACGCATCATGACGCTACACAAGTCTGATGACGTAAGCGTGTGTAACTCCCTACAACTAAGAAGCTGCTGCAAGTATTTAGTGTCTTTGAGTAGGCTTGGTCCTCCAATCCCAAAGCTTGGATCCATGTATCTATTAGAAATTCTGTCATCAGTAGCCATGATGCATTTCACGTCGTCAAAATCAGTTTTTTCTGCATCACATAATCTCTCCACGGTGTTCATGAACATGAGCTTCAGGGTTAGAAATGCATTTGTATCATCTTGCCGAGTTCAGCAAACTAGTAGTTATTTACAATTAGAATTTTCTCAATAAGAAATACAGGTTTACTAACATTGCCGCATCCCCTTCATTCGATTTTTTCGCAATTACCACCCTACTTGGATGGTATAGGTCATGGATTGATGTACCCTGTGAAAAGAAGTCGGGGTTGACGAACACTGGGAAAGCTGAAGTTGTGGGACTTTGGGCTAGTATACGCATCGTGTCATCATCACAATCCATAGGTAAAGTGATCTTCTCATCCATAGGTAAAGTGATCTTCTCGACCACTATGGGTGGTGGTTGGGGTGCATGCTCTCACGACTATGTTAAGCGCCACGCACTGACTTCCAAACTATTTGGCTTTGCCCCCTTCGCCTTGCAAGGTGCATTGACAACAATAAAGATTATGGATGATGCATTGATGGCTTCGTTGAAATGCAGATTTATACCGCTAACTTGATGAAGCAAAGGTCCAAATTCAGGCTCAGAGAAGATTACGTACGTCACCCCTCTTGTCGGTATCAACAATCGTAATGGATTATGTATAACCAAAACCGCCATACTAAAAACACCAGCGCATCCGGCGCCCAAACAACATATAGGTAGAATCTGAACGCACACATGAAAGATCATTTTTGTTGGTAGGGTGTTACAATATTCAAATTTAAAGCTAGCTGTTATATACATATATATATATATGTGTTATATATATATATATATATATATATGTGTGTGTAAAAAAAAAAATATATATATATATATATTCTCTTATAAAAAATTATAAATATGAAAACGACCAAAAAAATTATAATATAGAAAAAAATAGTGGAGATCACCTGATCAATCGGGTCGGCGGTCGATTGCACATCCAATTGCGTAGCTCCTCCACTTGCCGGGTCGGCGTTGGCGTTCGTTACTTGACCAGTAGTCATGAGACTTAAATAAACAAACATTATGTAAATCAGAAGGAAATATAAGTAGACGCAATAAGATATCAAGAACTTAAAAATTGATGAATCCTACACGTCGGGTCAGAAGCAAATTTAAAGAAGGCGAAACAAAACTACCAAGAAACCCAGACACGCAATCAATCAACTGAACAACACAAAAATCAAGAAATAAACTTTAAAAAAATGATGAATCCTACCCATCGGGGTGAGAAGCAACTATAAAGAAGCCGAAATTAGATTACCAAGAAACTCAGCTACACAATCAAGCAATCAACAGAACAACACGAATGGATATCGGAATCAAGAAATCAACCTTAAAAATCCTACACATCGGGTTAGAATCAAATATAAAGAAGCCGAAATACAATTACCAAGAAACCCAGATACACAATCAAGCAATCAATTGAACAACACAATCAAGAAATCAACTTTTAAAAAAATGATGAATCCTATACGTCGGCTTAGTGCAAATCACAAATTCAATAGTGGGACTAGCAGATTTGAAGATGAAACAACTTACTGTAACTTTTAACCGGATAGTTGGAGAGCAGAAATTAAGAGTATGTTTGGTATTCTATTTGAAAATTTTTATCATTTTTCAAAACATTTTTTAAGAACATTTTTTGAAAATAATTTTCTTTAACACTCAAAAACTTGATTGATTTGTGATTTAAATTTTTTAAATCTCACGACTTAAACTAAACAAAGAGATTTAAAAAGAGGGGTCGCAGGAGAGGTAGAAAGAGAAGAGATGATGAAATAAAGTAAGAGATGATTGAAGGAAAGAGAAAGAAGAGAGGGGATCAGACAAAGTAGAGAAAAAAATGTGTGAGAAAGAACCGAAAGAATGAAGATGGTGAATTGGAGGAGAGACGAGAAAAGTAAAAAAAATAAGGGAGAGAAAGAAGAAAAGAGAGAGATACATTTGGAGTGAGATAAAGAAATAAGTAAGTTTAAATTTGAAAACTCAATTTTTTATGTTTTTAGAGAATAAACTATATTTTTGAGTTAGTTTTGTGTTCAATTTTTGAAAATAATTTTACCAAAAAAGTTTTTAAGGTCTAAAACTTGAAAATTATTTTTGAATTTGAAAAATTGAATTCAAGTAGAGTACCAAACAGATTCTAAGCAATTAAGAGAGAACCCGAGAAGCACAATTGCGAATCGAAGAGAACAAAGTCGTACCGACTCCTTTGCCAAAAGAATGTTTATCACCCAAGCAGAAGAAGGTCTCACTGTAACGTTTTAATCCAACCGTTGAAGAGCAGAATCAATCGAGATAGAACCTGAGAAGCACAGTCTTGAATGCAGCAGATCAAAATCGTATCGAAAAACCTTCGCGAGAAGAACCATTTATCACCCACAACTGAAGGTCAAAGCATCGATCTTCGGGCATTCACTTCAAAACTGAAAAAAAAGCTTTCCTCTTTTCTCTCCCTGTGAGAGTTCTTCCCTATGCTTGAGGGTGCTTCTCACCAATCTGTGTGAGTAATTTCCCGATCGGTCTTTCGTTTGTTGTCGTCGATCCTGGTTGCGGCTGAGATCGGTGGATGGTCTTTTGTTTTTGTCTTTTCTTTCTTCTCCCCTTACATCTGCTGATGGTTCTTCCAATTATCATCTTTAGCCTCTCCAATTCCTCAACCCCGTGTGTATCCCTTTTCACAGCCCTTCCTTGCTTTGATTTTCAGCCATGTTTTCTGTTGAGTTCGTGTGTAGAGTTCCGATGTTTTATCTAGCTTGGGTGTTTCCCACACCACCACGTTCTCCTATTGTCTGTCGTTTCCGGCGATGTTGCTCGGGTAATTTCCTGGAGCTTATTTCTGATGGTTGGCTTCTCTCTCGCCGACTATCTCTTGTTGATGGTTGTACTTATGTGGCGTCTGTGGAGGTGATGATCGGCGGTGGACGAAGAATCGGATGGCTGGCTGATTCTCGGATTGGCGGTGGAGAGCACAGTGGATGGTTTTCGAAAGTTCTGTTGTGTTTGGGCTTTACTGTTGTTGGGCTCATTTTCTGTGTTTTCTTTGTTTTTAGGTCCGTTCTTTGTTTGTTTATAGGAATAAATTGGGTCTTTGTTTGTTTTGTAAGTGTGTGTTTGTTTTAATAATAGTTCCTCGATGACAATCCTTATGGATCCCACAATCAAAATAAAAAAAAGCATCGATCTTCAACGGTGATTTTTTTCATTTAGCCATCGATCTATTTTATGAAATGTGATTTAACTTGTGCATTGGAAATATTTGTGAAATATAATTTGAAATGCATGTTGAATTGTTTGTGAAATGCAAGGGCTAGTAGCAGACCTTAACCCATTGTCCCATTGTAATGGGGATTTGTTTCTTTGATATTGTTTCATTTCTCATTTCGTTGATCCGTTCTAATTTTAGTTATCGTGCTTTGTTTCATTTCGTTGAGCCTTTGTAAATTGAGTAACTTGATTCATGTCTTGTTTCTTCGAGCCGTTGATATATTTCTTGGACTTCCGCTCAATTTCAATGAGGGGCTTGAAACTGAGTTTGTTGGGGTTCCGTTGAGTAGTTGGGTTCCTTGCTCCGTTTGGATTCCATTGAGTGGTTCGAAATCTTTAGTACTCTGCGATTTCGTTGAGTGGTCCGGAATCGTATCCTGTTTTGAATGTCGTTGAGTGGTCTGAAATCCCTTATATTCCCAATTTCATTGAGTGGTCCGAAATCCCTTGTACTCCTCGATTCCTTTGAGTGGTCTGAAATCCCACTTTGTATTTTGGTTCCGTTGAGTGGTCCGGAATACGATATTGTTGTAGATTGGATTAATGAATCTGTTGATTCTCACCTTGCGTTAATAAAAATCATCGCGCCACTCTATTTTATGCTACAAACTCTCCTTCCCTCTCTATATTGGAAAAGGATCCTTGTCGGATCATTTTCCTAGGGATCCTGTGATCGTTAACGTTCATCGTATATTGTGCGGTCAGAAATCATTTCAAAATTTAAAATTTAAAATTAAATATAAATAGTACCTAACGAAAATTGACTGTACGATATACGATGATCGGTCACAATCACGGGATCCTTATGACCCTTAGGAAATCATTATAAAAACTAGTTCACATTTCATCAATGAAATTTTGATATATAAAGTTAATTCCCATTCTCTTCCTCCAATCCCACCCGGTCAAGAAATGTCATTCCTCCAAAATTTTGGAATGGCATTCCTTTTTTTGGTAGTGTCATTTTCACTTTCTTTTTCTTTTGGGGCGACGGATTTTATTGCGGTGGAAGCAACGGCGACGGCAACGGTGGTCTTTTGGATGCTGAAGATTAGGGTTTTTGTTGTTTTTCTGCTTTTACTGCCTACAAGCCTAATGATGTATGGGCCTTCCTTTGTGTTTTGGGTTGGTGAGCTACTTGGCTTGGGTCTGTTTTATTTTTTATGTTCTGCTTTGTTTTATGTAAGGCTTTGTGTTTTGCTTGGACTTAGGCCCATCTTTCACAAATTGTATTTTCTTTTACATTAATGGAATGTTTCTTTGCCAAAAAAAAAAGATGATAAAAAATTAATAAGAGTGTGTAGGAAGTAAAATAAGTATGTGAATAATACTATCCTCCCTTTTTTATATGGGCGCCATACAAATTTTTAGTTCTTATTTCAATTTTATTTCAAATAACTACCTAATGTTTTAAAATTTGACATTCGTTAGGACCCGTGTTTGATGACCTAAATCCTACACACTAAAGGAAAATATTGTAATGATAAGCGTTTGATGACTTTCCAGTACATTGTTAGTTTATTTCCACTTAACCCTTCGGAAAATGCTAGGAAGACATGTTTTTTAGATCATAGTTTGTAGAAACATGATGTGATAATTGATGGTTGAAATGAATTATCTCTCTAGCATTACACTAACCGTTGTTGTTGTTATTATTATTATTATCATTATTATAGAAACTTGGTAGTCCAAACATTTCATTTCTCTTTGGACTGTGGTGGAAAGTCTACCTGTGAAACCACCAATTCCTCTGGTTCTATTCTATGAGTATGGAAGGAGATATCTTAAATTCACTTGAAATTGCTTTATGAGTAACACGAGGATACCCTCCAGCATTCAATCCCATCCTTAAAATAACTATTAAGCTACATTTTGACCGTTATATCATGTGATTTAAAAAATTCGGGTCAAATAAATAATCTTTCTAACATCACTCTAACCGTTATTATTTATTATTATTATTATTATTATTATTACTATTACTACTATTATTATTATTATTATAGAAACTGTTATTAATACTCCAAAAATCTTATTTTGTACTCTTCACAAATGTATTTTTCTTTTTAAATGTAAAAAGTTTAGAATACAAAATAAGAATTTTGAAGTGTCAATAACAATTCCGTAACAGAAAGTCTCCCATGAAAGCATCAATTCCTCTGGTTCTATTCTATGAGTATGGAAGGAGATATCTTAAATTCACTTGAAATTGCTTTATGAGTAACACGAGGATACCCTCCAGCATTCAATCCCACTCTTAAAATAACTATTAAGCTACATTTTAACCTCTATATCATGTGATTAACAAAATACGAGTCAAATAAATAATTTCTCTAGCATCACTTTAACTTTAATTATTATTATTATTATTATTATTATTATTATGAAAACTGTTATTAACACTTTAAAAATCTCATTTTATACTTCTCACAAGTGTATTTTTATTTTTAAATGTAAAAAGTTTAGAATACAAAATAATAATTTTGAAATGCCAATAACAATTCCGTAACAGAAAGTCTCCCGTGAAACCATCAATTCCTCTAGTTCTATTCTATGAGTATGGATGGAGATATCTTAAATTCACTTGAAATTGCTTTATGAGTAACACGAGGATACCCTCCAGCATCCAATCCCACCCTTAAAATAACTATTAAGCTACATTTTGACGGTCCGGCGAGGATCCTTTTCCTATGGATTTTAGGATCCTGCGATCTTGATCGTTCATCATATATCGTGTGATCAGTTTTTGTTAGGTACTATTTATATTTAATTTTAAATTTTAAATTTTGAAATGATTTATGATTGCACGATGTACGATGAACGGTCACGATCACGGGATTCCTAAAATCCAAAGGAAAATGATCCGACGATGATCCTTTTCCCATTTTGACCGCTATATCATGTGATTAACAAAATACGGGTCAAAAAAATAATCTCACCATCATCATTTTAATCGTAATTATTATTATTATTATGGAAATTGTTATAAACACTCTAAAAATTTTATTTTTTTACTTCTCACAAATGTATTTTTTTTTCTGTATGTAAAAAATTTAGAATACAAAATGAAAATTTTGAAATGTCAATAACAATTCCGTAACAGAAAGTCTTCCGTGAAACCATCAATTCCTCTAGTTCTATTCTTTGAGTATGGAAGGAGGAGTCTTAAATTCACTTTGAAATTGCTTTTACGAGTAACACGAGGATACCCTCCAGCATCCAATCCCACCCTTATTTATACTATATTTCTCCAGTCGAGATATGATCTGCAAAACAAGATCTGCCCTTGGCCTCTCTGAGGACTTCCATCAAGCACCTGGCAGGCAAATTTGGAGGACTCAGTAGTGGAGCAAAGATGGGTGTTGGTCTATCGGTTCGGATAGGGTTGAAGGCAGCAGTATTGTTCGCGTTGTTTGCATGCCTCAAAAGCTCTGGTTTCACAGTGCTTTCCATACCATTTTTGTATGCCTCCTTGGTTTTAGCTTTGGTTTCACTTGCTGCTCATCCATTGATAGACCTTCCCATGCTGTTGGGGAAGAACCCAGATGGGAGTTTCCCCACTTGGTCGATTATAATGTTCAGCCCCTATTTGTATTTCGTCCGCTTCTTCTCGGCATTGCGGAGGTTGCATAGTAGGGAGGCTCCTTACACTGAAATCTCCGAGGGTTTGTTCGTTGGCGGGTGGCCTTCTTCGCCGGATAAACTGCCACCAGGTGACCCTGCCATTGTTGATTGCACTTGTGAATTGCCAAGGAAGTGTGAGGTTACAGGGCATTCTTATTTGTGTGTGCCAACATGGGACACGAGGGCTCCTCCGCCGGCTGCCATTGAATCTGCTGTCAAGTGGGCTTGCCCAAAAAGGGCTCAGAATAAGCCTGTTTTCGTCCACTGCGCCTACGGAATGCTGCTCAAATTTTGATTAATTTTTCATGTTGGTAGTGAGATAGATTCACTTGTTTTTGCGATGCTTATAATGTGTGTGTGTATATTTGTGAATTGTTCTGCAATGCAACATGTCTGATGGTATTAGCTCTTAGATATCTATATAGGTGAGTAAAGTGAGGGGTAGTTATGGTGCAATGCAGATAAGATTGCCTTAAGGTTAAGCCCTATGGAGGAGGTACTTCTTGATCAACCACTGCTCTGCTCAGGCGCATCCTCCGGTTTGATAAGAAACGGGGTATCGTTCCTGCAGAATGGTAATTGGTAAACAATGGATGATAAGAAACGGGGTAGCGTTTCACAGTGCTTTCGATACCAATTACCACTCGGCACTTTCTCGCTTATAACTCATCTATGCTTTTTTAAATACATTTAAAGGTTCACACAAAAGAGAACGAAAATAATTAAAAAAGCGTAGATGAGTTATAAGCGCAGCGCAACAAGAGGGCGAAATGATTCGATTAGCTTTGGGCTCTTCAAAACATTTTTGAAACGCTCCATACTCTGCATAATTAATGTCCAAACTCGTTTATTGTTTAGGTTCGAAACTATTTATACTGTCTTATTTTTAAGCTAGATATGATCTTGTCCAGTCATTTCTTATGGAGGAACAATGCTGTCATTGCTGTTGGTTTTCAGAAATACAAGTCACACACAGTTACAAAATTTAAGTTTGCATTTACGCGTGTAATTCTGAGCATGATCCTGGATAAACCCTGATGTTATGTGCGGAATTATTCAAACTTTTAGCCTCTAGATTCATAGCTTTTCGTTGAGAGAATTTGATGAGGACATTGCTGAAAAACCATTTACGGTTTACCAAGTAAAGAGATGGAAGAAAAGATGATCTCATTAACATATCTTTGTGGTTGGATTACCTTCCTGTGTTGTTTGTTTGTTTCCTGAGGTTTTTAGTTTCCCTGTTTTAGTTAGGATTTGTGAGATCCACATCACTCAGGGGAGTGGATCCTGTGAGCCTTATATGTATATTCCCACCTCTAAATAGCGCGAGGCCTTTTGGGAGCTCACTGGCTTCGGGTTCCATTGGAACTCCGACGTTAAGCGAGTAGCGCGCAAAAGCACTCTCATGATGGGTGACCCACTGGGAAGTTCTCGTATGAGTTCCCAGAAACAAAATCGTGAGGGCGTGGTCGGGGCCCAAAGCTGACAATATCGTGCTACGGTGGAGGCGTGCCCAGGTTGTGGTCGGGGCCCGGGCTGGGATGTGACAATTTGGTATCAGAGCCTAACCTTGGCCGTGTGTGTGCCGACGAGGACGTCAGGCCCCTAAGGGGGGGTGGATTGTGAGATCCCACATCACCCAAGGGAGTGGATCCTGTGAGCCTTATATGTATATTCCCACCTCCAAATAGCGCGAGGCCTTTTGGGAGCTCACTGACTTTGGGTTTCATTGGAACTCCGAAGTTAAGCGAGTAGCGCACAAGAGCACTCCCATGATGGGTGACCCATTGGGAAGTTCTCGTCTGAGTTCCCAGAAACAAAACAGCGAGGGCATGGTCGGGGCCCAAAGCGGACAATATCGTGCTACGGTGGAGGCGTGCCCGGGTTGTGGTCGGGGCCCGGGCCGGGATGTGACAGGATTTAACTTGGTTTTCTATATTATTAGGATTGACTCCAATTTTCCCATGTCTAGTTGGATTGATGAATAAAGTTTTCTGCATTAAATTTCCTGCCATAGGAGGTTTCGGGTGATAAAGGGCTCGTCCCTAAATATTTTTCGTAACAAATTTGCGCTGTGTTTTTTTCATAGTAATGATATTTGATTGCAGAACTATTTGGATGGGTGTAGATATTGAGTTGTAACGAGAAATTGTTTTGTAATTTTCTTTTATAGGTCATGGGAGAAGTGTAGCTGTCATGTGTGCACTACTAGTTGCTCTTGGGGTGGCAGAGGACTGGAAAAATGCTGAGAAACTAATTCGAGAGAAACGTCCTTACATTAGGATGAATGCTCTACACCACAGGGCTCTGGAAGAGTGGTCAAAACGTCGGTTATCTCCTTCTAAGAAGAATTGATAAACCAAAGTAATAGTTTCTTGTGGTGCCAGTCGAACTGTTGACCCGGTGAACCTCATGTGGAACACGAAGCCACCAGGCTACAAAGAGATCGGCAACAGCCATGTTTTCTGATGCTACTGTGAAGTCGTGAAACGTCAATATTTCTTGAATGACTTAAATGTGTGTAATTATGCTTGAACATTTTCTTAATTTGTAAGAAGATTTATAATTTTCGACATATTAAATTAATGCAATGATTGTAAGATACATGCTCAACCCCCTGAGTTTTTAAGTGAATTTTCCAATGGCCCTACCGGCTGTTCTTCCTCTCTTGGTATTTTGTTCCTTCTTTTATCTCCACTCTCCCTTCTTGAACATTTAACATCCCAAATTTGTTGCTGCAATAGGTTGGGAAACCACAGGCAATTTTCGTTTTACTACCTTGAAGTTTTTCTAATTTTCAGCTTTTAGTATTCAGAGTTCTTTTGTCTCACTGTTGTATTCAAACATTGATTTTTCCATCACTTCCACACCTCTATTAGAATAAATGAGGTAATTGAAGCAATGATCCTTGAACTTTAGCTTAATTGGAGCGTACCTAAACTAAAAAATATGTGAGTATTGGTCTCTGAACTCGTTATAATGAGGAGCAATGGTCATTTTGACCAACTCCGTTTAGAACTTCTATCCATTTTTTGTCTCTTTAAATCCTTTATTTTTTATGGAAGTTCTAACGGAATTGGCCAAAATGACCATTGCTCCACATTACACCGAAATTTTCTTTTGGTCAATCACATTATAATAAGTTTAGGGATCAATACTCACAAATTTTTTATTCAAAAGTCAAAACTCCAATTCGGTCAAAGTTAAAAAGCTAATGCTCAATTTTATGAGAATAAGTTTGAAAAGATGAAAACCGCCCTAATGGATTAAACGGGATTCTTAGATCGTAACTGATTCTTTCATATTTTCCATGTTTCATGGCATTTTTGGACAATACTCGTCCATACGAACGCGTGGGCAATCGGAGTCAAATTGGGAGGTATAGCGAAGAATTTACGTACCTTTAAACTTCAAGGGCATTTTGGTAATTTGCCCATTTGGAACACATGTTACATTGGACTGTGTGCCACGTGGGACCACAGACCGTTTCCCACTTCTCTGGATTTCTCTAGGCTTCTCTCTCTCCCGTTTTTCTTTTTCTTTCACTCTTCCTTCACTCTCTCTAAAACCCTATCTTCCTTGCTCGAGCACACACATAACCACACACCTCAGGATGCTAAACATTTGATCTCAAAAACAACAGCAGGTCGACCTTCCTATTTTTGAAGCGTTTATAATTGCAGCGTATATTTTTTTTGAAATGTGTGAAAAGACGAAAATGATCCTAATGGATTAAATGGGATTCTTAGAGGTCATAACTGATCCTTTCATATTTTTCATGTTTCCTGGCATTTTCAGATAGTACTCGTCGATGCAAACTCGTGGACGCAAACAGAGTCAAATTTGGAGGTTTAGTGAAGATTTTACAAACCCTTAAACTTCAAGAGCATTTTGGTAATTTGCCCATTTGGAACACATGTTAGATTGGGTTGTGTGCCACGTGGGCCCCACAGACCGTTTTCCACTTCTATGGATTTCTCCGTCTTCTCTCTCTCCCGTCTTTCTTTTTCTTTCAATCTTCCCTCACTTTCTCTGGAACCCTCTCTTCCTTGCCTGAGCATACACGTCACCACACACCTCCCGATTCTAACCATTTGATCAACACCAGGTCGACCTTCCTTTTTTCTCTAGCTTAAAAATGAGCTTTGGATCACGAAAATAAAAAAGGGCCACTAACTAACATTCTAAAAGCTCTGAAGAGAACCGAGACTTTCCATCCAGTTTCAGGACATCTGCAGCCACCATTTGGCTTTCAAACAGGTGCTAACATGTTCTCCTCTTTCCGAGCTTCAATTCCATATAAAGATAGTGGATTTTGGTTAAGAAAGGAGAAAGTTATGACTTAAAGTTTACCCAGAAATCCAACGAGTTACCCAGTTTTCCTGCGGACTCGTCGCCTTTCAGTCCATTTTTCGGCCACCATTTGGTTTCCCAACATGTATAATCTTGTTTTACACTTCCCTAACTTCGTTTTGATATATTATGAGTCGAATTTGATTAAGAAACGAGTGAGTTATTAAGCTTTGAAAATTGCCCAAATTTCTAACCAAAATTTGCAGAAATCAATGGGTTTTCCTGCGAACCGAGTTGACCCGCCCATATTCGACCCGTGACCTGTATCCAAATCTAATAACCTAGACTTGACCCGACCCGTGGTTTGATCTGGATCCGACCCGGATCCGAATATTGTCTCGAATATTCCTTGCATTGACTTTCGTAGACTTTTCGGTTTTGGCCCAAGACCCCCCCTAAGCTAATATCAATGCCCCTAATTCGTTTAGTGACATTCTGATGTTTTAACGTAAGTTCAAAGTTGACCGCCTAGTTAACCGCCACTTGAATTTGTGATTGGCGGAGATCCAACTGTTGGTGTCACGCCCCGATCCCGACCTACGTCCAGGATCGACACGTGACGTCACTAAATACTTGTACATCTAACATACCCCGCCTCCAGAATATGAAATAAGACCACTCAAGGTCCAAATGGTGTAATAATTTTTTCGTATGCTTTGTGGCTGCATCTAACCTCCTCGTTAGACTGCCTACGTACCCTAAACAGGGATCAAGTCATTCGTAGTTCCTTACTAAAAAAATCAAATGCTTATCACACTCAGTTCAAGCAGAAAAGTATAGCATTCCTCCAACATTTATTATAATCTGACAGCATGAAATTCCTGGACTTAGGCTACATAACAAACCCCCATGAAAATCATGATTTCTCTTTCATCCAACATATAAATCATTATGTCTCATCACATCACATTCACAACATACATCATATTTAAGAACCGACGAGGGACAAAACCATTCTCTAGTCAAAATAAATAATTAATCTGATCAAAATAATAACAATCATTCCCATATTTTCTAAATTCAAGCTTGGTGAAATCATAATCAAATCGTAGAAAATCCTGAAGGAGTCACCCAGACATCCAACATCTTTTCTAACTCAATTCACAAGATTCTCAAAACCATTGTCACAAATATATATAAAACTAAGGCTAGAGTGACACAGTTAGGCCAAACCTACTTCTCCAAATAATGGAATTTCAGACCACTCTACGAAATCCAACAACCTCGGGTTCCGGACCACTCAACGAAACCAGACTAAATATGATCGACAATCAAATGCATCAAGTACAAATAATCATCATCACCTCTAGAATACGTATGGTCCCCCATCGCGGATATACCAAGCAGGACCACTAGTGACCCCCCAATGCGGATTAACCAAACAAAGTCACACTTCAGAAAGTAACCAAATAGGCAGTGACCCCTTGATGCGGATTAACCAAGCAGAGTCACTCCTAAGAAAGTAACCAAATAGGCAGTGACCCCCCAATGCGGATTAACCAAGCAAAGTCACTCCTAAGAAAGTAACCAAATAGGCAGTGACCCCCCAATGCGGATTAACCAAGCAGGGTCAAGATAATCAAGTAGGTAGTGACCCCCCCAATGCGGATTAACCAAGCAGAGTCACACCTACAGAACTGTCAGGTAGTGATCACCCAATGCGGATTAACCAAGCATGATCACCCATAAGTATAAATGGCCATTGGGATCGCCCAACGCGGATTAACCAAGCGTTATCCATATATAGTATGGTCCCCTATGCGGATTAACCAAGCAGTACCACTAATGACCCCCCAATGCGGATTAACCAAGCAGGGTCAAGATAATCAAGTAGGTAGTGACCCCCCAATGCGGATTAACCAAGCAGAGTCACACCTACATAACTGTTAGGCAGTGATCACCCAATGCGGATTAACCAAGCATGATCACCCCTAAGTATAAATGGCCATAAGGATCGCCCAACGCGGATTAACTAAACGGGATCCATATATACTATGTTCCCCTAATACGGATTAACCAAGCAGGACCATCCATGTACCTCCGCTACATGGTGCAGTCAAACTCAACACATAACCTACCCACCAACCCCTATGGGTTACAACGTAGTCATCTACACCATCAACTTCTCAAGGCCATCACTAATATGTCACTCAACATATAAGTGCTACAACATAATTCTATCAGGATTCTAGGATCACTTTGCAATAAAAATAATCATACACATTACTAAAAAGATAATTAAACTCATATATATCACAACCATCATCAGTACACAAGCCAAATCATGTTAATAAACATATGTCTACGGCTAAATATATATATAAAATCACATTTCAATAGAAATCACATTCATAACACCAAGTCATATTCACAAATGATATAAATATAAGAAATTAAGGTAATAACCATATCACATATATTCACGCCACTCTCTAACCAATGCAGGCCCACTAGACTTCACTTAGTCTTCCGTAGTACAAGTTTTATTACTTAGAACGTTTCGAGACACGTTGTCCAAAAGTCAACCCTCGATCAACGGTAGGGTCCACAACCCTATAAATCTAAATCGGAAGATCCGCCTATCCGATTTCTGATCCGTAACTCCCTAAGGTCCACATTATGCTCAAAGAACAACATATGAAAATCTCAACGCGATCCGACGGTCGGATCTCCACCAATTGCTAGAATTAGGTAGCGGTTAACAATTAATTTTACTAACTTAGAAATCTTACTCGGAAAGATCTGTACGTCAAACTCCCGATCCGTCAGTTCCAGTTATCCTCAAATATTACGTTCTATAACGCATTAAATTTTGGTGACGATCCAACGGTCAGATTGGCGATTTATAGTTTGACTAAGTAATGTATCGTAATGAAACTAACTTCAAACAATCAAATCACGTCATATGGATATCAATTATGAAATCAGGTATCTAATTGAACTTAGAAAGACAGCGTCGGCCCACTGGCCACGCGCCGCCGCACGTGCCACCGCGGGTGGCGGTCGGCCGCCCCGACTTGCCGGAAAATTCAACTATTCCCAAAAATTACCAAAATTTGTAGAATTGTAGTTCTCAATGAGTAGAGTAAGTTTCATACCTGTGACCAAGGCCAATTAGGCCGGGAAACACCTCGATTTTACACAAGCCCGCTGGAAACCCTAAAGAGGGTGTGCTTCGATTTGACCCCCATACTCGTTCCGAAGCCTCCACCATGGCTTGGGCTTTGATCCTGAGGCTGAGGGGAGCCTGCTTTCGCCTATGCGTTTGTGGCTTCGAGACCTATTTGAAAATGTTACTTGTGACCTCGAAAGGTCAACGAATTTAAAGACTAATTACGAAAATTCAAACCTAAAACTATTCGATTTAATTCCCAAAATTAACAGAATTAAAATTAACTAATAAAAATAACATAATTGTGAAATACGGATTTGAAATAACGAGATACGTAATGAATAGTGAAATTCCAGGGTCGGGATTTCATAGTTGGATCGTGACGAAATTTTAATATATTGTTCTAGAACCATAATGAGGACTTAGAAAGTTACAGATCAAAAATTCGATGCGCAGATCTTCCAGTTTAAATTACGTAGGGTTGTGGACCCTACCGTTGATAGTTGACCAACGGTTGACTTTTGGTCAATGCATTCCTAATTCTTTTACAATGTCTTGGAGGACGTATAGAACATGAAATTATGGGTTTTATCGTTAAAGTTCTGAGACGAGAATTGATATTTGTTCTTGGCAACGTTCGTGTGGACGCCTCGATAATTATGCTAGGACTCGTAGTGCGGACTCCAAGTGAGTGACTTTAATATATGTGGTAATGGTTATTACCCTGAGATTCTTATGTATCCTTTGTGGATATGACTTTATTTTATAAATGTGATTTTTTTTCATTTAGCCATCGATCTATTTTATGAAATGTGATTTGACTTGTGCATTGGAAATATTTGTGAAATGTGATTTGAAATGCATGTTGAATTGTTTGTGAAATGTGAGGGCTAGTAGCGGACCTTAACCCATTGTCATGGGGATTTGTTGCTTCGATATTGTTTCACTTCTCGCTTCATTGATCCATTCTAAATTTAGTGCTTGTGTTTTGTTTCATTTCGTTGAGCCTTTGTAAATTGAGTAACTTGAATCTTGTCTTGTTTCTTCCAGCCGTTGAAATGTTTCTTGGACTTCCGCTTAGTTTCGTTGAATGGTTTGAAACTGAGTTCGTTGGGGTTCCGTTGAGTGGTCCGGTTCCTTGCTCCGTGTAGATTCCGTTGAGTGGTTCAGAATCTCTCGTACTCCGCGATTTTGTTGAGTGGTCCAAAACCGTATCCTATTTTGGATTTCGTTGAGTGGTTCGAAATCCCTTATACTCAGCGATTTTGTTGAGTGGTCGAAATCCCTTGTACTATGTGATTCCGTTGAGTGGTCCGGAATCGTATCCACTCAGATTTCGTTGAGTGGTCCAAAATCCCACTTTGTATTTTGGTTCCGTTGAATGGTCTGGAACCCGATATTGTTGTAGATTGGATTAATGAATCTGTTGATTCTCACCTTGCGTTAATAACAATCATCGCGCCACTCTATTTTATGCTACACACTCTCCTTCCCTCTCTATATATTCCACTAATGAATCATTATAAAAACTAGTTCACCTTTCATCAATAAAAAATGTGAATGAAATTTGGATATATAAAGTTAATTCCCATTCTCCTTCTCCAATCCCACCCCGTCAAGAAATGTCATTCCTCCAAAATTTGGAATGGCATTCCCTTTTTTGGTAGTGTCATTCACACGTCTATTTTTATTTCTCACAATACTCTCAATAATTGGACGTTAGATCGAATGAATTGAAGATCAATGACAAAAAATTAATAAGAGTGTGTAGAAAGTAAAAATGAGCATATGAATGATACTATCCTCCCTTTTTTTATATGGGCGCCGCACAAATTTTTAGTTCTTATTCCAATTTTATTTTAAATAACTACCTAATATTTTAAAATTTGACATTCGTTAGCACCAGTGTTTGATGACCTAAACCCTACACACTAAAGGAAAATATTATAATGATAAGCGTTTGATGACTTTCCAGCCCATTCTTAGTTTATTTCCACTTAACCCTTCGGAAAATGCTAGGGAGACAAATTTTTTAGATCATAGTTTGTAGATACATGATGTGACAATTCTTTCTTTAATGATTTTAAAAAGAAAAATAGTCATCAATGATACATCATATGATTTACAAAATACGGTTCAAATGGATTATCTCTCTAGCATCACACTAACCGCTGTTATTGTTATTATTATTATTATTATTAATATTATTATTTCTACTAATTAATAAAACACTCATTGTCAACTAAAATCCTATGAAATTACCAGTTTAACTCTCTAACTAAAACAGAACATGAATAATAAATATGGGGCAGAAATGTAATTTCACACAACCAAATTTTGCTGTTTATTTTTTTCAAAACCTCACCTACATGTAATCCTAACATATCTCTAATTAAAAAATATATATATATATATAAAAAAAAAAAAAAAAAAACTTCCCACTCCCATATTCTCTATCACGCTCTTCCTCTCTCCTTCTATTTCAAAAACAAAAATAAAAAATTTTCTCACACACTTTGTGTGTGCTCATATGCTAGTTATTATTATAGAAACTTAGTAGTCTAAAAATTTCATATTTCTTTGGACTGTTGTGGAAAGACCGTGAAACCACCAATTCCTCTAGTTCTATTCTATGAGTATGGAAGGAGATATCTTAAATTCACTTGAAATTGCTTTATGAGTAACACGAGGATACCCTCCAGCATTCAATCCCACCCTTAAAATCCAATAACTATTAAGCTACATTTTGATCGCTATATCATGTAATTTACAAAATACGCGTCAAATAAGTAATCTCTCTAGCATCACTCTAACTCTTATTATTATTATGGAAACTATTATTAACACACTAAAAATCTCATTTTGTACTTCTCGTGTATTTTTCTTTCTAAATGCAAAAAATTTAGAATAAAAAATAAGAATTTTGAAGTGCCAATAACAATTCCGTAACAGAAAGACTCCTGTGAAACCATCAATTCCTCTAGTTCTATTCTATGAGTATGGAAGGAGGTGTCTTAAATTCACTTTGAAATTTGCTTTTACGAGTAACACGAGGATCCCTCCAGCATCCAATCCCACCCTTATTTATACTGCAAAAGAAGATCTGCCCTTGGCCTCTCTGAGGACTTCCATCAAGCACCTGGCAGTCACATTTGGGGGACTCAGTAGTGGAGCAAAGATGGGTGTTGGTCTATCGGTTCGGATAGGGTTGAAGGCAGCAGTATTGTTCGCGTTGTTTGCATGCCTCAAAAGCTCTGGTTTCACAGTGCTTTCCATACCATTTTTGTATGCCTCCTTGGTTTTAGCTTTGGTTTCACTTGCTGCTCATCCATTGATAAACCGTCCCAGGCTGTTGGGGAAGAACCCAGATGGGAGTTTCCGCACTTGGTCGATTATAATGTTCAGCCCCTATTTGTATTTCGTCCGCTTCTTCTCGGCATTGCGGAGGTTGCATAGTAGGGAGGCTCCTTACACTGAAATCTCCGAGGGTTTGTTCGTTGGCGGGTGGCCTTCTTCGCCGGATAAACTGCCACCAGGTGACCCTGCCATTGTTGATTGCACTTGTGAATTGCCAAGGAAGTGTGAGGTTACAGGGCATTCTTATTTGTGTGTGCCAACATGGGACACGAGGGCTCCTCAGAAGCCTGCCATTGAATCTGCTGTCAAGTGGGCTTGCCCAAAAAGGGCTCAGAATAAGCCTGTTTTCGTCCACTGCGCCTACGGTATGCTGCTCAAATTTTGAATGTCCTTCCATACTCTGCACTAATTAATGTCCCAGAAAAATAAAAAGAAGAAGAAAGAAACTTAACGATTATATTAACTCGTTTATTGTTTAGGTTCGAAACTATTCATACCTCTCAATTTTAAGCTAGATATGATCTTGTCCAGTCATTTCTTATGGAGGAACAATGCTGTCATCGCTGTTGGTTTTCAGAAATACAAGTCACGTTGTTGGAAGTTTTGAGACCCTTGTCCCACATTGGGGAAAACAAGAGTCCTAAGGCTCTTTATATATGTTTTGTCTTCGACAATAGTTGTTAGGTGTTGGACTATTTGGAAATAGATTGAAGGCTTGGGCCTTATGGTTGTGTGGATTAGGCTTGTATAATAGCCTAAATACAATTAATATTAATTAATCAAGACAAGGGCATTGACGCCAGGATTGTATGCCTCGTTTCTAAGTCGTGAAGGGGGCGCAAAACAAACATGAGTGGACCAATTTGATATACATATAATAAAACAGTTATCAACGCACTAACCCCCAGGTTTTTTGAAAACACATATATATCATGATAAACATAGGTTTTCCGAAACCTAGCATGTTGTGCAATGTCACAAATCATAACTTTTATATATACTAGCCACTAGTGAATGTCCAATATAACCCCATATATATCATGATAAACATAGGTTTTCCGAAACCTAGCATGTTGTGCAATGTCACAAATCATAACTTTTATATATACTAGCCACTAGTGAATGTCCAATATAACCCCCAGACCCCATGCCAGCTCCCCGTCCCTGAGCAGACAGTCAGAGGAAAATACACTACAGGCCTCTTGCCGGCTCCCCGTCCCTGGTCTTAAATGCCAGAGGAAGCACCCTCCAAGCCCTATGCCAACACCAAACCGTCGCCCGAGATGGACCGGAATCTATCCCTTCTTCCCGTAGCGGAATCAGGACCATTGGGTAAGTACAAAACCATTGAACATATATACATTGAAAAACATCTTCATAGTATAAAGTCATCCATCATCTATACTATAAAGAAGTGTTCGAAACGTATTCTAAATATCATATCGTCATCCATCAGATATTCTATAAGAACACGGGTTATAGGAAAAATAGTAATATTTCAAAATAGCCTTAATAAGCACGATATCTCATAAAGCATTTCATAAAACGTCATCATAAAATCATGCTTTTCATGTGTTCAATTCTACTATAAAACATGCATTTTAGAAGGGGTCCACTCATAGTACTTCACCGTCGAAAGTTGCGCAGATTAGCGAAGACAGAAATACCATAACAATTGCCCCTAAGCACATAAAGGGTACATTTAGTCAAACTCCCATCAAATGAATTAATTTGGGAAAACGGACATCGAAAACGATTTCAGGACGTCGGAATTAACTTAGGAGAAGTCCCGAACGAAAACCCAAAAAGTCAACGGTCAAAGTCAACGTTGGCCGTTGACCGGTCAAAATCAAAGTCAACTCTGACGGTTGACCAAGTCAACGGTCAGACCGGGTCAAAGTCAACGGGTCACGGGCCTGGGTCAAATGGTTTTGGGCCAGACCGAGTTGGGCTTGGGTTTAAAAGGGAAATGGGTTTAGAGAACTAGGTGGGCTGGGTTAGGGTTTAAGCTACACGGGCCCAAGGGCCCAATTCCATCACGGGCCGAAGGCCTGCTACAAAGGTTAAAGGGTTTAGGGGTTTAGCAGGCCAAGGCCCTAAGAAAACGTCCCAAAGGCCTTTTGGGTTTTAAAACAAATAAAATTAAAATTAAAAATAGAACGGGCTAGGGTATTGGGCTGAAACAAAACGGGCTTAAGGCCCGTGAGTTAAGAAACAGCTTGAAGGGCCTGGTGCGAAACAGAGAAAAACGCCGGAGCTTCCTCAGCTCCGACCGACTGCAAACAAGGGTCCTAGACTCCGATCTAGGTATCAAAAGGAAGCACACGATGAGAGGAGTAAGTTTACTACCTTTGGTTTGCCGTAAAACTGCCTGAGGTGAACGGAAAGCTCCTCGACACCCACGGCTCGCCGGAGATGGGTGTGATTTCCCCTCGAGTCGATCTCATTCTAAAACCTTGGAAATGATGAGATAATCTTAATAAAACACATCCAAGCATCAATCTAGAACATAAAGAGGGGGACTCGAGGCTTACCTAACCGGAAAGACGAAGAACACTCGCCGGAGGTTCCTGGGTTTTGTCGAGTTACGCAGCGAAGGGAAAGAGAGAGAGAGAGACAGCGTAAATAAGATGATGATGATGATGATTGTGTCTTCCTCGAGCAGGGAATGCAGCTGGGTGTGTGCGCGCGTGAGTGTGGGTGTGGGCTCACGCGAGGATGAGAAGGAGAGAATTGAGAAGGAGTGCAGAGAGGGAGATAGATCCGAGCGTGAGAGAGAGATGAAGGAAATGAGATGCCGGGGGACACAAATCAAGGGTGGGCCCCTTGGGCACACCATTTAAGACCCAAAAACCATTTTTAAAAAGAAAATATCCCCAAACTTAGTGAAAATACAAAAATACCCTTTTTGTTCCGTAAACCCTGATGTTATATGCGGAATTATTCAAACTTTTAGCCTCTAGATTGATAGCTTTTCTTTGAGAGAATTTGATGAGGACATTGCTGAAATAACATTTACGGTTTACCAAGTAAAGAGATGGAAGAAAAGATGATCTCATTAACATATCTTTGTGGTTGCATTACCTTCCTATGTTGTTTGTTTGTTTCCTTAGGTTTTTTGAGTACATCAATATTTTTACACTAAGGGAATGGGGAGTTCGGCTAAGCCATACAATGAGCAACTTAATTTGGTATTGAATTCACCATCCACGAGATTCGAACCTAACACCTCACTTCCAAATGAAGAGGAATACCACCAGACCATAGTACTGAGTGGCTGTTTCCTGAGATTTTTAGTTTCCCTGTTTTAGTTAGGATTTAACTTGGTTTTCTATATTATTAGAATTGACTCCAATTTTCCTATGTCTAATTGGATTGATGAATAAAGTTTTCTGCATTAAATTTCCTGCGATAGGAGGTTTCGGGTGATAAAGGGCTCGTCCCTAAATAATTTTCGTAGCAAATTTCCGCCGTGTTTTTTTCATAGTAATGATATTTGATTGCTGAACTATTTGGATGGGTGTAGATATTGAGTTGTAACGAGAAATTGTTTTGTAATTTTCTTTTATAGGTCATGGGAGAAGTGTAGCTGTCATGTGTGCACTACTAGTTGCTCTTGGGGTGGCAGAGGACTGGAAAAATGCTGAGAAACTAATTCGAGAGAAACGTCCTTACATTAGGATGAATGCTCTACACCACAGGGCTCTGGAAGAGTGGTCAAAACATCGGTTATCTCCTTCTAAGAAGAATTGATAAGCTAAAGTAATAGATAGCCATGGTTTCTTGTGGTGCCAGTTGAACCATTGACCCGGTGAACCTCATGTGGAACACGAAGCCACAGGCTACAACGAGACCGGCGACAGCCATGTTTTCTGATGCTACTGCTAAGTCGGGAAACGTCAATATTTCTTGAATGACTTAATGTGTGTGATTATGCATAAATGTTATGTTAATTTGTAAGAAGATTTATAACTTTCCACTCATTGAATTTAATGCAATGATTGTAAGATACAAGCTCTCGCCGCTTGATTAGCGCCTAGTGTCTTTTAGAACCTTGTTTATAGATACAATTACAAACCATAGTCATTTAGCAGGCCTAGCGTAATAGTTACAACAACTAAGGCGTATCGCACTAAGTGGAGTTGGTTTTGCGTAATACTAGAAACTCTAGTAAAAAAGAATAGAGGATTACGATAACCATATTGATCTATTATTAGACTATGCGTTCAAACCCTACTGGGTAACCTGTAATGTTCAAATAGGGAAAAGAAAAGGTAAAACCGTACAAAAAAATTGGAGAGATCTAAAAAATCGAAGGTTTTTATGCTATTGATTGTTTAGAACATTTATTACAAGGTCAAAGTCTGAAGTCTCCAGTTGCCATTTGTTCAATATAAAGACAAATGGAAACTACTAATAGCCTAAGAGGAGGAGCAGTATTAAAATCGCATTAGTACAGTGAGTTTTTAATGCCAGCGTTTGGAAGACCTCACTGATGAGCTGCTGCCGGCGGTAGGTTTCCAAGGACTTGAAATGAATTAGGGGAATGAGTTAAGAGAAGCAGCGTCGTTGAAAGGAGGAAATGAAGGGGGGACGGGGACGGGGATGGGGGTTTGGAGAATTACGGTGGCTATGGCGAAAGTATATGAATCACTGCTGGTCTAAAGGTTGAATACAACATAACGGTTATATGTAGACGGAAGGATTCAGATACATACTTGGCAAAACCTTTGAGGAACTTCTGATCACTGACGTCCGAGTAGCTTTTGTTTCCGCCAACTTAGGTGATGGCTTTGGAAGTTTAGATGGTGCAAACCTTGAATCCAGATAAAAAGAATAATTGAAGCATTAGATTCATAGGAATGAAGCGGGGTTAATGACTAGAGAGTCGGGTAAAAATGAAGATTTCCAAATTAATCAGCCTCAATTTGAATTCAATTTTTGAAACTTTGACCAAGTAACAAATATAACGACAAATAGTGCATCAAATATTTGAGAATTTATTCTTGCTAACAAAATAGCACGTTATCAATCACATGAGGATGTGAGGAAATGAGAAACTCATCTTACTGTGCGCTGGGATGGTGCCTTTTCGCCTCGAGGAGTTTTCATGACTTCTGTATTTTCGGCATTTGTACTTTCTGTTGGTTTTGTAACATCAGGGAAAAGAGTAAACTCCATAAAACTGGCCATTGAACCCTCGGTTTCTGTTCCCATTGAGAGACAACCATTAGATATGTCGCTTAATCTCTCCCCAGAATCTTCCTCACCAAAGCCCACGAGCTCAAAATCTTCAGTGATGTTTTGACTTGACTCATCTCCATGCTTTTGTTGAGTCGAGTGTTCCTTATGACGTCTAAAGTCATCTATTGACTGTTCAGAACTGCCATCAGAATGCTTTCTTCCACCTCCATACTTTGGTTGAGTTGAATGGCCCTTATGATTTCTAAAGTCATCTAGTGACTTATCATAACCAGCTTCAGAATTCTTTGTCTCACCTCCGTGCTTTGACTGTGGCGAATGCTCCTTATTATCTCTAAAGTCGTCTGCCGACTGCTGAGAACTATCTTCAGAATGCTTTACCTCACCTTCATGCTTTGACTGTGGCATATGTTCCTTATGATGTCTAAAGTCATCCATTGACTGAGAACTACCATCAGAATCATTTGCCTCTCCTCCATTCTTTGACCGAGGAAAATCTTCCCTACGATTTCTAAAGTCGTCTGTTGAAAGCTGAGAACTAACTTCAGAACGCTTATCACTATAATATCCCGAGCCTCTTCTACCCGGGCTCTTTTGGCTCAGTCGAGGAGACCCAATTGAATGTCTTCTTGGAGAGGAAGACGCAAATTTTAGTGAGCTCATGCCACGGTGTAACCCATTACTATTGACCTTCAGCAATCGTTCAATCTCCTCATCTTTCTTAGCAATTGTGTCCCTGAAGGATGCCACCTGCAAGATTTAATAGATAATTAGATATTGAATAAAAGCATTTCCTTACTAACTTCTGAGGAGATACAATATTTGTCAGCTTTGCACTGTTGCAACCCCAATATTTCATCCTGCCAGCTGATCATGTCAATTTCTTTTATTTGTTGAATGCAACCCTTATTCTTGAAAAAGAAAAACCTCCTACAATCGGTGAGGTTTTATTCCCAAAAGCCAACAGATATGGTAGGTCAGAATATGAACTGTGGAAAATAACCCCTCCTATAAGCTTCCACGGCACCAATGCTTTCAATCAACATAACCGATATCATATAGAGTCAATGAGTATGCAAAAGTATTTTCAACAGTCAACCAGGAAAAAAACCCCGGAGACAATGCTGGAAACAGCATCAAAATAGGGCGTCCAACCAGAGAAAGGCAGGTTCATTTTAGAACTATTCTCTACGAGTAGTTGACAGGGCACCAGCCCACATGGCAGGAGGACGCTCTCTCAGCACCAATTTTAGGTGTGAAGCCAGAAACACTTAGCATTAAAGAAACTCCCTGTGCAGTTTAACTGCTCATTATAGCAAATCTATTCCATTGGTGCGTACAGTTCTCACTAAACCGCATCCGGGCTCAGTGAGCTCTTTTCTCTTCTTTTCTTAAAAGACCAGCATTCCTAGTTGACAACCCATTACTTTCATTGGAAACGAAGAAACAGCATCAAAAGGACCTATTCAATTTTCTATAACCTCTACTTATTTGACAAGACAGTGAACTAATTTGAAAAAGCAATGGAAATTTATCTCAAATTAATCCAAAAGGCAGAAAGACACTATATCTAGGTAGACATACTTAAAGAAAATAATAAGAATCTGTACCTGCTCCATAAGTTCTCTTACATATCTTCCCTCTTAGTTGCTCCGGGCAGCACCTAATTCAACACCAGAAACCCTCTCTGCAAACTTCAGTGTACTTATAGTCTGAGCGAAGGATTCAACATCCGGATTCAGCTGTACAAACATGAGTGTCTTTGCTTGACCACCTACAGTTAGAGAAGCAAATCAATAAATAAACAATCCATAAATTGAAGATAGCAAGAGCTATAGAACATAACTTGCATACTATAACAATGACCTTGTCATCTCATCAAGAATGAAACCAAATAATTGAACAAGTACCTAAAGAACTCTGAAGCACTTGAGTTAATTTGCTGTTTCTATACGGTACATGTGAAGACTTCTGTGCAAGAGCAAAAATCACATCCCCAAGAGCAGACAGTGATTTGTTTATATGCGGTGCCTCCCTAAGCCTATCTCCAGTAGCTTCAGATCGATCCACTTGTTTGCTTCCGGCAAGATCTACGAGATGTAGACAACCACGCAGAGAAGTGTCAGACTTCAAGTCCACACCACGAACATGAACAGTAAAAAAACTGCACCATTTTAATTGATTAAAAATCATGTCTCATGGAAGAAGACAATAAATATAATGTCGTTAAAAAAACCTTTGTATTCAGAATATAACCTATGAGATCTGCTGCTTCTTTCATTTAGGGCAGTAGCACCGACTGCCCGGTTCATCAACCCAATATTCATTAACTTTAGGACATCTGCAGTTGAGTTAACAGGATGCATGCTTGCTTCACGGACAGCTAACCCATTTCGCTGGATACTATTCCAAATCCCAAGTGTGTGCAAGTTAAAGGAAACAAAATCTTTTGTAATACCAAAATGAGGAAGATAGGATCAATATCATCAGGAATTATACCAAATAACTAAGAAGCAAGCCATTAGTCAACGCAAGCATCCTACTTCTCAACCGTGGCATTTTAAAAGGTAACACAAATTAACAGAATGAAGGATATCTTTTTTGAGGACCCTCACTTGAGAGTAGATCACGAACTTGTTCATTATATATCTCTACCATTTGAACACCAACTTCATAAGCTCTGCAGCTTTTCCTGCTCTGAGATATTTGGAAAAGATCATTTAATGCTCGATAGTTGATACCCCAGTCATCTGTTGAGGATACACTAGGCCCAGTCTAGAAGTAACACAAAAAATATGTCAAGACATGGGTAAGAATAATGTAAATGGTTGATATGAGAAAACAAAAACATACTTAAACTCTTACCATCGTATAGGTCTTTCCTGAACGAGTTTGACCATAGGAAAATATACAAACATTGTATCCATCAAGGACAGAACGAATCAATGGTTGGGTGTCTAAAAATACGTCAGCTGTTGACATAGGTAAATATAAGTTTGCCAATAGTAATGACAAAAATCAATGCCAACATACAGCCTGCGGCTGTCTTTTCCTTGTTTAGAGGGATTTGCGATAACTAGATCACCATTTTCACCAATATATTCTATGGTGGTTTCCTTTTGGCTTTGACCCGGAAGAAATGGTCTTATTCGACAGTACACTCTAATATTACCTTCATACGGAAAAAAAGCATCATAATCAACTAACAAGAAATCAATTCAAAATATGACAATAACACAATTGTATTTGACAATATACCTTTCAAATCCTGAACCTCATTATACAATTTCCGATTTTCATCGAGAACAGCATGATACTTTTCAGCAGCATCTGTTAGTCCTTTAAGCTTCAAACCTTCAATATGAACGGCATAAATTGTGAAGAGATGCCCTTCCCAAGAAAACATTACAAATAAAAAGAAAAATTAGAAATTAATTATCAGTCTTACCCAAGTAATTAAATTCTTTGTAATAACTTCTTTTTGTCTTCAAGATTTCACGTCTAGTGGACTCCAAAGCGGCACTTAATTCCTGTCAAGCATCAGCATATCAGGTTGTAGAATCAACGTCAACACATTGAGTCTAAGAGACTAAAGTAAAGTCAATAACGGCAAAACCTGCAAAGCTCCAGATTGGCAAGTTACGAAGCTTTGATAAGTGCGTTCTTTATTTTTCCATCTCCCTGATTCATTTTCCAAAGATGCCTCTAGTTCCTTCTGGTTCTGCTTTGAATCTGTTAGTATGCACTCGAGTTCCTTTAACTTCCTTTCCAGTTGAAGTTTAGCTTCTTTTGCATTTGCCTCTAACTTCTGGCAGTAACTTTCATGTCAACTTGTGGCCATTTCTAGTTCCTGTTTCAGTGTTGAAATCTCTGAATCCCTGCGATCCTTCTCTTCCTTTAATCGCACTGCATCCTCCTCCTCAAGTTTTTTCTGCTCCTCTATATCAAACTTCTCAAGCTGCAAGAAAAAATAACCATATTATAAAAATTATATAAAATTTTCCTAAAACAAGAACTAGAAATTGCCTGCCTTTTTCTACATATAAAAGCATATTTTACAATTCGTATCTGAGAGTCTTTTGGTTCGTTATTTAATCAACGTTTTCTTAGTTTAGATGAGAATATTAGAAAGTTAATTATCCTTCTTTCAGTAGCAGTCTCTTCACCAAATCAGGTGTAAACACATAACAAACAGAAATATAGTTTGTAGAGATGAAATTCATTTGTTTAATGCATGGAAAGAAGATTAATAAAAACAAATCATACATGCTTCCCTTCCCCAACAGGTGATATTTCATGGAATATCAACCAAGAAAGCATACAAGACTGGTGTACATGTTACACCTATTACACAGCTATCTACACAACATCATAGACTCATTGGCTGGGTTTGTTTCGCAGAATCAGGTTTCCAGACTTCTGAACCTATTCCTTGAAATGGGATTCCTAAGAAATGAAAAATAGCTATTTTCATTCCAAAGTTCTAGAAATAGTTGGAATGTAAGTATTTTTTTTATCAGGATACCAATGACTTCTAAAGAAGTACAGATATAAGGGCACGGTCATCATTATGACTCATTTATGAAGTTAAAGCTAATTGATTCAGGAAACACACTTCTTTCCTAGTGTTTGCAAAAACTTTTGCATTTAGATGCTCATGGGAAGCAAAACCCAAACTAATTATACTAACCAAACATGGAAATTGAACAATAAACCCATTCCTTATTCCTCAATCATGATACAATAACAAAAACACACGCATAGTTCATAATTCATGCAGATATATTATGTTAACGAAAAAGGGCATGTGAATTTGAATGGATGAGATATTCAAAAGACAGGTAAAAGTGAAGACATGCAAGAAATACATGTGTTTCTAAGAGTTTTAAGACACAAAAAGTCATCGAAATAAAAGAATCCACAGTAAGAAATGCTTCGTCATTGCTAAATTTAAGATAGGAATAAAAGATTGAAATTGCACACCTTGATATTCTGAAGCTGTTTCAGAACAACCTAAAGGAAGAATGGGAAGAAGGAACAACAAATGAGATCGATTAGATTAATATCCAAAATTATAATTTAAATTTTTTCTCAAAAAAAAAATTTTAATTAAAAATTCAAAAAGGGAAGCACAGCCAAATTTATTTTATTCAGTGTACCTCATTTTCTTCGGCAGTCCCAGATATGAGGGTCTCAAGTACTTTTATTTTCAATAGATACTTCTCCTCACGGGCCTTATATATATATATATATATATATATATATATATATATATATATATATATATATTGTTTTGCTACAAGAACCCAAAAATTGAAACCTTATAACTAATGAATAGAATAAGAAAATGATATTCTCTGAGAAAAACAAAGGCAGAAGAATTTACAATTCTCAAGTTAACTGCCTGATTTGCGAATCGCTGCTCAGTCACTTGCATGACATTTTTCAGAAGATATGCTACACGCTGAAATTTTTTAGTACAAATAATAATTAGAGATACAAACTTTAATGTACAGCACAAACAAGGACGTATATTTATAACTGTGAATAGATTCATGAACGCTTTAAATAGCGTCCATGTATCTTCTTACTGCCATACATGAGGTACATCACCATTGTTTCTGTCAATACTGTCATCCAGAATCTTATGCCCAACATTGAAAAGTGATCGAGTAGATGCATTCTGCAACAAAGAAAAATTGTAATATGGAACTAAAGTTTCACTAAGATACAGCAACAACTTATAATTATATGTACATCTAAAAGAAAGTAACAAGAACGAAAAAAGGGTCAACAGATTACATCTAAACTGGTTGATTTGATTGATTCCAAAATCTTAGCATCAGAAAAATCAACAAAAGTCCCCTGCTTCAGTTGCTGTCCAATATGATGTACTAAATCAGCTGATGGATCTGAAAACAAGGGAGAAAAGGAAAACAAAAGTAATGTATTAACAATATTGTCAGCACATATGCAACAACAGAAGCAAAATAGCATATCCAATTATATGCACAGCAGCACAAGCAGCATCCAGTCTAACTTTATAAGGTTGTTGCACTAACGTATCCAGTCTAACTTTATAAGGTTGTTGCACTAAATAAATGTTATTCATTTCAGTTCAGAGTGGTAACGCAACAACTTTACCCCTAAACGAGTTACAACACTTTAATCTATGTATGCCTTTCTTGATCATGTTCTCAAGCAAAAACGAGAAAAAAGTTGCCTAAAGTTTTAACAAGATAAATCCAAAATCCAAGTTGAGTTCCATGAATTGTGATTTCACTCATGCGCACCAGTTAGATGACCACAAAAGACTCTTGAAAATACTAAAGTATAATAAACCGAGGTATTAAATTTCTAAAATTTGTTACAACATGTAGGTTCATACAAGTCTGATTTCCTAACTGTCACTTGAGATGTTGAATCAACTGAATTTCCTTGTATCTCTTCCCTATTTTGAGTACATTGTTGTCCAAATGTTGAGATATCCCCTCGGGAACGATCAATTCCCTTTAAAGATTCTATCTCCAACAAATCACTTCCTGTCCTTGTTAGGTGTTTACTGTTCTCTCCCCAAAAACCAAAGTCAAAAGAAGATTTAAGTGCACCAAGGCATTGCAAAACTGATACCAGAGATCCCTGCAATTTTATCCCAGACCATCAATTGATACAAGGAAGTTAAGTGTTAGAAAAAAATAGTGAGGAACCAAAGGGATTATTTTCCCAAGCAAAATTTTGGTACAGGACAATCAACAACAACAACAACAACAACAACAACAACAACAAAGCCTTTTCTTATTAAGTGGGGTCGGCTATATGAATCCTAGAACGCCATTGTGCTCGGTTCTGTGTCATACAAAGCCTTTTCCCACTAGTCCTCTGTTAGATCCAAGTACTCTAAGTCTTTTCTTAGAGTCTCTTCCAAAGTTTTCCTAGGTCTTCCTCTACCCCTTCGGCCCTGGACCTCTGTCCCGTAGTCGCATCTTCTAACATGAGCGTCAGTAAGCCTTCTTTGCACATGTCCAAACCACCGTAACCGATTTTCCCTCATATTTCTTTCAATTTTGGCTACTCCTTTACCACGGATATCCTCATTCCTAATTTTATCTTTTCTCGTGTGCCCACACATCCAACGGAGCATCCTCATCTCCGCTACACCCATTTTATGTACATGTTGATGCTTCACCGCCCAACATTCCGTGCCATACAACATCGCCGGCCTTATTGTTGTCCTATAAAATTTTCCCTTGAGCTTCAATGGCATACGACGGTCACACAACACGCCGGATGCACCTTCCACTTCATCCATCCATCTTGTATTCTATGGTTGAGGTCTCCATCTAATTCTTTGTTCTTTTGCAAGATAGATCCTAGGTAGCGAAAACGGTCGCTCTTTGGTACTTCCTGATCTCCTATCCTCACCCCTAACTCATTTGGGCCTCCATTTGCACTGAACTTGCACTCCATATATTCTGTCTTTGATCGACTTAGGTGAAGACCTTTAGATTCTAACACTTCTCTCCAAAGGTTAAGCTTCGCATTTACCCCTTCCTGAGTTTCATCTATCAACACTATATCGTCTGCGAAAAGCATACACCAAGGAATATCATCTTTAATATGTCCCGTTAACTCATCCATTACCAATGCAAAAAGGTAAGGACTTAAGGATGAGCCTTGATGTAACCCTACAGTTATGGCGAAGCTTTTGGTTTGTCCTTCATGAGTTCTTACGGCAGTCTTTGCTCCATCATACATATCCTTTATAGCTTGGATATATGCTACTCGTACTCTTTTCTTCTTTATAATCCTCCAAAGAATGTCTCTTGGGACCCTATCATATGCTTTTTCCAAATCTATAAAGACCATGTGTAAATCCTTGTTCATATCTCGATATCTTTCCATCAATCTTCGTAAGAGATAGATTGCCTCCATGGTTGAGCGCCCTGGCACGAACCCGAATTGGTTGTCCGAAACCCATGTCTCTTGCCTCAATCTATGCTCAATGACTCTCTCCCAGAGCTTCATTGTATGACTCATTAGCTTAATACCCCTATAGTTCATGCAATTTTGTACGTCGCCCTTATTCTTGTAGATAGGCACCAAAGTGCTCTTTCGCCACTCATTTGGCATCTTCTTCGTTTTCAAAATCCTATTGAAAAGGCCTGTGAGCCATGCTATGCCCGTCTCTCCCAAGACTTTCCACACTTCGATCGGTATATCATCTGGGCCCACTGCTTTTCTATGCTTCATCTTTTTCAAAGCTACAACCACTTCTTCTTTCCTAATTCGATGGTAAAATGAGTAGTTTCTACACTCTTCTGAGTTACTCAACTCCCCCAAAGTACTCATTTCATGTCCTTCATTGAAAATATTATGAAAATAACCTCTCCATCTGTCTTTGACCGCTTTCTCTGTAGCAAGAACCTTTCCATTCTCATCCTTGATGCACCTCACTTGGTTTAGGTCCTTTGTCTTCTTTTCCCTTGCTTTAGGTAGTTTATAGATATCTAACTCTCCTTCTTTGGTATCTAGTCGCTTATACATATCGTCATAAGCTGCTAGCTTAGCTTCTCTCACAGCTTTCTTTGCCTCCTGCTTTGCTATTCTATACCTTTCACCGTTTTCATCGGTCCTATCCTTGTATAAGGCTTTACAACATTCCTTCTTAGCCTTCACCTTTGTTTGTACCTCCTCATTCCACCATCAAGATTCCTTTTGGTGTGGAGCAAAGCCATTGGCCTCTCCTAATACCTCTTTTGCTACTTTTCGGATACAACTAGCCATGGAATCCCACATTTGGCTTCCCCCTCTCTATCCCACACGCATTGGGTGATTACTTTCTCTTTGAAAATAACTTGTTTTTCTCCTTTTAGATTCCACCATCTAGTCCTTGGGCACTTCAAGGTCTTGTTCTTTTTTCTCTCTCTTTTGATATGTACATCCATCACCAACAAGCGATGTTGATTAGCCAAGCTCTATCCTGGTATAACTTTGCAATCCTTACAAGTTATACGATCCCCCTTCCTCATTAGAAGAAAATCTATTTGTGTTTTTGACGACCCACTCTTGTAGATGATCATGTTCTTCTCTCTTCTTAAAGAAGGTATTGGCTAAGAAAAGATCATATGCCATTGCAAAATCCAAGATGGGAAGCCATCTTGGAATCCTAAACCCTAATTCTGAACGAATCTAGGATTTATTATTGGGCTGGTCACATAAAATACAATATGGTTTTATAGTGAAAAAGCTTTCTTTCTCGGTAAATACACCCCGCGTATAATAAACCCAGAACTCTGCGGATAACAGAGCTAAGGCCAAGTTGGCAGCACGATGCTTAGTTTCAATTTATTGGATGTCACCAAAGGTACCAGGTTGCTCAGTTTCATGATGGTGCTGAGGTTAAAATAGCTTCTATGAAATCAGACGTAAATAATCCATGACTGGTTTGAAAAAGGTTAACAACCGAAACAGTGAAAGAAATATCAGTTTAACTACCTGCTCTAGGTCTATCAGGTCAAAGCGGGGGAATCCTAATTCATCCACAGCCACCAGAAACCTCTTGACATTTGCGAAACCGGGGTCCGAACTCCCTCCCTAAATCAGGGAAAAACCATTCAAATGAAGAATCAAGAATGCAACACAAAAAACCATGTACCGGTACATAACTAATACAATTTAACATAAAAATAAGGGAACAGCCTTAACAATTGCATTTATATACTAAGATGTTTATAAGCAAACAAAACAGAACAGTAGTCCTACCATTTCAACTGAACCCTACACAGCTTATTTAAAATTCTGCATAAAACAGTGCCATCAAGTAAGCAGGCTCTGAGTTCCTCCTCGGTAGCATCCAATGGCAATCTTAAATAAGGGACGATAAAGTTTAACCACTCCACCAGAGATATTATCTGGTTGTCTGAAAAAAGAAAACAGAGTTAGTAAACCATGGAGAAGAAGGAACTCTTAATGGGGCCAATTTTGTTTACATATACATAACTCCAGGGAGAGGGGGAGAGAGAGAGAGAGAGAGAGAGAGAGAGAGAGAGAGAGACAGTTTACTACCTTCAACTGTGCTGCCGAAACTTTCCGCTGGTTCAGCATTGCAGTTGAAGTTCCATTTAAATTTTCAAACCCCTCCTTTTCTTCTTTGTGTGACTTTGACCCCCCATTCTCATCTTTCTGATACTCTAACTGAGTGTTCATGATATAATCTCCAGGAATGTCCTATTCTTGTTATCAACTAAGGACACGCAGCTACAAGGAAACAATAATACAATGCACATACACCAAAAGGAAAATACATTAGTCCCTGTAACTGGTAAGGAACAAAATCTTAAGAATGGAGACAAAATCCATCAAGTAATTTCCCTGAGAAACAATTAATGCGAGGTCGTGCACGTGTCCCATTATGCATAAATCAACGAATCATCAAAAGTACCATGCCTCAGTTGAAAGCCTGTAGTTCATAACTTCATGCCATCGCGACGCATGGCATTCCAACTACGTAATCAAATAACTTCAGAAAGATTGAAAATTTCATATACCAAATTCAACAATTAATTAATTTCCACCATGTGTAGCCAATATAGTATCATTTTTGTCCCTAGCAAAAAAGAAAATCTGAAAAAACAAAATTTGATGAGAAAAATGAAGCGTAAATGTAAACAACAATCAACGGTTAAATTTTGATCTATGATTTATATGATTATAGTGGCGAATTTCAAAGTTAAGCTCTTCACAAAAGTTGTAAAGCTTGTCATTACGAGCATTTATATATTTTTTCTATATTTTTTACACTTCTACATTAATTAAAAAACTATTAAAGACTTTACTTAAATAACAGCCGTAAGATAAATGAGAGTAAATTTGTACTGTTGGATTCTATTTCACTTATATTATTAGAACTTTTTGGGACAAAAAAACCCCTTGTATTTTCCAATTTTACCATCTGATCTGATCAAAACAAAAGCCAGCCCTAATCCCTTTCTATCTCCCAATTCCCGTAACCCTCTCTCCCGACCAGCCGCCTGTTCTTCCTAGCCCTTCTCTCCCGCCGTATGTTCTTCCGGTAGCCTATCTCAGTATCTATTTTCTCCTCCCTCGTGCAGTGGACACCTGGACGGAATCATTCTTGATCTTGTCATCTCTGCTCTGGTCGTCTCTACATCTCCGCATTCTCCAAATTCCACTCCAGGTTCGATTTTGTTTCTACATCTCTGTTTTTTTTCATTTGTTTAATGTTGTATCTTCATAAATCTTATGTTTTTGTTTCTCCTTTTTCATTCAAAATTATGTTTTTGGTGAACTATTAAGCTTCGTTCGTGTTGTTGAATGTAATCTAATGATCCTTGCACAATGTGCATAATTGTTAATTCGTTTCAATTCAATGATTTGTAGAACTTCTTTTGCTTTCTGGGTTTGCAAAACTAGGTTAAGAATTTTGAGCATAGATAATATTTATAGGGATTAGGTTTGAGAGTCTTGGACCTTAAGCACACATGGGTTAAGTGTGGGGAAGAATTGTTGATGAGCTTGCTGTAGTTTGAAATATTAGATATAAACAGATATGCACTTTTCCAAATCAAATACCCTCGAAAAGACATTGGGCAAATCAGTCTATAGATGCCTGCTCAATTATGTCCAAAACACACCCCTAAAAGTTTGAACTTTATATGGTTTTGTAGGTGGAAGTGGTCTATATACTTGATTAATTGAAGGATTGTTTTATATTTCCACTGTGTCTTTGTAAATTTCTATAAAGGAGTGGTAGAATTTTATGTGGGAACTTTTGTGTGGAAGGGGATAGTTACTTTATAGAGGATGATGCTGGATGTTTATAACCTCTGTAGGTAAATTTCGAAAATTGCTTGATGAGTAGTTTTTGCTAGTGTTCTCTGCAGCTAAATTTGATCTTGTATATATGCGTGTGCTGGTATACCTTATAAGACTTTGTTAGATTTCGGTGCTACATTTCTTTGAACTGCTTGTGAATTGCTGATAAAATGGTTCTTGAAATTCATTTAAGTTAGTAGTAGTTGGTGCCGTGAAAAAACTTTAAGTCTGCAATTTCAACATCCTGATGCCAACTGCTTAATGTTTGACCTCAGAACGCGAACAATGTACTACTGACTGGTCTTAAATCAAAATTAAAAATATTTAACATGTATTTAATTCATTTACTTTGCTTTTAAAACTTTGGTTGGAGGAAGCACCAAAAGTTATAAAAGCACAGAGCACCATGTTCAGTGTTCACTCTGGTAGTCTGGTGCGCGTGTGGGGTTTAAAAAATAGGGCAAAGACAAAGTGCCCAAAATGGTATTGAACTGCTTGGTAATTTATTTAACACATTAATTGTCGAGGATAAGTAAGGAATGTGTCTATTAAGGGAAAAAATGTAATTTCACATCTGCAAAATTTTAAGGAGATATGTTACCATAAAAGCACAAATGTAATTATTGAATTAGTTATTGATTTTGCGGTGATTTTTTTCATTTCTTGCTGTAGTTTCTTTCTTGCGCACTCAACCATCTCCTGGTCAAGCTCTAGACAAAGCTCGCGCTCGACTCCTCAGTGAATGCTATTGGGATTGGGAGTGGTCGGACGAGTAACTTAGCCCAACAAAAGACACATTCATTTTTAGGACAAAAGGCTTTGAACCCATATTTTTGTTTTTGAACTCGTCTTAAACAGCACTCCTGCCTAAACAGCTGAAAATGTTATTAATTGTCCTTAACGTTTAGTTGAAAAATATAAGGGTGATGCTATCCACACATTATTTTTTACTTTTCCCACGCACCTCTTAATTTTTTACCGTCGAATATAGCGAATTGAAAAGAATCAAATGACAAAATTAACAAGAAGCATGTGGAAGATAAAAAAAGTGTGTGGAGAGCGGCACCACCCAAATATTATTGTAAAAGGAATGTGAGTAATGATATTCTCACATTTGTGACCTGATGCATGTTATGTTGACTGTTTAATGAGGCAACTTTTCACAATTTTTTCATTTAACTAGTGATACAATGTTAAAATGCAAGCATTATTTCTTGAGTTTTAGAGCATCTCTACAAGGAAAAAAATGACTGGCAATGGTATTGGAGTATACCATTTTAATAGGTTTTCCGATTTCAAATCTTAATTGACAAGCCATAATCTATTTGCCAATTTATTTTTATTTTAAAAAATATATTTGTTATTATTAAGGAGAGAGGATGGTTCAAAACTATTATAATAATTTACGGGAGGAGAAGTTTCGAACTCGAGATGCATGGGTGGAAACCCAACACCCTATTTGCCTATTTACTTTTTTAATTCAATTGAAAATGATGTTTTTCTTAAAGAAAATAAATGATTTATGAAACCAATCAAGCACCATATCTAAGTACTCATGCCGGCAAATGTAAATGGTATTATACAGGACTTTGATTAGAAAAAAAATGCATGGGTGAGGGTTGAATTCTTGAAGACAATTTCAAAGAAACCAAAAAAAAAAAACAATTATTTGATTTGAATAGTAGGACAAGGTTTAGGACATATTACAGAGAGTTAAAGCATCTCCAATGTTACATCACGTCTCAAAATTTATTGTATTTTATCTCCAACAATGTGAAATACAAAAATGCCCTTGATGGGCTAAATGGGAATCCTACATGGACCTTTGAACACTTTTCATAATTTGTCTCTTTTCTCGTCTTATTTAAGAAGTACTCGTGTAACGAATGACTTGCACATGTTTCAAGGTGAAGTTACCATTTTGCACCCTTGAGAACCCACAACTTGTTTTTCAATACATCAATGGGCTGTCAATATTGCAGCCTGCTGACTGTGGTACTGTTGGTTTTCTAGCTAAACTTGTTAAACAAGTGGGCAAATTAGCCCATTTATTTTTATTATTTTCTAATTAGGCCTGGTGCCTAATTAATCTGTTGTTTGGGCTTGACCCACACACACACACACACACACTCATAACTCACCATCTCTCTTAGTCAACCCTCAATTCTACCTCTCTCCCTGATTTCCTCAACTCTCACTCTCTATGTGTTTGCCACCACAGAGTGTCATCACTACCCTTAACCTTATTCACTGATGATGAGACCATCATCACAGAAACCATCTTACCACGTGGAACCAACCTAAGCTCCTGTTTGGTGAATTTCGAACCCTCAAGCCTTCAATTCAAGGAGCCCGTCCATACTCGATTTCCCTTGGCGAATTCTCGACAACTATGACCAAGGTAAATCTCGAAACCACCCTTGATCGTCTTGAAATATTGTTCTATGTAAGATTCTAGTCTTGCATATGAGGTTTGGCTCCACATTTGGAAGTTTCGAACAAGTTACTAACGTTTTCGTTTTCCCGGCAAGCTATAGAACTTTCTGATGGGATACTGGCGTAATCTCATCTTCTTGGACGAGATTGACACTACCAACGAACTCTCTACAATCCCAGGCACTAGATTCGAGCTTTGCATACTCGAATATGTCACTGTTTCGAATAAACCATACAGGGTTGGTGCTTTTAGACCATTATTTGACCGTCTTTGGCCACCGTTTGACCTCGAACTATGTATAAACATCTTCCTCTCAGTCCTAGCTTCCTTTCGACATATTACTCGTAAAAAAATGGTTAAGTATTGACTGAGATATAACTCTACAAAAAATTCGACAAAGTTTCCAAATTTTGGTAAATTCCGGTTGGCTCACCGGCAATGCTAACGACCTGTACCATTGGAGAATACGACGAAATATTCTGTCAAGTCTAACAGAATCTTCCTTATGGCCTCAACATCTATGTCAGAATCAAGTATATTATGTCAACTTTAACCCCCACCGTCAACGTTAACATTACCGTTAACTGTGACGAAATATTCTGTTCAGCAACAAAATTATTCTATTTCCAATAACGTAATATTTCGTTTGATGACGAAATATTCCTTCTTCGACCCTTGTGTGTGTGTCGGTCCTTGACAATATATGACGGCATGTGCAGGGATGTGACGGCGCGTGGCGGCGAGTGGCGGCGTGTGAGTCACTTTTCAAACACCTTACCGAAGGGTCCAGAGGGCTAGAGGGCCGAAAATAGCCCGAAAACCGTCTCCAACCGAGGGCTAGGCCAAAGGGCTTGTGGGCCCCAAAGGACAAAAAAAGGCCAAAGGGCCAACTAGCCAGCCTAACCCAGCCAGCCAGCCGGTCCCAGGGCGAGCCACAATTTAAATGCAACGGTAACTAATTGACTTCAGCTAGCCGTTATTTTTTAATTTTTTTTACAGTTTTTTTTTTTTACATTTTTTTTTTTTAACAAAATTTGTTTGAAAAAATTTAAAAATTCTTTTTTTTTTCCTATAACTTCCTAAACCATTAAACAACATTAAATAACATTAAGTAACATGAAACAATATTAAACAATATTAAACAACATTAAATAACATTAAATAATATTAAACAACATAAAAATTATACAACATAAAAAAAAACATTTAACAACATAAAACTTAAACGCCTACTCCATGCTTCTTTTGGCCCAAAGATGTGCAACAAGATCCTGTTGTAGGTACTTGTTTGTGGCACGGGAACATATCATCCTATAACGCCTCATGTACTCATTTAAAGAGATATTACCAGTTCTTGGATTCAAAGGCAAATTAGGCACATCATATATTTTTGCACAAGCCCTTCTTGACTATTTGGATCCTCTTGGTCGTCATCAAACTCTCCATCAATATACCCATCTCGCTCATCCTTTACAATCATGTTGTGTAATATGATGCAAGACATCATGATGGAGTCTATTTTCTCGACTCCACCCTTTTGCCAGTTCGTTGATGATCTTCCACCGTGCTTGTAGAATACCGAAAGCTCTCTGAACATTTTTCCGGTATGCCTCTTGGTGTAAGGTAAACCACTTTTCGGCGTCATTCACAGGGTTTGGAATTGCTTGGACAAGTGTCGCTCACTTTGGGTAGATGCCATCTGCCAAGTAATACCCCATATTATACTGACTGTCGTTGATGTAGTAGTCAAGTTGAGGTGATTTACCTTCCGTCAGGTTATTGAAGATGGGTGAACGCCCAAGAACTGTAATGTCATTTTGGGATCCAGGGACTCTAAATAAAGTATGCCAGATCCATGTGTCATACGAGGCAACCGCCTCTAACAAAATAGTTGGCTTTCTCGACCTTCCGTTAAAGCCTCATTGTCATCCGGTGGGACAGTTCGTCCAATTCCAATGCATGCAGTCTAATGACCCTATCAGCCCGGAAAGCCACGGTCTTTAGCTTTGCGAATAAGTCGATCCAGATCTTCTTGATTTGGCTCACGGAGGTACTCCTCTTTGTAAGGCTGAACAATTGTGTTACAAAATTCAGCAAGAGTATCAAGGTATGTAGACTCACACATACCATATGTTTCATCCATCGAATCAACTGGGGAGGCACAGGCCATCATTCAGAGTGCAACAGTAACCTTCTGATGAGGTGGGAAACCAGGGTGGCCTACTCTGTCTATCATCTGTTGAAAGTATGGATTGACCTGCTGGACATCATGAAGTAAACGCTCGAACACATGACACCTTATTTGGAAATGACATCTGAAATCCTCTTTTGTGTGCATCGAGTTGGGGTTGAAGTAGTTGTTCATCAGATTGGCATGCGTCATCGTTCTGTTTCATGGTTTGTAAGAGCGACCAGCAACAGAGCCACCTCATTGAGGTTGTTCCTCAGTTGGCTGACACACCATAACCGCAGCCATGGTTGCCACACATTGTGTGTTGCGCCATGCTTCATCAGACTCCTCATCTTCTCGTCTCATTTGCGCCCATTTTTCTTCCAATTTGGAATTGGATGAGGACCCCCAGTTGGAATCCGAAGAGGATCCAAAGTTGGAATTCATTGCAAACTTGAATTGAAAGAGATTGAATCTGAAGGTGTGTGATTTATAGCCAATATCCACCCTATTTATAGCCCAAAATTTTGGCCGAAAAAAAAATTCAAATCCAACGGCTAGCTGACGTTAGTTACCGTTGGATTTGAATTTTTAAATTTAAGTTGTTGTAGTTTTTAAATTTAAATAATAAATTATGTTTGGCCCTTGGGCCCTCGGTTGGAGATGGTTTTTTGTCATAGGGCTATGTTTGGCCTATGACCCTCTCGCCCCTAGGTTGGAGATGGTAAGAAATATGGCCCTGCACTGTTCATTAAAATATTAATTTCTTGGAGTGGCAAATGGCTAAAACGAGCCATCTGGCCCTCCTTCGGTTGGAGATGGCCTTAGTTCTGAAACGAGCAAACAAAGGAAATGCTTAGGTTCTTTACATAATGCTTATTAGTGTAATGATAGTGTGACAATTTCTCATTTAGGAGAAACTTACCTCGAGGACAAACTAAGCAAATCAACTACAACTCCACAACGTAACTCTGAGTGGGTCTTTGCTTTCAAATTATATTGTTTAGTTTTCTTTAATAAGTTATGATTGAAAGTACGTAATGCCATATTTTACTTATAAAATAATGGGTTTTATACCTTATTATTTTGTGATTATAATTGTGGCATGTTCATACCCGTACTATATCTGCTCATCACAATTGTTTGCATGGTGTCTCTTTTCATTTGTACTGTCTAGGATAGGAACAGCTTCATGTTTATGTTCATATGCACTTTTATCTGGTTTGTAGAACTATAGAGTCACCAGGTGATAACTGTAGTGGAGCTTGGGTTTCTCATTGTTGCCCTTCTGCTCTATCCAGATTGGTAGATGAAAAGACCTATATTTTTCAGACATTGGTCGTTCCACCATTTATACTTGTTTTGAAAGGCTTTTGTTGGTCTCTATTTACTACACTTGGGGAAATATATACTGTTTAGCAAAAATAATATGCTTATGTGCTTTTCAATTTGATCTCTCATGTATTTGACAACGCCATTACGAGAATTTTTTTATACATGAAATTGTTCGGGTTCTATTGCTATTCGTTCATAGTACTGGTTTTGTGTTTCATTTTTTTTTCTTCTCAAAAATTTGAGGAAGAGCTTTCTTTTGAACCATTCTGTTTAAACATGTCCTTAGTTTGGTTTGTGAAGTGAGTGGAAAATCCAATACTACATTGGAAGCTTTAATGAAAAGGGTTATACCAAACTTTTTTCTCAACAAAAAATCACCTAATAATTTTAATTAATGAAAAATACTTGAAATTTAATGAAAATGGCAAAATTTTAATATAATATATTAAAAAATTGAAAATGAGTTTACGCACGGCACTCGCTCGTCCTTACGTTTCTTTGTCTCTGGCCCTCCTTCACACGTCTCCCCTTTCTCTCTCTCTCTCTCTCTCTCTCTCTTCACCCATCACCGTCTTCTCTCCCTCCACCCATCAACATCATATCTCTCTTTCCTCTTTCACCCATGACCATCATCTTTCTCTTCTCTTTCACTTATTACCATTCTCTCTCTCATCTCTCTCTCATGTCACTCCTTCCTCCCTCCCTTTTCTTTCTTTTTTTTTTGTTACGTATAAAATTTAAACATAGTCATATTTTTCAAAACATAATAATATGCATTATTTGTCACACGCCAAAATTCAACAAAGTTATTATCAACAAATTTTTAAGACAAAGTACTTAATAATTATTTTTATTGATGAGAAATATTTATTTTCTTAAAACAATAAATTTTATAAACAATGATTACTATTTCTAGAATAGTGTCATTATTTTTAGAAACAATTATACTATTGTTTTGAAATAATGACACTATTTTAGTTTCTAACACAAAGTCATTATTTGTAATTATTTTTAAACAATGACACTGTTTCTAAGAACAAAGACATTATTTTTAGAAATAGTGACACTATTTCTAAAAATGATAACACTGTTTTTAGAAACAGTGGTCACCATATTTAGATAGTGACACTTATTCTAAAAATAATGACACTATTTTTAGAAATTATTTCACTATTTATAAATGATTTATGAAACCAATCAAGCACCATATCTATGTACTCAAGTCGGCAAATGTAAATGGTATTATACAAAACTTCGATTAGAAAAAAAAATACATGGGTGAGGGTTGAAGTCTTGAAGACAATTTCAAAGAAACAAAAAAAAAAATTTATTTGATTTGAATAGTAAGACAAGGCTTAGGACATATTATAGAGAGTTAAAGCATTTCTAATGTTACATCACGTCTCAAAATTTATTGTATTTTATCTCCAACAATTTGAAATACGAAAATGCCCTTGATGGGATAAATGGGAATCCTACATGGACCTCTTAACGCTTTTCACAGTTTGTCTATTTTCTCGTCTTATTTAAGGAGTACCTGTCACTATGAATGGACATAAATCGAACGTTTAACGAATGATTTGCACATGTTTCAAGGTGAAGTGCAACATTTTGTACCCTCGAGAATCCACAACTTATTTTTCAAGACATCAATGGGCTGTAAGTATTGCAGCCTGCTGACTGTGGTACTGTTGGTTTGCTAGCTGAATAGTGAATAGCCCTAGGCCTTAGCAACGGTGGAATTGCTCTAAGGAAACGGGGAAGAGAAAGAAAAGCGGCCGTCCGCACCGAGTCTACTGCATCAATCAAATCAACCGTGCAGCGGCGCAGTCCAACTGTTCGACAAATTCCCCAAAGAGAAAATGCCCCAAAACAAAGCACCACCATGGGCAGGAGAGGAGGAGAAGGAGAAGAAGGAGCTAAGAGGGCGCCAAACACCGCATTCGCATCTACCAACAACATATCACTGAGAGAAGAATTGACCGGGAAAAAGCAAACCAAGGGCGGCTCATCCATCAATGCCAAGGCCGTGCTAAAGCTCAAGCACTTGCAGAGGCTCGCTATGTGGACTGGCGCGGAGGCTTCTGTTCCTTCTTTGGGTGCATTCTTTAGGCGTACCATAGCCGCTGCCCAAGAGGCCATCATTGTGCCCCCTGAACCTTCTCTCTTCCCTTGCCAGAGGTATGCCAAAAATCTTTAGATTCTTGATTGAAAAACCCCAAAAGAAAGCGAGGGTTTATCGTATTTGAATTTGGTATGGTTATAAGTGGATTTGATTGCCTTTTTAGTTCAATTTTGTGGGTTTTGCATGTTGTAGGATTGGTTGTGAAAAAATGGTGGAAGATTTGACTTCTGTTAGGAAGTGATCATGAACTGCTCACTGTTAAGGTGGGATTGAAAGTTTGTGCAACTTTTGATTCACTTGCATGCGTTAATAGTTTTCGGTGTTAAGAGGCTTGCATAGTTTGTAGTAGTTAATTTGTCCCTGATACAAAATTAGCTCTTTGAATATTGCATGACTTAGAGCTGTGGAGAAAAAGCAACAAGAAAACGGGCTATTCGCTTTAGTCTCATCCAAGTCGTTTGGATTGGATTGCAATAGAAGTTTATGAATCCAATGAGATAGATTTGTTCTACCAAAATGAACCAAACCAATCCAGCTATAACAGTCATTATTGACTTGTGTATCTTTATAAGGAGTCTTGAGTTTCGTGGGATTGCGTATCTTCTGTATGATTTCATAATATAGCCTCATATTTAGCTTAACCATACCCGCATTCCACAAAGATAATTGATTGTAATCATGATGCTTACTGAAGTTACATTCCGCCTTGATTAAGCTTAGTACACCATAAAGATAGAAATCTTATTGGTTTGGATAGGTTTGAAACTGTTTGGTATAGCAGTGGGGGTAGCATTTCTGGTCGCGTAGCTAAACGTGTTGGAGTTCTGAAATTCTTAATTGTTACATAGTTATATGGGAACAACATGCATCTAGGATTCACCATCGAAGGTTAGATATATAAACTAAGAAACATCTAATGGAATGTTAGACTCGAAAGGTGGAGAGAGAATAAGATTCTGACTCGTCTAACCTGAAAGCCTAGTCAACTACATGTTTGTTTATTTTAATTTTCAGAAAGGTTGTTATTGGTTAACCCATGAATAGATAAAATCCTAACAAAGTTCTCATGAACCGCGATGCAGGGTTTTCTTTTCCACTTAACTCGTTTTGCACTGTATACTGTATTGGCATGAAACATGAATCTGACTGAGGCATGTATCGTTTTTTTCTTTACTGATGTTGGCTTGTTCTGTTTGTGTTATTAGCACACAACAATGACAACACAAATAAAGATATTAGTAAACCTTCGTGTTTTGGATTTTATGTCACCTTGAATGTATGTGTTAAAACAAACTGAAGTGCTTTTGAGATAAGCATAGAGCTTCCCATGACTTTGACTCTGAAATGAGTCAGCCATTGCGTTACATGAAAAAAATTATTGGAATCAATTTGTCTTTGGATGCGTGTAATGTGTGTTGTAGCCTTGTAGGTTTTATAATTTTGGACAATATACATTTTGAAATGAATGATACTATAAAGTATATTAAAAGGTACAGACCTATGATCAGCGTTTCACTATTTTGCAGATGTGAAACAGTTCTTCAGCCTGGCTTCAACTGCACTGTTCGAATTAAGAAAAATAGAGCAAAGGCACGACGACGAAGTAAGAAACTTATTAATTTCTCTCAAAACAATGTAGTGTATACATGCCACTTCTGGTCACATCAGAATTTGAAGAGATGGACTCTGAATGGACATATGAAAACGATATGCCCCCTAAGGCCATAACAACTTCGAAACTGAACCTCGCTAAGTCCATCTCCAAGAAGTTTGTTGTCACATCCCGACCCGGGCCCCCGCCACAACCCGGGCTCGACTCCGCTGTAGCACAATATTGTCCGCTTTGAGCCCCGACCACACCCTCACGATTTTGTTTATGGGAACTCACACGAGAACTTCCCAGTGGGCCACCCATCATGGGATTGCTCTCGCACGCTACTCGCTTAACTTCTGAGTTCTGATGGAACCTGAAGCCAGTGAGCTCCCAAAATGCCTCCTGCTATTTAGAGGTGGGCATGTACATATAAGGCATTTAGGATCCTCACACATGGGCGATGTGGGATCTTGATGACGTAACCATCATGCTACGACCTTCCGAGGTCGGGGTGTGTCATTTGTCAACTCAAAGAAGACCACTACAAGCGATGAGATTAGTAAAGCGGATGAGAAAGCTCCTTCCACATGCGAAGAGATTCCTACAGTCGACACTCCTGTAGGCGAAGATGAGGTTAGTAAAGCTAATGAAGTAGCTCATTTAGCAGGCATAGAGATTCCTAGCGTGGATACACTTGCAACTCTAGCAGTGAAGACTGGAATTACTTTGTTGTTAGGAGGGAAGAAGAGAAGGAGAAACATTCGGCGACCAAGAAACCAGCTAAACTTGAGAGCAGTCCCACCTCAATAGCTGAAAACACAACTAGCACGTCAAACAAACGGAGGAGAAAATCGTGGACTAGTTTGAAGGAGATTGTTAAACGCAATGATCACAGTAACATGCAAAAAATCAGTTTGGTTTGACAATCCCTTTCGATGCCTCACGAGTGCATAACAATTTTGTAGTTCGGTAGATCAAATTTCGAATGAGTAGCATGTTAGTTCTTTGATTGAAGGAGAAAGGAGTTTGCCTGAAATGAAGCCTGCTGCACGATAAGAACCCACTAAATAATTTTACTGAGTTGTTCCGAGTCGACATAAAGCAAAGCAAGACGAAGATAGAAATTTAGGAGTCGTTTGATAATTATTTGTTTTTTCCGTTTTAGTCGGTTTTAGTTTTCAAAGTGAAAACGATTTGAAATAGTTTTTTGTTTGCTTTTTGTGTAACTTTTATTTATTTATCTCATCTCGTCTGCCATTTTTCCTCCGCTCTTCTTCATTTCTTCCTTATATTTTTTCATAGGTGATTTTGGGTGCGGTCCCTATTTAACGTTTTTTTTATTGAAACTTTATTGGTTTTCAATTTTTGATCAAAGTCTTTGACATTGATACAATAATGCATTTTATGTAGTTTATTATAATTTTAATGAGTAAGATTTTAAATAATTAATGACTTTAATTAAAACCAAGAGACATTGAGAGCAAGTCCACCCCTAAAGACTTTGCGCCAGCACCCAGCCCATTTATCCAGTCAAGTGAACAGTAATATACTCAAGTGAACAGTAATAGGCCAAAGCTTCTCCACCCCTAAAAAAATACGCTGGCACCCAGCCCATTTAAAATATTTTAAATTTTTTTTAAAAGAATAAAAAAAGTTAGTTTTAATTTCGGATAAGATTTTTAACCAATTTCGGATAAAATTTCAAATAAACTTAAAAAAAAAAAACTGAAATAAAATTACATAAACTCATCAAATAAACTTAAAAAAAAACAAACTAAAATAAAATTACATAAGCTCTGACTAATTATCTTGGCCTTGTTGCAATCCCCATTGGTGCTCAATCAAGTCATTTTGACAGGTACAATGCCAGTATGGCTCTTGCAATGAAGTGTACCGTTGAGTGATCAATTCATTATAACGTCCATCCCGTTCTAATGGCTCGTGTTGCACAGGATCTTCGGTGTTTTCATGAGCACAATAGATACGTGTTCTTGGTTTATATGGACAAAAAAATTAAGGATGAACTTTTTGGTATTTTTTTTCACACAAAAAGTATATGAAAGCTTTGGTAGAAAGTGTAGAAAATATTGAAATGTGGTGTAAGGTGGAAGATGAGGGTTAGGTATTTATAAAAAAAAATAACTTTTTAAAATTTTTTTAGTATTTTTTTAAAATTTTTTAGTATTTTTTAATTAATTTTTAATAAATTTTAATGTAGTTAATTAATCTGGACCGGTGGATTTGAAAAATATTCAAATCCAAGAGCCAAGGAGCTGTCACGTGGCCAACGGTCATAATTCTGACCGTTGGGCTTTTTTTTTTTTTTTGATTTTTGGGGAAAAAACGTGGACCGTTGATCTGTGATCGGACAGTCCAATTTAAAAGTAAAATTTAAATTTTTTTTACCGTTGGAAATCCAACGGCACTGAGAGGGCCACATCGCCTACTTCCCGGTGAAGAACAAGTGGGCTGATAGCGAGCCCCGCCACTTGCACCCATGTCCCCTACTCGCGCTCAATCGCGAGTGAACTGCACGCGCCAGCCAAATAGGCCAGTCTTTGGGTCTATCAAAGATGGACTGGTCTGTTGCCTGGCTTGGGCTGGGTGCTAGGCAAACACACAGGCTGGAGTGGATTGGCTGAGTCCCAGCCTGTTTTTTCCACTGGGTGTTGGCCTCTTTTTGCTCCAGTGGAACTGCTCTGATAAAAGATGGGATGCGGTTTCAATGCTCACAATTGAAGCACCCAGTTCTAACAAGAACTTTGGGACGGCTCCTTTGGCCATTGCCAAGTTCGAAGACGTTGAGAAGAAGCTGGCGAGCCCTCCTTGCTCAAGATGCTCGGAGTTCAAAGTGGGAGTTAGGTACATTATTCAAGCAGGAAATAGTGCTCGGTAGCAGGTTTGTGCATATAGAGATTAATATATGATATGGTCACCAACCAGAGTATGAAGGTAAGTGGCAATTGCTTTTGTCTCTACATTTTTCTTTTTAAACTGGGATTATACACTGTTGGGAGCATACAAAATAACGGGTAATGTTTGAGGACTAAGTCTGGTGTGCAATAGTCCCGGTCCGACGAAAATACCAAAAAGAAAAGATGTCTCTGGTGGTATCATACCAACGGCGGAGTAGGGGTTAAGTTGAGTAATCTGAACGTCTCTTACCTACTGTGTAGACTCTATAGGCAAGCATCAACTATGGGTTGGTGGGCATTGATTTGGCAACTCAAAACCACTTTTCCTATTAAATTATAACGTTGGATATCACACGTGTATCAAAGCCTATGATCAGCTTAATTACACATTGTGATCACTACATCAGTTGTTCTATTTGGTTTCTTATGTTGCCTTGTACCGCCCCTAATTTTGCCAAGGCGTTCGGCTTTGCTGGCTACATTCAAAGTTTGAATTGCATACTTTTCAGTCCCTAAACTTTTGATATTAGCTGTATTCTGACTAAAAGTAGGTGGTGGTGGTGATGGATGAAAGATGTTTGTACATTATCTCTATCTACCAAATTTGTTTCTGGTTCTGGCAAACTATCATTGAGTTGTCTTTCCAGTATTTGATTTTTTTTTTCACTAAAAGATGACATTGCCATGGATTTCTGTTGCCTTATTTGCTTTTCAGTCCCTAAGCTTAATGCATGAACGTTGTTTCAAGGGTAATTTAGATTGTAACAGCTATATCATTTGTTTCCTTCTTGCAAATGGAATTTACTTTCTCATTCATTTTTCAGCTAGAGTGTATTTCCTGTGGTCATTCATGGTATGCCTGTAAAAACATATAGAGAATATGATTATGAACTTTGAATATTATATCACAGTACCAAGTTAACCACTAACCTGAAGACGGTGACATGTTTGTTGGGATTAGAGTTCTTCTGCAGCTCTCCTCTTCAGTATGCAAGGTCTCAAGAATGGGGTTTGAGTTTCTGTAATCTTGCGTAAACAGAGAGAGTGCAGGGACCCTAATATATATACCATACACAGTGGTAATCAACTATGACTCTTCCCATTGAGTAATCCTAATTGATCTCAACCTTATCACCGTGAATTCCTTTATTCATATCAGCTAGAAAGACTTCTAGTAATATCATGAGTGTTCCAGCTAATGAATCCTAATATACATGTTCCTTATCAGCTCCCAAACATTGTCAATCTTGATCTCTAATATTCCCACGTGAATAACAAGTGCTAAGCAAGTGTATAGCTCTCATCAGAACTTACATTCTCCCACTAGAGCTACACTTGGTTAACCATTGCTAACCTTAATGCGAGATTATTTTTAAATGGCCACGAAATCAATATTGACACAAATCATGATTCCAGGCTTAGGTAATTAACCAGCATCTGTAAAGGACTAAAGGGTAACATACTCTTTATCTTGAATAATATCCCCATAATCACATTTACAAAGCTGACTAACACATTAAACCCCAACAAGATATGAAAAATTACTGTATTGAAAATGCCTGCAAATGTATTTATCATCATCTCAATACATGGTCCTCTTTCGAATTGAAAAACAATTCATCTTAATGGTTGTTAACCCTGATAACAATTGCACAGATTGTCATACCATTATGCATATAAAATATATACGAACATTCTCAACTAAACTGCGTATTTAAGGGAAAACTTTGACAACCTCACAGTTTCAACTTTATTAGTCAAGAATCCTTAGTGGTCTTTAAATAAGATAAACAAACAACCTTGGCAACTAGAAAACAAGAAAATTCTTTAAATAATACTTAGCTCCCACTAGTCAGCTGCATCGAAATTTGCCAAAACACCCATCTTTGCAACATGCTTCTTGAAAACTAAAACTGGTACAGCCTTGTTCAAAGGATCAGCAATCATAACCCCAGTCTCTAAGTAGTCGATCTTTATTAATCCAGCCATCACCTTCTCTCGAGCAATAAGATACTTAATATCCAAGTTCCTTGTTGCTGAAGATCTTTTGTTATTCTTGGTGAAGAATATGGCTGCATTATTGTCACAGAAAAGCTGAATTGGTCTTGAAATTGAATCAACCACTTTCAGACCTGAGATGAAATTTTTCAACCAAATAGCTTGATCAATGGCTTCACAACAAGAAAGATACTCAGCCACCATGGTTGAAGCTGCCACTGTCGCTTGCTTTACACTTCTCCAAGAAATGGCACCGCTTGTCATTGTGAAAACAAACCCCGATGTGGATTTAAGATCATCTGGACACCCAGCGAAGTCTGAGTCACTATAACCCTCCAATACAAGATTATCAGTGCTTCTGTAAACCAACATGTGTTCTTTGGTCTTCTGGAGATACCTTAAAACTCTTTTTGCTGCATTCCAGTGAGCTTCACCCGCACAAGATTGAAATCTGCCAAGCACACTTATCGTGAAGGCAAGATCAGGTCGTGTGCACACTTGTGCATACATCAAGCTTCCAACAAGAGAAGCATATGGTCTTTCCTCCATGTTTTTCTTCTCCAAATCGGTTTTAGGGCACTGAGACTTGCTTAATTTATCACCCTTTGAGATCGGCATTTCTATGGTTCCACAAGAAGACATGTTGAACCTTTTAAGAACCTTTTCGATATATCCTTTTTTTGTGACAGCCCTAGTAGTCCCCTTCTTCTATCTCTTTTAATCTCAATTCCAAGAACATATGTTGCTTCCCCGAGATCCTTCATTTCAAAATTCTTCTGCAAGAATGTTTTAGTTTCATCTAACAAACATGCAACATTGGTGGCAAGGAGAATGTCGTCCACATAAAGAACAAGTATGATAAAATTGCTCCCACTGATCTTCATGTAGATGCAAGCATCAGAGGGATTTTCAATGAAACCATACTCTTTCACCACCCTCTGAAACTTAAGATACCACTGTCTCGACGCTTGCTTGAGGCCGTAGATAGATTTCTTCAACTTGCAGATTAATTTCTCATTTCCTTCTTCTATAAACCCTTCTGGTTGTCTCATATATATATTCTCATCTAAATCACCATTTAAGAACGCAGTTTTAACGTCCATTTGGTGTAAAATTAAATCATAATGAGCAACAATCGCCATGATCACCCTAAACGCATCCTTGGTTGACACAGGGCTGAATGTTTCTTTGTAATCAACACCCTCTCTTTGAGTGAATCCCTTGGCTACAAGTCGTGCTTTATGTCTCTCCACATTTCCATTCGAATCTTTCTTTGTCTTGGATACCCACTTACACCCTATTGGTTTCATTTCTTCCTTTTGCTCTACTAATTTCCATACCTCATTGTTCTTCATCGAATTTAGTTCACAGTGCATGGCTTCCAACCACTTTTCAGAGTTAACACTTGAGACAGCTTCTTTAAAAGTTTTTGGATCATCAAACTCAGACAAGTCTATATCATTCTCGGTGCTTTCAGTCATATAAACAAAATCAGTTAGGGCAGTAGTTCTTCTTACCCTAGTTGATTTTCTCAAGTTCGTGGGATGAGCTTGAATTGTTGTTTCTTCTTTTCCATGTTGTTCAGGTTCTGCCATTGTCAAATCTTGATTAATGACTTCATTTGCAGTTGTAGGCCCTTCCACTTCATCATTATGTCCTTGTTGCAAGTCATCTGTATCTTCTTCGACATCTTCAATTGCATGCCCAGGTATCTCAATATAAGGCATTGAAGGTGATGTAGGACTTGCATGTTCCACTTCATTTTCTTCTTCAAAAATAAAATCATCATCATTATTCCCACTATCTTGTTCCAAGTTGTTCTCCATGAACACAGCTTTCCCTGTTTCTACAATTCTAGTATCATGACTGTTAGGGCAATAAAATCTGAACCCTTTTGACCTTTCTGCGTAACCAACGAAAAAACAACTGATAGTTTTAGGGTCAAGTTTTCTTCCATTGGGATTATATACCTTGGCTTCAGCCGCACACCCCCAAATGTGTAAATGATTTAGGCTAGGTGTTCTAGTAGTCCACAATTCAAATGGTGTAGACTCAACGGCTTTTGAAGGGACTCTATTAAGCAAATAATTAGCAGTTTTCACTGCCTCTCCCCACAGAGTTCTAGGCAAACTCACCCTACAAATCATACTTCTCACTATGTCCATTAGGGTTCTATTTCTTCTCTCTGCAACCCCATTTTGCTCGGGTGTACCTGGGGTGGTATATTGAGCTATGATTCCATGTTCTTGCAAATACAAAGCAAAAGGTCCAGGATGTCTACCAGTTTGTGCATATTTTCCATAATATTCCCCACCTCTATCAGACCTAACAATCTTTATTTTTCTTTCCAGTTGATTTTCCACTTCCCTTTTGTAAATTTTGAAAACTTCTAAAGCTTTAGATTTTTCAGAAATTAAGTATAGGTAACAATATCTTGAAAAATCATCAATGAAGATTATAAAATACTTGTATCCTTCAATTGTTTGTGTAGGGAAAGGACCACAAATATCTGTATGGATTATTTCCAAGAGCTGTTTGCTCCTAGTCGAACCCTCCTTTCTTTTATTTGTCATCTTTCCCTTAACACAATCAATGCAAAAATCAAAATCGTTGAAATTCAAAGGAGGCAAAATTTGGTTTTTGACTAAAAGTTCCATTCTTGATTTTGATATGTGGCCAAGCCTTTTATGCCAAAGGTTTGATGAATGCTTTGAATTCGACACTTCCTTTTCAATACTAAAAACATTCTCAAGGTCATTAAGTTTAAATTTGAACATTCCATCACACAAATAACCACTTCCAATATGAGAAGACTTATAAAAAACGTTGAAGCCAATGTTATTTAAAGTAAAATAAAAACCTAATAAAACTAGCTTGGAAACTGAAACAAGCTTTCTTCTCATAGTTGGTACATAGACCACGTCTTCTAGCTCTAAAATAAAACCAAAATCTAACTTTATCCTAGCAGTCCCTATTGTCTTGACTTCAACTCTTCTTCCATTGCCAACTGAAACTTTGACTTCATCTTTATTTGGTGTTCTCTTTGTTATGAAGTCCTGCAATGAATTCGTAACATGAATAGAAGAGCCAGAGTCAAGCCACCAAGCATTGCTAGGAACATCAATTACGTTTGACTCAAAACAAGCAAAAACACTTGAAAAAATATTTTTACCTTTCTTTGCCTCCTGTTTTGCAAGCCATGCCTTGTATTTAGGGCAGTTTCTCTTCATATGGCCTGTCTTTTTGCAAAAATAGCATTTGAAAATTGAAGAATTGTTAAGTTTGAAATTCTTTTTAGAGATGGGAACCTTAGCACTATCCCTTTTGGTAGCATCGGACCTGGAATTTTTGTAGCCCTTGTTGTGACTTTGAACATAGTTAACTGACTCCCCTTTTTCCATTCTATCCTTTTTAATCCTTACTTCTTCACCCACACAAATAGAGATTAATTCATTCACATCCCATTTAGCTTGCAAAGCATTGTAAGATACCTTCAATTGAGTGTAAGAATCGGGCAGTGAGTTCATGATGACATGAACAAGGAAGGTTTCAGAAATTGGTACCTCTAGCCTCTTGAGCTTTCCAGCAATATCGATCACTCTTAGGATATATTCACGCACACTTCCTTCACCATCGTACCTGATTGTAGTGAGTGCATTCATTAGATTGCCAATTTCTGTCTTCTCAGATTCTTTGTACTTTTCTTCAATGGATTGCATAAACTTCTTGGCGTTGGTTGCCTCAGGGAAACCTCCACGAACAGCATCTGTCATGGTTCTCTTGATTATCATCAGTGAGATTCTGTTAGATTTCTCCCACTTCTCATATTTCGATCTTTGGCTAGAAGTACTTCCATCGGCAGGCGGTGGGGGTTCCTCAGTTCTTAGTGCCAGGTCTATATCCATAACACCCAAAACAATCTCCAAGTCTTGTCTCCATTTCTTATAGTTGACCCCAGTGAGTGGTTCAACAGTATTCAAGTTCATGGAGTTAGGGTTCATGGCTGAACAATTATGTAACATGAAAGATATTAAACTTTAATCCCCAAACTTTATATCACAGACTCAAAAATCTTTGGATTAACGAGTTATATGAAAATTTTCTTTAGTCACGACACCCTCACACTCATACTAAGAATTTCTGTAGCCATAATTACAATCCTTTGTGGACTGCAAGAAGTGGCTGGATTCTCACTTGAAATATGAAGTGTCATGCCACTCGAGATCAAAACATGGTCAACTGAACTTCTTTAGATGATCAGTGACGATGCTTTAAGCCCTAGTGCCATTACCAATTTGTATACTGAATGAAAAACACATAGAGCACAAATAGCTTTAGCTATCATGTGCATAAAGATGTTCTTCCTGTATAGTATATCATTAGTCTGTAACCTGCAACTTTAAACAATTCCTTATGCTTTCTTCTTAGGGTTAATTGATACGTGAAAGCTCTGATACCAAATGTAAAAACATATAGAGAATATGATTATGAACTTTGAATATTATATCACAGTACCAAGTTAACCACTAACCTGAAGACGGTGACATGCTTGTTGGGATTAGAGTTTTTCTGCAGCTCTCATCTTCAGTATGCAAGGTCTCAAGAATGGGGTTTGAGTTTCTGTAATCTTGCGTAAACAGAGAGAGTGCAGGGACCCTAATATATATACCATACACAGTGGTAATCAACTAGGACTCTTCCCATTGAGTAATCCTAATTGATCTCAACCTTATCACCGTGAATTCCTTTATTCATATCAGCTAGAAAGACTTCTAGTAATATCATGAGTGTTCCAGCTAATGAATCCTAATATACATGTTCCTTATCAGCTCACAAACATTGTCAATCTTGATCTCTAATATTCCCACGTGAATAACAAGTGCTAACCAAGTGTATAGCTCTCATCAGAACTTACAATGCCGCCCGGGATGCGGTTTCAATGCTCACAATTGATGCACCCAGTTCTAACAAGAACGTTGGGATGGTTCCTTTGGCCACTGCCAAGTTCGAAGACGTTGAGAAGAAGCTGGCGAGCCCTCGTGAGTCTGACAAGGCAACCAATGACACTGTAAGAAAAACAACTGAAGCATATATGCCAGTCTTGGAAGCGCAAAGATCATTTAGTAAGTCTAAAAAGGAAGAAAATTCCGAATCTGCAAAGAAACCTGAGTAGAAATGCGGCGTTTGTCATAGTTTTTGGATCCGGAAAGTTTAGGCTGATGAATTATCTACGGAATGCAGCCTTGGTAGTTTTGTACAGTCGTATACATGTGCATATGCTAATCCATGGTTTATTTCCCAAACTTGAGAGAATAGATTTAACCAAGTTAAAGTAATTTCCTTATGTAGGAGTAGGATGTTCTGAGGCCTCGGAACAGGGTTTAGGATAAGATAAGTTTGACATGATCATGAGCCCTTTTTTTGTATCTGCTGCTGATGCTCCAAAGATAGACTACACTGACCAACCGGACAAGTAAAGGAGATAGATGCATTCTACCTGTTTTCTGTGCCACCATCCTGTTGAATGAGTTTTGTGGGTTTAGCAAGTTCCGTTGTGTCGTTGCAGTCTTTATTTCGCTGTGTATGCTTCTGTGTGGGTGGCATTTGCATCAAATGGTAAACAGACAGTGTTAATTTTGTACTTGGTTTAGTATGCAGAGACTGAGAAGTAGAAAGTGAGGGAAATAATAATTAGAATGTGAAGGTGTTGGAACCAGTCACTAAACCCTAGACCATGTCAACTCGTATCACAAGGCTCCAAGCAATCAATCAACCACCAGTTGCTTTCCAGCTTTCTCTCTTCCTTGATTCAAGGCTCTTAACTTGCTGATTACTTCTTAGTCTTGGGTTTGATGTAAATCACCTTAAATTAAGGGAAAGCTTGTGTCCTAGGTTTACCCGGTCTCTAGGGTTTCATGTAAAGATGGTTGCTTGTAACCATTCTCTTTTCTTGCTTACATATACTGCCATGTACACTTAGAACAAATTATGAATTGGAAATACTTTGAAACTAAAATCTACATGGTATCATAGCAGTGTCATCCTTGACCTGTCTCTGCCCGTTTTTTTGTTTCCGTTGTTATTCTTGTGAGCTTCCGTAATGGCTAAGGAAAGTTCAGTTAATCTTGAGGGAAAAAGCTCTCATGTAGCTCCTTCGAGTTTCTTAGACTCTGAAGTTAATACCAACCAACGTCTATGCTCTGTGCTGTTGAATGAGCTCAACTACCTTCCTTAGTCTAGGGCAGTTTCACTTGCCCTAGGAGGAAAGGGAAAGTTAGGGTTTATCAATGGTAGTGTTGAAACTCCATATCCTTCTTCTCAAGCCTATGAAGCATGGCTGTGCAAGGATCAGTTCGTCATGTCGTTGCTACTCAACACCATGGAGAAACATGTTGCTGAGATATTTAGTTATTCTGAATCCTCATAAGATTTGTGGAAATATGTGAAGGATACGTATGGAAATTAGAATAACTATGCTCGAGTATTTCAGTTAAAGAGAGATATTGCTTGTCTCCAACAAGAAAAGAAGTCCTTTGTTCAACATATTGGCAGCTTGAAGACTATGTGGAATGAATTGGATGTATATCTCCCTCACACTACGGATCCCATTATTCTTCTCAAAAAAGCTGAGGAGGATAAGATCTATCAATTGCTTGCAAGTCTCAGCTCAGAATATGAGGATCTCATGAGTCACATACTAATGAGTATAGAGCTACCACCATTCAAGATTGTTTGTGCCACGGTACAACGTGAAGAAGCAAGAAGGAGGGTGATGAATATGGAGTCTAATCTCAAGCTATCAGAGACTCAAGGATATGTTGCAAACCATAGGAGCTATGAGTCCAAGGTATACAAAGGGAGGAATCCACACCTAAAGTGTAAGTACTGCAATGCTGCAGGACATACAGAAGATAGGTGTTGGGAGTTACATCCTGAGCTTAAACCCAAGCTCAAAGACAACAGAATGATGGCTTCAAAATCCTCATCAGTGGTTCCTTTTAAAGTTCAACATGCTGCCAACAATGCTATTAGCTCTCTCAATCATAGCTTAGTGGACTTCACAGCCAACATTGTGACTCTTATCAACAAGTTTGCAGCCTACTTGCAAACTAAAAATCATGGAGAAGCTGCACAAGCATCAAAGGGTGAAGGGAACAACCACACTGCACTCATTGGACAGTTTGCAGGATTTCTAGCTAATCATGATCATGTTTCACAAGATGTAGCTCCAGGTATCTTCAAAGCATTATCAACTGCATTACAAACTAGTATTAATCATGATTGTTGGATAATTGACTCGGGTGCCTCTGATCACATGGCAAATAAAGCCTCAAATCTACATGATTTCCAAGTCCTGTCAAAACCATCTAATGTGTCAGTTGCAAATGGAAAAAAAGTCTCAGTCATGGGAAAGGGAAAACTAGGTTTAGTCTCAAACACCATAGAGTCTACTGGTCATTTCCATTTCAATTGATGTTAGTAGGACAACTCACTAACACTCCAAATTGCCTAGCCATATTCTCACCCACAAATGTCATTTTTCAGGATGATCTCACCAAGAAGAGGATGGGTGAAGGGTTCTATCAAAATGGTCTTTATTATTTTTGCACCAAGCCTTTTTTGTAAAAAGCTCTCCAAGCTCAACCAAGCTCTTCCAAGGACTAACAACTTTGGCACCAAAGGCTAGCCCATCCATCCGAAGTTGTTTTGTTAAAACTATTTCCCAAGTTTTGTCACCCATTGATCAAGTGTGATACATATCATTACTCAAAGTTTGCTAGGTTACCTTTTGGAACCTCAGTGTCTAGGTCTAGCATACCTTTTGAACTTGTTCACACTGATGTATGGGGTCCTACTATGGAAGGCTATAAATATTTTGTCATATTTGTGGATGATTGCACTCGTGTCACTTTCCTTTATCTCATGAAAGCTAAAAGTGAAGTTTCAACTATCTTTCAAGACTTTCATACACTTATGTCAAACCAATTCCATTCAACTATTAAAACACTAAGATCAAATAATGGTACTGAGTTTTTATCCAACACTATGGTTCAATACTTGAGTTCACAAGGAATTGTACATCAAACCAGTTATGTGGGAACCCCACGACAGAATGGGATTGCTAAGTGAAAGAACCGAGATCTCTTTGAAAAAACTCGTGCACTAATGTTACATATGAATGTTCCAAAGAGGTTTTGGTCCTATGCAATTTTGACAGCTACATATCTCATCAACCGACTCCCAAGTCGGGTTCTAAGGTTCAAATCTTCTTATGAAACTCTAGAGAAGAGACTTATCACGCTGTCTCACTTGAAGGTGTTTGGTTGCTCATGTTTTGTTCATGTACAACATCAACATTGTGACAAATTGGATGCTAGGGCTGAAAAATGTGTGTTTGTGAGGTATTCATCCACACATAAGGGATATAAATGTTTCAATCCTCTCTCCAAAAAATGTATTGTCTCCAGAGATGTTGTCTTTGATGAAGACACATTTTTCTTTCAACCAAAAAGGCATGCTTCTTGTGAAGGGGAGTCACTACATGATCTGTTTCTGTTACCTATGTGCACTAATCAAGATGACGATGTACCAACAATGCATGACATTCAAGGTAATGAGGAAGTACACCAAGTCACAAATTCTTTAGATTCACAGGTTGTCTCACAATGGGACATTGAGCATGGATCTGAAAATCAAGTTGACAATGCACAACCATTACAGTCAACACAAGATGTATTAAGAAATCCTTCCCGTGCAAGAAAACCTCCAGCAAGGCTATTGGATTATGTAACTTATGCTTTAAGGTACCCTATCACTGATGTGCTACATTACTCGAAGTATTCAACTTCGAACCATGCCTTCCTCACTGAAGTTTCTAAGATTGCTTAACCAAGAACAATTCAAGAAGTTTCTTCCGTGCCATATTGGAAACTCGCCATAGTTGAAGAACTGAATGCATTGGAAGAAAATAACACATGGAGCATTGTCAAGTTACTTCCAGGAAAGAAGGATGTTGGAAGTAGATGGATTTACAAAACAAAGCTCAAGGCAGATGGTTCAATAGAGAGACACAAAGCCAGAATTGTAGCTCGTGGCTTCACTCAAACATTTAGGGTTGATTACAAGGAAACCTTTGCTCCAGTGGCTAAAATGAACACTGTTAGGGTATTGCTCTCTATGGCAATCAACTGTGGTTGGTCTCTGTACCAAATGGATGTAAAAAATGCTTTTCTTCATGGAGAACTTCAAGAAGAAGTCTACATGCAACCTCCACCAGGTTATATTCAGGTGGAAAAAGGAATGGTTTGTAAGTTACACAAAGCTATCTATGGATTAAAACAATCTCCTAGGGCATGGTATGCCAAGCTAAGTTATGTCTTAGAGAATGAAGGGTTCATAAGAAGCAATACTGACTCCTCCTAATTTATTCGAAATGGCTCTAGTGGTAAACTTGTGGTTCTCATCTATGTCGATGATCTGATTATCATTGGTGACAATGAGAGTGAAATTGAAGCCTTGAAACATTCCTTACATCACACATTTGCCATCAAAGATCTTGGGAGATTAAAGTATTTTCTTGGCATTGAGGTGACCACCTCTCACAAAGGGTTATTTCTCAATCAAAGAAAGTACGTTGTTGATTTACTTGCTGAGGCTAATCTCACTAATTGCAAGCCTGCAATCACACCTATTGACAGCAAACTGAAGATCGACTTGACTAGAGAACTTCTCACCAATATAAGCTACTGTCAAAGGTTGGTGGGTAAACTTATCTATCTTACTATCACACGCCCCGACATCAGCTATGTTGTTAGCTTAGTCAGTCAGTTTATGCATGCTCCCACAATGCAACACCTTCAACTTGTCAAACGCATCCTGCGTTACCTTAAAAGTTCCCTGGACAGAGGCATTCTTATGTCCAATCATCAATCCACAAAAATCAGTGCTTACACTGATGCAGACTGGGCAGGTAGTCAAATTGACAGAAAATCCACCACTGGATATTGCACTTTCGTTGGAGGAACCTATGTGACATGGAAAAGTAAGAAGCAAAACGTTATTGCTTGATCTAGTGCTGAAGCGGAGTATCGAACAATGGCAGCTACTGCATGTGAATTAATCTGGCTTAAAAGCCTTGTTTCAAATTTAGGGTTTCCACACCACGCTTATATGTCTCTCATGTGTGATAATTAGGCTGCCATGCACATTGCAGCCAATCCTATTTTTCACGAAAGAACCAAGCATATCGAGGTGGATTGCCATTTCATCCGAGCTCAAGTTCAAGCATAAGTCATTCAAACTCAATTCACTCGGAGTCATGACCAATTGGCTGACTTATTCACTAAGGCTCTACCCTCTCATCAATGTCACCGTCTCCTGCGCAAGCTTGGCTCGACTACACTCCACGATCCAGCTTGAGGGGGAATGTTGGAACTAGTCACTAAACCCTAGACCATGTCAACTCGTATCACAAGGCTCCAAGCAATCAGTCAACCACCAGTTGCTTTCCAGCTTTCTCTCTTCCTTGATTCAAGGCTCTTAACTTGCTGATTACTTCTTAGTCTTGGGTTTGATGTAAATCACCTTAAATTAAAGGAAAGCTTGTGTCCTAGGTTTACGCGGTCTCTAGGGTTTCATGTAAAAATGGTTTCTTGTAACCATTCTCTTTTCTTGCTTACATCAAGGCTCTTAACTTGCTGATTACTTCTTAGTCTTGGGTTTGATGTAAATCACCCTAAATTAAGGGAAAGCTTGTGTCCTAGGTTTACCCGGTCTCTAGGGTTTCATGTAAAGATGGTTGCTTGTAACCGTTCTCTTTTCTTGCTTACATATACTGCCATGTACACTTAGAACAAATTATGAATTGGAAATACTTTGAAACTAAAATCTACACAAGGATTTTAAGTTGATGTGTGGTGGGTGGCGGTGGAGCTCTAATTAACTATGTAAATACATATTTGGATAATTGTTACGTGGTTGATTAATTGATAAAAGTAAGGCAGCTAATTCGCCTACTTGTTGGAGCAGTCTTAGTTGAAATTGTTATCAAGTCTAGTGTAGTAACTATATTGTTATCAATTGTGTGTGTAATTAATAAAAGGCAGCTAATTCGACTCCTTGTTCCCCCAGCAGGGCCCCTCCCTTTCCAATGGTATTCTTCTTCATTTATAAGTGAGAGGGTTTAGATTTAATTCTCACTAAAAGCGAATTTGAACCGTATTATTGCTAGCTCATTGTAAGACTTAGCCTACCCCTCATACCCTTAGTGTAGATGCTATCGTTTATTAAAAATTAAAAAATAAATAAATAAAACCAATTCTCCCATTCATAGTTCACTCAATCCCCAATCTCTAATTCCTCAAACCCTAAATTCTCGATCCCCATTCTGTATTTATTTCAATTTTGCCCAATCTCATACCTCAATTTTTGTTTCAAAATTCTCCACACCACCAAATTTGTTTCAAAATTCAAGTAAGTTTTTTGGTATTCTAATTTCAGTTTGGTCACTAGTTAGTTTGATTGCTTGTTTGATTTTTGATTAATTTTTTTACAAACTATTATATTATATACACAATTATATATTATTAAAAATTTTAAGTCCTGTAAAGCTTAGCATCACGCCTCAAGACTTTTGCCTAGGCGGGGCTATTCATGACTCGCTTCGCCTCCACCTTTGCCTTTTAAAGCATTGCGATCACCCTTAATCATTTGAAACACCTCCACCACAAGTTGAAACATAACAATAATACCAAGTACCTGAATGTCAGTTTCAACATATATTACAAGGAAACATGAGATTATTCTCTTGATTTAACACTTTTTCCGTTTCAAGAACACAAATATCAAGAGCTTTTTTAAATTGTTATTATTGTTTCTCTCTAAATGCATCACGATGCTTACGCGATAATCCAATAATATTAACCAAACTACTAGTCGTTGCAAAGACAATGGCAACATCATCATTTCCCTTTGCTAGGGCTACAAGAGCTAGTTGAAGTTGGTGTGTCAAACAATGAACATAAAATATTTAAGGATATTTGTTCAAAATATTTGTTTTAAGAGCATTTAGCTCTTCATATTACTAGCTCCATCATAGCCTTGTTCTCATACTCAAATTTGTTGTAGCAAACAACCTTTCAATAGCCACTGCAAGTTTGCTAGTAGTTGTATATGAGACATTTTGATGACCCAAACACCTTTCAATTACTTCTCTTCTTTTGTTCACGTAAAGCAGAATCTTTTTGTTGTGTTATACTTCAACCACTCAAATAAATCAGATCAATGGGTGATAAAATATTGATTGTCTTTCCCTATAACTTTTCGTGGTGCTTTGTGGATTTAAGGTTGACAAGGACCCTTTTGTAGATAGTGTCTAAGAATTGTTTTACGATAATTAGGCTTATAATCACTCATTCAAGGTCTAAGTCCAACGTTTACAGGAAGATTAGCCAATATTTCATCCAACTCAGTGACATCATTTTATTGTGAACGAGCAGTAAAATCCGAATGAGGATTTGGACTTATTGAAATATTTGAGGAGGATTTGGACTACCTGAAATATTCGAAGGAGGATTTGGACTAACTATATTGTTTGAAGGAGGGTTTAAGCACTGTTTCTTATAGTATCGTTCCTTTACGATGACATGCCTAATTGTTTGTCTAGAATCAATATCAATTTTGTGTGTGTAATGGGGGATGAGTGAACTTCTTGTTTTGTTATATTTTTTTAGAATTAGTGAAACGTCGCCGTTTTACTATTCTTTTTTTCCCAAGTTGAAAACGATGTCGTTTTGACTTGGGTTTTTTTTTTCAATAAAAGGCTCATCCGATCGTCGAAAATCTCCACGAAGAGCAGAGGAGGAGATTTCTGACGACCAGAGAGGCGAACACCCTCCTTGCGCTACTGTCGCTAGTGGAAAACAATAATATCTATGCATGCAGGTGCAGGTTTGATCCCCTAATCTCCCTTTCCCTAATAACTTACAATTTGCAAAGTCCAAAGTTTATTTCAAATTTACAGTTTATACTACTTTCTAATTAGTAGGTAATTAGCAATAAAAAATAAGAACAAAAGTTGGATTAAAATAGAAAAAATGGGATTTACATGAGTGGAGTCCAAGATTCCGTGCGTTTGATGTGACCGGCAGACCGCTTGAGATCTTTTAGCTCCCGCCTAAACTCAATCACATGCACACACATTTACCATTTTCTCCTTTACGTTTGGGGTCCATGCTTTTCCCATTCCCTAACAGTACCAAATGTATGAGACTGCCCATCTTATCATTGACTCACTTGTGTTTTTTTTCCTCAAATGACCACTTAACCATAAAAAGAAACACTAAAAAAACATCAAGTTAAACTATACAAATTATGGCATATGACGTTTTACTATTGTGAAGAAAAGTAATTATGTCTATACATCTTAATGTGAGTTCAATTCTCAATGATTGTTTTTTCTTTTGACAATTAATTAATTGACCCACTAACCCATTGCTTTACTAAAAAAAACTATACAATTTATAGTTAATAACTATACAAAACCCATGTCCCATGTTTAATTACCATTGGATCAATGTTTAAATTTAATTAACTTATTAATTATACAAACGCACATTTGTTTACAACACAAATGAACAATTGATTTGAAGATGCATAATGTAATATTAATTGTCAATTCACTTACTATAACATAAACTGATTGATTATATCACGTACCATTGTTTGAATGCACATTCTTTGAACTATTTGAATGAAGTACTTTACTAATCTTTTTTAGTGTTGACTTTGTACTTATCCCCTTTTTTTCCTAATTTTTCTCAAATCTCATTCATTTTTTTAACAAACGACAGTATCTACACTAAAGAGATGGGAGAATGGGTTAAGCCTTATGATAGACTTGCCATAATAATGTAATTCAACTTCGCCTTTAGCGAAAATCGAACCTAAGACATCTCACTTATAAATGAAGAAGAATATCACTAGACTGCAGTACTAAGTGACTCTCATCCATTTGAAATCATTTAAGCAAAAAAAATCCAATCCAAAAGTGATTCGATTGAGGAGATGGCATTTAAACATGTTAGAAGGCTTTCTTGTCAAATAAGTACCAGTTTGGTAAAGCTGAAATTTAGAAAAGAAAAAAAAAGGTAAGTTACAAAAAACTACCTTAACTATAGGTCGAATCACATTCTCATACCTCATGTTTTAAACCTTGTAATAGCATATCTCAACTTGTGAATTTGTTTCAATGTCAAACATCCGTTAAATTTTCTGTCAATTTGACTGTTAAATAATGACGTGGCAGGAGCGGGGCCCACATTGAAATACAAAATTAATTAATTAATAATAAATTAATAATTTTTATTTAACAATTAAATTAATTAAAACAAAACTCTATCCCTCCTCTCTCCCCCTCGCCCGTCCTATTTCACCCTATACAAATCTCTCTCATTATTTACATCTGGTAAAAATGATATTTCTATGCATCAATGAATTTCTGGAAAAAAGTAATAATCAAACAATAATCCTGTGCTAATTATGCTAGAACATAAAAAAATTGCTGATGTGTTTGTTGATGGTGGTGATGTTGAAGAAGATGCAGATCTTGAAGGTGACTTAGATGGTGTTTGTATAGATCGACAGGGCAAGACATTCCCAAATCCAGCCGCGTCCACGACTTCCTCTCCCGCTCCTATGCAGCAAACTCACCGGATCCGGATGCAGAGATCGTGTTGGTTCCATCGGTGGTGAATCGCCTCCACGTCGCCGCCAAACACCAGAACGCCAGAAGAGAACCCAGCTCGTATATCTACTTCTTCTGAATCTCCATCGAATTCTCGATCTTTCTCGTAAACCCTCCGGCTCTCCATCTCACCAAGTCGATCAGCATCACGCCGGTGTGAAATAGCACGGGCACTTTTGATCGAACACCTTGGAGAGCTCGGAATCTTTCCAGAATTCGTCGGAGAAATACTTGGTGAGTAACTTCTGGATACCATAGACAACGACGACATCGGAGTCGAGATATTTCACGCGCTCGACGATGCGGCGTGGCTGGTGGTGTTGGAGTGCCAGAGAATGGCATTGGAGCCATTGACGAGGCGGAGGGTGGCAGATTGGAGGAATCAGAGTGTTTCATCTCAGTAGATGGCGGCGATGTAAGAAGGAGGTGAAGTGGTGGGGGTCCGAGGGGATGAAAAGGGTGAAGTGGGGGTTTGAGGGGGATGTAGGAGAGAGTATTGTTTTAATTAATTTAAATGTTAAATAAAAAATAATAATTTATTATTAATTAATTAATTTTTATTCTAATGTGGACCCCGCTCCTGTCATGTCATCATTTAACAGTTAAATTGACAAAAAAATTAACGGAGGTATGACATTATAACAAATTCATAGGTTGAGGTATCACATTGCAATATTTAAAACATGAGGTATGAGATTGTGGTTCGAGATGTAGTTTTGTGTAATTTATAAAAAAAAATCTAAAAAAAAAACCTTAGGGTTATTTTAGTGCTTGGAAAGTACATTGAAAATAGCTTTTTTACATAATTGAAGATGAAATGAAGCTAAAAAACTGAAGCAGCAAAATGTAGTTTTGAAAAATTGTCTTTTTTTTTTTTTAAATACAGGGGTGAATAGTATCAATTAATGAATTTTTCTAAATGTCCATCCTACCCACCCATTCTCTCTTTACCTTACCTAAATTTTGAAAGTTTGAGGAATTTAGAGTATTTATAATTAATTTATAGAGTACATTGTAACAATGGTCCCTCAACTTTAATCAAATTGGAGCAATGGTCCCTCAACTAAAAATCCATTACCATTGGTCCCTCAACTTATCAAAATGTGTAGCTATAGTCATTTTCATCAATTTCGTCAAAATTTTGTCAAAATAAGTTACGTTGAAATGACCATTTATACAATTAGGGTCCATTAACTCATCAAAATGTGTAATTATGGTCATTTTCGTCAACTATGTCAAATTTTTTGTCAAAACGAGTTATGTTGGAAGGACCATTGCTACAATTGGGTTAAAGTTAAGGGACCATTTCTCCAGTTGAATTAAAGTTGAGGGACGAATGGTAATGGATTTTTAGTTGAGGGACCATTTCTCCAATTGAGCTAAAGTTAAGGGACCATAGCTACAATTTACTCTTAATTTATACCAAGGTTCTAAAAAACGCTAGGCGCTAGTCGGGCGGCGAGTTAGCGCCTAGGCGGCTAGGCAGGGTCTAGGCGGGCGCCTAGGCGGATTTAGATAAATTTCTTATATATTTTATGAATTAATTAAATTTACAATATCAAATGTAAATAATTATTGACTAATATGTTATTTCTTATAAAAGAACATACATATGTGAATGTTTTATGTACATATATGATATGCTTTCTTAGGAAAAAAAAAAAAATTATCTAAATAATTTATAATTTATATAAGATTTATATACACACACGCAATATATATATATATATATATATATATATATATATATAACAAACTTTTAAAAATATAAAAAGCACACTATGTGGTGGTTTTTATTATTAAAACCATCAACCCGTCTGCTCTTTTACATCACATGTCCACCATGGGTGGTTTTCATTATTAAAACCACTAGAGTCCATGGTTTTCATAATTAAAACCATCAGCTTTTGACTCGGGTTTGAGATCTAGTCTGCACCACTATATTTGAAATGTTTCTCTCTCTCTCTCTCTTCGCACTCTCTCCTCTCACTTCACAGATGACTACAGAAATTTGCCAGCAACATTTTTTCTTCCTTCGTCTTCAGTTCACAGAGACGAGCTCCACTTCTTCGATTGCTTCGCCCAATTCTCCATCGTCTTCTCCGCCTAATTCCCCATCTTCTTGCCTTGCAAAATTTCCCAAAACATAGTATAGCACAGCAAAGATCCTTGAAAACGTTGCTGGCTCCGGTGAAGAGATCCGAAGAGTCCAGGTCAAATTTTTCGTTTTTTTTTCCAGTAATTGCCTAGTTCGCCACTGAGACCGCCCAGCCGGCCCAGTCGGCCGCCTAGACACCACCTAATACCCTTGCCGATTTATTGAACGTTTTTGGAAAAATCGCGGCAGCGGTCCGACGCCCAACGCCTAGGCGCCGCCTTGACCGCGTTTTAGAACACTAATTTATACTAGGGCAAGATCTGCATTTCATTAAATTAATTTAGTGATTAGATAATTAATTACTAGCATTTGCCTACACACTTTGTGTGTATGAACACATTTTTTTAGAAAATGAGAAGGAGAGAGGGAGAGAGGGAGAAAGAGAACGTGGGGGAGTGGGAGGTTTTTGTTTTTGGTTTTTTTTTTTTAAATTTTAAATATTAGAGATATTTTAACATCACTTGTAGGTGAGGCTTCAATAAAAAACAGTAATATTTGGGTCTGTGAAATTACATTATTGCCCATTATTGTTTTTGTGTGATAGAAGACTAATTTGTCTTTTCATCCTCTTTTAGTTGACAAAGAGAGTTTCATTAGTTAATAGAGATAGGGAACCGTCAGATTAATTGTAGGATTCCGATCCTTGGTATTTGCAATATAATTTGTGGCAGTGCTAGCCAAAGGACAACAACGTTATTCAAATCAAGGTCTAAAATATCGATGATATTGGAAATATCGGTAATCGAAAAACACAGAAATTTGGATGGAAATATCGGAATATTATCGATATCGATAAAAATTGAATAAAAACCACGGAAATTGTAAGAAAAACTTGGAAATTTTTATTGAAACTTTGCAGGATGTTTATTTAGTCAATTATCTATTAGTTTATCACAAAAAATTGGAAGGAAAGGCATTGCATGATGGATTTAACTGATTTAAGTTGATTATATAGCGAGCTGGCAAACATTGTGAGTGTAAAAAATATGTAGTAATTAATGAAAGAAGTTTAAACACACCATAATCATTTATATATAATGAATTAGTACAATATTTTACACTTTATACATTGCATGGTAAGATACATGAGTGACTTAGTACCACATAGAGTTCCTATGAGGTTCAAAATTTTCACTATCTTCATCATCTCTATGTGTAGAGTAAGTGTATTTTAGCATATTTTCACAAAAACATAAGTGATATGGTGGTCAAGGTGTTGAAGGAGTAAAATGGGAGGGGTTCGAATCCCCTTGGTGTTTTTTTAAATATAGAAATTTATCCTAGATAATAAATATTAGCTTGCAAGCCTTGCAGACATCTTAACGACCATATAAATATTACAGGCTGAATATTTAATCATAAACACATCTGTAGCGAGTTGGATAAGGCCCAGGTGTGTGGTTGACAAAGGGAGGGGTTCGAATCCCTCTATGCGCAAGATTGAGACTTTTCAGCATTTTTCAAGTATTTTTGGGTTTTATCTCGCGATATTATCGATAATATCACGATATACTTTATTTTCAGAATTGTTATTCTTAGGACTTGACCCAAAGACACATCTATTCTCGGAGTACTTGACGTTTCATATGCTTGGGCGAGACCCACTCTCAATTCCATGTTTGGGCGAGACCTACTCTCAATTCCAGTTTTGGTTTTCAGTACGAGTATTTTAACTTACTTTTCTTTAGTTATTTGTTTTTGTCGTTACAAATGTTTTTGGAAAAGTATTTCTGTTTCAGTTTTAAGTTCAGCACGAGTTTCGACATATATGTTATTACTTATCTATTTTGACGTTATCGTATTTTACGTACATATTTTTGACCTTACGTCAATATGCGTTTTCGACTTTATATTTTTATAAAGTATGTTTTCTACTTGTACACTAATTGGTAAGAAGGTATGAACTTGGAGGCACGAAAGATGGAATCATTGCAACCTGATCATGACGGGATGGCATTTTCCCTTTTGTGCAACCACTTTGACTTGATTTCTTCGTTACGTACATATTTATATATTATTTTTCTTCCTATTTTCGAGTATTTCAGTTTAGTAAATGATTTTAAATTTCAAGGATGAAATTCTTTTAAGGCGGGTAGATTGTTACACCCACACACTCTTCTCTTTCCTTCCCTCACACTCTCTTCCTTTATCTCTTCTTCCCCGAGTCTCTCTGTGTTCTCTCATCTTCCCGTCGAACACACACACACACACCCAGTCATTGCACACCCTTCGTAGTACTCCGTCAACGGCATCATCATCACCATCTAAACCTCATCTTTCTCTCCCTTTCTCTCGGTGCAGCTAGGACAGTGGAACCCAGGAACTCTCCGGCGAGTTCTCTTGATCCTTCTCCGGTTATGTAAGCCCCGGGTTACCTCAATTCATCTTGGATGTTGTGTGGTTGAGATATACTAAGTTTTATCTCATTTTTTTAACAAGGTTTGAGAACGAGATCGACCTGGGGGAAGGCACACCCAGCTTCGGCGAGGCCATGAGTGTCGAGGAACTTTTCGAACACCTCCGACCGTTTCACGGCAAACGGAAGGTATAAAAACATTCCTCTCGTCTTGTGTTTCATTTTGATACCTAGATCAAAGTCTAGGGTGCTCTTTTACAGTCGGCCGGAGCTGTAGAAGCTCCGGCATTCTTCTCCGATTCGCACCAGGCCTAAAATATCGCGATATATTGACGATAATTAAGTGGATAAGTGTGAAAATATCGCCCCCTCACAAAAACGATAGTATCGACGAAATATTGATATTTTAGACCTTGATTCAAATCAATGCCATCAAAATTCCAAAAATACCCCTTCTACCACCATTATCAATGGTCCAGAACAATGGCTTTATAGTCTTTCTACACATGGGTGCTCTCTCCAAGGCCGCCACATGTACAAATAAATTATTAACCCAGAAAATAAAAAATTTAAAACAATAAAAAAACTAAAAAGAAACAGAAATTTTTTTTAAAAAAAAACAGCATATGATGAGTTGAACGAGACAATGAACAGAAGCGCAGCAGCTCTTTGTCTCTTCAATGCAACAAAACTCTTGTGGCCTTGTTTGGCACGCCGTATTAGGAATCGGATAAGATAAATAATACGGAAGCGGGTGTTTGGAGACTTACGTACTAAATAGTCGCCGGACTAATGAATCCGGTCCAAGTTAATTAGTACGCCTTACACCCGCTAGTTAGTACGCTCAAAAAGCTTGGTATAATTAGTCGGCCTCAAAACGCCTCGCACCTCTCTCGCATCTGCTCCGTCGTCTCGTGTCTGTTGCTGGAGATTCAGAGCTAAATCAGCAGAACCACTCCTGCTCACATCTGATTGCATCATCTTCCTCATGGGTGTTTTCTCGTTTCATCTTCATCGCATTCCTCTTGCTGCAATTTTCCATTTTTTTCTTTTTTTTTTCTCTTTTTCTCTCTCTGTCTTGTTTCCTTGAGTTTGTGATTTTTTCTATTTGATGGATTAGTGATTTTCTCTATTTGATGGATTAGTTTGTGATTTTCTTTTTGGTATGGGTTTCAAAGGGATCTCGAATCTCTGAGCATTTCTCCCATGTTCGTCCTTCTCTGGGTTTCTTTTTATTTTTATTTTTTTGTGATTTTTTTTTTTGTCGAATTTATTTTAACTTGAATTATCATTTCAAAAATACTATTTACAAGTAATTAAAAAATATAACATAATCGATCTTATTAATATGGTGATTAATCCGATATTGCACCAAACATCCGACTAATTTAGTCAGTACTATCCGACGACTATTTATCCTATCCGACTGAAATAGTCAGTACAGTCCGGACTGCCAAACGAGGCATGTGTGACTTGAGAGACTCAAAGACTTTCACTGTGAAGTACTCTCTCTCCTGCCCTCTCTCTCTCTCTCTGTTGGCATGCTTTCTCTTCCTTATTACATTGTCTCACCTCATCATCTTCCTTTTTCTCTCTCTCTAGGCCTCACTTTTTGTGTCCCTCACGCTTTCCTGCTCTTGGCCTTGTCGATTAGTTTCTTCATTTCCATTTTATCCTAAGTGATATATATATATATTTAGTACACTTTTGGGAGTTTGGGTTTTTTTTGCTGTTGAAGATTTGAGGAGACTTTGAGTGGAAGCGATTGAAGAACATGATTGCATCTGCTGTTAGCTTGGTGGGTTTTCCTTTGGCTTCACTTATCTGAGAGATCTTTGGTGGGGTAAGCTCATTTTCTGCAACTATTACATGTCAAGATAATCAAAATTTATTTTCTAAATATATTCATTTAGTGTTAGAAATGTTACATTAGATACACACACACACATATTTATGGCTAAATTTTGTACCATATTTTTTTATTTTTAGTTTGTACCTATTTTTAATTTGCAACTTTTTTTTTTTTTAAATTATACCAATTTTATTTTCAGTTTTAGTTTGTACCCATTAATTTCTTTTTGTGTCCATATTTTTCAAACTTTTATTTTGTACTCATTTTTTTAACCTTTTATTTGTACCAATAATTTATTAATAATGTACCTATTTGTCTTTAAAAATGTACCACTTTATTATATATAAAATGTACCAATTTTTGTTTTTGTAGGTACTATTTTTTTATGTAAAGTGTACCCATTGTTTTTTTAATATAAAATGTACCCTTTATTTCATGTAAAACTTACCACTTTTTTGTATAAACTGTTCCAACATTTTGTATATAAAATGTACGGTATAAAGATTATCAATTTTTTTTGTATGTAAAGGGTCATTAATATAAGTAATGACAAATCATGGGTTTTATATATATATATATATATATATATATATATATATATATATATATATATATATAATTTATCTTATTGACAATTTATATATTTTTTTATAAGTATAATTTATTTTTAAATTTTTTCAATCCCATAAATCATGAATTTTATTTAAAATCTCATTAATATAAGTAAGTATAGATATCAAATATCAAATTCTAATTTAAAATTATAATAAACTACATAGAAATGCATTATTGTATCAATGTCAAAGACTTTGATCAAAAATTGAAAACCAATAAAGTTTCAATAAAAAAAAAACGTTAAATAAGGACCACATCCAAAATCACCTATGAAAAAAATATAAGGAAGAAATGAAGAAGAGCAGAGGAAAAATGGCAGACAAGACGAGATAAATAAATAAAAGTTACGCAAAAAGAAAACAAAAAACTATTTCAAATCGTTTTCACTTTGAAAACTAAAACCGACTAAAACGGAAAAAACAAATAATTATCAAACGACTCCTAAATTTCTATCTTCGTCCTGCTTTGCTTTATGCCGACTCAGAACTCAGTAAAATTATTCAGTGGGTTCTTATAGTGCAGCAGGCTTCATTTCAGGCAAATTCCCTTCTCCTTCAATCAAAGAACTAACATGCTATTTCATATCATTCGAAATTTGATCTACTGAACTACAAAATTGTTATGCACTTGTGGGGCATCGAAAGGGATTGTCAAACCAAACTAATTTTTCGCATGTTACTGTGATCACTGCGTTTAGCAATCTCCTTCAAACTAGTCCATGATTTTCTCATCCGTTTGTTTGACGTGCTAGTTGTGTTTTCAGCTATTGAGGTGGGACTACTATCAGGTTCAGCTGGTTTCTTGGTCGCCGAATTGTTTCTCCTTCTCTTCTTCCCTCCCAACAACAAAGTAATTTCAGTCTTCACTGTTGGAGTTGCAGGTGTATCCACGCTGGGAATCTCTATGACTGCTGAATGAGCTACTTCATTAGCTTTAGCCCTGGTTTGGTACTGAGGTGATTCTGAAAAAAGCTGGTACCAAAAAAAGCTGCCAGCTTTTTTGTGTTTGGTAAACATTCAGCTTCAGCTTTTTTTCACAGTTTTGGGTGAAAAAAAGCCAAAAACAGGAAACTGCAAAACCCAGCTTTGAAAAACCAGCTTTTTTTCACATCTGTTTTACATAAAAGTTTACTACAAACTATAATACTGCTTTCTTTTTTCAAAAGCACTTTTACAAAAAAGTTTACCAAACACTCTGCTGCTTTATTTCACAGCTGCTTATTCTCACAGCACAGCAGAAACAGCTTTTTTTCAAAGCACAGCAATACCAAACCAGCCCTTACTAACCTCGTCTTCGCCTGCAAAAGTGTCGATTGTAGGAATCTCTCCGCTTGTGGAAGGAGATATCTCATCCGCTTTACTAACCTCATCGCCTGTAGTGGTCTTCTTTGAGTTGACAAACTTCTTGGAGATGGACCTAGCGAGATTCAGTTTCGAAGTTGTTTTGGCCTTAGGGGGCGCATATCGTTTTCATATGTCCATTCGGAGTCCCTCTTTTCAAATTCCGATGTGAGCAGAAGTGGCATGTATACACTACATTGTTTTGAGAGAAATTAATAAGTTTCTTACTTCGTCGTCGTGCCTTTGCTCTATTTTTCTTAATTCGAACAGTGCAGTTGAAGCCAGGCTGAAGAACTGTTTCACATCTGCAAAATAGTGAAACGCTAATCATGGGTCTGTACCTTTTAATATACTTTATAGTATCATTCATTTCAAAATGTATATTGTCCAAAATTATAAAACCTACAAGGCTACAACACACATTACACGCATCCAAAGACAACATGGTAGAACGAATCTATCTCATTGGTTTCATAAATTTCTATAGCAATCCAATCCAAACGACTTGGATGGGACTAAAGCGAATAGCCCGTTTTCTTGTTTCTTTTTCTCCACAGCTCTAAGTCATGCCACATTCAAAGAGCTAATTTTGTATCAGGGACAAATTAACTACTACAAACTATGCAAGCCTCTTAACACCGAAAACTATTAACGCACACAAGTGAATCAAAAGTTGCACAAACTTTCAATCACAAAAATATTACAATGAACATATGAAACCAATAGTTCACAATCCCACCTTAACAGTGAGCAGTTCATGATCACTTCCTAACAGAAATCAAATCTTCCACCATTTTTTCACAACCAATCCTACAACATGCAAAACCCACAAAATTGAACTAAAAAGGCAATTAAATTTGCAATTAAATCCACTTATAACCACACCAAATTCAAATACGATAAACCCTCCTTTTCTTTTGGGGTTTTTCAATCAAGAATCTAAAGATTTTTGGCATACCTTTGGCAAGGGAAGAGAGAAGGTTCAGGGGGCACAACGGGCACAACAATGGCCTCTTGGGCAGCGGCCAAGGTGCGCCCAAAGAATGCACCCAGAGAAGGAACAGAAGCCTCCGCGCCTGTCCACACAGCGAGTCTCTGCAAGTGCTCGAGCTTCAGCGCGGCCTTGGCATTGATGGAAGAGCCGCCCTTGGTTTGCTTTTTCCCGGTCAATTCTTCTCTCGGTGATATGTTGTTGGTAGACGCGAATGCGGTGTTTGGCGCCCTCTTAGTTCATCCTCCTCCTCCTCCTCTCCTGCCCATGGCAGTGCTTTGTTTTAGGGCGTTTTCTCTTTGGGGAATTTGTTGAACAGTTGGACTGCGCCGTTGGTATGATACTACCAGAGACATCTTTTCTTTTTGGTATTTTCGTCGGACCTGGACTATTGCACACCAGACTTAGTCCTCAAACATTAACCATTATTTTGTATGCTCCCAACAGTGTATAATCCCAGTTTAAAAAGAAAAATGTAGAGGCAAAAGCAATTGCCACTTGCCTTCAGACTCTGGTTGGTGACCATATCATATATTAATCACTATATGCACAAACCTGATACCGAGCACTATTTTCTGCTTGAATAATGTGCCTAACTCCCACTTTGAACTCCGAGCATCTTGAGCAACGAGCATCAGTCATCTGTTTCACAGGCAAGAAATCAACAACGAGCATAGAACGTATATACTGCAGAGTGCAAGGTACTCAAAATCGACTACAGGTACAAATAAAATCACCTGCATACGGTCCCAATCATCAGGCTCCTTCTTTGCTCTCTCATCAGCCGTTAAACCCTCCTGAAATAAAAACCATGAAAGCAAGAGCAACTATAGTATTATCCCTTTTGCATACACCAAGAGTTGGCCATTGCAACTACATCTTGTCTGATCATACATGGATACTCAAAAGGTATCAGGTCAAGAGGCCATACTCAACCCAGGGCAGAGGGAAACACAGACGCATCTCAACTGAGACCTTCATACAAAATGAGAGAAAAAGTGAACAAGTAAGCCTAGTCCCAGACTCCCAACTAAGGCATAAATACCTAGAGAACTGCTGAAGCAATCTTGACTCTACATCTTTCACCTGAAACTAATGTATTCATTCCACATAGAAACATCCACAAAGTTACTCTTTAGATCTTATGAACTTTATTGAAAATATGCAAAATAAAAGAACAAACCAACTCAAACATGCCTTAATTCAATAGAAATGAAATAGTTTACATGAATTTCTGTGCTATTCCATAATAGGTCACCTTTCATTGAATTTTCAAAATTTACAGCTTTAAAAGCTATCAAAAACTGCTTTGATCATGTACTTAACAAGCAGTAAACACACTCAGCAAACGAAATGCAGAAACTCAAATACCCCCTGACCCTAAGCAGATTTCAACAGAAAAAGTAAATCAGATATTAGTAGCTAAAATCCAGAATCCCCATATCAGTTAACAAGTCATATAATCCAAAGTTAAATCACTGCATGTTGGAACTAATCAAAGATTGTCAGATTTTACAAACAAAACATGGGTTTTTTTCAAGAAATGAAAATTCATAATTTCGAATGAAAAAGAAGAAACAAAAACATAAGATTTATGAAGATACAACATCAAACAAATGAAAAGAACAGAGATGTAGAGATGTAGAAACAAAATCGAACCTGGAGTGGAATCTAGAGAATGCAGAGATGCAGAGACGACCAGAGCAGAGATGACAAGATCAAGAATGATTCCGTCCAGACGTCCACTGCACGAGGGAGGAGAAAATAGATACTGAGAAAGGTTACCGGAAGAACATACGGCTGGAGAGAAGGGCTAGGAAGAACAGACGGGAGACGGCGGGTCAGGATAGAAGGTTACGGGAGTGGGGAGATAGAAATGGATTAGGGCTGGCTTTTGTTTTGATCGGATCAGATGGTAAATTGGAAAATATAAGGGGTTTTTTTGTCTCAAAAAGTTCTAATAATATAAGTGAAATAGAATCCAACGGTACAGATTTACTCTTATTTATCATACGGCTATTATTTAAGTAAAGTCTTCAATAGTTTTTTAATTAATGTAGAAGTGTAAAAAATATAGAAAAAAATATATAAACGCTCGTAATGACAAGCTTTACAACTTTTGTGAAGAGCTTAACATCGAAATTCGCCACAATAATCATATAAAGTATAGATCAAAATTTAACTGTTGATTGTTGTTTCCATTTACACTTCATTTTTCTCATCAAATTTTGTTTTTTCATATTTTCTTTTTTGAAAACATGATCTATTAGAGGATGCAGGAAGATGAACGGTTTGGATTGTTGATATTATGTTCAGAGTTTTACAGTTAGTGAAAATATTGCTTGATATTTATAAAGTTTCTACAAACTATATGACATCGACTCATATTTCAGTTAACTGTAAATATCGAAACGTGATATCAAATATCTAAACCGTTTATCTTCTTACATCCGCCAGATGATCATGTTTTCAAAAAAGAAAATTTTAAAAATGAAATTCAGTAACAAGAATAAAGCGTAAATGACAATCGACGGTTAAATATAAATTTAAGGTTTATAGATTATAGTGTTGGATTTCAAAGCTAACCACTTCATGAAAGTTGTAAACCTTGTCATTATGAGTGATCATACTTTTTTTTTGCATTTTTTACACTTCTACAAAAATTATTATTAATTTTTCCCTCAAATAAAAAGCATTATTCATGAGGGTTTGGAGGATTTTAAAAATCTAAACGATAATATAAGTGTAACCATTATCTACTCGTGAATGAATAATGATGAATCACGAGTGTTTATATATTCTTTCATATTTTTTATACTTGTATGTATATCTTCTTAGTTCTTGCCTATACAAATACTATACTAGTTTATTTTAATTTTGGACAACAGCATGTTAAGTAAAATTTATCTTAGTAATGATAATAAGAAACTCTCATAATAAAAATAAATAATGACCAAAACTTTTTTTTTAAAACTTATATAGAATAATAATACAAAACTCTATATTTAATATAGAATATATTGTATATATTAATATGGCTATTGTATTTTATAATAAATCTTTTAGTAATTAAACTTTAAAATTATCAAAATATTTTTTTTCTTAACGGGTCAAAACGGGTTACCCATGTGTTACCCGCGTGTATACCCGTTAAGAACCCGTTATTAACTGGTTCTTACCGGGTCACCCGATAATGACCCGATTAGTTATCGTGTTGACCCAAAACCAGTTATTTTCATGTCGTGTCATCGTGTCGTGTCAGAAACTGCCGGGTCTACTTTGAGGATAGATTTCGATCAGATTTTTAACGAATGACGGCATGCCACGTGGCATTATCTACAACCTAATCCTTTCTGAATCCTCCATATAATCCACCATCCATCCTCAGAAATCTCACACCAATTTTCTCAAGATTTCTATCATTATTCATAGTTTTTACTTCCTTCTTACAATGTCTTCTTCTTCAAGGATGATGTGGGAAATTGATCAGCAAAATGAAGAATTGTTTAACCAATCAGAAGGAATGTTCAATCTCCAGGTGGCCCAAAATGAGATGGAAGATGATGAGGACCGTAGAAAGAGAGATGACGAAGCAAGAATGGCCAGAGCCTTACATTCCCGTCGAGTCATCCAAGCTGTGGTGCAGATCTGCAGGCCCAACCGTTCTGCAAACCTTGATAGAAGCAGGCAACAACGAGGTAAGGAGCTCTTGGACGATTATTTTGTCTGTAACAGTGCATTCCCTGATACGTACTTTAGACGTCGTTTTAGAATGGAACGACATTTGTTCAATAAAATCATGATTGCTGTTTGCAACCATGATTCTTACTTTTTGCAAAAGAATGATGCTTTTGGTGTTATGGGTCTCCTTCCTGAGCAAAAAAATTATTGCTGCCTTACGGATGCTTGCATATGGAGCATCTACAAACCAAGTGGATGAAATAACAAGGATGGGGAAATAAACCATTCTTGAGTCCCAGATGAGGTTTTGAAGAACAATCGAATCTATCTAGACCGTAGAGTACCTCCGGAGACCTACTGATATGGACTTGCAAAGGCTTCAGAAGAAGGCTGAGATGCAAGGTTTTCCTAGGATGATTGGAAGCATCGACTGCATGCACTGGACTTGGAAAAATTGTCCAAGTGCATGGCAAGGCGCTTATGGGTACAGAAAATAAGCAAAAAAAAAAATCATTTTGGAGGCAGTGGCATCTTTTGATACATGGATTTGGTATGCCTTTTCGGGGTTTCGGGAGCTCAAAATGACCTCAATGTCCTTGCCTAATCCCCAGTGTTCAACAATGTCTTGCCAGGAAAAGCACCAAGAGTCACGTATTGGGTCAACGGACATAAGTACTACAGGCCATACTACCTAGCAGACGGCATTTACCCAAGGTGGTCATCGTTTGTCAAAACAGTGCCACGTCCGCGAAGTGCAAAGGAAAAACACTTTGCAAGCTGTCAAGAGGGGTGCATGAAGAATGTGGATCGTTGTTTTGGCATCCTCCAAGCTCGTTAGGCGATTGTCAATGGTGCTGCCAGAATGTTTGATTTAGAGTCACTTCGATCCATCATGATGACGTGCATCATTCTTCACAACATGATTGTGGAAGATGAGTACGATTATGATGCCGTTGATGAATATGAGTCAGACACGATGAACAATTCCAGAACACAAATGTATTGTGCTCATGACGCCACCGAAGAACCCGTGCAACACGAGCCATTAGAAAGGGATGGACGTTACAATGAAAGACTCATGTAACGATATACTACACTTCAGAAGCCATATATGCACAATACCCGGCAAATTAACTTGGTAGAGCACCAGTGGGAACTGAAACAAGCTCAAGATACTTAAGTTCATTTAGTGTGTTTTTTTTCCAGTTCATTTAGTGAGTTTTTTTATTATTTGGTATGTTTATGTAATTTTATTTAGTGTGTTTATGTACTTTGAATAAAGATTCTCTTAGTATAAATAAATTACCAAATTAAATAAATTTACTCTTACTTTAAATAAAGTACTAAATTCAATAAATTGGAAACAACCTAAAGTACTCTATTCAATAAATAATAAATTACAACCCAAAGTGATTGGAAAATTATGAGCTTCGATTACAAACAAAGTGATTGGAAAATTATGGGCTAGTGAATGGATCATCATCACCTAACCAATTTGTGGTGCTATGATGATCTTCTCTTGTCGTGCTAGGACCATTTCCTCTTGCTCTCACTTCTTTTGCACGCCTCCTTCGCACCATATCCGCTTTCTCCGACTTCCAAAAATATTTAGAATTCGGAGACTTCCCTTCTAAAGGCGTTTTCATAATGTCACGATCTCGTCGAGCCGTTCTTTCTTCTCTAACCTGTTCCCTTTCTTGCCTAAGTAGCTCTCTTTCTCTCTCATTAGCTTGAAATTCTCCCTCAACAGCTGCAGCTTTTGCCTCCTCTCTAGCCTTATCAGCCTCAAATTTAGCCATTTCTCGCGCCAAAGTCAATTCACCTTGGCAAGCAAGTTCTTCCATATACTTTGCATAATCATTCTTGGAAGCACTCCTTTTTCTCCTTGAAGCCTTCTTACCTTGAGGCCTAATTGGATAACGGGTCGACCCCAATGCTTGTTCAGGAGGGTGTTTCGAGCACTTCTTCTGCTTCATCTTCATGAACATGCGAGGCATGATCGGGCGTAGAGTGTAAAGGGGTGCTGTTCATAAAAACTTCTGGACCGACAGGCACAACTCTGAATTTAGGACAATCTTTGACAATATTCCAACATTCCCACCGGTTGATGATTTGTTTTTGCTTTTGGTTTTGGCATTATACCAAGCTTGTGCTTGAAGTTTCTACATAATGCAGGAGAAGAATTAATTATAATCAAAGTAGGTAATGTAAATTTGGGTATAGTACAAACAAATAAATAATATATTGTTACCTGATCCGCTAAATTTTCCCCACTTCGAAGATTACTACTAGCTTGTGCCAAGGCGGCTCTCCACATACTAAACGATTAGCTGAGTATTCTCCAACGACTGGACATTGATTCTTTGGTTCTTTTCCCACCAATTTCTCAAGATAATTGGCATGAATAAGACTCCACATTTCTCGCAACTGCATCTCATTACCTGTAATCGAATCATGAGTAACTTCAACTCAGCTAGTACACAACGTAATATCTTCAATAATAGTCCAATTCATACCTGCATCATTAGTCATTTTGTTGGGAAAAAAATTGGATTGAAACTTTGAGAGAAAGATAGGAATGTGGTTGAAACTAGTTGACAAAATATGAAATTGTGGTGTAAGGTAAAAGATAATGAGAAGGTATTTATAGAAAAGTAAAATCTTTTTTTTTTTTAATTTTTCAAAGTTTTATTAATTTTTTATTCACATAATTAATCTCTGCCGTTGGATTAAAAAAAATTTGAATTCCAACACTCCAGATTGTGCCACGTGGCACAACGATAAGATTTCAGAATTTTAAACTGCTTTTTTTTTTTTTTAAATTTATAAAGCCGAATAACGTGGACTGTTGATCTCAGATCCAACGACTGAAATTAAATAAGGTTTTAAAAAAAAAATTTACCTTTGGAAATCCAACAGTCCATAAAATGTTGCCGTTGAAATCCAACGGACGTGGGAAACCAAAAACTCTCCCAACTTTTTTTGATACTCACTTTTTTTAAAATCACTTCAATACCAAACCAGGGCTGATACCGACTAGTCACCAAGGGGCAAGTTATCAGACCAAATCACCGACACGTGTCCATAAGCCGGTTACTTTTGCCGACGTGACCGCTCTTCTTTCTCTCTCTGAGCACAATTTATAAGCTACAGAAAAACACATCCCTTGAAAAAACGCAAAAAGGGGAGAGAATCATCCAATCCTTTTTCCAAACAATCTCTCTCCTCTGTGACATCTCGGGCCTCCAATCCTTCATCCAACCCCTTGGTCCTTCCCGGGTTTTACTTTATATTTGTGTGTGTGTGTATATATGTATTTATATAGTTATTGCCTAATTGGGTTGGTTTATGAGTTAAAATCTGATTAATTTTAGAGGTTATAAGATTTGTATTTTGGCTGAAATTTGGTGGGTTTCTACTGAATTGCGGTGTATATTTTGTATATTTTTAATCCTTTTTCCCATTATCTTTCAGCTTTTTTACTTTCTGGGGTTGAATTTTTAATAGATTTGAAGCTGTGCGTATTGTTAATTTGGGGATTTAAGTTGATGGGTGTAATGGGTTATGCTTAATTTTTGCGTGAAGGGATTTTTTTTTTTATGGTTCTTTGACAACATAGTTGGATTTGGTAAAGCATAATTAGGACTCAGTTTTAGCAAAATTATGGGGTACTCAACCAGATATGTATAGGGTAGGGTGAAATTTGGGTGGATTTGAAGAGGGAAAGTTGGATTTGAGTTCTAAATCCTCAGCTGGAAAGGGATTTATCGGTGTTAGGTTGGTTCGATATCGGGTTTATTTGTGGAAATTCAGCTGAAACTTAAAAGGGTTTGTTGAATAAGGATAATTTGTGAAGCTATACAAGTTTACCTTGGTTGAGGTATTGTCAGTGAGTCAAGAATGGCTGAATCAATTGCTTCAACGTCTCTTCTTGGACATCGACCGCTTTATACGGGAGCTTTCGTTAAGAATTTCTCCAACAAGAGGAGGTTGCCTGATAACTGTCGGTTTCCTGTAGCGGAAATTCTTGGTAGAAAGGTTGTTATGGCTTCTCCTTTGCCAAGGTTAAGGGTTGGTCAGTCAAAGAATTCTTCGATCAAGGCTCTTGCAATGGAGCTAGCGAAGGAGACGTATTCATTCAAGGAGGATAAACTTCCTCAGAAATGGAATTATCCCACTGACACTGGTGTAGATCGAAAACCTGGGCTGTGGCCACCAGAGAATAGAGCAGATAACCCTTCACTACACAATCCCTTGCTTCGGCAGAAGCGGATGGGGAATGGTTGGCTAGTTGCAATATTCGAGTGGGAAGGAGTTCTGATTGAAGACAATACTGATCTTGAGAAGCAAGCCTGGCTAGTTCTTTCTCAAGAAGAGGGAAAATCTCCTCCCCCAGCTGTCATGCTTAGAAGAATAGAAGGTATGAAGAACGAACAGGCAATGTCGGAAGCTCTATGTTGTTGTAGAGACCCAGCGCAATTTAGAAGAATGGCTGCTCGAAAGGAAGACATTTACCAAGCTTTGCAGGGTGGAATATATCGATTGCGAGCTGGGTCAAGAGAGTTTGTGAATGTCTTGATGCATTACAAGATACCAATGGCACTGGTCTCTACACGCCCTTGAAAAACTCTTGAGGCTGCAATGGGATCCATTGGTATTGAAGAATATTTCAGTGTGATGGTAGCTGCAGAAGATGTCCAAAGGGGAAAACCTGATCCAGAAATGTTCGAGTACGCAGCACAACTTCTAAAGTTCATACCTGAGCAGTGTATTGTGTTTGGGAACTCAAATCAGACAGTTGAGGCTGCTCACGATGCCTGGATGAAGTGTGTGGCTGTTGCAAGTAAGCATCCTGTATATGAGCTTGCAGCTGCAGACTTGGTGGTTAGGCGCCTGGACGAGCTATCAGTCGTTGATTTGAAGAATCTTGCTGCAATTGAGTCTGAATTCGGGTTTGGAGAGCCAGAGTTGGAAATGGAAGAAGAGGAGGATCCGTCTCCGTCAACCAGGGTAGCATTCGATGACAATTTCTGGTAACCCTGTAAAATGTACATATGTTTATTTGTCATTTGATTCATGAAGATATAGTTTTATATCAACAGTGCTGTGTATGAGAAGAAAAGGGAAAAAGAAGTGAAAAGGAAAAAATATTTCAGGTGGTCTGCATTGGACTCCCTTAATGTTATCATGTATCAATGTATGTATTTGGTGTACAATATATATATGATTAGAACTTCTAAGATGATTTTGGTGTTGCTTCTGCCACAATTCTTTTTGCTTTTGTGATAGTACTTGATTTGATTGGAGCCTATAATTCAAGGTACGAGTGAAGGTAGAGGTGAATGTTTTTTTCATTTTAAACGGATTAGAGGGAATAGACATGAGTGAAACTTTTATATGTTGGTAGAATAAGTTGGGTAAATCTTTGTCATCTTCCGTAAACGTACCTTGAATATAATAAGTTATTCAATCAAAATCCTAGGCGCCAAACGTGACTAAAGAGGGCCTAACACGTAATCGATAGGGGTACTGGTTTTTATAAAACTTTGTAGCATTCATTTATTTGAAGATTTTGCCATAATCGCTATGGTTTTCGAATTTCACTACCAGATCTGTTGGAAGCTTACTAGATGCTAAAGAAACGTCATATCCCAACTGTTCCATAGGTTAAGATACTAGGAAAATACCTTATCTTTTCAAACAAGGAAAACAATGGGCTGCTTTTTGAGATTTTGTTGCCGAAAAGAAAATAGATGCCTTTGAAAAATGGACTGGATCTTGGTGCTCACTGAATAGTCTGCCCAAAATGTGTGATTCTAGTTTGGAATGCCGGTGTTGGGGTTTGGGATTTGGAGGCCCTCATTTAGTGTTGTGACTCTCGGTGCGAAGCTTTGATTTGATTTAGATGAAGCTAACGCCATCTCCAACTGACATGGTTAAACATAGCCATCTCAATAATTGATTAGTTTTAAGTTTATTGTTTAATTTAGTTAAACTCGTTGAATGTTTTCAAATCTAGTCGTTGAATTTGAATCAATTATTACAACTAAGGAGCTGATCCCCAAAAAAGGGGCTAAGAGGGGCTGGCCAAATAATAGTCTGGTGGGCTCTATAGAGTTATAGCATAGTGTTCAGTTGGAGATGAGTTTTTGGGTAATCATACTATTTTTTGGTTTTTGGACCTTTAGCTTTCTCCATTGAAGATGGCCAAAAGGCCCGTTTGATAACCATGTTGATTTAGCTTTTAATAATTTTCATTTTTCTGGTTAGAATAAAGGAGGAAACACGAGGAATGAATGATGGAGGGAAACGGGAATGATGCATCTCTAGTAAGATAAATTGAACATTAAAAGCTGAAAAACAGTTTTGAGTATGCTTATTTATTTAGTACTACGGTCTAGTGGTATGTTTCTTACTTTTAAGTGAGAGGTCTCAATTCTCGCTAAAGGCAATTTGAACCACATTATTGGTAGCCCATTATGAGGCTTAGCTCACTCTCCTACCCCTTTAGTGTAGATAATATCATTTGTTAAAAAATAAAAAAGTTAACTAAAAACAAAATGGTTGTTAAATGCGCCCCAAAATTAATGTTGAGGCTTGGGAGGTTAGGTTTGAAGGTCTTCACTAGGGTTGTTTTTCAGAACATATCCCTAGTATATGACTGAGTTTAAGAATCAAGTATGTCGTTTGGGATTGAGGGTGGAAGTTTTGTGTTTATGATATTACAAGTTCAAAGTTTTAAGTACAGAGAATTTGAGGTTTGTTTTATTTTTATATCTTATTAGATACGAATGGAAGCGCTTACATAAGAGGCTAATCCATGAGCTAAGGCCCGGGTTAAGAATAACCTTTCTCCCCACCTACATTATGAGTCGGGGTGGGAACATTTAATAAAAAGTTTAAAAGATTTTAAAAGAGTTTACAAATCTAAAGGGATTCAATCAAGATCTTGAAACGAAAGAGGCCACATGCGCGCCTCTCCATTTACATGACATTTTTTTGTCAATCTCCAATCCATCACATGACCATGAAGCAGCTAAAAACACCCCATTTTTAATACTAAGTTGGTGTTAACTATTGACTGATTAGTTAAGGTCACTGTTCTAAAAATCTCCATCTAGGCCCCATCTAGGCGTTAGACGGCTGGCCAGCGCCCGGATTAATGCCTAAGCGTTTGAAAATTAAGAAAGGGTGCCGAGACTTGCTGAGGCACCTGCCTAGCCCGTCCAAACCCGCTTAGGCACTCGTCTAGGTCGGAACTCACTTATACAGAAAATAGATAACTTTCATTTTGCATTTTATTTTTTTTCAATAAATTGTAAGAGACTTGTTACATTCTTAAATGAATACGCATTATATCTTTGTTCCCCATGTTTTCATTATGTTCCAATACATCATAATATGTATGTCATTCTATTTTGTAATTATGATGGAAGTATATATATTTTTAAGTATAAGCAGACATTTATTCACACGAAATATAATAGATTTATTTAAATCCGCCTAGACGCTTGCCTAGCCGTTAGGCCCCAGCCCGCCGCCCGACTAGTGCATAACGTCTTTTAGAACCTTGGTTAAGGCATTAGGATTATAGGACAAATATTTTGACAAGTATTATTAGCCAATTAAATGTATCCAGATCCAAGAGTCTTAAATAAAAATTAATATGAAGAAAACAAGCACGTTAATCAATGTTTAGGTAATAATCTAATTATCAACAGTCACGTCATCTGATCTCCCTAGTATTACCTATTATACGATTTATTTATGATGTGTGAACAAATTGTATCATCGAACATAGACGAAGATGGTGCATTCATAGGAGGCTGTGCGACACAACAATATGGCTGTTTTGATGCATTAACAATTGAACTGATTGCGGCAAAGGAGGGATTATTGTTTGCATATGATGCGGGGTTCACTTTTATTATCTTGGAATTGGACTTCAAAGGTGAAGTGGATTTAATTATGGCAGATGGAGTTCGTCTCGAAAGAGATGGTAGCACATTGGAGGAGATTGACGCTCTAAAGAAGAGGTTCACTTCCATCTCATGCCAATGGCAACAACACGAAGGAAATATGGTGGCTCATGAGTTAGCAAAGTATGGTCTTTATAATGGAGGATTTCATACATGGATGGAGGAGGAGCCTCTTTGGCTTGTTCCTTTTTTTGGAAGTAGATTTGGAAAATCACGATTGGAAGTGAGAAGTAATTTGGCGAAGTACTCTTTTTCCCTTCTTTTTAAAGGTTTTTAATAACACTTCCCATGCTCCCCCAAATTTTATGTACTCTGTAATTATTTTTACAGAAACGAAAAATTCCAGTTTCGATAAAAAATAAAAATAAGAAACCATAGTACCAAACTCAAATGGTTCCATAACTATGTATTAAAATAAGCACCTAGGTGATAAACACATAATCATGTTGTCGTCCACCACGTGATTGAAAACTCGACCCACTAAAGAAAAACAGAATCTAGTTCTAGGGCTATATTTTAAAACTAAATAGTCAATATATTAACTCCCAAATCCAAATTAAAATCATAAATAAAAACAATACACTTCTCTCGTGGAAGTTCATGGGATTCAGCCAATGAAAAGATTTTTCCTTGTGTATCCAGAACTCTGAGCAGAATATTATATATTATTATATATTTAGTGAAATTTTTTTTTCCGGGTGTCTTTCTAATTATATAATGACATATGGTGTTTCGTTTCGTATTTCGAAAACACTAAAAAATTTCTCCAGCCAATGCTATTATTTTATAACTTTACAGTTTAAAGTATATGTGTAAGAGAGTATCTCCTTAACATTTCTCATATATGTAATTTAGTTAGTCAATTGTTTAATTCTTTGTAGCATACTAACTTGATCTTTTGCAATTGACCAAAATAGATTTGGTCCTCTTGCTTTTGTTTTGTGGGGTAGGCGGCGGCTTCGGTTTTGGTAAAAGGTATTTAAACACATGTTTTTATTGTTTTGAAACATAGTGCATACTAGAAATATGGCCCACGCGTTACTGCGGGATTAGAAACCGTGTTTCAAAGCTATAAGAGATTGTTACAGAAGTTAAATGTTTTTACATTGAAAGATGTTTGAGCTTTTTGAAAGAATTTTTACATTAAGAGCATAAATTGGATGAATGAAGCTCTTGGAATTCTCTGAACCACTCTATGAATAGCATGACCTATGAACGGTTAATTGTGTAATAGAAATTAGTAAAAGAGTGTGTAAGAGTATTATATATGAAACTATATTATTGCAAAGTGCTCCGGAATACTCAGTTATAGCTTTAAAACCAATAAAAAAAATGCAAGACAAAATATATAGACAGAGAAGTAAAAAGTATTAAGTTTGAAAGACATGAACGAATGTGTCTTAGAAGATTTATACCTTTAAGATTGAAAATGGTAGGAAAGAGAGAGAGAGTTAACTTCTTATCAATTACCTTACGAACAACTTTTGCAGCAGCTGAAACACCTTTATCAATGAAATATCCCAAGAACATTGGATCAGCTACACGAACCTGCTTTCAATTGAACATTTCATTATAACTCTAAAATAAGAAAAACTTCCAACTCTTTCTAAAAAAGAACATTTCAGACTCCAGTTAATTTAGGCAGGACTGAGGAGATAAAAATGAGTATTTTCTTCCTTGACCAACCAAATAATGGAAGAGAAGGAATTTCTCCCCTTCTTCCCCCCACCCCCCTCCCTTTGCAGACTACACACGCCATTCAGAAAGGAAGGAATCTCATCAGTGCATTGTCAACTCCATAGCAATCCACATATTTAATTCCTCTTGTAGCCATATCTTCTAACCTAACCCAAATTATATGCACTTTATTTAATAATGCAATCATCTTCGAAGAATAAGGTCCAAATATGTGATCGGTTCCATCCTGCATGTCTATATTTCTATTGAACAGAACAATTTTGCAATACACTTACTATCATCCTAAATCCTTGCAATTTTACTGAGGAAAAAAGACAATTCCCTTGCAAGAGCAAAAACACTATGTTTGCTACTACTTAACATAAATACTTACACCATCAAAAATAACAATAAAAAATTGGCACAGAAAGCATAGGTTGTAAGATTGTGAATGACAATGAATGTTGTATTGGATCATTTTGTTGTAAGCCACTTGTTTATCGAGTTGTTAGCAACCAAAGAGATGTGATCGTCCTAACATAATAAGGATTATGGAGTCTTATCCCTTGCAATTAACCTAGAGAAATCTGATAGATTTTATTACGAAGATGTAGAATCATGGTGGGACTTAAACACTAGAGAGAGAGGGTCTATCTTCACAGCCAATGATAGGTCGGGTGTGATAAAAACCCTAACATTATAAATACCACGGTTAAGTCCCTGCTTTCATACGCTTGTTCTCTCAATCACGCCAAACCCTATTCACGGTAGAGAGACATTTTGAAGTATTGGAAGTAGAAGACAACCTAGAGTTCATCAATGGCTTCATCTTCATAACAATGTCTTCCGCATTATACAGATAAGTTTAATATAATTAGTCGATCTATATGTTATATTGATTTGATTTATTTGTGATCCTAATGTCTTGTTGTGATTTCAGAATATGTCTTACATGTGGTATCAGAGCCACACAACAAGTTTAGGGTTCGATTCATAGATAAGTACATCCATTCAGAGTAATGAAAACACTTGGATGATCCTGGTTAAATGCTTCCGCAATCCTGAATGAGTTTGTTGTAAACTTGCTGCATATTTCGCACGCATCAAAACTGGTACTTTACATATTGGCTAATTGCTTCCATCCCTAATTAATTAACGTATACATACATATACATGCTTGTACAAATCTGCCTCGGAAGAAATGCTTGCAGAATGGCATCAAATAGAAGGAGTATCAGACTCCAACAAATGAAGTAAAACTTTGGGAATCAATATCATTTATCTATCACTAAACGACTTGACAGATATTGATGATTGATTTTATTTTGGATGAACCATGTGAGTGTTTGCTCAATGGTTCTTGGTTAGAGGTTCAACTGATTAACATAAGCTTGAGACGCAAATATTTTTCCGCCGGCTTTTGGCTCTATTCGGCGTTTTTCATTACAAATTCTCTCTGGAAAGGTATGAAATTGTTCTTCGCAATTTAATCTCTATCTCATTTGGTTGAATTGAAATTAAGCTTTTGGTTCCAACCAAATCGATTAAGTTAAGAGTTCATGCTAATATGCTTATGTTTTAAAATTTAAAATTTAAATTTGGTAAGTTCTCTATTACAATCTTGTGATGTTATTTTGAGTTGATGGAAATTACCTCATGGATACTAGTTTCCTGGGTGAGCCATTGTATATGATTTCATACTTTAAAATTTGGATTTGGATGCTATGACACTAACATGTTTTAGGCAGGCACACATGTTCATTCATATCTTGGATGAATGTGTGAACTCATTCTGCAGAAATTAGAAAGGTTTGAGAACCCCTTTCAATTCCCAAATCTTGTGATCCTAAGGAGCTTGAGCTATATGTACATATAATATCTTGTCCACATGTTTTCTGGACCATATGCCCAGAATTGGGGTTGTGAGGATTTTCTTCAATCACTTTTAATTGTCATTTGTTGTAATCCGCTGCATAATTTTGAGTAATGGATTAATAAATCTAATTTTTCCTTCATTTGATATATGTAATTAGATTTTAGTTCATGTCTACTACATTTGTCCTTTGTGTTTACTGATCTTCGTATTCAAACATAAAATTAGATTACTTGAGACCCAATTGATTTTGAGAAATTCCTCAAATACACACTTTAATGCCGTGGCCATTTTGGGTTCACCTTTGAATTGTTTTCTTATCTTAAAAAGTGATTTTGATATATCACAATGGACATGCTAAAGGTTGTTTTAAAAACAAGACTACGCAGTTCTATTTTTGTTTCTGATCTTGATAAACTTCCATAACTCCAAATATTATGAAATTTTGTCATGTTGTAATATCGAATGAATTATAGATGCTGGTATTTTTCCCCATTTTTGGACAAGAAATGGATTTATGGTAAATTTTAAGTGTTACACTATGTTGCGGGAATTCTGCACCATAGTCTACTTGTGACAGTATTTTGATATATATATATATATGTATATGTATATATATGTATATATATGTATATATGTATGTATATATGTATATATATGTATATATATATATGTATATATGTATATATATATCTATGTATATATATATGTATATATATATGTATATATATATATATGTATATATGTATATATATATGTATATATATATATGTATATATATATATATGTATATATATATATATGTATTTCATAAATTCATGAACTTTTAGTATGATATACATTGAGATGTTTATTTCAGGTCTGGAAATTTTCACGCACATTGATTTGAAAATGACTTATTGGTGAATTTTTTAACCTCAGGACTATACTGCAGAATTTAAGCAGCTTCCGCAGCACATTCCATTTCGATTTTATTTTTAGCCCACTTTTAAGATTGCAAAAATTACGGAACTTTGGGTGACAGTAAATTTATATGTCTACTTCATTTCTGAAAATCTTCATGCATATTGGAGAAAATTTGAATTTTTGGTGAATTATATAGTCTCCAGTATGTACTGCAGAATTTTTGCCGTTTCTGCAGCACATCCCATTTCTAATTTTCTTTTAGTGCACTTGTAAAGTCTCAAAAATTATGAAATTTTGGGAATGAACAGATTTGTATGTTTAATTTATGTCTGAAAATTTTCATGCATATCGGATGAACAATGAATATTTGGTGAATTTGTAATCTCAAGTCTGTACTGAACATTTTCTGCAGTTTGTAAAGTTCGAATTCATTTTTGGCTCGCTTAAAAATTTTAAAAATCATGAAATTTTTCGAAATAGTAGCCATATATGTCTAGTGCATACCTAAAAATTTTCATGACAATCTAAAGAGAATTGAGCTTTTAGTGAATTTGCAAACTAAAGTAGTACTGCTGAATTTTGGTACTTCAAAACTAGTTTTGTTATGTGATATTGTTTCACTGATTTGTGCACATCTATTGTTACCAATTATTATACAATTTTATGGTTCCAATATGTCCTTGTTTTATGCAAATTCTCAATACTAATGAATTTTATAGACAAAACTGATTAAATTTTGATTTAAAGATGTATTGGTTTGTTTTGCTTAAACCAATGTTTTGTTTGATCATCAATTCTGATTATGATGATAATTTTCTTTTGAGAGAAAATTGGCAAGTTGCATCAGTTTACTAATTGATCATTTTGGTCCCTATCAAATAACTGAATAACCATGTTTCCTCTTTCGAGAACTCTATTGTTCAATGTCAATAACGACATACTTTTGTGTCTGATTGAATCTTTTGAGAATCATTGAATATCCAACAAAACGGTTATTTAATACTATTCTAAAGGATTATTTTGAAAATTCAGAATTCTAATTTATATGGTGAATACTTTTGTCCCAATGGGAATTTCAGGAAATCACTCACAAATTATAAATTAGTATTATAGCAAATCATAAAGTACTTCTAACATATTTTCATCTGGCCAAAGCTGTTGCAGCGATATGTATTTTGTGTATTTTATGTTTTGGCTAGCTGTGCAGGTATTTTCTTTTCATGATTAGTTTCTGCCCAAAGGTGTAACAATCATGCAATTTGGAGTTTGTTCGATCCTCCACAACTCGACTACTTCCATGATGAATCTTGCTGAATCAAGAATGAGTAGGTAAATTTGCCAATCTTTTGCCTTAACTTTCTGTGAATTCTAAATTGGATTAAAATTATTGTTGAAAAAATTGATGTTGTTGAGATATCTATGTGTTTACTTTAATTCTAAAACAAAGTAGAATTAAAGATTGTAAATTTTGAGTTTGGATTCTCTTCTTAGGTTTCATTTTAAGTTATGACCTAATCTTTAACACATATGTGAGTCTTCTCTCATACACTAAAATAAATTTTGTAGCCATTGGTTTATCTAATCACTTGTCACTTTTAGATCGATTAATAATGTTGAGATATTGTTCCTTATATAAGCCTAATTTTGATACATATAGATTGGTTTATTATGTCCAAACCAACTATTTTGTGACTCAACAAATTTGTTCAAGAAATTTTAATGTTTTCGGCATATTAAAGGTTATTTATCTAATGAAATGAACCTTTAATTTATTTAAGAAATTTTCGTGTTTTGAGCATATTAAAGATTGTAAATTGGTTTTACTTAAATTATGATTAAATCTGAAATTTTGGTAGAGCTTGGGAAATACTGATGGAGTTTTGCATGCCTTGCAACGTGTCCTATTTGATTACAATTTTGATAGATTTTTCTAACTACAAACTTTGTAAAAATTTGCAATGTTATGTTATATAATGGATTGTGTACACTATCTTTATTGATTCAACTAGCCTATATTTTGTTATATGAAAACCACTTTCTCTAGTGTTTAATCTTGCAATTATGAGTGTTTGCCCAAGTGGGAGAAATAATGTATTATGGGCTTCACACTCATCTTTTTTGCATGCTTTTAATGGTCATAGTTTTGGTAGATAAAACGTACATTATCATAATTGTTTATATTTTATTTGTTATATATGCAACTAATCTTGTAGGAAATTCAAGAAGGGTTAATGAGTATATTCTGCTCAAAAGTGTTTTGCTTATTAATTCTTGTATGTTGTTCAAGAAATTGGACTTGTGATTTATGTTATTGATGGATAATTAATCTGCTCAAAAGTGTTTTCTTATTCACTACAACTATAAATCAATGTACAATGAAGCATGGAATTGACAAGATGGTATATAGTTCATCTGCTCAAAAGTGTTGAAGCTATATACGTTTACCCTTGTATTTTATGTTTTAGCTATGCAAACCTAATATAATTAGTTTCTGTCCAAAGATGATTCTAGAATTATATGCTTTTGATGCATTAGAAAACATTTAGTTAAAGTTTTCCATTTCTGTCAAATGTTAGATGAACAAAACTGACCAAATGATTTTGTATAGTTTTTCAGTCACAAGAGTCACTTCCCTACAAATATCTAGAATAAAGATGTTGAGCTCACAAATTTTATGTTTTAGATCTCATGACTAATGTTTTGCTAATGAGAGTATTTGAAAGGTGTCTGTTTCATTTTGTAGGCATTTATAAAGTTTTTTTTTACTCTCTTAATCAATGGGAGTAATAATTTGTTTATCTCTACTAATCAATGGGAGTAAGAGATTACCTTTTGTGTTAAAAATTTGAAGTGTTAGTGGTTGATATTTTAAGAGTAAATTTTGTTTAAGTTTTGTTCACAAGTTTTAATAAAAGGTTCTGATTTTGTAAATAGTATGTCGTATTTTACTTGTTCTCTTATCATATTCTAAATTGACAGAAAAGTTGGATGTTGTTACCAACGTTGTTGAGTCTTTTGTGAACTACTTTTGTACTGAAATATATTTTCATATTTTCAGTTCGACTATTGTGAGCTAATGTTTTGACTATTAGCTCTTGACACCATGACTTTGATAGCAACAAAGTACTTTGAGTTGAATGTGTATGTAATCATGGAGTGTAAGGGACAGACCAAATTGACAAGTTGCTAGGAAAGGTTATTGCATACTTATGAAGACTCAGTGATCACCATGAGTTCTTATTTTGTTAGGATGAATCATTGGCATTCAAGTGGGAGAATGTAAGATTGTGAATGACAATGAATGTTGTATTGGATCATTTTGTTGTAAACCACTTGTCTATCGAGTTGTTAGCAGCCAAAGTGATGTGATAGTCCTAACATAATAAGGATTATGGAGTCTTATCCCTTACAATTAACCTATAGAAATCTGATAGATTTTATTACGAAGATGTAGAATCATGGTGGGACTTAAACACTAGAGAGAGAGGGTCTATCTTCACAGCCAATGATAGGTCGAGTGTGATAAAAACCCTAACATTATAAATACCATGGTTAAGTCCTTGCTTTCATACGCTTGTTCTCTCAATCACGCCAAACCCTATTCACGGTAGAGAGACATTTTGAAGTATTGGAAGTAGAAGACAACCTAGAGTTCATCAATGGCTTCATCTTCATAACAATGTCTTCCGCATTATACAGATAAGTTTAATATAATTAGTCGATCTATATGTTATATTGATTTGATTTATTCGTGATTCTAATGTCTTGTTGTTGTGATTTCATAATATGTCTTACATAGGTCCGTAAAACACAAAGTACTTACCACATGCAATGAATGACACCCTCAGAAGCTGATGCTTATTCTAGCGCAAGTACAGCACCAAGAAATGCAGCATCCCTATGAAAAATAGCTCCCTGTAATGGTCAAGAAGAACAATAACATAGAAAATAATGAAAGAACATAATCATATGGTGGAAGCCAATACCAAATATAATTAAAATTACACATTAAAAATAACTCCCTTTACTTGTTCACTTGCTGCCACCTCTTCCTCCTACATTATACACGTTAAAATTACATGGGGAATTGTAATTTTATTGTTTTCAGTTTAATTAGTTTTCTTATCATCTCCTTGTTGGAATATAATACGTGTTTTGTAGGGCTCTGTGACTTGATCGCATATGATCTTACGCGATCTTACGCTTCACGACCTAACCAAATTGTGAAAAGAAGCTTTCGAACTCATCTGATATTCAAATTGAAAATTCTTAGTGATAAGATAACGATTATCAGTTGTGCAACGAAAAACATAACATTAGAACACATTCAATGGACAAAACAATTACAACAACCTTTCATTAACTATGGATGGAAAACCAGCAGCAAAAATATTTTCTCTGTTTTGAACAAATCCTGAAATGAATGCCCACAAAAGATGAATTACATATAAATTTAAACATAAAAAAGAAAGAAAGAAAAGGTAAGAAAAATACCTCATCCGAAACATATAGGCAATAGTTATACTAAAACAATGATTAATTGAAACTATTGAAGGGGAAGAAAAAAAGCAAAAGTGGATAAAAACAGACAATTCAACAAAGATTGTGTTCCCAATCTAAATACATTATAAACTCCAGCACAAAATAAAACCCAGGTCTGTTCAACCGTAAAGCTCAGTTCATGTGGATTTTGGGAAAAGAAATGTTCAAAACTTAACAATCCAGATTAGCGGAAACAATTAAACTGTAAAATTAACAACAATTAAACATTAGGAAGAGCAAACTTTCTGTAATTCATAAAACATATAGGAAAAAATGAAAAGAGTTGGCAAAGGAGAATTAGAGTTAAATCCATACCTTGAATACTTGATGGCGAGGTCGAAGGGATAGCTCAATGGCGAAAGCCGACGAACAGCAAGTCAGAGAAACTTAACGGGACCTGAGATTGAATTATCAGAAAGATCCATATTGCTTAAATTTAAAAAATCTCATATCTTCTCTGTCAAAAGACCAGAATGACAAATACCTTATCTGAGACGAAGCGCACACACCGCACAAACTCCACAACGTGTTAGTTATGTACAACAGTGCCCCTGCACCTTCCACTTATTCCCTTGGCTTATGAACAGGAAAATCGCCAAATGGGTAATCCAAATTTTATAAAAAAAAACCAATATTATAGTTCAAAACAGAAAATTTTCATTTTAAGACACTGGCCTATTTTCCAAGAACCCTAATTTATAAACCCCAAACAAAGGCAAAAAGGAGAGAGAAAACCCAAATAAAGGGAAATTTGAGGAATTCAACATACCGTAATAAGAGGGAGGACGCTTTCCGATGGTTGAATTCTTTGACGACGACGGCGATTGTCCACCGTCGCTGTACCTCCAGTACGCGTCCGCCATGTTTGAAGCTTGTCGACCGTCACTACTTGGTTTGTAAATAGAGAGAAAAAAGAATTGGGGGAAAAGTTGGGAAATTTACCAGAGGAGTTTGGGTGGAGGCGCCGAGAAGAGGCAATCGGCAAGGCGGATTGAAGCTCGAAGGGCGGAGCTTCGACTCTCCGGCAGCGGCGAGATTTAGGGTTTTCCCACAAAGACAGGGGGAAACCTAGATTGGGAAAATAGGGAGAGAAATAGAGACCTTTGATTCGAAGAGATATGGTGAAGCTCTAAATCGAGCTGGAAATGAAGAGAGAGAAGGGAACCCAAACAAAAGGCATAAAAGAAATGGATCGGAAGAAAAATGATGAAAGAGGGTAGAATCGTCCTTTTACTGTAGAAAAGATGGCAAAAAAATGGCTTAACAAACTAATTGAGGGGCATTTTGGTCCGCACATTGCCCTAAAACAATACCACCCGAGTTTGGGTTTTAGTATATATAAATGTTATTTTATTTTATTTTTGAACAAAATGTAAATATATATGGTATTCACTAGTGAGTACTCAGTAATATCCACAAAATAATGAATTCTAAATGACGGGTAATATCATATTTGTATTTTCATTTACGTTAAAACTCATGGTGTGGATGCAAATTTCTTCCTCCTTGTTTTTGGACAAAATTGCACCTACAAAACAAATAACACCTTAGGTCAAGAGTGTAGAACTTAGGTTTTTAGAGAAAATGGGGTGGTATATATAGGTATGGCCAGCCCCCTTTGGAGAGATGGTGACCGGCCCTTTGTGGCATTTTTGGGTGTAATTTGTAGTTAATTAGCCAATTAATAGATTAATTAGATAATAAATCAATTAATTAGCTAATTAATATAATTTGAAAGGAATGTTTTGAGGGTTACCTTGTGGAGATTTGATGAGGATGAATGAAATAGGTTTTGAATAAATACCTATTTTGGGCACTTTTGACTTGATTGAGGGATGATTGTCCACTGCTCGCGCGTAGGAGTTCATGTGTTTCTTGAGGGTAATTTTTTTCTTTTTATCCTAGAATCCACGTGTTGTCTCCATATTTTTCTTGATTATTTTTGGCTCCACAAATGCCCTCACACATGCTGGGCTACTCGTAAGAAGGGGCATCAGGTGTAGAGATTTTCTTGCTTTAGGAAACTTAGGATTGCTTCCTATTTTGATGTAGATTCCCTCTTTAATAGGAAATTAGATCCTTCTAGGAAATGGAAATAAATTTCTCTCAAAGCCTATTTAAGTCCACCTTAAGTGGATTATTAAATCAACTTTGGAGAGCGATTTATTCTACCCTACAGGAGAGAGAGAGCTTAGAGGATATTTGTTCCCCCTCATCTAGCAATTTTCTGCATCTTGCCCGTGCAAAGGATCGTCTTTCATTGCTTGCTTCGTCTTCTCGTTGCTTCTAGGTAAGAAAAAATTAATTTTCTTGTTTTCTTAACTTTTGGGAGCCTTGGGGCTTGAAACTTGGCTCGACGAGGGTCGAGGATGTGCAAAAAATAGGTGGCAAGAGGCCATGACACTGTTGTCGTGGGTGGTGAGATGTGGTATGGATGCGGCTCGGCTCAGCTTGGGCCGAGTGTTGGTGCAGCTGGCGCGAGGGTGAGAGAGGCTAGGCTCCTGTAGCTTGGGCTTTTTTTTTTTTAAGCTGGGCTCAGGCCCGTGCCATGGAGAAGTGAGAGATGGGCCGAGTGCTTTATTGGGCCATAGGGCCGAGAGCTGCTTTCTGATTTTTTTTTTTTTTTTTTTTTGAACTTGAGCCGGTGTCCGAGAGAAGAGGTCGAGAGCCCTCTTGGGCCTTGGGGCCTATTGGGCCGAGCCCTTTTTCCCTTTTTTTTATTTTTTTGCGTGCAGCCATCTAACGAATCTTCCTTGCATCTTTGTAGAATTTCTTCAAGCATGTCTTCCTCGAGCCACAAGAATGATGATGGTGTTGTCATTGTATCATCAAGGTGGGTCTTTGAGCAAGGTTGATTACTTCAAGGCTGCTCACTTCAAGATTGGCTCCAATGACTTGTTTAAGGATTTCTTTTAGGCATATTGGCATGCTATTCTGTCGGGAGTACGTGTGAAACATGTTAAAGATGGTAGCAGCCATGAGCCATGTGATGGGGCTCGGAGAACCATCAAGTTCCACCCCTACTATTTTGTGTTGGGGTTTACTATTCCTATGCCTCGTTTCTTCCAAGAAGTGCTCTGCTCTATGAGCTGTGCCCCCGCTCAATGTTCTCCAAATGCGGTCCGTGTGATGGTGGGATTCCACAATCTAAGCCAATTCTTCGACTTAGATTTAACTGTCAACGAATTTTGGTGCTTCTTTGACATAGGCTTTTTGATAACTCAAGCAAGGGATCCTGACTGGGCCAAGGAGACTTTGGAGATAAGTAGAGAATGGGAATCTAATTCTTCCCCTGAGCTGCGTGTTTCAACGGTCTTCATATCCGGTAAGTAAGCTGCTTAATCTCTTTGGTGCTTTGTAATTGTGCTAAGCTATTTTTTAATTTTTTGATTGTCTCCTGCTGCTTTTGTAGATTCGGAGTTCGGCTCAACTCTTAAGACTTCTCTGGACATGAAGAAAATGCATGTCGCTCTGGGTATCCTCTCCGAGTACCGTGAGTGGCGTTGGCTGCTTAGTTATCTTCGTAGAGAAAAATGTGGGCTACCCCTAAGAAAGAAGATAAAGCGTATCAATGCTAAGGCGTTGGCTCGTCCGATCGCTGCGGTGGAACATGCTGCGAATAAAGGTGGAAATAAGAGATCTTCCCCACCTACCCAAAAGATGCCAGTTGAGAAAAAAACCAAAGACTTTCTCCGCTGCTCGCGAAGGTTCGCCTGCTGCTCCCAAGCTTGTGAGTGACTTGACTTCTCCCAAGGATGAGAAGGATGAGGCTGCTAGATCTGTGATAGTGACGTTTGCCATTCCAAAAGTGACTAACTCGATCGCTGATAGGATTGCTCAGCGTAGAAGTTTCGCTGTGCCTCATGTACCAAAGTTTGTACCAAAGCGTCAGTCTAGGGCTAAGTCTGGTTCATCTTTGGAGAGGCTTACAACCATGAAGAGTGACAAAGTTTCCCCATCTGCTAAAGTGGCACCAAAATCCACTCCTTCTGCTGCTGAGATCAATTTGTTTGCTGAGAAGAATGAGGCTGCTCATGTGGGCATCTGTGAGAAATCCAGGAAGTCTGTTACTGGGGAAGCTACTGAGATTTGTGCGATTTTGAGGCCAAATCTGCTTGAGGACATGGATGTGTGTGCCAAGTTTGTTGATGTCGTCAAATGGGTTGTTGGCCCAAGTTCCTTTGTGAAGCATACGATCGAGTATATGAAGACTGCCTTGCTGGCTATGATGCAGAAAACAACGATTCTGGCAGCTGAGTCTATGTTCCTTGATCAAGAGGATACCAATGCTGCCAACAATGTGGCAAGAACTGTGGCAGCCAAAGCTTACTCCTCGGTCGAGAAAGTCAAGAAGCTGGAATCTAAGCTTACTGCTTTGAAGGGGTCTAATATCTCTACCCCCTACTTCTCTGCAACTTGAGACTGCTCGCCAAGAGATCGTGGATTTGAAGACTAGGCTTGACGCGATCCAAGTAAAGTATAAAAGTGCAGAGAATGAGATCGGGTGTTACATACCTCAGATTCAAGATCTTGAGCGTGTCGTCTTTGAGTTCCGCTCCGCTGCTTACGCAAAGATGAAGAACTGATTGCTGCTTACAACCAAGTGATCCACTTCAAGAAGGTCGTTGATAGGCTTGAACCCTCAAGTGTTGGAACTCCAAGGTGCTTTGAAGATCAACGACAATCTGAAGAAGGAAGTGGATAAGCTGCAGTAGGTTCATGCTTGTCTGCTAGACGAGAATGAGCAGTTGAAGGGTGAGAAGGCTGGGTTCGAGGCTTCGCTTACTCAAAGCCAAGCTGAATTCTACAAGTTGGGCTACGTAGACCATTTCTTTGGGCGGCCGTCTGACTTTGAGTTTTCTAGTAAAGACTTTGAGACCTTCTCTATCTCTCCGGAAGACTTGCTCACCTTCACTTTTGAGTCTTCTATTGGTGAATTAGTCAGAGAGGTTGGTACCCAAGCTAGGGCAGCTGGGGGTGAATTGCTGGATGGTGCCATGGCTGAGAGCGTTGCGGCTGCTGAAAGTGTGGCGGTCGAGTAGTCATGGGATGTCCAAGATGCTGAAGAATAGTCTTCTAGGTAGCTTTTAGGATTTACTTTTACTTTCCTTGGTGTTTTTTTGCTTTGCTTGAACTCCTTCGGTCTTTGCTAGTTGTTTATCAATTTTGCTAGAAAATTTAATAAACTTGCTTCCTTCGCTTTTTTCCTATCTTTGCTTCATTTGTTCATACCCTAACCTTTAGACTTTATAGACCAGTGGCATATGTGCTACTTTTCAATAAGCAGCCATGCATGTGTAGCCTATGCAGCCGTATGTGTTGGTGTAGAACTTTGCAAAGTTGTTAGCCATAGGGTTGGCAGCCAGACGCCTTACTTACAGAAACAGGCGAGTCCGCATAACCACTAGGCTATTAACCTTGGCTTTTTCCAATTTCATAGGTTGTGTAGTAAGTATCACAACACTTTAGGACCTGGTGTAAGTCATTCCGCGCTTTGGCAGAGATGAAGCCCATTGATTGCATAGCATGTCGGCAATGGATGAAGCTTCGTATATGCGCACTAACTTGTTTAACCTTTCACAGAAACGTGCGGTTGTATAAGTTTAACGTGGCTAACTGCTCAAAGGGCAAGCTGTATGCAGTCTTCTGGAAACCGTAGGCTACCTTAGTGCACTTGGTAGTAGCTTTAGGGTTCCAGGGTAGCCGTCTCTAGGACGTACTGCGTTATGTGCCCCCTCCGTCTCTAGGGACGGTGGGGGTTAAAGTTGACATAATATACTTGATTCTGAAGGAGATGTTGATGCCATAAGGAAGATTCCATCAGACTTGACAGGAATATTTTGTCGTACTCTCCAATGGTACATGTCGTTGGCATCGCTGTGCGCCAACTGAAATTTTGCCGAAATTTTGGTAGAGTAATATCTCAGTCAATGCTCAACCATTTTTTATGAGTAATATGTCAAAAGGAAACTAGGACTGAGAATAAGATGTTTGTACATAGTTCGAGGCCAAACAGTGGCTAAAGATGGTCAAATAATGGTCTAAAAGCCACGACCCTATATGGTTTCTTCGAAACAGTGACATATTCAAGTATGCAAAGCTTGAATCTGGTGCCTGGGATTGTGGGGAGTTCATTGGTGGTGCCAATCTCATCCAAAATGAGATTTAAGGTAATATCCCATCAGAAAGTTCTATAGCTTGCCAAGAAAACGAAAACGACAATGACTCGTTCGAAACTTCCAAATGTGAAGCCAAACCTCACATGCAAGACTATAATCTTACATAGAACTACATTTCGAGACAATCAAGTGTGGTTTCGAGGTTTACCTTGGTCATAGTTGTCGAGAACTTCGCCAAGGGAAATCGAGTCTGGAAGGAGCTCCTTAAATTGAAGGCTTGGGGGTTCGAAATTCACCAAACAGGAGCTTAGGTTGGTTCCACGTGGTAAGATGGTTTCTGTGATGATGGTCTCATCATCAGTGAATGAGGTTAAGGGTAGTGATAACACTCTGTGGTGGCAAACACATAGAGAGTGGGAATTAAGGAAATCAAGGAGAGAGGTAGAATTGAAGGTTAACTAAAAGAGGGGGTGAGTTGTGAGTATGTGTGTGTGTGTGTTTGGGTCAAGCCCAAACAACAGATTAATTAGGCATGATGCCTAATTAGAAAATACTAAAAATAAATGGGCCAATTTGCCCACTTGTTTAACAAGTTCAGCTAGCAAACCAACAGTACCACAGTCAGTCAATACTAACAGCCCATTGATGTCTTGAAAAACAAGTTGTGGATTCTTGAGGGTGCAAAATGTTGCACTTCACCTTGAAACATGTGCAAATCATTCGTTAAACGTTCGATTTATGTCCATTCATGGTGACATGTACTCCTTAAATAAGACGAGAAAAAAGACAAACTGTGAAAAGCGTTAAGAGGTCCATGTAGGATTCCCATTTATCCCATCAAGGGCATTTTCGTATTTCAAATTGTTGAAGATAAAATACAATAAATTTTGAGATGTGATGTAACAATAGAGATGCTTTAACTCTCTATAATATGTCCTAAGCCTTGTCCTACTATTCAAATAAAATAATTTTTTGTTTTTTTGTTTCTTTGAAATTGTCATCAAGACTTCAACCCTCACCCATGTATTTTTTTTTCTAATTAAAGTTTTGTATAATACCATTTACATTTGCTGGCATGAGTACATAGATATGGTGTGCTTGATTGGTTTCATAAATCATTTATAAATAGTGAAATAATTTCTAAAAATAGTGTCATTATTTTTAGAATAAGTGTCATTATCTAAATATGGTGACCACTATTTCTAAAAATAGTGTTATCATTTTTAGAAATAGTGTCACTATTTCTAAAAATAATGTCTTTGTTCTTGGAAACAGTGTCATTGTTTAAAAATAATTACAAATAATGACTTTGTGTTAGAAACTAAAATAGTGTCATTATTTCAAAACAATAGTATAATTGTTTCTAAAAATAATGACACTATTCTAGAAATAGTAATCATTGTTTATAAATTTATTGTTTTAAGAAAATAAATATTTCTCATCAATAAAAATAATTATTAAGTACTTTGTCTTAAAAATTTGTTGATAATAACTTTGTTGAATTTTGGCGTGTGACAAATAATGCATATTATTATGTTTTGAAAAATATGATTATGTTTAAATTTTATACGTAACAAAAAAAAAAGAAAGAAAAGGGAGGGAGGAAGGAGTGACATGAGAGAGAGAATGCTAATAAGTGAAAGAGAAGAGAAAGATGATGGTCATGGGTGAAAGAGGAAAGAGAGATATGATGTTGATAGGTGAAGGGAGAGAAGATGGTGATGGGTGAAGAGAGAGAGAGAGAGAGAGAGAGAGAGAGAGAGAGGGGAGACGTGTGAAGGAGGGCCAGAGACAAAGAAACGTAAGGACGAGCGAGTGCCGTGCGTTAACTCATTTTCAATTTTTTTTAATATATTATATTAAAATTTTGCCATTTTCATTAAATTTCAAGTATTTTTCATTAATTAAAATTATTAGGTGATTTTTTTGTTAAGAAAAAAGTTTGGTATAACCCTTTTCATTAAAGCTTCCAATGTAGTATTGGATTTTCCACTCACTTCACAAACCAAACTAAGGACATGTTTAAATAGAATGGTTCAAAAGAAAGCTCGTCCTCAAAATTTTGAGAAAAAAAAATGAAACACAAAACCAGTAATATAAATGAATAGCAATAGAACCCGAACAATTTCATGCATATAAAAATTCTCGTAATGGCGTTGTCAAATACATGAGAGATCAAATTGCAAAGCACATAAGCATATTATTTTTGCTAAACAGTATATATTTCCCCAAGTGTAGTAAATAGAGACCAACAAAAGCCTTTCAAAACAAGTATAAAGGGCGGAACGACCAATGTTTGAAAAATATAGGTCTTTTCATCTACCAATCTGGATAGAGCAGAAGGGCAACAATGAGAAACCCAAGCTCCACTACAGTCATCACCTGGTGACTCTATAGTTCTACAAACCAGATAAAAGTGCATATGAACATAAACATGAAGCTGTTCCTATCCTAGACAGTACAAATGAAAAGAGACACCATGCAAACAATTGTGATGAGCAAATATAGTACGACTATGAACATGCCACAATTATAATCACAAAATAATAAGGTATAAAACCCATTATTTTATAAGTAAAATATGGCATTACGTACTTTCAATCATAACTTATTAAAGAAAACTAAACAATATAATTTGAAAGCAAAGACCCACTCAGAGTTACGTTGTGGAGTCATAGTTGCTTTGCTTAGCTTGTCCTCGAGGTAAGTTTCTCCTAAATGAGAAATTGTCACACTATCATTACACTAATAAGCATTATGTAAAGAACCTAAACATTTCCTTTGTTTGCTCGTTTCAAAACTAAGGCCATCTCCAACCGAAGGAGGGCCAGATGGCTCGTTTTAGCCATCTGGCTCTCCAAGAAATTAATATGTTAATGGACAGTGCAGGGCCATATTTCTTACCATCTCCAACCTAGGGGCCAGAGGGTCATAGGCCAAACATAACCCTGTGACAAAAAAACCATCTCCAACCAAGGGCCAAAGGGCCAAACATAATTTATTATTTAAATTTATAAACTAAAACAACTTAAATTTAAAAATTCAAATCCAACGGTAACTAACGTCAGCTAGCCATTGGATTTGAATTTTTTTTTGGGCCATAATTTTGGGCTATAAATAGGGTGGATATTGGGTGATAAATCACACACCTTCAAATTCAATCTCTTTCAATTCAAGTTTGCAATGAATTCCAACTTTTGATCCTTTTCGGATTCCAACTGGGGGTTTTTATCCAATTCCGAATTGGAAGAAAAATGGGCGCAAATGAGACGAGAAGATGAGGAGTCTGATGAAGAAGATGAAGCATGACGCAACACACAATATATGGCAGTTATGTCTGCGATCATGGTGTGTTAGCCAACTGAGGAACAACCTCAATGAGGTGGCTCTGTTACTGGTCGCTCTTACAAACCACGAAACAGAGCGATGACGCATGCCAATCTGATGAACAACTACTTCAACCCCAACTCGATGTACACAGAAAATGATTTCATACGTCGTTTGCATATAAGGCATCATGTGTTCGAGCATTTACTTCATGATGTCCAGCAGGTCAATCCATACTTTCAACAGAAGCTGGACAAAGTAGGCCACCCTGGTTTCTCACCTCATCAGAAGGTTACTATTGCACTCTGAATGATGGCAAATGCCTCCCTAGCTGATTCGATGGATGAAACATATGGTATGTCTAAGTCTACATGCCTTGATGCTCTTGCTGAATTCTATAACACAATTGTTCAGTCTTACAAAGAGAAGTACCTCCGTGAGCTAAATCAAGAAGATCTGGATCGGCTCATTCGCAAAGCTGAAGATCGTAGATTTCCGAGCATGATAGGGTCATTAGACTGCATGCATTGGAATTGGAAAAACTGTCCCATCGGATGGCGATAAGGCTTTAACAGAAGGTTAAGAAAGCCAACTGTTGTGTTAGAGGCAGTTGCCTCGTATGACACATGGATCTAGCATGCTTTATTTGGAGTCCCTGGATCCCAAAATGACATTACAGTTCTTGGGCGTTAACCCCTCTTCAATAACCTGACGGAAGGTAAATCACCCCAACTTGACTACTACATCAATGACGGTCAGTACAATATGGGGTATTACTTATCAGATGGCATCTACCCAAAGTGGGCGAAACTTGTCCAAGAAATTCCAAACCCTGTGAATGACACCAAAAAGTGGTTTACCTTACACCAAGAAGCATACCGGAAAGATGTTGAGGGAGCTTTCGATATTCTGCAAGCAGGGTGGAAGATCATCAACGAACCGGCAAGAGGGTGGAGTCAAGAAAATTTGGACTCCATCATGATGTCTTGCATCTTATTACACAACATGATTGTGGATGATGAGCGAGATGGGTATATTGATGGAGAGTCCGATGACAACCAAGAGGATCCAAATAGTTAAGAAGGGCTCGTGCAAAAATATATGATGGGCCTAATTTGCCTTTGAATCTAAGAACTGGTAATATCTCTTTAAATGAGTACATGAGGTGCTATAGGATGATATGCTCCCGTCCCACAAACAAGTACCTACAATAGGATCTTGTTGCACATCTTTAGGCCAAAAGAAGCATAGAGTAGGCATTTAAGTTTTATGTTGTTAAATGTTTTTAAAAATGTTGTTTAAGTTTCATGTTGTTAAATGTTTTTTTTTTTTTGTTGTATAATTTTTGTTTTTTATGTTTTGAGAACTCATTCTTAATGTAATATAGTATATTATATGTGTTTATTTGCTTAAGTTCGAAAGCTTGTCAAACGCACGCTCCTTTTATCCCACGAATGCTTAAAACAGAGCAAATACACTCCAAATCGACAAAATAGTGAACGTTTGAGAACTCATTCTTAATGTCTTAGTAGTGTATTATATGTGTTTATTTGTGTAAGTTCGAAAGCGTGTCTAACTCACGCTTGTTTTATCCAACGAATTCTTAAAACAATGCAAATACACTCCAAATGGAAAAATAGTGTACTTATGACACCAAATAAGGATTTGATCCTTTGAAAAGTCATTATTAATGTCTTAGTAGCATATTATATGTGTTTATTTTCTTAAGTTCCAAAGCATGTCAAACGCACGCTCGTTTTATCCTACGATTGCTTAAAACCATGCAAATACACTCCAAATCGAAAAAATAGTGTAATTTTGACACCAAATATGCATTTGATCTTTTGAGAACTCATTCTTAACATCTCAGTAGCGTATTCTACGCGTTTAATTTCTAAAGTTCCAACGCGTGTCAAACACACGCTCGTTTTATCCTACGAATGCTTAAGACAGTGCAAATACACTTCAAATGGAAAAATAGTGTACTTTTGACACCAAATAAGCAATTGATCTTTTCATAATTCATTCTTAACATCTTAGTAGCATATTATATATGTCTATTTGCTTAAGTTCCAAAGCGTGTCAAACGTACGCTCGTTTTATCACACAAATGTTTAAAATAGTGTAAATACACTCAAAATTTGAAACAAAATAAGCATTTAATCTTTTGAGAACTCATTCTTAACATCTTAGTAGCGTACTATATGTGTTTATTTTCTTAAGTTCCAAAGCGTGTCAAACGCACACTCGTTTTATCCCACGAATGCTTAAAATAGTCCTAATACACTCCAAATGGAATAATAGTCTACTATTGACACAAAATAAGCATTTAATCTTTTGAGAACTCATTCTTAACGTCTTAGCAGCATACTATATGTGTTTATTGGCTTAAGTTCCAAAGCGTGTCAAAGCACGCTTGTTTTATCTCACAAATGCTAAAAACAGTGCAAATACACTCCAAATGGAAAAATAATGTACTTTTGACACAAAATAAGCATTTGATCTTTTGAGAACTCATTCTTAATGTCTTAGTAGCATATTATATGTGTTTATTTGCTTAAGTTTCAAAGCATGTCAAACGCACGCTCGTTTTATCCCACTAATGCTTAAAACATTGCAAATATACTCTAAATTGAAAAAATAGTGTACTTTTGACACTAAATATGTATTTGATCTTTTGAGAACTCATTCTTAACAACTCAGTAGCGAATTCTATACGTTTATTTTTTAAGTGCCAGAGCGTGTCAAACGCACGTACGTTTTATCCCACTAACGCTTAAAACAATGCAAATACACTCCAAATGGAAAAATAGTGTACTTTTGACACCAAATAAGCATTTTGTCTTTTGAGAACTCATTCTTAATGTTTTATAGTGTATTATATGTGTTTATTTGCTTATGTTCGAAAGCTCGTCAAATGCACGCTCGTTTTATCCCACGAATGCTTAAAACAGTGCAAATATACTCTAAATAAAAAAAACAGTGTACTTTTGATGCGAGATAAGCATTAGAAAGTTTGAGAACTCTTTCTTAATGTCTTAGTAGCATATTATATGTGTTTATTTGCGTAAGTTGGAAAGTGTGTCTAACTCAAGCTCGTTTTATCCAACGAATGGTTACAACAATGCAAATACACTCCAAAAGGAAAAATAGTGTACTTTTGACACCAAATATGCATTTGAACTTTTGAGAACTCATTCTTAACATTGTAGTAGCATATTCTATGTGTTTAATTTCTGAAGTTCCAAAGCGTGTCAAACGCATGCTCGTTTTATCCCACGAATCCTTAAGATAGTGCAAATACACTTCAAATGGAAAAATAGTGTACTTTTGACATCAAATAAGCATTTGATCTTTTCATAACTCATTCTTAACATCTTAGTAGTGTATTATATATGTATATTTCCTTAAGTTCCAAAGCGTGTCAAACGTACGCTCTTTTTATCACTCGAATGTTTAAAACAATGCAAATACACTCAAAAGTTGACAAAAAATAAGTATTTAATCTTTTGAGAACCTCATTATTATCGTATTAGCAACATACTATATGTGTTTATTTGCTTAAGTTGCAAAGCGTGTCAAACGCACGCTCGTTTTATCCCACGAATGCTTAAAACAGTGCTAATACACTCCAAACGGAAAAATAGTGTACTATGGACGCGAAATAAGCATTTGATCGTTTGAGAACTCATTCTTAATGTCTTGGTAGCGTATTATATGTGTTTATTCGCTTAAGTTTGAAAGCGTGTCAAACGCACGTTCATTTTATCTCACGAATACTTAAAACAATGCAAATACACTCCAAATGGAAAACTACTGTACTTTTGACATGAAATAAGCATTTGATCATTTGAGAACTCATTCTTAATTTCTCAGTAGCGTATTACATATGTTTATTTGTGTAAGTTCGAAAGCGTGTCAAATGCACGCTGGTTTATCGCACTAATGCTTAAAACAGTGCAAATACACTCCAAATCGAAAAAAATAGTGTAGTTTTGACACTAAATTTGCATTTGATCTTTTGAGAACCCATTCTTAATTTCTTAGTAGCGTATTATATGTGTTTATTTTCTTAAGTTCCAAAGCATGTCAAACACACGCTCGTTTTATCCCACGAATGCTTGAAACATTGCAAATATGCGCCAAATGGAAAAAAAGGTACTTTTGACTTGAGATAAGCATTTGAACGTTTGAGAACTAATTCTTAATGTCTTAGTAGTGTATTATATGTGTTTATTTTCGTAAGTTTGAAAGCGTGTCAAACACATGCTCGTTTTATCCCACGAATGCTTAAAACAATGCAAATACACTCCATATGGAAAAATAGGGTACTTTTGACACCAAACAAGCATTTAATCTTTTGAGAACTCATTCTTAATGTCTTAGTAGCGTATTATATGTGTTTATTTGCTTAAGTTCGAAAGCGTCTCAAACGCACGCTAGCTACAAATGGAAAAATAATGTACTTTTGACGCGAAATATGCAATTGATCATTTGTGAACTCATTCTCAATGTCTTAGTAGTTTATTATATGTTTTAATTTGCTTAAGTTCCAAATCATGTCAAACCTACGCTCGTTTTATCCGACGAATGCATAAAACAATGCAAATACACTTTAAATCGGAAAAAAAAAGTGTACTTTTGACACCAAATTTGCATTCGATATTTTGAGAACTTATTCTTAATGTCTTAGTAGCATATTATATGTGTTTATTTGCGTAAGTTCGAAAGCGTGTCAAACGCACGATTGTTTTATCCCATGAATGCTTAAAACAATGCAAATACACTCCAAATGGAAAAATAATGTACTTTTGACGCGAAATAAGCATTTGATCATTTGAGAACTCATTCTTAATGTCTTAGTAGCGTATTATATGTGTTTATTTGCTTAAGTTCCAAAGCGTGTTAAACGCACGCTCGTTTTATCCCATGAATGGTTAAAACAGTGCAAATACACTCCAAATGGAAAAATAATGTACTTTTGACGTGAAATATGCAATTGATCATTTGTGAACTAATTCTTAATGTCTTAGTAGTGTATTATATGTGTTTATTTGCTTAAGTTCCAAAGTGTGTCAAACGCACGCTCGTTTTATCCCACGAATGCATAAAACAGTGCAAATACACTCCAAAGCGAAAAAAAAGTGTACTTTTGACACCAAATTTGCATTTGATATTTTGAGAACTTATTCTTAATGTCTTAGTAGCATATTATATGCATTTATTTGCGTAATTTCAGAACCGTGTCAAACGCACGCTCGATTTATCCCACGAATGCTTAAAACAGTGCAAATACACTCCAAATATTAAAAATAGTGTACTTTTGACACCAAATTTGCATTTGATCATTTGATAACTCATTCTTAATGTCTTAGTAGCGTATTATATGTGTTTATTCGCTTAAGTTCCAAAGCGTTGTTGCAAAATGCGCCCTAAAGCCAATTATATGATGATACTTTACGGACATTTCACATGTTAAACTAATCTAGCTTGATATAAAGGGCAATGATTATTGTTTTAAGTTGTCTCATATAAATGTTATATGCTTAAACGATAAGTCCAAGGAATATGTACTTGGGAGAATGTGATCTAAAAAAGTTAGGTTCATGAGACCATTCTCTTTCGTATACATATGTTAAACGTTACTGATTATAGGATTGCCAATTGGGCATTGACAGTCTGTTAAGATCAGTACTTGCTATGTCTTCTCTTTGGGAGAATGACTGGTCTCGAGTCATTGGTGTGACTAATACCAAGACAAGCATGTAGGTGCTCAATAGAGAATGAGTCCACTGAACGCGATCAACGAGGAGTTCTTATATTCATGTCACATGAGAACTCATGGTTGGGATAATGCAAAGTAGTCCGTTGACCTGAGGCATCATAGTTGTCTTGTGGTTAGGTCCTTAATCTTTGACTGTGTCAAAGTCACTCCGTCAGAGGGTGTCCACGACATAGTTGGGGTTAAGCCACTTAGCCATGGAGGCAAGTGAATGCGAAATAAGGGATCTTTAACCTTCAAACCGTTTGAGGGAGAATACTCTATGATATGATTAAGAATCTCTGGCCAGAGTATGAATGAGATTTAGGAAGTCATTCCAAATCCCATTGAAGGTAGTCATATAAGTAAGAGAATCACATTGGATAGTAGGAATGAATAAACTATCAATCCAAACAATGTGGTCAAGAGTATTGTATTAGAAAAAGACCGCATTGCATTCTAATCCTAAACTGAATAGGTTCTCTACCTCTTCTGATTAGCTTGGGTAGCCATGATATACTGCTAGGTGTCACTCATGGTTTATGGAAGCCCTAAGGGTGTATAATCACTAAAAGGGAGAATTGAAAGTATGTTTCAATTCACAATCGATTTGAAGAGTTCTAATCGCCCACTGCCTCACTGAAATAAACCTAATGGATCATACACCGTGTACGGTAGAGATTGAAGAAACAATGGAGATGAGTAAGGATAATTAAATGGTTTAATTATTTATGGCTAGGATTAATTAATATGTTAATTAATCAAACGAATAAGTTTGTTATAGACCTCGGGTTAGTTTTGGGCCTCAATGCCCAATGGGATTTGAATGTCAAGCCCATTAACATAAATTGTATGACAACTTAGTGACTAAAAACTCAAAAGGGCCCAAACAGCCCAAATGAACAAGGAGGCCGACCATATAGAGAAGGAAATGGGTTTTGGTCCTTTTTGGTCACTTAATTGAAGGGACTATATAAAGAACTTTATAACATTTTCATCATTAGGGTTTTTCAAAGGAAAAGAAGAGAACACAAAAAAGCTCTCTCTTCTCTAATGAAGGTTGGCCACCTTAGGGAGAGATTACTAGCATTTATCTCTTCCTAGGTCACTCATCTCTTCGTCAATGTTTTCCTTGGTGTGGAGACTTTGAGGTTCTCTATTTTGAGAACTTGGAGAATCCTTTCAACCATCCTCCTCCAAGAAATCCATGGAGTTAAGAAGCAAGGAATGAAGGCCTTCTCCTTGGGTGATTAGCCTTTGCTTATGCAAAGAGGAATCAACAAAGTTATAAGATTTCTCAACTCACTTTGTTCTTGAGTTGAGTCTTGGTTCACCATAATTACTAGGCCTTGAATTTCATGGGTAAAGTTTTGTTTTTGAATACATACAAGCATGATTCCACCTTTTAATTGTTAATAGCATGCATTAGATGCAAGGTATTAAATATCGGTAATATCGGTAGTCCGAAAACACGGAAATATCGATGGAAATATCGGGATAATATCGATATCGATAAAAATAATATGGAAACCACGGAAATTGTAAGAAAAACTTGGAAATTTTTATTGAAACTTTGCAGGATGTTTATTTAGTCAATTATCTATTAGTTTGTCACAAAAAATTGGAAGGAAATGCATTGCATGATGGATTTAACTGATTTAAGTTGATTATATAGCGAGCTGGCAAACATTGTGAGTGTAGAAAATATGTAGTAATTAATGAAAGAAGTTTAAACACACCATAATCATTTATATATAATGAATTAGTACAATATTTTACACTTTATACATTGCATGGTAAGATACATGAGTGACTTATTCTTATAACGGGTACATATCAATTTTTTTATAAAAATTAATGGGTACAAACTTATTCTTATTTTTTTTTTTTATATATTTGAAATGTTTGAATTGAAAATTAATTAGGAGTTTAATAAGGATGTGAGTATTAAAACTCTAAATCAATTACTAATTTTTGTTATGAAAGTTATGTAAGTTACATGTAATTCATTAATGCTAGGGACTTTGATCAAAATATAAAAACTGATAAGACCTTAGTCAATGAACATTAGAAACTAGGGATTGGATACTAATTTTTCTTTATTTTTTTTAAAATAATAATAATTTGGTTAATTAGATTTTACATCATCTAGTTTCGAGAAAAAAGAAAACTGTTTGGTCAATTTTGAAAGCCATATCAAAATTTTGAGTGATATTTTTATCCAACGTGTTAATACAAAATCATATAGGCATAGTACATGATTATGTTTTGGTAATCGAAGACGCCACAATGAGATGAATGGTTCTACTTAGGTAATTGTAGGTTTTTAATTAGATTGATGGTGTAGTAAATATAAGATTGACGTAGAAACGTCATAACACCATTTAGACTAAATTGTATGATTGGTTTTCCTTTCATGTTACGAATTTGAATAGAAGCCGAAGCTCTACGATGACGAGTTTTTGTTCATATGTGCTAGTTTGGTTTCCCTCGTTAGCCCACAAATAAATCGAATGCCTATCATATCATTATTTTGGCGAACAGTCAAATTAGCAAATAACCAAAAGACGTATATCAATATGATATTTTTCTAATGGTGCAATGTGAGAAAATTAGTACTCATCGTTAAACTCATTCCCCAACCTAAAATGTATAAATCGAAGTAGCCTTAAATTCTTTGGTGGGTAATTGAAAAACTAAATTGCAACTTGTATAAGTCCAAAAGATCATTACCCATAATAAAAACGCAATTTTGTTGGATAAAGCCGGTGGCTGTTGAATGGGAAAGCAAAGAATACAATACAATTGTGAGATTAGAGTTGTTGCTGTTGTCCCACATCGCCCAAGTTCTAAAGAAGAAGCTGGTAGAGGGATTATAAAAAGGGCTAGGAGTTATTGTTGTCCTACATAGCCCAAGTCCCACATCGCCCAAGTTCTAAAGAACAAGGTGGGAGAGGGATTATAAAAAGGGCTAGGAGTTATTGTTGTCCTACATTGCCCAAGTCCCACATCGCCCAAGTTCTAAAGAACAAGGTGGGAGAGGGATTATAAAAAGGGCTAGGAGATGTTGTTGTCCTACATTGCCCAAGTCCCACATCGCCCAAGTTCTAAAGAACAAGTGGAAGAGGGAATTTAAAAAGAGCAAGTAGTTGTTGTTGTCCTGCATCCCAAGTCCCACATCGCCCAAGTTCTAAAGAACAAGGTGGGAGAGGGAATATAAAAAGGGCAACGAGTTGTAGTTGTCCTGCATCCCAAGTCCCACATCGCCCAAGTTTGTTTTCTTACATCCCAAGTCCCACATCGCCCAAGTTCTAAAGAACAAGGTGGCGGAGGGAATATAAAAAGGGCAAGTAGTTGTTGTTATCCTACATCCGAAGTCCCACATCGCCCAAGTTCTAAAGAACAAGGTGGGAGAGGGAACATAAAAAGGGCAAGTAGTTGTTTTTGTTCTACATCCCGAGTCCCACATCGTCCAAGTTCTAAAGAACAAGGTGGGAGAGGGAATATAAAAAGGGCAAGTAGTTGTTTTTGTTCTACATTCCCAGTCCCACATCGCCCAAGTTCTAATGAAGAAGTTGGGTGAGGGATTATAAAAGGGACCATAAGCCCTGAAGGAGCATCCTTAGGGTTGGACCTGATGGTTGAGACCCTTATCGATTATATCGCGATATTATCGAATATTTCGCGATAAAATTGATATTATTAATAATATCGTCGATATGTGGACGATAATTAATTGTTATGCGTGAAAATATCGTCATAGTAAAAAAGCGATAATATCGGCTATATTTCGCTTATATTATCGATATTTTGTTCCTTGATTAGATGTTGCTTAAATGAACTTGTTTTTCACAAATTTTCCTTCAAGTGGTATCAAGAGCCTAGGTCTAGTAGTTGGTGAATCCTTTTGGGTTTTGTATTTTCATAGTTTATGATTTGAATGTTGTAATTGTTACAAGCTTTATTCTTGCTTCTTTGAATGTAAATTTTGCTTGAAAATTTGCCATCTCAAATGTTGTAGATGTAGTTCATATGAGCATGAATTTAGGAGCTAAAATTTGGTACCATGTTTATGGGGAAATTCGGCCAAATCCAAAGGGTGGATTTTTGGGTTCATGTTTGTCTTGTTAAAAGTGTTTTAAAGTCACTTTTGGAACCCCCTTAGTACCCTAGTATGGTAATATGTTATTTCTCTTTAGTTTTGAGAGTTTTTGGGGTGTCTTTGGGTGAAAAATGTTCATGGAGCTCTTATGGGTTTTCATGGATGTTCTTCATTGTTCTTGTTATGTTCTTGGCAAAAACAAAAAGGTTGGGAATTTTGATTCAAAGTTTTTGGTTGTTTACATAAAGTCTTATTTTGTGGGTGTGACTTTTCAATCAACAAGACATTTTTTTGAAAATGTGATTGAAAAGTTGAAAGTGTGTTTGAAATTTTGTTAGACATGATTGGTACTTTTCTTACACACCCATACCTATTTTTTCAACACTAACCCATCACCAACCTTTTCAACATACTTGACTTTATGACTTTGCTTTTCAGCAAAAACCAACCCACTCACTCATTACTCTCACCATAACCAGCCACCCCTATAATGGGGGTCCTTTTGGGGCTTTTATGCAATTACATAAAGTTTTGATACTTTGTGTATTTGCACTTCGACCCGAAAGTTTGCGTTTTTATGTAAAGGCCCAAAATCACTAAAGGACAAATTGTTTTGCTCCTTTAATGAAGTTTTTTGAATTTGTTGAAATTTTTGGGTTCTAGTTGTAATTACATGAAGTAGTGGACTTTTGTGTTTTTACAAAGTGACCTCAAAAGTTTATGTTTTGCAATATAGTCCAAAAGTTGAGGTTATTGCATTTTGGCCCAAAGTAGTAGAGAACAAAATAGTTTTGTATCTTTAAATGAGAATTGGATTTTCATTTCATTTAGCTCCATCGAAATCAATTCTATGGATACGAAAACCAAATGACAATGTTGCATTCAAGTTTAATTAGTTAAAGCGTTAATTAATTAAAGAAAGAGTGATTATGAACCTAAGCATACGATAATTGAGCTATGTGAAAGGCCGTCTCAAATTTGTTTGAACCATGAGAATGTGTAGATTAGATTTTGGTTGTAATTTGATATGATCAAATGTTGTAAAAGAGCATAAGCTCTTCTTTACTTTGAAGTACTCATTTCTTGTTTTATTTGATATGCATGAAATTGTAGTAGTGTCCAACGCCTAATAAGAAAACACGCCTTAATGTTATTAAACACGTAACTAAAATCAATCACCATCCCTAGACCGAGATCCAACACTAGGCCCGTGTTGGATCGAATCAAAAGGTTCATAGTCATCCTAAGGCCCTAAGGCAACTATATAGTCCATCAAATGAATGCAAAGCTTATGTTAGTAGTACCATGTACTCTTGCTTTAAAACCGTTTTACAAGTATAGTGGGAGTATCATATACTACTAAATCAATCACATGGACCAATAGTTGTAATAGGACCAAATTCGTTTAATGAGATTAAAAGGCATGCTTATATGTGATGAGACCTAAAAACCCTAAACCAAACCATTATTAAGTTGATAAGCGTGATAGTGCTTTGAACACTCTTTCGTGGCCTTCCACCGTGGTAGGCTCCGATCGTTTGTGACTCATACACCAACTTCACCCTATCATGGGGGAGTACAAAGTATGCTTACAATCAGGATGAGTTCTATACGCATACATGATGTTGTGAAGGTAGGCAACGAGGATGATCAACATCATATCATTGTGAGGTTGTTCTTGAACCCTTACCCGAACTTGCATGGTGGGAATGACTTAACTAAGTGCAATGGAGCCAACATCATATCATTGTGAGGTTACATTCTCTAGAGGCCAAATAAGATGGGTACTTACATGAGATGTAAATGAGTAAGCGTACTCTCATTATTATTGTTGCTAGCCAACGTCATATCATTGTGAGGTGGGCTTGGTAATAGTGAGCCTCACATACCCTACTAAGAGTTTCCTCCAAAACTCTCAAATTCCGATGAGAGATATGGAATTTGACAAAAATAATGGGTGGTGCTATTTGATTTAAAGACCCAGATCAAATAGCTTGAATATCAATCAATTTATATTCGTTATGTATTTATTTATCGATATATTTGCAAACACTATCCAAAACTTGATAAAGAAAAGCTGAAGGCTTTAGTTTCTGGACTTGGTACCACAATCTCATAGATTGTTTTGAATGGATTGTATATGTACCTAAGTAGTCTCATCTTTACAATCTTCCTATTTATAGTGTATCAATGGAAAAACATGTTAGATAAGTCTATCATAAAGAGTACAACACAAACAACAAGTGCTTATTCCTTTGTTGTATGAACAAAGGAACTTGAGAAGATTAGCACAAAGATATGGACACTTTTAGTGTCATAATTCTTCTATTGCAAATCGTTGTATGAAGAAATAAGAGTTGCTTTGAACAACCCTTAGTTAACGTAAACACTAGTGCTTGTTTCTTTGTTAAATGAACAAGGAACTTGAGAAGTAAGCACAAGGGCATGGACACTTTATGTGCCATGATTCTTCACTTACAAATTGCTGTATGAAGAAATGAGAGTTGCCTAAACATAATGGTTGGTTGGCAAAAATAGTCCATCAACATGGACTTATGATGATTTGAATCATTGAGTGTTAAAGTGTTAAACCACTTCAGGAGATGGAAACTAGGCAAGGACTTCACCTTTTGTGTCCCTATCCAAATGGTTCACTAAGTTTATTGTAAACTATATAGTGAACAATAACCGCTCGCTCTCCAAATCGTTTGATGTGTATAACACAATTAAAATAAGTTTCAAGAGAGATAGTGGGGGTTTAGGGACCATGACTATTGCAGTCGATGGAGAAGTCAAATGAAGAAGGCAAAACAACTCCAAGGAAACAAACTTTCTTTATGAAATGATGGACATTGGAAGGGGTATTTGGAGAGAGAGAGAGAGAGATAGGCTATGGATAAGGGGGAGGGAGGAGAACAAAGGAGAAGAAATGTCTTGCAAGTGTCAATAACACACCTTTCGAAGGTGTTGTAAATTGTTCTTGAATAGTTCAAAATAGTTGGTTATTCTACTTGAATGCTTGATTCTGTGTTAGTAACTATGTTTTACAATCGTTGTAAAAGTGTGGCTAATAAGAAGTAGAAGAATAATGAGAGAAGAGAAGGTACTTCACATTTGGAACGTGAATAAAATAAAGATCTCTGCGAAAGCAGATAGTACTTACTTCCTCATATGAACTACCAAAGAAATTGGAAAAACAAAGATCGTCTTTACATTCCAATTTGAATAAGGAACTTAATTCCGTCACTATGTATTTAGGAGATGTATGAATGTTTTGTTTGACAAAACATTGTTCTTTATTAATGAATAATTGGATTATTGTAATCTGATTGATTGTCTCTATAGTAGAGATAGTGTGGTAGTGTTAACTGTTTAAAATATAACGATGCTTAAAACCCAAAAGGTTGCAAGGTAGTGACTAATCCCACTGAATTGTGACATCTCTAAAACATAAATTACAAGTTGGTCATAGATGGATGCTTTGGATCGTTAGATCCGGATCTAATGCCTTCTTGTTAAAATTGTATAGAGGTGAAATGCTCGAATCTTTATTCTTTTGCCAAAGGAAGAAATAATCACAAAGTTGTTAAGTTTAATTCACTTAGATGTTAGTGACACTTGTCCACAACATAATACTACTCATGTTGTATGACATTCACCGAAGATCGCTCTCGGTTGGATTATCGTTTATTTTGAATAAACAAAAGTCCAAATACTTTGCAAAAGGTTTCAAAGAATTCAAGAATGTAAGTTGATGAGTAAGACGTCTAAAGTATTTACCTCCTTAGATTTGATCCAAGGAAAAATAACACTTTAGAAGAGTTTCCTTGAAAGATATCAAGGAAAGAAGCATCATAAGATAATGGATTTCTCCATTGGGAGAAAAACAAACTCGAATAAGAAGTAGTTCGTTGGATGTTATCAGTTAACCATATATAGGATATATATATATATACACACACACACACACACCACTTCTAAGACAATATAATTGTCAATTAGAAGATCTTCCAAAATTTTCATGACTCCATAGGATGTAGTTGGAAAGAAAGACAAGTCTTAATCGTGTTAAAATTTGGGGTTGTGTGCTAAATAAGCAATATTTGTTTGAGAACAATCTTGTAGGATATCCTTAAATTAACCTTTGGATATCACTTCTATAAACCAACTAAATGTTATTTGTTGGGTAGTTCATTGTAACCCTACAATAAGATTTGCCTAAGATAGAGCAAATGAACGAGAGACAGAACTCAAAGAATGGGTTCTTTGAGAGACAAGATGACAATCAACAAATATGACAACCTGGTTCCTGCACCACTAGCTCCAAGGTAGTCGAGAAGGATCTATAAACCATCTCAATTGAATGGTTTGAACTTTATGACCATGTCATAGAGTTACACCTCTTAATTCGAAAAAAATAAGAATGAAAATCCTTATGACTACATTGAGTGTATATACGACATATACTGAAGGAAATGGTATAGTACCATTTAACCCGAAATATTGAAACCTTCATAGCTAATTGGTAGCTTAAGGTGACTACAATCAACGAGATTGGTTGACTTGGAAGAAACCATCTTTGATGTAGTCTTGGTTTTTATTAATTCGATGATTGATAGCTACTACTAGACGATGATTCAATGTATAGACATTATATGGGTTTCCGAAACCGTTATCAAGATAGTCTTGATAATATATGTCTAAGACTAGGAATCACAAGACATATAAGTTGTAGAGATCCATCCATCATGAATATTAGCAAGCTAGTGGGAGCTATAAGCGTCTTATGAGAGAAAGATCGAATCGTTTGATTTCTCATAGAGATGTAAATGAATCTTTTGTTTACTAGGTTTACAAAAGATTAGTTAATCATATTCCTAAATTTGAACATATATATATGATATATTAATTTTGGAAATGAAAGGAATTTTTCTTCGTCATAGTTATGACTTTAAACATTCTATAATGATAGAATGTATATGAGAGACATAGTCTAAATACATGGGATGGAAATCTATAATGATAGATTTCATGATATAATTGGATTATCTCAATCCCTATTGATAGACGATAGATTAAGGAAGTTACTCGAATGATAAACTTCAAATGAAATGACAATTTTAGTCAAACTAGGAAGTTCCTCTTCTAAAAGGGAAAGTACCATTTGACTCCCAAAGAAGCATAATGCGTAAATAGATTCCTTTATGCATACGCAGAAAGGTGATTTACATATTTCATAGTGTATGAAAAACAATGATATGAGTTGTACCAAGATCGATACAAGACGATATTAGTGCAAGCCCAGGATCAGAACCATGGCAACTATCAAGTGAGTCCTTAAGTATTTAAGAAATACTAAAGGATAAATTCCTCAAGAATGAGGAAGAATTAAAGTAACGCAATGGAAGCGTAAATGTATTAGATTATGAATCTAATATTGTATCCATCATTGGATGTCTCTTCATTGTGAATGAAGAGATAATTGGATATCTCTTTATTATGACTAAAGAGATATTTGGGTGGAAACATTACAAGTAATGACTTTAGTGTGTTCCATCATGAATGCAAAATATATCGCCATATAGAAGTTTACAATAATGTTGTTTGGATGGGAAAGTTCATTTATGAACTCTCCATTTGGTTCCAACCAGAAAGTGTCTCTAGTGTACCGACACTACAACACTAATGGGGCAATAGCTCAAGCCAGGGAATCAAGGTCTTATCAAGATTCGAACTCAAATGAGAGACTGAACCACGTGATTGAGAATCATGTATAATGGTGATGTCGATATTCTCAAGGTTGCTTCTATGGATAACATATAGATATCCATTGTCTAGGCCTACTACTCAGGTATCATCACTGATGACCAAGCCGATTGGCTCTAGTGCAAGTGGGACATTGTTGGAAATGTGCCCTAAAGCCAATTATATAATGATACTTTACGGACATTTCACATGTTAAACTAATCTAGCTTAATATAAAGGGCAATGATTATTTTTTTAAGCTGTGATTATTTTTTTAAGCTGTCTCATATAAATGTTATATGCTTAAACGATAAGTCCAAGGAATATGTAATTGGGAGAATGTGATCTAAAGAAGTTAGGTTTATGAGACCATTGTCTTTCGTATACATATCCTAAACGTTCTTGATTATAAGATTGCCAATTGGGCATTGACAGTCTGTTAAGATCAGTACTTGCTATGTCTTTTCCTAGGGAGAGTGACTGGTCTCGAGTCATTGGTGTGACTACCACCAAGACAAGCATGTAGGTGCTTAATAGAGAATAAGTCCACTGAATGCGATCAATGAGGAGTTCTCATATTCATGTCAAATAAGAACTCATGGTTAGGATAATGCAAAGTAGTCTTTTGACCCGAGGCATCATAGTTGTCTTCTGGTTAGGTCATTGATCTTTGACTATGTCAAAGTTCTCCGTCAGAGGGTGTCCACAACATAGTTGGGGTTAAGCCACTTAACCATAGAGGCAAGTGAATGCGAAACAAGGGATCTCTAACCTTCAAACCGTTTGAGGGAGAATACTCTATGATATGATTAAGAATCTCTAGCCAGAGTATGAATGAGATTTAGGAAGTCGTTCCAAATCACATTCAAGGTAGTCATATAAGTAAGAGAATCACATTAGATAGTAGGCATGAATAAACTATCAATCCAAACAATGTGGTCAAGAGTATTGTATTAGAGAAAGACCGTATTGCATTGTAATCCTAAACTGAATAGGTTCTCCACCTCTTCTGATTAGCTTGGGTAGCCATGATATACTGCTAGGTGTCATTCATGGTTTGTGGAAGCCCTAAGGGTGTATAATCACTAAAAGGGAGAATTGAAAGTATGTTTCAATTCACAATCGGTTTGAGGAGTTCGAATCGCCCACTGCCTCGCTAAAAGGAACCTAATGGATCGTACACCGTGTAAGGTAGAGATTGAAGAAACAACGGAGATAAGTAAGGATAATTAAATGGTTTAATTATTTATGGCTAGGATTAATTAATATGTTAATTAATAAAACGAATAAGTTCGTTATAGACCTTGGGTTAGTTTTGGGCCTCAAGGCCTAATGGGATTTGAATGTCAAGCCCATTAACATAAGTTGTATAACAACTTAGTGACTCAAAACTCAAAAGGGCCCAAACAGCCCAAAGGCACAAGGAGGTCGGGCATATGGAGAAGGAAATGGGTTTTGGTTCTTTTTGGTCACTTAATTGAAGGGACTATATGAAGGACTTTATAACATTTTCATCATTAGGGTTTTTCAAGGGAAGAGAATAGAACACAAAAAAGCTCTCTCTTCTCTAATGAAGGCTGGCCACCCTAGGGAGAGATTACTAGCATCTATCTCTTCCTAGGTCACTCATCTCTTCATCAATGCTTTCGTTGGTGTAGAGACTTAGAGGTTCTCTATTTTGAGAACTTGGAGAATCCTTTCAACCATCAACCTCCAAGAAATCCACAGAGCTAAGAAGCAAAGAATGAAGGCCCTCTCCTTGGGTGATTAGCCTTTGCTTACGCAAAGAGGAATCAACAAAGGTATAAGATTTCTTAACTCACTTTGTTCTTGAGTTGAGTCTTGGTTCACAATAATTACTAGGCCTTGAATTTCATGAGCAAAGTTTTATTTTTGAGTACATACAAGTATGATTCCGCCTTTCAGTTGTCAATAGCATGCATTAAATGTTGCTCAAATGAACCTGTTTTTCACAAATTTTCCTTCAAGTGTGTCAAACGCACGCTCGTTTTATCCCACAAATCCTAAAAACAGTGCAAATACACTCCAAATGGAAAAATAATGTACTTTTGACGCGAAATAAGCATTTGATCATTTGAGAACTCAATCTTAATGTCTTAGTAGCATATTATACGTGTGTATTTGCGTTAGTTCGGAAGCGTGTCAAACGCACGCTCGATTTATCCCACGAATGCTTAAAACAGTGCAAATACACTCCAAATATAAAAAATAGTGCACTTTTAACACCAAATTTGCATTTGATCTTTTGAGAACTCATTCTTAATGTCTTAGTAGCGTAGTATATATGTTTATTTGCTTAAGTTCCAAAGCATGTCAAACGCACGTTCGTTTTATCCCACGAATGCTGAAAACAATGCAAATGCACTCCCAATAAAAAAAATAGTGTAGTTTTGACACCAAATTTGCATTTGATCTTTTGAGAACTTATTCTTAATGTCTTAGTAGCGTATTATATGTGTTTATTTGCTTAAGTTCGGAAGCGTGTCAAACGCACACTCGTTTTATCCCACGAACGCTTAAAACAGTGCAAATACACTCAAAATCGAAAAAATAGTGTACTTTTGACACTAAATTTGCATTTGATCTTTTAAGAACTCATTCTTAATGTCTTAATAGCATATTATATGTGTTTATTTTCTTAAGTTCTAAAGTGTGTCAAACGCATGCTCGTTTTATTCCACAAATGCTTAAAACAGTGCAAATTAACTCCAAATGGAAAAATAATGTACTTTTGACACGAAATAAGCATTTGATCGTTTGAGAACTCAATCTTAATGTCTTAGTAGCGCATTATATGTGTTTATTTGTGTAAGTTCGAAAGTGTGTCAAACGCACGCTCGTTTTATCCCACAAATGCTTAAAGCAGTGCAAATACACACCAAATCAAAAAAATAGTGTATTTTTCACACCAAATATGCATTTGATCTTTGGACAACTCATGCTTAATGTCTTAGTAGCGTATTATATGTGTTTATTTGCTAAAGTTCGAAAGCATGTCAAACGCACGCTCGTTTTATCCCATGAATGCATAAAACAGTGCAAATACACTCCAAATGGAAAAATAGTGTACTTTTGATCCCAAATAAGCATTTGATCATTTGAGAACTCATTCTTAATGTCTTAGTAGCATATTCTATGTGTTTATTCCCCTAAGTTCGAAAGCAAGTCAAACGCACGCTCGTTTTATCCCACAAATGCTTAAAATAGTGCAAATACACTCCAAATGGAAAAATAATGTACTTTTGACGCGAAATAAGCATTTGATCATTTGAGAACTCAATCTTAATGTCTTAGTAGCATATTATATGTGTTTATTTGCGTAATTTTGGAAGCGTGTCAAACGCACGCTCAATTTATCCCACGAATGCTGAAAACAGTGCAAATACACTCCAAATATAAAAAATAGTGTATTTTTGACACCAAATTTGCATTTGATCTTTTGAAAACTCATTCTTAATGTCTTAGTAGCATATTATATATATTTATTTGCTTAATTTCCAAAGCGTGTCAAACGCACGCTCGTTTTATCCCACGAATGCTTAAAACAGTGCAAATGCACTCCCAATCGAAAAAATAGTGTAGCTTTGACACCAAATTTTCATTTGATCTTTTGAGAACTTATTGTTAATGTCTTAGTAGCGTATTATATGTGTTTATTTGGTTAAGTTTGAAAGCGTGTCAAATGCACACTCGTTTTATCCCACGAACGCTTAAAACAGTGCAAATACACTCCAAATCGAAAAAATAGTGTACTTTTGACACTAAATTTGCATTTGATCTTTTAAGAACTCATTCTTAATGTCTTAATAGTGTATTATATGTGTTTATTTGCTTATGTTCCAAAGCGTGTCAAACGCATGCTCGTTTTATTCCACAAATGCTTAAAACAGTGCAAATAAACTCCAAATGGAAAAATAATGTACTTTTGACATGAAATAAGAATTTGATCGTTTGAGAACTCAATCTTAATGTCTTAGTAGTGCATTATATGTGTTTATTTGCGTAAGTTGGAAAGTGTGTCAAACGCACGCTCGTTTTATCCCACGAATGCTTAAAGCGGTGCAAATACACACCAAATCGAAAAAATAGTGTACTTTTCACACCAAATATGCATTTGATCTTTTGACAACTCATTCTTAATGTCTTAGTAGCGTATTATACGTGTTTATTTGCTTAAGTTCGAAAGCGTGTGTTTTAAGCATTCGTGGGGTAAAACGAGCGTGCGTTTGACACACTTTCGAACTTAAGCAAAAAAACACATGTAATATGCTGCTAAGACGTTAAGAATGAGTTCTCAAAAGACCAAATGCTTATTTGGTGTCATAGTGCACTATTTATTTTTTTTAATTTGGTGTGTATTTGCTCTGTTTTAAGCATTCGTGGGATAAAATGAGTGTGCGTTTGACACGCTTTTGTAATTAAGAAAATAAACACATAGAATATGCTACTAAGATGTTAAGAATGAGTTCTCACAAGATCGAAGGCATATTTGTTGTCAAAAGCAAACTATTTTTTCGATTTGGAATGTATTTGCACTATTTTAAGCATTCATGGTATAAAAGGAGCTTGCGTTTGACACGCTTTGGAACTTTAGTAAATAGACACATATAATACGTTACTAAGACATTAATAATGGGTTCTCAAAAGATCAAATGCAAATGTGGTGTCAAAAGTACACTATTTTTTCGATGTGGAGTGTATTTGCACAGTTTTAAGCATTCGGGGGTATAAAACGAACGTACGTTTGACACACTTTGGAACTTAAGCAAGTAAACACCTATAGTACGCTACTAAGACATTTAGAATGAGTTCTCAAAAGATCAAATGCCTATTTCATGTCAAAAGTACACTATTTTTCAATTTGGAGTGTATTTGCACTGTTTTAAGCATTCATGAGATAAAACTAGAGTGCATTTCACACGCTTTTGTAATTAAGCAAATAAACACATAGAATATGCTACTAAGATGTTAAGAATTAGTTTTCAAAAGATCAAAGGCATATTTGCTGCCAAAAGCACACTATTTTTTCGATTTGGAATGTAATTGCACTGTTTTAAGCATTTGTTGTATAAAAGGAGCATGCGTTTGACACACTTTGGAACTTAAGCAAATAAACACATATAAGATGCTAGTAAGACGTTAAGAATGAGTTCTCAAAAGAACGAATGACACGCCCTGACCCTGATATTCCCCGAATACCAGGATAGACACGTGATGGCCGATACCCGAGGGTGACAAAAGCCATTAATTGATACAAAGGCTAAGAATAAGAAATAAATAAGGGTTATGAAATTGAATACAATGAATTAACAATTTAGGAACGTGTTCAGAGCATACAACTAAACCTAATCACTAAAAAGAATTAAGATAAAATTGAATGAATAAATGAATGGGTCATACATCTAAAGGATTCGAAGATGCTGCTGCGGAAGTGTCTTGACCCCGGGATTATGCGCCTTGATCCTAAGTCCTGAATGGGGGCGCAAAACAAGGGTGAGTGGATCAAGTTTATATATATGCATAATACGAAAACAGTTATGAACATACTAACCCCCAGGTTTATATATAATGAAAACTACTAGCATAATAAGTGATAGGTTTACTGAAAACCCTAGCATGCCAAAAATATCTCAAAAGACATATCGCGGAAAGACATTGCGTAAAACTAAAGCATGAATCGTCTCACAGATCCTCTCGTAAGCGCGGTGTGCTGCTAGTAAGATCACTAAATAATAATACTCCCGGCCCCTTGCCTGCACCTAAGTCTCTGTGCCCGTAGCCAGGGATAACTTCTTCCTGGCCCAATGCCTGTCTCCGTGTCCCTCAGCCTTTCGCTAGGGATTATTTCTCCCGGCCTCAATGCCAACACCAGATCCTCACCCCAGGCGGCATAGTGTCCACTAGGTACGCACAAATAGTTACGTATCTCACAGAATACCACTTCGTGGGATAGAGTTATCCATCATCTATACCATGAAGCGGGGTTTTTCGAAAACATGTTCTAGCATCCTATCGTCATCCATCAGATAGTCTACCAGATCATGGTTTTAATAGAAAATACGATATATCAAAATATTGCTCAAAATAGGCTAACAATTATTCCCTCACGAAAATGAGACGATAAATCAACATTTTCAATAAACATGCTCATCATCAAATCAATTCATAAACTCGTAGGCATGCTATTCAATTATGCAATTTAACTATAAAATCATGTAATTTTAGAAGGGGTCCACTCACAGTACTTAGCCACCAAAAGCTGCGCCACTAGCGAAGACGGAAACGTCACAATAACTGCCCCTAAGCACATAAAGGGTACACTTAGTCAAACTCTACTCAAACGATTTAATTTGGGAAAACGGACGACAAAAACGGATTCAGGACGTCGAAATTAGCCTAAGAGGGGTCTCAGACGAAAACCCGAAAAGTCAACGTTGACCGGGGGTCAACGGTCAAACTAGGTCAAACGGGTTTTAGGCTTAGGTTAAATAGGATTACGACCTATTGGGTTTTGGGTCCTAAGGGTTTAGGGTAAAAAGGGTGGTTTGGGCTTAGGATAATGGGCTAATGGGTTAAAGGTTTTCTAATTTAAAAAGGGTTTTGGGTTAATGGGTTAGAAGATTGGGTTAAGGGTTTAGTTTCAAACAAATAAAATACATAAATAAATAAAAGGGTTCCAAGGCCCAAAGGCCATATCTGATGGGTTTTGGGTCAATGGGTCGAAGGCCCTAGGCTGCACAAAAGGAGCTTGGGCTTAAAGGCCCGGCCCCCTAGGGCTTGGTTCAAAAGAATCTAGGCTTGAAAGCCTGGTCTGAAATCAGAACATGGGTCGCCGGACCCAATTGAAAGAGAAAGCCGGATTTCGGCCGAAAAAACTGAACAAACTTTAAACCCTCATAACTTTGTCAATACTCAACAAAATTGAGTGATTCAAAAATGAAAATCATAGTTCTCGAAGAGACAAAGAGAATGGTACCTCGCACAACGTCTAACTCATCGTGGTTTGGCTGGAAAACGCCTCGAAAGCCTTAGAGGTTGCCGAAAACTGGGTAAGATTCAAATGGATATAACTTCTTCAATATTCAACGAAATTGGGTGAAACAAAAAGGAGAGTTGTAGTACTCACCGAGACAAAGAGATTGATACCTTGCACTGCCAGAAATTTCCTCGAAAGAGGCGGTGCTCCTAGCCGGAAAATCTGGAAAACGCTTTCCCGAGTTACTTTGGTGTTTAAACCATACCACAACAACTCAAACACTATCTAACACAATAACAAGCACGATCTAAGGAGATTTAGGTGTGCTCTGCACTTACCTCGTCGGAGATCTCATGCATAGTGATTGTGCACAGTGCCGAGATGAATATTGAAGGTAAATGAGAGAAAGATGAAGCTTAAATAATGAAGATGATGGTGAAGTTCTCCTGATGGCTGTGTATGCATGCATGGGTGCGTGTGAGTGTTCTTGTCGGAGAGAAGAGCACCGAAAGGGAGGGAGTAGCAGAAAGAGTTTCGGGGAAATAGAGAGGGAGTGAGGGTTAAGGGAGATAGATTCGAGAGGGAGAGAAAGAGGAGGGAAGTGAGATTCCGGGGGGACACAAATCAGGGCTGGACCCCTTGCGCACACCATTTAAGACCCAAAAACCATTTTTTTAAAAGGGAAAAATATTCCCAAACTTAGTGAAAATACAAAAATACCCTTTTTGTTCTGTAAATTCCGGGACGGGTTGTTACATCGAAGGCATAATTGGTGTTAAAAGCACACTATTTTTTCGATTTGGAGTGTATTTCCACCGTTTTGAGCATTTGTGGGATAAAACGAGCGTGCGTTTGACACGCTTTGGAACTTATGAAAATAAACACCTATCGCACTCTACTAAGACATTAAGAATGAGTTCACAAGAGATCAAATGTCTATTTCGCGTCAAAAGTACACTATTTTTCCATTTGGAGTGTATTTGCACTGTTTTAAGCATCATGGGATAAAACGAGCGTGCGTTTGACACGCTTTGGAACTTAAGAAAATATACACATATAATATGGTACTAAGACGTTAAAAATGAGTTCTCAAAAGACCAAATGCTTATTTGGTGTCAAAGTGCACTATTTTTTAAATTTGGAGTGTATCTGCACTGTTTTAAGAATTCGTGGGATAAAACGAGCGTGCGTTTAACATGCTTTTGTACTTAAGCAAATAAACACATAGAATACGCTACTAAGACATTAAGAATGAGTTCTCAAAAGTTCAAAGGCATATTTGGTGTCAAAAGCACACTATTTTTTCGATTTGGAATGTATTTGCACTGTTTTAAGCATTCGTGGTATAAAACGAGCGTGTGTTTGACAAGGTTTGGAACTTAACATAATAAACACCTACAATAAGGCACTAAGATGTTAAGAATGAGTTCTCAAAAGATCAAATGCATATTTGGTGTCAGAAGTACACTATTTTTTCGATTTGGAGTGCATTTGCATTGTTTTAAGCATTCGGGGGTATAAAACGAGCGTGCATTTGGCATGCTTTGGAGCTTAAGAAAATAAACACATGTAATATGCTACTAAGACATCAAGAATGGGTTCTCAAAAGATCAAATGCAAATGTGGTGTCAAAAGTACATTATTTTTTCGATTTGGAGTGTATTTGCACTGTTTTAAGCATTCGTAGGATAAAACGAGTGTGCGTTTGACACGCTTTGGAACTTACGCAAATAAACATATATAATATGCTACTAACACATTAATAATGAGTACTTAAATGATCAAATGCTTATTTCGCGTCAAAAGTACACTATTTTTCCATTTGGAGTGTATTTGCACTGTTTTTAGCATTCGTAAGATAAAACGAGGGTGCGTTTGACACGCTTTTGAAATTATGAAAATAAACACATATAATACGCTACTAACACAGTAAGAATGAGTTGTCAAACGTTGCTTATTTCGTGTCAAAAGCACACTATTTTTCCGTTTGGAATATATTAGCACTTTTTTAAGCATTCGTGGGATAAAACGAGCGTGCGTTTGACACGCTTTGCAACTTAAGCAAATAAACACATATATTACACTGCTAAGATGTTAAGAATGAGTTCTCAAAAGATTAAATTCTTATTTTGTGTCAAGTGTTCATTGCATTTGCACTATTTTAAACATTCGTGTGATAAAATGAGCGTGCGTTTGACACACTTTGGAACTCAAGCAAATAGACATATATAATATGCTACTAAGACATTAAGAATGAGTTATGAAAAGATCAAATGCTTATTTGGTGTCAAAAGTAGACTATTTTTCCATTTGAAGTGTATTTGCACTGTCTTAAGCATTCGTGGGATAAAAGGAACGTCCGTTTGACACGCTTTGGAACTTAAGAAATTAAACACATAGAATATGCTACTAAGATGTTAAGAATGAGTTCTCAAAAGATCAAATGCATTTTTGGTGTCAAAAGTACACTATTTTTTTCAATTTGGAGTGTATTTGCATTGTTTTAAGCATTCGTGGGATAAAACAAGCGTGCGTTTGACATGCTTTGGAACTTAAGCAAATAAACACATAAAGTACGCTACTACGACATTAATAATGATTTCTCAAAAAACCAAATGCTTATTTGGTGCCATAAGCACACTATTTTTCCGTTTGGAGTGTATTTGCATTGTTTTAAGCATTCGTTGGATAAAACGAGCGTGCGTTAGACACGCTTTCAAACTTACACAAATAAACACATATAATACGCTACTAAGACATTAAGAATGAGTTCTCAAAAGATCAAATGCTTATTTCGTATCAAAAGTATAGAAGTTTTCCATTTGGAGTGTATTTGCACTGTTTTAAGCATTTGTGGGATAAAATGGGCGTGCGTTTGACACGCTTTGGAACTTAAGCAAGTAAACACATATAATACGCTACTAAGACGTTAAGAATGAGTGCTCAAAAGGCCAAATGCTTATTTGGTGTCAAAGTGCACTATTTTTTTTAATGTGGAGTGTATTTGCACTGTTTTAAGCATTCATGGGATTAAACGAGCGTGCGTTTGACACGCTTTTGTAATTAAGCAAATAAACACATAGAATATAGTACTAAGACGTTAAGAATGAGTTCTCAAAAGATCGAAGGCATATTTGGTGTCAAAAGCACACTATTTTTTCGATTTGGAATGTATTTGCATTGTTTTAAGCATTCGTGGTATAAAACGAGCTTGTGTTTGACATGCTTTGGAACTTAAGATAATAAACACCTACAATACAGCACTAAGATGTTAAGAATGAGTTCTCAAAAGATCAAATGCATATTTGGTGTCAAAAGTACACTATTTTTTCGATTTGGAGTGTTATTGCACTGTTTTATGCATTCAGGGGAATAAAACGAGCGTGCGTTTGACACGTTTTGGAACTTAAGCAAATAAACACATATAATACGCTACTAAAACATTAAGAATGAGTTCTTGATAGGAGCATATTTATGCGACTTTGTTGTCTTATTTCTTTGCATTTACTTAGTTAATTTCCATTTATTGTAGTAATTTAAGTTATATTCGTATTATTGTAGGTCCAGTTGGTAAAGATGACAATAAATAGTCAAATTGAACAATTGGAGCTGTTTTGGACTTGGATTGGATAGCATGCGTGGATAGCATATGGGCTGGACGTTTTTGCTGTTTAAAAGGTGTTAGACATGTGTTAAAATCTGGAGAAATTAAAGTTCAGGCTTGGAATGTAAGGAATTACACAAGAAAGAGGAATCCTAGTTGGAGAGAAACATTATCTTATCCTATCTTATACTATCTTATCTTATCTTAGCTTATCCTACATTATCTTATCTTATCGCCGGCTACAAGGAAGAATCCTAATCACATTCCAATACTTTCTACCTGATTCTTAGAGTCCTAAAATAATTCAAAATGCCTAATCCCTTTCCTCCTTGGATTCAGCCGTCCCCTCCCTATATATATGAAATTCCTGCACGTTTTAGGGGGTGCCGCGCCTACCATTCATCCATTGAAGTTGTTGGAATTTTCAGAGTTCTTTGTATGTTTGTTTTTAAGTTTCAATGTTTATTTTAGATTGCTTTTCAGTTATGATGAACATGTGTAACTAAGTTTCTTTTTAGCTAGAGGTGAATTCGAAGCCATGATCATATGTTTTATATAAATTGATTACATCAAGTTATTGTTTCATAAAACATGAATGTGATTTACTTATCTACTTTATAGAGAACTTATTCTTGTATGTTTATTAAGGATGCATACTTTGTTTGCATTCAGGGATTTGATGCTAGAATATAAGGGAAGTTCACCTAATCGTTATGAACTAATATTTGTAAGTAGTAAAAGTCACTAGTCATGATTGAGTTAAGTAAATTCTTGGCAGGACTATCATGCTTTTCATAGTTACGAATACTTTGTCAATGCTTATGATTTTCACAGAACTTAATGATCTTTGAGATGTATCTCGATCATGCTTTTCATAGTTAGGGAACTTGAGAAGAATAATTTCGTTGCGTTGCTGAGTCCAATTCAATGAACTTAGGAAAATCTGAGAGTTAATTAGTGTTATTCACGGTTAATTTGGGGCATTGTCATTCATGGTTTATAGAAAGAATAATTGGAAATCGATTTGTATGCATATGATTCATGTGTGGAGAAGAATCCTTTAGCTATCCTTTCATACATATTTCATTTACAACTTAATTTACTTGCTGCCATTTACTTTTGTTTTAATTAATTTCGTCCAAAAATTCCCCCCTCATTGTTTTGGTGTTAGTTTAACTTAGTTTTCAATTTTATCAGTTTAATTTGTGTTGATTAGCATCCCTTCTAATCCCCGGAATAAAACGATCCCTACTTACTCGTACTACGCTTGCATAATATTAGGGTTTAATTGTGTGTTAGTTTCTACTACATCAAACTTTGGCGCCGTTGCCGGGGATTAGTAAAATTGCTAATCACTTTGTTTTTTTTGTTTTTTTTTTGCTTTTGATATTCGCTTTAGTTTTATTTCTTTGATTTCAGGTACTAGAGAAGCAAGACATGGCAATTGCTAATCTTCAAGCTCAAATGGTGAATCTTACTTCTCTTATGTCGCAGTATATCGAAAGGTCCACAATGCCAAGTGTGGCTACATTTGGTGTGTCTTATAGGCAAGGATATCAAACTAATCAACATCCTCAATTAATTGAGAATGGTGGTCAGGATAATGTCAATGCTTGGGGTTATCAATGTTGGAAATATGCCCCTAAAGCCAATCATATGATGATACTTTATGGACATTTCACATGTTAAACTAATCTAGTTTAATATAAAAGGGCAAAGATTATTGTTTAAAACCGTCTCATATAAGTTATATGCTTAAATGATAAGTTCAAGGAATATGTAATTGGGAGAATGTGATCTAAAGAAGTTAGATTCATGAGGCCATTCTCTTTCGTACACATATCCTAAACGTTCCTGATCATAGGATTGTCAATTGGGCATTAACGGTCCGTTAAGATCAGTACGTGTTATGTCTTCTCTTAGGGAGAGTGACTGGTATTGAGTCATTGGTGTGGCTGACACCAAGACAAGTATATAGGTGCTCAATAGAGAATGAGTCCACTGAACGCGATCAACAAGGAGTTCTCATACTCATGTCACATGAGAACTCATGGTTGAGATAATGCAAAGTAGTCCTTTGACCTGAGGCATCATAGTTGTCTTATGGTTAGGTCCTTGATCTTTGACTATGTCAAAGTCACTCCGTCAGAGGGTGTCCACGGCATAGTTGGGGTTAAGCCACTTAGTCATGGAGGCAGGTGAATGCACAATAAGGGATCTCTAACCTTCAAATCGTTTGAGGGAGAATATTCTATGATATGATTAAGAATCTCTGGCCAGAGTATGAATGAGATTTAGGAAGTCGTTCCAAATCATATTCATGGTAATCATATAAGTAAAAGAATCACATTAGATAGTAGACATGAATAAACCATCAAACCAAGCAATGTGGTCAAGAGTATTGTATTAGAGAAAGACCGTATTGCATTGTAATCCTAAACTGAATACGTTCTCCACCTCTTCTGATTAGCTTGGGTAGCCATTATATACTAGTAGGTGTCACTCATGGTTTGTGGAAGCCCTAAAGGTGTATAATCACTAAAGGGAGAATTGAAAGTGTGTTTCAATTCACAATTGATTTGAAGAGTTCTAATCGCCCACTGCCTCACTAAAAGGAACTTAATGGATCGCACACCATGTAAGGTAATGTTTGAAGGATTTAACAGAGATGAGTAAGGACAATTAAATGGTTTAATCGTTTATGGCAAGGATTAATTGATATGTTAATTAATCAAACGAATAAGTTCATTTTAAACCTTGAGTTAGTGTTGGGCCTTCAAGCCCATTAGCTTAAGTTGTATGACAACTTAACAACCAAAATTCAAGAAGCCCAAAACAGCCCAAAGGCTTTGGAAAATCAGCCATAGAGAGAGAGGAATGGCATTTTGGTCCAATATGCACACAAGAGTTGAAAGCATAGAAGGGGTTTCTAAGCTTCATCCTCATTAGGGTAATTCTAATGACGAAAAGTGAGAACAACTCTCTCTCTTTCTTTTCTCTCTAGAAAAGCCGGCCACCATGGGAGAATTTACTAGCATCTAATTTTTCCATGGTCACTCATCTTCTTCCTTAACCATCCTTAGTGTCAAAACTTAGAGGTTCTCTATTTTAGGAACTTGGAGAATCCATTCTACCATCCTCATCCAAGAAATCCATGGAGCTAAGAAGTAAGGAATGAAGGCCCTATCTCTTGGGTGATTAGCCTTTGCTTATGCAAAGAGGAATCAACAAAGGTATAATATTTCTCAACTCACTTTGTTCTTGAGTTGAGTCTTGGTTCACCATACTCACTAGGCCTTGAATTTCATAGGTAAAGTTTTGTTTTTGAGTGCATACAAGCATGATTCCGCCTTTTAATTGTTAATTGCATGCATAGATGTTGCTCAAATGAACTTGTTTTTCACAAATTTTCCTTCAAGTGGTATCAAGAGCCTAGGTCTAGTAGTTGGTGAATCCTTTTGGGTTTTGTATTTTCATAGTTTATGATTTGAATGTTGTAATTGTTACAAGTTTTATTCTTGCTTCTTTGGATGTGAATTTTGCTTGAAAATTTGCCATCTCAAATGTTGTAGATGTAGTTCATATGAGTATGAATTTTGGAGCTAAAATTTGGTACCATGTTTATGGGGAAATTCGGCCAAATCCAAAGGGTGGATTTTTGGGTTCATGTTTGTTTTGTTAAAAGTGTTTTAAAGTGACTTTTGGAACCCCTAAGTACCCTAGGATGTTAACCCCCTCTTGAGTAGTGAAAATTTGAGTTTTATTGAGTGAAAACATTCATGGAGCTCTTATGGGTTTTCATGGATGTTCTTCAATGTTCTTGCTTTGTTCATACCAAGAACAAAAAGTTTGGTGTTTTGATTCAAAGTTTTTGGTTATATACATAAAGTCTTGTTTTATGATGGATGGTGTGACTTTTCAATCAACAAGACAATTTTGAAAAAGTGATTGAAAGTTGAAAATGTGTTTGAATTTTTGTACATGATTGGTACTTCTCTTACACACCCATACCTATTTTTTCAACACCATACCCATCACCTTTTCAACATACTTGACTTTAAGTCTTTGCTTTTCATCAAAAACCATCCAACCTTTTACTACTCACCATAACCGGCCAACCCTATCAGATGGGTACTTTTGGGATACATAAAGTTTTGATACTCTTGTGTATTTGCACTTTGACTCGAAAGTTTACGTTTTTACGTAAAGGCTCAAAATCACTAAAGGACAAATTGTTTTGTTCCTTTAATGAAGTTTTTGCATTTGATGAAAATTTTGGGTCCTAGTTGTAATTTCATGAAGTGGTGGACTTTTGTGTTTTTACAAAGTGACCCCAAAAGTTTGTGTTTTGCAATATAGCCCAAAAGTTGAGGTTATTGTATTTTGGCCCAAATTAGGTTGAGAACAAAATGGTTTTGTCTCTTTAAATGAGAATTGGATTTTCATTTCATTTAGCTCCATCTAAATCAATTATATGGATACAAAAACCAAATGACAATGTGGCATTCAAGTTTAATTAGTTAAAGTGTTAATTAATTAAAGAAATGGTGATTATGAACCTAAGCCTACGATAATTGAGCTATGTGAAAGGCCATCTCTCAAATTTGTTTGAACCATGGGAATGTGTAGATTAGATTTTGGTTGTAATTTGATATGATCAAATGTTGTAAAAGTGCATAAGCTCTTCTTTACTTTAAAGTAATTTGTTTTGATCAAATGTTGTAAAATAGCATAAGCTCCTTTTTACTTTGAAGTACTCCTTTCTTGTTTTATTTGATATGCATGAAATTAGAGTAGTAGGGTCCAACACCCAATAAGACAACACGCCTTAATGTGATTAAACACGTAACTAAAATAAATCATCATCCCTAGGCCGAGATCCAACACTAGGCTCGTGTTGGATCGAATCAAAGGTTCATGGTCATCCTAAGTCCCTAAGGCAACTATATAGTCCATCAATGAATGCAAAGCTTATGTTAGTAGTACCATATACTCTTACTTTAAAAATCGTTTTACAAGCATAATGGGAGTATCATATACTACTAAATCAATCACATGGACCAATAGTTGTAATAGGACCAAATTGTTTTAATGAGATTAAAATGCATGCTTATATGTGACGAGACCTAAAACCCTCAACCAAACCATTATTAAGTTGACAAGTGTGGGAGTGCTTTGAACACTCTTTCGTGGCCTTTCACCATGGTAGGCTCCGATCGTTTGTGACTCATACACCGACTTCACCCTATCATGGGGGAGTACAAAGTATGTGCTTACACTCGGGAGAAGTCCTATATGCATACATGATGTTGTGAATGTAGGCAACGAGAATGGTCACCATCATATCATTGTGAGGTTGTTCTTGAACCCCTACCTGAACTTGCATGGTGGGAATGACTTAACTAAGTACAATGGAGCCAACATCATATCATTGTGAGGCTTCATTCTCTAGAGGCCAAATAAGATGGGTACTTACATGAGATGTAAATGAGTAAGTGTACTCTCTCATTATTATTGATGCTAGCCAACATCATATCATTGTGAGGTGGGATTGGTAATCCCATACCCTACTAAGATTTTCCTCCAAAACTCTCGAATTCCGATGAGGGATATGGAATTTGTCAAAAATAGTGGGTGGTGCTATTTGATTTAAAGACCTAGATCAAATAGCTTGAAAATCAATCAATTTATGTTCGTTATGTATTTATTTACCGATATATTTGCAAACGCTATCCAAAACTTGACAAAGAAAAGCTGAAGGTTTTAGTTTCCATACTTGGTGCCACAATCTCATAGATTGTCTTGATTTGATTGTATATGTACCTAAGTAGTCTCATCATCACAATCTTCCTATTGATAATGTATCATTGGAAGAACATGTTAGATAAGTCTATCATAAAGAGGACAACACGAACAACAAGTGCTTATTCCTTTGTTGTATGAACAAAGGAACTTGAGAAGATTACCACGAAGACATGGACACTTCTAGTGCCATGATTCTTCTCTTACAAATTGTTGTATGAAGAAATGAGAGTTGCCTTGAACAATTCTTGAATGTTTGTAATCTTGTTTAGAACAAGATAGTTGGTTGACAAAAATAGTCCATAAATATGGACTTATGATGATTTTGAATCAGTGAGTGTTGAAGTGGTATGGAGGTTGGAGCTGAACCACAGATGTCCAAACATAGCCTAGAAGTGGACAAGGAGATGTTGTCTGAAGAGGAGGAGGAAGACTCAGCCATGGCAAGCCTAGAAGAAGCCTTGCCGCAACACCCAATCATCTCTAATCCTATTACCGCAACTACCCCAGCTTCACCACCATCTAATTCTAGTAAGATTGTTCCAAATTCAATTCTTTCTTGTTCCATTCCATCAAATGTACATTTTCCTCGCTGATTTATGCAATCTAAGAAAGAAGATAGTGAAAAAGACATCTTGGAAGCCTTAATTTGTTTCTGCAATTGGTTGGGCACCATCGCACAATAAAGCTATAGGTAATTTTCGTTTTACTACCCTAAAGATTTTTCTAATTTTCACCTTTTAGTTGTCTGTCGCACTTTGGTACTCAAACATAGATTTTTCCATCACTTTTATACCTCTATTATTCACTGCCTCAAGTCATCCGTTAATTGTTCACATATGTGCTTTATAAAGTAAAGAAGAAGAAAAAGGAGAATAAATAAAGTAACTGGAGCAATGGTCTTGAATTTTAGCTCAATTGGAGCTTTGGTCTCTAAACAAAAAATCTGTGAATATTGGTCATTGCACTTGCTATAATGTGGAGCAATGGTCCCTTAACTTGTTACAATGTGGAGCAGTGTTCTTTTTGGCTAACTTTGCTTAGAACTTCCCTCCATTTTTTGTCCCTTTAAACCCTTTATTTAATATGAAAGTTCTAATGGAGTTAGTCAAAAGGATCATTACTTCACATTATAACAAATTCAAAACCAATACGCACGAATTTTTAGTTCAAAGACCAAAGCACCGATTAGATCAGAATCTATTGCTCTAATTTATGAGAATAAATCGACAAAACAGCTTTAGAAAAGTAGGTGAGGTCAAGTCCAGGACAATTGATCTTATGAAAATGCTGACAATTTGTCATCGCCACATGGTCGTAATGATATTTGGCTTCCTTGAAAACACAGTATCTAATTCCTAACTTCCCTTGTAACACACTAGTACATATGAAAATAATATAAAAGGTGAAAAAAGAGTAGATTCCACCTTTAACTAGCCCTACTTGATCTCATTTTCACTCTTTTCTTTCCTTTTTTCATTCATGGCATCATTCATGACTTCCGCAATTTTAAGTAGATAAACACGCACATTATTTCTCCTCCACACCAATATGTAATCATATAAGTTTTCATTTGATTTATTGAATCTGATGACAAGAAATTAAAAAAAAAAAAAAAAGTGCGTGCCAAGCTAAACAAGATGTATAAAAATCCAAAAACTATTACGAGGAATGAATCAAATCCCATATTATCCAACCATGAGTGCAACCAATCAAATTCAATTTTCTGAGGGATTAATTTCCAATTTCTAGTTATTCCAATTGACTAGGGCAACGTGCCCGAACCCCTGCACCCAATTTTGAATTCCCCTCATCATCGTAGAACAGAGTAGTTTAAAATATCACCATCAAAAGGTTACGTTTGTGGTTGAGTCAGAAGCATGGACCATACCAGATAGCAAAACTTTCAAGTTATTTCACTTATATATGAGATTACTAGGTATCAGGGCTGTGTGAAAATAGCAAAAACCACATCATACTTTCCACACCTTGATACCCATAATATGACCTAACAAATTAGACAAATGTAAAACTCAAATTACCAAGCAGTGAACGCAGATTATGTTTTATGGTTTTTCGGGAAGAGATCATTACTCCTGCACCTGCTTTTCCCCGAATCAAATCTGCAAGAATGAGAAAGGGTCAAAACAACATTAGTTTCGAACTGAGATATACAACAGATGCCGCAGCAATAAAAAAATATCACATAATTTGTTTACATTCCTAGTGAGAATTGCAAGACGATGCAAGCAGTTCAAGTGAATCGGTGATCACTACTATCCCACGTTCCTCGAACATTACTGGTATATTTTGGACCCTAATCGTATATCATTGGCTCAGAATCAACAAACTATGGCCAGGAAGCTTTGCAATTGTCATCAGAAGTGGGATTTCTAACTGACAGTCAATCAAAGGAATCAATGTGTTTCAGCATTAGACCATTCGCATTCTGAATCTTGAGGAATTTCCTTCCCCATTGCATGCGAAAATTCCTAATAGGGCAGGCAGAACTGATTTTCCTATCACTTGACTTCATCAGCAAACACTATCTTTTTACCCAGAGATCCCCGAACCCGCTTTGCCGAAAAATTCTAAAATCTTTGGGAGGCAGGAAATTCTATCAAATAGCTAGATAGGTACCTTGAGGGAACAAACTCCATGTGACAGCAAACCAAAGGCCTAACAACTTGACTAAACCCAAGAAAAATTGGATGAACATTAATGATCAATATAAATATTTCTGGGAAAGCATACCCTGAAGCAGTTTCAGCAATACTACATCTGAGCTTGTGTCCAGTGTTCTCTTGCATGACATTCTCATCTTGGAAAGCGAACCTGAGGCATGAGCTTTTCAGCCACACAAAAAAGAAAGGATAAGAGACCTATCATTACAATTACGTACGCTGTTAATCAAATATAGTGCACCTATCATTACATCGCCTTTTTCAAAAATATAGCTCACCTCTACAATTGCGTACGCTTTTAATCAAACAGCATATGCTATTTGGAACCCCACGAAATGACTACACCTTGTAGAAGTTTCTGAACGCGTTGCCACAAAACGGGCGATCTAGCCCGCCAGGAAAACGCTATTTGAAACACTGCTATGAATTATTAAACTCATAGGGAGCAAGTTTTTACCAAGACGGAAAATCGTCTCCTATTCTAAATAGGATGCTGAAGTTCACTTAGAAACCTGAAGTTCTGCTGTTGGGAAGGGCCTTCTTAAAACAATAACAAGCCATATATAATTGCCCTTCTGTTTACATACCATTGACCACATGAACCAAAGCAATTTTATGCAAAAAGGCAAATAAATGTGATTGAAGGACCAATTAAGTCTTGTAGATAATAAAACGCTTTACTCGAGACACTATATTTATTTATTTACTTTTATTTGAGAAGATAAATTAAATTAATGGTCCACGCCTACAATATTAGTATCCAGACAGTAAAAGATGTTTTGAGGTTTAAGAGAGTGAGAAAGGAAGAGCAATACCTTTCATAAAGTTATGCTCAAGAAATTGCTTTGTACCCTTCCTTCTCTAGCACTTCTGCTAAGGAGATGTCACCTGTCTTTATAATTTTCCCATCCTCCTATAAAATCATTTAATTAAATAATTAGATCAATACCGAAAGATAATCTAGGAACAGTTTTAAAAAGCTTACTGTATTCCTTGCAATGATAATTTATTGATTATCCTGTATTATGTCGTAGCAGCCAACTTATATAACCTTTTTTTCTACGCTTTCTTAAAGCTAAAAAGATTCAATTAACAAAAGAGAAATTTCTTCTTTTTCCAAATCTTCGTGAGTTATATACTCCAAGGTTATGCCCAATTCATGTATCCCCTAAGCAACATGCAGCTATCTTGGTTGTATTAATTCTACAAGTATCTGGAGCTTCTAAAATTGTACTCTCAAATCTTGCCCACTTGGTTCTCTCAAAAGTAAAAACAAAAGCGCCAGGAATTCTGGGGAAGAATGCATGAAACAAGCCCTATTTGCTGATGCACTATCCGCTATACATTTAACAGATTTGCTTATAAGGAGCCATAACATGAAGATAGAACAGCAAAAATCCAAACTGTATATTTATGCAGTCCGAGATAAACTACCGGACACATGAAACTAATAAACTCATTTACCTTGTCATGCTTTTTTCTGAACCATGTTATACTTTATATTTATAGAGCATCCCTTATTACTTTTCCATTTTGTTTTTTAATTTCATGAGACAGATACATGAACCAAGACCCAAAACCTCTCTTGTCGATGTATGTTTTCATATCTTCCAATGACTTACCATAATATGGATACATGTTGGCTTTATAAATTCCAGAAGTCGTAGATAATGAGTAATCATCAATACAGAATTTGTCGGAGTCAGAAGCCCATTGACTGCCTTTGCTACATCTCGTAGCGCATCAACATCCAATCCAGAATCAATTTCATCCAATATAGCCAACTCTGCTCCCAAAACCTGCAATTAGCAGAAGCATGTGAATACAAAGACAAGTACCCAGTAAAACTTACACGAATGTGAAGGAACGACAACTTACTGAAATTACAAGACTATATCTCTGGGGAAACCCACTTCCCACAGGTTTACATAATTCTACAAATATTGTAATTACACTATATGTTCAATTCAACACACACACACACCAAGCATTTTCTTACAAATGAAGTTTTGACCAAGACTACAAAAGAAGCAGGAAGATTAACTAAGAATGATAGCCATACCGCCAGTTGCAAAATCTCATTGCGCTTCTTTTCACCTCCACTAAAGCCTTCATTAACATTTCGATTAAGGAAGTCGGCCTTCATGTTGACAAGATCAAGTTTGGGAAATATATACGCATAGAACTGCAAGGACATAAATAAAGATACAAGAATGAATCAGTAAACCAACAGAGACATCTCAAACAGCGGCTTCGAACAAGAATGAATGGGCGTAGCTAGCTTGCCTCAATTGGTCCAAGCTCCGGCAGTCCTAGTTTTTTTCTGCGAGCATTGTAAGCCATGTTGAGAAAATCAATGTTGGTGACACCGGGGATCTCAACTGGGGACTGGAAACTCATAAAAAGCCCGGCAAGTGACCGGTCTTCTGCTGCCATTTCGAGCAAGTTGTCACCTTTAAACACAACACTGCCTCCTGTAACTTGGTAATCCGGATGCCCGGCGAGAACCTGAACCAATGAACGAATTAATTTACCAATTGTTTCAAATTTCTAATAATTCGAGACAGAAAGACAAAGTTAAGTGTGTTTGGGAGTGCTTTTCACAAGGATTGAAAACGCTTTTAACGAAAGTATTTTGAAAACAGTACTGAAAATTAAAAATATAAGTGAATCCTAGAAAAGCACTTCAACTAAAATCACTTTCACACTTCCAAACGAGGCCTTAATAATACGGACCTTGGCAAGAGTGCTTTTCCCCGAACCGTTCTTTCCCATAATCGCATGAACCTCCCCTTGGTAGACAGAGAGGTTGACGCCCTTGAGAATCTGCTGTTTGGATTCGGCAATCACGGCCGTTAGATCCTTCACTTCGAGTAGCAGCTCCTTCTCTCCTTCTCTGCCAGAAATTGAAGTTTCCGCGGCGGAAGAGAGGCTGCCCCTTACCTTCACCGCCTTCAGAGACCGCAGGTGCCGGTGGCTTGATTGCCAACGGAGAGGGCGGAGGAGGGCAGAACCTGTAAATACTGGGGACTTGTAGGGTGAGTAGCTGCTACCAAGACAAGAAGCAGCAGAAGATCGCGGCGGGGATGGTGGTGGTGGTGGTGGTGGTGGGGAGGGAAGAGTAGAACAACAGGGATGATAAAATCGCGACAGCGCCATTGGATTGGTATCAGTGCGACTGCAAAATCCCTAAATTCTAATTCAATTCAACGGAAAAGGCTTAACTGTAAATTAAATTATCAACAGCCATGATATCCGTGCTGGCCGGCCCCCCTATCATTTTTACTATATTTTTCAGTGTGCCGCAACATGGTCTTTAACACAAACAACTATAATACAAGTTGTTGAATCTTTAAAAATATTCAACGGTTTTTATCACGATATTTGGTGTACCGTATTATGTTTACAACGCACTAAAATTTGTATCTATTTTCTAAAATTTAAACTTATTTAGTGTAATAAATAAATTTTTAAAATGTTAAAAACAATAATAAATAAAATTGTGAACATTACTAAAAAGTGGTGAGAAAAATATTCCCTTAAAATTATATGTTCTAACTCAAATTGAAGGTTCAAACCATTGGTTTTAGAAGAAATAATTTTCGCCCTTTACAACGATCTAGTGACATTCTTATTCGCGTATAGGTGAGAAGTTTTATGTTCAATGCTCGTCAAAGACGAATTTGAACTACATTATTACTAACGAGGCATAATGTGGATAATATAGTTTATTCTCACACTTAATTATACTTTTCACATATCTTGTTAATTTTTAAACATTGATTTTTTTTCAATTTGTTTGATATAATGTTAAAATTAAAATATTATTAAAAGTAAAAATGAGTATGTGAATACTTTATAATTGGGTTTCATTTGTTGCCTTTATTGGTCTGGTCTCCTCTTTCCTTTTACAAAATTCCGAAATTGTCCCGCGACTAGCTAAAACCAGCTGCAAAGCCCTCTTTCATAGTATAAGTTACAGACTCGAAATCTCTCAGTCTTCCTCTTCTCGTCAGCAGCAAGCACAAGTCACTCGGATTCTTCGATCAGGCGGCATCCAATTCCGGCGCCCATGACTCTGATGACTCCGCCGCCGCTAGATGTGATTACTAAACCCGTCTCCCCCTCGTTTCGAATGCGATCTCCAGACGATTTCGTTTTGGCGTACGAATGTTGTGCTAGGGTTTCAATTAGCAGATCGGAGATCTCATATTGACTTTGTTTTTGCAGCAGCAGCAGCAACCGCAGGAGGAAGATGAGATGCTGGTCCCACACTCCGACGTCCCCGACGGTCCTCAGCCCATGGAGGATGGTTGTTTGTTTATTTTCTATCTTTATGTACTTATTTTTCTTACTTTCTGTTTGTTTCCCGAGAAAATTTCAGCATAATGTTAATCAGTGAAGTTTTATGTCAAGGTCTTGCTTTGCCTCTGGACACAACAGTAGTAGTTTTTAGGGCAATAGTAATTATGGTTTTTTCTTTTTCTAATTTCCATTTTTATTTTGTGATAATTATGCGTTACAATTTACGGTGGGGACTGAATTGTATGGTTGCTGAGACAACTGAGGAAATTGAAATCAAACTATTAGAAACTAGTGTTCTTGTCACTTCTGCTAATAGAAGTCAGAATTGACTTCCGCTAAGCCATACGGAATGGAATGGCCAAATTTTATTACTCAGGTGAAAAATGGTCCGTTGGTGATTACGGTATCAAGGAGTGGCTATCAAGTAGCTCGGTCTCTCTGTCGTTCTATTTTATAAGTTACTTAGATGAAAAAGGCCAGTAGTGTGTACTGGAATTGTGCTCCTTGGGCAGTATTTAACCATTCCTTTGGTTGTAGAAAGAAATATGTAGAAAAGGTATAACTTGGATAAATTACTGGATTGGTTTTTTGTTGAGTAAGTTATGTGGTTTCTTGGGTGTATAATAAAAAATTTGTGATATAAGATTTACCTTGTTTTGCTCTTTCTGTCCGCTGGTCTTGACAATCAAACAATTTTTTTTGGTTTATTACGTTTGGCAGCACAAGCAGAAACTAACAGTGCAGTGGATGCTCCGACGGTGGATGATCCATTGTCAGCTAGATTTACATGGCCAATTGAGAGCTTTTCAAGGCTTAATACGAAGAAGCTCTATTCTGATGTTTTCCTTGTTGGAGGCTACAAATGGTATTTAAATCTCTTACTAGTGGTTAATTTTGAATCTCTGATCCGAATGCATGTAGATATTGATACTTGATTTGTTATGATTTATAATCATGATTGTATTTCTAATGCGCTTTGCAGGCGGATACTAATTTTCCCCAAAGGAAATAATGTGGATCATCTGTCAATGTATCTGGATGTTGCAGATTCTGGAAATTTGCCTTATGGATGGAGTAGATATGCTCAGTTTAGCTTGTCTATTGTCAATCAAGTTCATAGTAAATACTCTGTTAGAAAAGGTACTTTCTCTGCCGCTGATGTACCTTTTAGAAATGATAGTTTTAGTAGTTTTATAAATTTAGACTTTATTTGTCCTTTACAATTTTTCATATATGTCCTAATGGTTGAAGTGCTATGAATAAGGGGTTAAAACACAAACTGCTATGGCATTTCACATATATTTGCAAGTTGTGTAATAGCCAGCTTCTTTTGTCTCACATCACAAGCTTGTCCAAAAGTAAATGTGCACTTCATGTCACTCTGATTTTTATGTTACCAACACATGTGGTCTATCTTCTTGTAGCCCTTCAAACTCTCACCAGTTAACAAAGGGGGTGTGAAAAGAAACACAAAAGTAAAATACATGCACCTGTTTTGGCATGTTGCACAGTTGCAGACTGGCAATAACTTTTTGTTTGAACTTAGAACGAAGAAAGTTCACTCCAAAAGTTGTATCATTGAGACCTTGGATAGAAAATAAAGTTATGTAGTGGTTGGATTATGTGAGAAATAAATAAAACTGGATTCTTACTTACATGTTCTTTCAATACTTAAGCTAGGAAACTGGGGGATTGGTTTGACCAATATAAAAATGGTGCAAAATGTAAAGGTATGCTCAGTTAGAACAAATTAACTTCTCTCCAAAGCTGAGACAGGAAGAGTTGACCAGAATCATCTTGGTATCATTGAGATGTTGAATAGAAAATAAAGTTAAGTTGTGTTTGGATTATGTGAAAGTAGATAAAACTGGATTCTTACTTATGTGTTCTTCCAAGACTTTAGTTAGGAAATTGGGGGATTGGTTTTACCAATATAAAAATGATGCAAATGTAAATGTATACTCGGTTAACATGTGAAGAGTACTTTTCTTACCTTTTCTGACCAGAGGTGAGGTGAATTAAGCCAAACAAGAAAAAGAGTCGGAAATTCTAATACATGATGTTTCAATATTTTTCTTTTACTTCAGGTTTAAGCCAAGGCCTCTCTTATATGATATTGCTGTTTCTAGTAGATGAAATGTTTTTCTTATGACAGCTGGAGTCGCAACATCTCATAAACATTACACATACATGTTTTGGAGAAAAAAAAAATGTTAGAGTTCGTTAATATGGTAGCACAGAACAAGATTTGTATTATGACATTAAATTGATTTGTCTGTCTCAGGTTGAGTGTTTATGATAGCATGTATGTTAGAACTATTTGTAGTTACTGCTTTGTGTTGCATTTTGCAGAAACACAGCACCAATTTAATGCTCGTGAGAGTGACTGGGGTTTCACTTCGTTCATGCCTCTTGGTGAATTATATGACCCTAGTAGAGGTTATATTGTGAATGATACATGCATAGTTGAAGCTGATGTTGCAGTTCGAAAGGTTATTGATTACTGGTCACATGACTCTAAAAAGGAAACTGGTTTTGTTGGACTGAAAAACCAAGGAGCTACTTGTTATATGAACTCTCTTCTTCAGACGCTGTACCATATTCCTTATTTTAGAAAGGTAGCATAATTTCTAAATACACTTTATCCCACTTTGTGTACAAGAAAGCCCCATATCTCAAATTGTTCTTTTAGGCTGTGTACCATATGCCAACAACGGAGAATGATAATCCATCTGGAAGCATCCCACTTGCCTTGCAAAGCTTATTTTACAAGCTTCAGTACAATGATACTAGTGTAGCGACCAAAGAGCTGACGAAGTCATTTGGATGGGATGCATATGATTCATTCATGCAGCATGACGTCCAAGAACTCAATAGGGTTCTTTCTGAAAAGCTTGAAGACAAGATGAAAGTATGAAGCTCTTACTGTATCATACTTCATTGTTTGCACTTAATTCTTCTACATCTATTTTGGAGGTTACTTTGACTGAACTTTGTTTACTGGAATAGGGAACTGTTGTGGAGGGTACAATACAGCAGTTATTTGAAGGGCACCAGATGAACTATATTGAATGCATCAATGTGGACTATAAATCAACGAGGAAAGAATCATTTTATGGTAAGTGATTGAGGTTGAAGTAGATTACTAATGGAACGTAAATACTGTAGGTCTGATGGAAGATTCTGTATGTTTATTTGCAGATCTTCAATTGGATGTCAAAGGGTGTCGGGATGTTTATGCTTCATTCGATAAGTACGTGGAAGTGGAGCGCCTTGAGGGTGATAATAAATATCATGCTGAACAGTATGGTTTACAGGTAGATCTCTTTGGAATAGGTGTACATTTCCCTGTTGGTTTTATCTATTTTCTTGAGAATGTTGGCAAAAAACAGAGATTTTACTTGGATTATCACCAGTCAACTCATGCTTTTATTTCTTATGCTTTGTTTAGTTTTGGATTAACTAAATTTTACCCCCTAGTGTTTGGGGGTGATTTTTGAAATGGACCATGAGGTTTTAATTTTAGCAATTTACACCCTAAAGTTTTAAGTTTACGACAACTTAAACTTTCCATCAGGAAGACTGTTAGTTCTGCAGTTAAATATATAAGGTGGCAATTACGAGACTCAGTTTTATGCTGACGGGGAAGAAAATAGTAAAATTTCTCTTAAAAGGACAAAAGTGGGGTAAAGATAATAGGGTTAAATATTGGGAACTTTAACGAAAAGCGTCTGGTACTGTTCACTTTAACGAAAAACCACATTTTTACACTAAAAATTCAATCCTAATACTATTCACTTTACCCTTTATTTTGTCCTTATCGTTAAAACTCAAATTTTCAAGCCCTTTTCATTAGTTTTCCTTTAATTATTAAGAAAATAATAAAATTGTTCTTTTAGGATTTTTCTTCCACATATCAACACAAAAATGGGTCTCCTAGTTTCCAAATCATCAATTTAACAACAAAACCAATGGTTTTCCCCGACGAAAAGTTGATGTAAATTTAAACCTTTAGGGTGTAAAATGCTAAAATTAAAATCTTGTGTTCGATTTCTTTCTGACAGGGGTGGGAGTTATTTTATCATAATTGTATTATTATATCAGTTTGCTATAGTTTGAATGTTTGAAGATTGCTTTTAGTAACATTTTGCAATTGTTTGACATTTTCAGGATGCTAAGAAAGGTGTCCTGTTCATTGATTTTCCACCTGTCCTTCAACTTCAGCTAAAACGTTTCGAGTACGATTTTATGCGGGACACCATGGTAAAGGTGTGGTTGATAGATTAATCTGCCTTCACTGAACCTTTTCATACATATTGTGTAACTGTATCTAACTATCTATATATTTCCTGGGATGTATAAACCAAAAATATTGAAGCTGTTCAGAGGTTTGATTGAGGAACTGTTTGGTCTTATAATTGCATAGTGCTACTAGGTTTTTCCCATTTGGTAGGTCTACTTTAGCATTTATAATCTCGTGTAATCTAATAATAGAATTTTGGTAAAATGCTTGAACTTTATGCTTTTAATGAGCTTTAAAACCCTGTATTATGCATTTGAAATCACTCTCTAAAGCAATATTAATTTGCTTTCATTTGCCATAGGCCCATATTTTGTTAAAATTTTGGACTTTCAACTTTGTCAGAATTTATTTATTATTTCATTATCTTTGCCTATAAGAATTAAGACCAGCGCAATTGAGCTGTCTCTTGTAATGTAATTTATTAGCTCTCTCTCTCTCTCTCTCTCTCTCTCTCTCTCTCTCTCTCTCTTCTCCTACTTGTATAATTTTCCTTAAAACATAATTACTTGGAATCACCTAGTCTTCTGCTTGCCAACAGATAAATGATCGCTTTGAGTTCCCCTTGCAACTTGATCTTGATAGGGAGAATGGGAAATATCTGTCGCCTGATGCTGACAGGAGCGTCCGCAACCTGTACACTCTTCATAGGTATTAGTAATTTAAGATTATTGGTGTTTGAAACTATTTATACCCTTTGTTGTGAAAAGTTGTCTATATGGTAAATAATGTGTTAGTTCATTAGATTGACTGACATAGACTGATAGAGAGAGTTGTAGTATTTCCGTGTCTATTTTTGTGAGAGAGTGTCTGGATGTACTGCAACGGAGTTCTCTGTAATCATACCATATCATAGGCTAACCAGATATAGCATAAAATAGTTCACCTTTTTTTATTAATGATTATAATTTATGTGTATTGATCTTTTCTATTCTGTTTGCATTGCTGTCTTTTTTGGTTGTTCTGAGAAACAAAATTTTATTTATGATTAATGAGTTACAAATATACTGGGGAGTAGTTGGCTCCTGCTAAATAACAGGGTGGTTCTTAAACTATGTAGAATCCAAAGTCACCAGACAACAAAAAGGAACTTTATCTTGCAATATCTCCACGACGTCTCCCCAAGCTGTCAACAGTCCTATACTTTTCGGCCACCCTAGTTTTAGTATATTGTGCATTTAGTGGGGATGATTATACATCTGTCTCCTTAATATTGATTTTTTTTTTAGAAATACGTGGGTTTGGCCCCCATTGGTTAAACTAGCATTCATATATGGTCATATAAAAGAGGAAATGAAGATGCAAATGATAGTCATTTAGGAGAATCATACTGAAATAAGTGTAATATTTTGACAGGATAGGATGAACCATCCCTGTTGCATTGGTTAAGGAAAAGGGCGAAGAAGCTATTATGTTAAACATATTTGTATGACTTACATTGATGGAGAGTTAATCTACATTCCAATTATCAAAAATTTTGGCATAAGATTTGTCATAGAATTTCCATGTTCTTAGTCTTGTGATGTGCAGGTAAGGTGAGTTTTTTGTTTTAGGTCCCCCCTCCCGTTCTTCTGCTCCATTTTCTGTGGATGCAATCTTAGAAAGTGGAGAACCATAGATCCTCTTCTGTTTTGTTTAACCATGGAGGAAAAGAGGAACTATGTGAGTCGATAACATCCGTTTCGGGTATTCTTGAAGCTTACCCCAAATTTTTCAGAATCACATCTCGACCAATCTCTTAAACAAGTATTTACGAAATAAACCTGTAGATATCTTGATCGTACATTGACGGGTCCACCTCTTACCAGTGCCATATCTGAAAGTTGCTGAAGTGCCCACTGATACTCCAATTATACCTATTGGCATGTATCGGTGGCATAATGGGGATGGAATGTCGAACTATATACATACCTTTAGATTTTGTCAAAGCAGATGCAGTATAGCAAGTTCAATGTGTTCATGGTTAATTTTTTTATGCGTCAAAATTAGTAGTTCATTATGCTAAGTTCATTTTTGGTGCTTGCTATTGTAACAAAGTTGTACATGCATGGCCGTTGTATCTGATTGTGCATGGAGATTGTTAATATGTGCTTTTGTCTGTTTTCAGTGTTTTGGTGCACAGTGGCGGGGTGCACGGTGGGCACTACTATGCTTATATCAGGCCAACCCTTTCTGAACAGTGGTATATTAGCATTATTTCTTTCTGCAATAATAAGTTTAATTTTTGCATCATATATCTGGTTAATGTTCTTTCAAGTACTTGAATTGGAAGTTATTAATAGTAATGGACTTTAGTTTGTGTTTGTAGCCATGCTTTCTTTTTGTTTGTTTGTTTCGTAGTTAACAATGTTTAGAATTGTTTTTCCTGATTTTATTGATTTTCTTTTCTCTTATAAGGGTTTGTAAACAAAATAATGTAGCTTCACAATTTATTACCTCAAAAATGTACTTCAAGGACTACTTTAATGTAATATCTGCAACATCAGGAAAACTAAGTTTTTCGAAATGTATGCCCTTGTTCATTTTACTTGGAAAGAGAAGGATAAAGTTGATTGGATCAAGGAGTGGGAGAATAAGTAAAGTTGTTTCTCTGGTAGAAAGGTGAACAAGTTGATGAATAAGTTGGACAACGAGGAAGGCATTGTGACAGAGAGAAAGAAGGAATTGTACCTGAGTTTGTAGCTTCTTAGATTAGCCTGGAAGAAAGTTGAATTTTCAGGTGGAAGGGTTGAATTGGTCTCATAGTTTTGATGAGAGAGCTAGCTGTTTTGGGAGACCTTTTCAATGTTAAGTTAGGAGGGCATTGTTCAACTGTGGTAAATGACATACTAGTCTTCAGTTCTTTAATGCACTTATGTATATAGATAAGTATGGACCAAAAGAATGTGGAACAAGTGAGATAGGGACAAAGAGGGATGTCCAAAGGGTTGAATTTTTTGCTCTTGATCCCTGGAGGTCTTCTGAAATGAAGATAAAGTATATTGGGGTTTGAACCAATGAAAATTTTGTTTGGACAAAATTTGTTAATGTTGTACTTGAATGAATTTATGCTTGCTGGACTTCTAGGGAGTCAACAGTACTGGGAAAGAAAGCAATAAGTTTGCACCAATGACACTGACTTGGCTGAATAATGTTAGATGTTAACCCTCTCCTTGGATACAAAGGCTATATAATCGTCGTCCATTCTAGAATTTCGCCACTCTTCCGTTTTTCTTTTAGCATTTGAATTGAATTAATTGAAAAAAGATTCTAGTGACAAATCACGTCTGTTAGAATTTTGGATGTACAATAACTTAGGAAAAAAATCTACTTCTATTTTTTTTTCTCCCTTAAAATTACATCCTATTATTAAGTTAGTAACTGGTAAGGTATTGTACAATTTTGGAAGTGTACATGCATGTGCTTTTAAGAAAGTGCTTAACTAGTTTGATCTTTACCATTGAGAATCAACAGTGAGTTATTATTGCATACCATGACTTGTCCCGTTCAGTTTAACAAATTTAAAATCCCCCACAACTCGTTGCTTTCAGGTTTAAATTTGAAGATGAACGAGTAACAAAAGAAGATATGAAGAGGGCTCTAGAGGAGCAGTATGGTGGAGAAGAAGAGGTAAAGTCTTTGGTTATTTTCACGTTTGTTATCTCTACTTCCTCCGTCTGTTTTGATGTACTCTATGTTTCACTGTTTGCGTTTTACAGTTACCGCAGACAAATCCTGGGTTCAACAATGCTCCATTTAAATTTACTAAATATTCCAATGCCTACATGCTTGTTTATATACGTGAAGTTGACAAGGAGAAAATAATTTGTAATGTGGATGAGAAAGACATTGCAGAACATCTAAGGGTAAGACAGATTGTTAATATTTCTGTTGACTTGGACTTTTAATATTCTTAATTTTATTTTGTCTTGCTGCTAAGTCATGCCGTGTTACTGTGTTCTTTGAACACAATATTCTAGATAAGACTGAAGAAAGAACAGGAAGAAAAGGAGCAAAAGAGAAAGGAGAAAGCTGAAGCGCACCTTTATACTATCATAAAGGTTACAATATTTACAACCTCTCCATCCCCTCTCTCTCCCCTCGTCCCTTTCTTTTCTGCCTCCTGTCTCTTTTTGTTTGAGCTATGTAAATTTTTATTTGTGGAACATTATTTAATTCAGATTTTCTTATGGGTTTCCTAGGTTGCGCGGAACGAGGACCTGCTTGAACAGATAGGAAAGAATATCTATTTTGATCTTGTGGATCATGATAAAGTTTGTAGTTTTCGTATTCAGAAGCAGATGCCCTTCAACCTCTTTAAGGTAGCGTCTTTACTCTTTTAACTTTATTGTATTGAAATGATTGACATTTTCAGTTTTCGGTGTGCACTGTGCTCCATTTATTCCATAGTATTGCTAGTTTCCATACTGAAAATTATCAATGTGGTCTTCGCTTATTTTCATAGTTTTATATTGAGCTTAATTAAGTAAATGAAATTAAACTTATGATGAAGCTATAGCCTATATGTAATATTGTAGTTGCTGGATCCAAATGATTAGAATCATTCTAACCAAGTGAATGATGTTAGATAAACTTATGATGAAGCTGTAGTCTATATGTAATATTCTAGTTGCCGGATCCAAAAGATCAGTATCATTCTAATTGAAGTCCACCCTCAGGAAGAGGTTGCCAAAGAGTTTGGTATACCAGTTCAATGTCAACGTTTCTGGTTGTGGGCAAAGCGTCAAAACCATACATACCGGCCAAATCGACCACTGATACCTCTTGAGGAAGCACAATCGGTAAGTTCCTTTAGCTTGATACCTGTTATGTCATTGATGTTGTTACATGTTCTATGACTTTATGGTTAGTTCATGGTTCTTACGTTGTGTGTAAATGTAATGAAGCATATTCCATTCCTCTTTTCACGACTTATAAATATTTTTGGGGTTTGTAGAAATTCATTTAGGTAATTTACAGTTGAAATCTTGATTACCATCAGTAGAGATTCTTTGAGAGGTTCTGAAGAAGAAGCTATACTGCTTTCAACAAAAGCTATTTCGAAGCAGAGAAGATATAGATAGGATCGTAGGAGCTTCTCCAAAAAGATGCTCCTTAGCTTCTGCTAAAAAATACATTTGTCAAGTGATGCCAAACCACATGAAAAAAAAAGTACCTTGAAGAAGCACCATTTTAGCTTATGAGAAACTAGATATAACATGCGCTCACAAAAAAAAAGTTGGCACTTCAGTGGCTTATTATATTTTACTCATCTGTGAATGTATGGTGTTTGCAGGTTGGACAGTTGAGGGAAGTTTCCAATAAGTCAAATAATGCAGAGCTAAAGCTGTTTCTTGAAGTAGAACTTGGGCCGGTAACGTGACCTAAATTTGTTTCATGTTTTCCTCAATAAGTTGTGTGATTCTTTGACAAGCTTTGATCATCTTATTTCAATGATGGTGTTCACCGGTTGTTCTGTATATCATATTCAGGATTTGTTGCCTCTTTCTCCTCCAGAGAAGACTAAAGAAGAGATTCTTCTATTTTTCAAACTTTATGACCCTTTGAAAGAAGAGCTCCGGTATGTTCCTTATTTCTTCCATCAAAGTTGAAATTACATTTGATTACTTAGGTTTCCTTCTCAAAACCAGGTACGTTGGGAGGTTGTTTGTGAAAGGAAGTGGTAAGCCCATTGAATTATTGACAAAACTAAACCAAATGGCTGGTTTCAGTCCTGATGAAAAGATAGAATTTTTTGAGGTAAGTCACATGGATTCTTTTTGAAGAGAAGTCATGTGAATTGTGTCAATTGTGTTGTATAATAGGTGCCACCTAACCTGCTTAACTCTGATCAGATCACTTATGAGAGTCTGTGGCACATAGTTTTCTCTGAAAAGAAAGTCTAAAGGCTTTTATATCCATCTTTTTTGTTGTCAGGAAATAAAGTTTGAACCTAATATCATGTGCGAACACATTGATGAGAAGGCAACTTTCCGTGTTAGTCAGGTATGAATTTCAAAGACTAATTTGTACTGTTTTCATGTGTAAATTTGTGCTCAGGTATATACAAGGCTATTGTCTTATATCTATGCTATTTTACTCTCTTACCGCCCCGCTTCCCCTCCTCTTGTATTTGGATGTGGGGTTTGGTGTATTAGGTATTAATAATTATAAACCGGTCTTCAATAAGTATTCAAACTATGATTTTTAATTTTGAATATCTTTATGATATTATTCCCTTATGCAACCTTTTTGTTCTTTCAGCTTGAAGATGGGGACATCATTTGCTTTCAAAAATCCCCTCAGAGTGGAAGCAGCGAACAATTTCGTTACCCAGATGTTCCTTCATTCCTGGATTATGTTCGTAACCGTCAGGTATACTTTCATTTTTCTTTTTAAAGCTCAGAATCTCCCAACTTTTAACTCCATGTTGGACTCTCAATATTTTAGTTTCCCTGCCCAATGGGTCAATCTTCTATAGTCTATTATTCAGAATAAGAAAAGACTTCTGACAATGAAAACTAGGGTGATTGGTGATCATTGACAACTAGTCAAAGCTTGGATGATTTAGTATTTCCCTAAGGCTATGTTTGTTTGGTTGGAATCCAGATCAGGGAGTTAATTTTCCATTATATCAGGGCTTGATGTTTGGTTAACTTTTTAGTTCTCGAAATGGAGATAAGCACAAGGAATTGACGGAAGTCAGTTCTGCCCGCTGAGCGGATTAGATACACAAAGGGTGGGTTGGTATTTTTATTCAATCCAGCTTTGGGATGCAAAGTCCCATCTGATGATCCTTTATCACTTGACAACTATACTGTTTTAAACGGAAAAAGATATTTCTACAAACCTTTCTTTATCAGAGTAGTGCAGAGAAACTTGTTAGAAGTCAAACTATTTTTTTGGTCATTGGTAAGAAGTTACTTTAATTTATGCAGATGCAGATCTGAAGTTGAGCACTATAAAACGTGGTTTCAACCAAATGGTTATCAAAATTGGCCTTCCTTTGTAGCTCCTGAGAATTGTTTTAGAGAACTTTTTAGTGATTTTCTGTTTACTGCTGGAAAGTCCTATGTATTTTCTGCAAATTATTTTGGTAAGCGTGAGATGTGATATAAATATATTATTACCATAGCATTCCAACCAACCAAACATGCCTGAATGTATACTTGTTTGCAAGATTATAGAGAAACAAATCCTTTTGCTGCAAATGAATGGCAAAGAGATGAAGGATGTTGGGATTCCCCCCTCAAGTGGAGGATGATATTTTAACGGAATAAACAAAAGCATGAATTGTTTTGATGAGTACGTGCTGCATTATTTTGAATGGGGATGTACCTCTAAATGTGGAAATGCGCTTGTTATGTCTTTGGATACAATGTTGTCACCTTTATCTAAACCAATGTTTTAAAAGGCTCGCCTCAGGACGCGCCTAGGCGCCCTGTGAGGCTGGGCTTGAGGGTTGCCACCTCTATTTTGAGGGAGTGGGCGAAAGGCGGCAGAAGGCACCGCCGGAGCCGCCTAGGCTCGCCTCAAAGTTTTTTTTTTTTTTTTTTTTTTTTTTTACTCCCAAACCCAAATTTTGGGTAGGGTTTTAACTGCCTCGTACCTCTTCCTTGCACTATCATCTCTCTGCCTTTTTTCTGATTTTTATTTTTTTATATAATGGATGTGTGTTGTCTGCGTGCATTGTTATATGTGTGCTCATTATGCTTTTCATCCTCTATTTTATATATATAATATAATATAAGTATATATATGTGTGTATATGTATTTATAATATATGTGTGTGCTCAGGGTGATTATTAATTAATAATCTTCTTTTTTTTTAAATATAATATATGTGTACACAGTGTATATATTAAAAAATTTAGGTCCCATGAGGCTTCGCCTCACGCCTAGGCTGGGCTATCCCTCGGACGCCTCGCCCACGCCTCACGCTTTTAATACATTGATCTAAAAACTAAATAAACCCCCTAATCCTTCTTTTCTCATCATCCGCTAGTTTGTACATAACTGCGGGAGACACAGAGTGTCTGCTAGTGAATGGGAAGTAAGTCCATCGTCCATGCATAGGAGAGTTAAATGATGACTGTTGTTGTATTTTGTAACCGTTGAGTGTGTTTGGTATCCTTGGTGCTATCATGTGATGGATGTCTGGTAGTTCCATTATTTGTATGGTGGAAGATTTTTGCTCCTGCAGCCCGGGGACCACAACCAGATAAACAATAGGGTCTCTTGCTTATTTGTTGTTTCATATTGTCTGCCTATTAGTCCATAAATGTGGAAAGGTTTTAGTGCTGGGACTAGTAATTATTTTATGCCCAGTTATTAGGCATCGTCTATCCCAATAAGGGGAGTTGTGGGTTATTAACAATTGACATGCATACTATACCACTTTTTATCTTTACAATTTTGATTTTCTTGCATATTTGCGCATGTGCACTTGAGGGTGTGCGTTTAAGTCATTTTTCTTGCTTGTAAAAAGAAGCTTTCATTGCATTGGTAAGTTCAAGTTGAATTTCAAATGATAATGGGAAGTTCCAGAAGAGGGGTTTGTGTGTGTGTGTGTGTTGGGGCCCTTGGGTTTGGGGGTCAATAATTTTTCTTTTGTTATTGTATTGTGACATTCCATGACAACCTACAGGTTGTTCGCTTTCGTTCTTTGGACAAGCCAAAGGAAGATGAGTTCTGTCTTGAGTTGTAAGTTTGCAGTATCATTTTTTGTATTCTTCTGGAAGTGGGGTGAATCAGTCTAAATAGTTTGATAGTAACTTTTTTATTGGCATTCTTTTCCTATACTTTTAGGTCAAAGTTTCACACCTATGATAATGTTGTGGAAAGGGTTGCTCAACAGCTTGGCTTGGATGATCCATCTAAAGTTAGGCTCACATCTCATAATTGTTACTCACAGCAACCTAAACCCCAACCAATCAAGTATCGAGGAGTAGAACATTTGTCTGACATGCTGGTGCACTACAATCAGGTTGTTTAATACCAGATTTTTAAGCTCTGTTTAAGAAGTGTTTTCCCTGCCACGTTGACTGTTATATAAACATAAATTTTGTATTCCTCTTTCAGACTACGGACGTACTCTATTATGAAGTATTAGATATCCCTCTCCCAGAGCTGCAAGGCCTCAAAACTTTGAAAGTTGCTTTTCATCATGCTACCAAGGATGAAGTGAGTGCAGATAGCAATGGAACCATTAATTATTTAATGTGTGAGAATCTTGCCTCTTAAAAGCACTTTTATGTTGTCAGGTTGTGGTTCATACTATTAGATTACCGAAGCAGAGCACTGTAGGGGATGTGATTGATGACCTTAAGACAAAGGTAATTACTTTGCAGCTTCTGACCTTAAGACAAAGCATGGACGTAGATAATAGATATGAAACAAAAGTGTCATATTCCTGGTTGGGATTTATTCACTTTTGTTTCTAAGTCTAATTGTGTTGTTGTACAGTTTCTATTTTATTCTGAGGGCAATATTTCAGCGAACGTTGTATAAATGATTATGGAAATACACTTACGTATCTCCTTCCTCTATCTGGAACAGGTGGAGTTGTCTCATCCTAATGCCGAACTCAGATTGTTAGAAGTTTTCTATCACAAAATCTACAAGGTATTGGATAACATGCATATAAATGTTGAATGTTGTCTATGAACAGAACTTTATGTTACGTCCCTTAAACCCTTCCAAACAACATTGTTTGGTCTAAAGAAGTAAGCATCAGTAAGGCACAATGAATGCCTGTAATTTTTTTATTTTAGGCAGAAGCAGGAGTTGCTCTCTTGTTGTGGCTGCAGGAATCTATTGTTGTTTCTTCTATCTGAAAATTTGAAACTTTTTAGAATCGGCATTCATTTCTGTAATTCTTCTAATTGTCTATTTACAGATTTTCCCACCAAATGAAAAGATTGAGAATATAAATGATCAGTACTGGACATTGCGTGCAGAAGAGGTTAGTCTGCACAGTATTGGGTTCATAATTATTCTATGTTCCAGTGCTTTATGTAAGAAATCTTTGTTTTACACTGCTGCTATTAAACCTTTATTGTTGTCTGTTGCTCAGATCCCTGAAGAAGAGAAAAACTTTGGTCCTCGTGATCGTCTGATCCATGTTTATCATTTTATGAAGGACACAGCTCAAAACCAGGTAGGAAGATATAATTACTTCCTGCTTTTCTTATTCTCTCTTTTTTTTTTTCTTTTTTTTTCCCAGAATCAATATGTTTTTTTAGAATTTATTATCATTGCCATCATCATCAACCACCCCACTTGAGATTCTGGGAGGATGCTTGGTTGGAGGGCGGTCCGTTGAAGGAGCAATTCCCTAGATTATTTTCATTAACAAGGACAATTAACCAAAGTATTTCCAGTTTGGTGGATTCTTCTTCTCAGCCGGTCAGTTGGAATTTTGAGTTTAGGAGGAACCTAAGAGAGTTGGAGATTGAAGAGGTGGCTGGTTTACTGCCGAAGGTGGAGCCCTTTCGGCTGTGCCTTTCTAGAGAAGACAGGAGAAGATGGAATTTAGAAGGTTCTGGCCAGTTCACTTGCAAATCCTATAACTCTTTCCTTTGCAACAACGAAGCTGTGCATCACTTGCCCTCTTTCCCTCAGATCTGGAAAGCTAAAGTGCCTCCAAAAGTCAAAATCCTTGTGTGGTTGGTGGCACTCGGGAAGGTTAATACCTGTGATCAAGTCCAAAGCCGATTGCCTTTTGTTTGCTTCTCCCCCCATTGGTGCGCTTTGTGCAAGTCCGGAGAGGAGAGCGCCAACCATGTTTTCCTCCATTGCCCGTATAGCATTCAACTCTGGTGGAAATTGCTCAAGGAAGCTGGAGCAAGTTGGGTCACCCCTAAGGGTTGTTTTGAGCTCCTAAGCTCTAAGTTCGAAGCCCTAGGGAAAGGGAGGAAAGCCAAAATCTTGTGGGGATCACTGTCGATGGCCCTCTTTTGGAACATTTGGTTGGAGCGTAATAAAAGAGTCTTTGAGAATTACAAGGGAGTGGGGGTTAAGGAGCTTTGGGATAGAGTAAGACACTGGGCAGCCCTGTGGGCTTCGGTTTCAGTAGAGTTTAGAGATTACAATTTCTCTTCTATTTTTAGGGATTTGTTAGCAGCTGTTATGTGATTCAGTTTAGCTTTTCCTCTATTCTTTTAGTTTTCTGTAGAGGTCTGTGCTAGTTTTTCTCTAGATCCAGGTGGAAATCTTTTCCACGTGGTTTACTTTTCATCTTCTGTAAATTCTTTCCTTTTTATAAAATTCTTTCGTGTCTCTTCAAAAAAAATTATAAAATTTTGAATTTGTCAGGTTCAGAATTTCGGAGAACCATTTTTCTTGGTCATTCATGAGGATGAGACATTAGCAGAAGTTAAAGTGCGTGTACAGAAAAAGTTACTAGTCCCAGATGAGGAGTATTCAAAGGTATTTTCTTCATTACAGCAGTTTCAAAGTAGTGCACATTCGTGAAATACCATAAGCTTTACTTTGAATTGTAATGTATCATATGTTTTTGGTTTGGCTCAGTGGAAATTTGCATTTTTGTCCATGGGTCGTCCCGAGTACCTGCAAGACAATGATATTGTGGCCAGCCGATTTCAGGTCTCTCTCTCTCTCTCTCTGTGCACCCACACGCTCACACACACTGTCATGAGTCTAATTTATATGGGAATCTGAATTGTATTCTTCAATATCTTTTTTCAGAGAAGGGATGTGTATGGAGCATGGGAACAGTACCTTGGATTGGAACACGCTGATCATGCTCCTAAAAGGTCACACACAACAAATCAGGTATATTTTATACGGTTGAGGCCAATCCAGGATCGTACTCAATTGTCTTTACAATTATTCTCGGTAGAAATTTGGACTAGTTTGTACAGGAGGTAGCTATTAGGCACAGGGATGCAGAAAACATTGTATCTTTTTATGTTCTTTAGAGGCCCAACCCGGATAATTAGTTTTTCTTAATCCTGTGCGGACTATGCTTGAATTATGCAGAATCGTCACACCTTTGAGAAGCCAGTGAAAATCTATAACTAAAAAGAATGGCGATGACTTTGTCAGCTCCTTTCACAGATTCAACCTCATATACATATGCTGAGTCTTGTGAAGAGTCCGAGAAGAACAAAGGAAGCTTTTCTTTCATTTGGCAGTAGTTATTGATCTTACGGGGCATAAAATTCTTTAGCCTAAATGATGTGTATCCTCGATGTTTTTGAATTGTTGAAGGCACCTGTCTTTGAGGTGTGACGTAGGACGTGTCTCGTTTTAATCCTTGTAATTCCGTATATAAGATTTTTGGGGCGGGCAATGTATAGAGGGTATAGGTTTGCAGGTTTAAAAATGCAGTTTGATTGTCCAGTTCTAGTATGTTGATCTTTTTGCATGCATGGTATGTTGATCTTTTTGCATGCATGCATGATGGAAGCTCTGTATAATATTGGATCTTCAGCTTCCTCTGGATGTTCTCTATTTATTTTGTCAGTTGTTTTGGAGTGTGAAATTAATTAGCCGCAGGTACATTTGCCCCAACCAGTTTGTTTTTGCCAATTCTTGACTGGATGTGATTGAAATTGGTACGAAGGTGGATGGGGAAATAAGACATGAGGGTGATATAGCAACTCTTATGAGTTGAAAAGTCTTTTTGTTCTATAATACAACGATGTGTTTACACAGAAGGATGATGGAAAAATTTGTATCGTACTTGTAAATACGATATTCAAATTTAAGACTTCTCATTAACTAATGAAGAAGAATATCACTACACTGGAAAATTAAGTCACCGAAATGATTCTTAAACGTTTTGGATCAATACATGGTTCTACAAAATTGTGGACGAATTCCTCTTAAATATAGTTCGTGGTCGATTTACAGAATTGTATGTATGTATGTGATAGGATCTGTTCATATTATAAATCATTATATAGAGATCAAGTGTTAAAAAATTTTACAAAGTAATTTATAATGTAAATAATTTGAATCATAAATACAAAATTATGTGAATCAATCACGAAATGTTTTGAGGATGAATTTCTACGCAATTTTAACGTGCACGATGATAAATAAAAGTTCAAAAGTCAACTGGAATTAAACAAAAAGTCGTCAGATAGTTGCAGCCTTTTATTACACACGCATGCAAGAGGTTCAGAGCAAACTAGAGTACGAGCAGAAGCAAAAGTACTAAATAGTGCTAATTTTGGGGGACCTGGATTGTCTGCCCTCCCCCGTTCCATCTCCTTCATATGCTCTTCTGTTTGAACAGTCACGGTTAAGTCATATCAACATTTTATATTTTCATTACTTTTTGTCTTATTATCTTTATAAAAAAAATTAATATAAAATATTTATGTGGCTTAACCGTGACCGTTCAAATAGAAGGACATGAGAAGGGGATGGGATGGGGGAGGGCAGACAATCCAAGTCCAATTTTGGGATTGCTTGAATTTCAAGGGAAACTTTGCCATTTTTTTGGTAGATTCCGTTTAATTTTAGGTACTACTATATGGTCATAGTCATGCATGTTATAACTATGTCACCTTTCAAGTGTCAACCATCATAGCTTGATTGATTTTGGTGTCATTTTTCTTTGTTTTTTTGGGGAAAAAAAGATAAGGAGAATGAAACAAGGGGTTGATGAGGGAGGCAGGCAGTGTGCAACGTGGTCCACCTAAACAACGCATGTTCATGGGTTGTCTAGTAGCCAATCAAACTTCCAAAGGAGCCGGATTTAATGCATGGCCGGAAAACTTGTGGCCTGGAAGGCCTTTAATTTCATTTACTGGTTTTGATTGTGGTTCCTGTTTACTTAACCTGTAGCCAAACCAGCCAGCCATTCTACACAAAAAAACACCCAGAAAACAAAAACAAAAAACCATTTAGCCACCCACTAGACATATATACACAGAGAGTAATTTAGAACAAATTAAGACTGATTAAATAGCTAGAAATTGTCTTCTAATCCACCATTAATTGTTCTAGTAAGGGAGTTTTGTTAGGATTAAAGATGGTGACGAGTAGTATGTCGATAATCTCGACGTTGATTTTCCCACCACCTCCTTCTATATTCATGACAGCAATGTCAGTGATTAGCTTCACGTCACTAGCAAATGCTGGGATTTCAGAGATTAGAGGAAAGCACATGCAGTATTCCAAGTTCTGGAATTTCAATAATCCTGAAAAATCTGCACCAAATTCAGAAAAGCAACAACGACAAGTAGTAACATTGTCCGGTAGAACAGGCATGCTCGCCGCTTATACTCCTGCCTTTGTCGCTGCTCTCACATCTTTGCTGTTTTTTCCCCATAACGATATCAGATCTCTATTGCTCTCGTACGCTCTAACCCTTCATTTTCTCAAAAGGATTCTTGAGGTACGTACATACGTAATGTTTGTGTGTGTGTATATATACGTACCTATATATAACATATGTATACGCATGTACATGTATAGGTTCAATTTGTTCACAAGTATAGTGGAGGAATGGGCGTTGATACAGCAGTTCCGATCTGTCTGAGTTATTTGTTGTCGACCGGAAGCATGATTTATGGCCAATACCTAAGCAGCCAAGGGCTAGGGTTTCCAGAGCCAGCAATTGATTTGAAGAGCGCCGGCATTGTCTTGTTTGTAATAGGAATTTCTGGCAACTTGTACCATCACTACCTTCTTTCGGAGATGAGGTCGAAGCCAGGTGAAGAGAAGGAGTACAAGATTCCCAAGGGTGGTTTGTTTGAGCTTGTTATATGCCCTCACTATCTCTTTGAAATCACAACATTTCTTGGGATATCCTTCATTTCTCAGACTCTCTACTCCTTCTCCTTTACCGCTGGTACCGCCCTCTACTTGGCCGGAAGAAGCTATGCTACCAGGAATTGGTATCGTTCCAAGTTTAAATATCATTTTCCCAATAATCTCAAGGCTCTCATTCCATATGTTTTCTAATTAAATTCAAGTGAGTATATATTTTTTGATGAATATTCTATGTAATGTCAAAAGTATGCAATTCAATTATTTACTAGCTATAATATCGTAGCTTATACGCAGTTGTAGAGTAAATTAGATTATAGCAGCGAAGTCTCATTTGGCTACAAATATTTGATTTGGTACAAACTAACTTCAACTAACATAAAAGATGGAAGAGAACAAGAAGTCTTCTATAAAAGGAAACTAAGATAATACTAACTTGACGGGAAATATTATGCCTGCTTGAAGGAAACCCTACATTTCACTACTAGAAACTTTGACTTTGCCCAAAAAATTTGTTTGTCAGCAAAGATCCTTTCCCGACGAAAAAATGTGTCGGCCATTTTGTTGCATAAGAGTTTTCTCGACAAATTTTGATACTTTGTCGGTAAGGTTCAATTTTTCCCGACAAACTCTTTTTTGTCGGCATTTTCATTGTTCCCGACAAGTATTTTCGTCGGTACTGGGCTTTTAAGCCAACCAATAGTATTATCCAGCCAACAAAATGTGTTTCCATTAAAAAACACCGAGTATGGATAAAACTTTTCCTGCTAACCACATACATATTACTGGAAAGTGGAAATTACAGAAGTTAACCACAAGTGTAATAATTACCAACTACTGATTAATGAAGCAAAAGTAGCTACACATGCAGAATTGCAACATTTACCAAGTTGAAATGTTATTCCAACAATCCAAAAATAAGTTATATAGGCACCATAAAGTAACATTTCAAAACGAAAGTAAATCAAGAGAAGATGAAGAACTCTTCTTGCAGTAATGCTCTACTGTTATAATTAGGGGGAAGCGTTTAAGCTGATCTTCTCAGAACTGTTACTCGTACATAATCCCAGAACTGTTACTCGTACATAATATAATACAAGCTTTTAGTTAAAGCTAACCCTAAATTCAATTGGTTATACAGATGAATTGATTGATGTGGCGCAAACACTCATAATCGATTCTAAATATATAACCATAACTGCATTTTGATTGCAGTTTCCCAGAAATCAAAGTTAAAAGTAAAAAAAAATTAGAAAGTGGATTAATCACCCTCAAACCCGAGAGATTTTTCAGTGTGACCGTCATACAAGTCGGTACACCACGTGTCCTTATATAAATGGTGGAATATGTGTGTTAAAATGTTAATAACTTAAAAATTAAATTTTTCCACCACTTACATAAAAACAAGTGGTGTACCATCCGTGTTCCGTACAAACCTAAATGAGATTCTCAACCAAATTCATTACCTAAAATCCCTCAAAATTGCAATGGTCAAACAAAACTAAGAAAAGCACCATAAATTAGAGACTAGACAAAAAAACTAAGGGGAAAGATAAGGTAGATAGAGATTGAGAACATACCCAAGGTTTTGGAGAACGAAATACAAAGAAACACCCTGCATTGGAGATTTCGGAGCTAGAATGGCCGGGCACTTCGATGATGACAGAGAGCAGACGAATCGATGGTGACGTGAGCAGGTGAATCAACGGCTATGACTAGCATACGGAGCGACAACGAGCAGATGGAGCGAGATCGCCGGAGAGCAGAGCGTTACGAATGACAGAAGGGAAAGGGGTAGTCTAGGTTGAATGAAAATACAATGTTTTCTCTTTTTATTTGACCAAAAAAAATACAGCGGTTATAGAACTAAGGGTGAATTTATCGCAAAAAGAAGCGGGTGAATCAAAAGACCAAAAAGGAAAAGGCGCGAGAATGATTTAGTCCGCACCCTTCTTTTAATTGTCAGAGATGACAAACTTGCATGCTTTTGCGACTGTCATTTTATTCGTCAGTACAAATATTTTGTGCCGATAGATTTATAGTCGACACAGGTTCAACTACTATGAGTCGATAAATTAAAATTTTCATCGGGAAAGAACTCTCGTGCCGACAAAATTTTTGCTTTGTCGGCAAAATAATATTTTCTAGTAGTGAGTAATTTGAACCCAGCATTCACACAACATAACATCTTCGATGACCGGCCAAATTGCCATTTTTTGCACACAAAATTATATGAAAGCTTTGGTTCAAAGTGTTGAAAATATTGAAATGTAGTGTAAGGTGGAAGATGATGGTTATGTATTTATAGAAAAATAATAATAAATTTTTGTTTTATTTTTTCTCTATTTTTAAACAACTTTTAATAATTTTTTTTATTAATTTTTATTAATTAATCTGGACCGTTGGATTTGAAAAAGATTGAAATCCAACAGCCCAACACGTGGCCAAGGGTAATAAATCTGACATTTTCCTTTTTTTTTATGTTTTTTTGCCGAAAATCGTGGACAATTGATCTAGGAATCAAACGGCCCAGATGTTGCCACGTCACTAACCGTTGGGTTTGAATTTCAAATTTTTTTTACCGTTGGAAGTCCAATGGTTCAGAAAACTAGCCGTTGGAAATCCAATGACGGAAGATGCGCCACGTGGCCCATCCACGAGCCCCTTTAGTGCGCCTGAGACGATAGGCCGCTTCATCTATTTTTTGTCTAGGAGGCGCGCCCACGGATGAGTGTTTCCCATGGGCCTGACGCAAAAAAAATATGTTGTCTTCGTTGATGTCATGATGACGCCAGCATGACGTCAAATAGGCCGGTACATCACTCAGCAAATTTTGGGCCGGCCTACATGCTGGTTTAGGCTGTGGGCTGGCCTATTTTGCTCGGCTGGAGGGATTTTACATGGTGCCAGCCTATTTATTAGGCTTTGGACCAACCTAAAAATTTGGACTGGAGTTGCTCTTAAGTTTCATTATGGGGTGAAATTAAATATTACATAAATTTATCATAGCTGTGAAAGTGAGGAAAATGATCATTTTTGCATTTTTCTTTTGAACCGGATTCCTTCCGGATCCTCAAAAATTGAGCACCCTGAGCAATAAATCAAGGTCGTTGAAATTTGATCCATCGGCTCAATTATTATAACATTGTAGCCGGTAAATTAAATTTTAACGGCCCTAATTTATTACTCAGGGTGCTCAATTTTTGAGGATCCAGAAGGGATCCGGTTCCTTTTTCTTTATTTGAACTTTTGTATCTTAAACTTTATGATGGGATACAGAATCAGAATCACAGGGAGGGCAACTTTTCTTTCTTGTCAATCAAATGATTTCTGTACATTTAAGATATTTAGTAATTTATAAAATACAAGTAGCCTATTGAATTTAGACCATCATCATTTTAAGCCACACAAATAAAGCAAGACTTGTACATGCAGTTTCCAATTGTCAACTCTCTCCTCCCTATGTTTCGGAAAAAGAATCCGAGGATAATTTTCTCGAGAATTTTAAGAATTTCATGATTATGATCGTTCATCATATATCGTGCGGTTAAAAATTATTTCAAATTTAAAATTTAAAATTATATATATAAATATTACCTAACGAAAACTGATCGTACGATGAACGATTAAGATCGTGGGATTACTAGAAAAATGATCCGAGAATCCTTTTCCCTATGTTTCTATAAAACCCACACGCTCAATTGACACCCCACAATAAGTCTACACTCTTCTTCTTGAAAAACATCTTTCCTTACAAATATTTCATAACTTTCAGATAATATTTAGTCATGGCCATGAAGTAGATTAACATCTTCTTTACTCTCCTAGCAGCAATGGCCATTGTTGGAGCTGCAAATTTCCACGATGATCATATCGAAGACGTGGAAATGCAGACTAGTACTGTAGCAGAAGCAACTACATTGCCTGAAACACCAGATGAAGCAGAAGCAACTACTTCTTTTAGAGGAGTGAGCCGTTTTCTTTATAATCATGATAAAAATATCCCACTGCCCAGTTATACTTGCGACAACTTTCCTAGGATTTGTCGTGCGAAGAACAGCCTGGGGCCAGACTGCTGCAAGAAGAAATGTGTTTACGTGAAGACTGATCGGTACAACTGTGGGATCTGCGGCTACAGATGCAAGTATACTGAGATTTGTTGCAGGGGTAAGTGCGTCAATGCGTCGTTTGACAAGAGGCATTGTGGTGGGTGCAATCAGAAGTGCAAGAAGGGAGACTTCTGTGTTTATGGGATGTGCCATTATGCATGACTAGTTCACAGTATACTACTGCTATACATTTATCCTGTCACATTATGACAGCTTACATAACAATCTTATGTAACCAACAAAGAGAAGGGATTTTATATATATATACACACACACACACACACACACACATGCCCCTTAACAAGAGGGATCTCCATTTTTCAAAAAAAATGGGAGCATCCTCTTGACCGTTAAATTTGGCTTTAATGAAATTTTGTGGTTGAGATTAAATCACAGGCCACACAATCTCAACAACATAATTTCATTAAAGTCAAATCTAACGGTCAAAAAAATATCCTTTTTTTTTTTTTGAAAAATGAGGATCCCTCTGAAATTTTTACCCATTATATAGTTGATAAAAAATGCAATGAACTTGAAGAATTATATTATTCTAAGACCATTGCCAATTATCTATGCATTTTTCTGCCAAAATTCTGATGTGTGTGTCCATGTAATGGAACCAGGATCCTCTCCGGATCCATTTCCTAGGGATCCTAGGGATCACACAATCTTATCCGTTCATCATATATCATGCGGTCAAAAATTATTTAAAATTTAAGATTTAAAATTCAAAAATAAATAATACCTAACGAAAACTGACCGTACGATATAAAATAAACGGACAAGATTACGGGATCCCTAGGATCCCTATTGAAGGATCCTGCGAGGATCCTGGTTCCATGTAATGTTCACTGTCCCACGCAGATCTGGTCCATGAGCAATCTTTCATATATATAGATTGGGAATTGTGTTTTACTAGTACTGTTCTGAATTAACGTCAAACAAATTAATCTGACACGTTTTGTTTCATCATTTGCTAATCCTCGATCCTTTGAGATTTCGAAATCACTGACCCATGGTGGTTTGGAATTTTATCTTGTAAGATTTAGTTCAAATTAATCACATGTAGGCATAACTCTAAAAGTGGATTAAAGGAGCAAATTTTAGCAAGTTACATATATTGTAATTTTAGGAAAATAATTAAGGACGACTGCACAAAACAAAGTAAACATTTCCCTATCATATAATGAAGACACACACACGTGTGTGTATATATAGTCATTAAAAATTTGCATATACTTGTATTTTTTGCAAGAGCCAAATCTATGGAAATGAATTGGTTGGTGACTTCTTATTTTGATGGATGCATAATAGTACAACATATATATATAGTCTATAACAATTTTTTTATTGAATCTTATACTAATTACAATTGGTTACTACTTGCTATATACAAGAAATAGTAACTATGAAAAAAAATTCCAGAGTTAAGAATTCTAATCTAACGGGCCTTGATGGTCACCTTCCTTGAAGCTTCTTAATACATATATTTGGTTGCTTATGAGTTGTGCTAAGTATACTAACCTTCTGTAAACCATGCATGTAATGTGTCATCAATTAAAAATAAGCATGTTATTCAACACTTAAATAATGATTTAACCATTAACAACTATGTCATATGATTTACAAGATATAATATGAATAGATGATCTTCTTAACATTACCCGTTGCTTATATGATTCCAGAAGTATCAACAGAAATTTTTTTAAAAAAAAAAAAAAGTCAATATATAAGGCTCCACAAGTGGAAGTGCTTCTGTAACGGCTTCCTCGTTTGGAGAATGGATTAATTTTGGTTTCTTGGACCCTTGAGAAACCATAAGGCGGGCGCTTGAGCTCGCATGTAATTGCCAACATATATACATGCATCAATGCATGCATGAGTCTGATGAATTAACCCAAGAAAATTATAAATCTAATGATTCATCATGAGTGTGATGAATTAACCGTCAGCCTACGAGCAAACTCAGCGACTTAGTTTCCTTTCTTCGTTCATGTATAAGTTCATACTGACCTAATTTCGAGTATAATGTTTCTTTGGAAGCCTAACTTTGTTTACTTAAAACGTTTTGTTTGTAGCCCTTTGAATTAGACCAACGCATTAAGGACATCATGAATACTCTCAAATTATACAAGTTAACTAATACATGCAACCCTGGTTTTCAAATGATATCGAACTCGTTGACCTCTATCAACTAGCCCCCACTGATCAATTTTTCTCTATAAATACTTCTACAAACCCATATGCTTATCCATCTAAAAAAACATCATATACGCTCCTTCATCAACTTTTCCCTTTTGAAATCTCTCCGCTTCACCAACAAATTAAACTTTACATCATGAAAGCCTTCAAGGTTTTGCTTGTTCTTGCCATGCTACTGACCTTAACCATTAGTACTCTATCTGCAATCCCAGGCCAAGAAGAATCATTCTTCGAAGAGGAAAACAATGATCCAAATGATGAAACCAAAAGCCAATTAGAAAAAAGCACTTCTCTGAGGGGAACAAGCCGCTTCCTTGCTTCTCGGGCGGCAGTGATGACATGTGACAAAACACCTAGGGTTTGTCGGGTCTCGGGCAGCGGAGGCCCAGATTGCTGCAAGAAGAAATGTGTAAACACGAACACAGACAGAGTAAACTGTGGCAAGTGTGGGAAAAAATGCAAGTACGCAGAGATATGCTGCAAAGGCAAGTGTGTGAATCCAAGGTCTGACAGGAAAAACTGTGGCGGCTGCAACAATAGGTGCAAGAAAGGCAGTTCATGTGCGTATGGCATGTGCAGTTATGCGTGATCGAAGATTAATTACTGATGAGCAGATACTGAACTTATATTCGGTCGACATTGCGAATATAAAATAAGGCTATATGAATATATGTATATGTGCAAGGATAATAAGGGCTAGCTAGTTATCACCTTTTGATGTGCTAGCTTGGCCAGTTAATTGTTGACTATTTCTTTTATTATTAATGTAAAAATTCTTAAGAATAATGAATAAAATATTATCTTTCATTTTATTTATGTTAAGCTTGCAATTAGATATTCCGGTTAATCGTATAACGATTACTCAGTCTCTGCCTTTTAAGGCATGTGTGCATTAATTACCATGCTTGTATACATGATCTAGATCTTTAACATTCAATTAGAAATCTGGTTCCCTCTCCCTGCACACAAATATGTACATTACCACTCAGACTTTGTTGTAATGCTAAAGCACCACCTTTGTTAACTTCCATTCAAATTTCCCTTAAGTACCTATTGTTTTATCTTTCAATTTTAAGCGTACATATTTTATTTTATACCTGCAAAGCTTTTTTTTATTAATTGATGAAAAGATCATATTTGTTTTAGTTAAGATTAACTTTCAGTTTGATACTGTATGTATAGGGAATTTAGTTTGCAAGAAAAGGGTAATGCTAGGGAGACTAAATTTTGAGAATAAATTTTGGAAACTAAAGGACATGGAAGGTTATGATTGATTTATTACTTAAGCGTTGATAAATGTGCTCATTTCTATTGGTGACACATCATTTAGTTTGTAAATTTAGTCTCAAATTTAATCTTTCGAGTAATACCCTTGCAAGAAAACGCCATTTGGGCATCTCAAAATTGAACCATATCATGTCCATATTCGTGCCCCGGATATGACTACGATTAAAACAATTGAAGTTCCAGTTAAATTAATTGGGAGTAGGGTGATTAAAAGAGTTTGCTAAATATAAGTCTCATATTGGGAAATTAAGAAAATAAAATAACATATAAGTGTATTGGGAAACTAAGAAAATAAAATAATATATAAGTGTATGGTTTCACTTCTAACAACATCGAGGTTTTTTGTCATAAAATTCAACACCTAGTAATAATTGGTTAAGTGACCTGTCTCTCTGTCTGGCATGGTATCAGAGAGGGTTTGATTGTAGGTCATGTGGGTTCGTGACATGCCCTAGTTACCAAGTTTAATATAACATTGTCCGTGTTGTGGCCGAGTTAATTATTAATGTAACACTATGTTTATCCGCTAATGTTTGACATGGGATTGGTTGCACGTGTGGCCCACTATGTGGTGATCCCACGTGAGGGGGCGTGTTGAATATAAATTTCACATTGTGAAATTAGAAGTGTATGGTTCTACTTCTAATAACACCATAAGATTTTGTGATAAAATCCAACACCTAACAATAGATGAGCAAGTTAAGACAATACAAGTGTGGTTAGAAGTAGATCAGTAGTCTGCCTCTTTAAATATTTGACGTAGTTGAATTTCACCTATATTAATTGGCAATAGAGTGGATCCCCAACTCGTTATAGATACATGCATGCAAAATTTCTTAACTAATTTATCGATATTGGATCTATACTTTTTAACAGATAGTGCGACGAGTTCATCTATAGTTGCACGGGAACTTTTCTTTGCAAGGAAATGGGAAAAACGAGCAAAGTTTTTTGATAAAACTTTTTAAAACAGCATAGTGCCAAAGATTTCTTTTTGAAATGTTTAAGCCATTAACCAGCCTTACATTTCTTAATTAACCTTTTACCAATGTTGAAACCATGTTCTTAGGTGCACTGTTCTGACTTCAATGTCTGCAGTGCTTCAATGTATTGAAGTAAAGTTGGCATATTCACACCCAATTTTATCTCACACGCATTCTAAAAATGTATTAAACAATTGAAATTTGAAGGAGTGAGAAGGAAAATAGGATGTGTAAGAATATATATAAGGAAAACTAATGAAAATGATTTGAAAATTTTGAATTTTAACAATAAGGACAAAATAAAGGATAAAGTGAATAGTATCATGATTGACTTTTTAGTGTAAAAATATAATTTTTCGTTAAAGTGAACAGTACTGGAAGTTTTTCATTAAAGTTCTCGTTTAAAATGTTATTCCTAGAACCAAATCTATGCTAACGAAATCGAATTGGATGGTATTGAAGTCATCGGGTAGTCACCCTCCTCGAAGTTGCTTCACTAATATATATTGGTCAATGGTCAATTATGTGATTCCCAAGGTCTACTAAAGGAAAAAGGTTAACATAGAGGCTCAACAAGTGCTTCTGTAACGGTTTCCCCCTTTGGAAAATGGACTATGGTTTCTTGGACCCTTGAAATAACAAGAAGGCGGGCTAGAGCTCACGTAAGTACCAACATATATGCAATATTATGCATGCATGAGGGTGATTAACCCAAGCAAATAAGGAGAACACCACAGCCTAACCTGCCTACTTTGTCCTCAAGTAAATTTGTATCTTCTTATTAAGTTCATATCCACCTAATTAATTTGGAGTACAATATTTCTTTCGAAACCAAACTTTGTTTACTTAAACGCTTCGTAGCCCTTTGATTTAGACAACCCATTAAGTAGATGAATACTCTACAAATTAACTACACCCATAACCCCCTCTCATTCTTCTCTATAAATATTTCTCCTGTTAGAGATATATTGTATGGCTAAGATATTGCCACTTGTATGAAGATTAGAAGGTTAAGTTGTTAGTTTGTTAAGGAGGTTGAGATGTGTATAAATACTAAGATATGTACTTGCTTAACAGTGAAGAAAATACACATACAGAATCTTACAGAATTTCTACTTCTCTCACTAGAAACTCTCTCTATTTCTCTCTCTCTCTGTAGGTTAACATGGTATCAATCGCCATGAAAGCTCACGCTTGACCTTCAATCCGAGTCTTCCGCAGCTCTGATTCTTCATCTTCTTCGATCTTCTTGCTTCTTGCTGGTGTTTCTTGATTGAATTCGCTTCGTCTGCTCTATAATCTAGGGTTTTCTTGCTCCCAAAGGTTTTGCAACTGTGATTCTGGTTGCGACTTCGTCTTCTCCAAATCGTGCCCTCCAGGTGTTGTTGTTTTCTCTCAGAGATATTTCTGCAACATTCAAAAGTTTTACAACTTGTAATTCTGGAACAATGGTAACTGCCTCTCAATTACAGCTTCTTCAATCACCGATAACTGCATTGGTTTCATCGATTTCTACCTCTATGAATGTTAAACTAGATGATTCAAACTATCTAAATTAACATTTCCAAATGAAATTACTGCTTGAAAGTAATGGAATTCTAGAGTTTGTTGATGGCTGTCATCCCTGTCCTGCTCAATTCACCTCTCATTCTGGAGACTTTGGTGTTAATTCGTCTAAATCCTCTTCTTCCTCTGATAGTGATGAGTATCTAGTTTGGATGATGCATGATAAAGCACTGATGCAATTACTCACTGCATCTTTGAGTTCTGTAGCTATGTCTTATACCATTGGGAGTACCAGTTCGAGGGATCTCTGGATAAGATTACAAGAACAGTTTTCAACTATCTCGAAAACTAGCATCTTCCAGATGAAATCAAATCTGCAAACAATTAAAAAGGGTTCTGATTCTATTACTCAATACTTACAAAAGATAAAGGAAGCTAGAGACTATCTTTCTGCTGCTAGGGTTTACTTTCTTGATGAAGATATTGTTATTCTTGCATTAAATGGTTTGCCAGCAGAATATAACACATATAGAACTGTGATCCGGGGGCATGAAATTGTCATCTCTCTGAAAGAATTTCGGACACAGCTACTTGCTGAAGAAGCAATTATAGAGTCCACTGTCAATGCACCGTTTATGTCAGCCATGATTGCTTATAATTCAACTCAGAAATGGCCTAATCAATCCCGTTTTGTATCTAGTGGTTTCAAGCATTTCAATGCCAGTAAGAACAAGGGTAAGGGCCGGTTTAATCAACAACCAATAAATTTTTCATCGAGACAGTACATGCATACTCAAACACATGTCATTCAAACTCCAAGTCCTGGTATACTTGGTCAATTTCCAAATGCACAGCAGTCTAATATTTCTACTCCACTCGAAAAGCCAAGATGTCAAATTTGTGGGATATTCAATCACAATACATGGTTTTGCTTTTATAATGAGAAGGGTCCCAACTACATTAGCGCCGGAGTCAATTCTTCTTACTCCCCGATGACTTCATATCCACAACAAAGGTATCAACACTCTCAGGAGGCTTCATTTTCTCAACCAAGGGTTCAATCACAGGTTCATGGACAACAGTTTCAAGCTTCGGTTCCAATGCAAGCCTACCATATTATGGTACCACCACAAAACCCTTCAGTTGCTTCTACATCTAATTCACAAGTATGGATCACTGATTCAGGAGCAACGAATCATATGACTGCTGATCTCTCCAACTTATCTCTGGCATCACCCTATCCTATTACTAAAGTCATTCAAACTGCAAATGGTGAAGGTTTGCATGTATCTCACATTGGTAGCATTGTTCTCAAACCTTCTATATATCCTATCAAACTAAACTTTATGTTATATGTTCCAAAATTAACACAGAATCTTCTATCAGTACATAAGATATGTTTGGACAATAACTATTGGCTTATCTTTGATGCCTTCTGTTTTTGGATCTAGGCTAAGGTCACAGGGAGGATTCTTTACAAAGGACTGTGCAGTAATGGACTCTACCCAATTTCTGCCTTAGCTAATGTGTGTCCTGCAACCTCTCAAAGTCCTGTCTACAGTAAAGCTCTCATTGGTCAGATTGTTAAGTCTACTACCTGGCATAATAAATTAGGACATCCATCTAATTTTGTTGTGTCCCTAATGCTGCATAAATCTAATGTTGTATCTCCAAAAGACTCTAGTCTTGTAATGTGTCAAAGTTGTTTAGAAGGCAAGTTTTGCAAACTGCCTTTTTCATCCAGTGTCAATAAATCTGTAATTCCCTTTGGAGTGGTGCACAGTGATCTTTGGGGTCCTGCACCTTGTAAATCTGTGGATGGGTATAGGTACTATGTTGTCTTCATTGATGAATGTACCAGGTATTCCTGGATTTTCCCTTTGGTTAATAAATCTAATCTTTGTGCCACTTTTGTTGGTTTTCATGCTTATGTTCTTACCCAATTCTCTGCCAACATAAAAATATTACAAAGTGATGGTGGTGGTGAGTATACTAGCAAAACCCTTCAGTCATTTCTTCTCCAAAAAGGCATTTCCCATCACAAATCTTGCCCTTACACTCCAGAACAAAATGGCGTGGCTGAACGAAAACATCAACATGTTATTGAAACCACAATCACACTGTTACAAACTGCTAAAATACCCTTTCAGTTTTGGTCTTTTGCATGTCAAACAACCATTTATCTCATTAATAGGATGCCAACTCCTACATTGTCTAATAAGTCTCCCTTTGAAGCCTTATATGGTGTTGTCCCAGCTATTCACCACTTGAGAACATTTGGGTGTGCATGTTACCCTTTATTAGGACCATACAACTCTACCAAACTTCAAGCCAAGACTACAAAATATGTATTATTGGGCTATGCATCTAAATACAAAGGGTATATTTCTTATGCAGTTTCTCAAAATAATTTTTTTGTTTCTAGACATGTGGTGTTTAGTGAATATGAGTTTCCTTATACAGATTTATTGGCACAAACCACACACAAGTCTTCATGTTCCAATCAGGTTGCTAGTCTTCCTTCTTTTCCTATGGTTACCTCACATAATGTAGTCACCCTACCATCTTAAGCTATTAACCCAAGTGGAGTCTCTCCTTCATTATCCCTTTCCAATACTTCAAATCATCTTGCATCACTAAACCAATCACCCTCACCTGATACACATAATTCATCTCAGTCCATTACTGGTGCATGTTCAGACACAACTCTTATCCCTATGACACTTGATCATAGTTCAAACAATCTTCAAGTGGTTCCCTCAATACCACCATTAAACTTACATCCTATGCAGACTAGGAGTAAGAGTGATATCTTTATGAAGAATGTTTTCTTGTCTACAATTGCTGCCTCAAAGCATGTTGATTTGTCTCTGTGTGAACCATCATCATACAAATCTGCTCTTAAGAGTGCAGTGTGGTCTCAAGCAATGAAGGAGGAAATTAATGCTTTGTATAATCAAGGGACATGGAGTTTAGTCTCCTCACCTGCAAATAAAAATTTAGTGGGGTGTAAATGGATCTTCAAAATAAAGAGGCATTCTGATGGGTCAATTGCATGGCATAAGGCTAGATTGGTTGCCAAAGGCTTTAGTCAAGAACCTAGTCTCGATTATAGTGAAACCTTCAGCCCGGTTGTTAAACCCACCACAGTGAGGATTGTTTTAGCACTCGCTGCTCATTTCAATTGGTCACTCTGACAACTTGATGTCAAGAACGTTTTTCTCCATGGAATTCTGCAAGAGGAAGTGTACATGGCTCAGCCACCAGGTTTTGAGGATCCACAGAATCCATCATTGGTGTGTAAATTGCATAAATCTCTTTATGGATTGAAGCAGGCCCCAAGGGAGTGGAATGACACGTTCACTTCATTTTTGCCTCAATTGGGATTTCATAACTCTTATTCTGATTCCTCATTATTTGTGAAAACTGTTGGTGCCAATATTGTGATATTGTTGCTCTATGTCGATGACATTATCATCACCGGCAATGCACCTACTGAGATACATCAAGTGATTAGGGACTTAACCTCTGAATTTGATATCAAGGACTTAGGTCATCTTCACTTCTTTCTGGGAATTCAGATTTCCAAGACTGCCAATGGTTTGTTTCTGTCACAACAGAAGTATGTGCAAGATTTACTGGTCAAAACTGAAATAATTGACTCAAAGGCCTGTGATACACCTTGTCTCCCATATAACAGGTTACTCACGGATGATGGTAAGCCCTACCCTAATCCCACCTTGTATAGAAGTGTGGTGGGTGCCCTACAATATCTCACATTCACTATACTCGATATTGCTTTCTCTGTTCATCAAGTATGTCAGTTCGTGCAAAAACCAATGGTTTCTCATTTCACTGTAGTCAAAAGGATTTTGATGTATTTGAAAGGTACTATGGATTTTGGCATCTCCTACTCAAAGGGAGATTTGACACTACATGCTTTTAGTGACGCTGATTGGGCGGGTGACCCAAATGATCGAAGATCTACAACAGGTTTGGTTGTGTTTTTAGGAAACAATCATATCTCGTGGTCATCTAAAAAGCAGCAAACAGTATCACGATCATCCACTGAGACCGAGTATCGTGCTCTATCTTCCACTACAGCTGAACTTGATTGGATCCAACATATTCTTACTTTTCTGCATGTTCTAATACCTGCAACCCCTATGTTATTCTATGATAATCTTTCTGCTATATCATTGTCATTCAATCCAGTGCAACATTAACGAACAAAACACATTGAAATAGATGTGCATTTTGTTTGAGAGAGAGTGGCCAACAAGAAGCTTATAGTGCAGTTTGTATCATCCAATGAACAATTTGCTGACATTTTAACCAAAGGACTCAGTGCTCCGTTATTTCGTATTCATTGTACCAATCTCATGTTAGGATCATCCAAACATGAAATTGCGGGGGGATGTTAGAGATATATTGTATGGCTAAGATATTGCCACTTGTATGAAGATTAGAAAGTTAAGTTGTTAGTTTGTTAAGGAGGTTGAGATGTGTATAAATACTTAGATATGTACTTGTTTAACAGTGAAGAAAATACACATACAGAATCTTACAGAATTTCTACTTCTCTCACTAGAAACTCTCTCTATGTCTCTCTCTCTCTCTCTCTGTAGGTTAACATCTCCAAATGCTTCTCCATCCAAAACATTCATACATATATACTTTGTTTCACCATCTTCTCTCCCTTCAAAAATCTCTTCTTTTATATATACAATACACCCAACTACGCAACAAAACATCATGAAAGCCTTCAAGGTTTTGCTTGTTCTTTCCATGGTAATGGCTAAAGCCATTACTCTCTCTGTAACTACGGACCAAGAACAATCATTCTTGGACGAGGAAAACAAAGATACAGATGATGCAACCAAAAGCATGCAATCAGATAAAACCACTTCTCTTAGGTGAATAAGCCGCTTGCTTGCCTCTCGGGCCACTGTGACTACATGCGACAAATACCCTAGGGTTTATCGGGCATCGGGTAGCGCAGGGCCAAATTGCTGCAAGAAGAAATGTAGGGATACGAACATAGAATAAACTGTGGCACGTGTGGGAAGAAATGCAAGTACGGGGAGACATGCTGCAAAGGCAAGTGTGTGAACCCTAGGTCTAACAAGAAAAACTGTGGGAGCTGCAACAACAAATGCGAGAAAGGCAGTTCATGTGTCTATGGGATGTGCAGCTATGCATGAAATTCTTTACATTACTATTTGAGGGACTTAACCAATTAATTATTGTTTATAATTTGATTTTTCTTTTATTAGAATGTAATTAAGGAATAAATCATTTGTAAGAGGAGGAGGATCCAACCTAGATTCTATATTTCCTCTTAGGGTTAGGATTGTTTCCTTGTTCTTGTGTGCTGTATAATTCTTTTATGTTAAGAAAAATTCTAGCTTGTACTCCAAGTTATTGTTTTAAATAAGTACATGGTATTAGAGGTTTATTATGAAGTGGGTCTCTTTCTCTCTCAATTATGAGGGGAAATATTATCTTCTTTTTAATTAATTAAGTTCTTATGTGGATATTATCTTCACCATTCAATTTGATTAGTTTGGTAATGTACGATGATAGAAGGAAATTTATTTATTTATTTTTTGAACAAACAATATTATCTACATTAAACAAGATAGGGTGGGCTTAGTCTCATAATGGGTTAGCAATAATTTAGTTCAAATTTGCCTTTGGCGAGAATCGAACCTAAGGCCATCTCCAACCGAAGGGTCCAAATGGCAAAAAATAGCCCGAAAACCGTCTCCAACCGAGGGCCAGGCCAAAGAGCTCGTGGGCCCTACTAGACAAAAAAGGGCCAAAAGGCCAACCGGTCGGCCCAACCCAGCCAGCCATCCAACCCCGGGCCGGGCTATAATTTAAACACCAACGGCTAGCTGACGTCAGTTACCATTGAATTTGAAATGTATTTTTTTTTTGGGCCAAAATTTTGTTTAAAAAATTCTCATTTTTCCTATAAATACCTAAGTCATTCCTACACCATTGGTCACAAATTTTTCATCATTCCTACACCATTTCAATTCTCGTATTTTCTTACCTCTTCCAATAATCTTTCCTTCAATTTTTTCAATAATTTTCAAATGGCCTCATCTGCAATGAAAGGTAGGGCTTGGACCCGAAAAGATGATGAAGCTCTTTGCAGGGCTTATAGATGGGTCTCGGAAGATAGTGTGAGGGGTAGTTCTCAAACAAGTGAAGGTGTTTGGACTCGTGTATCCAAAAAATACTATGAGTTATACGAAGGCACCACTCCATTGAATACCTGAAACCACGAGAGTTGTTCTTCAAGATGGAAGAAACATCTTCATCCAAGTTTGAACAAATGGCATCAAGCATAGCAGCCGCAAGTAGACATGTAAGTGTTTTCACAAATTATTTTATATATTTAATTATATTACATTTAATTTCATAAATTAATTTCCTTTAATTTTTGTAATTATATTTTCTAGGTACGCCAAGCGGAGGAATTGTATATAGAGGGCAGCTCGAAACCCTTTCAGCATCACGGTTGTTGGGAAATTTGTAAAGGGTGGATGTTATTTGAAGATCTACCTCAACATAAGGTAAGTCATATGCCAGTGTTCGGAACTGCATCCTCAGTTGTAGATGTGGATGAAGATGGATCTCTTACCATTCAACAAACAAGGGTAGAAAATCTGTCTTCGGGTGAAGGTTTCATACCTAGGGCTATGAGACGAAACAAGGCCCGAAGGTTGAAGGAAAATGGCAAGGCAAACGATGATTATGCCGCTCAACAGGAAGTGGCAACGTCATTACGATTAATGGCGGAGCAAAATGTCATTGCCGTGGAAGAAAGGAATCGTAGGCATGATGAACGAGCCAAACAAATACAAGAAGAGATGGATGATAAGAATATGGAAAGGAACACTTCGAATTACACTCCAATAAGTAAGGCCTATTTTGATAGGAAAAAAAAAAGGAAATTATGACCCGGTGGCAGTTGTTGACCTCTAACTATACTCCTACAATGGCGGATGATGAAGATGATGAATATGGACTTTAAATTTAAGTTGTTGTAGTTTTTAAATTTAAATAATAAATTATGTTTGGCCCTATGACCCTTTGGCCCTCGGTTGGAGATGGTAAGAAATGTGGTCATGCATTGTTCATTAAAATATTAATTTCTTGGATGGCCAGAGGGCTAAAACGTTCCCTCTGGCCCTCCTTCGGTAGGAGATGGCCTAAAACCTCTCACTTACAAGTGAAGAGGAATACCACTAGACCAATGGCGAAGTTAGAAATTAAAGCTAGGAGGGGCCTCTAAGCCCTATGAAAGAAATTGAAAAAAATATAAATAATGGGAGAAAAAGGTTCATTTTTTATAGTTGAATGAAAAATTTTAATCAAAAGAGAGTAATGAAATCACGATTTTTTTGTTTTGTTGAGATAATTGTATCGTGAGCACCGAACTTGTTTATAAGTTCCTATAATGAAGTTGAACAAAAATTAATAAACACGGCTCAAAACTGCAGCTATGAAAATTGTTTTTCAAGATAAATTCTTCCTCTATTTTATTTATGCGTAATTTCACTGTAGAACAACATTCTACCATGCAAAATAGTGAACTAATTAAGGAAGGCTAGTTGATATATGTCTTTAGTTTCATAACAATACTTGTAAAACATATTTTCTTTTGTCAATTAGCGAAACACAATAAAGCTAGCTCGGAGCAAATGCACATAAGTCGAAGAATGCATAGTATCCAACTAAAAGTATACAAACAAAAATTACAAAATGAAAAATTTTCAGGGTAGGCCAGGACCTTTTTTGGTCCTCAAGTGGCTCCGTCACTACACTAGACTGTAGTACTAAGTGACCTAGAATGAATTTAATTTGTAAAGAAAAAGCCAGCCGGGCATCTAATTGGATGAGATAATATCTATATCGGCGCCCAAGATATGATCGAACAATGAGAGTAGCCAGTTGGTGGGACAACTTTTTCTTTGCAAGAAAATGGGAAACCCGAATAAAACTAGTTAAAACAGCACATGCCCAAAAAATTAAATTAAAATTAGTTTGGTCAAAATGATACTTAATTGCTAACAACATTCTCTATAGCTATCTAGTTGTTATCGAATATGTATAATGCACTATAACTAAGTGTGGGGTAGAAAATACCATTGAAGTGTTACAGAAAAAAAGTTTCTTTTTTTTTTAAATATATTCAATTAAACAATAATGTCACATTTTTTTTAAATGCTTTGTTTAAGTGGGAGTTATCTATTTTCTATTTAAATAAGAGTTGCGACCTATAAACAGTTTAAGCATAATTTACTCCTTTATTATTTTGCACTAAATATGTGTGCAAGATCGCTTTTACTAATCGGGGTTGCTAACAACGTTCAAGTCTTTGAGGGTTGGTACAATTTTTCCTTAATTACTCACCATTCTTTACAAAGTAATTGAATTGTCACGGTTTTTTTTAACAAACGACATTATGTAGTATCTATACTAAGGATGGGGAAGTAGGCTAAGAAATAATGTGGTTCAAATCACCATTCTTTACAAAGTAATTGAATTGTCACGGTTTTTTTTAACAAACGACATTATGTAGTATCTATACTAAGGATGGGGAAGTAGGCTAAGAAATAATGTGGTTCAAATTCGCGTTTGGTGAGAATCGAACCTAAGACCTCTCACTTACAAGTAAAGAAGAATATCACTATATCGTAATAATTGAATTGTCACGTTTTATAAGTACTTAAACTGTCACACATTTTCAGAAACCTCTTAATCAAAGGATGAAAATCAACATACCCCTAGAGCATGCTGCATAAACCAAACTATAAATTATACGGCCAATGAAAAGAATTAGGAGCTTCGGCAATCTGCCTATACATTATCTGGTTAGTATGCATGTTTCTTGTTCCTATTCACCTAATTAATTTTGAGATAATGTATACAAGTTACAATTTTTTCTGGAAGCCTACATTTGTTTACTGAATTACGACATTTTGCTAATGGCCTTTTTGAATATTATACCAACCATGCAATATTCCCCGCGTTGATGACTTTTGTATGTCAACCCTCATGCACCATTCCCTACATATATATACATGTTCAAGCCCTGCATGCTTATCCATCCAAACTATATATTCATAATTTTCAACATCAAATACTTTATATTCTTCTTTTCTTATCACAACTAGATCACATGAAATCCCTCAAGGTTTTGTTTCAGCTAGCGATGCTGATGGCTTTAGTGGCCATTACTCTCTCGGCAACACCAGACCAAGAATTCGAAGAACCTTCTTCGGCGAGGAAGACAACAGTATTAATGTTTCAAACAGTGAAACCTTTGAACAAGAAAAGACTTCTTTGGAATTGATAAATTATAGCGGATGAGGATACGGGCAATTTTCAAGTAAAGTTTCCGTTAGCAGTTGGAAGTAATGGTCGGCATCACCTGCATTTGGTGCACTGTCAAACCAGCTGAACTCCTCTGGATCTTCTTCAAGCAGTTTCAACAAATCAGCATACTCCAACATGGGTTGGTTATTGTTTGAACTAGCTGAGAGAGCCTCTCCTGCTGCAGCTCCAGCTACTGGCTTCCACCATTGCTGGAAATGTTTCTGCATTGGCTACATTGCCTGATGCTATCTGTTTTGGCACAACCTCAAGTACGGCGACTTCTGTCAAAAACAGATTCTGATTTTGGGAAATGAAGGGAGCAGTAAGGCCTGGATTATAAATTGCGCTTGATTCATGCCTACTTCAGTTGTTCCCCTGACTTCTACTGAAAACTGGATCTAATTTTGGGGATTGAAGGGAGCAGTCGGTGCTGGACAATAATTGTGCTTGATTCATTCTGGCAAGCGCATTTGGGAGCTGAAAAGTATTTGCTGAGCGCCGGTGTGAGCTTAGGGCTAGGGCTCATAAACCCTTTTTTGCTTTAATGTTCAAAGTCAGTAACAAATGGTGAGTCAAAGAGTTTAGTTATAATACATGGAGTTTTACAGAGGTTTTTATGAACTAATCGCGTTTAAAATTTCAACTTAATTATAATTTTGTTTTTGTTGGTTGGAAGTTAATTTTAACCTAGTAATTTGCATATATACGACTCTTATAGATACTTTACAGCTAACCAACAACATCTACTAATTAATTTTCAATGAAATTCAAATTCAAATCTTAATAAATTTACACAATTTGAATTTAAATATTATCTCTTAAATATCCATATCTCTCTCAGTTCCAGTCCATGCTCTCATAACTCAACAACATCAATCACAATCAATCAAACCTTCAATTCTTCATTTTCTGATCGATGAAGCTGGCGCCATATTCGATAACTTCAGCTGCAGCAGTCCCTTTCACCTTGTATCTCTGCATTGCACTAATTTCTGCATCAGTTTTTGAACGTACGTTTTTCGGTTTCCCTACAATGCCAGCGAAAGGAGGAGGCAGTGCAGGTCAGGCTTGTGCAGCATGCAAACATCAGAGAAAGAAGTGCGCCCAAGACTGCCCTCTCGCCCCACATTTCCCCGCTAGTAAGCCCGAAACGTTTCGGAACGCACATCGTTTGTACGGCGTGAGTAATATTAAGACAATTCTTAAACAAATTCATGACCCTCAGCAGAAAATAGACGCAGTGCAGTCTATTGTATACGAGTCCGATATGCGCGCAAAGTTTCCTGTTACCGGCTGTTTGGGAATCATAAACCAATTAAATTTCCAGTTGCAAGAAGCAATGAAAGAGCTTTATCATGTTAGAACACATCTCGCCGCAGTTTGCAAGGATCAGTTGTTGCAAGATCATGCAAACCGGCGGATTGAAGGCAATCTGTATTTTCAGGATGATGATCCGGACTATCATAATTTGGTATATCCTGCAGCTCTTAGGCCGTTTCAAGTTCAACAGCCCTATAATTTTGTTCCACCGGCGCAAGCTTTTTCTATTCGTGCTGAACAAGAAACGGATGCTCCGGCAGCTCCGAATTATCAATGTTATCATGATCTGGATTCCAATGACAGATATTAATTCCATGTGAAAAAGTTCATGAATGTCAAGAAGCCTGCAAAGTCGAATAAATTTGTTTAATTCGTTAAGACCAATTGATGCAGTGCTGATCGTTCAAGATGCGCGCGGCAGCAGCATGCTTCGGGCTAGCTAGCTAACAAAGCTAGACATTAATTAAGCTCGATAAGTTAATTACAAAATAATTTCGTTTCTGTTTTGTTCTTCATAATTTTTGTTGTTATTAAAAGGAAGACGATCGATGTTGAAGATGTACATTTCCCCATGATGTTTGTTGATCGACGCATTAAATAACAAGTCCATAATTTCTAAGAATATTTAAACAAGTGCTTAATGTGCCGCTTACTATGATCTAGATGTATTCCTCTTCACTTGTAAGTGAGAGATCTTAGGTTCGATTCTCGCCAAATGCGAATTTGAACCACATTATTGCTAGTTCATTGTACGGCTAAGCCCACCCCATCACCTTAGTTTAATAATATCGTTTGTTAAAATAAAATAAAAAACTGTGATCTCATATAATTAAGATAGTCCTCGCCTAATTTTGTTTTTTTCAATAACAAATTATCCCCTAAGTGACTAATAAAAGATCAAGTTAATTTTTTTTCTTTGGTTACAAAGTAGCCCAAAGCCCAAGCATAATCGCTAAACAAAGAAAAACATCAGCCCAAAGGACTTACACAAACAGCTTGAGTCCTAACAACCTTGAAGTGTCATTTAGAAGTAAATCAACAATTGAACAAGGAGGGTCATCCAACATAATACATCTCAGATCCAAAGAAAAACTCAACTTTGCCAAATCATCTGCCAATATATTCCTTTCCCTATAAATATGATTTAAATCACATTGATCAAATTGAGAAATTAAGTGATGACAACCATATAATAATGAAGCCAAGAGATGCAAATCATGTACAACACTTTTGAAAAGTGAACTAAAACAGCAGAGTCAGATTTCACAATATCCTCCTAACACCCTTATCCAAAGCTATTTTCAAACTCAAAAACAGGCCCCACGTCTCATCTTCAAAGACTTCTTTTACTCCCATATTAGCTAAAAATCAATGTAAGATCTTAAAAGGTGGTTAAATACACCTCACAACTTTTAAATTAAAAATATATATCTCAATATACAAGTGGTAGATAGCATTGTGGTTAAAGCCTTTATACTTTACTCTAAGTGTCGAATTTGTTCATATTTTCGGCAGGTAAATACTGAATTTAAGATTTGGCAAGAAGTTGTTACCGTAACTGTACAATATTTCATTAGGAAAACTACCAAAAGTGTATAAATTTCAGCAAGTACCTACGGAAGTTGTGTGTATTTTCAGTGGGCTTGGCACAACTGAAATTATAAAAACAGCAGCTATGAAAAAAAGTTGGAGTGTAAATGTGTTTGGTAAATGTAAAAATAAACACTTCTTTTCAAAGTTCCAGCCAAAATAAGCAGAAAAATGGAAGCAGCATTTTGCTGCTTCTCAAAACCTGCTTTTTTTCAAAGTAGGAGGATGGACAGTAAAGTTTAATGAAACTTTCTTAAACCCAATTATACCATCTTCGTTTCTCCTTCTCGCTTCCCTCATCGTATCAGATCTTCGAATCCGATTGTTCGAGAGGACGAGTCGAGTCCGACTTTGCGAGGAATTCAAGGCCGCCGACGATTATGTTAATGGGGGGGATGATCTTCTGGAGATTTCTGCTTTAGACCTTCTCCAACAATGACCTAAAACCTAAAATTTCCCTATCCCCCCAAAATCCACTCCAACCCATGACCAAGGTATTAAATATCGGTAATATCGGAAATATCGGTAGTCCAAAAACAGGGAAATATCGATGGAAATATCGGGATAATATCGATATCGATAAAAATTATATGGAAACCACAGAAATTGTAAGAAAAACTTGGAAATTTTTATTAAAACTTTGCAGGATGTTTATTTAGTCAATTATCTATTAGTTTATCACAAAAAATTGGAAGGAAATGCATTGCATGATGGATTTAACATTTTCAAGTTGATTATATAGCGAGCTGACAAACATTGTGAGTGTAGAAAATATGTAGTAATTAATGAAAGAAGTTTAAACACACCATAATCATTTATATATAATGAATTAGTACAATATTTTACACTTTATACATTGCATGGTAAGATACATGAGTGACTTAGTACCACATAGAGTTCCTATGAGGTTCAAATTTTTCACTATCTTCATCATCTCTATGTGTAGAGTGAGTGTATTGTGAAGAGTAGTTATCAAATGATAAATCCCCAAAATAGTTTTGCATGTAATTGTTAACATGCCATCCATATGGATCCGAGATTGGTTGACGTTGTCCATAAGCAAAATCATTTGAAGATTGAGTCTCGGATTCTTTCCATGAGTCCCTTGATTCCATCCCAACAGGAATGGGATATGAAGGGTAGGGAAATGGTTGGTTATGAGTATAACCATAGTTACTACTTCCCACTCCAATAGAGTCCGAAGTTCTAGATAACGAGTCATCTTCTTGACTTGACAAAATCCCCTTGCCTCTTTCTCTACGAGTATAGTCCTTCCCTATGGCACCAATTCCTGGTCCTGCCCGCCTACTGCCATGGTCATCATCCTGTGTTGCATGCGTGAAGTTTGCCTCACCAGTGAAGGGGCTCATAAATCCGGGAGGTGGTCCATAATAGTTTCCATATCCACCACCACTACCTCCAGCTCCACTATATCCTTCATCATACCCACCTCCGGTGGTAGGTAAGTCTCCTGATCTTGTACTAGAGCTATCATTAGTATCAGCACGATGTTGTGGTTGTGTAGTATTAGAAGAATGTGGAATTCCAGTGTTTCTTGGTCTTGGGCGCAAAAGTTCTTCCAAAGAGTCAGCGCTGCTAGATCCCACCTCCTTCTCTAATACTCTTTCTACATTTATCCCTTCATTACGTGCTTCTTCAGCAACTCTGGGAGCTGGGTTGCCTTCATCATCATCTAAATGAAGAGGTCTAATCCACTGATAAAGTTGGTTACCCTCTGTATCATCATCTTCAGCAACAATATCAAACACATCTAGTGGGTCACCACGGTCGACATGATCTATTTCTGCTTCCTTATCTCGAACTTGAAGCTTCATGTTGTAGTAGCAATAAACTAATTTTTCCAACCTACTATGAGCCAACCTATTTCTTTGCTTTGTGTGTATGAGTGGAAATGTGCTCCAATTTCTTTCACAAGCAGATGAGGAAGCTGTTTGTGATAATACTTTGATTGCTAACTTTCTCACAGTTGGTGCATCGGTCCCATACATAATCCACCATTCAGCTACAATGAAAAACAATGTTGATAAGCCTAATAACTCCAACAAATTCTATTATAAACTTATAGTGAAATATGTTTACACTCACTAGGAGACATTTTTGTTCGAGCAGCAACTGATGTTGGTTCTCCAAAAGTTCTTCTTGCATCTTTAAACCATGTTAGCTGAATTCAATAAATCGTGTTAGTTTAATCCAACAATGTAATTATTATAATTTAAGTAATTGTGTACGTCATTTTCAAATTGGCCAACTTCTGGTGATGCAGGGTCCAATTTAGAGTATACATTATGTACAGCACATATAAGGGCACCATCATCTCCAACACCGGGTCTGTATTGGTATCGAGGATTCAAATAATATGTTGTTCAAAGAAACACATACGCTAATAAAAGAAATAATACTTATGCAACTAAAGAAATGAATTGCAAATTATGACATAATTTATACCTGCTGCATGCAAATCGTGGTATAATGTTTTATACCATCAGTCATCAATTATCGTTATGACCCACCTTGCACTAGGTTTTCTTTCCAATTCCTCCTTCACTACACGCATCAACTCATATATTGCCCCCATAGTAGGATACACTTCTGTGTCAACAATCCGTAAAACTTTGTAAAGAGGTTCAAACACTTGGCACACATATTCTGATTGAGTCCAAAAAGCATGATCAAGCACTATACTTTCCACCATACGACCTGCATTTGAGCGGCTCAAATTGTGGTTGGCCCAATCTTCACTAGTGAATAATTGCTTCAACCCTGCTTTCTTCTTAAGTAGGCTGTCTAATGCAATATAGTTGGTGGCGAATCGAGTGGTAGCTTGACGAATAATTTCTCCTTTGCAAAATTCACGCATCTTTGCCATCAACCAACCGTGGTTGTAAATATAATTTGTGATCGTTCTAGCTCTTTTTACAACATTAGCAATATTCTCTCTCTTCCTCATTGCCTCAAACATGAGATCAATACAATGTGCTGCACATGATGTCCAAAACACATTATGATGCTTCATTAACTTTTTTCCAGCTTTGACAGATGCAGAACCGTTGTCGGTCACGACTTGGACAACATTATGCTCTCCCACCTCCATGATTACATCCCTCAATAACTTGTAAATATACTTGTAGTTCTTTATATGGTCTGAAGCATCAACGGACTTCAAAAAAATTGTCTTTCCCTTGGAGTATACCATGAAGTTTATGATAGACAATCTGGTTGGGCCAGTCCATCCGTCACACATGATTGTGCAACCATTAGTTTCCCACTTTGACCTCAACTTGTTAACATACTCGCCAATGTCTTTATGCTCCATTTCCAAATATTTGTTTCTTACCTCATAGGGAGTGGGAGGTTGTACTCCAACACCAGAACCTTGTCCTCTATTAGGAATTTTATGAAGGTGTTCTCTTTCCCATGCTGACTGTTTGGAGGCACGTAATGCTTGTTTGAAACTGCACCGTTCTTCAGGTCCCATGTCATCATCACATTCGTCCTCATCGTCATCATCATCACTGTCAACCGCTTGGCCAATGCCTTCTCCTCGTAGCCCAGCTCGAATATTTTCCATTCCATATGTTTTCTTTTCCTTCTAGTGTTTTTTATTTTTTAATAATGTGGTGATGATGCCTTCACTTCTGGGGGGACACTATCGCATCGTTGGACATTATGTCCTGGATCCAAGGTATTAAATATCGGTAATATCGGAAATATCGGTAGTCCGAAAACACGGAAATATCGATGGAAATATCGGGATAATATCGATATCGATAAAAATTATATGGAAACCACGGAAATTGTAAGAAAAACTTGGAAATTTTTATTGAAACTTTGCAGGATGTTTATTTAGTCAATTATCTATTAGTTTATCACAAAAAATTGGAAGGAAATGCATTGCATGATGGATTTAACATTATCAAGTTGATTATATAGCGAGCTGACAAACATTGTGAGTGTAGAAAATATGTAATAATTAATGAAAGAAGTTTAAACACACCATAATCATTTATATATAATGAATTAGTACAATATTTTACACTTTATACATTGCATGGTAAGATACATAGTGACTTAGTACCACATAGAGTTCCTATGAGGTTCAAATTTTTCACTATCTTCATCATCTCTATGTGTAGAGTGAGTGTATTGTGAAGAGTAGTTATCAAATGATAAATCCCCAAAATAGTTTTGCATGTAATTGTTAACATGCCACCCATATGGATCCGAGATTGGTTGACGTTGTCCATAAGCAAAATCATTTGAAGATTGAGTCTCGGATTCTTTCCATGAGTCCCTTGATTCCATCCCAACAGGAATGGGATATGAAGGGTAGGGAAATGGTTGGTTATGAGTATAACCATAGTTACTACTTCCCACTCCAATAGAGTCCGAAGTTCTAGATAACGAGTCATCTTCTTGACTTGACAAAATCCCCTTGCCTCTTTCTCTACGAGTATAGTCCTTCCCTATGGCACCAATTCCTGGTCCTGCCCGCCTACTGCCATGGTCATCATCCTGTGTTGCATGCGTGAAGTTTGCCTCACCAGTGAAGGGGCTCATAAATCCGGGAGGTGGTCCATAATAGTTTCCATATCCACCACCACTACCTCCAGCTCCACTATATCCTTCATCATACCCACCTCCGGTGGTAGGTGAGTCTCCTGATCTTGTACTAGAGCTATCATTAGTATCAGCACGATGTTGTGGTTGTGTAGTATTAGAAGAATGTGGAATTCCAGTGTTTCTTGGTCTTGGGCGCAAAAGTTCTTCCAAAGAGTCAGCGCTGCTAGATCCCACCTCCTTCTCTAATACTCTTTCTACATTTATCCCTTCATTACGTGCTTCTTCAACAACTCTGGGAGCTGGGTTGCCTTCATCATCATCTAAATGAAGAGGTCTAATCCACTGATAAAGTTGGTTACCCTCTGTATCATCATCTTCAGCAACAATATCAAACACATCTAGTGGGTCACCACGGTCGACATGATCTATTTCTGCTTCCTTATCTCGAACTTGAAGCTTCATGTTGTAGTAGCAATAAACTAATTTTTCCAACCTACTATGAGCCAACCTATTTCTTTGCTTTGTGTGTATGAGTGGAAATGTGCTCCAATTTCTTTCACAAGCAGATGAGGAAGCTATTTGTGATAATACTTTGATTGCTAACTTTCTCACAGTTGGTGCATCGGTCCCATACATAATCCACCATTCAGCTACAATGAAAAACAATGTTGATAAGCCTAATAACTCCAACAAATTCTATTATAAACTTATAGTGAAATATGTTTACACTCACTAGGAGACATTTTTGTTCGAGCAGCAATTGATGTTGGTTCTCCAAAAGTTCTTCTTGCATCTTTAAACCATGTTAGCTGAATTCAATAAATCGTGTTAGTTTAATCCAACAAAGTAATTATTATAATTTAAGTAATTGTGTACCTCATTTCCAAATTGGCCAATTGTTGGTGATGCAGGGTCTAATTTAGAGTATACATTATGTACAGCACGTATAAGGGTACCATCATCTCCAACACCGGGTCTGTATTGGTATCGAGGATTCAAATAATATGCTGTTCAAAGAAACACATACTCTAATAAGAGAAATAATACTTATGCAACTAAAGAAATGAATTGCAAATTATGACATAATTTATACCTGCTGCATGGAAATCGTGGTATAATGTTTTATACCATCGATCTTCAATTATCTTTATGACCCACCTTGCACCATGTTTTCTTTCCAATTCATCCTTCACTACACGCATCAAGTCATATATTGCCCCCATAGTAGGATACACTTCTGTGTCAACGATCCGTAAAACTTTGTAAAGAGGTTCAAACACTTGGCACACATGTTCTGATTAAGTCCAAAAAGCATGATCAAGCACTATACTTTCCACCATACGACCTGCATTTGAGCGGCTCAAATTATGGTTGGCCCAATCGTCACTAATGAATAGATGTTTCAACCCTGCTTTCTTCTTAAGTAGGCTGTCTAATGCAATATAGTTGGTGGCGAATCGAGTGGTAGCTGGATGAATAATTTCTCCTTTGCAAGATTCACGCATCTTTGCCAACAACCAACCGTGATTGTAAATATAATTTGTGATCGTTCTAGCTCTTTTTACCACAGTAGCAACATTCTCTCTCTTCCCCATTGCCTCAAACATGAGATCAATACAATGTGCTGCACATGATGTCCAAAACACATTATGATGCTTCATTAACTTTTTTCCAGCTTTGACAAATGCAGAACCGTTGTTGGTCACGACTTGGACAACATTATGCTCTCCAACCTCCATGATTACATCCCTCAATAATTTGTAAATATACTTGTAGTTCTTTATATGGTCTGAAGCATCAACAGACTTCAAAAAAATTGTCTTTCCCTTGGAGTATACCATGAAGTTTATGATAGACAATCTGGTCGGGCCAGTCCATCCGTCACACATGATTGTGCAACCATTAGTTTCCCACTTTGACTTCAACTTGTTAACATACTCGCCAATGTCTTTATACTCCATATCCAAATATTTGTTTCTTATCTCATAGGGAGTGGGAGGTTGTACTCCAACACCGGCTTGTTGACATCCCACTACCATATTTTTGAAATGATGTGATGATGCTTTCTCAGCAGGGACATTTTCATAGATAAAGAACTTGCTAATTAGACGCCCCATTCCCTCCTTCACATTACCTCCAGTGAAATAACTCCAAACACTCTTTTGGCGTGCTTTGGATGATTTATATAAACTTGGGGCTATTGGTGGTGTTGGTTGTGATTCTCTAAGACTGCTTCCCCATCTCATTTGTGCACCACCACTTGTCCCGGAACCTTGTGCTCTATTAGGAATTTTATGAAGGTGTTCTCTTTCCCATGCTGACTGTTTGGAGGCACGTAATGCTTGTTTCAAACTGCGTCGTTCTTCAGGTCCCATGTCATCATCACATTCGTCCTCATCGTCATCATCATCACTGTCAACCGCTTCGCCAATGACTTCTCCTCGTAGCCCAGCTCGAATATTTCCCATTCCATGTGTTATCTTTTCCTTCTGCTGTTTTTTATTTTTTAATAATGTGCTAATGAATGCCTTCACTTCTGTGGGGACATTATCGCATCGTTGGACATTTTTTGCTGGATCTAATCCACTAAGATGGTACTTAAGTCGTGTCACTCCGCCACTCTTCATTACCCGATGACAATATTTGCAAATTGTGCCATGTTTGTTTCCGTCTATTGGGTCTCCATGTTCCCAAGTTGGATCACGTTTAGTAACTCCACTGGACATCTTAAACGTACCTATATTTATTTTTCATGAAAATTAGACAATTTTTATTTGGCCAAAAAATATAGTAGTGATGACGGTTATATAAGAGAACCTAAATAATAAAGTTATTCTACAGAAGAATTAAATACGAAGTAAAGAAAATGATTGTAAAAATTTAAGTAATTATAAAAATAATATGGAATAATAAAACCTGATATTAATGAATAATAATCCAATTTGATAAAAAAATTAATCCTAATATAAAACATAGTGATGAATAATAATCCAATTTGATAATAATCCAATTTAATAATAATCCAATTTAATGAATAATCCAATTTGATAATAATCCAATTTAATGAATAATAATCCAATTTGATAATAAAAAAAACCTAATATTAATGAATAATAATCTAATTTGATAATAAAACCTAATATTAATAAAATAATAAATAACATTAAACATATTAAAATTATCCTAGGGAATAATTATACAACATTACTTAATTACTTACAAAAATTAACATGTAATTGTTAACATTACTTAATTAGTTACAAAAATTAACATGCAAGTATTAATTACTTAATACTTGCAATAATATTTTTCTTGTTGTATAAATTAACATACAAAAATTAACATTACTTAATTAGTTACAAAAATTAACATGCAAGTATTAATTACTTAATACTTGCAATAATATTTTTGTTGTTGTATAAATTAACATACAAAAATTAACATTACTTAATTAGTTACAAAAATTAACATGCAAGTATTAACAAAAATTAACATACAAAAATTAACATTACTTAATTAATTACAAAAATTAACATACAAAATTTTTTTTGTTGTTGTGTAAATTACAATAATATAAATATAAGTTTTTAAACTTACCTTAAATATGGAACCCTTTGTGTTCAAGCTCTGTAATAGATCTGGAATGGCTTTGAAAGGGGTAAGGGAAGAAGTAGAAACGAAAATACTCTTAATGGCTTTTATACAAATGTGAAAGAATATATGTTTGGAATGGCTCTGACAGACATAGAAATAAGCTATTTGAAAACTGAAACTGGTGATGCAAACTTGCTGGTGGCTGCCAATCAGATCATTCAGAAAAAATCGTACGCGCACATGCACAAAACTGTACACAAAACCATGTGCCAAAACCGTGGTTTCCTACAAAACCATGTGCCAAAACCATATGTGGTTGTGTGCCACAGTCAGACGCACGCACACACGCACCCACCCTCTCTTCTCCACTCCCCATTACCCAGGACCCCTTCTTCCCCCCAACCTATCTGTGCTCAGATTCTTCTTCCCCCTAAAAAGAAACTTCGCGGCCCCAGAAGATCCATCCCCCCCCCCCACAGAAGATCCATCCTCCCCTCCCCGCCGCACGCCCAGAAGATCCATCATTCCCCCCCCACCCCACAGAAGATCCATCCTCCCCCCCCCCCCCGCACGCCCAGAAGATCCATCCTTCCCCCCCCACACACCAACCCAAAAAAAGAAGAACAAGCAGATCCCTTCTTTCCCCCCCCCGCCCAAAACAGATCATTCCTTCCCGAGACGCGGCGGATCCTCCCCCCCAGATTCTTCCTTCCCTTCTCTTTCCTCCCCCCCAGAACGCCTTCATCCACAGAGAATGACGCCTTCCTCTGCAGTGGGACATTTTCGAAGTCCATTTTCGCACCCCCAAACGCATAGATAGGGTCTCCTCTGGGGTGCCTTCCCCTGTTCTTCCTACCACTTCTATGTGTCATTCATTTTCCTTGCAAAATATCGCGATATTTTGACGAAAATCAGTTGGGTAGTAATTAAAATATCGGTACCGTGAAAAACCGATAATATCGGCGATATTTCGCCGATATTATCGGCATTTTGTTCCTTGCCTGGATCTAATCCACTAAGATGGTGCTTAAGTCGTGTCACTCCGCCACTCTTCATTACATGACCACAATATTTGCAAATTGTGCCATGTTTGTTTCCGTCTATTGGGTCTCCATGTTCCCAAGCTGGATCACGTTTAGACATCTTAAACGTACCTGTATTTATTTTGCATGGAAATTAGGCAATTATTTTTTGGCCAAAAAATATAGTAGTGACGGTTATATAAGAGAACCTAAATAATAAAGTTATTCTACAAAAGAATTAAATAGGAAGTAAAGAAAATGATTGTAAGAATTTAAGTAATTATAAAAATAATATGAAATAATAAAACCTAATATTAATGAATAATAACCAGTTTGATAATAAAATAATAAATAACATTAAACATATTAAAATTATCCTAGGGAATAATTATACAACATTACTTAATTACTTCAAAAAATTAACATATTATTTGGTTCTTAGATCACATGCACGGGTCCACACAAATTTTTTTGTATAATTAACCTCCTTATATATGTACATTATTTATATATCCAACTTAAGTAGTGTTTGTATTATATATTATTACAAATTGTTAAGAATTAATAAAGTGTTCTAGACAAACTTCTTTCTTTTTTAGTGTTTTAAAACCTTTTTCTTTTTTTTTCTTTTTTTTTTGAGAAAAGTGTTTTAAAACTTTTTAAAATTGTTTGTTCTTTCCTTTTCTTTTCCTTGCCATTTCTTTTATATTCTTTGAAAATGGAGACTAAAAGGATTGATTATGGACCCTTTTCGTGGGAGGTATGTAGAAATTGTTTAATCAAAATGGATAATCAGGAGCAAATGAGCTCGAACAAAGCCATAAAGCAAAGTTAGTAAATGTTTTGCCCCTCTTTTGGTGTTGGAAAGTTCATTTACGATAGTGTGAGGATGTGAAAATTAAAGAATCTCATGCATGGGTCCACACAAATTTTTTTGTTGTTGTATAAATTACAATAATATAAATGTAAGTTTGTAAACTTACCTTAAATGTAACAAATCTGGAACTTTCGATGTCGTACGTAGCAGCAGTAAAACCTCGACGATCCTCTGCAGCTTGTCATCTGTGAATAAATGAGAGAGAAAAGGTTCTGGAAAGGCTCTGAAAGGGCTAAGGGAAGAAGAAGAAACGGAAATGTGTAATAGAGGTTTTTCAATTTTCGAAGGGTCAAAAAATGTGTGATGATCTGATACTCCACCTTTGGGACGCACACGGTTTTGAACTTTTGGCAGTGTTTTTTTTACACACACACATAGGTTTGACAGTGAGAAACCACTCCACCATACATTTTTGTCTTGTCACTGTTTTTTTCACACACAGATATATCTTTTTGTCTTGTCAAGATTTTTTTCACACACCCTATGTCCAAACATCAGAACTAGGGTTACCAATTCTCACTCATGCATGCTGACACGTGGCATGGGTAGCTGGAGAATCATGCATGTATATTCACATTTCACATGTGATTTGACAGTTTGGTTTAGTTTCAGTAGGTTTTCTTTGGATTTATTTGCAAAATTATTGGCACACACTCACACAAACCTAACATCTCACAGTCACAGGCACATTATTTTCACATCTTTTCACCTCTGGGTGCAAAATTATTTTCACCTCTTTTCACCTCTGCAACACTCTGCAACACACACACACACGATGCAACACGCACACACGCACACCCAACACGCACACACGCACACGCAACAAGCACACACGCACACGCACACACGCATACCCAGAGCCTTTCTGGATCCTTCTCTCTCTCCCTCGGTCTCTCCGTCTCCTTCTCGCCCTCTGTCTCTCCGTCTCCTTCACACGCACACGCAACCCTTCTCTGCCTCGGTCTCTCCGTCTCCGTCTCTCCCTCGGTCTCTCCGTCTCATTCTCTCCCTCGGTCCGGTCTCTCCGTAGTCCGTCCATTATGCTGGGTCACCTCACCTCAGTCTCTCTCGAATCTCGAATCTCGATCTCGATCTGGATCCTTCCCTCAGTCTCTCCATCATTTTTCTTCTCCCTCAGTCTCTCGAACTCGATCCTTCTCCAATTCTCCCCCTATCTCTTCTCTGCAACTCCGCCGAGTTGCTTGGGGCCTTTTTACGGTCTCTCTACACCCTGGGGGATGTGATTTTGCTGTTGTTCAGCTTGTACCCACCACCTGTGGTTTCCTTCTCCCTTTCTCACCTCCCGGCGGCGGGGATGACGACGAATATTAGCGATAATATCGCTAATATCACGATATATCGCGATATTTTAAAGATATTTTAATTTTACTCAAAAAAATATCGGCCGGTCAAAAAAACGATATTATCGGCGAAATATCGCCGATAATATCGATTTTTTAGACTATGCCCATGACCTAAAACCTAAAACTTATTCAGATGCCAAATACCAGCCCAATTTTAGGCCACAAAGCAAAATGGGCCCCACCAACTGAGACTGAAACAGGGGCTGTGAAGCCCACTGCCCAGCTTCCAATCGCCCAAAAAGGAAAATCATCCCTGCACGTGCCAGAGAGGTAGATAAGCCGGGCCCACCCACGTGGGGTTGTCCCCCGAGTGTCAGCCAATTATGTAGCCCAACGACTACTTTTTTCAATCCAACGGCTGGATTTAAATGGGCTGTTGGTTAATCCAACGGTTCAGGTTCAAATTATTATTTTTTAGTGGTTTATGTGGTTTATTAATTGTCTTTTTTTTTTTTAAGTTTATGTGGTTTATTAATTGTCATTTGTATTAAGTTTATGTGATTTATTAAATGTCGTTTGTATTAAGTTTATGTGGTTTATCATGATTTTCATATATTGATTTAGTGATTTTTCAAAATTTATCGGAATTTAAATATTTTTAGGTTAAAATGTTCATAAAATTAATTTAGGATAGTCTATATAATTTTTTTTTTAAATTTAATTAAAAAAAATAACCTTAATTCATTCTTTGATAATCTCGGGCTAAAATTTTAGGTCAGAAGGGTTTCTGGGCTAAAACCTAAATTTTCTGGGCTAAATATTTTTAGGTTTTAGGTCACCATTGGAGATGGTCTTACAGAAACTGTTCCAGGGACAAAACGCTTGCAATCCAGAGGGCTAGAGCATAGGCGAAGCTACAGAGGGACAGGAGGGGCGGCACACCCCTCCCCTCGCCGGAAATGAAGCCCAGGTGCCTCTCTGGTCTCGTCGGATAATCTACCCCTTCCGAATCGGCCACAAGATCGGAAAGCAGGATGCCTGGGTGGGACTAGGAAGGACTAGTCGGAGGTATGCGGGTCTGGGCAGAGGTTAGGCGGGCGTACATGAAGACACCGGAATCGGATTTTTTTTCTTCTGCAAAGTCGGGCGCGAGGAAGAAGATGACCTTGGTCTCATTTTAATTGCACGATTACATTTGAGATGGAGATGGAAGAAAAAAATATAAATAAATATAAAACAAAGATAAATGAGAGAGATGGAAGCTAAAATTATAAAAAAAAAATAAAATAAAGATAAATGATGAAGATTGAAGATGAAATTATAAATAAAAAATAAAATAAATTATTATATCACATTTAATATTATACCTTTTGAGTCATTTAACATAGTTACAGCAGTTTTACATAAAAGTTTACCAATCACTTGAACATTGTTTTTTTTGTTAAAAGCACTTTTACAATAAAAATTTACCAAACACTCAACTACGTTATTTTACAGCTGATTATTTTTACAGCACAACAAAATCAGTTTTTTTAAAAAGCATGGCAATACCAAACTAGCCCTTAAAGCAAAGATTGAGCGACAAATGCAACTGTTCAAATTTTCAGCAGGGACCCACTGAAATTTCTAATAGATTCGGTAGGTATCTACCGAATAATACACCATTTTTCAATATGGACAAACCTAAAATCTGAATGGCGATTTTGTCTGCTTTGTGTGTTTCATAATAATTTTAAGGTCTTTTTGGTTCCGGTTTCTAATCAACCTAATTGTTGCACTGAAATTTTGTTTGTTTAAATATTTTGATCGATGTCCTTAATATTATTTAAGAGATTTAATTCATGCATTTATGCATTTAATGTCTTGCAAATTATGAAATGTAAACAAATTCAAATAATATTTTTAAAATATAATAAATACTTAAAAATAAATATTTTTTTTTTGTCAAATTTTCAGCGGGTATACAATGAGATTTTATCATATTTTCTGTAGATATCTGCCGAAGAACATTCAATTTTTCAATATGGACCAACCCAAAAACTGAATGGCGATTTTGTAATTTGACTGCTTTGCTTGTTTCATAATTTTATCTGCTTCATCTCTCACAAGCATGGTCTAAAATATCCATAATATCCCGATATTTCCATCGAAATTTCCGTGTTTTTGGACTACCGATATTTCCGATGTCATCGATATTTCTATCGAAATTTCCGTATTTTTTAAATTTCTATATTTAAAAAAACACCAAGGGGATTCGAGCCCCTCCCATTTTACTCCTTCAACACCTTGACCATCATATCACTTATATTTTTGTGAAAATATGCTAAAATATTTATATATTTTCTATACTCACACAATGTTTGCCAGCTCGCTATATAATCAACTTAAATCAGTTAAATCCATCATGCAATGCATTTCCTTCTAATTTTTTATGATAAACTAATAGATAATTGACTAAATAAACATCCTGCAAAGTTTCAATAAAAATTTCCAAGTTTTTCTTACCATTTCCGTAGTTTTTATTCAATTTTTATCGATATCGATAATATCCCGATATTTCCATCGAAATTTTCGTATTTTTGTACTACCGATATCATCGATATTTTAGAGGTTGCTCACAGGCAAGGAATTAAATATCGATATTATCGGTGATATTTCGCCGATAATATCGTTATTTTCACATAGCGATATTTTCAACGTTTACAGTTAATTATCGTAATAATATCGCGATAATATCGCTAATATCGATAATATCGCGATATTAGCCATAATATCGCCAAGGATCCTCCGTCGTCGTCGCAACGGTAGCCGAAAATGAGCAATCCACGCTCAGACCCTGAAAATGAGCAATCCCTTTCTCCGGATCCCAAAACCCGCTCGGATTTGATTGGGGGGGGGGGGAGAACCGGAGAAGGATCGAGAGACTGAGGGAGAAGAAGAATGATGGAGAGACTGAGGGAGAAGGATGGACGGAGAGACTGAGGGAGAAGGATCGAGATCGAGGCTGAGGGAGAAGGATGGACGGACGGAGAGACTGAGGGAGAGAAGGATCGAGATCGAGGCTGAGGAAGAAGGATGGACGGACGACGGAGAGACTGAGGGAGAGAAGGATCGAGATCGAGGCTGAGGGAGAAGAATGGACGGACGACGGAGAGACTGAGGGAGAGAAGGAGAGACTGCGTGTGTGGTGTGTGCGTGTGTGGTCTGTGTGTGTTGCAGAGAAAAGATGGGGGGGCAGAAGAAGAAACAAGGAGACTGTGGGAGAAGGATCGAGAGCCCTGCACGAATCCCTCTACGTTTCTAAAAGATAATTAAATATGAGGAAATTGTGAGATCTGAAATGTGGGTGCGTTTAGGGAAGAGAGAAAGTAATAAAATACTAATATAATTGTGTTTGAGTGTGGATGGCGTTTAGGGAAGATGAGTGTGGATGTCGGCATGAGTCTTTGAGAAAGTAATAAAATACTAATATAATTGTGGTTTTTTTTTTTTTTTTTTGGGAAACTAATATAATTTTGTCTTTAAAACACCAAGGGGTTCCAACCCCTCCCATTTTACTCCAACACCTTGACCACCATATCACTTATGTTTTTGTGAAAATATGCTAAAATACACTTACTCTACACATAAAGATGATGAAGATAGTGAAAATTTTGAACCTCATAGGAACTCTATGTGGTACTAAGTCACTCATGTATCTGACCACGCAATGTATAAAGTGTAAAATATTGTACTAATTCATTATATATAAATGATTATGGTGTGTTTAAACTTCTTTCATTAATTAATACATATTTTCTACACTCACAATGTTTGCCAGCTCGCTATATAATCAACTTAAATCAGTTAAATCCATCATGCAAAACATTTCCTTCCAATTTTTTGTGATAAACTAATAGATAATTGATTAAATAAACATGCTGCAAAGTTTCAATAAAAATTTCTAAGTTTTTCTTACAATTTCCGTGGTTTCCATATAATTTTTATCGATATCGATATTATCCCGATATTTCCATCCATATTTCCGTGTTTTCAGACTACCAATATTTCCGATATTAGATATTTAATACCTTGCTCACAGGTCACAAATAAGAAAAAGCGATAGCGAAGCAGCTCTAAAATTCAGAAATGGCGACCACGCCAGCACTGACGCTTCATCTCTCTCGCCTTGCCCGCCACTTCCCCTTCTCTTCTCCTCCTCTCCCGACTCCTTTTCACTTTCCTCGTGCTCGACTCCTTCTCAGGCTGCCTGACCTGCCCTTCCGCCGCACCCGTTCCTTCTCGACCTCCAACTTTTCCCGCCGATTCTCTGTTGCCGCCTCGACCGGCCCAGGTACGACTCCAATGAGTTTGTGCTTCTTTCTCTTTGTCAGTCAGTAATTTTGTCGAACATGTCCCGTGCCTCTCAGTAATTGACATTAATTTGCAAAAATAGTGTACTTTATGCAGTTAACGGTGTCTCTCTCTCTCTCTGCGTGGGTTGAGCATTATGTGATATGCAATCTCTATTTGTGTAGCAGAATAATCTGCTTCGAGCATCTCCAATGGGCTCCCTGAATGAGCTCCTAACTAAGATTTAGTCAGGATTTGGAAAAATTTGTCTTCATTCACTCCTTTCGTTCTCCTAGGATAGCAAAACCGCTCGGAGCTCCTAAATCTGGGATTCAAGATGAGCTCCTAAGGGCATTAATCACTACTGTTTTAATAACTTTTATTGGTTAATAGTCATTGTAACTATGTAGAGAGTATGGTTGGAGTAAAATTTTTATAGGAAAGTACTAAGATGAGAGCATGGGAAGGAAAGACCCCCGTGTCATAGCGCTTAGGGAACATAAGCTTGATCGAGAATTGGATAGGAAAGGTGGAAGAAAAGGTGCCTTCATCCGACATTTGAAAAAATAGAATATCTTGCAAGAGTATATGAGCTCTTCTGCTCCCTTCCCTTACAAAGATTTTGTAGGGGCATGTTCTCTCTAAACCAAACTTTGCTCACAAGCTTTTCAAACTCTGTCTTACTTTTTTCACTCCGCCGTCACTCTTCTCTGAGGCAAATGTAACTGCAACGAAACCATCAACGGCTTACCAGCTTGGACTGCATAATCTAGACAAGCTGGTGATGTCATATCAAAATCCTGCATTTACAGTACCTGTAAGCCTTTAAATTAAATTCAACAAACAACCAGTAGGATGCCTTGAACAAATAACATGAGGTGGTTTTGGAACAAATGATTATCCTGAATTTGTATCTGCATGAACAAATAGCATGAGGTGGTCTTTCTTTTGTCTGTATTTTTCTTCTTCTGGCCTTGTAGAGGTATTGTATTTGTTTTGTGGACCTACAACTTTTATTTGGGCCCACTCAATTTGGAATATCATTATGGCTCATTTACTAATCCGTAATCGGAATCAGAATCGGAGGAAGGGAATTGAGGAAAAGGTTGAATGGGGTAGAGTCAGACTTGGATTCGAAGAAAGTTGGGGTAGAGTCAATCGGAATGAAACCATTGTGTCTACTAAAATGCACTTATTCTAAATAAATTATTGTATATGCTATATTGCTATGAGAGTAAATAAACCTAAAAAATTTAGAATTCTAATAATTACCCATATATATTTAATAAAAGTGTCATTATTATTAGTATAGTTATTTTTAATAATAATGATTAATTGAAGAGGAGAGTTAGTCTAGTTGTTACCTAGCCTCTTATTTTTGTTCCAATCTCTTAACCTTGAACAAATAGCATGAGATGGTTTTTTTAACATGTGTGGGTTTTACATTGGCCTTGATTTTTCAAGTTTTGGCCTTTATCATTCACAAATTTAGGAATTATAAGTATGAATACTAAAGTTGAAATTCAATCACTCTATTGTTCACAATTTCACAGGTCTAAGTGATGATGGGATACATGATGAAAGATATGATGTCATTGTGGTCGGAGGAGGACATGCAGGTTGTGAAGCTGCCCTAGCATCTGCTCATTTAGGGGCGAAAACTCTTCTACTCACCCTAAATATTGATAGAATTGCTTGGCAGGTTTAATTCTGCTTTTTCTTGATAACCTCATATTTTTTCTGTTGTATTTAGAAGTTTTGTTGTAGTTCTCAAAATTAGATATGTGAAATTAATTTTCATTTTGATTTTAACCTTATAATTCCTCTAAAGGAGCAGGAGAAATTTTTTATCCTTTACACTAGAAAGTTCAGCAGGTTTTTTTTCTCGGTCTGATTGAAAGTTAACTCAATGAGATGTAGTATCTAGAATACATATGGCAAAACACAAAAACTGGGAGTCAGCTTTCCAACTAATTTATTCAATTATTCTCAATTCCTCACCTTTAAATTTGATATTGTATTCTCTCTCTCTCTCTCCACACACACAAATAGAGGTGCGATCATGTTACTGCATGCAAAATGGTTTAGGTGTTTAGAATAATGACACAGATCATTTACAGAGCTTCTTAATGAAAAATGTTCGATGCAGCCCTGCAACCCAGCAGTTGGTGGACCAGCAAAGTCTCAACTTGTACACGAAGTGGATGCCCTTGGTGGTGAAATTGGGAAGATTTCTGATCGGTAAAGTCACAAAATATCCTATTTTTGAATGTTCTTTTCTGAGAAGCTTGAGGGTATACTTGTGGCTTGCTATTGTTTTTGTTTTGGACGATGAAATTTAGAACTGACTTTTCAAGAACTTTGTATGTTTTGGAGCAGTTTGGGGTATTTACATCGAAGAATTAGAGAGGGTCAAATGACACATGCATTAAAAAGGATTGCATAAAATGCTCGAGTACAAAAGTAAAGTGATTGTATTGGTGTAAGTAATTGTGTATTGCAAGCCCTTAATGTAGACATGAAAAGAACCAAAAAAAAAAAATTTCTGATTTTTAGGTAACTGGGCCTATATTTTATGAATAAAGAAAAGAATTTTTTTGAGATGGGATCATGAGAGTATGATCAGAAAATGCTGTTCATCAGCAGTCTACACATGGCTTGGAAAGTATTGCCTTTTTGTTTTTGGGAAAGCCTTTTGGGATTTTTGTTTTTCTTTGTGGACAAAAAGAAGTTGTTTCAGGTACTCTGCCATTGCGTAAGCTTGCTTAACCCTTAAGCTTCGATATACCCTAAATAGGGTCGTTAAATTGACAGAAAATATTCTGATAATGGTAAAACATTTTCTTGTTAATGGTAAAATATTTACAGTATGAAATGCAATATGTATTTGTAAGGTTCCTGCCAATTTTTTCATGGTCCAGCTTGTCAGATAATTTGTAATTCTTTCTGCTTATTCTTTGCTTTTTAAATGTTTTAGTTTTTGTTGGTTTTACCATTTCATCTTTAAAGTCCCCCACTTTCACCTTCAGTCTTTGCAACTGTTACTGATTTTCAATTTTTATGCTTAGGTGCTATTTACAAAAGCGTGTACTCAATGCCTCAAGGGGCCCTGCTGTTCGGGCATTGCGTGCACAGACTGATAAACGGGAATATGCTATGGAAATGAGAAAAATAGTAGAGAGGCAAGTATTACTTTATTTTTCTTCATGATTCTTTTACTGTCCTTTTTAGTGATAATTGTGGGGTTTGGTTTATTTTCCTCTCTTTTTAACCTATTATTTCCACATAGACGGTCATGAAATTCATATGTGGCTGATTTTATCCAGTCTTTATACTTTAATAACAAACACTTCACTGTCTGGTTTTTATGGTTTTGCAAATTCTGAATCATGATTGCTTGAATTGGAATATGGTTTTATTTTTTGAATTGTCGTACTTTGAAATGTAATAGCTTTTCCCTGTAAATGCATGTTTTAGTATCAAATATATCTGCTTCTTTTTTGTTTTTAGGTTGAATTACGAAAATGTGCTATTATTTTGGCTGTGTGATAAAGCATTAGAAAGTATTTATGATTTAGTGATGCTGTCGTCAGCATTTGCTACAGAGTTACTTGCCCCAGTACTGGCAAAAACACATTTCTCTCCTTCTGAGATGTCTCCTTCAGTGCAGCCAACTGATGCGGCCAAATAGTAGAAGCAACTAGATAAAAGTTGTAAAAGCAGCTGAATTGCTTACGTTAAATTAACTTTTTTGTTATAAAGTACACTCTTCAACTTTAACCTTTAGGCTATGGAAACGAATGAAATCCCAAAATGAAAAAGAAGTAATGTGATATAAAAAATAAAAAATAAAAAATAAAAAATAAAAAAATAAAAAACTAGATGGAAAACGTTCTAACGAGGACCTAAATTGGGGAGCTATGTTAAGGGCTTGCATCTCAAATGTGAGGTCAGATATAGTTGGCTGTGATATATGCATAATTACTCTGTGAGTGAGATGCATCTTAACTGTCCGTGTCTGATCTATGGGAGTAGATGGAAGCTTTCGTCTAAATCAATGTTAGATTACCATTGGTTATATGAGTATGCATCCTTGTATGGATTTGATATGTCCTTCGTCTAAATCTTTGTTAGATTACCACTGGTTATATGAGTATGCATCTTTGTATACATTTGATATGTTTCTATATTTTTATGCATTTGGTATGGACATGAATTAGCTTTGAAAATGACGTAGCTTAGCATAATTCTTTACAGGTTAAAAGTTCAATTTGGTACGATTTTGATGTTAAATTGTATCAAAAATTTCTGCTCCAATGCATTCCATGTGGCTGACTGAATGATATCATAGACCAAGCAGCATTCCATATTTCTCATGCTAAATTCTTTCATTTATAAAATGAAATAAAACTACACATTTGGACCTGGCATGTTAACATGATATCACTCATCAAGAGAGAAGAGAAATTAATAAGAAAGGAAAATTATCGGTTATCTAGGTAAGTTTCAAGTAATGATAATTGAGTTTTCATTTTCTTTTGTGAAGCTTGTAATGCAACGCTTCCTAGAAGGATATATATTCATGTGCTCTTGCCAATATTCAGTGTCTCTTTCAATTTATTGTACTGAAAATCATTAATAGGTTTTAATTTCAGATATTAGAGATCCTCGAGTTTAATATATTGAAATCAAGACTTGGAATCACTCTCATACAACTCATGAGTTTGGTTCCAATACAAATGGTCAACCATTCGAAAAAGAACTCACCTCCACAGACTCACTCTACTACTGTGTTATAGGAATCAAACTCACTGAATCACTGTAGAAGGCCTTATTCTCCTTTCTTTCGAGAAGAAACAGAATTTTTTTTTTTTAAACCAAAATATAGCACAATTATCACACTTATTCTCATGTTGCAGATCTAAGTTTTTGTGGCTATTTCTTTCCATTTATTTTGATCTGCTTTTGTTTTGCAGCACACCAAACCTTTCAATTCGAGAGGCAATGGTGACAGATATCTTATTAGGAAAGAATGACAATGTTGAAGGTGTGCGGACATTCTTTGGGATGAACTTCTACGCTCCTTCAGTTATTCTCACGACAGGCACATTTATGAGTGGTAAAATTTGGGTTGGTAGAACTTCTATGCCTGCAGGAAGAGCTGGCGAATCAGCTTCACTTGGACTCACTGAAAACTTACAGCGCCTTGGATTTGAAACTGATCGGTTAAAGACTGGTACCCCAGCGCGTGTGGACTGTCGCACTGTTGATTTTTCTGGATTGGAACCACAACGTGGCGATGAAGAGGTCCATCTATTTAATCCCATAAGTAGGTTCTGTATATTGGTTGTGTGTCACTCGTAATTTCAATTCGTGCTTTGCACTCGTCATTCAAGTAGATGTTAAAAGTATTTAATGTCATAACAATAACATTTACCTTGTCTTTTCAGTGATTAATATTTAGAACTATCAGTTTTGTTGCTTTGAGAATTGTGTTCTAAATTTTAATTGATGGTTAACAGGTCGGCTGGTTTAGTTTTGATCTTGACGTCCATATTGAAAAGGAACAAATGTGCTGCTATCTCACACGTACCACAAAGCGCACTCACCAACTAATCAAAGATAACTTGCATGAAACTCCTACTTATGGAGGATGGGTTGAGGCGAAGGGGCCTAGGTATTGCCCTTCAATTGAAGATAAGGTAAGTTGAAATTGACCTAGTATCTGAGAGACTCTTTTTGGCAGCACCAGATACTATTAGTTTTCTAATTATTTTATATGAAGTTGGGCCCTTTAAACTACGATTGCATCACCGAGTGAAGTATAGTGTTCTAGTATCATGAAAAACAACATAGTTTTGAGTCTTGACACTCATATCAATTTTGTTGTAATCTGGCTCTATGTGAGGATGTGAGGTCTCACAGTGAGACCTTCCCTTGGACTGGTTTTTTTTTTTTTTTATTATTAATGAATGCATGATTATTATTAAGAAAAAGTCTCTATGTGAGACTTACGCCCACGGGAAGAAAAGTTTGCTTCCTTTTACTATAATTGGAACGAATTTAAAAGATAATATTTCACTATCACACTAGCTAGAACTTAACTCTTAAGGAGAAAGTTTGAAATAAAGAGGTATTCTCCAAATGGTTCTCAAAGCATCCTTTTATAGGCTTAGGAAATGAGGCCATAAACGAGTGAAATTATTCCTATGATAATGGCAATTGATAACCCATTGCTATAGTTCAGTATGCAAATAACATCCCTAATAATTTGCATCCAGATATTGATATTCTCTGGTTGCTCATGGTCTGTCCGTTACCTAAGATAATGGCAATTGATGACCCATTGCTATACTTCCATAGGCAAATGACATCCCTAATAATTTGCATCCAGATATCAATATTCTTTGGTTGCTCATGGTCTGTCCATTTTATTGCTAGATAAATAATGCTCCAACTTTCACAAAACACAGTAGTTATATACCTTTTAAATCCCAGATCTAGTTAAACCTCTGAGCCAGATTGCCTCCACTGGTTCTGTGGCTGCAAGAATTCTGCCTCGGTGGGGCAACATAGTCAAATTTATTTAGCACATTGTGTCTGAAGCTGTTAGGACAAGCAAGACCTGGGATGCACACTATAGGGCATCCTTTCCATACATGAAGCACCATTTATGTATTATCATTATGGTTGCTGTGGAAACTGTTTAGTTTCTTCTTTAAAAGTGGGGAGAATACTATAGATGGAGAATACCCCAACACATTATATTAGAAGCATTTACATTAGTGTTACTAAAATACTCCTAAGGTTCAAACAGTAGTAAAATCAAATGAAGGGTGATGAGAAAGTAACAAACGTGCTAAACATGGTTTTCAACAACCGGTAACCCTTCACTTGTTTATATACCTTGTGGAACATTGATAAAATAACATTCTTCCAATCTTCTTCTTTCCTATCAAGGGAAGCTTCCTGACGTCATTTGGCTTATTTTTTGGCTTTAGATTGTTCGGTTTCAGGATAAAGAGTCTCATCAAATATTTCTTGAACCAGAGGGCCGAGATGTGCCGGAGCTTTATGTGCAGGTATATTAGCATTCACCTTTTGCCTTCTCTGCATTAAATGAAAAGGAGAAAAATATAAATAAAATTACTTAACTGAATGGTTAGTGCCCATTTTTTATTTCTCTTTTGATACCTTTGATATATATATCATCAATTTGTCTCTGATTGAATGCATATAGATACCCGAATTATGTCAAGTTTTTAACAGATTAACTATAGCAGATGATACTTAGTATCAATATTTTATAATCTGTGTTATGGATATGCTTTTTATAAACATCACTTCCCTAAATTTCATCATTTCCTTCTCCACACAGGGATTCTCAACTGGTTTACCAGAGAGACTACAGTTACCACTCTTGAGGACTTTGCCTGGGCTTGAAAATTGTTCAATGCTGAGGCCTGCTTATGCTGTAGAGTATGACTTCTTGCCTGCTCATCAATGTTCTCGGTCTCTTATGACAAAGAAAATTGATGGGCTTTTCTTCTCTGGTCAAATAAATGGAACTACAGGCTATGAGGAGGCTGCAGCACAAGTAATTCTTTAGAGTGCCTTTACTCAGTGAAATACAATCTATCTGTAGTTGTTGATGCAATGCTACATCTGAAAGAATCATGCATTAGGGTTTTACTTGTTTAAAAGGAACTTTGTGCCTTTGGGTTTTTATTTCTAAACCAATAATTTATTTGTTCTAATTTTTTTATATTCTTGTTTATGCTTTTCTCAAGGGCATTATTTCTGGTATCAATGCTGCCAGACATTCAGATGGTAAGTCCCTCATTGTTCTTGAGAGAGAAAGCAGTTATATAGGAACATTGATCGATGATCTGGTCACGAAGGACCTTCGAGAGCCTTACCGCATGCTAACCAGGTAATGGGCTCATGATATTATCCCAATATATATAAGATCATTGTTATTTCCAGTCATACTTTTAATTTTTGAAATCAGTAAGTGCTGAGTATTAAATTTGGTGGGTGGTTGAGGTTGCATGTTTGATGGTTCGGCTTAATCACCTCACAGTTCACATCATAAGTGGTCACGTTAATGTTTTTGAAGGTACAAGCAGAACTTGGAAGACTATTTAATTGCGTAATTTTAGATCATTTTAAACAGTCCTAAATTCTAACATTTTCTACATGGCTACATCATTGTTTTGGCAAATAGTTGGTTCTTTTTATGACACCAAGAGGTTCTATAATAAAATTTAAAATGTAACGCTACTCACCCATAACGGACCATCTATTTTTTCTCTATTGTAACAAATATCTCATTATTTTCTAGACAAACAAGCCAATCGATGTTACTATGACACACAGCCAATTGGTGTCATAAAAAGAACCAACTATTCTCCTCAACAATGATGTAGCTATGTAGAAAACTTAAATGTAACACTACTCCCACCCGTAAAGGACCATCTCTTTTTCTCTATTGGGTATGGGTTTCACTGCCCTTGGTAGATCACTGGCCTCCCCATCAATTTTCAAGGTACAATGAGGACAAGCAACTATATGGCAGTAAGACAATGCTCAAAGTTTGGAAGTTAAACAGTGGAAGTAGAAGTTGTTGTTGTGGCCTTCTAGGCTTCTACACAAAAGAACCTGGGAATGTTGAGGGGCACTGCTACCTCTAGATGCCATGGGTGGAATACCAATCGTAGATAGTTTGATTTATCTGCTTAGCATCAGTTAATTCTTCATACCATAAAATAAGTTCATAATTCATCTGTAGATTTTCAAGTTGGTTTAACATTCCATAACATCCTATCCCTTATTTTCCAATATAGTCGATCAGAGCACCGGTTACTTCTCCGATCTGATAATGCTGATAGCCGTCTCACACCACTGGGGCGTGAAATTGGGTTAATAAATGATAGACGATGGAAACTCTACCAGGACAAACAAGCTCGAATTTCAGAAGAAAAGAAGCGATTGAAAAGTGTCAGAATTTCAGGTTCTCATCTCTTTATCTATTTCTTCTTATAATTTGTAGCCTCTTTACATTTTTAGCATTGTTGTGCACTGTTGTGTACTTTAGGTTGTTTAACTTGGCATATTTTAGTGAAACTATCAAGCTGAAGTACATTTTCCCCTTCTAGTTTACCAGGAAGTTTCAATTGGCCCTGATTTCAACTTGATGGGTTAACCTTGCAATTCCTTTAGTTCCTTTCTATGTTGTGTCTTTAGTTGCAATGCAAACAATTGTGCCAACCCTATTTTTTTCAGTTCATACCAATATTTTGCTTTTGTTTAATCTTGTTAACAAAAAGAATAAGCATTCATGAAATTTCGAATGGGATCTAAGTCTAAGTAGCAAGGTAAGCATATAATTCACTCCCTGTTCATGCAAGCATCAGTTGTGCTCTAAAACCCATCCTATAATCTAGTATGGCCAGTGTTTAAAAAGCGCGCGTTGGGACACATGTCACACACCTCATAGCTGTACGCTTTGGCTTACACTTTGTTCCTTAGGATTAAGCTATATGGGCAAAACTGGGCATGGGTTGGTTGATTCAATACCATGTCTTTTTTTTTCCTTTTGCTTATTCCTTTTAATTTGGTTTGACTATTAAAAAAGTCGAATAAACTGAGATCTGTGGGTTTGGAGATATATAATTGGAACTTATAGTTATTATTCTGTGCTTCTTTCAGGAGGGGAATTGGCAGCTGATGTTACTCGTCTTTCTAGTCAGCCAGTGAAGGACTTTACAACTTTGGAGAGTCTGCTAAAGAAACCACACATAGAATATAAAGTTCTTGATAAACATGGTTTTGGGAATGAACTGTTGTCTAGAATAGAAAAAGAATGTGTAGAGATTGACATCAAGTATGCCGGCTTCATTCTGCGCCAACAGAGCCAACTCCAACAAGTGAGGAACTATTATGTGTTTCAATAGAACCTTTGCCATTACTTTAAATCATGCAACTCGCTGATTTATTTCCTATTTAGATGCGGAGCAACTTTTAATTTTTATTCATCCATAAATCTCATATTGTCCAACTCTTCTTCTATGTTTAGATGGTCCATCAACAGCACAGATTACTTCCAGAGGACTTAGATTACTATTCAATAACAACTTTATCTCTTGAATCGCGCGAGAAGCTCTCCAAGGTGTGCACGATATATAATTTTATTATGTCATAACCTTTTGCCAGTATGTCCAGAACTCTGATGTAGCAGAAACTAATATGCTTTTTATATTGTCGACAAAATGTCTGGAGTACCAAACTCCTGTTCTCTTTTTTAACCTTTCATCTATGTCATTTTATATGAATAGACGCCTAAATGTAATGACTTGATGAAAATTGGAAGCATGACACTGATTCTTTCACGTGATAGTAAATCTCTTTTGAAAGTGATAGTTTTCTCTTTTACCAAGCTGTCGCTGTATCATGCATCGTACAGTAATTGTATCATTGTATGCTGCTTTTTTCTGAATATGTTTCATTCAGTTTTAATGAAACAACAAATGATGTTTTCAGGTGAGGCCACAGACCGTTGGTCAAGCCAGTAGAGTTGGTGGGGTGAGCCCTGCCGATATCACTGCTCTCCTCATTATCCTTGAAGCTAATAGGAGGAGAGCACATGAACAGAAGAAGCTCGAACAGCTAAATTCTATCAAGACGGATACAGATCAGCATGTAGATGAATTGCCGTTGACTGGGACACTCAGTTCATGATGTTTCCGTGCCTGTCAAAGTTAGCATTTGAGTTGGATTCTAGTGTATTAAGTGTATCCTAAAGTATCAATGTATAGAGAACGCATCATGGTACGAGGTGAATTGGAGATCTGTCTGGGCAGATACCCGGGTCGGAATTGCATACAGATAGCTTGTTTTGCAACGGAACTATGAGGATCTGCTGCTATTAGCTCCTGTGTAATCCGGGAACGCGTATCGATCCTTGTCCTAGCATAGTGTTAAATTAATGTCTGCAACAGAAGTGAAGATAGAAGTTAAAAGTACCAGTTGAAGTACAATGTCATTTTTTCAGGCTGCATCTGGTGAAGGAAAAACCCCTTTTCAAGCACTAGTTATTGAAATTTCCTATTCCGTTAAAAAAACAAACCGGATATGATTGATGTTATGAAGTTGGTACTTGGGTCATTCACATTTGATCTCCACCTGGAGATGTAAAAAAATATAACATTTTCGAGTGACTGAAAAGCTTTGCAATAGACAAATGTAAAATATTTATTTTGGCCGGAAAATGTAACTAAAAATATAAAGAAAAACTGATGAAAAGTTTTCAAAAACTTTAGTTTTAATGAAAAATAACAAATAAAGATGAAAATGAATAGTATTAAGAAAGGTAAAAATATTATTTTTCGTTAAAAGTGAACAGTAAAACTTTCAAAATATAAAGCTACATCTTTTTTAGGTGGAACCCATCAGTCAAAGGAAGAAAATTTAAGATTTTAAATTTACATTTTTTACATTGGAGTAGAATGTATATTTTCGAGACAGCAGAAAAAATGTAAATTCAAAGTTTTAGAGGACGAAATGAAATGAAAATACGAGTTTCAGAAACGTAGCTAAAAGTAGAATCTAAACTTAACCGTTATTTACACAAAAACAAGCTAAAATGGAGCATATATTGAGCTTGAGCTGAGCTAAAAATAAGTCAAATAAAAAACCTATTGAAGCTCTTTAGAATTTCAAGAATCGACGGATCAGATGGGCATTACTGAAAACTAACGGTCAGGATTATAATCTTCATCGGCTTATCCAAAGGAGCAAAAGCTAGAACATAACCAACCAAAATTCAATCTTGAGTGAGCGAGCACGAAAATGGGTCTTCTTCTCTACTCCAATCCTCTCCCTCTCACCACCGCTTCTTCCCGTTCTTCTTCGTCTTCTTCGTCTTCTTCTTCGCCGTCTCCAACTTCATCACCTTCACCTTTCTCTGCAACTAGTAAGCTCTCTCTCTCTCTCTCCATTTATTTAGTATATCAGCTTTTGCATTTTTCAGTTGTGTATTGTTTAATTTACTTCAACTGCTCGCCTTTTTTCTCCAAAATCACGCAGCTCAATTGGGTGTTCTTGGTTGGTTTCTGCTCGTTCAGATTTTTTTTCAAACACTTGGCGTGCAGGCATTCTTAGCTATGCATTCAATCTTCAATAATCCAATTTTCATCTGCATTTTCGTTTTTGTAGTTAATTTGCTTGTTTATCTGCCTTGTTTGTTTTTGGGCTCGTATTCGTATGATAATTTTGTTTTATGTCTCTGGTTTTCAGTTTCATGGATGCACATGAAACCAGATGGTCTGCGTCCGAAATTTTTCAGCGGAGTTCGACTTCGTATGCCCGTTGTGAAAAGGTCAGGTTCAGTAGTTGTTAAGGCCTCCTCTGACATTGATGGAACTGCTGCTGCTGCTGCTGCAAATGAGGGTAGTGAGCCCCTTCCAGATAGCAAGGAAGAGGTGGCGGTACCCGTCGACAAGCTGCCCTTGGAGTCAAAGCTGAAAGAGCGGCTAGAGCAGAAGGCGAAGATGCAACTGGCGAAGAAAATAAGGCTTCGTAGGAACCGACTTGTTCGCAAGCGAAAACTGAGAAAGAAAGGCAGATGGCCTCCATCAAAGATGAAGAAGTTAAAGAATGTCTGAGTTTGACCTCAAGCTTTCTTGCAGGTTTAGTTCTGACCCTTTTTGTTTCTGCGGTCTCTCGTCGTTTTGTTATTGCAAGATCAAATGTCTCTTCATATTGACGTAATTTCTTGGTCTGAATCTTGTTGATGTCAATGAAAATAGTATTGCCCAATATGATCTGAACTAGGAATTTATACATGGCAGAAATGCATTTGCTTCTTCCGTGTCGAAGGATGTGAGAAATGTGGTTGATTTAGGCAATCCTCTCTCTAAAAAAAATGTAGAAATTGTCTCCTAATGTTTTATCAACTCCCATAATGATCTCTCGAACATGATGAATCCGAAAATATTTTTTGCGACTTAAGCATGTGCAGATTGACATACTGTCACGGTGGATTTGTAAGTATTCCATGACTCTGTCTCTGTGTGTAGGCTCAACCCTATAGTTTGGAGTTCTATCCAGAGATATGTTAAATAAAACTCTAAACTTTTTAGGATCGTAACCAAACCACCGTAGAACACCAAACAGTCACCCGCCCTTCTGAGGAGGTCGGTCTCTCCTTGTGTTTTGCAAGTTTCTGCTTCTCCAAGCCATTTGTGCATGTTTTGATCATCCCTTGGCTTGTTCAGGGTTGTTCTCCAGTTTTATGGCTGGATCTTTCTCCCAAGTCATATAGTGCGAACGCAAGCTTTCAACTACTGCTAATTTATTGTTTGGTTTTTCATGTTGTATTGTGTATCAATCTTTGCAGGGCAAAACCCTCTCTAAGCGCCCATTTTCTTCGGCACGCCCCCTGTAACATACAGGCATTTTTGTGACCTTCAGATTTCATCCTGCGGTTAAGAATGATTACCTTGTGACATCCTTAGAGTATAGATTTTGTCAATCTTTTCGTGGGGGTTGGTTGTTTATGAATTGGAAGAAAAAATACAATAAATTCCCCTTTTCACAAAACAAAATAACTCTTATTTTCAACTTCTATGCATACGCCCTTTCTAAAGGGTCACCATTTTTTGAAAAAAACGTGTGGAGGCGTCGGATCTTTTTTAATGAAATCGCGCGGTTAGAATTCAAAAATACACTTCATGTGGCAATCGTTCAATGGATGGATACTGTACTTTTTGACCACATAACAAGCGTTTAATAAATGGTGATGCAGCAAAACTAAAACTTTATTGGATAAGTGAATCTCTTCAGATCCCTACACTAACATTCTTTTTCGACCAAGAGAGTCATACGTACGTTATCTCCAGAGATAATTATGCACTTTATATTATGTGAATGCCTCGATCATCACGTGACCAGATTGAGAGATGAGGGACACTACAAAATCTCCCCTAGCATAGAGGCACCCATGATTGTTTTTTGGTTGTGATTATCGTGGATTGGAGTGCCATCATCACCAGCAATTCCAAAGCAAAAAGAAAACAAACAAACAAAAAAATAATAAAAAATTCAATGTATTATCCAAAGCTTCTACATGTAATCGTTAAAATGGCTCGACAATGAATGCTTATAATTTTTCTAATTAACTCAAAGTAGTGACATTGAAGTTAAACCTAATGTGAAATCCAGCAGAGGTTCCTCGAAGCTTTTCCCTTCCTTCTACCATAAGCATAAGCTGTGTCACTCAACAAATCCAATTGCTATAAGTAAAAGCTTCCTGATGTCTAGAGGAAAAAGGACCTACGCCAGTTAGGAAAAGGGGCTTTTAGAACCCAATAATTCTAGAGCCAAAACTATACCTCTAAACTATAAGCTCAGAATTAGAGCAACCACGACGACAAATATGCATGGCCTTGCAGCAGCAGCAACACCAGCTGAGGTTGACCTGCAGACATCATGAAGCTGTAATAAGTATCGTTACAAGTAACCAGTTCTTCGGTTTATATTACACCGGAATTCATGAATGCTATAAAACAATAGGTAGTTATGCATGGATTGAAACCTAGAAGCCACCACCAGTCTCAACTCCCTTGTATTATTTCGTTTCTTTTTTTTACCATTAAGCTTTATTGTATTGAAGACCGACCCATGAACAAACGTGCAAAGATGCTGTCCTATATTCAAATGCAAGAAATAGCAAGATGGACTGAAGGCAAACGCCATGAAAGAAATGCAACCGTACATGAGCCAACAATAACCGAATTCCTCTCTCTTCCCAGGAATGCATCAAACAGTAGTGAAAAGCACATAATTCAAATGGAAAGAAAGGGTAATAGGATCACATAGATGACTTCATGTGATCCCGTTCGTAGCAAACTGGATGACAGAGACCATTATTTACCGTATAGGACCCTCGTGTTCTGGTGCAAAACAAGGGGAAAACAGTGAAATATATAAGGGGTCCTATATGGTGGAATACAAGGTCCCTACGATGGTCCTATACTTACAAAGCTGGTCCTATACAGATGTACATGTATGAAATGTTACCTTGTTACAAGCTGCTTGACTGACTCAGTTTCAAGTCCATGCCCTAACGGGAAAAGTGGATCATAGTGTGAATCCCCAACATTCATTGGGAGTTGATCTACAGTTCTGAACCATGTCCTTGGAAGCTTTCCGCTGAATCCATGATCCCCAAAAAGGACATCGGTAATACCTTGGCCTTCAGAGCCTGGCAACCATGCTGCCACCAGAGCATCAATCGAGGAAATGTATGGTTCAATTACGATAGGTCTGCCAGTAATTAAGATAACAATGCACTTGACACTTTCACACACATTGCTAATGACACTAGGGCCAGGTTCCGCCATCGTTAGATTTGTGCTGTCTCCCAAAGTCTCAGCATAAGGGTGCTCGCCAACCACAACAATAGCATATGCAAAGTTGTTGGACTTAACAAAATTGCCATCAGGATTTTCGCTGTAGATAACTTCTGTTCTTGAGTCAACTGTTGAGTTTATAGCACCAAGAATCGTAGTCCCTAATCATGAAAACGAAGTCTGTCAAGATCACTGCTCAAGTAGTTTCCTCGAATTAAACATTCTTAAAAAGAAAATGTGATTGAAATGTATTTGGACATATTCCAGTGCATGAAATAATACTTGAAGAGAAGTTTAGGAAATGTAATCTATTAATATAGCCATGAAAGCAGACCATACCGCTTGTATAGTTGTTGCCACTGAATCCTTGCCATGCCATTGTCCATCCACCGCATTGGTAACCCAGATTATCAGCATGACTGCCGGCGACTAGAATTTTGGACACCTTCTTGGGAAGAGGTATGACGGGATCTGTATTGTTCTTGCTTTTCCCATTCTTCAAAAGCACAAGGGATTTTCTGACAGCCTCCCTTGCCAAATCTCTATGAGCCTAGTAATGGCAAAAAATAAAATACAAAAATGATTGATTCATGTCAGTTTAGTCACTAAATAAAAAACTTAACTCTTTAGTCTTTACTAACATTGAAAATTGACAAGGGAAGACCATGGAACTTGGACGGTACTTGTTGGCCATTGAATGTAACACCAATTGCAAAAGGATAACTAGAAAAATTGGATTCAATAAGACTGTCCATTCTAACTTTATCGAACTATATATATCAATCAAATGACCAACATGAGAGTTGCAATGCTCATATTTGATTATCTTTGATAAACTGACCTGGCTTCCAAGCTCATTGACTAGGCTGAGATCAGCCAAAGGGTTCTCAAAAAGACCCATGGTGAATTTGACAAGTAGAATCCTTCCCACAGCATCATCAATACGATCCATTGAAACCACGTTAGTCTTGACAAGGTTAATGAGATCATTAATGAACTCTTTATAATTGAAAGGGACCATGACCTTCAAAACACAGAGAACCATCTTCAGAGTTTATAATTGCAAACCCAGAAAAAAAAAATTATTACATATGCATTATTTTCCTCATTGTTTCACTGACTACAGTGTAGCAGAGACGCTATTATCTTCTTTCATTTCTGTAAGAGGTTTTTATATAAAATAAGACACGAACCATGTCAATTCCAGCTAGAACTGAAGCTTGGACAGAGTATGTGTAGTTTGAATGTGGTGGCGAGGTAATCCTGTCAATACCCTCCCAATCCGATATAACAAAACCCTGAATGTTCCACCAAAACACAATGTGTTGTTAGCATGAAACTGCGCAGAACACAGGTAAACGTACAATAGCCAAAATGAAGCACACCACACCTATTGTGAAACCAATAACAACCAGAATAGAAGATGAGCAATATTATCAATTTATATCTTAGTTTCGTATTGAATCTGAAATTTCATTTCATGAGAACTGATGCAAATAAGGATAGATCATATAAGTGATACAATATTGATATATGCCCAGCTCATAAATTGTATCTAGAGTGATGAGCAAAAACTGCATCAGACGTTTGTTTGAATGTAGTAAGATGGACACAAAGACAACAATCTGTATTGACAACATCGTTGGGCACCGAGCAGTCGAGAAACAAGTTCGAAAAATGCGATGAAATGAAGATGATGTTAGACGGGAAATACAAGAATGTGGAAACATAGGAAAGTGAAGAATCATGCTAACCACTAGGCAAGTCCCAAAAAAATCAACCACATTAATGTGTAATGTGGAAGTAAATTGAATTTGATTAAACATGGTGGGGCCAGCATGTGAAAAATACACAATGTTGAGAAAAAACAGATAAGACTGACAAGTATTTGAAGAATAAAAATAGACTGAGGGCAAGAACAGTTATAAAAAGCAGTCAACTAGTCTCGATTACGAACATATACTTTGAAAACCTGTGATTCAAGCTACAAAATGTCGAGGAAGAGAATAACACACAAATAAAACTACCGATAAATGCAATATGCAAAATTTTGGTATTGGTACCAGAAACCTTTCCTGTATTGATAGTAAGATGTTAAACACTGGGGTGTGTTAGTTTCTTGCTTACATCAAATCTTGGTAAACAAGCTTGGATATAAAATAAAAGTGAATAAAATGCTACCTTAAATTTAAGGGTGCCCTTGAGGAAGTTTGTAATTAGATCATGGTTTGCATGCATCTTTTCCCCATTCCAACTGGAGTAGGAAATCATCACGGTTGAGACGCCCTTGATGATCGAATCAGAATAGGCAGGCATGTGAATGCTAAGCAACTCATGCCGGTCAGTCACAGTGTTGTTCTCATTAATGCCCCTGCTTGTCCCACCATCACCGACGAAGTGCTTGGCACAAGCTGCAACCTTTTTCCTAAAACATAATAAATTAAAAATATATCAGGAATCACTAAAAGCTTGAGTATCGTAACAGAAGCAAACATGCAAACAAGAAGTGAACTTCTAACATATAATTTCAGCAGTTGAAACTTGAAGCAGAGTTTTCACAAATAAATAATTGAAGTACAAGAATATTAATAAGGAAAATATTTTAGTAAACTGGCTATCCTTGTGGGATACGATATGCATGGTTCGCTTATGCATCATGTAAGGCAAACCATGAGATAGATCAATGGAGAGATTTTTATCATTGTGATGGTTTAAGTTTATAATTGTTTTATAAAAGCTTAATAGCAGCAACAAACATCAACGAAAATTTAAAGAAAGTATAGGGGAAAATAAATAAGGGAATCAGTAAATTCATTTGATTTATTATTGAATTCACAACTAGAAAAACATGATATATGTTCCAAATTATCTTTCTTTTTTCCAGAGGAGTAAAATTATCTTTCTTACTCACAAAATCAAGTAAATTAAGATCAGGAACAATACTAAGGTATGACTGTATCTTTTAAATCAAACAAACGGAAAATTAAAATTAAAATGAACAGAGAAAAAACAAAGAAAAGATAGAAGTATGCTTATTTTCATAAAATTCATACTTTCCACCAACATATGGCACTCCTTTCCGAGAATTAGCAGGGATATCTCCCTGCAAACCTGGAATAATCTCTGTCATTTCCTCCACAATTTTGTGATCTTCACTGTAGCTTTCATAACATCGACCCCATCTTGGATCTCTACATACCTATATAGGAAGTTCCAGGTAATGCACAGAAGTCACCGGATGGAGAAAATTAGGACATCATTATCCACGTAAAAGAAGAAAATGCTGAACACATAAATCCTTTTTGCAATGTGTTATTTACCGCAATGCATGGAGCAAATACATAAGGAATCCCCGTAGCTCGGGCTTCAAGAGCAGTTGCAGAACCAATTCTTCGTACCAGTTCAGGGTCCCTGTATACTGGAAATATTTAATAGGAAGAAGACACATTCAATGAACTAAATGGAAAACATCTCAAAGGATTTTGAAATGCATGGTTAGTTATTTTAAAGCTCGCTGGAGTAGGACAGAGATTTACTTGTAGGGATTTGACTCTAATGGGCCCTTGTTGTAGTTATACAGTTACAGAGTGCTTCTTTTAAAAGATAGTGATAGATCTCATCCTTTGCGTAAAAAAAGAACAATGTACTATCATGTTGTGAAATGACGCAAATAGAACCTGAAATTTTTACTTGCCTGGTAGCTCCAAGCCCAACATTATGTGGAAATATTGTAGCATTATAGACATTATTGTGTCCATGAACAGCATCAATGCCATAGATCATTGGAATGCCCAAACGACTAGATAGAGCTCCCTTCTGAAATTCATTAATCATGTTAATCCAGTCTTCAGCACTAGCTTCTGGAAGTGGTGCACTGCCACCACCGCTCAATACACTACCTGCACAAACCAACGGACATCATCACTCAATTGTCTTATCATCTCATTGTGTTCAATATTTTTCTCTTTACAGAGAGTCTTACTCCCTCCAAGGCAACCAAGCATGGGGGGAAAAGGAGAACAATCTCAACCCTTGCTAATTGAATAAAGAAGAACCAATCTCATAACTGGATACTTTTTTTTTTTTTTTTTTGTGTCAACAAAGCAGGAATCTATACATATATTTGGGAAAAGTTGCACAGCAAGTACAAATTCCTAATATTGACACCTCAAACATCCTATGCACAAACATCTATCGCTGCCGGACAACGCCAATTGGATTGCAGGGATTTTCTAACTGCACCCCTTCCTTTAGCCACTTCAACCGATACATTTGTATATATAAACTAAATTCACTAGAGAACACCCCATCTCATGCGTGAGCACCTTTTTATTAAGATAAAAGTCCACAAGAAAGATACACAAGAATGGAGTTGTGCCATCAAACGATTTGAAGTTAAAAGTCACTTAACGGCTTGGTTTGAAGCTAAAGCAGGAATGAAATGCGGAGACTATGCGACACAAAATGCAGTTACTTGAAGTTTGCACAGACACTAGAAATGGAACAATTTACGTTGATGTGCATCAAATACAGTTGAAGGTACTTGTATTGAAATAGATGCATTGCTTACCAATGGAGTAAGTTTTCATAGTATCAACAGAGGCAACACTCCTATCAATCTGCACCATCTGACCAATCTTCTCTTCAAGAGTCATTCTACTAAGAAGGTCTCCAACTCGAGCAGCCGGTGGTTGGGATGGATCTTTGTACTTGATGTAATCGGCTTTGACCGTTACAAAACCCATCCACCACCAAACCAACAACAAACCCACCACTGGTAACGAAACCCAAGCCATTGTAACACGGTCCCTTTCACTCTGGTAAACCAAACACGAAAGAGCGAAATTACAGAATGCCCATCATTTGTTCCAACCATTATATCTGTTTGGTGGGTGAGAAAATGCAAGACACAGAAAAAAGTATGCAAAGAGTTTTTGTTCAATGTGATTGTCCTCGTTGCACAAGGAGATTATATTTTGAAAACCCATTAAATTACATACAATTATTTTGTATAATAATAATAATAATAATAATCTGAATGGACCCCAAAGCAATCATTTTCCAAATTTAAAATCCTAGTTGCTGATTTTGCAGTAGCTTATTATATTTTCTCTTATCGGAGATCATGTGAAACACAATCTATATAATGAGAAACCAGCAAGATACAGGCAACCATATAAATCCAAATATTTTCAACATAAAAAAATTAAAAAATTCACTGTCTAATCTTCCTAAAATTCTCAGATGCTAAAACAAAAACAAATACTCCAGCATTAACAATTAATAAATATATATAATCAAAGAAGAAGAAGAGCAGCATTGTGATTTACAGAGAGAGAGAAAGATCTTACAGTGAGAGTGTAAAAAGGAAAGAGAGAGAGAGAGAGTGAGAGAGGGAGAGAGATGGGGAATCAGTATTTAGTAGCGTTAATGCAACTGAAAGGAATGCATTTCAGTTTTATAGGCAGCTCGCTCAGGCAGCAAGTACAAAGAAGAAGAAGCCGATTTATAATTATTAATTAGAGAGAGAAAGAGAAAGGAAGAGTCTTGACTTGTGTCGCCATCTGAAATTGAATAAGCCCATTTTTTTCGTTTCCTGTAATATTTTTTGAACAAACGATATTATATACGTTAAGAAAAATGGTGTGAATTGCTTCACAATAGATTAATAATAATATAATTTAAATTTATTTTTGGCGAAAATTGAACTTAATGCTTCACGCTTACAAGTGAAGATGAATACACTAGACCGTAGTGGTAAATAGTCAGAACATTAAATATTTTAAATTTTTATTAATTAAATTCTAATACAAAATTTAATGGTTACAAAGTAGACATTACGAGCATCATAAATTTTTGCAGACACAAGTCTGGTGGTTTTGTTTTCATTTATTTTGCTCTTTCTTTCTGGTGTCCTTTTATTTATTAAAACAAAAAGGGAAAAAAAGAACGTGGGTTTTAGTTGGTTGGTTCGTGCAGTTGTAACTTTACCTTTGTGAGAATAACGTGGGAATGTTGAGAATCTCCTCAACGTGGCTTTTCGTAAATCACCATTCTCATCTTAATCCTAATTAATTCCTACCTAATCATCGTAAAAGAACCTTTTTTTACCCATAAAACTCTCATCAACTAAAATAGAAAAGTTAATGCAAACGTTTTCAGAGCTCGTTGTTATCTCATATTTTAGCACAATGTTTTATAATATTGACACGAGAATTCACATTAAATTACAACGTGACAGAAAATTCATTACGAGTCTCACTTTTGATAGAATCTCTTTAACATTTCTGGAGACGAGAACAGCCCATTTCCATCATTGTCAGGATGAAATCTTTACTAATTTATCATTTATCAATAATCACTTTTTGTTTTAGACCTAATCAATAAGATATTTCTTTTCTTTACTTTGATTTAGGTCAATAAAAAAATCTGACATGGTTTGAAGCCCACTTGGTTTGAATGGGCCAACTTATGTTGCCCGGCCCCATTAATTCTTGTTTTCTCAATTGGCTCCTTCTAACCCTCCCACTACAGTCAGAACAGGGTCCAATTTCTTTGCCAAAGCCCACCCAAAATTTCAATTCTATTCCTTCGTGCAGGCTTGCATGTTAAAACTAAAGAGAATGGCAGTAAGCTCTGCAAAGTTTGAGTGCACGAAAGCTGGGAGAATATTATTCAGCTAAACAACAATTGTGGCTATTAAATAGTCTTACACCAAGATAAGAAACAAGATAACTACCCATGACTTTACAGGTCCTATAATCATGGGCATGACTACGTTGAACAGAAAAGAAACAAACTGGTTCCTCAAGTTAAGGAGGAATTATTCAACATGACAGAAGTTAATCCTAAAAACAAGGAACCCTAACCCTAACGGCTAGGAAGCTCCAATAGTTTCATCATCCTCCCTTAAACTGGATGCCATTGTCATTCAGTTTATACCTGGGTATTCACACACACCCAGTAAGCTCCGCATCTTCAGAAACAAATCAAGCTTTAAAGGCTTTGTTAGAACATCTGCAATTTGTTCTTGGGTAGAACAATGAGTTAACTCCAGAATTCCATCTTTGACAAGATCGCAAAGGAAATGAAATCTTATATCTATGTGTTTGCTGCGACCATGCATCACAGGGTTCCTTGAGAGTTTTATTGCTGAGATGTTATCACAAAACACCACGGTTGAACAACTTTGCTCTTGATTTAGAACTTTCAAAATTCTTCTTATCCACACGACCTGGCATGCACTGGATGCTGCTGCTATGAACTCAGCTTCGGTGGTAGAGAGAGTAACCACGGGTTGCTTCTTTGAAGACCAAGAGACAGCTCCCGAGCTCAGTAGAAAAGCATAAGCTGAAGTGCTTTTCCTGTCGTCTTGATCGTCAGCATAATCACTGTCTGTGTACCCTACAAGTTCTTCACTTCCTCCCTTCCTGTAGAACATCCCAAAACTAACTGTGCCCTTCACATACCTCAAGACTCTTTTTGCTGCTAGTAAGTGAGACTCAGTAGGACGCTCCATGTACCTACTGATCAGGCTGACGATGAACATCATATCAGGGCGTGTGGCAGTCAAGTACATGAGACTTCCCACCATCTGCTTGTAGACCGTGCTATCAACTTCAGTTCCCCCTTCATCTTTTGTAAGCTTAAAGCCAGGAACTACTGGATTATGTACCGAGTTGCACCGATCCATATTGAACATTTCCAGAACCTCTTGAGCGTACTTCCGTTAACTGATAAAAATACCATCTGTCCTTTATAAAACTTCAATACCAAGAAAATACCTCATTCTTCCAAGATCAGTCATGTCAAACTCGATCATCATTGATTTTTCAAATTTTTCAAACATCAATTCATCATTCCCAGTAAATATAAGGTCATCAACATACAAACACACAATTAAAATGTTACCTCCACCAATAGTTTTAGTGAATAACGTGTGTTCATAAGGACATTTGATGAAACCTTCTCTAATGAAATATGCCTCAATGCGACTGTACCAGGCTCGGGGAGCCTGTTTGAGTCCATACAAGGCCTTCTTGAGTCGATAGACCTTAGATTCATGTCCTTTCTGTTCATAACCTGGAGGCTGATCGACGTAGACTTCTTCATTAATTTCCCCATGCAGAAAGGCCGACTTAACGTCAAGTTGATAGACTGCCCAAGTTTTCTGAGCAGCAAGGGCTAAGACAATTCGAATGGTGTCCATGCAAGCCACAGGTGCGAAAACTTCAGCGTAGTCAATTCCATACTGCTAACAATATCCCTTGGCAACTAGCCGAGCCTTGTATTTGTCTACTTCTCCGTTTTCGTTGAACTTAGTCTTAAAGACCCACTTAACTCCTATGATTTTTCCTCCTGATGGCAGCACTGTCAATTCCCATGTGTCGTTTTTCTCAATAGCTTGTATTTCTTGGTCCATAGTTGTCCTCCATTTATCGGACTTCACGGCTTCTTCGAATGTGAGAGGATCCCCATTAGCGAACAAGGCTAGATGTGCCAAGTTCACACCTTCTTCATCAGAGAGACCTTGTCCAGTTTCATAGTCTCTCATCCATACTGGTGGTCTTCGAGCACACACTTCTCGAGACAAGGTTTCATCATTTGAGGTATTGCCTTCGGCAGACTCAGTTTCTCCACCTGATTCTTCATTGGCTTCATTCTCCTCTTCTGCCACTTCTGCTTCTCCTTCAGTCTCCCACTCAAGATCAGCTTGCTTTTGACCTTCATCCCAATTCCATTGTTGATCTTCTTCGAATACCACATCTCGACTAACAATTATCTTATTTGAAAGATGATCAAATAATCTGTAGGCCTTAGATTCCTCACTTACCCCAAGTAATATGCATTTGAAACTCTTGGCATCGAGCTTTACTCGTCTGTTGTTAGGTACATGCACATGAGAAATACATCCAAAAACACGAAAATGGTCCACAGATGGTTTGTGTCCACTCCATGCCTCCTCAGGCGTTTTGTTCTTCACAGCAAGAGTTGGACACCGATTTAGAACATGCACCGTCCAATTCACTGCTTCAGGCCAGAAGGTCTTGGGAATTTGTTTTGCTAACAACATGCTTCGCACCATATTCATAATAGTGCGATTCTTCATTTCCGCGACACCATTTTGTTGAGGTGTATAGGCAGCCGTCAACTGTCTTTGAACTCCATTCTCATTGCAGAAGTTGATGAATTCATGTGATGTGAATTCTCCCCCACGATCTGTTCTCAGGCTCCATACGTATGTCCCAGTTTCCTTCTAAACTTTTGCTTTGTAGGTTTTGAACATGGTAAATGCTTCTAACTTCTCTGCCAAGAAATAAACCCACGTTTTTCTACTGAAATCATCAATGAAAGTGATGAGATACCTCTTTTTGCTGTTTGAAACTGGGTTGATTGGTCCACAAATATCTGTATGCACCAACTGAAGAATATTGGAGGCTCTCCACATGCTCTCCTTTGGAAATGGGTCACGGTGCTGTTTTCCCACCAGGCAGTCTTCACACACTTTTGGAGAAGTTTGAAACCGAGGCAACCCTGTCACCATGTTCTTTTGTTGAAACACTTTGAGCCCATTCCAGTTCAGATGTCCATATCGATGGTGCCAAAGATCTGCTTGATCCGTGGTCCGTGTGGAGAAGCATTGTTGTTTCTTTGGTGCAAAGCGAGCACGTACTGCAAACATCCTGTTATGTGTCATCCCAGTTTCCATGATTAAACCTTTCTCACAATGGAAGATTTTGCATTTCCCATGTTTGATCAGTACTGCCAACCCTTTTTCTTGCAACTGACCGATGCTCAACAGGTTGTTTTTCAGGTCTGGCACGTAGAAGACTTTTGTGATTGTATGCACAAGTCCATTAACCTCCATGCGAATTTTCCCCTTCCCTTGTACAGTGAGACTTGAGTTGTTCCCAAGCTTCACTGATTCTCGAAAGCTGCTGTCGAGATCACAAAACATGTTTTTGTTCCCACACATGTGGTTGCTACACCCAGAGTCAAGGTACCAAACGTGCTCCACCGTGTCCTCTTTGGGGTTCACAAGAGCCATCAATAGTATCTTCTCCTTTGTATCTGCATAATTTGCTTTTTGTTCCGTGGCTCGCTTAGGGCATTCCCATTGAAAGTGCCCTAGTTCATGACAATGGTAGCACTCCAGGGTGGATTTGTCGAACCTACCCCTTCCTCTTCCTCTTCCTCTTCCTCGATAGGTACCTCGACCTCCACCTCTTCCTCCTTACTGGGTCTATGAGTGATTTGTGGTGCTTGTTCTTCGTCCACATGTCGGCTGATCCGTTGTTCATGCACCAAGAGGCTGCTTTGTAGCTCGTCTATGGACATCATATCCAGATCATTGGATTCTTCAATGGAGCAAACAACATAATCATATTTTGTAGTTATAGACCTGAGAATCTTTTCAATAATTACCACATCCTGTATTTGCTCCCTATGCATTCTCATCTTACTGGCTATGGTGAGAGTTCTGCCAAAATAGTCATTAACAGACTCACCGGACTTCATGTGTAGCACTTCAAACTCCCTGCGAAGAGCCTGTAATTGAGCTCGCTTGACACGCGCTGTTCCCTGATACTTCTGCTTCAAGGAATCCCAGATATCTTTCGCCGTATCTTTCTTCAACATGGTCTCCAGTGTCGAACGATCTATGGCTTGGAACAGGTAGTTCTTAGCCTTGAGATCTTTCAACCTCTGATCTTCATAAGTCTTCTTCTGTGTCTCACTCATATCCGATCCTTCTGCTGCTGCAGTGATCCCCGTCTCCACCAAGTTCCAATACTCCTTAGAACGCAGAAAGTTCTCCATCAGCATACTCCAATGGTCATAATGACCATCAAACTTTGGAATGGCAGGTTGCACAAAACTACTCTCGGATGCCATATCTTTGTTTCTTCACTCTAGTACCGGACTTACAAGCCTTTTGATCAGGCCCCGTGACGAGGCTCTGATACCAGATGTTAAAACTAAAGAGAATGGCAGTAAGCTCTGCAAAGTTTGAGTGCAAGAAAGCTGGGAGAATATTATTCAGCTAAACAACAATTGTGGCTATTAAATAGCCTTACACCAAGATAAGAAACAAGATAACTACCCACGACTTTACAGGTCCTATAATCATGGGCATGACTACGTTGAACAGAAAAGAAACAAACTGGTTCCTCAAGTTAAGGAGGAATTATTCAACATGACAGAAGTTAATCCTAAAAACAAGGAACCCTAACCCTAACAAGTAGGAAGCTCCAATAATTTCATCATTGCATATTCTTCCCATCCAATACAAATTAGGTGTCCTGTCCGCGCATTCCTTTTTCTATCTCACACACTCTTCTCAATTTTCGATTATTCGATCGAATAAATTGAAGAAGATTAACGGACAAAAATTAACAAAGGTTGTGTGGAAAGGAAAAATAAGTGTGTGGATAATACCGTTGAACACTATTACCACGAATTCATGCAAGTGTGTTAAGTATGACTCATGAAGCATAGATACGGTCACACGATAAGACAAACTTATGAAAATTAGATTACGATACAGCGCATATACGTTTGTTAAAATTATATATTAATATATATATAATTTATCTGAGAGTGACAAATGATCACTTTCCGATAATTAGAGCAATTTACAATAATATTTTTGTAAAAAGAAAATGAAAGAAGTGAGGAAGATAAAACCCTAATTGGTGGGTAAGGGTAACCAGCCAACTTTAGTTTAGTTTGCAGGTGACATTATACCTTATACAATACCAAGGGATGCTTGAAATTGTAAAACACCACAAAACCAAAGCAACCGAAAAGGAGTATTGGAACAGGAACAGTCCCACTATTAAGATCACTCCCGAATCCTCCCCCCCCCCCCCCCAATATAAATTGTCACGCAGGCCACCCAACATTTCCTACAAGAAACCCAAAACCAAGCACCAATAATACAGTCTCTAACAAAAGGCAGGCAAACAGGAGAGAGAAAGAGCCAGGTAAAGAACCCGAACTTTTTTTCCCGGAGCCACCAACAGAAACCCGTGCCATTTATGGAGATTTCCAGCCCCATTTTGAATTAAAGGAAGAGCAGGAAGCTCACATTGTACAAGTTCATCTGCCTGGTCTCTTCCTCTTCCTTCCTACTTTCTTTCTTTACCCAACTCTTTACTCAAGTTGGGTGCTCCTCTTTTTGCTCATTAGCACTTTCAGTACAGGTGTTTTTCTTAGAAGCACGTTGAAATTTTTAATAAAATTGCAAGTGCTTTTTTGAATCCAAAAACACTTTTAACTTTTTCTGCCAAACATGATCATAAGCGCTTTTGATGATTTGAAAGCGGTTTTTAGTTATTTTAAAATTAATTAATTGTACCAAATTACGTTGGTATTATATTAACAATCTACATTATTTTATAGAGAGCGGAGATAATTCTCAACTCACTAGACAACTGAACCAATATAACTCACATGTTGCAAAATATATGGTTTATTTTCAGGTTTTGTGAAGTCTGGGATCACATATGTGCATAACCCTGGTGCGATTAGGGTTTATGGACAAAGATATCTCGGCCACAACAACTGGAGCCGTTTCAACCAGACATTTCCGGTTCAACAGAATTGAGACGCCAGTAAAATTCATGACAAATTTAGCAATGGGATTCTTACCATTACAATACCAAAGAAAGTCATCACACGGACTGCAGCAGTCGAACCTGTCCAGGAGCCACCACCAAAAACTGCTGAAACCACAGCCGAGCCGAAGCCACACAAAGTTCAAGAGGACCCAATTCCTTCAAAGACGAGTTTGACAACACTGGCAGGCCCTCCGACAGACACCTCTTCGGATACGAAGGGTCGGGAAGGTATTTCTCAAACGGCGGTTGCTTCTGCTCAAGGTGAACAAGAAAAGGGCAAGACAAGTGCTCAGGAAGCTGCTGCTGCTGCCTCGTCGAAGGCAGAAAAGGCTACTTTCACTGCCAGAGATGAAAAAGAAATGGATGACAAGAATGGTCGTCCTCCATTATGGCATGTTAGGGTTTTCGAAAAACCTACTACATATTATGCTATTGATGTTTTTATAAAACTTTGGGGGTTAGTACGTTTTTTATATATATCAACTTGGTCCACTCATGTTTGTTTTGCACCCTCTCAGGACATAGGAACGATGCGTACGATCCAAGTTATGAGGCATTCCCCTACCAGTGACATCGTGCCTCCCTTCTGCTTTGACATTACTTGTAATAACACCTTCCGCTTGTATTTTGAATTAGATGTATGCTCTGAGCATGTCATGCATTATCACTATGTTTTCATTGTTGGCAGTTAAATATTATTTATTATTTTATTATCTTAGTAGTATGTATTTAATTGTTACATTGCGTATTTATGCGCGAAATTTTTATGCATGTTTCACATGTTCTTGGCATATGCATTCATTAAATGGCTTGCGTCACCCTCGGGTGTCGGCCAGCACGTGGTCATCGTACTTCTCTGGACATCGGGATTGAGGCTTGTCACGTATGATAACCCACTAGGTAAGTACTAAAACATTTCTCAAAAACTCGTATTAAAATACCAGAGCTCAAAAGCTCAAAACCTCGTGTCATAAATCATAATAACTCATACTCATAAATCCATAACATTTCATTTCCCTAAATTCATATAATGCATATATGAAAAACCAATAATTCATAAAGCTTTCGTAAAAGCAATATAAATAAATAAATCATAAGTACATAATCCATAAAACATAATAGATAACATGCTCATTTTATGAAATATGCAATGCATGCAAACCTAATATTTTATAAAACCATGCAAGTTAAGAAGGGGTTCACTCACAAGTTTTCCATTGCCCAAAAGCCGCTCGAACTAGCGAGGATGAAGTCACTTCCCACCGATGCACCTAAGCACAATTAGAGACCATTTAGATGATGGAATTTGAGAAAACGGACAACGAATTTGGAATCAGGATGTTGAAATTAGCCAATGAGGGGTCCCGACCAAATCCCCAAAAAAGTCAACCCAAAAGTCAACATTGACAGGTCAATAATCAACGAAAAGTCAACGAGTTGAGTCAACGGGTCTGGGCTTGGGTCGGATCCGGTTAGGGTTAATGGGTTGGGTCGTGTCATTGAACTAGGCCCAGATATTAGGTTGGACTGGTTTTGGGCTGGGCTTAATTGGGTCGAATATATGGCCCAAAGGCTTGAATTGGTAATTGGGTCGGCCCAGTAGCTGGGTTGGGCCGGTCTTTATTGGGGGTCGGGTTTGACCCAATTGGCTCGCGGGTCGTCAGAGCCAACGAAGGGTAAGGCCGGATATCGGCCAAGAATTTCTCGAGCTCCGATCAAGCTCAAAACTCATCCAAACCTTACACCCTAATATATTAATTTGAAGCCCGGAAGACAAGAAATCGAACCATACCTTTGGTTTCCTCGATCGTGGCCGAAGTTGGCCCGAAAAGGGCTCGAAACCGTCAGATCTCGCCAAAAAAACTGGGGAAATTCCGCCAAGGTATTTCTTGGCTATTTCGTCCGTTCAAAACATACACACAAGGTCAATATCGAACCATAGGAATAAAATGGAAGATTTTTAGGATTTTATGAGGCTTACCCCAAATCGAAGAGACAAGAATCTCACCAGAGTTCTCACTTCGCACAGAGGCTCGGTGGTTTGTGGGTCGTCATTCGAGTTTCAATGATGTAGGAGAAGGGCGGAGGATGGTGGTGATTCGTGATGGTTAGTTTATGATCTTGCCGGAGTAGGTGGCTCGGGGAAGGGGGTGTTGCAGAGATGGAGGGTGAGAAAGAAATATAAGGCTCGAGAGAGAGAGAGAAAGAGAAGTCTGGGAAAGAAAGGAAAGAGATAGAGTTCCAGAAGATAGGGGGAGGGGACACATGGCAAAAGGGGAAGTGGGGTCTGGGACCCCACGAGCCAGAAATTGTTTAGATAATAAAAATATCTAGAATAGTGAAATGACTATTTTGCCCCTCAACTTCGTAGTTCTGTGAAACGTTCATCGTAACTCGAATTCCAATTATGCTCACGCCCACACGCTCGTAACGACGAGTGCTATGAGGATACTCCTTGACACAACAAGGCGGTCAATAAAAGTCAATGGTTTGCCTTGAAGGGCATTTTTGTAATTTCACACTACACAATTATAAAAACCCCTTGATCCTATCCCATATATATATATATAGACACACACACACACCAGGAAGAAATCCAGTTAAAGCGGCTGCATAAAAGAGAATGACATTCCGTTGATTCCTCTTTCATGCCTTCAAGTTCATACCTTCATCCTTCCTCGATATAATAGTATATATTACTCTATAAAAATATAAAGTTGAAAATACATATTATTATGTAATAACCTAAGGTCGAAAATATATATGTATAATAAAATAACGTCAAAAATAAATATATATAAAAACTAAAAAGTTTTTCTTCTATATGTGTGTGTGTGTATTATTATTATATAGCGAAATCCTAATTGATTATAAATTTATGTTTAAGTTACAATGTTCTACTAGAAGATTTCAAGGGTTTCTTAACCTTCTAAGCCTGAAACTCCAACCCCTTCTTGGAAGGCTTCCGTTTTCTTTTCAAGCGTGTTGCTCCAGCATCCTCTGTATTAGACATATATAAGTTTAGATACGAGCCAATTGTCCAACAAAACATGTGCAAGAAAAAAGTTAATATTAGAAAAGATTACCTTTTCTTGCTCATGTATAAAGATAAAAATAAAAACAAAACAACCAGCTTAGAAAGCTAATCTCTATTCGTCTTATTCGTTGTATGGTTAAGCGTACAGAGAACCTCTTATCAACTTTTTGGGTAATTTCGTATATCAAAACGACCGTGTCTCTATTTGTCTTTCAATTTGCTCTGATTGAAACTCTAAACAATGCCAACACAAGCAGACAAGAGTATCAAAATTTCGTGTATTTGACTCATATACTATTCCACAACAATCTTTGTTGTTTTTCATTTTGGTTGCTGGTTTGAATTACAAATTAACAAAGTTGTACAATCGTCGTTAATGAAATCTCACTTCTTCTCGAAAACCACTCATTATACGCTATTGTAAATAAAATTGTACAGTACCAAGACACAACGCTGCAGCACTGCGATGAACACTATTACTAGTCTTTACTAATTAATCATTTATCAATAATCACTTTTTGTTTTAGACCTAATCAATAAGATATTTTCTTTACTTTGATTTAGGTCAATAAAAAATATGACATGGTTTGAAGCCCACTTGGTTTGAATGGGCCACGTTAAGTTGCCCGGCCCCATGAATTCTTGTTTGCACAATTGGTTCCTTCTTACCCTCCCACTCCACTCAGTACAGGGTCCAATTTCTTTGCCAAAGCCCACCCCAGATTTCAATTTAACTCCTTCATGCAGGCTTGCAGACTCTTCCCATCCAATACAAATTGGGGTGTCCAGTCCACACACCCATTTTTATATCTTGCACATCTTTTTCAATTTTCGGCCGTCGAATCGAATGAATTAAAGAAGATTAACGGATAAAAATTAACAAGAGTTGTGTAAGAAGTAAAAATAAGTATGTGGATAGCACCATGAAACACTGTTAACACAGATTCATGTAAATGTGTTTAAGTATGGCCTATGAAGCACAGATACAGAGGCATAATACAACAAATTTGTAAAAATTAGGTTAGGATACGATACGACATAGATACGCTTATTAAATTATATATTAATAATATAAATTTTATTGGAGGTTAACAAAATATAACTTTTCGAAAATTAGAGCAATTTACAATAATGTCTTTGTAAAAAGAAAATGAAAGAAGCGAGGAAGATAAAACCCTAAATGGTGGGTGAGGGCAACCAACCAACTTTAGTTTAGTTTGCAGGTGAGGTTATACCTCGTACAACACCAAGGGACGCTTGAAATTGTAAAACACCACAAAACCAAAGCAACCAAAAAAGAATATTGCCCCCACCCCCCCTCCCAATTATAAATTGTCACGCAGGCCACCCAACATTTCCTACAAGAAACCCAAAACCAAGCACCAATCATACAGTCTCTAACAAAAGGCAGGCAAACAGGAGAGAAAGAGGGGAGATAGAGAGAGAGATGGCTATGGGAAGTCGTCCAACTGGTGGAACCTCTGGTGCTAATACCCGCCCAAGACAATCCCATCGTCCCATTTATGAAGATTTCCAGCCCCACTTTGAATTGAAGGAAGAGCTGGAAGCTCACATTGTACAAGTTCATCTACCCGGTCTCTTCCTCTTTCTTTTCCCACTTTCTTTCTTTACCCGACTCTCTACTCATGTTGGACGCTCGTTTGGAATTTTGCTTCTTTAAAAGACATTTTTACTCATTAGCACTTTCAGTAAAAGCGTTTTTATTACAAGCACATCAAATTTTTTGATTAAATTGCAAGTGCTTTTTTGAACCCAAAAACGCTTCTAACTTTTTCTGCCAAACATGATCATAAGCGCTTTTGATGATTTAAAAGTGGTTTTTAGTTATTTTAAAATTAATCGATTGTACCAAATTACATTGGTATTATATTAACAATCTACATTATTTTATAGAGAGCGGGGAGAATTCTCAACTCACTAGACAAGTGAACCGACCTAACTCACGTGTTGCAAAATCTATGGTTTATTTTCAGGTTTTGTGAAGGAGCAGGCTAAAATTACATATGTGCAAAACCCTGGTGTGATTAGGGTTTATGGACAAAGACCTCTCGGCGACTACAAATGGAGCCGTTTCAACCAAACATTTCCGGTTCAACAGAATTGCGACGCATCTAAAATTCATGGCAGATTTAGCAATGGGATTCTTACCATTACAATGCCAAAGAAAGTCATCACATGGACTGCAACACCGGTCAAGCCGAAGCCACACAAAGTTCAAGAGGACCCAATTCCTTCAAAGCCGAGTTTGACAACGCCGGCAGGCCCTCCGACAGACACCTCTTCGGATACAAAGGGTCGGGAAGTTATTTCTCAAACAGCTGCTGTTTCTGCTCAAGGTGAACAACAAAGGGGCAAGACAAGTGCTCAGGAAGCTGCTGCAGCTGCCGCGTCGAAGGCAGAAAAGGCTACTTTCACTGCCAGAGATGAAAAAGAAATGGATGACAAGAATGGTCGTCCTCCATTAGCTCCTCCGAAAGGCACTGCAGCTGAGACAAAAGCACGAAAGGATAAGGAGGACGAGGCTCTTCCAAAACCAATTTCATCGATCCAGAAGGAAAAACAAAGGGATGAGAAGAGGTTGATACCGTTGACTAGTCCGGAAACAGGCATAGGCGAGCCCAAGTCTGAGGAGGGTGATCAGGATGGAAAGAGAGGAAAGGCTTCTGTCGAGAGTGTTTATCGAACGGGGGTTGAAAACAAGGATCAGAAAGAAGCAAAAGGGAAGGCTGATGCAGAACCGAAGAATGCTGAGAACGTTGTCGAAACTAATATACACAAGGAAAGGGAGACCGGTGAGAGAAGCAAAGAAGCAAGGGCCCTCCTTAAGATTTTAGAGGGGGAAAAGAACAAGAGCAGGGGTTTCGGTAAGCCTAAAGAGGAGGGTTCTATTGCTGCACATGTGATGGCTGCAAAGGAGCGTATGAAAAATCTCAGAAGCGGGATGAATGATGAGGAGAAGCGGATGTTGATCAATATGGGCGCAGCGGTTCTAGTTCTTATGGCGCTAGGGGCTTCTGCATCCTACAGTTTGTGGTCCTCTGGGAAAGGCAAAAACTAAGGCCGGCATCTTTTCACATTCCATTACAAATCTGTTATTACAAACTACACGAACACAGACAAGTATTGCAGCTTTTACATCCAATTGTATAGAAATTAACTACGACGCATATATATACCTCACAAACAGGTGTAATATATATCCATCCTTGGATGAAAGCAATACAAATGACTGGTTCAGTAGGGGTATATCATCTCGAAATTGATTCATACCCGAAACAAAAAATTGAGATGTTGATCTGCAGAGGACCCCAAAACTAGTACTCAAAACAAAATTACATGATCTGCCTTTATGTTTGTGGAATACAAGTCCAGTGGCCATCAAAGGAATCATGAAATTCTCAATGAGAAACTAAGAGTTCATCGATCAGTTAAAATATAATGCAAGTGAGATGTGCATAGGACATTAAGACAGACCTGACTGGAAAGAAAACATACACACAGAGACTTTGATTGAGAAATTTCCAACTAATTGACGAATTCTTTAATTTTGTCATCAATTGTAAACAAAAAAGCATGCAAACATGATATAGACGGTTATAATTACACGGACCTAACTGAAGAGGCACCCAACAATGAGGATCAAATTGGTCATTTTGACTAAACTAAGATTATAAACTGCTTTGTCGAACATACACATGATTTAATCATACAACATACCTAAAAATCATCCAAAGCTCCCCCATCCTCCTAAATTTCTGCATGTGTCAACATAGCTCAAAATCTCAATCAAGTAATCCAAATAGGATTTTGTCTACGGAGTGCTACGCAGGTGAAGATACAGGCATTTATGACGTCTTTGGCAAAACAGTGATCATAAAGCTTTGGGCAAACTAATCGATGTGCCATTGATATATGTCATACTTCTTCGGTTGTTAGTCACCGCAGATATTTTGTCACTGCCACTATCATAAGCACCCAAATTTCAAGATGCAAGAGAATGGTCATACGTAGCAGCATCAACCGTTGTCATCTCTGCTGTATTTGAAACTGCGGAAAATTTTAAAAAAATGTGAGACATCAATAAATCAAAGGTTTCTTTAGGGAGGATAAAGAAATAGTAAGTGCCACCTCTACACGAATGTATCCCATAAGGCCGTCATTATCTCTCATTGGAAAACTTCCCCAAGCATTTTCTATGTTTCGCTCGTCCTATATGTTGCTACGATTCACTCAGCATTTTACTTCAACTATATTCAAATTATTTTCAAGATACAAACAATTCTGAACAATCTTATAGAATCTCAAAGGCTTTACAGTTACGAGGGTACAAATGAAGACTGTAATCAAAGAAATACTCAATTACCATTCAGAAAACTCACAAAACCATTAACACAGATAATAGATCCATACAGCAAGCAAGGGAATTAATTTCATAATTCTTAAAAGACAGAAAGAAAAAGTGACAAGTGGAGCAACACTCTGCTGTGAATGTTAAATATGACAGACTCAGGAAAATCTATGTAACCTATATTTATGGAAATATAAGAAGAATGGAGAAAAAAAATAAAAAGTGTTTCTTTTATATGTATATTATATATATCACATGTGAAGCGAAGTCCTAATTTACTATAAGTTTATGTTTAAGTTACAATGTTCTACTAGAAGATTTCAAGGGTTTCTTAACCTTCTAAGCCTGAAACTCCAACCCCTTCTCGGAAGGCTTCCGTTTTCTTTTCAAGCGTGTTGCTCCAGCATCCTCTGTATTAGACATATATAAGTTTAGATACGAGCCAACTGTCCAACAAACATGTGCAAGAAAAATGTTATTTACAATCTGAATACAAGCTCAGTGTCTTATGGATCATCACTGTACCATTCTATGTTGGTTGCCAGAATAATATAAAAGAAAGCACCAAACCTCACAAATTAAGCTTACTAGTGGAGTTGTTAATATGATATAATCCAAAGGAAAAGGCGTAATGTTTTGTTATTACCCCATTGGTGTGTTGTGCACGAAAAGGAAAAAGAATATTGATCATCTATGGTTTGAAGATGAAGTCTGAGTGCCTGTTTGGGGTTGCTTATTTGGGACAACTGGTTTTTCAAAGAAATTTTGCTTCATGTTTGTTATGGTATTGGCATATTAATTTATGCCTGATAAACTGCTAACCTTCATTGCACTGTTTTAAATTTTCAAAAAACAAATTTGCTCTTTTTCCTATCAAAATAGAAAATGGGAGTGAGAGTTCTGGGGCTATTCCTCATGAACTTGAAACTTAAGTGATAAAAACCACGCAAAGACACATAATACGCATCAAAGTAGTAATCTTACCTTCAAGTGGACTTGATGCATGATCAATTGCACATCCATTTGGTGTGCCCTCTTCTGAAATAGGGGAGCCAGAATTACTATCCACCAACTTTGATGAACTTTCTATGCACTTATCTTGCTGGTCCAGAACATCAGGAGAAGGAATTGCAGGTAAAAAGCATAGCTCTTCCTGTGACATATCTGAATCACTGAAAGCTGAATCCTTCTCCACTGTCACAATATCAACTTCATCATCTTCATTAATATCAGATCCTTTTACCTGCATCAGTAACTTTAAATTAGACACCAGAAAATGAACAAAAAATAGCCCAGATTCGGACTATTCTAACCTTCTCAGTTTCAGGGATTAGATCAAACTCATCTTCTCGTTCTATGTATTCCTCATTTTCCTCAAGCTCTTTGAAATCAGGAGCAAATGCACTCCAGTTCTCAGTGTAATCTTTAGCCCAGACATAAACCAAACCAGTCAGTGAAACAGAAACAACAATGGGGTGAACAGGATGCCACACCAAATCGATCAAGGCTTCCTTTGGCCCTTCAAGAATTTTCACAAGATGCCCGGCCCTATCCCATATGTAAATCTTGTGTTCTCCTTTGCTTGCAGAACCACCAATCACCCACTCACCATCACCACTGAAACAAGGTGCTTTCCAATGCATCTTTGTGATGGCATCTTGAAACTCACGGAAAAGCGTTAAGCATTTTGATCCAACAGCTTTCAACTTCTCAACACCATCAATTACATCCAGGGTCTCATTTAGGTCATCCAGGGTTTTAAGTCCATCTTTCAGAGGCAGAAGGTTCTCGTAGATCCTGATTGTTCTATCATTTGAATTTGTAAGCAAATACTGTCCATTCCTGCTGAATACTATGTTCTTAATCACAGAACCTCCAGAAATGGGAACCACAGCACGCACTTGAACACTTTTATAATCTATTACAAGTATTTCACCCTTGGAGTTCCCCGCATAAACTAGATCACCATACTTATTAAAGCAAGCAGCAGTAGGAGAGAAAGGTGGAGTTCCCTCAGAGATTTTGTTCCGTGACAGAGGGACAAGTCCTGGGTTAGAGTCAGGAATGGAAACTGGAAGAACAACTGTGCTTCCAGTATTCAAGTCAACAATGATGGGAGCAGAAGAGAGAGGGCATGCCAGGCAAAGAGATGGAGTAGGCGAACCAGGATGAAGCCGAGCTTGTAAAGGGGTTTGTTGCAGTACCGTTTGCGTTATCTTCTCTCCACTGACAACATCCCATAGTGTCAACGACTTGTCCGCAGCAGACACAAGAATGCGATGGCCATACTTTGACCAACATACACTAGTTATCGCAGCAACACAATCTTTATCACGAAGCTCCTTGGCAATGCCCCTGGTCTCAAAATCCCATATGATGCAATTTCCGTCAGAGCACCCAGCTGGTCAAGAATACCAAACAAGTATCGAATGTAAGAAGAAGAAGACCCTTCAGAATATCTCCAGTAACATAAGGACACATCAAATGTCAATGATAGTACAAATGAATGCAAAAATCAAATTTAAACTAAACAATCAATATTTAATGTTACGGCTTGCTATAGACAACCTCACTTAATTCTTTGCAGTCGACAATCAAGACAGTGGTTAAGATTTTTTATTAAATTTAATTTACATAAGAAACATAATCTTCATTGAAGATTTAAAAGCGAACAACATACAAGTGAACAAGGAGCCCACGTCCAGAAAATAAAAAACATAAAATCCGCAGCAACACCACTGTCGTAGGGGAAAGCATGAAGACAATAACAGAATTCCGACGAACTACAAAACAGAGGCGCTCCAATCTGAAAATAAACAACAGAAAAAGACACCTCCCAAAATGTTACAATGCCAACACTCTCCTGTTAGCTCTTTCGGGCATAAATCGAAGGCAATTAAGAAATGGCTACGCTGAGCATGAAATGGCTACGTGGAGCATGAAATGGGACAGCTAGCAATTCTACAAATGTTACAAATTGTGGACTCAAGTCCTTATTACTCAAAAGAAAAACTTAATGTGCACCAAATTTACAACTTTGCTTTTGTTTATCCTTCTGTAAATTTATTCAGAAAAGTAGAAAAAGGAAGTAATGGGGGCGGAGGTGGGTGGAAAAAATACCAGCAAGAAGGGTACCGCGGCGGTTGAAGGCAATGCATTTCATAACGCCATGCTCCAAATACTCCTCTATCACTTCTGGGAAATCCCCTTGTAATGGGTCTTCACACACAATTAAGTAATTGATTAATTATACACTTAATCATTCAGATTTTGGGTTTTGTTGCCCAAAACCATCAAATTAAAAGAAAACGAAAACAAAATTCTTCAATTAAAAGTGAACAATGAAGAGAGAGAGAGAGAGAGAGAGAGAGAGAGAGAGAGAGAGAGAGAGAGGTTTACCGATAATTGGGGCATTCATGGCTATGTGGTTGCAGAGTTGCTTATCAAAGAGAAACTCTGCAAAATGCTGCGTTTTGATGCGAAACCAGCGACAGCAGGAGGAGGAGGAGGAGAAATTGAAAGAAATTCGTTTGAAAGAAATTGAAAATAAAACTTGAGAGCCCTCACTCTCTCCTCTCCTGACGACGAAGGAAGAAGCTCTCTCTCCTGTGTTACTTTTGTCGTCTTCTGGGAAACCCAAATGCTTTCGTGGAAAAGCCCACGCGGGGCTTTTTACTTCTACCCACACCCTATAGTATCCTCTTTACCAGCCTAGAATGAGAGGGATTCCTATTTTTCGGAAAATGATCATCTCCGAATCTCTTCCACCAAATTTACCCTATCAATTAATCTGGATCTTTGAAATTTGATCCAGCAGCTTTAAAGGTCCGGATTGATTGATAGGTTAGATTTGGTGAAAATGATCCGGAGAGGATCCGGATCCCTTTTTCTATTTTTCTAGTTCAACGTTTTCAACTCATAAGTGTGAGTTTTTATTTTTACAACATATGATAAGATATAGAAAAGAGTTACCCATCATATGATAAAGAAATTTAACAAGTAAATAGGACCTATGTTTTTTATATATAATATCCACCCTTATCGTACAACAACCATTCGAATACTTGGATTAGTGACCACTTGAGTGACAGTTATACGTTGTTGTAAAGTGAATTTTTTATCCTTTTTTTTCGTAGTTTGCATTGGAATCTTGCATTGGCCGTATTGGAATATGCAATTCTGAATTCGGCATCTGAATGAGTAGCGTTCATATGTTTATTTTCATACACCACAACATCAACATATGGGGCATCCTTAATACGCATAACTTTAGCATCCGAAAATCTGCAATCGGCATCAGTAATTTGAAATTTATAGTCTACATCTAGCTTTGATATATGCATATGCATCTACATTTGAATTTACAAGTGAAGATAAATATAACTGAACTATAGTCGTAAGTGATAAGTGTATGTTTAATACCAAAACAGTTAACAAAATGTCTCCAAAACTAACAATAAAATACAAAAGTTGATTACAAATATATAATTGGAAATAAAAATGGGAATATTATGAAAGTTTTTTTATCAAAATACTTTAGAAAAATTTGGATCCAAATTTTCATGTTCAAATTTGAAAATTTTACTATCAAAATCAAAAACACCACCAACTTGCACCTCTAAACTCAACAAATAAACTCACTCATTAGACCCTAAACCCTATAGGCATCAAATTCAAAAGTGAGATTCTTCATGGTAGAGGGATGGAGGCCCATCAATGAAACAAGTAAGGCTAGTCGATTTCCAAGATTTTAGTAGCTCTAAGGTTCCCGGTATTGGAGTGGATTGAGTCGGGGCTGGACGGAGGGCTTCGCCAAAAGCAAGCAAGACAAGGCCGTGCTGCTTCGTAGACAAGGCTCGTTCTGTACTTTACTTACAAGCTCGTGTAGTTATCGCCCCTATCTCTAAATGAGCTTATGCATTCCACTCGCTATTTACTAAATGAATTGTTTCAGGAACTAGTGCAATAACTAAATAAATAAAAATTCCAATCCTCTTGCCTCTTTTAATTTAATCGATAGCTTTCACCATCTAATGTTTTTGGCATAATTCTTGTGCCAACATTATAAGATATTGTTTAAAAAGCATGAGATGACGAGGAGTGCATAAAAAACCTTGAGTATCATTTCTCTTATTTATGAGGCGGGAATTAATGAGAAAATAACAACAACAACAACAAACAGTACAAATATCCCGAGTCCCGACTGTTGAAATCCCCGCTACGGCATGCTTCCGCTAGTAGGCCGAGGGTTTAAGCAAACACTTCCATTCGTCTTCCCCACCCACCACCATCGCCTATACCTCCACCTCACTCGCTCTCTCATCGCCACCGTTACTCCGCCCAAGCGAGTCGGGACCCACAATGGCAGCTTCCACTGCGACGAAGCCCTCGGCTGCTTCATGATTCGCCTCACCGACAACTTCTCCAATGCCGAAATCGTCCGCACTCGAGACCCCCAGGTTTTCCATCCCCTTCCTATTCTGATTGGTTCCCGAGAAAATTTATGATAATTAAAGAAATCGATTGAATATCTTGTTTGGAGGTGCTTTTATAATAACTAAAAACGCTCACACATCTTCAAAAGCGCTTCTGACAGTGCTTGCCAAACCAAAATAGTTTAAAGTGCTTCGGGGTTTAATGAAGCAGTTGAAGTTCCTTTTCTAGGAAGCACTTTCATTTTTCTTAAATGTTTCGATCTACTCCAAATAGAAACGCTTAAAGACGCTTCCAAATAATAGTGCTTTTTAAAGAAGCATATCCAAAAGAGCTCGAAATTGGAAATGTTTGAGGCAATATATGATTTCATATTGTTGATATTGTTTGTTTGAGGGTTTTAGGTTTTGGAGGGTCTGGATGCTGTGCTTGATGTTGGGGGTGTGTATGATCCTTGTAGGGATCGGTATGATCATCACCAGAAGGGATTTGAGGAGGTTTTCGGACACGGTTTTAAGACCAAGCTGAGTAGTGCTGGTCTGGTTTACAAGGTATTTGCTTCAGAAGGTCCTCTCTTTTTAGGGATTGAAGAAATGGGATTTCCAAGTGTGTAACTTTCCTCGTGTTAAATCTGTTTGTAGCATTTCGGGAAGGAAATAATAGCCAAGGAGCTTCAGGTTGATGAAGGCCACCTCGATGTGCATCGGTTGTTCTTAGCTGTTTACAAAAGCTTTATGGAGGTGACTACTAAATTCTGCATCTTTCTATTCTATGTAAATGGAACTTGCTTAAATTAATTCATTCTCTTCATTTGAACTCACACGGACTTGCGGATATTGGGAAACTTCTTATGTTATAATAGAGAACAAAGCCCCTATGATGGATGCCCATTTTGCATATGTTTGATTTATCAAGTTTTCATTGAAATGGCGTTTGTAGTTTCGTTTTCTTTACTATTCAAAAGATTCTCTTTGACATGGATTCTTGTTAGTCCAACTGTAATTTTGAAACTATTAATTACTTGTAACAGTCAATTGATGCTGTCGACAATGGGATCAATCAGTACGACACTGACCAGCCTCCGAGATATGTGAATAACACACACTTGTCTTCACGGGTGTGCAGGTTGAATTTGGATTGGATAGATCCTGATCAATCATCTGACAAGGAGGACGAAGCCTTTCAACGAGCAATGGAACTGGCAGGAAGTGAGTTTTTCAGCGTACGTCTTCCCTTCACTAAGACTTAACAGATATGTAGAATTTGCTCTTTGTTTTCATTTTGATAATTTTTCACTTTGCTTTCTTTCAAGTTCGAGGACAACCAAATAAACAGGGGCTGAACGCTTTACTGAGGTTGTGTTTTAGTTGTAATTATTGCATCACATCCCTTATCCATGACATTGTTTTTTTTCAAATTTCAGAGTGTCCGTTATCATGCAAAATCATGGTTACCAGCTCGGTCTATTGTGATGGAGTGTCTCTTAGCAAGATGGAGTGTTGATCCAAGTGGAGAAATCATGGTTTTGACTCGATCTTGCTCCGTAAGTATGCGGTGGCGTATTCGTTTTGCCAATTAAATACTCTTAGGTTTATGCTTTGTCATAATTCTTATGCTATTAGCTTGATAATTTCTTCATTACCTTCAGCTGTTTTTATGTGGTTAATATTTTTTTAATTCCCGCAGTGGAAGCTACATTTATTTGAGCTTGAAGAGGAGATGAAGATTGAGCCTCCCATCAAATATGTTGTCTATCAGGTACCTTTATCTCTCTGGTGGCCTGCTTGTGATTTTATTAAGCATGTGCAAAGAAAATGTTAGGAGCAAACACTGAAAAGTCGAAATATGTTATGAATCACTGTCACAATAATGGATATAATACACGAATTGGTATTAGGAAACTTGTTTACCTATGAACATGCAAGTTCTTTCTGTGCAAGTCGAAATATTTTTAGCTTCTTTACGGAGGAGCTACTGGAAATGTAAGTAGCTTTAAAAACGTTTCTCTGGGATCATTTGGAAGCGTAGTGTATTCTTGGACAACTTTGTGGCCGCATTTTAACAAAAAATGAACGCTTTTAGTGACCTTTACCCTTTCGTTTAGTTGTGTTGGTAATGTCTGGATGTTTTTATCTTAGAAGAGTCCGTAATTTTACCATCACAATAAAACAATGTGCAGGATGATAGGAGCAAACACTGGAAAGTTAAAGCGGTGACAGTTGGTCCTGATAGATTTGAGAGCCGGAAGGCTCTTGCATCACAGTGGCGAGGGCTTAGGGACGAGGAGCTCTCGAAGGCGGCTGGGATTCCCGGATGTGTTTTTGTCCACATGAGTGGATTTGTTGGTGGAAATGAAAGTTATGAAGGTGCTCTTGCCATGGCAAAAGCGAGTTTGAAGTTTGATTGAGAAGATTGACTTGCGTTGGCGCTTTCCTAATTCAACTAGGTCTTGGCTAATGACTTGGAAGATGCAATTATATCTCTGTTTACCCTTTTTGATGATTTATTCATTATACAAAACATTAAACCCAAATTTCTGTCACGTGATGAGCGATGTAGAAAATAGGGGATAATTCTGACGAGAATGATTTGTATGAAAAGGAGATGGACGAGTATATATCATTTGGCTAGATGACATAGAGGCAACACTGCCAGAGATCCAAGAAGCCACCATGCACGTGCACACTGATTTACCCCACCGAAAACCCATCTCCTTCACCCCATCAAATCCAAGTCCGTCTCCCCTTTCAAAACCCTAAACCTCATCTCCAAACCCTCCACCTTCTCAATCAAATCAACCGCCTCCCCCGACCTCTACCCTCACAACCACCATTACCACCGGCCCCATCACCTCCATCCCCCCCCCCCCCCCCCCCCCCCCCCCCCCCACACAAACAAAAAAACCCTCAAGTCCCGCCTCCAAAATGGCGAAACCCTCAAGTTACCACAAAGGAACGTCATCAAAATTAACATTGTAATGGTGTTACAAAATGATGTCAATATTCAATGTCACAATTACGGAAAAAGAAAGTAAAGTTGCACTATAATTGTTCAAATTTACACTTCAAGGTCACAAAACTATCGTAATGCTATAATTAATTACACAGAATGATACTGATATTGCTATAACAAGGTTGTCATTTATGATGTGGATGCCATACTACCTTAACTACATTGTTAAGGTGAGATTTTTATACTTAAGACACGATTGCATTACAGTACTAACGTTGAAATGAAATATTATTGGTACCTTTATTTATTAAATAGTAGAGCAGATTTACTCTCAAATTTAAACACAATCATATACTAATATATTAAAAAAGATAAATTACATATACTAAAAAGTCTGAGAACATGAAATAAAACTTATAAACCTATGAATTCATAATTACGTCGCGAAAATACTACGAGATTCCAAACATTTTGAATTTGAAAATTCTGATCTGATCTGAATCTTTTGGAATGAAAATTGCAAAAGCCGATTTATCCGTCATAAAAACAACCCAAGCCCAAACCAAGACTTTTGGATCAGCAGCACCGCACAAGCAGAATCCATCTCAGCGTGCCCTGCAGCTAGGCCTGGCAAACGGGTCGTGTCTGTCGTGTTCGTGTCGTTTTCGTGTAATACATATTATTTTAACGGGCTGTGTCGTGTCACACCTATTATCTTAACAGGTCGGGTCACTTTACCGACCCGTTAAATAAAATATATTTTTTTCTTAAATTTGCACATACCACACATTGCCACATAAATATTACTTCAAAACATTAAAACACATTTGTCGTTTAAGTACCACATCTACACTCGAAAATAAGAGCCTAATAAAAAAACATTCATACACTACTAGTCTATTAAAAAATTAAATGTGCAAGGATATGCAAAATGAAAGAGTTTTTGTTTTCAAGGTTGTGAAGCCTTTCATTAAGTACAACATAAGATTTTGGTATCCACTAGTGTAAATATTTTAAATTGAAGATCGAGTTCATTCATTGTATTCATATAGGGTCAAGGAGTGTAGCTGTAAAAAAATCATCAAAATCGGAGTTAAAATAACCGTTAAATCGTGATTTTTCATTGATAACCGTCGAAAATTTTGGTCCCGTCACTTGATATCCGAATGTTTGTTTTTTGCGATTTTTGGCATATGCGATCTCAAAGCATATACAAACAAGTTTGACGGTTGGATCGTTGAAATTAGTTTCGTAGAATGCATATCCCATCAAAACAATAGATTCACTAACACTTAGAGTTTATTTATACTTTCATTAAGTATAACATAAGATTTTGTGGTATCCACTTGTGTAAATATTTTAAATTGAAGATCGAACTCATTCATTGTATTCATATAGGATCAAGGAGGGTAGCTGTAAAAAATCATCAAAATCAGAGTTAAAATAACCGTTAAATCATGATTTTTCGTTTATAACCGTCGAAAAGTTTTGTCCCGTTACTTGATCTATGAATGTTTGTTTTTTGCGATTTTTGGCGTATGCAATCTCGAAGCATATACAAACAAGTTTGACGGTTGGATCGTTGAAATTAGTTTCGTAGAATGCGTATCCCATCAAAACGATAGATTCACTAACACTTAATAGTTTATTTATACTTTCATTAAGTATAACATAAGATTTTGTGGTATCCACTTGTGTAAATATTTTAAATTGAAGATCAAATTCATTCATTGTATTCATATAGGGTCAAGGAGTGTAGCTGTAAAAAAACATCAAAATTGGAGTTAAAATAACCGTTAAATCGTGATTTTTCGTTTATAACCGTTGAAAATTTTTGTCCCGTTACTTGATCTCTGAATGTTTGTTTTTTGCGATTTTTGGCACATGAGATCTCGAAGCATATACAAACAAGTTTGACAGTTGGATCGTTGAAATTAGTTTCGTAGAATGCGTATCTCATCAAAACGATAGATTCACTAACACTTAGAGTTTATTTATACTTTCATTAAGTATAACATAAGATTTTGTAGTATCCACTTGTGTAAATATTCTAAATTGAAGATCGAATTCATTCATTGTATTCATATAGGGTCAAGGAGTGTAGCTGTAAAAAAATCATCAAAATTGGAGTTAAAATAACCGTTAAATCGTGATTTTTCGTTTCTAACCGTCGAAAAGTTTTGTCCCATTACTTGATCTCTGAATGTTTGTCTTTTGCGATTTTCAGCGTATGCGATCTCGAAGCATATACAAACAAGTTTGACGGTTGGATCGTTGAAATTAGTTTCGTAGAATTCGTATCTCATCAAGTTCAATGGTGTGTGTGTGTGTGTATATATTTATTGAGTAGATTTAAATTTATTTATTTTGTATGTATAACACTTGAAAAATTAAATGGTATGTATATTTAAGCCGATCCAATGGTCACCAATTTTTAAAATTTAATTTAATATATATATATATATAATTATTATAGCTTTTAGGGGTGTAAAATTGTTAAATTAATATGTGTGTATATATATATATATAATTATTATAGTATTTTTTTTAGGGTTATAAAATTATTAAATTAATATTTTGCTTATCGTGTATCGTGTTACCCACGTGTATACCCGAACCAACCCGTTATCTTAACGGGTGCTTATCGTGTTACCCGATAACGACCCGATTCGTTATCATGTCGACCCAAACACCTGCTAATTTCATGTCGTCTAGTGTTGGATTATCGGATCGTGTCAGGAATTGCCAGGCCTACCTGCAGCCAATTAGAATTGGTGTGTTTTTGCCTTTACCACAGTGGCCAACAACCAGTAAAGGAAAGAAAATTTGTACAAAGAAAATTTGTACACAAAACTTTGTACTAAAGCAAATGTTTAAGCTACTTTTGAATCAACCAATAAGAGTATCCTACATTTCTGTTTCCCTTCACATAAGAACACACAACCTAAACTGTCAATTTCACTACACAACTCTCCTAATCATCTACGGGCTAAAAAGAACGAAAAAAATATAGAACTTTACAATTTTTACTGTTCATAGCAGGCAATTTCTCTATATACAGAATGTGCAGCATGAGATCGTAATGCATCTTCACATCGGATAGCCAAAGTCTTGGTAGCTCAACGAACCCCCCTGATCAGGCAAATGACTCTGCGGGGTCAACTGTTGCAATGGAGACTGATGAGTTGGATCTGCAGGGGGAGGAATCCAATTCCGATCAGCAGGCACTGGTACTGAGTTACTCTCTACAGTGGTTATGTCGTGAATGCTTGATCTTTTCCTTTCCTTTTTCACTGAGCTTTGGCGAAGGAAATACTTCTGGGCATGACTTGCTACTTGGGTTGGTGTTCTTGTCACAACCACATTCCTTGAAATGCTCCTCCAGTCGCCCTTACCAAACTTTTTTAGTCCAATTAGAAATAACCTGTTAGAATACAGAAAAAACATCAGGCTCCTGGACAGTAGAATCGGGCTAACAGGTAGAAATGTAATTTGGTATTAGTATTTCCTAACACAACCGCGTCATATTAAATCTGATGTAGGGTCGTAAAAACAATAAATGAAATACATCTCATGATAACAGAACCACTTCAGTATGCCTGACCTACCAATGAACTACATAAAATATTAGGAAACTTGAACGGAAACTTAACAAATTTCTACTCAATGCCACTTTGAGACAACAAATTATATTGAAACGACATTCAAGAGCTTTAGTTTAGGCATTGGACCACTACAAAATACGTCCATTTATATCTTAATGGAAAAATAGGACTAAGCTTAGACATTCTAAATAATAATTTCAATTACTTCAAGCCCCAAATGAAGAAATTCACGGCCTCGTGCTCTTTTTATCTGTCCTTAGAAAAACCACAACTACGTTTTTAGACACAATAACAACTACTTCACCCTTTGTTCCAAATTTAGCATCAAACGCGCATTCTAAGTTAGAAAATATGCAACATCCTCTTCAGCTGGCAAGAAAGTTTTCATGACATCCGTCAAACTCGGTAAACCTAAATATAGAATCTAGCACATTCCAACTAGCTCCGCTTGGTAGCAAAGAAAATGGAGGACAAAGTAATGAATCAACATTTTGAATATTAAGACCAATTCTCTAGTCTGTTTGACTTTAAAAAAATTAATTACAACCCAATATTTCCAAACAAAAAGAGCAAAACAAGGGAAATTGCCTGAAACGAGGAATTTTCAAATTCCAGTTGGCGAAATGTAAAGTATTTGATTGATATTGGTCAAATATGGATGACAAATTTGATCAAATACTGAACAGTAATCATTTCAGCAATTCGAATTTGAAAATTCATCGTTTCCGCCAATTTCCCCCAAAACAAAAAGATGGGATAATAAAATCAGAAACAATGAAACAAAAACAACCCAAATCGCATTCATTTTGTTTTCGAAAATCCAAATAATCAATATATATATATATATATATATATATATATATGACAATAATTATCTGAGTTTAGTTGAATCTTTCCCTCAATCGTATAATATAATATAGTAACAAGTTCAATTTCTTACCAGTTAGAAATAAAGTTTGATAATTTAAAGAAATACCAGTGAAAAAGTAATTACTTGTGTTCTTGTGGAGTCCAAGGAGTTCCCTTCTTCCTCTCAGGCTCGCCATGCTTATTGACCTTGGACCCAAAAGTGATCTGACCGGCCGTGTCCCAGCACTCATCAGCATAACTCGGCAAATTGACCCGGCCGGAATCGATCTCCAAGACATCGTGCACCAAATCCTCATAGTGCTCCAAAACCTCTTTAGGAGTCTTGCCCGGTACCTCTTCGGCGATCCTCTCCCACCGATCGGGCAAGTCGTCGGAGAACCTGACCAGCGCCTGCTCAAACAGCTTGTCTTCAAACCGAGTCCACGGAGCCGACGCCGCCGACTGAGCCATGTCCGACCAACACGGCGCCGTTTCTTGGAACATTCGCGGACTTGGGGTTTTTTCGGGTTTTTACTGTTTTTTGTTTGGTTTCTTGGAGATTTCGCGTTGTTAGGTTTGGTGGGAGATTTGGAGAGTTTTTGCGGTTTTTATGGAGGATGGACGGACGGGATGGAGACAGGTTTTTATTTTTTTATATTTTTTTTAATTTTTTAATTAGGAATTTTTGGGTGCTGCTGAGAGAGTCAAAATGCCAGCTCATACTTCTAAATCGACACGTTTTGTTTTTATTTGTTTCATGTCGTTTTCAGCTGTACAAGTCGAGTGCCAAATGTACGCGCCTAATTTCTGCCTCTTTTACTTTTTCGAGATTTCTTTTCTTAACTTTTTTGTTTTTTATTTTTGTAGTCTCTCGGGGCTTGGTTCGGTATGGGATATCGAACTGAAAACGGCATATCAAGTCCCAAATCGACTATTTTCGGGATGGAAATCTGAGGACCGATCCCAAACCAAAATTTCGGTATTCTCTAAGTTCGGGATTCCCGAAATATTTTTCGGTATTTTGGGATTTCCCGAAACTGAACATGCATTAAAAATTAAAAATTTAAAACTCCAATTTAAAATCAGACACTGGTGAATCAATGAAAACTGAAGATCTAGAGAGAGACAAAGTGTAAAGGTAGTCAGACCTTCATTTTTCTCCTGACCTTAGCCCCCAATTCGAAACCCTAAGCCCTAATTTGAAACCCTAACCTTGATTTGAAACCCCACACACGTAGAGAATCGCTGGAGAGAATCAGAGGTGGGGATGAAGCAGTGAGGAGTGGTGGTGGCCGGAGTGGAGAGAGTTGGTCGAAGTCTAATTGTGAGAGGATGGATGGGTCTTCGAATTCGAAAGGAGAGACAGAAAAAGTCTTGAGATTTTGGCGAAAGCAGAGATGGAGACTTTGGCGAAGGCAGAGATGGGAGAGAGTGAGATGGGAGGGACACTTTGTCTAAAGAGTCTGAGTCTTTAGACATCTTTCTGTAAACTTTTCTTATTTTAATATTATATAATAGGTTATGTTTGCAGTTTGCTTGATTGTAATTTGGACAGCACACAACAGTCATGTGCTTTTCTGCACACTTTGATTATTTTAGTAATATATAATTGATATTGCAGTTTGCTTTTATGGACACTTTGATTATTTTAGTAATATATATTGATATTGCTGTTTGCTTTTCTGCAAACCTTGTTCTTTGGCAGTGTGAGAAGTACGAACCAAAAGCAGAAGGAAAAGAAGGTTTCGGGATTTTGGGATTACCGAAAAATGAAATCTGAAAAACCAATCCCATACCGAATATTTCGGTATTTTTCGGTATGGGATTACCAAAGTTCGGGATAATTTCGGTTTGGGTTTGGGATTTTTTCGGTTTGGTTTAGGATTTTTGGGAATTTTTTCCAGCCCTACGTATGGTTGGATATTTTCAATTGAGTCATTAAAAAAAAGCTTTTTAGCCAAAACGGTCATTGAGATTTGCATAAAATGGTCATTGAGATTTGCATAACTCATCATTTTGATCTCTGATATTTGAAATTAATAGAAGTGGTCCATGAGTTTGTCCACTATCAATCATTTTGATATTTCAATGAAAATTTATATTAAATAAGGACCAATATGACAAAAATACCGTCAATATAATAAACAATGAGTCAAATGATTTGACAAAAATTAAGGGTATTTTTATCATTTTAGCCTTATTTAATGGAGATTTTTCATGGAATGACCAAAATGATTGATGGTGGACAAACTCAGAGACTACTTCAATTGATTTCAAATCTTAGGGACCAAAATGAGGAGTTATGCAAATCTCATCGACCATTTTGGCTAAAAAGCCTTAAAAAAAATTAGAAAAATAGAATTGGATTATATCTCCTCTCTTTTTTCCGATCTTAGTCAGTTTTCTCTTTTTTAATATAGAAGATGAATTGTTCATGAGTGATCCTGTTCGAGTTCTCTCTCTCTCACACGCTTTCTTGTTTGGGTAAAATTTGGAAATGGTGTGATTTGGTGGTGGTGTGGGGTGTACATGGTCGTCCCAATGCAAACGTGTTCATAACATAAGGCGGTACACCAAGTGTCATGTGAAGGATATTAAGAATACCTTAAAGTGGGACATATAAACTTTGTCGTCTATTTTTACATGGTGTACCGCCTTGTATTCCGAGTACACAAAAATTTCTCTTAGTTAACCAATTGGGCATTTAAAGTAAGGGTATGTTCTTTGAGTTGATAAATGATTGTGATCATCTCACTTTGTTTTGCGCCCCTTTAGGACCTAGCAAGAACAAGGCTTCAGTTATAGAAAGACGAGTGGGCTTAGCAGTAGTGCGGACTTCCTATAGTGGGTAGTCTCACTTTTGCTTTGTCGCTAATGAGCTATAATCAATTGTATGAACTTACTTTTGATTATATGGTACAACACATACATTATGTTTTGGGTAAATTACATAAAACTACCTAAACTATTGGGTCAGTCACAATTTCATACCTCATCTTTAAAAAATGTCAATGTCATACCTCATCTACGAATTTGTTACAATTTCATACCTTCCGTCAGTTGTTTGTCAATTCCTCCGTTAAATGCTAACATGGCTTGAGACGGGACCCACTTTCTATTACCTTCATTCCAAACCCAGAACCCCACACCCACCTCCCCTGCAACCCCCATATCTCTCTCTCTCCCCTTATTTCCCTATCCTCACACATTTTCTTCCCCAAAAACAAATCCCAAATTGTGCGGCAAAGGGAGAAAGGGAGAGCGCCGTGAAAGCGAGCCAGATACGGCGCGGTTCAGAGGAACCAGAACTTGCTCTGAAGGCCGATGCCGGCTGCCCCAGGCTGCTCATAATGGCTTGGTCGAGCTCGGCGATCTAGGCATGCAAGTGGAATGAGGGGGATCGCGAGTGTGTGGGGGCGAAGGCTGGGTGGGGTGCGGCAACGGAGGATGAGGGACTGGATTTCTTCTTCCGGGAGAAGAGGGATTTGAATTTGAAAATTGGGGGAATTTGGGATTTGGTTTTGGTTTTAGGGATCTGGTGAAGTGGGGGGGGGGGGTTCTAGTTTTGGGTGAGCTGGGTGGGATCTGGTTTTGGGTTAGGGGAAGATGGGAATGGGGATGAGGGATGAGGTTTTTTTTTTTTCCTGAAAATTATTAAATAATTTATTTTTTTTGTTTTTAATATTTAATTAATTTTTTTAATAGAGAGTGGGCCCCGTCTCAGCCACATTAGCATTTAACGGAGGAATTAATAGACAAACTAACGGAAGATATGAAATTGTAAAAATTCGTAAGATGAGGTATGACATTGAAACTTTTTAAAGACGAGGTATGAAACTGTGATTGACCCAATAGTTGAGGTAGTTTTATGTAATTTACCCTTATGTTTTACTGTTGTACACACTACTATTATGCACTGATTGATGTGACATAAAAATAGAATTTACTTCTAGGATGTGACCCCAAGTGGGGAGTGTTGGAACCAAATTCGCTACGTGAGCGGTGGTTGAGCGCAAATCCAAGTAAATTCGAGCAACCTACAAAAAAGTGAAACAACCGTGAGGAAACTTAGGACTGGGGGGAAGGGAGTGTGCCAGCAAAGGTTCTCCGACGGTCAAGTTAGTGAATGACTTTAGACTCAAGCAGTAGATAAGAGAATTCAAGTGTTCATATTGTGTTACAGTAGATGAACCTTAGGTGGGTGTATTTATACCGTGGGGAGAGACTTTTTTAGGATAGAATCCTTGTTTTAAGCTAGGAGAATCTTAGAGGATATCTAGAAGTAGATATTGCATCCTCTTAAGAGTTGTTATTTTCGGCGCACGCCAATCCCTAGGTTGTAGGAACTCCAAGACTTATAGAATATGATTATGTCCATATCCGGATCGGATCGCGTGTCTTGTAGAACAAGCATGGTCATCCAGCGAAGTTGCAGGACTCCGCCTAGTGCCCCGGAGTACAATGATTGTGGCAAAGCTACTCCATCTGATACAGCTCCGCTCGGAGCTGGTCGTCATTCAACCTTTATATTTTCCCATTCGCTTTACCATGAAGTTTTGAAAATTAAAAAGTAAGACTTTCTATTAATATTCTTGTGGGTGGAACCCTATATTAACAATGTTCTGGGTCTCACTCCTATATTTTTCACTCATTTTCATAGTTTTTGGCTTAATTGTTATACTAAATACACATTCATTGCTCAATAACCATAAAACCACTTCCAAATGCTTTATAAAGCTTTCGTTAATACTCACAAAAAATATTTCGTGAAAATAAAAAATAAAAAAATTTAACAAAAACAATGTGGGCATTAGGCGGGCTTAACATATGCAAAACGAGGAGAACTCTGCACAAGTAGAACGAGGCAAACTTGGACGCACAGAAAGCGAGACGGTCTTTGCACACACAAAACAAGGCGGAATCCGCTCACTGAAAGGGCAACAAGCTCTACACCTGAAAAACAAAGCACGCAAAACGAGGTAGGATTCGTTAGGCAAACCAAGGTCGACTCGCCGCACGGAAAACAAGGATTTAAATCTAAAGTTAAAGTTATTTCAGTCTGAATAAAGTAATGTAGGAAGAAAAAGAATTCACTGAAAAAAGAAAAGAAAAAAAGCAATAAGAAGATAAATAAAATAGAAAATGACACGATCGGTACTTTGATACGGCTTGTCCACAAGAGTTGTCGCTAGTGTTGTAGCGACTTCTCTCAGTACCAATGGCTAGCGTCATACCGATCTGCCCTTTTCAAAAAAAAATTATTTAGATTTTGCTATTGTTTCTTTTATTTCTCTTACCATGACAACAAACTATATATTCATGTTCTTCAAAATATATTTTTCCATGCAAATCTATCAGAATTCATATTTAAACACTTGTATCAACAATTCAAACCTAATTTTAAAAATATGTGAATTTAATAGTGGTTACTCAAATATAAGTAACGTAGGAAGAAAAGCAGAAAATATAAAAAAAAATTGAAGTAGGGAAAGATCGGTACCATGCTACCAATCCTCGTCTAGTTGTACTTAAATCACCGTTCAGTCTATTTATTTTCACCTTCACCTCACTGTGAAGTTTTGAAAATTAAGGTAAGACTTTCCGTTGAGATTCTTAATGATAAAACCCCATTTGACAAGTTTTTGGTCCTCACTACTATAATTTTCACTTACTTTTTTAGTTTTCGGCTTATATTATACTAAATATGCATTTGTTGCTCAATAAATCGTAAGTTCATTTCCAAATGAACTATAAAGTTTTCCTTAATGCTCATGGAAAATATTTTGCGAAAATAAAAAATTTGCATTTTTGACATTTTGGATTTTGGATTATTATCATTCTCAGCTCATCTTGTTAGTCCAATAGCTGTCCCAATTCGCATTTTGGATTTTTTTAACTTTTAATATCAAGTAAAAAAGTTAACATAGTCATATCTAAGTTAAGTTAGAGGACATGACATTAGCAAAGAGACACATAAAATGGGACAACAGAGCTAGAGTCGGCATGCATAATCTTTCAAGCTCAAGTTCATCTCAGCTTAGCTCAAGCTCGTAAACATGTGTTTGGCTCGATTTATATTAAATTGAAACTTAGGGCTAGTGCGGAAGTGTTTTTAGAATAATTGAAAGTGCTTTTAGAAAAAATATTTTTAGGTTCTAAAAATACTTAAAGTGCCTTCTGCAAGAAGCATACCTCTCTCCTTCTAAGATTCACGTACATTTTTATTAAGGATTGGTTCCAAAAATATTTTCACTAAAATACAATCATTTTAATATTAAGCATCCAAATCAGCTATTAATAAGTTTTTTTAAGATAATATCAATGTTTGATATTAACATTAAAAAGAGTGAAACCCATATTAATCTTAACAAATGAAATGTAATACTTTAAAATAATTACATTGTTGTAGGCCTATTTGATTGAACGATCTAGGGTTTAGAGAGAGAGAGGGGATCGGCTGTGCTTAGAGATAAGAGAGAGTCATTTAATTGTGAGGTGTATTTGATTCACCCAATTGTGCCTTTATTTATAGTAGTAGGATAGGTAAATACCTTTCCCTTTAGGATTACAACATTTAATAGGTAATCTACTCCTAATAGGAATATAAGATACTTTCCAATATTCTCTAGGATTTACACAATCACATTCCTATTCTAAATATGACTGCAACACTCCCCCTTGAGTGTGTAAATACTCAACAAACCATCGCATTAGATCTTCAGTAGATAAGGTAGAATAGTTGATGAAGTCATTGGCACAACGGGTGATCGCGAGTCTCAAATTTAATTTGAAGTATGCATTTGTAAAAACTCACAAAAACCTCGCTATGGTAAAACCCAAGATAGGCAAAACCCATAGGCTAAGGAGAAAAGTAAGAAAATATGCATAATGTCTAAAACAAACGTTAAACAGGACGAAAGTAGTGAACTCAACAGAGTATGATCATCCCAGGATGGGGGCCTCATCAAAACCTCGTTAGGTAGCAAAAATCCAGTGGAAAAAATGCTCCTAATCGTAGGAAAAAGAGTACATTAAGATCATGTGAGCATGCTTCTAGATACTCCCCCTGAGTTAGACATAACTTCTAAATAAGAAAACTACAAGTGATTCAACTCAGATAGTTTACGCATATCGATTCCTTGGACGAGCTTCTCAAATGTAAACTTGGGCAATGACTTGGTGAAGAGATCGGCCAGGTTGTCCTGGGAACGGATTTGCTTGACTTCAATGTTCTGATGCTGCTGCTGCTGCTGTAAGTAAAAGAACTTCGGCGCTATATGCTTGGTGTTGTCTTCCTTGATGTATCCCTTCTTCAACTGCTCGATACATGCAGCATTGTCTTCAAAGATCGTCGTAGGAAGGTCAACGACTGATGTAAGACCACTAGTGCTTCGAATATATTCCATGACTTCTCTTAGCCAAAAGCACTTACGCGATGCTTCATGCAGGGCGAGAATCTCAGCATGGTTAAACGAAGTTGCAACTAGCGTTAGCTTGGTAGACCTCCAAGATATAGCGGTGTCTCCAACGGTAAAGACATAGCCCGTTTGAGAACGTGCCCTATGTGGGTCAGACAGATATCCAGCATCTGCGTAACCAACAAGGCGAGAATCAACCCAAGGACCATAAGGGGCGACAACACTCAGAGATTCGCAGGTATAGAACAAGCCCAAATCCGTAGTACCCTCGAGGTAACAAAAAATGTCTTTAACACCATTCCAGTGCCTGCATGTGAGCGCATTGCTGTATCTAGCCAATAGATTCACAACGAAGAAGATGTCGGGTCTAGTGCACTGAGCCAAATACAATAAAGCCCCAGTTGCACTTAGGTCAGGAACTTCGGGTTCCAAAATCTCTTCCACATCCTCATTTGGACGGAAGGGATCTTGTTTAGCATCTAGAGTTCGAACGACCATGGGTGTGCTCGAAGGCTTCGCTTTATCCTCGTTAAAACGACACAACACATTTTGGGTGTAGTTCGATTGATGTACTAGGATTCCATCCGAACAATGCTCGATCTCCAGGCCGACACAGTATCGAGTTTTCCCAAGATCATTCATCTCAAATTCTGATTTCAAGTGTGCAGCAATTTCCTCAAGCTCGGGGGGAGTCCCGATGAGGTTCATGTCATCAACATAAACTGCAACAATTGCAAATCCGGAATGTGACTTCTTTATGAACACGCTTAGGCATAATTCGTTGTTCACATAACCCTGACTTGTTAAATATTCACTCAGACGGTTATACCACATCCGCCATGATTGTTTCAATCCGTAGAGTGACCTCCTCAACATAATTGAGAGAGTGTTCCGTGGTCTAGAACTATTTAAACTAGTCAATGGAAGTCCTTCTAGAACTTTTAAGTATATTTCCGTATCTAGATCCCCATAGAGATACGCGGTTACCACATCCAAAAGCTGCATATTCCGTTTTTCATAAACTACCAAACTGATTAGGTAGCGGAATGTTATAACGTCCATTACGGGGGAATACGTCTCCTCGGAATCAATTCTAGGGCGCCGAGAGAACAATTGCGCTACGAGACGTGCTTTGTATCGCACTATTTCATTCTTTTCATTACGATTCCTCACGAAACCCACTTGTAGCCAACGGGCTTCACGCAAGGTGGTGTACGAACGATAGGTCCAAATACCTTACGTTTCACGAGCGAATCGAGTTCGACCTGGATTGCTTGTTTCCAGTTTGACCAATCGATTCTACGTCGATATTCATTGACGGAACGTGGTTCAATATCATCGCTAAGCATGATGTCAGTAGCTACTGAGTACGCAAATGCATCGTCGACGATCATCTCATTCTTATTCCAAACCTCATCTAATACTGCGTAGTGGACCGAAATCTCGCGATTCTCGAGAGGCCGGCATGTTTCGTCTGAAGCATCACCGTAGTCTAGAATAACCTCATGCGCTGGAACAGATGAGTGAGCGATGGTCGGATTCAAACTAGGGTCACTAGTTAGTGCCATTTTCCTCTTCTGGGGTTGTGAATCCTTTAAACCAAGGGGTCTGCCAAACTTCAGGGTCGGAGCAGAAGATTGGCTAGCCGCCAATATACCTTGTCGCGTGTAGGGTGCGGCCTTTCCAGGCGGGTTGTTGACGTACGCGGGGTACATCTATCCTTGTAGGTATGTTTGCAGCGGGTATATGTCATCTTGTCATCTTTGCTAGATCATTAAAAGCATCTGGCATGCTTTGAGCAATGCTCTGAAGATCTATAATTCGACGCACCTCAATTTCAGACTGAGCGGTGCGGGGATCTAAATGAGACATAATGGGAGCATACCACAACAATTCGCGACGTTCTACGGGAACGTTAGCATGCTTATCTCCCCCTAACGACGGGAAGACTATCTCATCGAAGTGACAATCTGCAAAACATGCAGTAAAGAGATCTCCTATCAAGGGTTCTAAGTAGCGAACAATTGATGGTGAATCATAACCGACATAGATTCCCATTTTTCTCTGATGACCCATTTTGGTACGTAGCGATGGTGCTATTGGCACATAAATGGCGCACCCAAACACCCGTAAATGCGAGACGTCAGGCTCGTATCCAGTGACCAACTGTAATGGTGAATGTGGTTGAGTAGTGATGGGCCTAAAGCAGACCAACATAGCTACGTGCAATATTGCATAGCCCCAGGCAGATACCGGCAGTTTGGTTCGCATAACCAAAGTCCGAGCTATCATTTGAATGCGCTTTATGAAAGCTTCTGCCAGACCGTTTTGGGTGTGAACATGGGGCACAAGATGTTCCACAACAATCCCTACTGACATGCAATAATCTTCAAAATTTTGTGACATAAACTCTCCAGCGTTATCCAATCGAATCGACTTAATCAGATAATCAGGGTGGTGAGCCCTTAGCTTTATGATTTAGCTAGGAGTTTAGCAAACGCGGCGTTGCGTGTGGACAACAAGCAAACATGTGACCATCTTGTCGATGCATCAACCAACACCATAAAATATTTAAATGGTTCGCAGGTTAGTTGGATAGGTCCACAAATGTCCCCTTAAATCCTCTGAAGAAATTTAGGGGGGTCGTGAATAATCTTTGTATATGAGGGTTGAATATTCAACTTCCCTAAAGAACACGCTGGCGGGAGTCCAACATAGGGATGTAACTTATGCCCGTGAGAAGATTTGAGGATACGACGCATCATGTCACGTCCAGGATGTCCCAAACGATCATGCCAAAGCAACAAAGTGTCTTGGAACTCAAGCATAGAGCCGGCCACACTGTGGGCTTCTATGCCGCGAATGGTTGTGATGTACAACACACTTGGCAGACGTTCCAACTTTTCGTGAATATGCTTCTGGCCATATTCGTATGAAGTGATACAAAGAAATTCAGAACCATTATCTTCAGTGGTTTCAAGATGATATTTATTATCTCGAATATCTCTAAAACTCAGCAACATTCTTCCGGAACGTGGAGAATATAGTGCCTCCTTAATGGTCAAGATTGTACCATTAGACAACATAACACGTGTCTTTCCGTATCCTTCAATCAGGTTGGATGGGCCTGAGACAGTTGTTAAATGAGCTTTCTTGGGTATTAAGTTAGTGAATTAATGTCGTTCACGCAAGATGGTGTGTGTGGTTGCATTATCTGCCAGACAACTAACTTCCCTACTAGACATACCTAGAAATAAATTGATTGAATTTGTCACATGTATAAATATAAGTCCATTCATTCAATTAAGCAATTCGAGAAAATAATATCCATTCAAATGACAATCCCTAATTCAAAACAAACCAAAACCAAACAAATTATTCCAAATACTTAGAAAAATTGTTCAAAATTAAACCATAAACCTAGCAAAATAGGGGGGTAGGGTCGGCCACTCCTAGTGGGTTCAGTCACTCCTAGTGGGATCGGCCGGCCACTAGAGGTAAACACCCTAAAAACATGTCTAATTTATTCATCCATATGCGCTAACGCCTCCTAAAAATCTGATATCTCCATTGATGTAGTTGCATCTTCCGGATGATCCACATGTGCAAAGTTAGACTCACAACGAGAATGATACTTAGCAATAGCCTCAAGGGAAGCTCGGCATACGCGTGACCAATGATCATTTGATCCACAGCGATAACACATGTCCAATTCAGTACAAGCGGGCTGAACGGGAGCTTTGCCCTTGTTCTTGAAGTTTGGGGTTTTAGGGGCGAGTGATGGACGCTACTGGGTCACAATTCTTCCCTTAGGTGCGGCACTTTGTTGACCTTGGGTCTGTGGTTGGGCTTGGCGCCCATTGCCACGGCCACAACGATTCTGTCGTCGTTTATGGCTGGGAGAATTAATCGCATGCGCTTCAGGCGCGGCGTTCGAGCCAGTAGGTCGAGCTTGATGATTCTTCTTCAAAAGCTGATTCTGCTTTTCAGCGATAAGTAAAACAGATATCAAATCTAAAAACTTGGTGAATTTTTGTGCCCTATATTATTGCTGCAGGACAATATTGGTGGCATGGAAAGTCGAATAGGTCTTCTCCAGGAGATCTGATTCAGTTAGTTCCACTTTTCAGAATTTCAACAAAGAACGGATTCTATAAACTTCAGAGTTTTATTCATTCACGAACTTAAAGTCTTGGAAGCGAAGATGCTGCCAGTCGTGTCTTGCTTCAAGCAAGTATATGTCTTTCTGGTGATCGAAACAGTCAGCCAGAGCAAACCAGAGGTGCGTGGGTCCTCCTCAGCGAGATACTCAGTCTGCAGTGCATCATGGATATGTCTTCGAATGAAGATCATTACAGTAGTCTTCTGAGCTTCGTCAACAGGTTTGTCGACGATAGGTGTCTCGATGGTAGCTCGAATACCCTTTGCAGTTAGATGGAGCTTCACACCTTGAACCCACTTCAGATAATTTCTTCCAGAGACTTCTAGAGCGGTGAAATCGAGCTTGTTCAAGTTCGACATGTCCCTAAAACAGAGGGAGAAAAACGTGAGTAGTCATATGGTAAGCCATATACATATATTGTAGAACATACATGTTCTATAGACATGTATTGGTTTAATTTATACATGAAAACTACAGGTTTCATGTGGTATGTTTTGAATGAAAACTTCGGGTTTCAAAGGCACTAAATTTGAACTACAGGTTCAATTTAGTTTTATGAACAAGTAGTTCATAATGAGAGGTTCCTGCAAGAAACACAAAATGCAATATACTAATTTGAATATAGTGGATTTGAGGTTCTTCAGGAACTCAAGTGTGAGAGCTTCGTTACTACGAAATATGTTACGGTTCAAAGTATAAAAATAAATTATTGAATCGTTAATGTCCAAAAGTGATCTTCAGGTCAATAATTTTGGATTCATTATCAGATTAATGGACTGCAGGTCACTTAATGAATTCAATAAATCGGGCCATACGAAGTCGATTGTAGAAGCGAAATAATATAAAAATAATATTATTAGATTGAAAATAAAGCATAGCCCAAAGAAGGGTTGGGTGCCGTGAGCAAAAAGAGCTCGGGTTGGCTGCTAAAATCAGCCCGTGTGGTGGCACAGGCAGTTCCAGCGCAAGCTGGCCTGTGGGTTTGGACACGCGAGGGCAAAGCCTAGTCGCATGGGCGGGCTGCAGAAGATGCAGGCCTGGACGCCACAGGGCCCAGCAACCAGAGAGGTTGCAGCGTGCGGGTTCGGGAAGAAAGCCCAGCCAATCTAGGCTAGTTGCGTGGCTAAGGGCCAAGGTGCAGGTGGTATGGGCATGGGGCTTCAGGCCCTGTCGAGGTGAGTGCCAGGCCGAGGCCTGGTGGCTGTTTCCATAGTGATGGTGCGGTGGTGTGCCGCACCATGTCCAATCCCCCTTCTTTTTTTTTCCAGAAATCCCTTAGGGTTTAGGAAACCCTAAATATGCTTCTAATTTAAGTTTGATACTTTGACTCATAAATTCCACATAACAATTTAATTGTGCGATGCATGAAACAAATATATGAACATATACTATATATATATATATATATATATATATATATATATATATATCGAAAGGAAAATATAAACATAGAGGGGTTCATGCACCATGGGGAATGTTTTCATGCTTCGTGGACGTTTCAAATACTTTCTTTTATTTTAAGCGTACCTGATTAGCAGAAAACAAATAAGCCTTTGAATTTGGTGGATGATAGCCTCCTCCTACGATGCGTCAGTTCCTCAGCTTCTAGCAAGAGCATGCTGATAACGTGTTTTAAGCCTATTTGATTGAACGATCTAGGGTTTAGAGAGAGAGAGAGGGGGCCGGCTGCGCTTTGAGAGAAAAGAGTGATTTAATTGTGAGGTGTATTTGATTCACCTCATTGTGCCTTTATTTATAGTAGTAGGATAGGTAAATACCTTTCCCTTTAGGATTACAACATTTAATAGGTAATCTACTCCTAATAAGAAAATAAGATAATTTCCCATATTCTCTAGGATTTACACAATCACATTCATATTCTAAATATGACTTCAACCCACATAATCAACGCAAAAAATTACAAGTTACTCACAGGTTTTACGAGTCATCTCTGACTCTCTTGCAGTCTTGCGACTTTTGTTGAAATTTTTTCAAGATCTCGTTGTCAATCATCACCACAAGCGGTTGTTTTAGAGGGAGCCTAGTAATCATTTTCAATCACTACAAGAGAAATGGCCACTGCACATTCCCAACCATAGTTAAGCCTCTGAGACACTACTATTTAATTTATAGCCGTTGATTCTGTTTGATTCATTCAATTTAATGGTAAGCTATAAAAATAGTGTGCAAGACGCTAAAAAGGATTTATGAAAATCACTTTTCAATGATGAATCCCTATGTGATAAAAGAAATAAATTTGGGAGTTCTGCAAGAACATAAAAACCAAGTAGTCAAATTTGGAGTTTCAAACGATAGCCTCACCTGCTAGTACCTGTCAATCATTCGGATTTTGATCCAGATCCAATCCGAATCCTATGTAATTAATAGGATATGGATCGAGACTTCCAATCCAATTATTCAAAACAAATCTGAATCCAATAATCGAAAATGGATCCAGATATGGGTCAAGGCTGTTCCGATCAGTTTTTGAAATGCAAGGAAAGTGCAAGGGTTTAGTCAAGAGTATGAAAGTCCGATTCAAGACAGCCTTGGACCAAAGTACTGAAAAGTGCAAACTGCAAGGGCTTCACAGGAGAAAAACACCACCATCTTCATGCTATGAGTCCCAAAATATACACAAGAAATGTAGCAGCAGAAATCCACGTTAAAATCGTCAAGACTCAAATCCAGACTTCTTTACAGAGCATAAACTTAAAGCACTACACCAAGCTAAATGCAAAATGTTCAGATAAAATTTCACCATAAAGAACAAAAGCTAAGAATTCGGATATTCCTAAATTACAAACCTTAAAAAGGTCCACGGTAACATTGACTTCATGTCGACACATTACTACCACGCCAGCTTCAAACCATCTTTGTCTTTAGATATCTGAAACTTTTATGGACAGGCTACTCGAGACAGGACCACACACTACTTGAGGCAGCGTAAACCCGTCTTTGGAACTTCCAATTTACTCATTGCTTTTATGAGGTATCTGCAAGCAAAAACAAAATAATGAATAAATTTATACCACAGGATCTGATCTAAAAACTGGATTTAACCGGATGAGCCAATGTGACTGGGTTCACTTGGAACCAATCAACCATCGTGTCTGGTTTACCCTTAGGCTATGTTTGGGTAAGGAATTTCCAAGTCTCAAGGGAATGACCCCAAGTTATTAAGAAATGGACCACAAAATGTTTGATGCAGGTGATTAGGAATACATTTCAACTAAACTGGTCAACCGGAAACAGTTCTTCTGGAATTTACACCATTTACTGCAATCCTTACTTTTGGAATTCTGACCTCTCTATTTCATGTTTTCAAACCCCAAGTTATTAAGAAATGGACCACAAAATGTTTGATGCAGGTGATTAGGAATACATTTCAACTACACTGGTCAACCGGAAACAGTTCTTCTGGAATTTACGCCATTTACCGCAATCCTTACTTTTGGAATTCTGACCTCTTTATTTCATGTTTTCAACTAATAAAAAGGACTTGTCCAATCAAGTGACTTCTTTGATAATAAAACATGCCAAGATCGTCTTGTAACTCAAGTGTACGCTTTGCAGTTGAGTTCTGTGCTCAAAAACCCTGTCATTGTATAACACACTAATATAAAATGTGCAGAGCCTAAGTTTGTGCCAAATCTTGATTGGTAATTTATGCTTCATTTAAAATTAAAAAGACAAAATATACCTCAATAATCATATAACTTTCTTTTGTATATGATATCGATTCAACATCACGTATTTTCGTAATCATACTTTATAATATAATTTAATACACGAGAACACACTTGCAAACCCTTGTAAAACTGTATATAAAGACTTGTTTCCAACCTACAATTTTGGATAAAGAATATAATAGCTAAATAGCAAACTACACGTTAAATTACTCGATTGATTACATCAGATTATCAAGAAATAGTTAAGAGGATTAATGAAAGACTTTCATTCAAACAATCCATTCAATACGAGCAAGAAAGGAATTATCATAAAGAGACCTTCAAACTCAAATGAAATCAAGTGTAACCCCATAGCACTATGCATTATCGTTCTTCATTAAATGAATTTCATCCTTTTAATGTACTATATAAATCCATGTTGAGGTTGATGAAGGTCAATGCGACACCAATTAATCTAACAAAATTAGAATTGTACCTTACACTGAAGTTCTGTAATCGTAGACCTCAACAAAGTATCTCCAACAACCAACCTCAACTTTTTCACAAATTCATCACGAGTTATCTTTCTTTCCTGAAAAGATATTATCATAATCAGACACACAAAGTGTCCACATATTTTGACGCAAAAAAGTTCAAACAAAAAAGGAAAAAGGGAAAATAACAATATTAATCATACCCTGAACAAGTCATAATGAACATTAACTTGTTTCATATCTTCAGGAGGAACTTTATTTTCAATAGCAGAAAACAACATGGGGAAAGGCATCCAGGGTGATTTAGGGGTTCTTTGAGGAGCAGAACCAGTAGTAGTGATTTCCCCCTGAAATCTTCCAGGCTTTGAAATCATTTGACTATTGTTTCCACGAGATTTCCCAGAATCAGAAAGTGGCTGAGTCTCGCTCCCCTATTAATTTAAAAAAAATGCTAATTGCTGAGTACCATGGTCTACTAGTACTCCACAGTAAATCAAGGAAAGTAAAAAAATATAGCAAGAAAACTTCTGTTGCAATACAAACTATTCTCAAAGTACAAATGTGATACTAAGACCCAAAAAAGTAGTTCATCCTAGCATGAATGCAACACATAACAAACAAGTCATACAATGCACTTGCATTGAACAGATAATTATTCGGAAGTCCATAAGCACCCGATGAACTTTTGTAGGTGTTCAATACAAAAGCCAATATAAGACTTCAAATATTCCATAGCACCTCTCCTATCTAACTAATGCAAGTTCCACGTGTTCGATTAAAGAGAATGAATGTCTAGTGACCCATAATGCTCAAACCATCATTATTGCTTTCAGGGCCAGCACGAACACATTATCTAAGCCAATGATTCTATTACCGAAGTTAATTTCCATAACCATATTTAATTTCCATAACCATATTGCACAGTCGACATACGATACATGGCTATATTAAAGAGAAACTGTCTTCGAAACAAGCAAAATAATGCAAGCTATACTATTCACTGAAGTGGAATTTTACTTTCAGTGGACAAAATAATGTAAGCTATACTATTCACTGAAGTGGAATTTTACTTTCAGTGCAAGACAAAATAATTTTTTTTGAGAAGAGTGCAAGACAAAATAATGCAAGCTATACTATTCACTGAAGTGGAATTTTACTTTCAGTGCAAGACCTAGAAAGCCTACAAACTTCTTGGGGACTTCAGTTCAATAAATCAAACAGCTTGAAAATAAGATCTAAGCCTCAACATAGATGTGAAATTATATGTCAAACGAAGCTCATTAAAATAAAACTTTCAGGAGGCAGCCACTTGGATTGGATGAACGTGTAACTCATGTCAAGCATGCTACTACGAGGAGTAGATGTAATAAAGCACACAAGTAATCAGGTCAAATTACAAGCGTCCATATTAAAGCCAAGAAGAATCATAAAAAAATATATGAACGGCACGCACTGTATCAACTGCAGACGAGCCCTGTGGTCCTTGGCAGGATGTCGCAACCCCGGAAGCACCAAGTTTATTCTCAGTTCCAATTAGATGTCCTGTAAAAACGTCATGTGCCAGTTTTCAAGTAATAAAAAAAGTTTCAAATAATGAAATTGATACAGCGTTTTCTGAGGATACAGCCAGCTATCTCACTGAATCAGAAGTTGGAGAGGTGATCCTCATTCATCTCTTGGATATAGCGAAACATCCCAACCATTGATGTCTATGACCAATGGATGAAGCCTGTTTGCTTAAACTAACTTCTAAACATTTTTCCATCCAAGTTGTAACAGAAATTGAACTGTGTATTTCCGAGCCATAAAACTATTAAAATATAAAAAGTACAGACACATAGGCTCTTATTACAGGTTAGCAAAAAGAAAAACACTGAAACAAACAGAAAGATTTAAGGATTAGAGTATCACCTTCAGTATTGGATGTGAACTTGAAACTAACAACAAATTCTGGATATATGTGTGTATTCATGTTCATATTCCAGACAATATACTGTTTTGGATCCTGAAGACCATCCACTCCACTATCAAAGTCTTTGCTACTGGGATGGAATTGCTTACTTCCAGGGTGAAGTAACTCCATATTTCCCATTATGACACGACATAATATCATATGTCGTGCCCCATTTTCGTCAACATCACAAGAACTTGCACTGTGAACAAATGAAAAGTTCAATCCACCTCAAATAAGCATACTAAAAAAATAACCATACATCAAACAACTGTAAGAGATAAGTCAAATTATCAGAAAAGATACCCTTAATAACCAATACCAATAACTTCTCATGACAAAGGAAGCCAGCAGTAACATATAACCATAATAATAAAATAGAAGCAATCAACAATGACCTTAGTACATTTATAACAATGAAGGTAGTAAACACAAACAAATGATGAATGCATGCTATAGCATTGTCACTCAAAATAGCCACTTTACAGGGTAACGGCTAATAAACAGCTGCAGGTCACTGAGGGACATGCCATATGGAGTAACTAGGCCTACCAAGACACTAGATGCAGGACAACAACATTAATAGCGGCAGACAGACAATACACCTCCGTACTTCACATTAATCATGTCTAGCCCTTAAAATCATCCGTCACTGTGCAGACAATGCTACTCAGGGAACCCTAAACCATTACTTCATCCTTTCCCCATGCAGAAACCATTTTTATCTATGGCTGAAGTAGCAACCCCAACCCAGGAAGACTAACTATTTTCAAGCATCTCATCATTCATATCAACAGTATGAACATAATTCACACACAGAAAACATAAATAGTAAACAAACAAACAAACACTAACCAGGTGTTAGAGAAACTAGCTTCTGTGAGATGAACACCAGTGCCATATATGGACTTGTTCGTGGCTAGCCCAGAATGACCAAGCCCATACATCATTATAGTTGACAGCTCTCCTTTAGAAGAAGCAAGCCAAGCATATCGTATATTTGCATCACCACGAAACGTTTTCGTAATTTCTACCTGCTTCTGAAAAAGTTCCAATCGAGCTTGCATCAGAGTACTTGAGCATTTGTATATATCAAGTACTTCTACACTATCAACGTTGCTCATTCCTTTAAGGAATATCTTACGCACAGTATCACAATCCAACTTTTCCTTTTCAATCTCAGTTGCTCTAGCTAAATTCTTTGTCCTTGCTTCATTGTCTTCAGAATACTCATCGACGTTTAGACCAGGTTTCCTGTTGCAACTATTCTCAACTTCTATACCATCACGATTGCTGGCAGGTATTTGATCAACCTGAATTTTCTTTACAAAGCTATTCGACTCCCCACTACATTCATTCAACCCAGATTGACCCATACCATTTATTTCAATTTCTAGGTGCAGTCTTATCTCATGTGATCCACACTGATCTTCAGCCCAGGGTTCCAAACCCTTGCCACCTTCAGGTGGGCAGTACCAATTTGGTTCATCATCGTCCTCAGCATAAATTTCTGGAAAGAAACAATTACCAGCTTCATCAATCCAAGCAATAGGTTGCCGTAGACCAGTTTTCAAGTCCAACCGGAACATATGCAAAAAATCTAGCACATAATGTTCACCATGTGATTTGATGTTCACAGTTTCCTTCTTGACCTGTAGGTCTTTCCTAACCAAGTCAACAAGATCCTGAGGAAAATCAGTCCATTCACCACTCTGATAAAACATTAGACGCTGTGGCACACCACTCCTTGAAAAATTTGAATAAGATACAAGTAAGGATCGTTGAGATCCACGGCTCATAAGCTTACTTTTGCTTCCATATAATTTCCTTCGCTTGGCAAGCTTATTCAAGCTCGGCCTCTGTGACACTCTGTGTGTAGCTCCAGGAGAATATGTTGCATACCGAGTTGCCCGCTTTCTCTTTAAGTCGAGCATATCTCTTCGACCACTATCCAATACCTTTGCGATCTTTGCTTCCATTTCTGTCTACTAGACCAATAACTATCAGCAAAATTGAATCCAAAAGTTTGAATGCAAAATTAAGATAGAAGTCTAGCCCCGATCATTCTCAGAAGATGATCCATTGAAGATATTTTTCAAATACTTCCTGGGTGGAAGAAAATATTAATCAGGGGGGAAAAATCAGACAGAAAGATAAGCAAACTTAAATGACTGCAAACCAAAGCATGTATCATTATGCAACCAATAAATTCAACACTCTACAACTTCCATATAACTTGAGAATGCCAATAATTTTCAGCTAATTAAGTAGACAAGCATTCTTGTAATTGACGTAGTTTTACCAGATAAGGATGCAGGAGACTGAAAATGAATCAGATCACAATAACTATAATTCAGTGGTGATGGGTCTTTTCTTGAGAGAGATACAACCAAGGAGCATCAATCATTCTTTTTTTTTAAATTTAAGATAGTGCCACAGTATACCCCTCAAAATTTTTACCACAAGAAAATTACAATTTGACAACAAATTCTAAAGATTTCAAATAAAACAAAACCAAGTGTACACATACTGACATAGTGCTCGTTTGGATGTGCTTTTAAAATGATTGTAAGAGCTTTTGGTGAAAATGTTTTTCGAACCAATCCTTGGTAAAAATGCAAGTAAATTTTGGAAAAGCACTTAAAGTGCTTCCTGGAAGAAGCACATAACTGGTGCTTCTTGAAGAAAACACTTTAAGTGCTTTTGGAACCAAAAAATATTTTCTCTAAAAGCGCTTTCAGTCATTTTAAAAGCACATCCAAACGAGTTGATAGCAACGTATAGACATGACTAGCATAAAGGCATTAAATTGAAGATTATAGCACTTGGTGAAATTCCATAGTTAGAAGCTGCGTCTAAATCAAAAGTTATAATAACTAGAGAGAGAAAAAAGGGTTAAAAAAACTATAAAGCCAGTCAAAAGAATTCTTAAAACGGATTCTTAAGATCATGTCATACTTCTTAGAAGAGCATGCAACATTGCCTCAAAGAATTACCTCTGGTCTAGGGTCTGTGGTGTCAATACGGGGATCTTCTTTAGGGAAATGATCCCACACCTCAGATATGTTTGTTTCTCTCTTCTTTCTACCAGTAGGGGGTTAGATGAGCTGTAACCAATGTCGTTTCAGCTAGGAAAGAATCAAGATCAACAAAAGTGGTTGTCGTGATTGTTCTTTGATCAGAGAAAGGGTCTCTCCGATACAAAATTACTGTGATCAAGTTCAAAGGCAAAGGCCTTTTATTTGTATTTCTCCCCATTGGTGCAGCTTGTGTAAATCTGAGGAGAGTGTTAATCATGTTTTTCTCCTTTGTTCTTACTCAATACAGTTGTGGTGGAAATTCTTTCAGGAAGTTAGAGCTAGTTGGGTCATTCCAAAGGGTTGTTTCGAGCTTCTAAGCACCAAGTTTGACGCTTTAGGAAAGGGGAGGAAAGCTAAAGCTTTGTGGGGCTGTTTGGTGTTGGCAGTTTTTTGGAACATTTGGTTGGAGCGTAATAGAAGAGTTTTTGATGATTAATATGGAGTGGGGGTAGCAGAACTATGGGGTAGAGTAAGATACTGGGCAGCCATCTGGGCATCAGTTTCGAATGAGTTCAGGGATTATTCTCTTTCTCATATAGTGTGGGATATGTTAGCAGCCGTAAAATGAGGTTATATTACTTGTAAATCGATCTACTTGAGAGGTCCTAGCTAGTTTTGCTAGATGGGGGATTTCTTATCCACTATTTTGTAATTCATGCTATTTTTTAACAAAGTGCTATCGTTTCTTCTCAAAATAAAAAAAAATACTGAACGAAATCAGAAATCTAATTTTGTAAAATGTCCAGAATTATCAACAGCACATGTACATAGATACAATTTCAAACAGATCAAAGCCGATTCAACATAGATTCAAATGTAAACAGTTTACTTAAAAATAGCATAGATACCAAACAGATATTCAGATAATTTACAATCAAAACTGAAAGTTCAACCACATAAGCAGAATAAAATAACTATTCAAAAATATTTAATCATCTAAACAGTAACAGTATCAATCAACCAAAATAAAGCAACAGTTACCTCAACCCTCAGAGCATCAACCCAGTAAACCACGGTGCAATCAAGGCTGACCAAAATAAAATAAAATACAATTGATTAGATACTAACATCAAAACAAAATATAATTGAAATTTAAAAAAAAGTATTATCTGTAAATTAAATAATTAATTAAAAATTGAAAATATGGTTTTCCCCGTTAACACTCACAGATCGGCTTCCTGATGGCTTCAATTGCATCCATGGCTTCGGTTGAAAATTGTGAGACAGAAATTGGGAGGGAAATTGAGAAAAACCGATCGGGATCAAATTTTGGAAATTTGGCATTTAAAACGGGAAGAAGGCTTCTGAGACGGCAAGAGAAACCGTAACCTAATTAGAGACTTGAAACCCTGAAAGCTGAAGAGAGAAGATGAAAAGGACCGACGGACTCTGAGTAATTCTGAAGCAGTTGGTGAAAGGGAACGGCGCCGTTGTGGAGGGGCAGTCGGAGTCGTGGAGATTACTGCGGCGGTGCTTTGACAAGTAATTGCGGATGTGACAGAGCAGCCGCTGCTTTGACAAGTAATTGCGGATGCGAGGGTTGCGTGGTGAGGATGAAGACCTAGAAGGTTGTGATCCCGTGTTGTCTTGCCTACAATACTAGTCAACCAACACGGTCACACGTGGCGACAAAGATAAATTAATGGTTGTCTCGCACGCCCTCTTATAAAGTCGGTATTTTTTGCACACTGCGTTTGATTTAAGCAAAGAAATTGCACTCACGCTAGTTGGGCGGGCATCTTTCTGTCACGCACCGACCTTGGGATACCTTATCAACACCTACAACAATATCTAAAAAAAAAAAACTAATGAAAAAGATTTGAAAATTTTAAGACCTGTTTGGTATCTTATTTGAAAATTTTTATCATTTCTAAAAAAATTTCTTAAGAACATTTCTTGAAAACAATTTTCTTTAAGACTCAAAAACTTGATTGGTTTGCAATTTAAAAATTTTAAATCTTACAACTTAAACTAGACAAAAAGATCTAAAAAAAGAAGGTCACATGAGAGGGAGAAACATGAGAGAGGAGGAAAGAAAGTAAGAGATAATTGAAGGAAAGAGAAAGAAGAGAGAAAATCGAACGAGATAGAAGAGAAATTTTTTATTGTAATGGGAACACGGATGGTACACCACGTTTTTTATGTACGTGGTGGAAAATTTTACTTTTTAAGTTATTAACCTTTTAACACACATATCCCACCATTTGTATAATGACACGTGGTGTACTCGTGTGACGATCACACAGAAAAATCTCTCGAGATAGAGAGAAAAAGGAGTGAGAGAAAGAACCGAGATAATGAAGAGAGACGAAAAAGGTCAAAAAAAAAAAGAGGAGAGAGAAAGAAGAAAAGATAGAAAGATAGATTTGGAGTGAGAGGGGAGAAGGGAGATAAAAGAAAAGAGTGATTTTAAGTTTAAAAACTCTAAAACCTCACTTTTTATATTTTTAGAGAATATACTATATTTTTGAGTTAGTCTTGAGTTCATTTTTTGAAAATAGTCCTACCAAACAAGGTTTTAAGGTCTAAAACTTGAAAATTGTTTTTGAGTTTAAAAAGTTCAATTCAAATAGAGTACCAAACAGACTCTTAGGGCCTGTTTGGTATCCTATTTGAAAATTTTTGTCATTTCTCAAAACATTTCTTGAAAACAATTTTCTTTAATACTCAAAAACTTGATTGGTTTGCGACTTAAAAATTTTAAATCTTATGACTTAAACTACACAAAGAGATTTAAAAAGAAAGGGTCGCAGGAGATGGAGAAAGAGGAGAGAGGAGGAAAGAGAGTAATAGATGATTGAAGGAAAGAGAAAGAAGATAGAGGATCAGACGAGATAAAGAGGAAGATGAGTGAGAGAAAAAACCGAGATAATGAAGAGAGCGGATGGGAGGAGAGACGAAAAATGTAAAAAAAAAAGGGGGGGAGAGAAGAAAAGATAGAGAGATAGATTTGGAGTGAGAGGGGAGGAGAGAGAGAAAAGAAATGACTGAGTTTAAGTTTAAAACTCTAAAAACTCACTTTTTATGTTTTTAGATAATAGACAATATTTTTGAGTTAGTCTTGAGTTCAGTTTTTTAAAATAGTTCTACCAAACAAGTTTTTAAGGCCTAAAACTTGAAAATTGTTTTTGAGTTTAAAAAGTTGGATTCAAGTAGAGTACCAAACAAGCCCTTAGCTTTTAATCAAAAAGATAAAATAAATGTGTAAGTAAATAGTAACATGAGTGACTTTTTAGGCTAAAAATGTCGTTAACGTTAAAAGTGAACAATACCAGGAGTGTTTCATTAAAACTTTAAAAAAAAGGTTTTTTAACTTTAATTCTTTAAGGATATTGAAATTTAAAATAAATTTGGTGTTATATTACATATTGATTATAATCCCTTGATGTGTCCTTAATTCAAAATAATTAATGTGCATTTTATTTAATGTCTCCCATTAAATATTTAAATTTATTAATATACAAATTTTAATTTATTTTTTGACCCAAAAAGAGTTTTTTAATTTATAAATTTTATTTCACATTCTTCAAACTTGAAAGACTCAATTAATGTACATAAATGCTAGTACCAAAATGTGTGTACCAAAATGTATTATATTAAACTAATGTATTTAAATGTTAGTACCGAAATGTATGTACTGAAATATATGCACTGAAATGTATTATATTAAATTAATGTACCTAAATGTGTGAACCGAAACGTATGCACCGAAATGTATTATATTAAATTAATGTACCTAAATGTTTGTATCGAAATGTTTGTACGGAAATGTGCGTACTTAAATGTATGTACCGAAATGTATTATAATGAATTGGGTAAATGACAAAAAATTACCTCAACTATTGGTGTCACGACACTTTCATACCTCATCTTTTAAAGTTGACAATGTCATACCTCATCTTACGAATTTGTGCCAATGTTATACCTTCCATTAATTGGCCGTGAATTTTTCAGTTAAATGCTGACGTGGCTTGATTCGGGACCCTTTTTTTTTTTTTTTAAATTATTAAAAAAATTTATTTAATATTTTTTAAATATTAAAATAATAAAGAAAAAAAAACTTCAGGTCAGTTCGTTCCTCCCCTCTATCTCCCCATCTTCCTACAAGCCAGAAAGAAGAAGAAAAAGGAAGAATGAGGAAGAGAGGAAGAAGAAGAAGAAATTAAAAAAAAAAAAAAAAGGAAACACCCAATTCGTCCGCCCCACCCCCACCCCTACCCACCTAACCTGCAGAAGAAGAAGAGAGAGAAGAAAAAAAAAAAAAAAAAAAGGAACACTCAGTTCGTCCGCCCCCCCCCCCCCCACCCCACCTACAAAAGAAGAAAAAAAGAAAAAAAAAGGAAATCCAGTTCGTCCGTCCCCCTCACCCTTTTCCCTCCACACCCATTCCTCCCATTTTCTCTGCACCCAGGTTCTTAACCTTCGAAATCGGCCTACCGAAGGTTTCTCGATTCCACCTCAACGGGATCTGGGTTTTTTTTTTTTTTTTTTTTTGGGTTTCAGGTAGTGGGTGCGAAGGTGGGGAGGTTGGGTGCGAAGAGTGAGTGCGAGGAGAAGAGGGGGTGGGGAGGGGGGAAGACAAATTGGTTTTTTTTTTTTTTTCTCTTCTTTTTTCTGGGTTGCAGGAAGGGGAAAGAAAGATGGAGATGGGGAGAAGAGAGAGAAGGGGGGGAGGGGACGAGTGTTGGTTTTTTTTTTTTTTTTTTTTTTGGGTTTCAGGTAGTGGGTGCGAAGGTAGGGAGGTTGGATGCAGGGAGAACAGGGGGTGGGAGGGGGGAAGACAAATTAGTTTTTTTTTTTTTTTCTCTTCTTTTTTCTGGGTTGCAGTTGCAGGAAGGGGAAAGAAAGATGGAGATGGGGAGAAGAGAGAGAAGGGGGAGGGGACAAGTGTTGGTTTTTTTTTTTTTTTTTACTTTTCTTTATTATTTTAATATTTTAAATTTTTTTTTTTAATTTTTAATATTTTTTTAATAAAAAATGGGTCACGGATCAAGCTACGTCAGCATTTAACTGAAAAATTCACGGCCAATTAACGGAAGATATAACATTGGCACAAATTCATAAGATGAGGTATAACATTGTCAACTCTAAAAGATGAGATATGAAAGTGTCGTGACACAAATAGTTGAGGTAGTTTTTTGTAATTTACCCTAATGAATTTAACGTACCTAAATGAAGAAAACAAAGTACATTGAAATATATTGTATAACAAAAATTAATTAATCTAAATGATTACAACAAAATATATGACGATAAAAGAAATGAAAATTATAATTATAATGAAATAAAATTAATACATTAAAAATTAGGAAGAAAAAAAGAAATAATTAAAAATCAAAATATAATTAATAAATGAGGTTATTAATGTATCAAGGGACTAAAATTAGATTTTGACCTTACTCGTGGTTTTAATCTAAAAATCATTTTTGCCAAGGATTAAAATAAAGTTTTCTATACAAAAAATCAACTAGATTCAATATTTCAACAAAGTATACAAACAAAGTACTTAATAATCAACGTTTGGAGGCTCGCAAAGGGAAGTACCGAAATGAAAAATGCAAGAACATAACAATATAACCAAACCACTCTAAATGCTCAATCCCAACACAACACACTTGAGGTCCCTCAAATCTAACGGTACCCGCCAACTTGCAAAACCGGTACTGCACCGTGAGAATGGTGCATATGATAGATAAAACCCAATAAGTTGTGTAGCTTGTGTGGGTAGTAAGTAAACTATTATTCACTAAGCAGGTTATGTTATAAACACTGTTCTAAAAATCTCTGCCTAGCACCGCCTAGGCGCTAGACGGCTCGCCACCGCCCCAATTAATGCCTAGGCCTGTTAAGGCACCGCCTAGACCGCCTAGGCACCCCCTAGACCGCCTAGGCACCCGCCTAGGTCGTAACTCACTTAGACAGAAAATAGATAACTTTCATTTTGCATTTTTTTCTTCCAATAAATTGTAAGAGACTTGTTGCATACTTAAATGAACACACATTATATCCTTATTTCACATATTTTCATTATGTTCCAATGTGACAGCCCGTCCCGGAAAATATTGATTTTATAATTTATTAAGTGATTTTACGAAAATGCCCTTTGAGGCACGCGCATTGTTCGAGGTTAATCGTTGTGTCGTGCCATCTAAGATTTGTTTTCTTGACATATCCTCGTAGTATTCGTCGCTACGGACGCGTGGGCGCAAGCGGTTCGTGATTTGGAGTTATATCGAAAAAGATATTGATGTTTGAAGTTTGGGCATTTTAGGAATTATTATTTTAGTAAAATATGGAAATTCTTTTATGAAAATGGACGGCCCAGATTTAATAAAGAAATTAATGGATGGCTAGGCTGAAAAGGAATGAGATTATGTGTGTGTGCGTGTGTATGGCTGGCGGAAGAGGAAAGGAAGAAGAAGAGGATTGGGCAAATCTGCCCAACCAGGAAGAAGAGAGAAGAAAGCTCCGGGAGAGAAAGGAGAGACCTGGCGAATGGGGAGAGGAGAGAGGAAGAGAAGGACCAATCAGAGAAGGGGAAAGGAGGAAAAGAGAGAGGGCGAGAAGCGGAGGAAGAAGAACAGAAATGGGTCTTCAACCCGCGACCCGCGCGACCCGTGGGTTTTCCACCCTTGTCCGTCCAAATTTCTTCATTTTTCCGGTGAGTTACTTCAAACCATCACTTGGAAAACCCTCTATGATCTTCCCTCTTCCTATTACACCCCAAAAATCAAAGAATTTGGCCTTGAAATTGGATGAAACCGTACGGTGTGTGTGCGGTGGCTTAGTGTACAAATTCTTCAAATCTTGAAATGTTTTCTTTCAATTGCTAACACCATTAGCATTCCCTTAGGACCTGGAACAAAGCCCAAGCATTAGTTGGAGCGTCGGAGTGGTTTTGGAGGTCGAATTGAAAACACCCATTTCTAGGGTTCTTCACGGTTTTGGCAAAATTGGAGCCTTTCCAGGCCGAATTGGTCTTGGTCACAGGTATGGAAGTTGTTCTACTCTTTGAGATCTTCAATTCTGCAAATTTTGGTAATTTTTGGAGAAAGTTGAATTTTCCGGAGAGCCGGGGCGGCCGACCGCCACCCACGGCGGCGCGTGGCCAGTGGGCCGCCAATGTTATTTTTAAGCTATATTGGATGTCCTGAGTTCATTTTTGATAGTGGCTTAACGTTGGTTGATCATTTGGACTTAATTTCGATACGATGCATGGTTAGGCCAAAATATGAATTGACGATCTGACCGTTGGATCGTCACCAAACTTTGATACGTAGTAGTACGTAATATTTGAGGATTATAGGAACTTACGGATGGGGCATCCGATTTACGGATCTCCCGGAATTGGAGTTGTAAGTTCATAAAATAGAATGTTAAACGTCACTTAGTGTTGGCAATTGACGGAGATCCGACCGTTGGATGGTCACGAAATTTTAGGATGTTGTTCTAGAGATTTATCGTAGTATTCCGCATCGAACTTCATAATGACGTGTTCTATATAAGTTATATATTCTATCGATATGATTTCTGAGGCATGATTTGATTATTGTTCTAGGCGCTGATCGTCATGACGCCTTGATGTGTTGTGCTAGGGTGTTGTAGGGCGAACTCCAGGTGAGTGGGCAGTTTATTTCAGTATATATATATATACACACTTAACGTTTTCCCAGAAATCGATTTTTGAATGAAAGTATATTTTGAAATGCTATGCATAGATTTATATGAATATGTGATTTGAAATGCCATGCATAGAAATTACATGAATTATGTGAATTGTTATATGATGCATATATATGAAATGGTGCTGTGGGCGCACAGGTGAGTATCAGGTGAGTATTCATTATTGTTGTGAGGATGTTGAGATGTTTTCGAGCTCATAACCTGCACCCCCGATGTTAGTGCTTATGTTATTCACCCGCATCACACGCTCACCTTGGATCCAAGTAGATGCTAGTCGTACAGACCACTAGAGGTGGTTCCGACATGCTAGTCGTACAGACCACTAGAGGTGGTTCCGACTAGTAGGTGACCCTAGATTATGTGCACAGATGATTGATGAGAGAAGCACTAGAGCGTATTATTACACCATCCGAGTCGTACAGACTACTACAGGTAGTTCCGACTCATGTGCAGCGTAGTGCCGTACAAGTCGCAGTTGGCGACTCCGGCAGTGCCGTACAGGTCACAGTTGATGACTCTGGCTGGATTGGATATTGAGCTCTAGAATCAGCCGTACATGACCACTGCAGGGTCTCCGGTTGATTTATTATTTCACCTGATTTATGTTGATGCATCCATATTATGTTTTTGGAGCATGACATGACATATTTTCTGAAAAGTGATAAAGAATGGTGTTTTGAGATTTTTGAAGCTATATATATTTATATATGCTATTTTCTGGGAAAGTATACAGGTTTTACAGTGAGGGGTTAGAACTTTGATAAAGAAAAGATTTGAAAAGACTTGTTTTACTGACCCACTCAATTTTGTTTTGCACCCCTCCAAGTTCGAGTTAGAGCAGAGCTTTGGTGGCCACGAGGAATCCAACGGTATTCTGACAGAATTCACAATGGTATTTTTAAGCTTCCGAATTGTGTAAATGGTTACGTCACTCTCACGTGACGGCCAACACGCCCTCCTTCGGGACGGGGTGTGTAATCCAATACTTCATAATATATATATGCATTCTATTTTGTAGTTTATGATGAAATTATATACATTTCAAGTATAAGCAGACACTTATTTACACGAAATATGATAGATTTACTTAAATCGGCCTAGTCCGCCTAGGCGCCCGCCTAGCCGCCTAGGCGTTACGCCCTAACCCGCCGCCCGACTAGCGCGTAGCGACTTTTAGAACCTTGGTTATAAAGCCATAAGAGCAAGTCCACCCCTAAAAAATGTGCTGGCACCCAGCCCATTTAATCCACTCAGTGCACATCGATAGACCCCATGAACAGTTTAATTGACCAAATGCATCTCCACCCCTAAAACTAAATAGCATAATCAATTTTATTAAAATATTATTAATTTTTATTATAAAATAATAATTTGATTTTTAATTTCTGAAGCAGGCATCTCCAATGAAGCAAACCAAAGCACGCTAACCCACCACCCATGCCGTCAATCCCCACTCATTTCTATGACAAAACGACTTTTCTCCTCCCTTACCACCGCCACTATCCTCTTCGCCATTATACCACCACCAGCTTATGCATTCGGTTCCGGCTCTACCCTTATCGTTATCTCCACCTATGGCACCGTCTGCGGTGTCATGTCAGACCAATCGCGGCAGCCCATCATTTTCTATCGCCGCAGACAAACAGTCGTAATTGAGCCCAACATCTCATTCTCTGCCATCTTCAGCGGACAGACCTCTCTCTGCAGCCTCCGCTCTGGTGGATACAGCTTCCTCTGCTGGGACTCGGCGTAAAAAAAATAAAATTTCAGGTGGCTATGACGTCAGCCTGGCGTCACGTAGGTTGGTCTCTAGCTCAACACGTTTTGGGTCGGCCTATGGACTGGCTTGGGCTGGGTGCCAACCTATTTGGATGGGCTAGAGGGTTTTTAAGGGGTACCATCCTATTTTTTTCACTTTGAACTAGCCTATGTGCTTGGTGTGGAGTTGCTCCAAGTACGAATTATCGTCATCTAATCTCTATGACAAGTATTCTTACAATGCTATACATCCTAAATAGTCTTTCTCTATGGTCACACCTGTCATCTCGTGTTCTCCTAGATCATTAATCCTTTCTTCCATACATAAAACAAGTTTTAGAGCTAGGATGACACTGTTGCCCCAAGCCTACACTTCATTGGATTTCCAAACTTCTCATATAACTACCATGCAGGAAAACATAGAGTCCAAAAACCACTAAATGACCCATAAGAAGTAGGATTCTAGATCAACTCAATGGAATACATAGAATATAAGATTTCAGACTAACTAAACAGAACAATATAAGGAGTATGATTCCTGACCAACTCAACGGAATCCCTAAAATCTAGGATTTCGAACCAACTTGATAGAATCATATAAAGAGTAGGATTTCATACCAGCTTACTGGAATTTATAGTAGTTCCAGACCAATTCAACGAAACCATATAGAGAATAGTATTCTAGACCAACTCCACGAAATACCTAGAATGTGTATGGCCCCCTAATGCGGATTAACCAAGTAAAACCATAGGTACATAATATAGTATGGTCCACCAATGCGGATTAATCAAGCAAGACCATACCATACAACAATAGGTAGGTAGTGATCATCCATTGTGGATTTCCCATGACACACCTTGACCCCAATGGCCATCAAACTAGGGTAGAGATGTGCCGGTCATCACCAAAATGGTAACAAAGCCATAGGTAATAATTAAAAGATCTTATAAAATTTGGACTAAAAAACTTAATTTATTGAGTTAACTAAAATTATCTTGCAAGTCAACTACAACAACCTCCCCACTTGGGGACACAGTAGGGTTCATCCCGATTGTTACAATCAAATCCGCAAATCACTGTGTGTGGAGGAGATGCACAAACTTGTTTAACATGCAAGATAGTAAATAACTGTAAGTAGCTAAGGACTAGAGGTGTTGGCCAAAGGCTCTCTAACGATCAAGTTAGTAAGCAAATATATGAGACTCACGTAGCAAGCAAGAGAATACATGTGCAATAATTCCGTTACCAATGATGAACCCCAAAAAGGTATATTTATACCAGTCGAGATAGAGTCGTTTTAAGATATGGAATATGTATTAAATGGGGAGAATCCTAAAGAATATTTAGGAGTAGATATTGCATCATCTTAGGAGTATGTTTACTTGCAATGCACGCTAACTTTTTAAGATTGTAAGGATTCTAAGAATATAAGAAACCTGACTGATACCTTATTGGATCAGGTTTCCGTGTATTTCGGAAAAAAGTATGATCAATCTCAGTAAAGTCGTCGGACTTTGCCCATTACTTCTGGAACATGATGATGGTGGCATCGCAACTCCGTTGCAGAAGTTGTAGAGTCCATGACCAGATTTCTGAGGTATTCGGATTCTGATTCGCCTTACTCTGGCCTTGGAAAATCACGGTCCCACACCTATTATTATTAATCACATTATGTTCAGAGCATAACAATAGGGGAAAGGATCCTCGCCGGATCTTTTCCTAGGGATCCTAGGGATCCCGTGATCTCATCCGTTCATCGTATATCGTGCGGTTATAAATCATTTCAAAATTTAAAATTTAAAATTAAATATGAATAGTATATAATGAAAACTGATCGCACGATATACGATAAACGAGTGAGATCACGGGATCCCTAAGATCCCTAGAAAAGGACCCGACGACGAGAATCCTTTTCCTAACAATAGTACATGCAACAATATTCAATTCGAAATTTGCCAGAGTTCACAGAATGGTTGTTCAAATTTAATACCTTTCTGCTCTCAATGATTCTAGTTTTACTGGTTTGGAACCGACATTTGGTCAGTGTTTACTGGTGGTGGTGGTGACCTCTCGGTGAGCGAGATAGAGAGTGAGGGCGAGTTGCAATAAAATGAGCTGCCTTTGTGAGTGGATCAACAATAATCATGACCATCCCTTGTCAGCTAAAAAGTTACAGAAAATCTATAGAAATCTCTTCCAACTTCAAACAGGAATAGGAAGCGGATGAGTCAATCCAGAAGGTTTATGTCTTAAGGCATTAACTTATTGACAAACTAGACATCTTCTCACATATTCGGGAAAGTCCCTTTTCGTGCTTGACTAGTAAAACTTTATAGTATGATACATCCTGGTAGCACCAGGATGCATAAAATAAGCTGAAAATATGTGCTTCGTGTAGAATTTCCTTATTCAGTTCTTCATTTTTACGAACATAGTCAGAATAATGTTTAAAAGCAACGTATATGTTGGTTTTAAAAGCCGCTGTCTAGAAGCTATTACTTTTAAAATTAGTAAAATATTTTTGTTTTACCAAACACTTTTTTACCGCTTAACTTTAAAGTAGAGTGGTTTTTGGTGAAAAAAAAAACTAATATCAAACTGGACCTGAATGAAAAAAGTTGAGGTTCCACTACAAAACTAATTCGCAATATGAGAATAGCCCAACCTCTTTATAAGCTCATACAATGTCCCTCATCCCATCAATGTATGACTCATTCTCAACACGTTCCCTCACGTGTGGGGAATTTTCAAGCCTAACACGTGGACAACACAATAGGATGACGTGGAGCGCGTGTGGCCGCTTAGCTTCACACGCAGGACAACCTGCTTTGATACCATGAAGAAAGTTGAGGTTCCCAAAAAACCAATAGGTAATATGAGACGTAATCTCTTATAAGCCTATGCAAAGTCTTTCTTTCTATCAATATGAAATTCATTCTCAGTCCCAAACACATTCAACTTTTCATCGGAAGTTTCGTATTTGAATCTATTTTTCAGAGTTTGATAAGTTTAATGTAGATTATCTATAGTTTGTAAAAAGAAAATGAGCGCTACAGTTACCCTCTCGAAAGAAACATATGGCCTCTAGGAAGTAGAAACATCTACTTCCAGCTCACATAGTCCTAACTCCTGGCCGGATAATGGAATTCTCACTCAGCACCCCACACTATCCCAACACCACCTCTCCCTTCTCCGCTGTCGGCGTCGTCCTCAACCTCAACCAAAAACACCACTCCACCACCACAACTTGTCTCTCTTTCTCTCACAAACCAACACCTCCGCCGCCGCCAAATTCTGACAGCCCCATCAGCTCCTCCCCTCCATCTAACCAACTTCGCCGCCCCAGAACCCTCAAAACCGCTTCTCCACCCACCAAACCCACCTCCAAATTCCGCTCGAACCCCTTCAAGAACCTCATTAATCCCGCCCAAGTCCCTATCCCACCAATTAACACCACCACCAACGCCAATTCACACCCGCTCACTGACAAGCTTTGGCTCACTAGCAAGCTCTCTCCCCCACCTCCACCTCCACCTCCATCTCCGTCTCCACCTCCGCCACCCGGAACAGATACTTTTGAAGAAACCCAAAAACCCATCAAGGACAATGAGCCCGGAAAGAATTCGGAGCTACCCAAAGTTGAGTTGCGTCAAGAGGGTAAAATTTTTGTGGGAAATTTGCCCAACTGGGTCAAGAAAAATGAGGTTTCCGACCTTTTCCGGCAATTTGGGCCCATGAAGAGTGTGATTCTGATTAAGGGTCATTCAAGCACTGAGAGAAATGCGGGTTTCGGGTTTGTTATTTATGGTGGTAAGACTGCAGCTAAGTCGGCCATGAAGGCTGTGGAGTTCGATGGCATGGAGTTCCATGGGAGGGTTCTGACTGTCAAATTGGATGATGGGAGCAGATTGAAGGACAAAACTGAGGAGAGGACACGGTGGCTTCAAGGGTACGACAGCGTTGAGTATCAGTCTCAGTGGCATAAAGAGCGGGAGAACTCGCGTAAGGCATTGCGCAAGGTTATTGATACTGAACCTGAGAATTGGCAAGCGGTTGTTCGGTTTTTTGAGAGAATAAAGAAGGTAAAAGCTCGGTTACACTCGTAGTTTATATGCATTTCACATTCACTATATGTCAACATCCTCAGGCATATTTTGTTTCGATATGTATAGCTGTTTGAATGCTGTATGCTATTGCTAATAATGAAAATCACCTTCAAATTCATTTGGTGAAACATTAATTCGAATACTCATCACACAACACGTTATGGACATTCATATATCCGTGCATTATGTGGTACTTAGTCAATGAATGGTTGCTTTGGTAATATGTGCATGACACAAGTGTTTATCCTATGTCTTTTTTCTTCTTGACACCAGCCTTCCAGAGGAGAATATGGCCTGATGGTGAAGTATTATGCAAGGCGAGGGGACATGCATCGTGCTCGTGAAACTTTCGAGAGCATGCGAGCAAGAGGAATAGAACCAACATCACATGTGTACACAAGGTAATACTTCGCGTAAATCATTCATAACTTAAGCTCTCTGTAATAGTTTTTGGACCAACTTTTATTTTGGGTAAGTTAATGATCCTGTAATTTGTGGGAAGTATTAGCGAGTCTTCTTTTATAATTTCAGAAATCAAGCACCTGCTTCTATTTCTCTTTCTTTTTTCTTTTGTTTCCTACAAATGTTACGAGGAAGTTCAACGAAAAACTTTAATGGATTATGTATTGTATTCGAAAATATGAAGCTCAAGTTTCAAAAATGGTTTTGGTGATGTTTGATATTCTTGAGTGGACTCCAGGTAATTTTATTAAGGACTCTCGTGATTGACATCCCACTTTTATTAGAGGCTTTGAGTTGAGTGTGTAATTAGAATACGTGATCACCGTTAATTTGGTTAAATTTTCATGCTATTTCTCATGCAAATTTTTAATAAAGCCCATTCAATATTTAAGAGGATTCATATAGTTCAGACTCTCCTTTATGAATAAAGGCTTTGTTGACTGTTGAGTTGTACAACTTGTACTGAATTTTATTCTGACTTGTTGGGTGATTAATGAGACTTCATTTGTTAAATTAGAAGTTTAGGGATGTTTGGAATCTTCTATAAATTTACAATAGAGTAAGATTGTTAAAACTCATGGCCTTGTAATCGAAAGAAAAAAAAAACTTATGGCCTTTATTTCAGCGTATCTGTTGGTGATATTTTTGAGCTCATGCCCTTAATGTAAGTTGCAATGCACATTTATTTTTGGTTTAACGTGTTAAAGAAATTACTCTCAAATCACACTACCGCTGGCCCTTGTAGTCACGGTAGTTCCTCTCAATGTTTACAAGAGGGATGCCCATAGGGGTTTGTTAGAGAGTATATCCCACATCGGGAACGTAAAGCCTTGCCTTACACTAGATACCAATTGGTTTAGGGCTGGGTGATCTAATTCTATCATGGCATAAAAAAAGGTGATCCACATGTTACACCCATGCCACTTGAATATGAGTTGTCCACGTGTTTGACTTTAGTAACACTAACACAGCATGTGAGGGAACTTGTTCAGAGTATATAACACATCAAGAATGTAAAGCCTCATGTTGCAATATATAATGTCATGAGTCTCTGCTCCTAATACCAATTGGTTTTGGATTTGGTTGCTCTATTTAATCAAAGCTTTAAGTTCAACCCACAAGAAGAGGGTGAGAATTGGGAAGACTAAGTTCACCCAAAAGATCAAAGAAGCACATTATGAAATTTATTCTAGTTTGCATTACAACTATAGGGTCCAATCATATCTAAAAGTGTAAATCTCTCTAGGAGTATGTACTTTTGAGTTTTCGGTTTCCTCTTCCCGACATTAAAAGTTTTATACTTTGTGCAGCCTTATTCACGCTTACGCAGTTGGCAGAGACATGGATGAAGCATTATCATGTGTTAGAAAAATGAAGGAAGAGGGCATCGAAATGAGTTTGGTGACTTACAGTATCATTGTCGGGGGATTCGCAAAAGTTGGCAATGCTGAGTAAGCAAGCAATATACATATGTAGTTTAGTGCATTTTCCTAGTAATTATAGTGGTTTTATAGGGTGCTAATTAAAGTTGTTTCACTGATACATTTGGTACATTCACAATTTTTACGTTTGAGAATTTGGGTAAATTTCATTAACGTGCATTGTAGTTTGGCCCATCTGTTTAGTCATTGGTATGGTTTGATTATTAGTAATCTAGGTGTAAAACTGTGTACAAAAAATAAAAATGGGTGGTATTTGTTCACCCCCTCAGAACCTAGGGGGTATATGTGCAAGTTTCCCTAGTAGAAATTTGCCACCTTCATTTTAAATTTCAAGTCATGACATACAATCTAGGTGATCGATTGATTGTTTTATTAATGCTAACTTCTCATCTATACTGAAACAGAGTAACTTTTGTGTGTCCTTAATTTAATTCTATTTGATGTTGTTTGGAAGAGCTGCAGATTACTGGTTTAAGGAGGCTAAAGAGAGACATACAACTTTGAATGCGATCATTTATGGGAATATTATATATGCTTATTGGTGAGTGTTGCAAATTCCGTCTTATGTCCCATTCATTTTGGTATCATTATAGATGTATCGGTCATTATGCACACACAAATTATGAGTACTACGCCCATTTTCTAAAATCTGAAAGACAAGAGAGTTAATATAACTCTTGATTTAACTTCGCTTGCATTAATGATTTTTCTCTTAGCTTATCATGTGTTATGTATCATTGTTGCTCCAAATTCTGTTTGGGGTCATCTTAATATGATGTAACTATGCAAGTAAGATGCATTTTAAATGCATTCTTGTTCTTTAAACTTTATGTTATTTCTGCCTTGCTTGAATTACAGTCAAACATGCAATATGGATTGTGCTGAGGCATTAGTGAGGGACATGGAAGAAGCAGGCATAGATGCTCCTATTGACATTTATCATACCATGATGGATGGCTACACAATTATGGGGAATGAAGATAAATGTTTGATTGTGTTTGAACGACTCAAGGTACAAGCTTCGATAAAAGTGCTTTTCTTGCCTAAGTTGTGCATATATACATTCATCTGTGCTGGTGTTCCTTCATGAACAATTCAATTTAAGAAGTCTCATTACTCCTTTTAATCAGATGATACTGGTAAGTTTTAACAAGATTTCTTTTCTATGTTGTAGAATTTAAAAAAATATCTTATGGTTAAACAGAGGAAAGAACTGTAATTCTGACTAAACATGTTCTTTTTGATTGAAAACATAGAAGACTTCTTTATAAACAAAGACTAATGATTAGTTAATCGGGTATGAAAGATGTCTATGCGCATTCAACTTTTGATGAAAGAAAAAGTATGAAATCAAGATATAGTTGCCAGCTTAGTAATGAATCAGTGATTTAATAAAAGGAGCTTTATGGGAAAGTTAGAACAGATGTATTTTTTTTTTGTTTTGTTGCAAGTATATGAAATACACAAGTGATAGAGAATTTAAATATAGGAGTTTGTTAAATGAGCTTTTTATGGAAACTTAAAACAGAAAACTTTGTTGCAAGTATATGTAATATAGGATTAATATATACTAGTAGAGAAATGAAAATTTAAGAATTGTTTGCTTACGATGCATGGAAATTTAAAACAACAAACTTGAAAAATTGTTTGCTTATGATGCAGCCTATTCTTCTCTTTTGCCTGTAAGGGTTCTTAGATTGTCTGTCAAGCTTTTAACTCTTGCCTATAAAACTTCAAGAGGTGGTTTTTCAAGGCCCTAAATACCCTAACTTTTTACTATTTCTTATAGGGGATGTATAATGTCTTCATCCAATAACGAGACTGTTCATTGTCCATAAAGATTTGCCATATTTCTTCTCTGTATACTAATACTTGCTGATTGGCATATAGGAATGTGGCTTTACACCTTCAGTTATCAGTTATGGATGTCTGATCAATCTTTACATTAAGGTACGGCTCCTTTTTTTTGTCCTTTTTTCCCACAGAAAAGTAACAATCAATTGTTTCAAAGTTTATCCTTTGTGCTATCATTAAGGCTCACGATTCGGTTAATACACACATTGTCGATTATGAGCAATTATATTTTTGGAACCTTAGGAACGCTTCCTCATAAGGCCAACTTGGAGTTTTAAAACTTAAATATCATTATGCGAATAAGCTTACTTGATAACTCAATTCCTAGGCCAACCTAAGAAATAAAGAGTAGGCCTTTCAGATTCCGTTTATAAACCCAAGATGGTGTTATTCTTCCAGTCTTCTTTGTTTCATTCTGTCATGTTAGATTTTCAATCTTATACATAAAAGTATATATCCACTGAGTGGTTAGAATGTTCTTTAGTACTCCTCCTTTCTGCCGAGGACCACCAATCAAAATGAATGAATAATGTAGTTCTTGCTTCACAATAACCTGACGATCCCAATGAAGAAGTTGGGGTTTCACCATAAAACCAATTGGTAATATGGGGGAGTAGCCCAATTACTCATAAGCACATGCAAGGTCCCTTCTTTCCCCCATGTGGGGTTCATACTCTTAACATGCCCCCTGACGTGTGGCAAATTTTCAAGCCTAACACGTGGACAACACAAATCGGGTAACGTGGAGCACGTGCGGCTGTTGGGCTTCACACATGGGTCAGCCTGCTTTGATATTATAAAGGAAGTTGGGGTTTCCACCATAAAACCAATTGGTAATATGGGGAGTAGCCCATTTACTTATAAGCACATGCAAGGTCCTGATTTGGGATTCATACCCTAAACACCCAATATAACTTGAAGAGGGTAGTAACATTGATCCCCTGAAGAAAAGCTAAGGAAGAAAATTCATAATGATCAAACTGGGCCAAATTTTGATGTCTTCAAGTTTCTTTGCTACATGTTACTTGCTGGTGAGAGTCTGAGTTGAGAGTAACCTGTCTGGTGCAATGCTGCTTGACTACTGCTGTCCTCGTCATTTTCTTGCTGAGTCCATCGCTTTAGTGGTTGTACATTTGTTCCTTCTTTGAATTCCTTGAGTTCTGATTTACAATTATTTTTGGGGGCGCAAGTCTTTAAGTTTGTACTTGTTATCATTTCGTGTGTAAGCTACGACTAATTTGAAGATTGGTATCTGAATTTCAGATCACACGACTAATTTGAAGATTGGTATCTGAATTTCAGATTGGAAAAGTTTCTAAAGCCCTGGAAGTTAGCAAAGTGATGGAATCAGCTGGCATAAAACATAACATGAAGACCTACTCCATGTTAATCAATGGATTTTTGAAGTTAAAAGATTGGACTAATGCATTTTCAGTTGTAGAAGATTTGGTAAAGGATGGGTTGAAGCCGGACGTAGTCCTTTACAATAACATTATAACAGCTTTCTGTGGAATGGGTAACATGGACCGTGCCATTCGCACTGTTAAAGAAATGCAACGGGAGAGACATAGACCTACATCACGGACGTTTATGCCAATAATACATGGTTTTGCAAGGGCTGGAGAAATGAGAAGAGCCCTCGAGATTTTCGATATGATGAGGATGAGTGGGTGCATTCCCACTGTGCATACATTTAATGCTCTGGTTCTTGGTCTTGTGGAGAAGCGGCAGGTAAATATCCTTGAGATGCAATGCATATATTATATACATATACAATCATATGTTACATATAATACATACATACTTACACGCACACATGTATCAAATTTCTCGACTTGGGGACGTTCAAATTTTAATGATAAAAGATTCTGCATTATTTGATTTCCCGTCCACTGCAATTATGATTCAAATTTGAAATGAAAGTAAGTGTTGCAGATGCAGAAGGCTGTTGAAATATTGGATGAGATGACACTAGCAGGCATAAATCCAGACGAGCACACATACACAACTATCATGCATGGTTATGCAGCTTTAGGTGATACTGGCAAAGCCTTTGAGTATTTTACGAAACTGAGGAGTGAGGGGCTGGAGATTGATGTGTTCACATATGAGGCTTTGCTGAAGGCATGTTGCAAGGCAGGCAGAATGCAAAGTGCATTAGCGGTCACCAAAGAAATGAGTGCTAAACACATTCCAAGGAACACCTTTGTTTACAACATATTAATTGATGGGTATGGTTTGTTAAATTTTTTAATGTGCACTGATATACTTCACACTAGTACTTTCGTTGGTCTTTATTCTACTGTCTTTTTCTTTGTTTTGTAGGATGTTTTATGTCAAGTTACTGGAATCTACTTTTTCAATATAATCTTCTCTTTAATTGATTATTTTCTCTGCCTCTGAACCTGCCTTCCTTTATGCAGATGGGCTCGAAGAGGTGATGTTTGGGAGGCTGCTGACTTGATGCAGCAAATGAAAAAGGAAGGGGTTCGACCTGATATTCACACCTACACATCTTTCATAAATGCTTGTTGCAAGGCTGGAGATATGCAGGTATTTTACAATTTTGTCATGTCGTTGGAGATAATTTTATTTCAAGAAGTATTACTTATATGACCATTCTTTCGTCACCATTTTGAGCTTCTACGAATAAAATGTCTATTTCATATATTTCATATTTGTCGTACTTTTATTTAAGTACTATATTCTACAGATGGATTTCGTGACTTGTTATGCATTAGAAAGCAATGGAAAATGATGTTTTTCATAACTGCAAAAATTTGTCATCTTTCTGATTTCAGTTGGCCAAAACCCTGGCCTTATAGTACAAGAATTAGAAAACTAAACTTACCTCGTTTTCATTTTAAATTTATCAATTTGGCTCAGCAGTTCATTTTATTTACATTCTGTCTTTCAGAGAGCTGAAAAAATAATTAAAGAAATGGAAGCGTTTGGAGTGAAGCCAAATGTGAAAACCTACACTACGTTGATAAAGGGTTGGGCGCGTGCTTCTCTCCCAGAGAAGGCCTTGAGATGCTTCAAAGAGATGAAGTCAGCTGGGTTGAAGCCGGACAGAGCTGTATACCATTGCTTGATGACATCTCTGCTGTCAAGGGCTACTGTTGCTGAAGTTTACATCTACTCTGGCCTTCTGTCCATTTGTAAAGAGATGATTGAATCTGGGTTGACTGTTGATATGGGAACTGCAGTTCACTGGTCGAGGTGCTTACGCAAGATTGAAACAACAGGTGGGGAGCTTACAGAAGCCCTGCAGAAGACCTTCCCACCTGATTGGAGCTCATTTCATACCTTAGATGTAAGTTCAGATGTAGACAGTGAAGAAGAAATAGATATTATCAGTGACAATGATGATACGGAGTTTGCTAGTAGAATAAACGGTGATGAATTTATGGAGAGGATGGTCTAAACGACAGAATCGTGTTACTGACAAAGGATATAGCACGCTACTGTGCATACAGACGTTATGCACGCTGGTTCGGACTCTATAGCTTCATTTAAAGCAGTGAGGTTGAAGAAATTTTTTATTGCTGGAATGGTTTTAGCAGGATGAGAACCAGTGCCATTATTGATATCATGATTCTTTGTTAGCTTAAATGTTCTTTTGTACAGAACTTATTTTTTATTTTAATTTTTCAAGTTTTTGAACAGAAATGGCAATTAGGTTTTGTTTAGCTTTTTCCAAGTGACACTATTCCTTGTTTTTCTTAAATGTTATGTGTCCAAACTCCAAGCCCTCAAATGAATTTTAAATAAGGGAAATTAATGAAAAGGGCTTGAAAACTTTGAGTTTTAACGATATAGATAAAATAAAGGGTAAATTGAATAGTACTAGGATTGATTTTTTAGTGTAAAAATGTAGTTTTTCGTTAAAGTTCCCTTTAAAATAAGGTGGCGCGCCGAGGAGAAAAGTCAAGCAGATCCTAATTGAGGAAATCCAAACATGTGTGCCAAATCGTATTCTTAAGGAGCTAATTTTTTAAGCTCTTTTTATCTCACACAATTCTCTTTATTTATTTTTAGTTGTCGGATTGAACAACTCGAATAAAAATGATGGACAAATTAAACATGAGTATGTATCATTAAAATTAGCCTTAGTAGCTACGCCTCTTGAAACTTGATTTTTATCTTACTTTGTTCCTTGAAACTCAAAAGTCACTACTTTACTTCCTAAAACTCAAAGTTTGCTTCACTTTGCCCCATGAAACTCAATTTTGATCATATTTTGCTCTTGAAACTTGAAAGTCATCTTTATAAAGTTCAAATTTGCTTCACATTGACTTAGATCTGTTAATTTCTTATATGAGTATAATTTGAGTGAGCCATGCTGATCAATTTTTTTTTTTCATCTCTTTAATTTCTTTTAAGTTTAATATTCTCTGATATTTTAATGTTAACGCATAATAGAGATTTATAATCAAATTTATTGCACATGTGGCATAGTCTTATTGAGTGTTGAGTCCTACATATATTAGGCGACCTATAAGTTTTAGAGAGAAGAGAGAACTCACACGTCAAAGTAGAACAAATTTTAAGTTTCAGGGAATAAAATAGTGACTTTGAAGTTATAGAAAACAAAATAAAATCAAAATAGGGTTTCGGAGAACATAGCTAAAAATAAGCCTTAAAATTATAAGACACATCACTAATACGGTTGAGTTATCCAATTTTAATTCCTTGAAAATATGCATGAATCTAAATTCTCATGTTCTACTCAATCCAAATAAAAGATGCGATTGTCGGGAACATGGATCGCAATGTCTTCCGAATGATGGGCTTTTGATTGTTTTGAAGGGAAAATAGTTGTAAATGAACAGTGAACTGTTTTGTTTCCTACCCACCTTAATCATCCTAAAATGCACATGCTTAGTTGACCTCCTACGATTGACCACTTCATTAACCAAATTTAATTCGGGAAGCAAACATGCCATTGGACAACATTAAAAATGTGTAGGTCAAAATTTAGAGAGACAAAGAATGAGGTGCGGCAAGAGAGAGAGAAACGAATTAGGGTTATATTAAGTAGTATTTTATCCAAACCAATACAAGGAGGTATATTTCTACGCACGAAATGTAGTGAGTTGAAGAGGAAGATCCTAACTATTAGGGCTGTCCATCGCTTGCAAGATGATGGTGTACTTAAATTTGAGCATCGCTTGAACCAAGTCATTTGTCTAGTGAGATTTCTTTGTTTGAAGAAGTTCTATGTTCGGAATCTCATTTTCGTTGTCAGTTTCACAAAATGAGTAGTCTATTTTGGAGGTTGTAATCTCTTAACTCCTCATAAAGACGTCGGGGGTCCAGCCGTTCCCTCTTAAATAGGTCATATGAATTTTGCTTGGTTATGTTTGATTTCTTCTTTTACACGTCAGTTTTGTAATAGCCTCCGAAAAAGGAGAGCTCTTTTTAATTTTTATTTTTTCTAAAATAATAAAATAATATTAGACAATGTGACCGTGATCATAACCAATTTCAATACAATCATATAAAATAGTTTAGAGGAAGGAAGAAGCAGAATTATTGGAAAAAAAACTGGGGAAGTGAGAAGCAGAATTGAAAGGGGAAATCCTTGTACACCACAATCATGTTTAATTTACCAACTTTTTCATAATTATTGGTTTATTAAAGTTTTTTAATTGATGGTACTGTAAGAATAGCATTACTAAAGTTGGAAATATCAAATCAAATCCTCCGACTTTTAACCATTAGATCTTTGGTCAAAAACAGAAAAATCAAGATCTAATGGTTAAAAATCCTAGGGTATTCACCATAGAATATTTGTTAGGATGTGACTTTCAAACATTGTTTTTAGCTTCTCATACCCCCTTTTTTATGTATAGTCATCAGATTGAATAAATCAAACAAAATCGAGGGTTAGGATTAAATAGGAGTGTATAGAAGGCTAAAAATGGTGTGTAAAAAATCACTTCTTTTGTTGAGTTGTTTTGATGTAAAATTTTTTTAATATCTGGAACACGGATCTATAACTATTTATATTATAACACCGAACCGTGTTCCCGTCATACTGAAAAATTTATGATTTTGACGGGGAAAGGCATTCAACACCATTCAATATTTGTACAAACGAGGAATTGAATACACACATGAAAAGGCCCTACCACCACCACCACCGTCAGCAAAACCCCATTTTCTCTCCATCTTCCATTCACTCTTCTTTTTTAAAATCTCACTCATCTCCCCTTATCGTAAGTTGTAACTGGCCACCTCTATATATGATCTATCACATTATTATTAATGCCATCACAAACTTCACAACAAACATCCCAGATTCCGATCGAAACCAACCAACTTTGTAAGCTCTCCGACGGACGTCTTGGATTGGATCCTTCCATGAAGTTGCCTCGTCTCTTCAAAAAGAAGGAAACAACTATGTTAGCAGCCACATCGGCAGTGCCATGGCAGTACTGGCCCTCTTGCAACCACCCCAAGACGCTTTCCTTCCGAGCCGGCAGTGGCAGTGACAACATGTTCAAGACTGTCAACTCCGTCTTCTTCGATCCAATTACCGAGTGTGATCATGAGGACGGAGAGGAGTCCTTGGATACGGTGGTGGTCCGAGGGGCAAGATCCGAGAGGCTGTTTTTCAAGCCGGAAGACACGAGCTCCATGGTACAACAGGCGAAAGGCGCGGGCGGAGGAGAGATGATGAAACCGTTATCGAAGGAAAAGTACGTGGTGGTGTTAGCCAGCATGGAATCGGAGGATCCGTTGAAAGATTTTAGGAGGTCGATGGAGGAGATGGTGGAATGTCATGGGATTAGTAAAGATTGGGAGGGTTTGGAGGAGCTGTTGGGATGGTATTTGAAGGTCAACCAGAAGAACAACCATGGCTTTATTGTGGCAGCATTTGTGGATCTCCTTCTTGCTCTTTCTGCTGCTGCAGCTGCTCCTTCTCATCATAATTATTATTATTCCACTTCTTTTTCTTCTGCCATTTCTTCTTTTTCTAGATCTTCTCCACTGTCATCTTCTTTTCAAGGTCAGGAGGATGACATTGCAGAACAAGTAGAGATCACTATGTCTTAGCTATATTTATAATCCCTGTCATGTCATGTGAGGTCAAAATTTGACAAAAGATAGGTGTCCATCCGTATAGTTTTACATTTGGCTAAGAGCGAGTCCATCCGTTTTCGAATGGCAAGAGCAAGGCAAGGGCAAGGGCAGTGAATTTGTCGTTACTATTCACTCTAAACAGTAATTGTTTTTGTGTAAGTCCACCCTTTTGTGAAGGGTAAGGGCACTATTCACAAATATATTTTGTATGCTTTGTAAATTTGTCCTATGAAAATAAAACGATTCTCTAATTTCAATAATTTATTTCAACTACAAGACAAAAGTATAGCATTACAACCCGCCAAAGATATTAAAATAATATTATTTTTAGTAGTTTAGAGTATGCTTCACAACGTATGACATAGTTTTGTATTTCGGAGTATGCTTCACAGCGTTTCAACATTCTTACTTTATGAATGATCTTTTGTTGTTATCAATATTGAACCACATTTATGTTTGTAGTTGCTGAAGAAAAAAAAATTGTGAAACAACATGAGATTGTTTACGTTTCAACATTCTTCCTTGATCAACTAATTGCCGTCTTACTTTTTTTTTTTTGTGGTAACAAAAGGATTTGGGAAGTAGAAAACAAATATAGGAGATTGTATAAAAAAATATTGAGTTGTGCTGCTGGAAATGAAGAAGATTGTTGGGTATTTAATAAAAAAAAAAGGGCATTTTGGAGCAATTCTTTTGTATTTTTACCATTAGAATAATCCTGGTTGATTTTCAAACCTTTGGATGCTACAAATTGCGCCACAAGGAAGATTCTTTCGCAAGTTTTTCACCTTTGAAAATCCAAACGGTTCAGATCAAGGGGCCATTAGAATACGGCGGCTGAATCGTGCGGATAAAAAGGCCGTTTGGCTCTGTGGCTTGCAAGTGGGGCCCCTTCGTTTTCTGCTGACGTCGTTGATGACGTTGGCCATTGCCCAAGAGCTCAAAGCCCAGGCGAGAATTGGCACGGCAGCCCAACGGGCTCCGGCCATTTCTCCAATTGCCTCCTCTTTAGTGGACGGCTGGAGGGCCATTTTTAGAGCCTAGGGCAATTTAACCCAATTGCCTTATCAATTTTATGAATGGTGTACTAAAATATAGACGGTTTAGATAGTTAAAAAAAAAATTATAGAATGAGCATCACAAGGTGTCCCTTAACAAAATTATTTGACGTATCCCTCAACGGAATCATGTAGCAACTTGGGCGTATATGTGGAATCCTTGATGCCGTAGAAGGTACATACGTACGCAGTTGTCCGTCCATACGTAAGTGCAATATATTTACAAAAGCATGCAATGGTGCTGGTTTTGAGCTCTAACGTTTATGCTGACGTGCCTTCTTAACAGAAGATAAATTGCAGAAACATATTCACAAACCCAAAGGAAAAATATTATACAAACATGAGTCCCAATATGATATCAGTCATTTTGTAGGCGTGGAATTGGGTGGATCCTTCCCAAACCCCATCATAACATGAGTTGCCAGCATTGAGCCCCTACGAGCCATTTCCAAAATCCGGCCAAGCAGCGGTACCTTTACCGTTTCTCTATTTGAAAGAGGCTTCTTGTCCCACCTACACATATTTCACGTAGAATTTCAAACGTCATCCGAAAATCTCTGTAAATAGCATTGCAGATTTAAGAATGAATTCTTGGTGCACGCGTCCAATATCCTAGTGGATAGGGTGTTGGGTTTCCATCCATACGTCTTGGTTCGAAACTCCCCTCCACTAAATTATTGTAATAGTTTCAAACCCTTCCCTCCCCTCACATTGTACTAGAGATCTGTGATCTACATAGATCCTTAGACAGATTATGTGGCTGTAAAACCCCATGCTTCGATGAATACTCACCACTCTTAAGGAATAGACTGCGCAGCTCGGCAAAAAATTCTAGGACCTCTGTTCTAAAAGTAAATCCTTAGGAACAACTTTCTATCTATATTCCCTTGATGAAACTTTGGTTTACATTTATGTTGCATCTGCATGTTACTCATACAACTTACCACGCGGTCAGGTTTTTCTGTGCATTCAAGCTCTTAGCAAGTGTGGTATGCGCAGCCAGAGAGGGTGGGGAGAGAACTACCCTAAACAAAACTTTGGCTCTCAGACTACCTTGTTCTCAGGGTTTAACATCGATCATAAAACAAAATCACATATACAACAGCACATTACACTGTATTTAAATGCATCTTACTCGATATCTATGATGCATTTTGCACATAACATCAGAGAATCAGATGAAAGCATATTTTGCTCCAAAATTTGATTTAAAAGAAATACTAGATCAAAATATATACCAAAAAGTAAATGTAAGACTGGAGAATATTAGAGCTTCCAGAGCATACCAATCTTCATGGCGAACGACTTTTCCTTCCAAAACAGACAATTTGATGAGGGATATCATATCTATGTCTTTCCCCATGAACTTGTAGTGTTGCTTGTTATCAATCCACATCTGGACTCAATTGACAAGGAACTTTTAATCAGGTCTTGTCACAACACATTGATCAAACAAAAACATATATTAAAAGATCAAACACAAAGAAAATGGATGAGAGTTGCCAAAGTAATTCTGGACCTCGTGATTTCCAGGTGAAATCATATTTTCTTTGACGCTGTATTCCACAATTCTTGATTCACTAAAGACCTGAAACATAGGAGGCAAATCATAGATGTTAAAATGTTGAACAATATGTTCAATGGCAGTGATCGCAAATTTACAGCAAGAAGAAAGACAGCAACTCTGTCATACTAACTTGTACACCAGAACTCTCAAACCAGTCATTCAAGCTCTACACTTTTATATATAAATGAACAATTCGGGTTTTCAGCGAGGCATTTTCTAATATAAATCTGAACTGCAGTCCAAGCTAACCTTCAATGTCAATCTCTTTTTACAGTTGGCAATACACTACAAACCATTTGAACCAGAACAGGAAAAAGAAAGAAGACAAAAGAAACGAATCCAACGAGCCTTCGCATGCTCAAATGCCCTAGTAATATCATAACATCAACTGTCACTACTGAATTTAAAATGATACCCAAAAGAATTTCACACAAGAAAAAAAAAATGAACATAGTATTCCGCATGGAAACAGGACCTTGGGAAGTGAATAAAATGCCGATTTGATCTGTTTCAACCTGCCAAAAGAAATATAGAGATAATGTAATGCACAGATTATAAATTATCAATTCAGTCTGGCAGAGTTAATGAAACAAGATCTACCAATGAACCAGCTTATTGAAAAGGTGATATATTCTATGAGCTTTGGTTGAGCACGACAAAAATAGGCTCATATTTTTGTGAAGGATTGGTCTACCAACAAGGAACATCCCCGCTAACTCTTCAAATTGGATGCAATGTCTTTAAAAGGCGAAGGCGAAGCCAAGTCGTTTCATGGATAGCCCCGTAGCCAGATGCTTGATTTCATCATGAGTATACTACGTAATGAAATTCTAGCATAGTCAATGTAAAAGTTCCATACGAATTGCCTGATGCCAAATTGCTAATACATACCCACGAGCGCACATCAATGGATCCTCAAAGGAAGCATTTGGAGAGTAGATTTCAAAGTCGGAAGGCGTTGCACAGGACCCGTATCTGAAATGATTCAAAACAAACTTGTCATCAAATTTGCAGGGATAAAAAAGGAATAATCATCAACTGAATTCAATTTGATATGGAGGTTGTACAGGGAAATGATCGCCTAAGTGTTATACTTCCAATTAATCATGTTTTCCATTTAATTGATCATGCATGAAGTGAGCCATTTTTAGGATTGTCAATGCAATACCTTGTACGAGTGTAAGGCTATATACAAGCATGAAAACCTGCTTTGTCTCTACATTCTAACAACAAAAGGGCGACTTAAGCCGACAAGGCCGCTTTGCGAGAGTCGGTGGAATGTCTATGCAGCCTTACCCTTGCTTTGCAGTTTACAAAGAGGATGTTTTCACGACTGAACCGGTATTACCCTTGCTTTGCAGTTTGCAAAGAGGTTGTTTTCACGACTCTTGAACCGTGACCCTTCAGTCACAACAGAGCAACCCTTCTGTTGCTAACAACCGATATGCTTAAATTCTCTGTTTAGTGTAAGATGGTAGAGAGAGAGAGAGAGAGAGAGAGAGAGAGAGAGAGAGAGAGAGAGAGACTCACAGTTTAAGAATGTGTAGAATGATATCATCATGATCAGAAGCTGAAACGCCGTCCTGCCTTCTTGAAATAAATTCACACTTGCCTTCCTTCTTCGTCTGACTCCCTTCCTTTTCCTTTCCTTCATCTATGAAAATTTGAAACCACGCGAATACGAAAATAAAAAAATAAAAAAACCAGCAATGGAAGAAAATTGTAGAAAACCCCACTTCAGTGAGAGTCAGACACATTAAGAAATAAATAAATAATAATAAAAGGAGAAATGAAACCTTGTGGATGCTTCTCCATGGCGGCCGATGAGAAGGCGAAACAGGTGAGGTGATAGTTTCAGAAGAAAAGAAGATGAACGAGAACTGAGAAGACTTAACAAACAACTAGTTGTGGCTTCATGGCGGGCAACGTGGCCATCCCTTGTCCACTTCCCTCCCTTTTTTTTTCTTTTTTTTTAACAACTATATATGATACGCCATATTAAATTTTTTCAACCAAGTCCAGTTATATTGGTACGAATAAGTTATAATTTTTCTAATTCAATTTTAAAGGACTCGCTTAATTGTCAATAAGTAAATAAAATGCAATCATAAATAAAAATTTAAGGTAAAACATAATATTTATCTAAAGTTGTTAGAATTAGTGTTATATATTTGAGTTTGCAAATACGTAATGACTCGTCAGCATGAACACCTTGTTAAAATCAAAGTGATTCTAAACATCTGAAGCATGTTTAATGCTCTTTATCAACTTTTGGTATTAAAGAAGCACTACATCCATCATTTATTTCATTAGTAATTCTGTAAATGAACGGTGAATATTAACTGTAAAAAGTTAAAAAGATGATTGTATAAAAAGTTAAACTACTTGGTCAGTTGGACTACTAAAATAAATATCTACATACATACACATTTAAGTAATAACCTCCATGCAGTCATACTATTGATTTAATCTCAACACTATGGCCGTATGTATAGGTTTTTAGACAAACATACCATATAGAGGTTTTACTATATTTAAACAAAGGAATGGAAAATTTGGACTAAGTCATACACCTTGCGTGCCATGATAATTTAGTTTGAACTAGTCATCTATAAGATTTGAATCTAAGTTCTGGACAATAATCATCTAAATGATGTCAATGACAAGTTGACGTGGTATTGCTGTACTACTTAATAATTTCTTCCCAATAGAAAGAAGCACAACAATCATGAGTTTAACATGATCGACATGGAGGGTTGGGAGCTGAACAATCCAATCGTAGAAATCCATATCACGACTGGTCCGGAATTCGATAACAATTTATTCATCTACATCCTTCAATGCATATGTTACTTTACCATGTCTTGTAGGAGAAATTTTTCAATGTGCTGGATCACAATTCGGTACATCAAATGTCATAATACAATTGATTGGACACTTGAAAAAAGATTTTTCCATCCAATTGTATTAACACTTACCATACTGGACCGAACTCCAAGCATACTGAAAAATTTCTCCTGAAAGATCATCCAGCCATAAAATCGTTTTGAAAATTAAACTGATAACGTGGCAGATTTTGGGATCCACTAGGCAGTACAGAAACATGTTAGCGACGGTGGGATTTAAAGGATCATTGGCATTTCTCAACGAAGTTTAAAATCTGCTCAACAAATACATTTGCTGATGGTGATGGATTTTGGAAAAAATATTCAAGAAAAAACCCTAATTTGGTCTGAAACACGACAGCCCCTTTATATGAAATTACAAATATGCACTAGAATGTAGCCGGGCCATCGGAGCAGGGACTATACAAGCATATGTAGAAAGACAGACTCCTCTTATTCAGTGTGCTATAAAGCACCAAACCAACATCTACAGACCTATATTTTTCGTTTTCCAGATAGATGCCGAGCTCATTACCCGCCTAAACAGAAATCCATTGAAACCATGCAGGGATTTAGATGCTAACTTTCACCGGGAAGGGCAACGAGTGTTCCACAGGGTACCAAAGCTTGTACACATCATTGGCAAAACCATCACAGGGCCAGAAAGAGCGAGAGACAAGTCAAATCTACCGCCTGGGTTCATTCACATTCTTCCCCTCGAAGAATTCACCCAACATATGTTCGAGATCCTCCGCCGTGTATCTGACGTACTTTTGGGGGGTCCTCCCACCCTCAACAAGAGGCCTGTGAGACAAACAGAATATACAGATTTTGGAACCCATAGATGTAACTCACACTAGGACATATTTTGAGAAGGTGAAAATGAAAACATGACACCTTTGAGATGATTTCCAGGCCAATTAAAAAACAATAGTTACATATCATTCAGCCAGAATGACCGAAATGAATTATTGTCCTATTAAGTTCCGTAGATAAATAAATGAATAAATGATGAGAGTATCTACAACATGGTGAGATAAGAGATGTCCTCCTTTGAAGCTCAAGACTAAGTCCGCGTCCAAATCTAAAAATAAAGTCTTTTGGGTCTAGCGAGAAGTGTATATGGTAGTTGTGGCCTCGTTTGGTCTCTAGTATTGCATTGGAATGAATGACCTCACTATATTCAACATAATAGGTGAAGCTGAATGATTTTTCATTCCACGGAATTACATAGATTACTCAAGAAGGAAACTTCTTCCTTCCAGTCCCCCAAAAATGGTAGCATTGGAAGGGTTAAGTTTCATTCATGTCTAATCTCCTTCTAATTCCCTTCAAATGAAAAATCATTCATCTTTACCTTCAACATCCCTTGAATATAGTGGGTTATTTTATTTCCAATCCAATCCTCGAGACCCAACGAGGACTTAACGTCCAGACTCCAGAGCCAGAGTATCAAGTTTGGTCTAATAAATTACAAGGCTTAAATGTCAAAATGGTCATTGTGATTTACCCATTTAGCCAAAGTAGTCCGTGTTTTCAATTTAGCCAATTTGGTCTATGTATTTAGCTCTGTTAGGCAATCTAGTTTCTTTTCCATTTCAGAAATTTTATTTTTCCTCCTAAAATCACTCCTTATAACACCAACTATGGAGATTTTGGCCATTTGACAATCATTTCACTTTTCAGTCTTAGTTTCCACTTAATGCTAGGAATAGAGGAGAAATATAAGAGAGAAATGAGGGATGACCAAAGGCGGAAGATGGGTGGTGGGAAGTAAGTGGACGAAATGAAAAATAAACACTACAAACTAAAACCAAATTTTAGTAGGTTTTCGTTTCTGGATTTTGTTTCCTACATTTTCCTTCACTTCTGCCTCCACCCTCCCTCCACCATTCATCCACCCTTCATCCCTCATTCCTACATATACATTCCCTATACCTCTATGCAGAAAAAAAAAAAAAGAGACTAAAATGAAATGGTTATCAAACGGGCCTTAATGTTTATGATTCTTAAATGGGTATATACAGGACACATGGTGAAAGCGCATGAAAAATAATAGAAGATGATGAAAACGCACCCATAACGTTTTAAGAATGATCTGTAGGCAGGCAATAAGACTTCAGCAACTGCAAGTCTTAGTGACTCTCGCAACTCAGTATCAGGAACTGTCCACTGCGATTGTTTTTGATGAAGTTCCTCAAATTGGATATTAAACGTCTTGAACCTGAAATGGAATACATTTCAGCTAGGTCAAAATGTTGATGACAAGTATATCCATGAATCGATAGATAATCAAATTTTAATTTTAAGTGTATGTTTGATAGGATAGAAGTTGAGATCAACCTATCTTTAACAATTGCTCTTGAAACTCCACTGTTACTTCCTCCATCACCAGCTACTGAACTACCACCTCCAGATGATGTCAAGCCTTGGATGGAGAGGCACTGCAGAATCTGCACGGAGGATAACACCAACATTTCAGAAGGTAGTGAAAAACTGTTTTAAGAGAAAAATACTTCCAAGTAAAATGAACATGCTGACAGTGTTAATATACGTATAGCAGCTTCTGCATCACTGCATTATGCAAAAGAGAACCCATATTTTCCAAGAAAGGCCATAATTGTGCAAATGTAATGGGTTTTTATATGAAAAAACACATTGGTCATGGATTTGAAAAAGGGAGTTATTTCTTATAATAGGAATCAACATGCCAAACTAATGGTTGATCATACCAGACCACACACGACAGAATCAATACACAACACTACGAAAGCACGTGTCTACCAGTTTATACAAAACTTACATTCCATAACTCCTCAATGGGGTACTAATACGTTTAATATCACAATGACAATATAATATCTCAAACCCGGATCATATTTTTCATCAATTTTTTCTTATTTGTGGATTTCGAAGGTCTGTAAACCAATTGTATCTCCATTATTAACATTTTTAAAAGATAAAAGAAATGCTAACAGCTTAACATCGATCATAATACAAATAGTGACGGCCCAAAAAGCAAGAACCAAGTTCCTAACTTCCTATAAAGAAAAAAACTAAGGTAAATTACGGAAAGATCACACAGGGTTCAATTGGGCAACAAATCAATTATGTTAACAAACAGCACCTTTCCCCAAGCATTTCTTTTGTATTGATTTGCATGCTGCTGCACAATTCTCCGGTGTCTCTGCACCCAATCATCCCCTAACAAATCTTTGGCTTCAGATCTGAACACAATTTGAAACAGGAGTGCCACATAAGATAGGCTTGCAACATTAAAACCAAAAAGTCAAATAAAACATATCTGAGACAAACCTCCGCACAGATCTGACCATATAGTGAATATTATTCATGAGAAATAGGTGAGTTAAAGCTGGATCTCTGTACTGCTTAGATTTCCCATCCAAATTGGTTTGAAGAGCTTGCATTATTTGCATCGTGACAGCGGCTAATTGTGAACCATCTTCATCTCCATTTTCAAATTCTTTAAAAAGTTGCTTCAATGTCGATTGGTAACTGCAAAATATAGTTTTGGTCAACTTAAAAAGCTGTTTAATGAAAAATTAAGAAATAGGCATAAAAAACCTATCTAACAGTTAAAACCTAAAATCTAAGTGAGAAACATATGATGGTCGATTGGCCAAAAAAGTATGTACCCTATGCATTAATGTATACAAGAGTTAAGCAGCGTAAAGAAAGATTTCAATAGAAACTATGAGGCATGTTAGAGGAATGATCATCCAACCACAGAGCATCACTGTCAGACCACAGGACTAGGAAAAGTCTTAAAGCCTAATTCATGGAACTTACTCAAAAAGAAACTTCACATAGTTGATCACATAGCTTGTCAAAGGATGGACAGTGCCATCAGTTACAGCAGTTTTCGTTGTATCCCTTTCAACGGCTTCTTCAAAATCCCCAAAGGTCTTTTTTGCGGTTTGGGCAAGCCTTTTAGTCAAGCTTGAAGCTGATTCTCTAATTTCAGCACAAGCTTTACCTATGAAGATTGTTTGAATCTGCAGATGAATTCAGGGATCAACTCAAAGCATGAATCTGACACCAGGCCATCAAGCTACCTACTTTCTCAACAACAGGCAAGTTGGAAGTGACCTAGAAACCACGTTGATGCAAAATAGAAAGTATTATATTAAATTTGACGTTCTACATAAATTGCATTTTAAGCAGCCACCGAGTGTACAGAGTGAAATAAGTGATAACACTAATTCTTCCAATTATGAAAATAAAAATAATAAAAATAAAGCATCATGGACATCCTAAAGTATTGAAGCCCTAACTGTATAGTAATATCCTGAGACAAAATACAACAAAAGATTATAACCCATTTCTCAAAGAAAGATAACCAAACAAATATCAGGTCAAAATACAATGAAAGGAAGTATTTTGATATAGATGAAACGGAAACAAAAAAAAATTATCTAATTTGATATGGATGTGATTGACAATTTGTGGAACAAAAGCCATCTGTATCTTAAGCAGACACATCTGGGAAAGAAACAAGAGAATATAAATCTTAAAATAAAATCCCCTAATTCTCGATCTCAAAGTTGTCTGATATACTTAATGATCCTATGTTACCAGATGTGATGAATTCAGGTTATCAAGAGATGAAACTACACCTAAGGGGCACTCCTAATTGTGTCATCTCCTTAGCTCCAATTTCTCATATTGTATACCCTGTGCATCTTTATGAATTTGTTAAATTATTCAAACCTCTGTGTGAAGCTCCCGCATTATCTCGTACATGTCTAAAAGTACAAATAACTTTTCCGGAGATCTTTTGCTGTTAGCAATTGCCTCCCCAAAACTAAGTAAAACTGAGACACTACTTCTGGTAACTTCAGCAAAACATTGGTCACCGAGAGAATCAAAGCTTTCAAAAATTTGATCGCAAACTTTCCGTTCTCCAGCAAAGAGTAATTTGACCTGTTCAAGGACAGTTAGATATTGAAGAAAAACACAGATAATCTATGAAACTGAGCAGATTGCATAAAGTTCTTACAGCTATACGCATGTAATGAATCCAGTTCCCAATCTTGGCCTCCAAAATCTCCCATTGCATTTTCTGAACATCATCCTTGCTAAGTTTTTCGACCCCCAATTTATGGAGGCTTTCTTCCAAAACTGAAGAACGGGCATCACTGAAAAACATAAACAAGATAAAGATTGATAGAATATATTCCAAATTTAAACAGAAAAAGACATGAGTCAAAGAAGCGCATATAAGTAAAGCACTATCGGAAAATAATAGTCCATACAAATTCCGCTACTATATGCATGGAAAATTAGACTTTAAGTAACCAATAAAAATTCAAATACAAGATCTGAAGCTAGCTTCAATGTTAATGGTGTGGTTAGGCACCTAGGGAGGACAGCAGAAATTACAAATGAGATTGAAGCATAATAGCATACAGACACCTCTACAATCACAATAACCTTTCTTTAGGATTTGAAAACTTAACTCCTATGTTTTTGGTGTGTTGACATGGGCATAGTGTTCCCTATGCGTTTTCTGAAAGTCCAGATGCAAAGATTATGATACAGTTGTGAAAATTGAAATTCACATATTTGGAGAACTATCAGTGCTTTAGAAAACAATTGCTTGTAAAAGAACCATTTATCAAACTATTTAAGACAACAATAACTAAGTGCAGTTTTCTTGGCAAAAGTGATCAATGCCTTCTTAAGTTTAAACTCTTTCTAGGATATGAAGCTGCATCATTTCCAAGAATACAAAGAAGTCTTCGACACATGGACACAACACAAGTGTCATGTCCTTGGGTGCCCAACATGGAAAATGTTCTATGGAAGCGTCCACACACATAGGTCAGTTCTCTTCTGGTCATTAAAAAATAAAAATTGAGCTTCGCCAACATTAAATAACTTTATACCCAAAAACAATAACTGATTAACGGTTCATCTGAATTTCATAAAATATGAAAACGTGAAATAACCTGTTGTCATGAGTAGGAAGTGAAAAACCAACATACCACATTGATAAATGAAGAGCAGAGAATGACCTTTTATTACCTGTAAATTATTAGCAACTGCTGTTGGTGACCAGCTTGAAACATCTGCTGGGCTAAATCATGTAACAATGGAAGAACCCGCGGTGGTATCAGAGCAGGAGGTGTGTAGACTGCATTTTCTAAGTTACTGTTGTAGTGTTCAGGATGGTGATTGGATGAAGGATTCTTGCCACTATAATCACCCAGATTCCCAGGAGATCCTGAGGATGGCCGCAAAGAGTTTGGGAGGCAATCAAAAAGGCGCTCAGGCTCCACAGGTTTGCTGAAATAAAAAACAAATATATGGTGTAAATGAAGCACGATTCAATTCTAAAAAAAAAAAGCGCAGTTACAGTTCCATAGAGGACCTAACAACCTATCTGAAGGTCATTAACAAAATTAACATGCCTCATAAAAAAGCAAAGGCACAAAACATTAAATTTCCCAAAGAAAAGTCACCTTTTATCACAAAGTTGAGCAATAAAAATTAAAATACACAATGATGTTCATGGAAATGACCATTTTGGTTCCATAGTTTGACATTGGATTCAATTGGGTCTCAGTCTATGTAACATGGATACTGCAAAGTTTTTAGGGTGAGTATCCCATACGGATACGGCCCCGATATAAATTTTGTATACAGAAATTGAAGTATCTGTTGACATTCGGGTACAGTATGGATAGGTATAGATACGTTCCAGATATGGTAAGGTTACAGCACTAACGGGGATTATAATTTTAGGAACTTTGAGGTCAATTTGTAATTTTAAAAGAAAATTTAGCCTGCCAAATAAGTCTTTCTTCTCCTTCCTGGTTCGACAAAACAGAAAAGGGGGCTACAGATTTCATTTTCCTTAGTCTTATTTATAACAAGAAGAAGTGGAAAAGAAAAGGGACGGATCCCTCGAAAGGGAAGGGTCTCTTCGAGACTGGACGGGAACCAGTCTCAATACTGTCAAGTTGTGCCTACCATGTGTGGTCAACCCAAGAAAAAATAAAAAATAGAAGTCTGACATTACATGTGGTGACTAATTACCAACAGAAATTAAGAAAATTCTTGACATGATGCAAAATATTACAGAATATCTACTAAGTGCTGGACTGAACAGCTACATAAAGAGAACCACGAGAGGTATTACAGAGGTGGAGTAGCCCATCATTCTCTCCTCTCACATTGTTTCTAGAAAGCCTGTTTGAACATTGAAATAAAATTACTAATAGTATCTATATAAAAATGATGGGTAGAAATTTGCTAATTAAACTCATTTTTAAAGTATGCATAGTATTCTATTTGACGTATTCGTATCCTAGTTTTTAGAGTTTTCATATCGCCCAACCACAGCATCGGGTCTCTGTGTCACAGACTCACAATCCCTGTAATTCAAATTGTTTCAAACAAGCACCTGTGTTAACTAGTGGTTACAATAAAGAAACGGGTTTGGGATTGCGTTGATTAGATTGGGGATTCCAGTGATTGGATGGGATTCGATTGTATAATAGTTGGAGAAGATGTAATTCTTCCATGCTAGATTTTAATTCACGAATTCAATGTTAGATTTTCCTTTAATAGTTTAACACTTTTTTTCTTGGACAATATTACCCCAGCACTAATGACTACCATAAAAAAGATTGAAAAAAATATAATTTAGGACTCGACTGTAACCAGTAGTTAACTGTGGATACTTGACTGAAACAACTGAAACTACAATGACACATTTGAGAGAATAGGTCAAACTACAGAAACAAAATGATTGTTTCCCCATAAAATAAATTCAATTGTTCGAAGGTCATACAATTAGACAAAAGAAAAACAAAATAACGGACACCACCCTCCAATGCCAACACAAAACACAGACAAACAGGACATGAAGCAAAGTTGAGCATAAACTGAAATGGAGGCAAGGGTAGTAATATGCACCGGAAGAACAGCTTGTTGGCATTCAAATACTAACCTGTAAGACAATAACAGCTGCTTGAACTCTGCTTCCAACTTTGAAATAGCTTTAGCAAGCAAACCATTTGCATGACTGAGAACTCCATCACTACTCTTAAAGCCTTTAGCGCTACTAAAGAATCGTATATTTCTTCTTAGCTGTTCAATTGCTTCTAGATAACTTTCCAAGTCCTCATGTGGCCCTCTAAGTATCTTTGACTCGGCCTGTGAATTGAAATCAAAATGAAATCAACAACCATAAATGGGAAAACATTATTCATCAGACATAAGGGATACAGAATATATGCGTGAAATGGTACAAACATATAAGGTTAAAACAACACTGTCATACGGTAATATCTCAGCTATTAAAACTCTAATAAGCATTTTTACTGCTGTAAATAGTAAAGAATTATTATATGATAGGTAGATTATTGAAAATCCAACGACTACTAAGGAATCACATGTAAGGTAAGATCCTCTCTTGCAAGCCATAAAGCGTGGATAACTCTAATCAAATGTAAGGTAGATTATTGAAAATTCAACAAACTATGTGGAACTAGAAATTTCAAATTCCACTTAAAATACATTGTAGCCAGCCAGGGTTTTATAGTTTTTCTGCCGAATCTAGTCACGTTCTCAAAAATCAAATTCGTTTCTTACAATGGAACCAAAAAGTGAACAATGCTCGTCATATGTAAGCACCAAAATCCTGGATGAACAAACTGGCACAATTCATTGTAAACGGCGCAATTGCAAACAATCAAAAGCCAACAAATCAATTCCAAGATATACGAAGGAAGCTCGACATGCTTCTCTAGATATACTATCTAACTAACATGTATGTAAGTTGTTACAAGTTAAAGCTTAGAAATGATAAATGCACCTGACGAGAAAGATCGAATTGCGCCAATATAACCTCGGCAGCCTTCAAGGTCTTATCAATGTTCTCATGGGCTTTCCGAATAGAATGCGTTCTAATCTGCACAATCCAAAATTCAGACAAGCCAGCCCAAATAAGAAAACACAAAACTAAGATCAAGCTTATGAAACTAAGTCAAAATCCGAGAGATCCGCTGCTTGGTCACTAAGAAATAGAAGAAGAAAAACACACACACACACACATATATATATATATATATACACACATTTTATATTTGCTACTCTTCTGTGAGAAAAAGTAAAAGGCCAAGTCAATCTCAAAAGCAGCGATCCGAACTTGCTTCTGTTTAGATGTTCTAGGAACAGAAAACGAAAGGTAGAAGAAGAAGAAGAGGAGGAGGATGAGAGGGTGGGACCGACCTGGGTAGGACGCATGGCGGTTTCGAGGGCGGAGAGGCGGTGGTCAAAGGAGCCAAGAATTGAGACGACGCTGTCGGTGATGGTCTGGCTCTTTTGCAGTGACTCTCTCATCGTCGCTGCTCTGGAGCTCAGTGAATCGCCGCCTCCTGCGGCGGCCACAACACCCATCCTTGTCCTTGTTGTTTGAATCTGATTCACCTTTGTCCTCCTCCTTCGTTGTTGCTGCAGAGTTTCTGAACGAAAGAGGAAAGGAAAGCAAGAACGAGGATTGAATTTTAATTTAATTTTTAACAGTTAAAAGTTGGCGAGGTGGTAATGGTGGACCCCACTGACAGTTAGACATTTTGTTTCCGGCAGTCAGACGCTGTTTTTTCTGGACACGGTGTTTTCTCGAGTCTCCCCTCATTCTCCTTCCCTCTCAACAAGAAGTTTTATTTGGAAAATTTATCTTTCAACCCACACCCAACTGAAAAAAAAATTACTTCTTTAAATTCCAACTTTGCAATTACGTTAGAGTGTTGATAAATTCACTCAACTGTCTTATTTTCTTACTCACTTTTTAATAAAAAATTTATTACCAATTTTACTCTCTTGTAAAATGATATCTAAGATAAAAGAAAAGAAAAACCTATGCTCTCTAGGTTGACAGGTTCGTCTTTCCCCATCTTCTAAAACAACCCACCTCTTTAAATCTTCAAAAAATCAAGTCCCCATTACCTTTGGCCTTTTTAATTTGATTTGTTTGTTTTTGTTGTCAGTACCAGCAAACAGCCTTGAAAACTGGGATAAAGGCTTGTCTGTCCAATCCACATAATGATTGCGGTGGGAGGTGCAAATGAAGTGGAACACGGTGTTCTTGGGGCGGGTGGCGTGCTGGAGGATGGAGAAGACGCCGAGAATTGTGTAAAATGTAAGTAAAATTGTATAGCTGTGATTCTCATTGTGCATCTTGATCAATTGAATTGTTTATTTGTAGATTTTGTTTTACTCAATAAAAAAAAAGTAATTTCAATATAAAGGTTATTTTAGGAATAATAGTTGGTGGGAAAATAACATTTCAATTTTTCAACTTTTTGTGGTGGGTGAGATTATAATATAGGTGGAGAAATAAGACAATGGGGTGGGTCTAGTAGCACTCTTATGTTAATACAAAAATTGTGTTATCCACACATACATTTTTTTATCTCTCACACACCTCTATTAATTTTCAGCTGACTGATCGATTGAATTGTTTAAGCTGTCGGATTGAATAGATCGAGGAAGATCAATGAACAAAAAGATAAGAGGTAAAACCAGAAAAAAATTTAGAAAAAATAATTAATTCATCCATGCTACATCATGAACCACAACCGGTAAAAAAGGCCCCCCCCTCCATTTCTTCCGGTGAATACAGCCGATGCGCCGACCACTTTGATGGTCTCTTTTTATCTTTCTCCTTTCTCTCCAACTTGTTTCTCTATGCAAAGTTGGATACATTACTAATCTCGAAAGAGGCCACACGTTATAGAGTGGAGCCACGTTCAACGCCGACACTGGCAGAGCATGGTGGTTCCCATTGTTAAGGGTATCCACAAGAGAGAGAGGAGAAAAACAAGGAAAATTCCAGTTGCACTTGGGATGGATTATGCAAATGGGAACCACAGTTTTATTACTGCTTGCTTGAGTACCTCACTTGATCAATATGATTTTTGAGATATCAATTGCTTATAATTATAGAAAAACTAATGAAAATGACTTGAAAACTTTGAGTTATAACGATAATGATAAAATAAAGGGTAAAGTGAATAGTACCGGTTTGATTTTTTAGTGTAAAAATATGATTTTTCGTTAAAGTGAACAGTATTAGAAGCTTTTCGTTAAAGTTTCCTATAATTATTGGATAGTTGTTGTGCTTATTTATAATCAGTCCATGAAAATGCATGCTTCCAGTTTGCAGTGGTGTTGTGGGTTTAGGGTTAATCGGGGAAGAGAGAAAAAACATTTAAGGGAATATATGAGTTTGGTGGAGAAAATATTTAAGTTAGGTGTAGAGGTAATTTAACTGGGTCCATATAAATTTTTCTTTTATATTTCCACCTACCTATCCCTAGACAATAATATGTTTCCTCCAAACATTTCCCCGATTGTTTGATGTTTCATTAGTCGATCAAAACAAATACAGAGGTTTCAATTGTTAAACCAAGTTCTCAGTCCGTTGGAATCAAATCTGTTTGAGTTGTTTATTCTCTTTGTAATTCTTATTTCTAAACAATTGGTTAGGCGTAGGACTTTGTCAATATTCTTAGTTCAAGTTTATTTTTCAGATTTCTTGCTTCATTTGGGATTTCAGGTGTAACAACCCGTCCCGATAGAAAGGGTATTTTTGTGAAATTTCACCTTAGGCTAAATCTTCTTCTTTTAAAATTGGTTTTTGGGTCTTAAATGGTGTGCCCAAGGGGCCCACCCCCTGTTTTGTCCTGGTTCTCTTTCCCTTTCCTTTTATTTTTTTTTCTGAAAAGTCTCTCTCTCTTCTCTCAACTCTCAGCTCTCTCCCTCAACTCTCTGTGCTCTCTCCTCCCCCGTGACCAACACCCACAAACACACATACGCACACCCTAGGATCCTCCCTGGCGAGAACTGGAACCCAGGACAGGTCCGTGGTGCACCACAGTGGCGGAGATCACTGTTCTTTCCCTCTCTCGTCGAACTCCGATGCAGACCACCCCTTTCGAGGCAAGTTCCGGCCAAACCAAGACCAGTTGGCCGGTGTGCAAGGTATCAATCTCTTCTTCTCGCTGAGTACTACAACTTTCCTTTTTGTTTCACCCAATTTCATCGAGTATTGAAGAAGTTATATCCATTTGAATGTTACCCAGTTTCCGACGACCTCCGAAGCTTTCGAGGCCTTTTTCGGCCAAACCACAGCGAGTTAGACGTCGTGCGAGGTACCATTCTCTTTGTCTCTTCGCGAACTATAACTTTTCTTTTTGAATCACTTGATTTCGTCGAGTATTGACAAAGTTATGGCCGTTTAAAGTTTGTGTAGTATTCCTGCAGAATTCCGGCCTTCTTCTCCGGTGTGAAACCCAGCCCAAGAAACCACCCAGGCCTTTGGGCCTTTCCTGCCGAGCCCAACCCAAAACCCTTTCAAATTAAGGCCTTGAGGCCAATTAGAACTTGGGCTTTCAGCCCATTTTCTTAACCCAAATCCTAAAGCCCAAACCTAAACCCTTTGGACCCAAAACCCAAGCGCAAGAACCCAAGCCCAACCCGGATCCAAGCCCAGACTCGTTTGACCTGGTCCGACCCGGACCCTAAACCGTTGACTGACCCGGTCAACGTTGACCGTTGACTTTGACTGGTCAACGTTGACCGTTGACCATTGACTTTGACTTCGGGTTGACTTTTCGAGTTTTCGTCCGAGACCTTTCCTAGGCTAATTTCGACGTTCTGGACCCGTTTCTGAAGTCTGTTTTCCCAAATTAAGTTGTTTGATTAGATTTTGACTAAATGTACTCTTTATGTGCTTAGGGGCAATTATTGTGGCATTACCTTTTTCGCTAGTCTGCTCAGCTTTCGACTGCGAAGTACTGTGAGTGGACCCCTTCTAAAATACATGTTTTATAGTAGAAATGCATACATGAAAAGCATGATTTGATGAGTATGTTTTATGAAATGCTTTATGAGATATCGTGCCTATTGAGGTTATTTTGAATTATTACTATTTTTCCTATAACCCGTATTCTTATAGAATATCTGATGGATGATGATATGATATTTAGAATACGTTTTGAACACTTCTTTATAGTATAGATGATGGATGACTTTATACTATGAAGATGCCTTTCAAATGTACGTATGTTCAATGGTTTTGTACTTACCTAGTAGTCCTTTCCGCTACGGGACGTAGGGATAGTTTCCGGTCCGTCCTGGGTGAAGGTTTGGTGTTGGCATAGGGCCTGGAGGGTGTTTCCTCTGGCATTTAAGACCAGGGATGGGGAGCCGGCATGGGGCCTGGGGGTTATTTCCTCTGATTGTCTGCTCAGAGATGGGGAGCCGGCATGGGGCCTGGAGAGTTATATTGGACATTCACTAGAGATTATTATATATACAAGTTATGATTTGAGACAGTGCACGGCATGCTAGGTTTCGGAAAACCTATGTTTATCACGATATATATGTGTTTTCATAAAACCTGGGGGTTAGTACGTTGATAACTGTTTTATTATATGTATATCAAATTGGTCCACTCATGTTTGTTTTGCGCCCCCTTCAGGACTTAGAATCGAGGCATACAATCCTGGCATCAAAGCATTTCCGCATCGGCATCTTCGAGTCCTCTCGGTGTAGGACCCATTCTTTTATTCATTCAATTTTATATTATTTCTTTTGTACAAACCTGGTAACATGCATCTCAATGCGTTTTCAGACGCTGATTATGCAAGAGATCCTGACATAAGGCATTTGGCATGAGGCTTTGGTATATACTTGGGTTCGAACCTGGTTTCGTGGAGCTCTAAGAAACAAAGAATTGTCTCGCGCTCAAGCACAGAGGCTGAATATAGGCAGCTGGCCTATATTGCAGTTGAGCTTCCATGGCTGCTTTCTTTGTTTTGTGATCTGCAGCTCGCTCTTCTTCGTCCACATATATGGTGTGATAACATTTCATCAATAGCCTTGGCCTTAAATCATGTGTTTCATCATCAACCAAACACTTGGAGGTTAATTATCATTATGTCCGAGAGAAAGTGGTTCGCGATGAGCTTCTTGTTAATTTTTATCTATTCACTGGATCAAGTTGCAGATTTATTCACGAAAGGTTTGTCATCATCAAGGTTCAAGCTTCTGGTTTCCAAGCTTCCAATTGTTTCTCGTCCTGTCAGCTTGTGGGGGGATGTTAGTCCTTAGTCCGTTAGAATCAAATCTATTTGAGTCTTTTATTCTCTTTGTAATTCTTATCTCTAAACAGTTGGTTAGACGTAGGACTTTGTCAATATTCTTAAGCACTCTGATTGTATATTTGAAAACCTTCAATGTAAATAGGGGTTTGAAACCATGAATGTAATATTTAGTATATTATAAATACATGCAACCCAAGCTTCAGTGGGTATGCAATTGATTATGAAAAACCTAGCTGCATATTTTACAACATTCAAAGTTCTTAGTTTGTACATCAATTGGATATAATGTTCCAGTGACCAAGAAAATGATCTAGAGTTCATTTGCTCAAACAGAGACAATAGTAAACACTAAACGGCTACCATATATACAACAATTACAAACATCAACCATATTAAGCTGTCACAAAATGAAAGACGCAATGGCGAGTCATTGTGCACGAGTAAAACCACATAAAGTCATCGTTGATAGATAAGAGAACATAATTCTTCACTCAAGGCAAAAACCACATTTAGCCATTGTTGTAGCACAACCACAAGACAACAAAATTGCCCTACGCCGATCGAGAAGGGACTCACGCAGCCGTTAAGTTCAGTCACCAAGGTGATTAACTGACATATCAGTGCATACAAGGCGTCAGGCCACCAAGTCAAAACACTTAAGATCGCGGAAAAGAAAAATATGGTCACCCAAGGAAGGTGAATCTCACTCACCAACAACCAAGAACCACCTCAAAATTCTAAATCTAGCTCCAAATCAAGGGACAAGGCCTTGGGAGGAGAAAGATCTCGACTTTGGGGCGGAGGCTCCAATTAAGCCATTGAAAAATGGTTGCCAACAAAAAGGTGGTGGGGGGAGAGAATGTGTGATGGGTAGCACCTTAGAAGGGAGAAGAATGAGAATCGCGAAAAAAGACAACAGTCTTTCACTTTCTAGCTTTTGTATTTAACATGACTAACAATATTGTTGATGAAAAGTCTAAGGGCTAAACATGTTTAATCTACTAAAATTGATATGGCATCTAAATCCAAATGCCTTAATAAATAATGTCTCACATAATATATAATTCTAACACAAATTTAAGCATGGAGCCTCACACATAACGGATTAATACAGTTGACTCGAAATTAATGTAATAATCACTCGACTCGAGCAGCTATAATTTAGAAAGTATGACATTACTACTACTAGTACTAACCCACCGAAAAAATTTCCCCGTTGGAATCTCCTTAGGAGGAAGCAGTGCCAGCCTTGCGCCAACACTAGCGACATCATCAGCTGTGTGGTCGCCCTTACAACGAGTCATAGATGTCTGCGTGAAGCCGGGACAGAAGCTATTCACGCTCAAACCCCTCCCCTCATATCGCTTGGCCAAAACTCTTGTGTATGCATTGAGTGCAAGCTTTGATACAGAATAGTCAGTCCATACTTCAGGCCACCCTTGGCTCTTCCATCTCCCGCTCTTGACGTCTTCAAGAAACAAACTAACCACCCCCTCGATATCCTTTTCCGATAGGCTTTCACTTTCTAGAAGTTGTTTTGTGCTAGGGTTTCTCAGTTTCTGCAGAAAAAAATATTGAGAGCTTGATGATCGAGGTTTAATACATGCATGTGTTGTTTCGTGAGCTTAATATATTAATTAGCAAGTTTAATTTTTTGATCGCTTACATTTAGTGAGCCGAGTCTGGAGCTAACGTTAAGTATCCGACCGACAGAGGAGGTGCTACGACAGAACATGGGCAAGAGGGCCTCCGTCAGTAACTTAGGTCCATAGAAGTTGGTTTTCATCACTGTCTCAGCATGTTCTACAGAATTTTCATTGATATCGTTAAACGACACAGCTGCATTGTTCACCTTCATATCCAAATTTATAATCAATATAAAGAGTCAGTAGCGGCTTTGGAGGAGCGAAAGATTCGATTGCACAGGCCCCAAGTTTGAAGCACACCAATATTTTTTTTTTTGCCCTCTCTAATATTGTAAATAATAATGCTATACATGAAATAGAAAAAAAAATCTTTTGATAATTAACCTATACAAAAAAACTGTCCCACTTTTATGATTTCCCTAAAAAATTATTAATAATTTAGTGGTCACATGTTACAATAGTATAATGGTATTCTTTTTCCTTTGTCATTGGAAAATCTTAAATTCAAATCCCGTGATGTGAGTTTAATATTAAATATTATGGCATACTCATGTGTGGCTTAGCACATCTCCATTTCTTAGGATTAATAATATCATTAATATTTAATAATAGTAACAATAATATAGTGATGAGGCCTACAAATGTAATCACAAATCAAACTTATATATCAATAGAAATTTTAATAAATTGTCTATGCAGCCTCTCGTTTTATCTGCCGCACTATTCCTCTTTTCATAGACTCACCACTTAACCCTAATTGATGATTTCGTGCAAATTAAGAGAAGTTCTCAAATCACTAAATAAGGAAAGGGATCCTCTCCGGATTCCTTCCACCAAATCCAGTAAGTCTTGGGATCCGGATCCTTAAAATTTGATCAAACGGCTAAAATTATTATAACTTTTAAAGTAGGCCCCTGTTTGTAGCCGTTTGATCAAATTTTAATGGTCCGGATTCTCGAACTTGATGGATTTGGTGAAAGGGATCCTCTCCAATTCACCATTTAAGTTGAAATTTGTAAATTTAGGCATTTCTTGATCTCACTGTAAACTTATAATCAGTGACACTATTAATGATTTGATCCACTTGACCATGTTTGTTCTCTAGAAACGTGAATATCTATCTCCACCGACCTTTTCTTTGTCCCTCATTAAATACACCTAACAGTTTATACATACATACATATATATAGGGTCAAACTTCACAGGTACATATTTAAGATATTCGATTTTATAGAACGGATCACACTGTGACACAGATATATATTTAAGATATTCGATTGTATAGAATGGACAAATTGTATAGAACAGATTACATTGTCACACAGATATATATTGCAGAATCCAATATTCGATTATATAGAACGGATCACATTGTCAAATATGTAATGTAATTAGGTTACACACTTAACATACTATATGGGGACAATGTAATATGACGTCTACAATGTAAGAATTGATTATGTTACAGTAATAATAATGTTATTATGTGTTATTATATCATAATATTAATAATTATTTAACTTTGAGCTGTAAATTAAACTTTTAACGATTATAATATAACTTTACCATGAATTTTAAAAAATTAGACGTTATTAATTTCACGTTGTAAGACCACCCCAAGTAAATAAAATAAATTGGTATATCATTCCACTGTGATGTAAAAAAAAAATAGTAATTAAAATGGAAATAGAGAAAGCTTACAAGAATATCCAATACTGCATAGTTTTTCTGGAACCATGAGGTGAAAGATTTGATAGAAGCAGGATCGGAGACGTCAAGGCAAGAGAAGACTACATTCTGAAGACCTTGAGCTCTGAGTGCCTCAACAGCCTTGCCACCCCTTTCCTTGTCTCTGGCCGTTAAAATCACTCTCACTCCTAACTCAGCCATCTTCTTCGTGACTGCAAACCCTATTCCCTTGTTTGCTCCTGTCACTATCGCCACTGTGTCCTCCGACCACCATCTTCTCCGATGTTGATCCACCGTCATCAAAATTGTACAATAAAGTTAATTAAACAACAGTAGCGATACTGAATGATCCCATGCATGCATCTATCAAAATTAAAAGCTCAAATAATATATAGTGATGGCAAAGTATGTATAAAGCAACGGTTAGGGACCAAACCTAAACGCATAAAGGAAAAGAAGAAAAGAAAAGGAGACTAATACATAACCTAAATGGTTAGAGGCCAAACTAAAGTAATGGGTTGAAACCAAGTAACATAGATTATTTTTGACAATTAATACTATAAATTCATTTAAACAGGGAAGGGGATTTAAATTTTAGTGCAAAAAAGAAAATACATTACTCTAATCAACTTGACTAAACCTAAGTCTCCGCATAGTGATAATTTAAAAAAAGGAATCAAATACTATTTTATCATGCATCATGCAAGAGAGAGAGAGAAGTTATATTATCTTTTACCTGCTGGTTGGGGCTAGGGAGAGGGAAGGAGAAGAGATGGTTGCTTCTTTGGACTCCATAAATTAAGTTGGGGTGAGAGAGAGGGAGGTATATTAATTGGAAGCGGGTGGAGAGGATGAATGGTAGCAATGTGAATTTATAGACCAAACGAGATTAAGAAATTGCAAGTGTGTAAATGGGACATTAATAAATTGAAGGCACAATCATACGATATGCACATGAATAAATTAAAAAGGCCAAACCCACCCACGTTCCTAACTTAAGCTAGCTCCTACTTTGTTCCTTTCCCTTATAATTTAGTATATGTTCTACCGGTTGCCTTTGCCTTATATATATTTCAATTCCGGTAGCATTTTTCAAGAATCCAAACCGTCTATATTCATTTAGTATACCTAATTTAAATCCATTAAAACATTTATTTATAGTGAGAAAAATAGACTAATGCCATTATCAGTCTTGCTCTCTTAAGGCTCTCATTTTGAAGGCTTGTGAGGATTAAGGGCTCGTTTGGATGTGCTTTTAAAATAACTGAAAGTTCTTTTAGAGAAAATGTTTTTGGGTCCCAAAAGCACTTGAAGTGTTTTCTGTAAAAGGCACCAGTTATGTGCTTTTTCCAGGAAGCACTTTAAGTACTTTTCCAGGATTTACTTGTATTTTTACTAAATATTGGTTCCAAAAACATTTTCCCCAAACGAGCTCTAAATGTATATTAGTCACGAGACTATATTAGTTATATTAGTTTAGATCCAAATAGTTAATATATTCAACTTAATAAAGTAAAACCAACTTAAGATCCATGAACCATTAGAAAACTCATCTTCGTTTTGGTTTATTAAGTTGTAAAATATTTTAAGCATTTGAATCTAAACTAATATAATCTTGTCCTCAAATGAGGACCTAGGAGAGCAGGGCTCATACGGTTATACAAAGAAATACTAAAATGACCATCCCAAGCATTGTGAAACTAAGCCCACCCCTCCCCCCATTAGTGTAGATAATATCGTTTGTTCAAAAAAAAAAAAACCATTATTTAATCCAACGGTTATATAGTTTTAGATTGTCGTATTTAAGTGATGGTTGGTTAGTTGAAATACATTATAGAGTAGGCCCAACAATGATATATAAATATGAAGCGGCTGCATGCGGATGCGGCTTTTCTTTCAATTACAAAGAACAATTGTCCTCCCTCCCTGGTGGTGTTGTGGTCCTCCAGTCCAGTGCCTGCCTTGCGCCCCCTATACTGGTAGCTGTTGACTTTCCGGTCATTACTCGTCCGTTTTTGGTAGAAAATATATATAAAGGTTATTGTGTTATTTAAAATAGTCATGGATCTATGTCTCACATGACTCTTTTATTAATTTGCATCAATGTCTTTGTTACAAATGTGTACTTACAAATGGAAGGAGGCCAAAGTGTGAATTGGAATTTAACAACAAATGTGTACTTACACATGGAAGGAGGCCAAAGTGTGAATTGGAATTTAACAACTTTCTTAAACATAGATTAAGTTCAGCGATCTCCGTTCCCATAAACTAGAGCAGTTTTACTTTTCTGGAATATCGCTTGTATAAAAAGAATATTGAGTTGTCAAAACAACATGTTGATCATGCTTAGTTTTTCAGTTGTTTGACCTTCAAACATTATTCATCGTATCCCCCCACTCATGCATCATTTCTAGAACTCTAGACATTCTTGAGGCCGGACTTAGTATTATTCAGAAACATTTTGTGCTTTACAGTTAACGATAGAGTTAAGCTTATGGCTTCAAACGTCGAACAAACTGGTTCTGTATCTTTGAAAGCTTACGAATAGAATGAGTAAAAACTCTTGTGTGTAGAAGGGCATGACAGTTTTTTGGTCATCTGGATGGAATTAAATATGAGTTATTAAGATTATTCAGGGTAGATGAACTTTTGGATCGATGTAGAAGGGCATGTTATCGATCTGTTGCCTCCTTATAAGTTTTTGAGCTTTGTGTAGTTAGGGCGGTCTGTTGAGGGCCGTTACAGATAGACTTATAAATTGTGAAAGCAGAATGTATTTATGTAACATAATAAGGTAAGGGTGTCCTCCCTAACATAATATGTCGAGTCGGAGAGACCATCTTCATTCTCTTAGATAGAGCGTGCTTTTTGCAAACCAAATCAGATAAAAAGCAGCAACTAGCCAAATTATATTTGCAAAAGGTTCAAATTATACAATTTACTGCATTGATTTACTATATGTGGGAAAATGCATATGTTTGACGCTAGAACAGGGAGAAGTTATTAAGTAAAAAAGCCGTCTATATGTATCAAGAAAACAGAAGGGCAAACACAAGACATTAGAACAATGAGAAGTTACCAAACGAGTTCTCGGTTTTCAGTTAAAAAAAAAAAAGAAACTGGAAACCGAAATGGTCTGTTTTAAAGATTAGGGAAGTACAAAGCCACTGACTTTTAACGCCTGCAGATTAGGAAAGTGCTTAAGATTAGGAAAGCCATTGCTGTTGTTGACCATATTCATCATCGACGATATCTGATCCACGTGGACGAGGCCTCTTCCCAAGACTACTCGTTGGTCCCAAGTCCCAAGGACAAGTGAAACCGTTCGTCTTGTTTGCGAGATAGGAGGTGCACCCCACAGCTTTTAGTGCCTGCAGATTCGGGGAACTGAAATATAACTTGACAAATATCTCCCTCCTCCTCCTGCCCGTCTAAATCCACTAACGCAAGCCACACATGTGTTGCCTCTATGTCCGTACGGTCACTAAGTTCAGGAGTTAAATCCACTATTCTTCCGTTGATGAGAATATAAGTATCATCAGGATCAGTCGCTGCATCAAGAACAAAAGATAGAGCCAATCCTAATAACGTCTCCCCTTGTAAATGTAGAGGAATTTCAAAACAAAATTCACTGCCTCCAACAAATTCTTCATCCCATTCATGTTCAATGGTTGTTGGATGTTTGGAGGTGTAGTTGAACCATTTTGGAACTCCATTGCTTGGAAGGATAACTTGCAATTCAGAGCGCCGAAGAGATTCATGCAATAGGAGATATATAATTAACTTACAAACTGTCGTGATCTGATCTCTCTCTCAACTCAAGTATCAACAAAATTAATTTACATTTCAAGATAAATTAAGAAGAAGAGAGACGAACCTGATTCAACAAATTTTTCACCTCATCGCCACTTAGTCTAAAGCAATTAGTCAACCCTAGACGCTTAAGCATCGGCGGCAGTTTTGGAATTTTCTCCAATGATGTGCAATCATCCAGATACAACTCAAGTAGTTCTGGCGGAAGGGCTTGTGGAATTTCCCGAAGCCTCTTGCAACCACTCAATCTAAGTTCCCACAAGTTGACAAATTTGCTAATGCAATCCGGAAGACTAACAAAATTGTTTCTTGACAGATCGAGGCTTGTTAATCTGGACCAGCAATCAAGAGGCACAAGGAAATCACTTTCTGATAAATTGCATCCTTCAAGATCAAGATAGTCTAGGTTGGGAAGCGTTAATGTCAAACATTTGTCATCTAAAATATCCAAATCAGTTGTGATCAGTTTTGGGCACCCCCATGTATATATATTTGTAAGGTTCTCACAACCATTTGCTTCCAATCTTTGAAGCCCAGTAAGATAAGCAATTGATGAGGGCAATTCTCTTATGCCACTTTCTTGTATATTCAAATACCATAGATATTCCATCTTGTCCTCCTTTATTTCTGGGAAACTCTCAAGCCTTGTGCAACCATCCAGATAAAGCCTTTCAAGGGATCTCAATCCGAGTCTTGTTGGAAACCTCGTAAGCTTAGAGCAGCCGCTAAGATTTAAGTCAACAAGTTTATGAAGGAATCCAACAGAATCATCAACCTCAGCCAAACTTGTACAGTTACGTAGATTCAAGTACTTTATGCTTGGGACTCCGGACAAGTCAGGGATTGTTTCCAAGAATTTGCAGCCTCTTAAATTTATAGATGTAAGCTTTGCCGAATCCTGTGAAACCAAAACAAAAATAACAAACTTTTTTTATGAACAAACAATATTATCTACCCTAAGTTGAGGGGGTGTGCTAAATCTCACAATGAGTTAGCAATGAATGTGGTTCAAAATAACAGACTTTAAGTCTTTAAATAGAATAATTAATAAGGAAAAACTTGGGAAAATTTATTTTTTTTCCGAAATAAACTATACATTTAAATTAGTAATCGTTCAAAATAAAATAACGAAACACATGAGTATTATTTTGTTTGAGAAATAAAATTTATGTTTAAAATTTTCTAAAAACAAATAAAAATATATGTTTAAGTAAATAATGGCTCAAAATAATTTAAGGTATGTACCTTAAATCCGTTCAATTGTCTGATGCCACTGTATGACACATCAAACCTAACGAGATGTCTTGGATGATAATTGGACGGCAAATTTAACACATCTGTATGCCTTCGATGAATATTGGATCGTCCACCCAATTCAATCCACCTCAAATCGTTAGGTAGATAATCAACGCGCCCAAAAAAACGTGCATTACGATTTATAAAAATTTCAAGATTTACCATATGCAAGAAGCTTTTTGCATTCAAGAGTATCACATCTGGTTTGGGCAACTTCACCACAATGCCCTTAATTTTCTTTGTTCCCTAAATGAAAAAAGAAATAATGTTAACAAACAAGTTGTATAACAAGCAATTCACAAGGGCCGTTTTAAAATTCTTTTTGTTTTCTTTTCAAGGTCATTGCCAAATCAAACATAAGAACATATATTCTACATACCCGATTTTCAGTTAGAACATTGTACACATCTTCATGAAACCACAATCTGCTACGTTCTCCTGGTTCAGTGGGAGATTCTTCGTAAACTATACGCTTACCCATTTTTTCTAGCAAGTCATGCATCAAAATCCTATTACCTTCAGTAGTTATGATGGCATTCTCAACGAGTACTTCTATAATATCTTGAGGTACATTGATCTTCGAACTTCTTAATATTTGTAACACATAGTCTTTATCTTCACCCTTAAAGAAGCATGCAATGTCTAGGAAAACTTGTTGCACGACATCATCCCAGGCATCATAACTTTTTCGAAGTATTCTTTGAATACCTCTATAAGGTTCTCTTTCGTAAGAATCGTAACTATCCAATATAGCTGGCCAACGATCTATACGTTTATTACACAGATGAGAACCTATAAGATTAAGAGCTAATGGAAGGCCCTGAGCATATGATATTGCACGTTTTGCTAGTTCGAAGTAATTGTCTGGAGGTTCATTTCTTCCAAAGGCATTCAAACTGAAAAGCTCAAGAGCCTTGTTGTCTTCTAACTTTTGGACCTTGTATATCAACTTAACTCCATAAGATTCTAGCAGTCCTCTATCTTTTGTGGTTATGATCACTCTGCTACCCTCACCGAACCAATCAACTTCAACCAAGTTGTTTAACTGCTCCAATTCATCCACATCATCAAGAATTAAGAGAATCTTCTTTTGCCTCAACCGATTCTTGATAATGTTTATTCCTCGATGAGTATTGACAACTTTCCACTTTGAACCACGATTAATCTCACTTAGAAAAGTCTTTTGTAGTTGGCTTATGCCTTCATGTGATGTCGATGTTTCTCTAACATCTGCCAGGAAACAACTACCTTCAAACTTATGAGCAATTGCATTATAAACAGCTTTTGCAATTGTTGTCTTGCCTATTCCAGATATCCCCCATATCCCAACCGCACAACGATCATTTCCACTAACACCTAAAAGCTCTTTCACCTCTTGTACACAAGATTGTATTCCAACTGGGTGTTTGGCCACATTCAAATATGTGCCATCAAGTACTTTGACTAAGATATCTTCAACAATGTTGCTTATAAATGTAGCTTCAGAGCTAGCAGTTAAGAACAAACCACACAATTAATCAGTGAAATTTTTTTTTGTTTTTTTTTTGCTATATTTTAGAGAAATGTGGAAAAGAATGTAAAACAAAATAGACAGGAATATTAGATATTAACAAAAAGTGTACTTGACCATTTCTCTATGTTTCTATCCAAAAGAAAGAGGGTTTAATAAAAAGTGTAAGGGGAAGAAATATACGTACGATCCCTTTCGAAAAGGATGTCCTGAAAAATTTGCTACTTCTCTAAGAGCTTTCCTCCATATGAGCACCTTCTCCTTGTTGTCTTTGAATTTGTTCTCATGGTCTGTAAATGCATCACCGAAACTACTCGTTTGATTTCGTACATGGGACGGATCGACCTTGTAAAAAACTGGCATAACTATTTGTTGCTTTGACCCTCTACATTGAAGGATCTTGACGAGCTCGTCCAAGCACCACCTTGAGGATGCATAATTTTCAGAGAATATGACGAGAGAAATTCTCGACTCTTCAATTGCTTTGAGAAGAGCCGGAGATATTTCTTCTCCTCTTGGAAGCTGGCGATCAATGAAGGTGTGGATTCCGTTATCGACCAAAGCCTTGTATAAAAGATCTGTAAAAGTAAAGCGTGTATCCTCACCTCTAAAACTCAAAAAAACATCATATCTCCATGAAAGAGTACTCGAAGAAGAGACGAGTTGATTGGCCATAGGAGAATTAAATTAAGCCAAATAGACTAAAGGAAAGAGCCTCTCAAAGACAAAGAGCCTCTCAAAGACTCTCTCTTGTTTTATTAAGTCCTCATGCTTTTCTTCCTACCTACTACCTTTGAACGAGAATGTGGTCTAGTTGAAAGTTGCAGAATGTGGTTTAACCTTTCAGGTATTTTCCTTATTCATAAAATAGTATTCTTTCAGCCAATAATAGCTTAACCTTAATTTCCCCTCGTTGAGTTTTTCAATGGTTGGCTTACGGCATCAGATGGATCAGCATGGATGTGGTCTTTCTTCATAGATACAAGACATTCGTTGCTGATCTAAAAAATATCCTATCCAGTTCCACCAACACATCGTTGCTTCCGTCTTATATTATAGTTAGTAATAATAATAATAAGCCATTGACCATAAAGCCTGAACATTGGATATATTTACACGCAAACATAGCGAGTTAGAAACTTTCAATCAAAATTAAAAATTGAAAGGGACACTAAACCAACAATGGTTGCATATAAACCATGGTTGACCCTTTATTAACGTCTTACTGGTTCTCGGTTTCCATTTTAATCAAAATTAAGGAGACACGTAGTTAACCTGCCTCCTTACATCTGGATTTGAATGCACTCATACATGTGGTTCTCTAGTAAAACAACACTCTTTCTAGACTCAAGTGGTTTTTTTGGCAAGGAGAAAGTTGACAAAAAGCTCAAAACATGAGTAAAGGTTCCAAACTATTTTGAGCTACAAGTCACTCCGAGTCGAACAAAAACCTCAAAATACGAGTAAAGGTTCTAAACTATTTTGAGTAAAGGTTCTAAACCTCAAAGCATTTGCATTCAAGCCATTTATTGAATGCAAATGCTGAGAATAAGGAATAAATAAGACTTATAAATATAAAATAAAGAGTATGGGATTTAGGAACGTGTTCAGAGCACACATCTAATCTAGAATACTAAAATAATTAATATAAAATTGAATGAATAAAAGAATGGGTCCTACACCGAGAGGACTCGAAGATGCCGATGCGGAAGTGCCTTGACGCCGAGATTGTATGCCTCGTTTCTAATTCCTTAAGGGGGCGCAAAACAAACATGAGTGGACCAATTTGATATATATATATATATATATATATATATATATATATATATATATATATAGTAAAACAGTTATCAACGTTCTACCTCCAGGTTTTATGAAAACACATATATATCATGATAAACATAGGTTTTCCGAAACCTAGCATGCCGTGCAATGTCTCAAATCATAACTTTTATATATACTAGCCACTAGTGAATGTCCAATATAACCCACAGGCCCTAGCCAGTCTCCCCGTCTCTGAGTAGACAGTCAGAGGAAAATAACCCCCAGGCCCTAGCTAGTCTCGTCGTCCCTGTGCTTAATAGCCAGAGGAAAACACACTCCAAGCCCTATGCCAACACCAAACCGTTGCCCGGGACGGACCGGAACCTATCCTTACGTCCCGTAGCGGAATGGACCACTAGGTAAGTACAAAACCATTGAAAGGCATCTTCATAGTATAAAGTCATCCATCATCTATACTATAAGGAAGTGTTCGAAACGTATTCTAAATATCATATCGTCATCCATCAGATATTCTATAAGAATACGGGTTATAGGAAAAATAGTAATAATTCAAAATAGCCTCAATAGGCACGATATCTCATATTCTATACTCATCAAATCATGCTTTTCATGTATGCATTTCTACTATAAAACATGCATTTTAGAAGGGGTCCACTAACAGTACTTCGCCGTTGAAAGCTGCGCAGACTAGCGAAGATAGAAACGCCACAATAATTGCCCCTAAGCACATAAAGGGATACACTTAGTCAAACTTTGCTTAAACGACTTAATTTGGGAAAATGGACTTCAGAACGTCGAAATTAGCTTAGGAGAAGTCCCGAACGAAAACCCGAAAAGTCAAAGTCAACGGTCAACGTTGATAGTCAAAGTCAACGGTCAACGTTGATCGGGTCAACGGTCAACGTCGGTCAAAGATCAACGTTGACAGGGTCAACGGTCAACGTTGATCGGGTCAACGGTCAGACCGGGTCAGTCAACGGGTCCGGGTCCGGGTCCGGGTCGGACCAGGTCAAACAGGTCTGGGCTTGGATTCGGGTTGGCCTTAGGGATTTGGGTTTAGATTTAGGGTTAATGGGTTTAGGGAAATAGGGAATTGGGTTAAGAGCTCTCTAGGCTCGGTCTAGACTCACACGGCTCGAGGGCCACATTTGAAAGGGTTTTGGGATGGGCTCGGCAGGAAAGGCCCAAACGCCTTGGGTTTGGTGGGTCGCCAGATTCAAAGCGAGAAGAAGGCCGAAATTCGGCCGGAAAACTACGCAAACTTTAAACGGCCACAACTTTGTCAATACTCGACGAAATCAAGTGATTCAAAAATGAAAGTTGTAGTTCTCGAAGAGAAAAAGAGAATGGTCCTCGCACGACATCTAACTCGACGTGGTTTGGCGCTGAAAACGCCTTGAAAGCCACTGAGGTCGCCGGAAACTGGGTAAGATTCAAATGGATATAACTTCTTCAATACTCAATGAAATTGGGTGATCCAAAAAGGAAAGTTGTAGTACTCAGTGAGACGAAGAGATTGATACTTGCACGCCAGCCAACTCGCCGTGGTTTGGCAAGAACTTGGCTCGAAAGTTGTCGGTCTCGCCAGTAAAACTGGGAAACAAATCTCTGAGTTGTTTCTCACTACAAACCTTCACCAAAGCACTTAAAATGAGTTCTAACAAGAGTTTGATCGATCAATAGGAAGATTAGAGAGAGTCATGAAGCTTACCAACGTCGAAAATTCAAGAAACTCGCCGGCGTTCGACGAGGGAGGAAGAGAACAGTGGTCTCCGCCACTGTGGTGCACCACGGACTTGTCCTAGGTTCGAGTTCTTGCTTGGGAGGGTCCTAGGGTGTACGTATGTGTGTTTGTGGGTGTTGGTCACCGGGGATGAGAGAGCATAGAGGGTTGAGGGATAAGAGAGAAGAGAGAGAAAGACTTTTCAGAAAAATAAAAGGAAAGGGAAAGAGAACCGGGGGACAAAACAGGGGGTGGGCCCTTGGGCACACCATTTAAGACCCAAAAATCATTTTTAAAATAAGAAGATCTAGCCCAAGGTGAAATTTCACGAAAATACCCCATTTGTTCCTATAAAATCGGGTTGGGTTGTTACAACAAAGGCATACTTCTGAATGAAAATACCAAGAACCACGCTGAGGCAAGTTTCTGCACTATGCTTTCCTCTGATATATGTTTCGTTGTTCAATGAATGAATGATCGAAACTTAGTTTTTGGCTTTGTTTATCTACTGCCTTTTAATAATTGTTTTGCAGTGTGTGCTTAGGTTTGGAACATAGAAAAGAACATGTTGGCTGATGTTCATCGTTTTCAACAAGATATTACCTCGTTCACGGTTATGCAGCATAGTCCCTACATGTAAGTGTGCGTCATCTTCCAATTTGGATCGATCAAGTAGATAGGCGGGTTCATTTGTTTCGAGTGAATTTTTATTGGACAACTGTGTTTGCAGGTATGTTGGAGATTCTGGTGGTAATGTTACAGTTTTGAAGCTTGAGCAAGAACATATTATACAAATGAAATTCACTACACCTTATTCAGTTTCTCATGGTCAGATGCATTCCTATACTTTTATTATAACCTATAAGATTAAGAGCTAACGAAAGGCCATGAGCATAGGCTATTCGCATGGTGCGAGTCTCAAATAATCATCTGAAGGTTCTTTTCTTCCAAAAGCATTCAAACTTAAAAGCTCAAGAGCCCTGTCGTCTTGTAACTTTTGGACCTTGTATATCAACTTAACTCCATAAGATACAAGCAATCCTCTATCTTTTGTGGTTATGATCGCTCTGCTACCCTCACCGAACAAATCAACTTCAATCAAATTGTTTAACTGCTCCAAGTCATCGACATCATCAAGAGTTAAGAGAATTTCTTTTGCCTCAACAGTTTCTTATAAGGCTGATTCCGTGATGAGCATTGGTAATTTTCAACTCTGTACCACATAATTTTAGATAGAAGAGTGTCTTGTAGTTGGATTATGCCTTCACGTGATGTTGATGTTTCTCTAACATCTGCCAGGAAACAACTATCTTCAAACTTTTGAGCAATTATTGCATTATAAACAGCTTTTGCAATTATTGTCTTGCTTATTCCAGATATCCCCCATATCCCAACCACCCGACGATTTTTTCCACCGACACCTAGCTCTTTCACATCTTTTACACAAGATAATATTCCAACGGGGTGTTTGGCCAGATTCAAATATGTGCCATGAAGTACTTGGATCAAGATCTCCTCAACAATGTTGCTGAGAATTGTAGCTTCATAGCAGTTAAAAACAAATCACACATTTAATCAACGAACATTTTTCTATGTTTGTATCCAAAAGAAAGAGGGTTTAGTTTCAATATGCACCAGTGATTACTAAAGTCAATCATTTTCTATGTTTGTATCCTACCTACTACCTTTCAATGTGAATGTGGTCAAGTTGAAAGAGAGGAACTTTCGTGGCAACTTCATTTCAAAAGTGATTTCTACCAAGTCGTACCTACTAAATTTAAATGTGGAGAGGAATTCTCGTGACAACTTGATTTCATCAACAGTGATTTTTATCTTTCTTTATTGACGTGCTCTTTTTTTTCATCTCATGGCACTGATATGATGCAATGCAACATAATGCTACTATGTTCGTATGTCAAACCAGTCTTGCACATAGAGAAGATAAAATGCACGAAATACGCATTTGACTTGAAATTCTGCAACAAAGGCACTTTAGATTGTTGAGTGATTTTCTTCACACCTGTTTTTTTTTTCACCCTTTTGCACTCCTTTTTTCATCTCTACTCAAAAGTTGTCTCCAATGAAGTACAAACTTGTTTCTTTTGATTTCATGATTATTATTTGGTGTTAGACCTTTGTCACGCCACATGGGAGGAGACTTGTGTTCTTCCTCTCTCAAATGGGTGCTACATGGTTCTACACACATTTGTCACACCACATGACTTGTTTCTGTTGGCTTACGGCATCCGATGGATCAGCATGGTGTGGTTCCACCAACTTAGATTGTTGTTTTAATCAGATAACAACACATCGTTGCTTCTGTATATATTATATAGTAAGTAAAAATAATAATAAACCATTGACGAAAAAAACAAACCTCACGCATGCACGTCTCTGAATTAATAAAAATGAAGTTTCCCAAAAACTGATGTATGAGATACACCGGTGTTTAAACGGTTTTTCAGACTAACATTGTCAAGATCCACCCATATAAATCCAATAATTCAATGTTCCAGGACATCTCATACAAAGGTGTATTTGTAAAAATTTCGCTAAATTAGATTGAGCGGAATAATCCAAGTTTGAGTTACATCAATGAAACTATTCTCTCAGCCTAGCAGTTTTTTTTGTACTCTTCTTTTTTTTCCTCTGGGATTAAGCTAACAAAAAGCCTGAACCTTGGATGTGCATACACGCAAACATAACGAGTTAGAAACTTTTAATCGAAATTAAAACTTCGGAGGGACACTAAACCGACAATAGTTGCATAAAAACCTTGGTTGACCCTTTATTACGTCTTACCGTTCCTTGGGTTCCATTTTAAACTGGAGCAGTTTTAATTTCCTGGAATATCGCTCGTATAAAAAGAATATTGGTTTGTCAAAACAACATATTAACCATGTATATATAGAATTAAACTCTAGTTTTTCAGTTGTTTCAGACTACCAAACATTATTCATCATATCCACACTCTTATTTCTATTTTACAGTTGCATCAGTTCTAAACCTCCAGACATTCTTGAGGCCGGACTTAGTCTTCTTCAGAAACATTTTGTACTTTACAGTTAAAGGAAGAGTTAAGCTTATAGCTTCAAACGTCGAACAAACTGGTTCTGTATCTTTAAAAGCTTACAAGTACAGAAATGGCGAGAACTACATCTTTGACCAGAAACGGCTTAGAGTAGCTTCTATTGATCCGTGTGGTTCATCTGTTGGAAGATAAACATCGTCCTCAAACTGCAAACAACGGAAAAGGAGAAACAAATTTTCATGAGTCAATGAAGGATAACGCATCATTAGCTAATACCCCAAGAAAAGAACGATTGGAATAACAGATTAACGTCACCATAAAAATCCACATACATACAAGTACAATGCATCGGAAAGTCTTGTCCATTGGAGTATGGTTTTCGTTGTACCAAGGATTTGGTTTCACACTTATCTCATTAAACTTAATCCCTTATTTTAAAGATGTGTCAATGTCACGACCTCTAAAACACGTGTATATTGTATACAATAACTGGCCGGGTTTTATCAACTTGCAAATTATTCAATTGATGAAGTCTAGACATTTAGTTTCCGACAACAGATTCTTAGCGATTCTACATTACAATAACATAAGAATATTAGTCATGAATCTTGATCACGAAGAACCTATTTCCTACGTGATCTAAACGTGAATTGAACCTGTAAAGCACAGGGAATACCAATTCCAGTATGGCAAAAGAAACAGCAGTTTCCAAACAACAGTCACAGAACTACTGGACAAAGAAGAGACCATCGGGATAGTAGACTTTAAACAAGTTATGAAGGGTGAGGGCTGAAGGCACCGGGAAGGCAAAATATACTGCACGCTGCAGTGGACATGTGAGCTACAAAGCAACATGGCACTAAGCAGAATACAAGGAAAGGATAGTTTTAGGAAAGCTTGCTGAGTAATACGCCAGACTGGGCAGAAATCAATTTACTCTTTTCAAACAGTAAATACATACAGATGAGAGCCACTGAACAGAAGTTCAATCTGTTAGTTAATAAGCATATAGATTTTGTATGCAAAAACTTACATAACAAAAGAGTCTTACCTTCACAATAGTATTATCCTTGTTAGATATATTAACAGGTAAGAAATGGATGTTTGGCATTTTCAGTTGTACTGCTTCTATGTCAGGAAACCTGTAACCATGAACATGAATATGTATTTTATTTGACAGAATGCAAAATAAAAAAAACAGATAGATCATACAGGCAAGCATATGCATGTGTGTGCTGACAGAGAAATACCTGTTGAGAACAGTCTTTGCCATGTGATAAAGAGTGCTTTGGACAGACGGGCTGTATACTCCTTCCTTTGGAGGACCATAGAAAGTGTCAGCCAGAGCTTTTTTCACACTCAGGTATCTTTCGGTGAAGTACAGTGGCTTTTGAGGGATGCTAAAAATAGATTCATATTGGTACCTGCATGCAATTTATCTCAGTAACGTAGATTTGTATTCTTGAAACACTTGTGGAAATTAATTTTGGACTCAATGTAGCCACTGAAGACTATAATACAGAAGAAACCACGAGGGAAAGCCAAAGTATTAGAAATCCACTTAACAAGCATTATATCAAGTCACCAAATGAAAACATGCATACTTCCATGATGCAGTGATCTCTGTAGCCAGTATCCTCTCTCGTGTGTCAGGAAGAGCTGTGTATTTGTCCCTAATAAACCCCTCAAAACCTGACTGCTCAGGTAGAATCCAAACAAAAAATCATCAGCATCAACTAACAAGCTCAACAAGAGAAAATGAACACACAAGCACGATAATATACAGAATAACAGTTGAAAGTCTTCCCAAATTATATCGTCTTGCAATGTTTGGAATGCATACTTTTTCTGTCTCCTTTCTTTGTTCAGTAAATAGGTAATCGATAAGCGCTATAATACAACTAGGTTCAACTTTTAAAACCTGGATATTAATTTGATTGGATAAGATTACCTTTGTTGTCTTTAGCAGAGATAGTCCTTCAATACCAGAAGTCACCATCAGTGCACCAGATTTCTTTAAAATTACCTCTGTTGTATGCTTCTCGGATCCTAATTTGAAACCTTTAACAAATATGGCAATGAAAAAAATTAAAAAAATGAACAGAATGGATGTCTCTGGATTGCAAATCAATACGCTTGGAAATACTTTCAGAATGTGTGTGAAATGTAAGGACTTCTACTCAACATTTGGATGCGAAAAACAGTGACCTAACAAGATTTAAGCTTGAGGCAACAAGAATGGACATGCCATCCAATATGTCATCTCTTGACCCTATCTCTACAAGCAACTAGACAAATAATTAATCCCGAAACTTATCACTGTTTAGGTTCCAAGTTAAGGTAATTCTCAACTAAATAAACAATCTTAGTATACAGTAAAAACAACAAGGAACAACATGGAGCAAATAGGTAAAAATCGCTAAATGCAAATGATAATTCATATGTGAATTATGGTTAATTAATTTCCAAGTGTTCTGGTTATAAAGTGATGGGGGAGGATCTAGAAAGATCTCCAAGATTGCTTGGGTCCAGTGGGGAATTGGGCTAAGGTTCTAGTTAATCTGGGAAATTTAGTTCTTTATTATTTTCTATGCTTCCCATTGTGTTTAATGTATTCTAATAGGATTTATTAGGTAATCTTAATAGGAATGTGATTAATTAGGTAAGTCCTAGTTAGATGAGATTTCTTAGTAAACAAGATTAGGGTCTCCGGGCTGCTGTACTCTAGTATAAATAGGCTATTAAGAGAATCATGTATTCAGTGTATTTTATCGAATGTATTCCAGTTTCAGATTTAAGAGTTTCTCTTGGGATTTTCCCTAGAACTCAATTATCTTCCTTTCTACGTCAATTCTATTGCCTTTATCTCTCTATTTCCTTGCTATTTTACCCGCTAGACAGCAGCTTATTGTGATTGCCCTGCATCATAACGCCTTCACTAGATATTAGATATCATATACAGTTGCTTTATAGCTTCGCCTGCACTTGTATGCAGGACAGAAGACAGACTAACCATGCTCATGTTGTTGCCCGTCTACATAGGCACGCTCCCATGGCTTCTCCACAATCTTTACTATGGCAGTAGTGACCTACAAAAATAAGAACCAGATTTTTCACCAACTATGAAATATTACCAACAACAAATATTACCAGAAAAAAAAAAATATGAGATGCCAACTTGAAATGAATCCTTAAATGAAAAGCAAGATAAAATTGTGAATATTATCTAAACAGTAGGCAGAGGAAGTTTGTACCAAAATATTCCTTATCATTACCGATCTTCATCTATCTCTATCGAAGTCTCTCTCAGGGAGACTACTATAACTAGCACTAAATGTTGCAGGGAGGAAAGCTTTCTCCTTTTCGTAATTTGTTTTTATATTTAAAAAACGACAGCTTTCTTTCTAGATTATGCAAATACTAAAAGCATTAGACAAGGCCAGAAGGAGGTGCTGCAGTTGCAACCAGGCAGTATTCAAAGTGTGAAATTCTGTGCGTATGGAGAGAGGGCGGTTGTTTGTGTTCACTTGTGAGCATATGTAGCTCGAAAAAAAATTTTTGATCTTCTTACAATAGCGCACAGTCCAGACACAATTTGTTTCATTAAGGCTGATTGACACCAAGTTTCACACAAACCACTAGAGAGAGAGAGAGAGAAAGCACAGAAAAAGTCCAAACTTAAGACAACCGATCAAAGAGAAACTTAAAAAGATACCCAACTTGTACAAATGAAATTAATATCCATCAGTCATGCCTTCAGGGATAGGGAAAAAACATTACGCTGTCCAGATGAAAGCTTGATTAGTTAACCAGGAAGCCAACCAAGAATAACAACAAACAGCCATCATTTCAGCAGTGACAGTGGAAAAGATATCGATCATTTTTTATTTTCATCTACAACATGGGATTAACTGATGGAATTCAAAAACGAACACTTGAAGCACATAGTATTTACCTGCTGGTAAAGAGATGTGAAGTGCTTAGCAAGTCGAACTGCAAATTCCTCCACTGAAAGTTCTTCTTTACATTCCTTTGCCTTAACATACACCTGCGTTGCAACTACGTTAAATCCCAAATCGAATAGCAACCTAAATAATGGAAATATAGCAGATTTCCAGCACTGGGGAAGCTAACAAACACGGATATGTACATATTATTTTTCTTTTGTGTCAGTATGACATTGCATTAAGTATCATCCTGTTAATTGGAACTTGAGTCCATAAGCAGCCATGTTAACTGAGGAACCTTAATTTCCTCGCTCGCAGTTTCAACCAATATTTTTGCCATTTGGTGCTGAGAATCATGATCAGCTGCTATAGAAGCCTTACAAGTTATCGCTTAGCAATAGTTCATTAGAGTTGATATGTTGCACAGCAGTTTCATCCATGGACAAGCATAGATAACAAGGTATCATTTTACTAATCATAATCTATAAAATACCGGCTTTTTAGCCAAAATTGTCCCTGAAATTGGCATAACTCCACACTTTGTCCCTAAGATTTAAAATTAATAGAAGTAGTCCCTTAGATTGTCCACTATCAATCATTTTGGTTCTTCCGTGAAAAACCGCCGTTAATTTGAGGATATTTTTATCAAATCCACGCCTCCACTTGAACTGGTGATTCTTTAATTTAACGGATATTTTATTACAAAAAGAGCAAAATAAGTGACCGTGGACAATCTGTAGTATCACTTCTATCAATTTTAAATTATAGGACCAAAGCGGAGAGACATACCAATATCAGGCCGCTAATAACTCTAAAATATATCTTTGAAAAAGTAACAAAAGATTTATCAATCTAGGTAACAAGATATCATTTCACTGATCATAATCTATTAATTAAGAGTGGATGGAAATCATAATCATGTGGATTGTTGATTTGATTCGATGAGAGAGAGAGGCTTATTACTTACAGTGTTCTTCATGGTATCGGTAGCAACGATATCAGAGTTGTCGTCGCGGGTATAGGCAGAGACGCAATCGGAGAGGAGGCTGATGCCGACGTTCCATTCGACGATGGAATGGCGTCCGTCGTTGTTCCGCCAGGCCCTCGCCACCCTGACCCTTTGCTTCCCATGCCTCTGCTCAAAGTTGAACCCCTCTACCTTGTTCGCCATCGTCTCCCTCTGCGATTCAGTGACTGACACCAAACACAACCAGACAGACTGACAGCCTTCCCTTTAAACTCCCCTCAGCCAATTATCCTCAACTTTCCATTTGGTTTATGGGATTTAGAGTCAGACTAGCGTGACACCAACGTCGAAAGTTGTCAAACTAATAAATAAAAGCGGTGGTGTCTGAAAACCATGAGTTCCGTGTGAGAAAACCATGTGCAGATCAAAACCACTGTCATTCTCTTTCACTTGACGTGAGATATCCATCATTTCCATGGGGTATTTCAGCCAATCCGATTGGGTTTTCACAATTTTTCATAACATTTAACTTTAAATATTGTAGGACGCGTGTACTAATCCGTAATCAGATTGAAATGAATTGAATTGAGGAGGAATTGGATTGAGGAGGAATTGGAATGAGGTGGAATCAGAATTAAATTCATGTTGAAGTTGTTTACCAAAACTGTCTGGAATCGGAGTAGAAATGTCATTGATGTATATAAATTGTTTACTAATTCACATGAATCGGAATGATAACTAATGTGATTACTAAAGTACCCCTACTTTAACTAATTTATTTTATATGCTAATTATTTTTAGTAAAACTTTTGTTCTTTTATTTTTTTTTAATTTTTTACTAGAGAGAATAATTTTTTATCTTTTATAAAACTTTTAAATTTTCCTAATCCCATAGATTACTTCAAATTTGATATGAAAGAATCATTTTTTATTTGCCTCTAACTCTTAATCACCCTAAACCCTATTAGAAATACCTACATAAAGTAAACTAAAATAAAATTTTACTTCCTTCTCTTTCTTCCCCCTTTCTTTCCCCATTAGGTTTGCAAACCCTTTCTTTCCCCAGTACGCAGTATCCACACCCCACCATCCAATCTCAAAAGGAACAACGAAGCCACGAACCATCCCATCAGCAAAAAAAAATCCAATTTTCAAAGTGAAAGTGATAAAAGTTATTTCCTTCTCTTCTGTTTGGGTTTGCAAATCGCAATTTCCTTGAGGATTTGGGCGTTCGTTGTTCCAGATCATGTTCGTTGTTCCAGATCATGTTCGTCGTTGTGGCATCGTTTCAAACCCTGGGCGATCGTAGTTCCAAATCGCAGGTGTTCGTAGTTCAGTGCTACTGCATCGTTTCAGATTGCGAAGGTGGGGTGGAATGTGCTGTGAGAGAAACAAATACAGAGGGGAGTGATTGATGAAGGTAGAAGTTGTTGTAGGAATATACATGGGTATTTTGGGTAGAAAATTTTGATTCGTGATGGAACCCTCTACCCGGAATTCAATTACCAGCTCTACAGAGGGAATCCAATTATGGGGAAATCCGGAATTGAACTCCTGAAATTGGATGGACCCCACATAAAATCTGATTCCCCAATTGCTAGTAAACGGCAGAATGCTTGGGGAGGAATTCAATTCCGTTTCTCTCCATTCCACTCCCGATTGGTAAACACGCCATTAGAGAAATGCTTGCCAGTCTCGCCTCAGACTTGCTTCCACGTGTCTATTGGCTACTGGTAGAGCCACGCACATGGTTAAGGGGTGGGAAAAGGATTATTTCCGGATACTTTTCGTGGGGATCCAGAGGATCAATCAATCACGTTCGTTTATCGTATATCGTGCGATCAGTTTTCGTTAAATCCTATTTATACTAGCCTCTCTGCACGCGCTCACGCGCATGTGAGAGGCAACGCGCCCCTCGAAATGTGTTGCTTTATTTATTTCCTTATTTCTTAAGTGTTTCTTTCATAAATATCTGGTTTATTACCGTAGTGTGATATAATTGTAAATATATTCTTTTCTCAATTCCGCATTTTCGCATGTACTTGGGCTTGACATGAGGGGTTGGCATGTAACATTTTTGGATCTCATTTGTAACGAAAAACACTCCTCAAAATCCATCTCGGGAGATATGTTTGTATGAAAATATTTGTTTTGATCATTTGTCAAAAGTAAACCATGGTGCAGCAGGATCACGGTGTTCCACCATCCATGGCTAACAAAGATCATCCTAAAAGGTTGAAATCCGCCCCTGTCTAAATGGCATGAAAAACTAAATTAGTCTTCTTGCACCCGTTCATTGTATCAAAAAAAAAAAAATTATAAAGAGCCCACCATCCCTCATTTTTTTAGCTTGCTGTTTACTTAAAAGTTGCTTAATATGCTCTAAAATTAATCTAATTTAGTAAGGCAAAGTAAAAGCCAAAACCAAAATGAAATAGTAAATTCAGTGCATAATATGTCGAAAAATGCAAATAGATGCTTGTAATTTAATTGTTTATTTGTAAATGGCATTAAAAGCATTACTTATATGGAACAAAGCAATAATACGAATAAATTGCTAATAGTTAGGTATATAAGAGCCAGAAACCTTTCTCTACATACAAAAATATCTAACGACGCAAAAATTAATCCACAAATAATGTTAGCCTCTCCAATCAAATTCTACTTGACCCAAGACTAATCCAATCCCAATCAACCAACATGACTTGAAAATTTGCTGGCTTCCTTTATCGTCATGTATGGCAAATAGACAGCAAGCGAATGCTCAAACCTGGAATGTGTAGCCACTGGTATACTCCATGTGTATCACTCCCGAAACACGTTAAAAGCTTTGGAAAGTAAGCAAACTGCAACCTCGATACAATGACAAACAGAACTTCAATTACACAATGCCAAACCGTCCAAAACTTTACTCAATAAGAGAACGATTAAAACATATCATATTCTAATAAAAAAAATTCTAAGGCCACATCCACATTGAATCGTGCTTCTTTAGCAAAAACTAAAAAAAAAAAAAAAAAAATCAAATTGCAAAACTGTCTATGTAAATTGACACACCCCGTCCCGAAGGAGGGCGTGCTGGCCGTCACGTAGCACGCCCTCCTTCGGGACGGGGTGTGTCATAAATACTTAAAGTCATTGTAAAAGAATATACTATAATCGAACGAAGAGCATAAAACTCACCAAGTTGTTTCAAGTCACAAAGCCTGAAATGCAATGAAATCAATTCATTTGTAGCAAACAACATACACATATTTCATTCGGCACGGAAGTATACAAAAACCGACCTACCTGTAAAACTCCTATGTATCAATAAACTTCAACGTAAGCTGCAACACAAAAAATCATGTAACTTTGTAATGACCGTACTTGTGCTAAGTTGCTGAAAAATTAAAAAAATTAAAAATGTATGCCTAAACCACCCAATAATGGTTTGGTTTGATTTCAGGTGAAATTGAACCAAACTGAATCACTCACCCTTATTTCACATTACGTTGTTAATCTTAATCCTTTCAGAACCCAAAACAGAAATAGAAAAAAATTGTCAATGAACAGCACCAAATCAACGTTGTGAGATATGTCCACCGAAAACAGCTAAACATATGCTACTGATAGTATGATCTGAAAAAAAAAAAGAAAAAAAAATGAGGAAGCAATAAGCAATATGGTATTGCTAGTAACATCCAAATATAAAAATCTCTATATATTTTTTGGTGTTTGGAGAGTGAGGAAGGTAAGGGAGACGCACCATTGTTGTTGCTGGACCTTCCTGAACTCTGTAAGGAAAGGGTACATATTCTCGAAGGCCTTATACGTGTCCTCTGTCAATGGATAATGGATATCAACTACTTCAATATTTTACAATGAAAATACTTAAAAGTCATTGGAAAAGATATCAACAAACGCATATTTCATTTGACATAGAAATATACAAACTCCAACCTATCTCTGAAACTCCTCCGTTGCAACATAGAAAACACTTCATTCAACATAAATTTCAATACTTTAACAACAATGCCAAATCAAAATTACCCCCTTTCCATCGATAACTCAAAAAACAGTAAACAATTATTCAGTTTTGTTAAAAACGCAGTAAAAAAACACTTCCTACATAGACAGTCCAATCATCTTACAATGCATACAAATCAAGGAGAAAGAAAACATTTGCATAAGAATGGTCCTTGAAAACATCGAACACCAATCTAATTCACCATGAACATTTACAAAAGTGATGACACCAATGTGATGAAAAATGATTTACAGACAGCAATTATAGTAACATATATACTGCTTCCTTTTTCATTTTTTCATTTTTTTTGGCCAAAACATAAGCATAAATTGGGCAATAAGAGAAGATTTAAAATCAAAACCTTATTTGTACGGTCCTGCTGTCTTACGAAGCTCGATGATTAATGAGTTCATCGCCCAGTTTTCTGATAACGCATAAAATTAATCAATTTTATAGGGAAAAAAGCCATAATTAGAGAATAATCACCTTAAATCTTCTATGTACAGTGGATTGAGTCCTGAATTGAAAAAAAAACACAATAAAAAAAAAAAAAAAAATTAGAGGCATATTTAAACAGACTTAAATATTTCGTACATTTGGGATGAAAAAGGCTTTTAGGTTTGCATTGGGGGTTTAGGCTAACCTCACACCAATTGCTGCGTGTGTTTTGGGAAGGGAAGACCAAGTAAAATAGCCAGTAGACCACCACTCAAGACTTGCTTACTGAATCGCAGCCAGTAGCCACCAATCGAGACTTTTTTACAGAAGAAGAAAGTGAGTTTGAGAAACTCGGAAAAAAGGTGTGGAGGATGGGTTTTGTACAGAAGATGAAGTTGCGTTTGAGAAAATCATCCAGTTTTATTGTATGCACTTTGGGGATCGCGGCGGTTTCATTTCCGGTAACCGCTGCAACTACGTGGATGGGTTGACAGTTTGATTTATCTGGATTTCTCTTTTTCTATTTATTAACTTTTTTTTTTTTTCTACGGTGGAAAGTTAGAATATGATGAAATAGTTGTGGGATAATCAATCTAATTGTAAAAGTATTAGGTTTATTTTTTATTTTTTATTCAATTACTGAAATCAGTAATTGAATAAACGATGTACGATGAACGAACGATATACAATGAACGGACGTGATTAATTGATCTCTTGGATCTCCACAAACAGGATCTGACGAGAATCCTTTTCCTAAGGAGTGTACTATAGCATCTCAGGAGTGTACAGATAACATGTTATAAGTAAAAAATTTAAAGAGTCCGGATCCTCTTGGTGAGGATTCTGGGAATCCGTGAATCATGTCCTTTCATCGTATATCATGTGGTCAGAAATCATTTTAAATATATTTATTTAAAAATAAACATAAATAGTATTTGACAAAAACTGACCGCACGATGTACGATGGACGAACACTATTCATGGATTCCCAGGATCCTCACCAAAAGGATCCGAAGAGGATGCGGTTGGAAATTTAAAGAGGAGGAAGGAGATGGATGAAAAATAGAGAGAATCGAACTTAAGATCTCTTACTTACAAGTGAAAATAATGCTACTAGACTGTGACCCCCAAATAATACAATTAAATATAAAATATTCGTCCAAATCTACATAATCTCTCCTAATTTACATAATCACACAATCAAATATGCTAAAACAATTCATTTTGAATAAAAACAATATTCCGGCAAAAAAAAAAAAGGTAGAGACCGGGAGGGTTGAAAAAAACAAGGAGGACAAATTCTAGATCCTTCCTTGCTCGCACATCCGCACATATATCTGCATGTAAATGTCAATACTAACCCTTAGCTACCACCCTGTTGGCAATCAATCGCAGCCGTCCATTCCCTCGCTTTAATATACCGATCCGGCAGAACCCACAATCCTCTTTCTCCCTCGCCGTCTCTCGTTCTTCTCTGCTCCCTCTGACGACATATCTCCAATTAATCGAATCTCAAAATCGGTACGCTCTCTGTATTTCTCTGCATCAATTTCAGAATCGAGTTCTGGGATTTGGGTTTTTTCTTATTAATTTTTTGAAATTTTAATGCTGTTTTTTTAATTAATTTTTAATTATTTAACAGATTAAGGGGAATAAGTGAGAATGTTTGGGAGAGCTCCAAAGAAAAGCGATAACAGCAAGTACTATGAGATCCTTGGAGTTTCAAAGACCGCTTCGCAGGACGATCTGAAGAAGGCTTACAGAAAAGCCGCCATCAAGAACCACCCTGATAAGGGCGGCGATCCCGAAAAGGTTTTACTTTCTTTTTCCTCTGATAATATTTTCTTGTTTTATTTTTTATTAATCAGCTTTTTGATTGTTCAAATCTATGATGATAAACATCTGGCATATATTTTTCTTAATTTTTTGAATTATTTTTATGCTTTGGAATGTTGGGGATTTCTGGGTTTTATAGGAATTGTTGTTTGCTGCAGTTGGAATTGTTAAATTATTGAAATTTATAATTTATCTGAATCGATCTTTATGACTAAGTGTCACATAGAGCGGTTTACTTGTGAACATTGGTTTCTTCAATCCGACATTGGTCACCAAGTTTAACTTCGAGCCGAGGATTGCTTGTGCTAGAATTTCATAGTCAATAAGCAAGGTTTAATGGTAATTTCTTAGTATGTTGATTTTCTAACCGTTTCCATTCCGGTTTGTAATTTAGTTTAAGGAGTTGGCTCAAGCATACGAGGTTCTGAGTGATCCGGAGAAACGTGAGATCTATGACCAATATGGCGAGGATGCCCTCAAGGAAGGAATGGGTGGCGGAGGTGGTGGCCATGACCCATTTGATATTTTCCAATCCTTCTTTGGTGGAAACCCATTCGGTGGTAAGGCATTTTCCCTGTTTAGATCTGAGCTCCTTGTGTTTGTAACTTTGTACTTTGTGTAATTTGGAATTGAGTGTTTTGATGCTATGTTCTCAGGTGGTGGAAGCAGCAGAGGCCGAAGGCAGAGAAGGGGAGAGGATGTAATCCATCCCCTTAAGGTTTCTTTGGAAGATCTCTACAATGGGACATCCAAAAAGCTTTCTCTCTCACGCAACATAATCTGCTCCAAGTGCAAGGGGTTAGTGTTTAATATATAAGTTGAATGTTATATTTATAAGTTGAATGTTATCCGAAATTTACTTTTGTGCTCTATGGTTCTGATATGGGGCTGGTATTTGACATGATTCAGTAAAGGGTCAAAGTCGGGTGCTTCAATGACATGTCCTGGCTGCCAAGGTTCTGGAATGAAAGTGTCTATTAGACATCTTGGCCCCTCGATGATCCAGCAAATGCAACATCCTTGCAATGAGTGCAAGGGTACTGGCGAGACTATTAATGACAAGGATCGCTGCACACAATGTAAGGGTGAGAAGGTTGTTCAGGAAAAGAAAGTCTTGGAAGTAATTGTAGAGAAGGGCATGCAAAATGGGCAGAGGATAACATTCCCTGGTGAAGCTGATGAAGCGGTAGGTGTACATGCTTTCATTTTCAACTTTGGAGGTTCAGTTGTTCAGTACCTCTGTATGTCAGTTATCTTTGGTATATCTATTGATCCATGCTATTTTCTCTTCCCTTTATTTCATTCTACAGCCGGACACCGTTACCGGTGATATTGTTTTTGTCCTACAACAAAAAGAGCACCCTAAGTTTAAGAGAAAGGGTGATGACCTTTTCTTTGAACATACCTTGTCACTTATGGAATCACTCTGTGGCTTTCAATTCATATTAACGCATTTGGATGGAAGACAACTCCTCATTAAATCTCATCCTGGAGAAGTTGTAAAGCCTGGTAAGTTTCATTACTATATTCATTCTGAATAGTTGCCCTGTACTTGTGATTTGGTTAATTCTTGATGTGATGAGTCATTGTCAAATTGGTTCTTGGTTTTTTTTCCTATACTGCCTTTATTAGGGTTGGTCAAATAAATGTGTAGTCCGTATTCACTTGAACCTATGATGATTATTTTGATTGGTGTTTTATACATGTATCAGCATAAGTGTTTGGGTATGTCACAAAGAGAGAACAAACAACCAAAAATACATGAACAGAAAACAAACATCACAACTGATGAATATGTGATGACAATATGTGCACAGCCATTCAAAGATGACCAATTTTTTTCTGGAAAAGTGAAAAATAACAAGGATTCAAGGTTATTATAGGAATGATGGGAGTGAGAAGGTAATATGTTTTAAATCTAATGGAGAATAAGAAAACGGAGTGGGTGGGAATAACATATTTGCCTTTTAAATTTAAAACATGTTACCTTATCTCTCTCTCTCTCTCTCTCTCTCTCTCAGTTAGTGACTCGTGTGTTCTACTTACTGCGGTGCAATTATTGTGGACCAAATGATATTTGCAACTTGTCCCCAAAGTCGTAATTTAACTCTTTCATACTCGTGGACAAGATTGGACATTAGAACAACAAACATGCTTCTGTAGTCAAGTTCTCATTCTCCGTTTTGAGTTGGAAAATTTTCTTGTAGTTCTCACTTGTTTACTTATTAATTTGATAAGGTGTTGGTAATTTGACAAGGTGGTGTTAATTTCTGTAAGGTTATTCAGTACACAATTACGACATGTATCAGGAGTGAAAACTAGACCATTAGTTTTTTTCAGCTCGTAGTGTGAAAATTTTTGTTCATGGTAATAGTTGGATGTTGCATCAGATTTTTTTGTAGTTCCCCTGATTTTGTTTCTATCTTCACTGGTGTCTCTCAGATCAATTCAAGGCTATAAATGATGAGGGCATGCCAATGTACCAGAGGCCATTCATGAAAGGTAAGTTATATATTCATTTCACAGTGGAGTTCCCCGACTCACTGAACCCAGAACAGTGCAAGGCCCTGGAGGCTGTCCTTCCCCCCAGGACTTCGGCACAACTTACCGACATGGAGTTGGATGAATGTGAGGAGACCACGCTGCATGATGTAAACATAGAGGAGGAAATGCGTCGAAAGCAAGCACATGCGCAAGAGGCATATGACGAGGATGAGGACATGCATGGTGGTGCCCAGAGGGTTCAATGTGCTCAGCAATGATTAGATTAAGCTTTATGAAGTTCTTTGAGAAAAATAAAAGTTATCGGCACCGTGGTCTGTTGGTCTAGCTTCCCATTGTTTATTTCTGGTTTGGTCTGTGAATCCGGAACTTCTTCGGAACAATAGCTGTTAAGGAGATGCTTATTCTACTTCATGTGGATGGTTACTTATATATATAATATGATGTTAGTTGTTGAATGCTAAGAATTTGTTCTGCTGCTTTTGGATGCTGGTTAGAGTACAACTGCTACCTTAAAATGGCGAATTTGCACATCGTAACATAGCATCAATTTGAAAGAGGTTATGTTTAGCAAGGTCCCTCAGCCGGCTGGTATATCTTTGGTTCGTGCGGCTTGAGCTTGTAACCTATAACCTTAAATAACCGATTACGTAATGCTTTGTTTAGTTGGAGAGATTTTTCAGTGTGACGGTCATGGGAGATGGTACATCACGTATTGCTATATAAATGGTGGGATATGTGTTAAAAAGTTAATAACTTAAAAAATAAAATTTCCCACCACTTACATAGAAACACGTGGTGTACACTCGTGTTCCCATTACAACTAAAAATTTCTCGTTTAGTTACAAGCTCATGTCACTAGGATCGGCAATATCAAAGTATGAAGTCAAGTCTTTTTATTTACCAACCCCATATGCATGTACTACTAGTAGCATGGTTCAATGCAATTTTGGAACTATAGACACGATTTCTTATTGGTGTAGCTTGATAAAGTTCTTGTTCCACTATAAAACAAATTACAAATACGAGGAATAACTCAACTTTTAATAAATACCTATTGAGGTTTTTGATTATTCGATATGAAATTCATACTCTTAATAGTTTGGTCCTTTGCTTATTTTAGGTTTCTACGGTTTGAATCCACTTTAATTTTTGTTGAGCGGTTGTGCTCGTTATTTTTGTGTTGTACTAATAAAATAGAGTAAATTGTAGCAATGGTTTTTCAACTTTAATCAAATTGGTGCAATGGTCTCTCAACTAAAAATTCATTACCATTGGTCCCTCAACTCATCAAAACATGTAGTTATGGTCATTTTTGTCAACTTCGTTAGAATTTTGTTAAAATAAGTTATGTTGAAAGGATCATTGCTACAATTTACTCAATAAAATAAATTGTAGCTCTGATTAATTTTTTTCTTTTAAAGTAGAGGTTGAAGTGTTTTTTTTTTTTGTTAAAGACATTGTTGTCTTTAAAGTGAATGTTATCAAGAGTTTATACTACGTGAGAGAGGTCCATTTTTTATGTTAAAAAAAAGGACTATAACAAAGAAAGTTAGAACTTTCAAAAGTTGATGGCCTCAACTAGGATTGTAGTCAAAATCAGGAAATGTTTTAGTATACACCGAGGTATTTTATACTTTGTAGATTTAAACTTTAAACTGATATATCTTTGGACAAAGGTACAATGATCAAGATTTAACGGTTAAAATTCTCAAAGTGTAGATACTCCAGAACATCATAGATCTTTCGCAGAATCAATTGGATCTCCCAAATAGTACAAACAATTCCACCAATAAAAAGCAATGCTATATGTTGTTGAAAGGATTGAGTGACTAAAAGACCCATGTATGTCATAACCAAATTCTTGTCTGCCCATGTTTGGATCCAAGTACTCCAAACAGGATCTTCAATCCTCTAATCTAATATCAATAAAGCAGTCAAATTATTCTGGTTAAGGTTTGGAAAGAAATTAAACACATAAACTCTGCTATCCTAAGAAAACAACTTAAATCTAGTTAAATTATTTTCCTAGATCACCCAAAAACGAGGAGCAGCACCCCAAAACCAACACCAAACATCCCTTTATGCATCATTGCTGCAGAGTTTGAAGGACCCTCAGGAGAACCATTATCAACTGGCGACGGAGCTGGACTTGTAACCTGCACATAAGGAGGCTGGGACCCGTTAGGGCTGCTTGGAGACGGCGGAGGATTTGATATGAGTGGTGGTGAAGATGGAGGAACAGGAGTTGGAGAAGCGGGAGGCGGGGAAGATGGAGGTGGACTTGGTAGTGGGCAAGGGCACTCGTTAACTTTAATAGAAATCTTCTGGCCAAGACTACAGTACGTAGAGATGTTGCATATGTAGTAAAACACACCCTTTTCTTCCAATGAAATAGTCACTGGACCAGTGTTGAACACTTTCAGTGGCTTGTAACCTGTGCACTTCTCATACTCTTGCTTTGTCACTTGCAGGACGTTGTAACGCCCCGTTTCGAATGCAAAAACTTCAAGGAAATACAAAAATAAAGCAACATAATTTAGTCAATTTGATATAGTACATGTAAATTCATTATATCTCATGTTATATATATAGTCGAACTGTGAATTAGATTTATGTGGAGTTGATGATGATAAGTTTTTGTGTGCCAATTGAACACAATATAACCGCGCAGTGGATGAAGAACTTAGTATTTTAGAGTAAGGAATTGTGATTAAAACTCCAAAAAGTCAATATGCACTCGTGCCTTAACAAATATACCAGAAAATTACTCACATTTGGAAAAAGAAATTTAGCAGTGTGTATGTGCAGAGACTTATATACATATACGTATATATATAGTAATGCATATGAGGAGGGGGCAAGTCTTGACGCAACGGAAATGTTGCTCCTTTGTGACCAAAGGGTCAGGGGTTTGAGTTGTGAAAACAGTCTCTTTGCAAAGCAAGAATAATGCTGGGTACGATAAACTTTCCTTTGACCCTCGAAAAGGGAAGAGCCTTGTTGGCTTGTGGTCGCAACCTTTTTAGTAATGCATACGAGGCAGAGTGATATATATGTATACACGGGGAATAGGATTACCGAGGGAGTCACCGATCTTGAAGAAATGGTTAGAGGACCAGTTTGTGTAGTAATCAGGGTTTGGATGAATGGCCCAAAAATCGTCTCCGACTTGGTATTTCACACCACCACTCGGAGTCGGTATGCAACCAAGTGACTCAGGAACAACCAAACCCACCGCCGCCGCCGCCACCATCACAACTAATGCCATGGAAAGTTCACTCTTCACTGCCATTGAAGAAAACAGAGAGAGAGAGAGAGAGAGAGAGAGAGAGAGAGAGAGAGAGAGAGAGAGAGAGTTTTCTGCGGTTATAGCTTGTAGCTAGGTAGAGGGGTAGCAAGCAATTAGCAAAGGCAATGAAGAGACTAGAATATTAACATATATAACGGTTTTATACATAAAGATGGTAAAGTCGTCGGTATTTATAACTCAGACGACCAGTCAAGCCCTGATTAGGTTTTCCGTTCATATTTCCGTTTCAGTAGTTAATAGTTTTTGGAAATTTAACAGTTTCATTGCATTCATTCATCATATAGATATACAAGGTTTAATTTCCTGTTAGTGTCATTCAGAAATAAAGTATTTGCTATAAATTAAAATTAATTAATGTTAATTTATGGAGTCATAGGAAATCCATAAATGTACGTTCATGGAAAAGCAACGGTAATAGTTACAGATGCATGTCCATGATCTTGTTATGTTCATGGATAAGGATGACTCTAGACCGACCTCCAACCTATAACTCAAATTTTAGGTTCTAAACTTATTCCAACTTGCTCCAAGGGACAAATATGAGTTTTAATCCAAAACTCATTTATGGGACAAATTTAGCCCCAGATTCCTTCTGGATTAGTAGGGCTGACCCATCATATATGTGTATTTTTTTTCGTTTTATATTTATAAATCCATTGAATTTAACGGCTAAGATCTAATATGATCAAATCCAACGGTAAAAAAAAATTTAACGGTCCAAATTTAAATCCAATGGCTAAAGTAATAAAAAAAATTTGTGTGTTTCATATTTTTTTCATAATATTCCACGAGTTTCATAGTGTTGGTTTAGTGATTTTTCAATATTTGTATCAAAATCTAAATATTTTTAGTTTAAAATGGGGTTCATTACAATAACATCTCTCCTGAGGTTTATCGAGTTTTCACAAAATCCCCTAACATTTGAGACATTACACTAACACTCCCTCATGTTCTAATTCACTTTCATATAACCCCTTCAGTCAAAATTCTACTAATAAATTGACAACTTTACCCGTATAACTAATTAATTAAATAATAAAGAAATATATTAGAAAAAGGAAATATTAAAAATAAACAAATTAAACATTTAAAAAATAAATTGAAAACTTCTCCCTCTCTCTTTCTTTATATGACTAATTTGCACCACCACCATCATTCCCATGCCTGCTCGCTGCTCAGATCGTTGAACTCCTCCATCAAGCATAAGTCATATATTTATCAAGAAAGAAAAAGCCTTTCATTGATCATTCCACTACTATAAGAAGAATTATTATCAGTCACTACGGAAAAATCTGCACTGCTGTGGCATCGGTGAGAGATAGGGTACTCAGATGATAAAATCCACAAATTTTATTTTTTCCAACATTCTGGATTTTGGGTTCTTCTCTGTTTCTGACAATTTGCATATAATCTCATCTGTGTTGTAAAACTAAAACTGAGTTTGCTGCAGAATGAGTAAAAGGAATGCGATACTGATTCATTGACTTGAAGTCTAATTAAATACAAATGCTAATAACTGAAAGCTAGAAAATAAAGCAACATCTAATCCCACGACTAACAACTCCTAATAATCTGGAATTCTCCTAAGGAATAGGTAAAAGCAACAGACTTCATAACAAATAGGAATTTATTAAAAACAAACAACTAAATATCTTAACAGTCTGGCTTTTGTTCAAATTGATAAAATAAAAAAAAATAAAAAAACCCTGCTTCGGTGAAAATTTTGGTGTTTGAATTTCAAGGTTTCTCTCAAAAATGATGATGGTGAATCTGGTAATGCTCCATTATGTTCTGGACCATGTGTACGGTGCATTCATACACAAAACAAAGGTTAGCCCTCAATTTTTTTCGAGAGGGTGGGGCAGAGAGGAAAGGGATGAAGGTGGCAATGGTCGGACGTTGAATTGTGTAGGGTTTAGGTTTCCTCTCTTTTTTCCTTTTCGATATTTTAAATTATTTATTTATTTTTTAATGTTTAATTTACTTATTTTTAATATTTTATTTTTTAAATATATTTCTTTATTATTTAATTAATTAGTTATAAGGGTAAAGTTATCAATTTATTAGCATAATTTCGACTGAAGGGGTTTTTGTGAAAGAGAATTAAAACCTGAGACGGTGTTAGTGTAATGATTCAAAAGTGAGGGGGCTTTGTGAAAACTTGATAAACCTCATGGTGTGTTAGTATAATTAACCCGTTTAAAATGTTCATAAAATTAAATTAGTATGGCCTACATATTTTTTTTAAAAAGTTACTTTAAGGAAAAAATTATCCTGAATTTATTTTTTAGTAATCTCGGGCTAAAAATTTAACTCATAAGGGTTGAAGGAGAAAAATTGTTTCTGAGTTAAAACCTAAATTTTTTGAATTAAAAATTTTAGGTTTTGACCAAGGGTTAAAATGGTCTAAAGAGGAGGAGGATGTGGTATTTTATTTTCTTTTTTGGAATAAAAAAAACTGGGAGATGTGGCATGTTAATGAGTAATGACCATAATTATTAATAGAAACATGTACATGCATGTGTGAGAAGTTAAACTATTTTATAAAAAAAAGAAGTCTTGTTAATTGATTTGCCCCTTAAAATTGTCATTTAGTCTTACTTTATCTCTTGACATTAGTTTTGTCTCACTTTCATTCATGAAACTACTATTTTTGTCTCAGTTATTCTCAATTCATCTCATTTTCGTCTATTCCATCAAATAAACGTTAAATTAAAAGTAGCATGATATTTTATTTTTGACACAACTCTAGTTCAAACCCCCAATTGCGGATTGCTGTGGACCTGTAGTTGCAGCTAGGCCTGGGCACGGGCCGGGCCGGGGCGGGCCGGGCCTTATTTTGAAGGAACCGGAGCTTAAACGTAACGGGCCGGGGCGGGCCGGGTACATCATATTTCATTACAGGAATTGGACCGAACCCGGCCCGTTTGAAACGGGCCGGTCCGGGCCGGGTCCACGGTTCCCCCTTTTTTTTTCTTTTTTTTTTGTTTGGGAAAAAACAATTGTACAGATTTTTTTTTTGTAGGAGATTATTGTAGGAGATTATTGCAATTTACACATACTACAAACCACATATTGCAGCAATTGTACAGATTGCAGCAATATTGAAGCAATTGCACAGATTGCAGCAATATTGCAGCAATTGCACAGATTGCAGCAATTGCACATATTGCAGCAATTGTACAGATTGCAGCAATATTGCAGCAATTGTACAGATTGCAGCAATATTGAAGCAATTGCACAGATTGCAGCAATATTGCAGCAATTGCACAGATTGCAGCAATTGCACATATTGCAGCAATTGCACAGATTCTATCATTCTATGATTCTACCATGGCACTACCAACGTCCAAAATAACAACATATACAAATTCCTAGAGTCCAAAATAACAATATTACATGACATCGTCCAAAATAACAACACATCATCCAAGACTCCAAATTCATAGATTAACAATCAAACTTCTATTGGAGAACAAGTCTGAGGGATTAATCCCATGTGGGCTGGAGGGTTTCATTTGGTGCCATTACTCCTTTTTGTGATTCTATCATCCTTTTGGAACTGGAAGAGAACGTATACGATTTTGAAATAATATACAGGGCAGGCAAAACAAACCCATTAGAAAACCTTAGTGCAACATATTCAACCTTCATATGAAATTCCATTAGACTATATAATCCACTACATATGAAACATAATAATCTTCTAAAAGCATTCAATCAAGTGAAAATGAACATAAAAGCATTCAATCAAGTGAATATGAACATAAAAGCATTCAATCATCTGATTACTTTCTCTACCAACTTGCTCAGCAACCAAACAGGAAATTGAATAGGTTGTCAAACAAGGTTAGAAAATGGCTTCATATTTTTCATTTCCTAAACAATCAAACTTCTATTAGGCCTTAAGTTTCTTATTAATTGTTAACCCAATGCCAATGGCCATGCCACGGTCACTTTTATTGGTAGCTTTAATTTCAATTTCAGCCATTTTCTAAACTTGATTGCAACATTGAACTTAAATTTTACTCCAATTTCAGCAATAAATTAGTTAAAGGAGAGAATCATTGAATGATAAATTAGTAAAAGCCTTTTCCTATCACAAAGGAGACTACCAGATCCCTTCTACAAGGAAATAACAATAACTAATATATAGTCCTGAATCCTGACAGAAACGGAAGTTTCATAATTATAGATGAGAAATTGAATTATATTTAGATATAGCGTACTTCAAAAGGTTCAAAATCGAATATGTTAATGGATCGGCAGACTATAGAGCCATAAATTTGTTATAAAGATGCATCACAATAAATTTGCCATCCTCTATTTTAGGGTTTAAGGAGCTCTAATATTTGCACAAAAACTTAAATTACACTCAAATTAACACCAAATTCCTGCAACACTCAACAAATAAAACCCTACTTATCATACGTTGAACGATTAAAGCGAAAAGCAAAACATTGAGAGATGAAGGGACCTTCGGAATCGAGGAAACGGTGAGGAATTCCGGCGGAGGTTGGAACGGAGGAGTAGCAGATGGTTGGGTGGTGGCTGCCGTCTTCCTTCGTCTTTGTCTTCTTCTAACGGAGTGAGAGAGAAGAGCGAGACGGAGTGAGAGAGAGAGAGGGCAGGAGGAGCGAGAGAGAAGAGAGAGACCGGGTGAAAGAGAGGGCGAGAAAGAAGAGAGAAGAACTGTAACTTGAGAGTTGAACTTGAGACTGAGAGACAGTGAGAGAGAGAGACTGAAAATCTGAAAAACCCTAGGTTAGAAATTAACGGTTCAGATTGCATGATAGGTTATCATTCAATCTCGACCGTTGATTATAATTAGAAACGGGTCGGTCCGGGGCCCCGTTTTTCTAAGGTTTAGGAACCGGCCCGCCCCGTAAATACCAAAGGCCCGGCCCGGCCCGCCCCGTTTGTTCCCAAAAAAAATAGGACCCGGCCCGTACCCGCCCCGAACCTACATTACCCGCCCCGACCCGCGGTTCCTCTACCCGTTTGCCCACCCCTAGTTGCAGCCTAGTTCACAGATGCATAGTGCACAGTGCACTATGAATTCCTCTAAGCACACCCAGGTTAAGGCTAAAACTATCGGAGAAGAGTATGATGGTGCCGACATCGATGTGAGCCTTGGATCGAGCTGTCCCATCAGTGCGGTGGGTGGGGATTTCGGTGCAAAGGGATAGAGCAAGCGAGAGAGAGAAAAGCATATGCAGTAGACGAGGGGGAATGGTCTCGCAAAGATTGTCTAGCGCTGTCTTTGGTTGAGGTGAGTCCCTTTTAATCCCATTAAAGCCAGTCTCTGCTTGTTACAAACACGATACTACACTAACATATCCAGTCCAAAGAAGGCTAGTGATGGCAACAAACGCACCCTTAGGGTGCGTTTGTTACACCGGACTATCTCGGATTGGACTATCTTATGGGACTAAGCTGGACTGGCTTAGACTAGACTAAGCATGACTAACTTAGTCAAGCGTTTGATGCAGTGTCGGACTAAGAAGTAGAATAATAAAAATAATAAAATAAATTCTTTTTTTTCTTTTTCTATTTCTTTTTCCTGTTATACAACACTCCTGAAACGCCTCTTCCCTCTCCTTTTTTCCGTCCAAACTCCATAGATTCCAATCACAGCTTTTCCTCCATTTCAATTGATAAAGCTCTCCGTCCAAATTCCACTACTTGCAACCACATCTTTCTCCTCCATTTGAATCGATAAAGCTCTTAAAACACAAACAATAAAAAATTCAATTTCAATCGAAATCGAAATCGCAGATGCGTTCCTTGTATACCCAACAACGACACTTTGATTTGAGCAGGTCGAGGAGAGAGCGGGAGAGGACGTGATCTGGGTTGGGTCGTGCAAATCGGGTTGGCATTGAGGTTGGGTCGTGCAGATCAGCTCGGCATCGAGCAGGATGAGGAGAGAGAGGGAGAGGACGTGATCTGGGTTTGGGGCGAGAAGAGAGGGAAAGGATGCAAGCATTAGTGAGAGAACGAGAGCATGGAGAGAGCACGCGAGAGCAGAGAGAGAGCGAGAGGGAGAGACAGAGAGATGTGGAACGGCGAATGAGACAACGTTGTGAGGAAGCTGTTCTTAGCAATCCCATGGTTCAACGTCGGACTAATTTGGACAATCTAAGGAGGCCTGGAGTCCACACGAGTCTGGGCTAATCTCATTTAAGTTAGTCCCCAAGCATACCAAATATGGGACAATAATCCTAGCTAGTCCAGTCCCACTTAAGAAGGTGAAACAAACGCCCCCTTATAGTCTTACTACGCCTAACTTTACGTTTGATCCAATCAAAGCAAAACTTGTAAAACTTCATTAAGCGTAAAGAAGTTGAAACATGTAAAACTCCATTAAGCGTATGCGTATCTTAAACTTACAATCCTTGATCACATATGGCACTTCAGAAAACATCTACTCTTTGCCAAGTCTCATGCAATCCTACCAAATAATCTATAATTACAATCAGTTATTGGCCCCGATCAAAGATCATCAAGATAGATTCAACTAAACTGGTCATTCATAATTATTAATACAATGATATACTTATGTTTTTATTTTTTTGTTCGGAATTGTGGGTTGTTTGGACTCGACCACGCAATGAGTCACTCATAATCATTTGGTATCAAATTTTAAAATCTTTAACTTACCTAAAGAAAATAGTATTTAACTGTAATTTTGGGCTAGAAAATTATATTAGAAAAAGGTTTCGACTCTTTTTTTTTTTTTTTTGGAAGATAATGAAGGATTTCATTCATAACGAACCAAGGAAACTAACACAGAGAGCATGGAAAAGAACATTGCCTTGAGAAAACCTCGTCACGGGTAAACAACATGACAAAAATCCCAAGGGAGCCGCTTATGCTAGAAACAAAACAGACTACCTTTTAGTATAATCATCAGACAAACAACTCATTAATTATGAAGGACCGACATTGTCCTAGAAAGATACACCTTGATGATTAATACTATAGCGAGCTTCTCAATCAACCATCCATCAATGTCCTTCAGAGAAAAAGGAAGACAAAAAAAAGTGAAAAAAGCTAAAGAGATGTAGAAAGAAGCCACTAGTAAATTATGACCGTTAGCCACACACTTATCATGTTCCGCATCTCCCAGCATTCCCCACATTTTCGAATTTTAAAATTCCAAAAACAACTTTGTAGCCGTTGAAGTTGGAAAGCTCTGGCTGTAGCAGCACCACCAAGGTCAAGGCGGAGAAAGAAGAAGCAGCAGCAGCTTCGTTTACTCTTAGCTCTCTCCCCCCCCCCCCTTTTCTCTCTAATCTCTATGATCCCCCCTTTTTTTTTTATTTCCGTGTTCAAATTCTATTGCCTGGTTCAGATTTTCGGAGTTCAATTTTGGAAACAATGAAAGGGGTGAAAGGGAAGTTGATGAAGAAGTTGAAGTCAATCGGACCGATTGGAATTGGGAACCTGAAACCACAAGATCGAGTTCTTCAGGTAAATGCATCGGATGGATATGCGGATTCAAATCTCAACATTCAGACCCATAATTTCATTTCAAAAGAAACGGAGCAGCAGGAGAAGATCAAACAGTTAGAGAAGAATGTGACGGAGCAAGAGCCTGACATTATCGATGTCACCGAGCTTATGAGAGACCTAGAGGATGAAGAAGAGTCGAAGCCGGATGGCGATTATATCGACATCAATGACAAGGAAAACGTTAGGCCTAAAACGAAGGCGAAACACCTAGTAGAGGGCAACAACAGTTGGGTTAAAACAGAGTCAAATTTGGAGGAAAACAGAGCTTCCGAAGCTTCAGAAAATCGAAGACAGACCCCTTTGTCGCAGATTGACATCTTGTCTTTCCGGAGACCGGACTTAAACTCCGGTAGCCTCTTCGACCTGAACCTACTGTTAGTCTTTCAGCAAGCGGTGATGGAATATATGAGGTTTACTTCAAATGAAGACATAGAATCCAATTTTGTCGAAGCGTCAGATCCCGAGCCAGAGCAAGAGCCGCCTTCAAATGAAGACCCTCTATTAGGCTTCCAAGAAAAGTGTCCGCCTGGTAGTTTGGAATCATCGGTAGTTCTCTACACTACAACCATTCGGGGGATTCGAAAGACTTTTGACGATTGCAACAGCGTTCGATTTCTTTTGGAGAGTTTTCGGGTTGTGTTCTACGAGCGAGATGTGTCAATGCACATGGAATTCCGACAAGAGCTTTGGAAGATTTTGGATTGCAAAGCAGTGCCTCCAAATCTTTTCATAAAGGGAAGATATATCGGGGGAGCAGAGGAGGTCTTGACACTTCACGAGCAAGGAAAGCTCAAGCCGCTCTTTGAAGGAGTGCCGATGGATAGGTCCAGTGGCCCCTGTGAAGCTTGTGATGGAGTTCGGTTTGTGATTTGCTTCCGATGCAGTGGGAGCTGCAAGCTCGTTGCCGATGAGGGGCAGCCGGATAAGTGCCCCGAGTGTAACGAAAATGGGTTGATTATATGCCCCTTGTGTTGCTGAACAAACTTGAAATCTTGATTCTTGTTGTAATGTATGTAACTTGAAAATTTTGATTCTTTGTATTCATCATATTTTTTCAAATTTGTTTTGGTAAAAATTCATGAATAATAAATTGAGAGCAGATGTGCTTTGGAGAGGGAGTTTTCTGATTGTTTTAACAAATCATTTAGTGATGAAACACAACAACAACAAAGCCTTATCCCACTAAGTTGGATCTGCTATATGAATCCTAGAACATCACTACGGTCGGTTTTGTGCCACTGCACTCGGGCTGAGGATTAGAGATAAGAAAGTACCAAAGAGTGAATGCTTTCGTTATCTTGGATCTATCTTGCAAAAGAACGGAGAATTGGATGGAGACATCAACTGTACAATACAAGCTGGATGGATGAAGTGGAAGAATGCATCGGGTGTGTTGAGCAACCATTGTATGCCACTAAAGTCGAAGGGAAAATTTTATAGGACGGCAATAAGGCCAACAATGCTTTATGACACAGAATGTTGGGCAGTCAAGCATCAACACATATACAAAATTAGTGTAGCGGAGATGAAAATGTTTCGTTGGATGTATGGGCACACGAGAAAGGATAAGATTAGGAACGAGGATATCCGAGGTAACGTAGGAGTAGCCGCAATTGAAGATAAGATGAGAGAAAATCGGTTAAGGTTGTTTGGACATGTGAAATGAAGACCTAAAGACGCTCTAATTAGAAGATGCGATTAGGAGATAGAGGCTCAAAGCCAAAGAGATAGAGGAAAACCTAGGAAGACTTGGAAAGAGACTCTAACAAAAGACTTAAGAGTACTTGGATCTAACGGAAGACTTGGCACAAAACCGAGCGCAATGACGTTTTATGATTCATACAGTTGACCCACTTAATGGGATAAGACTTTGTGTTCTAGGATTCATACAGTCGAATTTACTTAGTGGGATAAGGCTTTGTTGTTGTTGTGGTGGTGGTGATGTTCATCTACCATGATCTGGAAACGAGAGCTGAAGGAGCCAGACAAGCACATCATCAAATGCACGAAGAAGATTATCGAATCTGATCTTCAGTAATAAGAATTTTCAACTTTCTGGTAGCACACATGATCTTATGGCACTATGTTCGGAAAGAATAGGGCAGTTGAGAGCCTTGATCGATCCTAAGGTCATCTCCAACCGACCTGGCTAAAGGGTCGTATGCCAAAATATAGCCCTATGACATAAAAATCGTCTCCAATTGAGGGCCAGGCCAAAAGGCTTGTGGACCCCACCATGCCATAAACTAGCCACAAGGCCAGCGGGCTGGCCAAAGGAAGCCATCCAGCCAGCCCAATTTGGGTAGCCCAGTTCACTTGGCGTTGTTGGTGTTGTGGGTCCCGCTCTAGTTTAGGTTGCGTCAGCATGCCGAATTTGTAGTACGCGGACTTTGGCCCCCTCAGTTGGAGATGGTATATAATTATGGCCTGACATTGTTCATTAAAAAATAATTTCTTGCAGCGCTATAATCTGGACGAGGGCTAAACATGGCCATTTTTGGTTGAAGATGGCCTAATAAACATAGCAAGTGAATGCAGCTAAGGAGTTTATGATTCAGAAGCAAAACCTTTTACGTATGTACGTACTAAGTACTAGTGCATACAGTGCACTACAGTATAGTATTGTATAGTACAATACAGTATATTACAGTATAGTATAGTACAATATAAGGTTTGTTTCAAAGCTTTTAAAATAACTGAAAACATTTTTAAAGAAAATATTTTATTCTTTAATCACATAATTAGTGATACTGCTCCTAGAGTAGAGATTTGGTTATTTATTTCATTCACAAGTGTAATCATCTTTTGTTCGAAGCTCAAGTGCAATCCTCTAATGGAATCATATCCGTACTAAACGTAAATCTTCTCTTGTAGGCGATTTTTTTTAGTGGGAAACCCACTTATCTCGTCTAGTGATAAATGTGATATTTCTGTTTACTTGTATATGAAAGGTTTTAAGTTTAATTTTGAAAAAATTACACATATAGTATACTTTTAATACTTAATTTTATATTGAGACAACACATTTTAAACATTTCAAGGAGAGACCAAAAATAATAAATGTGAAAGATGACATCATTTGTTTTTTTTTTCTCTAGAGTTTAACTTACGAAAATACCCTTTATTTTTGGTATCTTTTTGCACTTCTCTCTCCAGCATTAAAGTTGTTCGTGCCACCTAGGCGCCTTGTTTCTCGGGATTCAAATTTCAAAGAGATGATGTAGTATGTGGAGATTGGGTATCTACACCTTTTTGTCGCAAGAAGGAGCTTCCCATCATTAGTTGAGGTTGACTAGTACAAAAGCTAAAACAATTATATTTACATTTGGGAATGAGACTTTAGAAAACCAAATTCAAATTTATTTGTTTCATCAGGTACATCAAATATGCCCTCAAAATTTTCAAAAGGATAAAAAAAAATTGATCCAAGTGAACAAAAGACCAAATTACAAAACAAGCGTCAATCTTATATCCTTATACATTTGGACATTGTTCAATCAACTCTCAAATGACTGAATACATGATGGAGCTTGCACAAGAGAAATTAAATTAATACACCGTGATTAATTTAATTTGAAGGAGGATGTTACTTAACTTTTAAATTAATTTGATTGATAAAAAGGTAAATTCTTTGGAACTTACAAGTACTAAGTAAGGATCAATCTTAACCCAACCCAACACAAACTAGGCTTCCCTATTTCCTAATTTTTCTAAAACTATACAAACTGATTCTATTAAAAAATATATAAAACTGATTCAATTTTGTGCTCCATGATGCTCTCGATTCTTCCGTAACCCTGACAAGAAAGTTGCTTATTTTTTTTAAAACAGTATTAAAGTTAATTAAGTTGCATATTTTTTTTTCAAAAGAGTAAAAAAGTATACAAAATTGATTTTACATGTATTTGAAATTGATTCTGCAAAAATGGTCGAAGACGGTTTGAATTGATTCTGCAACAATGGTCGAGGATGTGTTAAATTGGTTCTGTAAATATGGTCGAAGATGTGTTGAACTAATTCTACAAAAATGGTCGAGAACAGGTTGAACTGATTTTGCAAATGGTCAAGGACAGGTTAAACTGATTATGCAAAAAAGACGGGTTGAACTGATTCTGCAAAAATGATCGAGTACAGATTAAACTGATATTGCAAAAATGGTTGAAGACGGGTTGAACTGATTCTGCAAATGGTCGAAGATGTGTTGAACTGATTCTGCGAAAATGGTCAAAGACGGGTTGAACTGTTTCTGCAAAAACGGTCGAGGACGGATTGAACTGATTTTGCAAAAATTGTCGATGACAGGTTGAACTGATTCTACAAAAATTGTCGAAGACAGGTTGAACTGATTCTACAAAAATGGTCGAAGACAGGTTGAATTGATTCTGCAAAAATGGTTCAGTACTGATTGAACTGATCATAGTAATAAATGATACAAACTTATACTACATATAGTTTCAAAACTTGTTCTGCATCAATAGTCGATGATTGGTTGAGCTTATGACACAAATTAATTTTGTTGGAGTTGTGAGGGCTGGGTTCCATTAAAAGTCTAAATCTTAGGGGTATGGTTGATATTTTAAAAACATTGTTTTCATGTTTTTGGGCTGGTTTTAATTGTTTTTATACTTTTGTCTCTCCTTGATATATTTAAAAACTAATGCAGTTCTTTGAAATATTGTAAAAATTGTTGTCTCTATATATAAAGCTCCCTTTAATTTTCATAATGGTGAGTTTGTGTTTTTATATTTTTTATACCAAATTATTATAAATGACCTATTATGTGACTTAGCTCTAGTAACCAATATTCTTTCAATACGTGGCCTAGGCAGTAAACCGTACATACATCAGTGTTTCGATTTTTGGGTAAAAAAATTCCAGCCCTAAAAAGGATTTGACTAGAATTTCACTCATGTTTGTCAAGGGTGGGCATTGGGTGGGTTGGCTAGGCTGTAAATCACCCTTAAGCCAACCCAATAAGGTCGAGTTGAACTTATTTTCACCCAAGAAAATTGGCAAACTAACCCACCCAAACTATTCTTAGGCAAGTTAGGGTGGGATTAATTACATTCTTATTATTAATGTGAGTATAATTAACATAATCCAAAATGAATGTCATATTAGGCTTAAATCATATGAATTTGGTGTTGTAAAATCACTATTGTTACTTAATATTTAAAGCGTGTTTAAAAATTATTAAATTATATTCACAAAAAATACTATTCTTACTACATTTGTACTATCTTTCAACTATAGACGACACCCACATTTGCCTACCTCTATTAAAAAGGTTGTGTACACACGTAATATGAAAAAGATTTGATAAATATAGCATTACTCTTAGGTTAACAATACTTCATCCCAATCCGATTCAACCCTTGAAACGAGTGGTATGATTTTTAACCAGAAGTAAAATTTTAAAGTTTGCAACTCAACTAATTTCGGTTAGGATGGTTGGTAAACCCGCTAAAATATCTGCCCCTAAATTGTTTGTTAGGGTTCAGTTAAACCGAGTATAGTGGTGGAATATGTGATTGGTAGTGGTTACCAGATAAGTAAGAATCTGGGAGACATAATAATTACCCACTCTCACCTTTCAACTCAAATGAGTATTAATCGTCTCCAAAGCATCCTCCTCGGCACCACCACCCCCCACCGCCGCTTGCTTCCACCCCACTCGGTTATTTCCAGGTTCCTCCTCCAACTCCAATCTTATCACACACTCTCTCTCTCTCTCTCTCTCTCTCTCTCTCTCTCTCTATATATATATATATGCGCGTTTTATATCGAATTTAAGCTTTGCAATTGCAATTGCAGGGCTTGGTTTTGTAGCGGCGGAAGCTTCAGAAATCCGACCCACATGGAAACCGATGCTTCTTGTGACGCGGCGGTTGTGGGTGACTCCGACCTCCTGCTCAAGAAAATTGATGCTATTCGCAATGACGGTCCCGCCAAACTTCAGGTTTGCCTCCTCCATCCCCTTGTTTCGCCTTTATTTTGTGTCCTAAACTGCAAAGAAGTAAGATAGTTTGGAGTAAAACTTTCTTCCATTGAAGGAAATTTAATGTGCGCATAGAACTTTAGAGTTTTATTTAATTAATTAATTAATTAATTAATTTTTATGTCAGGTAATAGCAGATTTTGATGCCACCTTAACCAGGTACCGGGTCAATGGTTGCCGGGGACAAAGTAAGTTCCTTTTGTGTTCTTTGGACTCGATTCTGTTTGCAAGGTTTTCTTGTTTTCGATTTTCGTTGATAACAAGAGTAGGTAGTCATGGTCTTTTGCAGCAGGAGAATCCGGAATATGATAGGAAAAGACAGGAATTGTATGAACATTATCATCCGTTAGAGTTCTCCCCGACAATTCCACTTGAAGAGAAAACTAAGCTTATGGAAGAATGGTAATTTCCCTTGTTATTTTTATCTGAAGGAGGGTATGCGGTGTCTAATGAATCTATATGGATACCTGCATTAGACGATTCTAGGTAGCCTCTTTTTGTCTGTTTTTCGCTTATGATCACCGAATTATCATGGATTGGTTCACCTGAAAGTTCATGTTCATAGGAAGCTACTGCATGTTACCTCGGTTCCAATTATTGGATTTCAGATCACAGAAATACTGATTGCATGGATACAGGTGGGGGAAAACTCATGGTCTCTTAGTTGAGGGTGGCGTTACATATGATGGAATAAAGCAATCTGTTGCTGACTCCACGATTGCTTTTAGGGAGGGTGTTGTAGAACTATTTGAGTTTTTGGAGGTAAGTTTTATTTTACTCCAACGACCATGTTAGTAATTCTTATTAGCAGACTACATAAAATTTGTCACTGGAAGGAAATAATCAATTGAAGATTTTGATATTCTTAGTGTTTGAGTTTATTCAGTGTGAACTAGTTCATGTTGGCAATTGTCATCTGATTTGTTTTCATTTGTCCCTTAATTTTATTTGTTCTTTTAATTAGGAATCAGAAAAAACTTATTTTTATTAAGCTCTGCCTCATTGTTTCCTACTATCCGCTTTTGCAGGAAAGAGACATCCCCATTCTTATATTTTCTGCGGGACTTGCTGATATCATAGAGGAGGTTAGTTAAGTTTTGTGGCCCTATTTCTTGTGTGTTAATTTCCAAGTTCCAGGTCTATTTCGCAACTTTCTTGTGCATTAATATTTGCTCTTCTCATTGTTCCAGGTCATGCGGCAGAAGGTTCACAGACTTTTCAAAAATGTGAAGATTGTCTCCAATCGGATGGTATTTGATGATAACGGTCGCCTCGTAACTTTCAAAGGTATCCACTAATGATAAATTCTTCTCACACTAGAAAGACGAATCATTAAGATAATGTCTTAGTAAGTTAGTATGAATTATGGGAGCATAGGTTCTTGGTGTACACTAAACATTTGATGCAAATTCTATTCATCATATTGAGGTAGTGAACTTGCATACTCTGAGTTTCAATTGACTTAATTTTACAGGGAAGACGATTCATAGTTTGAATAAAAATGAGCATGCTCTTGATATGGCTGGTCCCCTTCATGATCGATTAGGTGATGTAGACGGGCCACCTTATGAGAATGCCTCAGTCAAGACCAGGTTAAATGTCCTGCTTCTGGGTGATCACATTGGTGACCTTGGAATGTCTGACGGTTTGAACTATGAGAATAGAATATCCGTGGGATTTCTGTAAGTCAATATTTTATTTTATTCCATACCCAAAATATATAAAAAAAAAATTAGGAGTTGTGAATCTAAGACTTTCTTTCATATTTCAGTGCTCATGTTAATATATCTTGGAAGCAACTTCTTCGATAGTTTATGTAGAACGTGAAATGGATATATGTTGAGGAATATGCATTTTTCAGTTGTGTAGGAAAGTAAAGAGGCTGTTATTGTTTGGCCAAAATGAGTGGGCACCTACATATTACTGATTACTTTTACGTTCCATTGCTACCAACAATTAGAGGAAAGTTGCAACTGAAAAATATTTGTTCGTTTATTAAGTTCCAATGAAGTTAAAACTTAATTATTTTGCTGGAAAAAGAATAAATTAAAAAGTTACATTGCACATCCGCTTAGTTTCTTTCATTTTTTTTCTTAATAAATCTGATAATTTTGTCAAAGAAAATTTAATGGTGAGCCTTAAATCAGTTTAATTGTTGAACCATGTTAACTGCTGTTTCAGGAATGACAATGTGGAGAACTCTCTTGATAGCTATCGAAAAGCCTTTGATATGGTTTACCTGGTGAGCTGAATGCCTTGCAAAGTTTCTAGTTGCTTTCACTATTTTGGTTGACCATTTCTAGTTGTCAAGGGAACAGGAATGCTATTTTGCTTTCACTCGGCGTTTTAAGATTATCTTGTCCCTGGACAGTGTACCCTTTCAGCATCAACGATTTATAATGTTTGGTCGAAGCTGAGAGGATTCCTAAACTTGAAAAAAAATTGAGATAGTAAATTTCTAAGAGTGTTTCAGCAAAGTTGTTAGATGTGGGAGATTCTTGTGAGTGTCAACCGGGATAGATAAGCTATGTCCTTGATTAGTATACCTTAGAAATTCTTGTGAGGGTTACTAGGATAAAAGTACAAACATAGCTAGTACACGTTTTCATCTTATTCCATGGTTTCCTGCAGAATGATGCACCCATGTGGGGAGCCGTAAAGCTTGTTTCGCAACTTTGTCCAGTTGGAGGTGATTGAGTGGCATGCTCTTATATTTCACTACTTCGAAGCGCCTTTCCTGCTTTGGTCGGTTCATACCGATAGAAAGTTTTGGTAAAGTTTGCCTTCAATCTGCAAAAGCTTTTGCAGGATGCGGCTTTTCATCTTTTCCCATCAATAGAATGAACATTTTCAATTGATGTCGCCCTTTTTTTCCTCGAACAATCTCTTGATGAAGCTCTGCGTAGGGGAGCTGATAAACATCTGTGAATTTGCGCCGAAATAAGGAATCGGCGTTGATCCTTCATTCCGTTTGCTGAAATCAATTTGCAATGTTTTCGAGCGTATAGGAATTGGAATCATTTTTATCGTAAACTTTCCTACGATTTGAACCATTTAGGGCTGGTTTGGTATTGCTGTGCTTTGAAAAAAAGCTGCTTCTGCTGTGCTGTGAGAATAAGCAGCTGTGAAATAAAGCAGTAGAGTGTTTGGTAAACTTTTTTGTAAAAGTGCTTTTGAAAAAAAAAAAAACAGTATTATAGAGTTTGGTAAACTTTTATGTAAAACAGATGTGAAAAAAAGCCGGTTTTTCAAAGCTGGGTTTTGCATCTTCTTGTTTTTGGCTTTTTTTCACCCAAAACTGTGAAAAAAAGCTGAAGCTGAACGTTTACCAAACACCAAAAACTGTCCCAGCCTTTTTTCACAGCAGCTTTTTTTAAAATCACCTCAACCCCAAACTGGGGCTTAGACTCCGAACTTTCTATGTTTGCCTGGAAATTCATAATCAAATGCCTGAAAAATCTGGAAGGGGGACTAATCAACCTCATTCTCATTCATTTTCTCTTTCCTGGTTTATGACGTTATGACTTTTGTCGGTCCAAGTAAGTAAACATGTCATTAATTGAGTATAATCAATCTCATTCTCATTCATGTTTCTTTTTCTGTCGCAATGCCAAAATAGTAAATTGTACGAATGGTCCCTCAACTTTAATCAAATTGGAGCAATGGTCCCTCAACTAAAAATCCATTACCATTGGTCCCTCAACTTATCAAAATGTGTAGCTATAGTCCTTCTCATCAATTTTGTCAAAATTTTGTCAAAATAAGCTACGTTGGAATGACCATTTATACAATTAGGATCCCTCAACTCATTAAAGTGTATAATTATGGTTCTTTTCGTCAACTATGTCAAAATTTTTATCAAAACGAGTTATATTGGAAGGACCATTGCTACAATTGGATTAAAGTTAAGGGACCATTTCTCCAGTTGAATTAAAGTTGAGGGACCAATGGTAATGGATTTTTAGTTGAGGGACCATAGCTGCACGTTTTGAAAAGTTGAGGGACCAATAGTAATGGATTTTTAGTTGAGGTACCATTGCTCAAATTGAGTTAAAGTTAAGGGACCATAGCTACAATTTACTCATGCCAAAAACATGATTAGATTCTGAACAAGGGAAATTGAATATGATATAGTTTAACTTAAAAAAAAAAAAAAAAAATATATATATATATATATATATATATATATATATATATATATTAGCAGGTCCCTACCAAAACTTTCGCCGAAGAATCATTTTATTTTTATTTTTAACAAATGATATTATCTACATTAAAGGGGTAGGGAAGTAGGCTAAGCCTTACAATGAGCTGGCAATAATGTGGTTTAAATTCGCCTTTGGCAAGAATCAAACCTAAGACTTCTCATTTCCAAGTGAAGAGGAATACCATTAGACCGTAGTACTAAGTGGCCTTTCGTCAAAGAACTTAACGTATACTAAATTACTAATTAAACCATAAATGAACAATTTTGTTGAGATCAAACTAGCGATGAAACTGCTAAACATTTTTCTTGGTCTCCTAATGAACCTACGAATCCTTAGCCGCCTTGTTTTCAGAAATGAGTACTCCCACTGATTTGAACCATCGCAAAAGATTACGATGATCTTTGACATAAAGCCACGCTCGAAGAAATGGAAAGAGACTTTCACTCACACCCCGCTCTTCTACGTAACCGTGGAACGCATCCTTGGTCGTTTCATCAAGATCTCTGTCAGTTGGAGAACAATTCAACCCATATATACATCAGTTTTTCATGCATAAAGCAGAGCACATGACAGGTTTAATTTCTAAAGAGCAAAACCAAATTATAAAAGAAGAAAGAAATTCAGTAACTCAAACCAAGAGCCGCATCCAGGGATACAATAATCTACAGTGCAAGAGTTAGGATCGTTGGATACAATAATCTACAGCAAAAGAATTGACATTTATGCTTATAAAATGATTTCCGCACACCCTTTTTTTTTTTTTTTTTTGTTTTTTTCTTAGCCACTGGACTGAACAAAACAAATGAGAACCAAGGGTTAGAACGCTCAAGGACTAAACTTGAGCCGATATACCTTTCAACAAGAATTACAACCAGAGAGAACAACTATATACTCACAAAAATACAGTCATCACTGAGCTAGAGAAGCGTCCAAAAGTTTCACTTCTCGATTAGAAGGGAATAGAGGAGAAGAGTTTTACAGACAGAATCAGAAAGTCATCCTTACAAAACAAAACCAAAAGAAGGAGCTTCCCTTGAACATGTTTACATAACATCTAAATGGACTTTTTACTCCATTTGGAGAAGAAAGGGGGAATACAAGTGAGCTCACTAGCAAGCAGCACCGAAATAGTTTGTTCTTGCTGGGAACTGAAACCCGTTTCTGTAAACATTTGCTTACGTAAATTTCTGCATACATTAACTACAGGTCCAGTTGATCTTCTTATCATTGTCGTGATAAAGGCGACTGAATACACAATTTTATGCATTTTAGAAGCAATGCCACATCCAAATCCTATCAAGAAAAGATAAAGAACAAGAATCCCAAGCACTTGGGTAAGATTTCTACAAAGTCTGGCTCCTAGTTCCACTTTACACCAAGTCCAAACATGTAAGATTGATAATTCCGGCCCCGTAGAAACTAATCATGTCACCAAAATCGTAGTTATTCGCGAGTTTCTAAAACAAATTGCCTAGTTTATATACTGTAAATTAAACCCAAACCCTAAACCCTATGGGCAAATTGGCAATTTTTATTTTATTAAAGAGGAGGAAGGAGAAGAGATCTTACTCAAAAAGAGGGCCATTATATGTGGAAGCAACATCAAGAGAGCTCGAAAAATGGGCATTTCTGCGCAATGAGACAGAGTGAATTCCCAAAGCATCCGGATACAAAGCACAAAGAAAATGCAGAGACTCCTTCTGCCCGGGCTTTGAAACGTCGAGGTGCAGGAACAACTGGTTCGTGTCATCGGCATCGTCGTCTTCTCCACCTTCGCCATCGCCGGGAATTATATTGGCCATTCGCATTACCGATATGGTGATCTCTTCACGGCCGTAAGTCCGCTCGAGAGCCGGGCCGTTGCCGTCGAGCGAGCCCTGGACGACTGTGAAGGGCGATGGAGGGTTGATTTTTGGGGGAGGGTTCATTTTCTGGACATCGATATAGTGTTCCTTAAGGGACCGCAGGATAACGGAGTCGACGGCGGCGGAGGGGGATGCGGTAGTTGAGTGGGGGCGAGCTATCGTCCGCCACGGGTGGTGAAGTGCGGCGCCGAAGCCTCTTGCCGCTGCTGTTGCTATGGCTTTCCTCCACATTTTTGTCTGTGATTTCGGCAGTGGCTCTACGTCCCACTGCGGCGGTGCCGGCTTCTGCTCCTACTTACTAAGCGGCTTTTCTCCAAAGTTCGAAACCCGTCGCCCCTTCTTTGTAATAGAATTACATGAATACCCTTTTAATAAAATATGTGAGAGGGATGGTCGAAGCGGTGACGGTGAGCATCTTCAATACATGTGCTAAATTTTAACAATTAAATTATATAATAAAAAATAATATTTATTATATTTTTTGTTAAAGTAGAGAGGGTTTCGTCAAACACTTTCAAATCGGCAGAAGCACATCGCCCAGCTGGACCAATAACACATGACGAATTCGAGTCTCCCTTCGGCCTGGTGCCTTGTTGCGACCACTTTTCTTCGAAGGCCTCTTGTACTTCATGGCATCCCAGTACCAAAAACGGATCCATGAAGAAATCTTTACGCTTGACTTACCCTGAGCCTCCTGGGAAAGCTTGTGATACGCCCAAAACAAATAGCGGCAATTTGCAGGTAATCCTTGGCTGTTGTGACGAGAAAACTCCTCCACGCTAAGAACAACCTCGTCATAAAATTTCACCTGGATCGGCAAGCCTCCTATCTTGTGGAGATCCCAAAGTGAAATCAACATCTCCCCATGAGCTGTGTGAAGTGTGTTGGTTGCTGAACACCGATGCTCGAAGAACGCACGAAGGACGGAAAGATGGCGATCATAGCTAAACAAAGATGCGTACACAGCGTGATAAGGGCCCACGCTGGTAAGCACATCTTTGGATCGGCTCAAGACATCTTCAAGCCACTCCCAGTAAAATTCAACATAGACAGCTTCCCCAGTAGTCGACAAGGCACTACTCCAAGTCACAGCTCTGCCGCGGATGCGATCACCAAGAAGCTCAAACAAAGCCGGTGAATTATCACGAACATGATGCGAAGGGTTCAAAACCAGAACCTTCGACGTACATGCCTTTTTCTTCGTAGTTGATTGACCAAAGTCCATCACATCCCAAGACTCTTCAGAAGACCATGACTTGATGTGCATTGAGTTGTCTTTTACAGGAAGAACAAGTGCCTTAGGTCCAGTCAACGACGCACAAAGCTTCAACATCGTTCCCCTATCTCGCGAATCACCTTCCTTCGCGAGAATGGTGATGGTATTGTTCTTGAAACACTTGAAAAATACCATGGTTGCAACAAAACAAACAAGGCAATATAAGCAAGAGTAGGGCACGACAAGAAAAGAAAAGAAAAGAAAAGAAAATTTTCTTTTTGCTTCGCCAAAACAAAAGACATGCGAGACTAACCTCGTGAGCGTCAAAGGATGATGTTGATGAAGTCGCAGTGATGAAAGAAATCAGCCACAAAGCTTGATCGAGCACAGCAAAGTGAGCGGCTCCAAGCAGTGGCAAAGGACAGGCCAACGTCACCACCGAGGAAAGTTGTGACCAAAAGGTACTACACAGCGTAAAAACGCTGCAGTCTTTTGCACAACCCCACACGATAAAAGTGACACACTGCAACAAGCTCCAAGCAGCAATTGCAGGGCACGGCAGCGGCAGCAGCGGCAAGAGGCACGACTACGTCACCATCGAGGAAAGTTGTGACCAAAAGGCACTACACAGCGTAAAAACGCTGCAGTCTTTTGCACTACCCCACACGGTAAAAGTGACTCACGACAACAAGCTCCAAGCAGCAACAACAGGCACAGCAAGCACAGCAGCAAAGAAAACCCACGACTCCAATCAGCTACAAAGTGCACGGCAAGATGAGTTGTGTTGTGGAAAAAATATACACCCAATTGTCCTATATATGGGGGTCAATTGCTTCCTAATGCTATAAGGGAAATACATACCCAAATAGCAAAAGGAAAATCAAAACAAGAAAGCACATTCCCACCAAAAGAAGGAAGCAAACTCCAAGCAAAAAAATGGCAAGTTTCTGCCAATCTGCGCAAGTAGGACATTTTTGGTGACAACTTAACTTTCCGAAAGGGTTTTGATGCAAGGCCAATTGGAAAGGGAGCTAAGTGGCTAAGGATCATTGTGTCCAAATTTCATAATTTTCCCTAAAGCCAAACAATCCAGTTTTCAAAGTCATTCTCGCAGAAATTGCTTTCTCGTCTGGAATTGCGCAGCTATAGAAAATGCAAAGTTAAAGGCTTTCCCAATTTTTCCTAGTTATGTGCGATATATGCCTAAAAAGATAAGGGATAAAGCTACATTTCCCATATTTTTCAGAATTTTCTAATAAAGAAATCAACCTCAAATTGGGCATGCAAGTCACAGGACATGTTTCCCAAAACAAAAATAGGGAAAGTAAAAAAACCTCCTTGCCATGGGAAAATCAAAACAAGGAAAGAAAACTCCTTCCTTGCCGTGGAATCAAAAGAAGAAAGGAAAAAGATCCCTCCTTCATGCCATGGGAAATCAAAACAAGAAACAAAATTTTTTTCCCCTTTGCGGTGGGAAGGAAAAAAAAAAAGGAAAGGAAAAATGTACATCCTACTCATCAAAGGACAAGAATTGAATCTTTCCAAAACCTTGAAGGAAATCACAAAAGCTTTCCAACATTTTGAAGGAAGTCACCTTCAAAATTGAAGAGGATTCCGATCGAAGGAAGAAAAACATTTTTTCCTACAACCAAAAGGAAAAATTTAAAATGCGCCAAATGTATTTTGTCAAAGATTATGGGAAATCAAATACGCACAATAAGTATGTGCCGATTTATCCATTTTCAAAATTTCTTTCAAGATCAAGCCTCTATGGCCCTTGAAGAAACAAATTTCATTTCTTTCAAGATCAAGCCTCTACGGCCCTTGAAGAAACAAGTTTAATTTCTTTCAAGATGAAGCCTCTACGGCCCTTGAGGAAGCAAATTTCATTTCATTCAAGACCAAGCCTTCAGGGTCCTTGAAGGAATGTTTCATTCAAGAAATACGCCTTAACGGCCATTGACGAAATTCATCACCTCTATTTAAGATCAAGCCTCAACGGCCCTTGAAGAAATGTTTCATTCAAGAAATACGCCTCTATGGCCCTTGAAGAAGCAAACTAATTCAAGATCAAGTCTCGACAACCCTTGAGTTAGAGCGTTCATATTGCAGGACTTCAAAACACGTTTCCTACATGTGACAAGCACATGCTTACAACGCGCCTTGAAGTGAGGGCATTTGTAGACATGTAAATTTCGTTGCATACAAATAATGCATCGCAAAGCTGCACGTGGCATATGACTCATCATAAATGGATAAGTCATCAATGACATGTGGCACAAGACAAGCAAAGGAAGTATAATACTTCCCCAAAATTCGGCAATAAGGGAGAATCCCCCTTAAATTCGGCTAAAGCTTCTTCATAAAACAAGTAAGAATTGAAGATTGCTCACAAAATAGGCAACAAGATCCTTAAATTTTGCTAAGGGAGTAAAGTGGCTGAAATTAAGACACAAAACATGCCTAAAATCATCCCAAAGGCAAGCCTTGAGAAGCCTATAAATACAAGGTCCTCCCACAAGCATAAGGGTCGAAAAATAACTCTATACAGAAGAACCTCTACAAAATCTTTGAAGACTAATACGCTGCCAAAGCTCTATTTGAAGAACATTCAACAAAAGCCAAAGCTTTCTCTCGACCAAAGCCGAAGCACTTCATTGAAGAATCAACAAGCGCTCGTGCCGATTCTTTAAAGACTTTGTTGCACGCTTATAAACTTGTAGCAACGTTCATTTCAATATCAAGTCGCCAAGACCCTTGAAGCAACGAAATCCCGCATCAAACACTACCTTGCCGCTCCCTTGAGGTGAAGCTCACCCACACGTTGTTTTCAATCGTTCAACCGTTCGTCCGAGATCAAGTCATCACGACCCTTGGATTAACAATCAACCATCTACATCAAATTTGAAGACTGAATCAGAGGAAAATTGTAAACAGAGATTGTAACGCTACAAATTCATCAATACAAATCTACTTTGTACATGTGTTCTCGTTTCATTCGTTACAAGAATTTTCGTGTTTACTTGAGTTTCGGGAACTTCGAAAAATTTCTCTGGTGTATGCTTATATATTTTGGTCTGTTTTTTTTTTTTTTTTCTTTTCTTTTTCTGTGTCTAGCGCGTGCAATTCATGCGCAAAGAGGAAAAGTGAGCTAATGCCATCTCCAACCGAAGGAGGCCCAGATGGCTAATTTTAGCCCTATAGTGCTCCATGAAATTAATATTTTAATGAACAGTGTAGGACCATATTTCTTACCATCTCCAACCGAGGGGCCAGAGGGCCATGGGCCAAACATAGACCTGTGACAAAAAACCATCTCCAACCGAGGGGCCAAAGGGCCATAGGGACAAACATAATTTATTATTTTAATTGAATTAATATGGTTACTTAAATTAAACTACCTCAATAATTTTACATTATGGATTGCCAATAATTTTTCGAGATGGAATCTCAATAATTTTATGTCTTGGACTTCGAGTGCCACGTGTTGATGTGTGAATAACTTTGTAGATTTCTTGTCGATAAGGAATCTCAATAATTTTACGTCTCGGATTTCGAGTGTCACGTGTCGATCTGTGAGTAACTCCCCAGATTGCTTGTCGATAAGGAATCTTAAGAATTTTACGTCTCAAATTTCGAGTGCCACATGTCGATCTATGAGTAACTCCCCAGATTTCTTGCCGATATGTAATCTCAATAATTTTACAGATAGTATTCGAATGCCACGTGTCAAGATGTAATTGGTTGTGGGAATTTTTGATATGATTTTTATTTGCTTCCAATGTCCATAAATAGGGTGGATATTGGCCTATAGATTCACACACCTTCAGCTTTGCCCTTTCCAATATCTCTTTCAATTCAAGTTTGCAATGAATTCCAACTTTGGATCCTCTTCGAGTTTTAACTAGGGGTCCTTTTCCAATTCCGAATTGGAAGATAAATGGGCGCAAATGAGGTGAGAAGATGAGGAGTCCAATGAAGAAAATGAAGCATAGGGCAATACATCATATATGGCAGCCATGGCTTGTCAGGCAACTAAAGAACAACCTCAATGGGGTGGCTTTATTGCTGGTCGTGGTTACAAGCCACGAAATAGAGAGATGGCGCATCAGAATCTAATGAACAACTACTTCAACCCTAACTCCGTGTACAACGAAGAGGATTTCAGACGTCACTTCCGGATGAGGCGTCATATCTTCGAGCGTGTACTTCATGATGTCCAACATGTCAATCCATACTTTCGACAGAAAATGGATAGAGCAGGTCGAAACACACATCAATTGGGAGAACGCACTACTTTGTATTTTCAAGGTGTTTCCTATCCATGTTTTTAATAATATTTTGTTTTATGGTTGTTCCAGTGGCGAAGCTAGAAATTCTCGAGGGAAGGGGCGAAATTTAAAAAGTTTAGGGTCCTGAAAAAATGTGAACATTCATTCGAGGTCTAAGTCCAGGATTTGCAAGAAGATTATTTAAACTACCCGTAATATTTATAGGAGAATTTTCACTAACCGAAATATTCAAGAGGATTTAGACTACTCAAAATAGTCGAAGTTGGGTTTGAACAACAATATTATTTGAAGGATGATTTAGCATCGTTTCTTGTTGTATCGTTCTATTACTTAACTCGATAATTAGCAAAGTTTAAAAAGATGCTAAGCTCTAGTCGGGCGGTGAACATGACTTTACACTTAGGCAAAGACCTAGGAAAATTTGAACAAATTTATTATATACCGTATAAATAATTGTCTATTTATTATATACCATATAATATCCGAAAACATTGATTATAAAACATATAATATAAAAATATTAACAAATTTTCTTTATTTCTTTGTTGAATTTGATGGTAAGAGAAAAAAAACAAATAATTACGAGTTCGTAATATTTTACAAATGATTTTTTGAAGCTCGTATAAATTTATAGTGAATTTTAAGATAAATAACAGTGTCAAATAAGTGGCTTAAAAAATATTAGAAGAGTGGTCAAATTAATTGGACAATAATTAAAAAAACAAAACAAATTCCAATATAAATAAATAATAGCAAGTTAGGTGGCACAAATTGATTGGCCACTACTTAAAAAAAAAACAAATTGTAATTGCACGCGGGGTGGGATGGGAGAGAGAGAAAGTCTCTCTTTTCTTCCTTTCTCTTCTTCTTCGTCAGAACCTCTCCATTTGTAGAAGCTGCAAAATGCAGATATTTGTTCCTCCTTTCTTTGGCCTAGGTATTTATTTTTTTGGAAAAAAGAGAGCTCGCGATCAACCTGTGGTGCGATAGAGCAGGGAAACTCAAAACGTCAGAAAACCACACGAAATTTCATCACTTCCGACGAGACCGGAGGGGCGGAACCACCGCTCCTGGGCTTGATTTCCAACGTGGGGAGGGGCGGCCGCCACTCCTCACCCTCACGTAGCTTCGCTACTGGGTTGTTCGTAACTAATTTCCGTTTGCTAGGGTGATGCCTTGAGCCTTAGCATGAATATGTAGTTTTTATTTAATTGCTTATGATATTATGCATGCATACTTTGAATTATTAATCACTGTGCTTTAAATTGTCTTTGTGTCTTAATGCTTAGCTACCATTAGGATGTTTAGATAAGTAATCAGATGCAATTCGGTCGAAATACCACAAGGGAATTGAGTATTGCTTCTTGTGATTGATAGTTGTAATTTCACCTAGGATGAATACCACGTCTTAGGGGTTGCATGGTTTTTCAAAGGGTTTTCACAAAGCGTAATGAGTCATGCATGTTTATATTTGACCTGAATACCACATACGGATTGCATGTTTGATATACATTCTAACTTGAATACCACGAGTAGAATATGCGTTAAGAAAACCTAACCTTCAAAGTTGCATGGGTAATTCATAAATAGTTGGTAAATCTACATAGGATTGTTAAGGGAACGGTGGAACCCTAGGCTTTTACAATTTGGTTTTTAAAATGTTTTCCTTTGTTTTCTTTACTTTCCTAATCTCTTTAATCATTTTAATTAAATTCGTTTTTATTATTTAAATTCAAAATCAACCTTTTCCAATCTTTGTTTTCAAATAATTAATTAAGATTTGGTATTTACATAAATTATTCATTCAATCAATGCGAAAAATGACCTTGCTTGAGCCGTTTATACTACAACTACCTTGTTCTCTTGCAAGTATTTTTAAGTGTTTTTATCCCTACTTTTGCAGGTGGTAAAATCCCTATCAGAAGTCATGAGCCTTAGCATGAATATGTGATTTTATTAATTTGCTTATGAATGGATGCATTCTTGGTTTGAATTATTAATCACCACGATTAAACTATCTAATTGTCTTAGAGATTCACGACCATTAGGATTTTAGACAAGTAATTTGATGCAATTTCTGTTAGAACATCACCCTGAAATTGCGGAGGGCTTCTTGTGATTAGTAATTGTAAGTTCTCTTAAGGCAAACATCACGCTCTGAAGGGTTGCATGGTTTTTCAAAAGGTTTTCACAAAACTTAATGAGTCTTGCATGTTTTTATTTGATCTAAATATCACAGACGGGTTGCATGTTAGATATACATTTTCACTTGTACATCACGAGAAAAATATGCATTAGGAAAGCTAACCTTCAAAGCATGTATGTAGAAATTCATAAGTAATTGGTCAAATTGTGTAGGATTGTTAATGGTGACGGCAGAACCCTAATGTTTAAATTGTTTTTCCAAAACCTTTGTCTTTTGCTTTCTTTACTTTGTCAATTGTTTAACTGTTTTTATTATTTTAAATTCCAAAATCAACATTTTCGAAACTTTGTTCTAAATGATTAGCTAAGGATTAGTTTAAATACAAATTATTCTATCAATCCTTGTGGAAACGACATTGCTTGAGTCGTTTATACTACAACTACCTTGTTCTCTTGCAAGTATTTTTAAGTGTTTTTATCCCTACTTTTGTAGATGGTAAAAATCCTATCATCTGGCCCTACAAATAAATTCAAACAGATTCTCAATACTCTAAAAAACCTTCAAATTCAATGAGAAGATTCAAATTCCACCAGAGATGATGTTTTTTCTGCAGAAAACTAGAAGTGGAAAACAAAAATTGAACTCTCAGACTTGGCGACGAAATTGTCTATATTTAGTGGACGTCGCTAATACAATATTGATAATTGGTAAATATTGTTAATACCAACTTGATATTTAGTATCAATACGTCAATATTAAATATTGTTAATACCAACTTGATATTTAGTACCAATACATCAATATAACGTTAATATGGTATTGATATTACATACCAATGTCGTCGTTCATATCGTTGGAGTTACTTCATATATTAAAGCAGGTCACTTTTGACTCGCCCATACCGTACATTGACTGTCTGACGCCACCCACGAACCTGTTACAAAAGTCCTGCGCATATCTACGGACTTAACAACACTCCATCCTATCGAAAACGAAACAACAGGGCGCCAAACCCTTATTGTGTTTCTGCTGGTACTGATCGATTGTTTCACAGTTTAACAACCTACTTTTGTCGAAAGTGTTAAATTCATGAACAAAGTCGACTGCAGTCGAACACATGCCGGTAGTGATGTGCATGATATCAAATAAGCAATCACGAAACAAGAAAACCGGAGCAAAACATGACACAAAACGATGAGAGGGTTCATATTTCTTTGTTCATCATAAGTAAAATTAAAGAAATTCATCACTAATATCATCATCGTTCACACGATTGATAGTTCCACTGTCGTTGGTATCCAATAAAGATAGTACTGAACCACGCCTTCCACTGTGTGTCTGTGACCAAGAACAAAATTACTGGATGCAGGTCAGTCCATAGTGAAATTGCATATTTTCTGCATCTTCTATCGTCACTTGGACAAAATATGCAAGTTGGCATACCTATTTTCATTCAACACTCAATGAATCTAGCCTACCCAATCCTAGATATCAAGCGAGGCCTTAAGGGTAAGTGTGAACAACGAACTTGACAAGAGATTCGGGCTTGCGAGGAGGAAGTTTCTTGGTTTTATACCCTAGTTTGGAGGCATATAGAGACATTTTGACGCAGACAAGTCCGAAATAATAAGATGGGGGAGCAAACAATTGCTTCCACCACTAAGTTAGTAACTAAAAAGCTTAATTAATCATCCATAATATTACGTACCACTAGTTGCTAGCTTACTAACAGAGGAAACAATAAAATTAAGGAATACTAAAACACATGGTTATTTCTAAAGTTACATAAAGATAAGAGAGAGCTCTGGAATGAATCAAACCACATCTAGCTAATACAGACACACATAGGATACCTCATCTTCCTAATAAAGGTTACTTATTAATTAAAATTCTACCTGGAAATGATGAACGATCAGATCGCAAAAGATCATATAGATCATCAATCCAATTCCAATGCCAATGCTATCTCCAATGGCAAAGGAGGGACCGGATGAGTGAGTGAGTGAGTCATTCGACTACAGCAAGAGTTTGATACTCTTTCTCGCCAATAGCTAGTTCCAAGAGATGGCGAGGGCGAAAATCCCCACCATTTACCAAGAAGTATTTGACCAAATTTTTGGAGTAGCCACGTAATACCTGTTGGAAAATTTAATAATAATATTATTATATTAAATTTATTAATTGAATGGAAATTAGAAGTGGAGTCTTTTAGTAGAAAGATGTGTCTACTCAAATGAAGAGTTGCAATTTTTTACTCTTCATGAATAGTCACATGTTTTCCAAACAGGTATCTCAAATTCTATAAATAGGGAAGTCCCCTATAGTCACAAAATAACTTTTCATTGTTTTACATAATTATACATAAAGTGCACTAAATATTAGAGAGTCTCATTGAGTTCATATGAGTTGAGTTTTCAACACAACGTGGTTCATGGAGCCTTGTGATTTGGAGTGCTACTATTATGAGGACGTGATCCTTGTATCTTGGGAGACAAGCGCCGATCGACCATGAGCACCGTAGTGAGGCGTAAACTTGTCTTAAGAACATGACAAGTTTATTGCTTTGATTGCTATGTTTGTTTGAGAATTAAATGATGCGTGACAAGTTTACGCCCCACTACGGTGCTCATGGTTGATCGACGCTTATCTCCCAAGATATAATGATCATGTCCTTGTAATAGTAGCACTCCAAATCACAAGGGCTCCATGAACCGCGATTGTATTGAAAACTCTCTCATATGGACTCAATGAGACTCTCTAATATTTAGTGCACTTTAGGTATGATTATGTAAACAATGAAAAGTTATTTTGTGATTATAGGGGGCTTCCCTATTTATAGAATGTGAGATACCTCTTTGGAAAGCATGTTACTATTCATGAAGAGTCAAAAGTTGCAACTCTTCATTTGAGTAGACACATCTTTCTAGCAAAATGCTCCACTTCTAATTTTCATTCAATTAATAAATTCAATATAGTAATATTATTATTAAATTTTCCAACAATCCCCCACAGATAAGCAACAAATATTGAATGAACATGACATAATGAATTAGGAAAATCTGGAAATACGGTAGAGGCAAGTGTTGGACACTTTCTCCTTAAGACAAGTTTACGCCCCATTACAATGCTCATAGTTATTTCGATCACATATTGGTGCATGATTCGGCTGTGGACAAAATATCACATATTATTTGGATGAACATGACATAAAAGATCTACCCCAATCAAACAAATAGTTCTTCATGCCAAGCATCATAACCTTAACGCTCAGGCTTTACAAAATTGAAATTCAATGCAAGGCAAAGAGGTAACCAACTAAAACCAAGAATATAATAATTATTTTTCCGGTAAACAAAACAAAACCACGCTTCATGCCCGACATCGGAAATGTACAAGATTACCTCTGCAGTTCACGAAAAGGTATTATTCTGCAGTCTAAGATGTACCACACTATTTGTCTTTGCCATGAAGACGACATTGAAGTTCTCCATTTTTACAGTTAAGAGAATTTATCTATACTTTCATATAGTGATTTTTCATGTGTATAACAAAGCCAATTGGTGCCATTCAAACGGCACCACTGCAACCGAAGGTTACAACTTACAATCCGAGAAAGAATTACCATCTCCGTAACAAGTAACTGAATTGTTACAGTTTGAAAAAAAGAACCAAACGATTCATACAGAGTGGTCGTGCCTTTTTTGTACAAATGATTTAATTCAAAATTTCAACCAAAAGTTACAACAGCACCAAGTGTTAATGACATGTCCAATTTAATATCAATAATCACATAGAAAATCAAGAAATAATTCATGCAATTATATATCAAATTAATGCGGGCACATGAGTAACCGATGTTAAATGAACATAACATAATGGACTAGAAAAACCTGAAAATACGGTTGAGACAAGTGTTTGACACTTCAATCTTAAGACAAGTTTATTGGTTTGACTGCTATGTTTGTTTGAGAATTAAATGATGCGTGATATAATAATGCTTTGTCCTAGAGGCATAATTTCTTCCTATTTAATTTTGTGAGAGAATGATATGGTATCTAATCTTGCCTAAAACTATGACTTCTGTTTCCATATAGTGATGCCAATTTTATTTGGTTTGGTTGCCTTTTATAATTGGTGCATGATTCGGCTGTGGACAAAATATTTTCCGATCACATATATTTCGAAGAACATGACAACTATGTGTATAATTCTTGTGTTCAAAAGTTTAATCCAGAAAAAAAAAATTAAAAAAAAAAATTCTGTTCTGGGTGTTAGATAAGATATGGCAAATCTTTTATATTGTTCATATTAAACTGGGCATGTCACTTTGTGCATGGCGGCACGACCGTTTCCTTACATTTTCAGTATATTCAATTATGTGCTTTGCTTGTTTAAATATTAAAAATAAAAAAAAATGCAAATTTAAAAAATTTGACCAGTTTTATTGTGATTAAAATTTGTGCTTTCTATGAGAATCTTATCAACTGGAAATCTGGGTTTTCAAATCCAGTGAATTCTTCTATACGAGTCACACCATTTGATAATGGGACCTCTTGATTAGAAGTGGATGGATGAAATGCATAAGAGTTGATGAACATTCCTGCATAATCTGGAAATATTGTATTTTCCAGATAAAAGAGTTTGGCATTTAATCAAAGACCAAAGATTGTTTGAGGGGACGCAATTGTCAGACTTGCATACGTTAAAGTCTGAGTAACTCTTAATGAAGAGTGGTAACTCAAAACACAAAGTGGTTGTTAGCGAAAGGATGCAACCGTTTGACAATTCCATATACATGTTCCCATAGGAATTTGGGAAATTATGCGTGCGTTAGTGCGAAGTTTTGGAATAAGAGCACATTTACGAGACTCTGGTGTCTCGACATGTTGATTCATGTAGTGTAAGAATTGCTAACTGTAAGAATTGGTAGGTTTGGTAAACTATCAAACTTCATTTATTCATTCTTCTAACGTGGTACAAATAGTGAAATAATACAAAACGTTGAAGAATTGCATCAAGCTTTTCTCCATGATAATGTGGCGGTCTAATCTTGTATCTTTTCATATAATATAAAAGGTCATATGGACATGATTCACTCATTTGTACAGTTGTCCAAATTTAAAAGAAGTGAGTGATGTTGTGGACACTAGAAGTATTAGAGTAAGTGTAGAAAGGCATTTGTCCTTTTTAGGACTAATCTGTGTTAAATACATTGCAAATTTAAAATGTGTTTGCAAGTGCATCTCCTTAAGAGGGCTAGTGAAGCTTAGGGGCCTACCAAGATAGATGAGAGAAATTTATCTGCATAAGTTTTCTATTTCTTTAAGTATTATAAATGACTTATTGATGGCAATTGAAAAGTAACCACAATGTAACGGAATTGTGGGGGTGACTTAGTTATCTTTGAGAAATGATCTATACTAGGGGAAGAAAAAAAGAAAAAGTAATTTGCTTCTTGAAATAGATAAAGATGATCTCTTATAATGGTTATTTTAAGGTATTGAATGGTTGAAGATCTTCTAGCAAATACCTTAAATGTGAGGGAGTTTACTCAAGTGTTAACAAATTACTTATCAAGTCCGAACGCATGTTTGAAGATCAACGACAGTTTGAATAAGGAAGTGGAGGAGCTGCAAAGGGTCCTTGCTTGTCTGCTCGAGGAGAATGAGTAGTTGAAAGGTGAGAAGGCTGGGTTCAAGGCTTCGCTTACTCAGTGTCAAGCTGATTTCTACAAGCTGGGTTACGTAGATCATCTCTTTGGGCGGCCATCTGACTTTGAGTTTTCTGGAAAAGACTTCGAGACCTTCTTTATCTCTCAAGAAGACTTGCTTGCCTTTACTTTCGAGGCTTCCATTGGTCAAGTAGTCGGAGAGGTTGATGCCCAGGCTGGAGCAGCCGGGGGTGAAGCGCCGGATGGTGCTGCTGCTAAGGGGTTGCGGCTGCTGAAGGTGTGGCTACTGAGTAGCCGTGGAGCGTTCAAGCAACTGAAGAGTAGACTTCTAGGTAGCCTTTAGGATTTTCTTTGTTTTCCTTGTTGCTTTTGATTTGCTTGAAATCATTCGGTCTTTGCTAGTTGTTTATCAATTTTGCTAGAAAATTTAATAAACTTGATTCATTCGCTTTTTTCCATCTTCGCTTCTTTTGTTGAAACTCTAACCTTTAGACTTTATAGACCAGTGGCAAGCTTGCTACTTTTCTATAAGCAGACAGGCCCGCGTAGCCTACGTAACTGTAGGTGTTGGTGTAGAACTTTGCAAAGTTGTTAGCACTGTTCTAAAAATCCCCGGCGCTAGGCGGCTGGCCACCGCCCCGACTAATACTAAAGGTGCCTAGACCTACTGAGGCACCGCCTAGACTACCTAGGCACCCGCCTAGACCGCCTAGGCTCCCGCTTAGACCGCCTAAACACTCGCCTAGGTCACAACTCACTTAAACAGAAAATAGATAACTTTCATTTTGCATTTTGTTTTTTTCTAATAAATTGTAAGAGACTTGTTGCATACTTAAATGAACACACATTATATCCTTATTTCACATGTTTTCATTATGTTCCAATACTTCATAATATATATGCATTCTATTTTGTAGTTTATGACGAAATTATATATATTTCAAGTATAAGCAGACACTTATTTACACGAAATATGATTGATTTACTTAAATCCACCTAGTCCGCCTAGGCCCCTCCTAGCCGCCTAGGTGCTAGGCCCCAGCCCACCGCCCGACTAGCGCCTAGCGACTTTTAGAACCTTGGTTGTTAGCCATATGGTCAACAGCTGGACGCCTTACTTACAGAAGCACACAAGTCGGCTTAACCACTAGGCTGTTAACTTTGGCTTTCTCCAATTCCGTAGGTTGTGTAGCAAGTATCATAACACTTTAGGACTTGGTGTAAATCGTTCCGCGCTTTGGCAGAAATGAAGCACATCGACTGCATAGCATGTCGACAATGGATAAAGCTTCGTATATACGCGCTAACTTGTTTAACCTTTCATAGAAACGTGCGATTGTATAAGTTTAGCGCGACTTACTACTCAAAGGGCAAGCCGTAGGTAGTCTTCTGGAAACCGTAGGCTACTTTAGTGCACTCGGTAGTAACTTTAGGGTTCCAGGGCAGCCGTCCATAAGGCGTACTGTGTTATGTGCCCCATCCGTCTCCAGGGCCCGGTTTCCTGCAGATTAGGCTAAGAGACCCAAAATCCTTCAGTTAGCTAAGCCTTGAAAAAGACCATTGTGGCTACTTCTAGGAATCCTAGCGCAAGCCATCATGCATATAGTTATACTAGGGCAGCCTAGCTCATCCACGTCTGGATATTCGGAGAGTAGAGTTTATCCTCCCGTTTTGGAGAGCAGACCCATGTGGGTGTTGGTGAATTTGTTTACCCTCTCGCACTGGAGAGCATGGTTGATCCATCGCTTGGGGGGGTGCAATTCCTGCAATGAGTTCCTAAGAAGGGCGAGGTATTCTTTTGAAGAGCAGAAGTGATCAGTTGTTGTAGACATGTAGTCGAGCCAAGTTGTAAATTACTTATGAATTCCTCATTGAAAAACAAGTGAAACAAACGAAGACTTAGTTGAAAAGCAGAGATTGCATAACAATTGGATAATACTTGGTTCGCGAGGTGATGCCTGTTGAGCTGCTTCAGTTCTTTGGGCTTTGACGTAGCAGGAGGTCACACATGGTACTTCCTCAGATTGTATGCGTTCCACTGCTTTTCGATCTCTTTGTCGTTCATGGTGTAATTACCCTTGCCGCCTACTCTGCTGATCTTGTACGGACCTTCCTAGATGGGGTCCATCTTTTTTTAACCTTCCCTGCGGGCAGTAATGAAGGCTTTTCTTAGGATAGATCTCTGGGTTGGAACTGTCAGATCTTGGCCCTTTTGTTGTAGCTGGAGATGAGCTGCTGCTGGTAGGCTGCGATGTGGGTAATGGTCTATTCGCGCTTCTCTTCTGCTAAATCTAAGCTTGTAGCCATCTCTTTACTGTTCTATTCAATGCTTGGCAGTGGAGTGCTAATACTTGGCACGATGACGTTGGGAGGAATAATTGCTTCTGATCCAAATGCTAAAGGGAAATGAGTCTCACCGGTTACTCGTCTTTTGGTGGTGCGATTTGCCCATACACATCCGGGGAGTTCGTCTGGTCATTTTTCCTTCTTGTCGGTGATGGATTTCTTGAAGCAGTCGAGGATCATCTTGTTGGATGCTTCGGCTTGCCCATTGCCTTGAAGATATCGTGGCATAGACATGTGCTGCTTGCTGCTATATTTTTGGAAGAATTTCGCCAAATCTTTGCCCACGAATTGGGGGTCGTTGTCGGTGACGATGGACTAAGGGATGCCAAATCGAAAAATAATGTTCCTCCATATAAAGCGATGTATGTCTATCTGAGTCATGGTTGTTATGGGTTCTGCTTCTACCTATTTGGTGAAGTAATCGGTTGCCAGATCATCATGCCTCTGCCCCCAGTAGCGGGCATCATTGGCCCTACCAGATCGATTGCCCACTGCATGAACGACCAAAGACTCATTTGTGGGTGTAGTTCGCTGGCAGGCAGTGCTGGTACCGGCTTGTAGTGTTGGCAACATAATTAGAATTTGAGGGAGAAAGTATTAAGAGAATTTTGGAGAATTTTGCAAGAGAGTTGAACTTAGATTTTTGGAGAAATGAAGTGGTATTTATAGGGGTGTGGTCGGCCCCCTTTGGAGAGGTGGGAACAGGCTACATTTGGTGGTTTTTGGGTGTAATTGCAAGATATTATGTCACCATAATATCTTGCAATCAATTAGGAAATTAATTAGAAAATTAATTAATTAATTTAGGTAACTAATCCTATTTTGAATGAATACTTGAAGTTACCTTGTGGGGATGAATTGATGAGGATGGATGAAATAGGTTTTGAATAAATACCTATTTTGATCACTTTTGACCTTGATTGAGCCGTGATTGTCCGCTGCTCGCGCATAGGAGTTCCGGTGTGCCTCGAGGGTAATCTTTTCTTTTTTTTACCCAAAAATCCACGTATCGCCTCCACATTTTTCTTGATTATTTTTTGCTCAACAATATGATTAGGAAAAAATATGCTTAAAGTGGTGATTCTAACATAGAATCTAAAGGGTATAGGTGTTTTGCTCTCTATTGGGTGCCAAGGATTTTCCTTTCCTACATGGGCTACATGCAAGTACCAGCACAAGTACCAGCTCCTGCACGAGATTAAATCGGCAATTTTCTTGAATTTTTTTTATTATTTATCTTATGAAACACTTCTATCTTTTATGAAAGCCAAACGAGATACAAAACTTGGCACAACCCGGGTATATCATAATGACATGGACCCGCTCCGCCCGTTACATGGACTCGCCCAGCCAATTACAAAAACCCTGCCCCGCCAATTACATGGATCTGCTTTACCAAAAAAAAAAAGGGAGTTTTAACTAAAAGCTCCCGGTACTGTTCACTTTAACGAAAAATAATATTTTTACGCTAAAAAGTCAATCATGGTACTATTCACTTACAACACATGTTTGTCATTTTCGTTAAAACTAAAAGTTTTCAAACCATTTTCATTATTTTTCCTAAAAAAAATTACATGGATTTGCCACGCCTCACTCCGTTTATTGTTTACAAAATTTGGACCCGTCCCCGAAATGGTTGGACCTGCCATTCCCCGCTGGTCCAAGACCCGTTAACCCTCCGCTAATATCATTAATTTGATTGGAAAAAAAAGAATAATTAAGATCTCTCAATGAAATATGTAGACGATTTTGGATAGTAATCAGCATTATTATGATATCTACATTATCGATTGTACAATAAACATGTATTTTAAAATACGGGTCATCCTAGGTGAAATTACAACTATCAATCACAAGAAGCAATACTCAATTCCCCGGTGGTATTGCATCTGATTACTTATCTGAACATCCTAATGGTAGCTAAGCATTAAGACACAAAGACAATTTAAAGCACAGTGATTAATAATTCAAAGTATGCATGCATAATATCATAAGCAATTAAATAAAAACGACATATTCATGCTAAGGCTCAAGGCATTACCCTAGTAAACGGAAATTAGTTACGAACAACCATAAAACAAAATATTATTAAAAACATGGATAGAAAACACCTTGAAAATACAAAGTAGTGCGTTCTCCCAATTGATGTGTGCGTCCCCCTTTAACCCTAATGGCTAAATATCTTATTTATACTAATACAAAATAAAACCCTAAAAGGTCTTAGAATAAAACTAGGAAACATAATAAAATAATAAAACAGAAAATAAAAGGTTTCCTATTTGAACTGAAATTCGAACTTCTCAGAAAATTAATCTTTTGACCAACCAAATCAACTCTGATTTGGTCCCAAAATATCTCTTTTTAAAGCTTGAGACGTCCCCTCCAAATCCTTAGGAGGAATCTTTCTCAAAATATGCCATCTTGACCTCAAAAATACCCAAGGCGTCTAGAAACGTCAATCTGGGAAAGCTACGCACTGGGTCTTTATTTCATTTCCACGATCAAACGGCTTGGTAGAAAAATTTAGAATTTTGATACAATCATCTTGAAAGACTCACGAACATCCTTCAATTGAAATCACTCCAAAATTCATCCGTTTGATCACTTTTTGCTCCAGAGGAAGTCAAATGTCCTACATTGAAAATATATAACAAAGTATCAAAATTCTACCAAAATAACCAATAAACTATAACTAAGAATAAGGTAAAATATATAGTATAATATCGACTCATCAACTTCGCCCTAGCAAAAGAACTTAGTTACGAACAATCATAATAAAAACTAAAGAAAATATATTAACTAGGAAAAATGATTGAAAACACATTGTTGGTAAAAAGTCTGAAGTTCTTCAAAATAATACGTCTCCTCCCAATGTTGCGTAGAAAACCCTAACGGCTAAAAAGCCTTATTTATACTACTCCAAATTAAAACCCTAAAAGCTCTTCTGAAAACTAGGAAACACAATAGAATAATATAACTAGGAAATACATTCCTATTCTAACTTTGGGAAATCTGCCCAGCCACAAATCAAGATTAGGACCTCCTCTTTAAGTTCCAAGAAGAGCCCAAGTCCAAAATCCATCATCTTCTAGCCCAAAAGTCACAAATAAGCTCTACAATCCAATCTTCCAGCACAGCACGCTAGGCATAAATTAATTCGCCACAATCAGATGCTTCGAGATAACATTATGAAATTTTGACACAACCTTCTTGACAGACTCGTGAACCCTCTTCAATTGGAATCACTCAAAAAATTCCACCGTTTGATTATTTTATGCTCATAACAAGTTCGTATGTCCTACATTAGAAATATAATTCAAAGTATCAAAATCTCACCAAAATAATCAATAAATTATTACTAAGATTAGGGTAAAATATATATTAAAATATTGACTCATCACCAGACTCGAATGACCGTGTGACATCTTTTATAATACAAACGTTATCATCATAATCGTTTATTCTCTTCATTATCATATAAAGATCACCTATAGAAAAAGTCATTAAATTTGAACACCGTTTTATCTTTTCATCATCATATAAATATCATCTCTAAAAGAATTCATCCATATGAAACAAACAATTGTCGTCGTTGATCAAGTTGGTGCTAATTGGAAGAGCGAAACAATAGTTTGAGCTCACAAGTTAGGTATGTACCAATACTTTCTTACTGGAGTTGGAAGGCAGACTATGGAGTGCTAAGGACGTAACAAAGCCACACTGGTACAGCCCGTTCGATAACGTTTTACAAATTGACGTCGTTCATCAAGTTGATGCTGATTGAAATTGAGATCATCTCCAAATGTTTATGTCCGAAGTGGAGCCTGCGGATCCAAAGATCTGGACTGTATTTTCGATCTTATGAACATCATTGATTCATCTCACTGACTCACATCACATAAACCAATCATTCGTATCTCTCTTTTTCTCTCCTTTTAACGATCCAGATCTTAGCATTCGTTGCCACGAACTTTGAGATCCATAGAGGATCTTGATTCAAAAAATTATACCAAATACCCCTCAAAGAAAAAAAATTCATAACTTGCTGTGGCTTATTTTATCTAACAAGGAGAGAGGGGAGGCGTGACAGAGAGAGAGAGAGTAGGGAGAGAGATGTGTTTGTAGGGTTGTGTAGAGGATGTGTTATTCCCTCTATTTGACGCTCCTAATCTCTCTTTTCTTTCATCTCTTCCTATTTAAATAGTTACGATTACTTCACATCTACATCTTGTTTTGAATTTTTTATATAAAAAATAAGATAAAAAGATCAGCGTGAAAGGATGAGATAAAAAAACAATGATAATTAGAGAGGGAGACTTCCAACTTGCCATACCTCTGCGTAATCTCTTAAACCCAAAAGCAGACCCCACAGGGAAAAGTTACGAGGTTGTTCTCCACTTTTATTCGGGTGAATAATCATAGACTCCCAAGGATCCAACTAATGGATGGGACTCCACGCCACAATACTTTTAGGGCGTGTTTGTTTGCACTCACTAACTCACTGGACTAGACTAGCTTACTAAGAATATTAATCCCATGTTTGATGCAAGCCAAGATTGTGTTTAATGGGACTACGTCGAACTCCTGCCGACTAAACTCTTCACTAATTGGTCTTAGCGAAACTGCTAAAAAAGGATGGGATTACTAAGACCGTTGCTTCGCCTTGTCTGCTTGGTCTTCGTCTTCCTCAGCTCGCTTTGTCTTTGTCTTCCTCAGCTTGCTTCTTCTTCCAAATCCCGCACCAACCGTCGCGTCCTACTCGAGGCCGCTAAGAGCTCCGCCAAGAAATGTGCCTACAAGTTTGTCTCTTTCTTCTACAAGATCAATTGACGTCAATTTGCAAAGGTCGATTGAAATGAATTTACAGATCCGACGATCCAAAAAAGCCTCTGCAAATTGAAAAAAAAATTGGGGATTTTTCTGGATTTGGAGAGAAAAGTAAATTAAGAGAAGATAAATATGGGTTTGACTTCAAGAGAAAGCAAATGAAAAGAAGATAAAATATGGGTTTTATTTTTTCTGGTTTGAGTTTTACTGAGAACAAATCAGGGCGCGAAGAACCAAAGCAAATGAACGGAGAAAATAGAGAGACAAGGGAGAGAGAGTCAAATAAAAATAGTTGTATTTTGTTTATTTTTTTAAAGATAAAAAAGGTGTATTAATAATAGTAAATAGATAACTTTCATTTTGTATTTTATTTTTTTCAATAAATTGTAAGAGACTTATTGAATACTTAAATGAACACACATTATATGCTTGTTTCTCATGTTTTCATTATGTTCCAATACTTTATAATATATATATCATTTTATTTTGTAGTTTTTGATGAAATTATATACATTTTAAATATAAATAGACACTTATTTACACGAAATATAATAGTTTTACTTAAATCCGTCTAGGCCCATCCCGCCGTCCGACTAGCGCCTAGCATTTTTTAGAACCTTGATTGTGGTATACGAGGAGTATTTCTCCTTCATTTCCTTGGGTTTTGCAAATTTTTCAAATGATGTGGCTGTCCACATCAGATGCAACCTAAGGTGGTATAAAAGCATGTTATAAATAACATGACTCATAAATTAAAGAATGACAAAAAAAGTATTTGAACTCTCAAAATATTGTAGTCCGTGATTTAATCCGATAGTACACTAAACACTTCATTATTTTTATCTAGTTTAGTCCAAGTTAAAACAGTCTAGCTTAATTCTAGAAGTTAATTCAATTTGAGATAGTTTGGTGAACAAACGTACCATAATTCTATGTATCCAGCGGGATCCTTGCATATTCTAAACCGATATTGTACGTATTCATTCATTAAATAAATCCAACCGATTGACCAAAACGTTGGACCACCGTGATTGCTAAGTCTCTAGAGGGTGGCCAAGTGTAAGTACTTGAAAAGGAACTCCAAGCAAGCACCTTCTCCTTCTCCGGAGACAGAGACAGAGTCCTAGAGTCGTCAAGTCGTTTTCTTCTCCTCCCTCAAGGAAACAGTCTCATCTTCCAATCTCCAACCACTTACCAGCCACCTTGGGTTGAATTTGAATTAGGGTTAGGGTTTGAGAAACATGATGATTCAGATCAATAAACAGCCAGTGCTCCTGCCTCCGCCGCCGCCGCCGCCGCCGCCGCCGCAAGGGTGTCTGACGACGGCTGCCATTCCGACAAGAGCATCCCGAAACCTCCTTGTCCTCAACGCACCGACAAGGTCAACAACAATTCCGACAACTATTTCAATGGCTCGTCAAGTCCGACATTCGGTCCTCCCAATAATCCCGATGATGAAAAGAAGAGGAAGAAGAGCAATGGCGGCTTCCGATTCGGTTTCGGCTGCTGCTGTGGTCGACGTGGATATGGGGATTCGGGGGAAGAAAAATAACAAGAATAACAAGGTTTTTAAGGCGTACGGCGACCCCTGCCTCGATCTGTTTTTCAACGTCACGCAACGACCCAGCGATTACCGCGAGGAGCAGCAGGAGACGGAGAAGGAGTATCACACCAAAATGTTTAACTATCTGCGGCAACAGCTCCCCTTGGCCTGGTCCCACGATCCTCTCACCACTCTCAAGCTCATCTTCAACCTCTCTTCCTGCCGTATCGACGGATCGAAACGGTACAGTGAAGCTTTTGAATTCGCAGCTGTTTGGCTCCACCACAACCACCCCAACACTCTGTTACGCAACTTCGGCTCTCTTGCCGACTCCTTCGGTCCTTTGTTCACCCTGCTCGACGTTCTGTACGGCGTCCTCGTTCCTCCTCAGGATCAGCTGGATCACACACTGGAGGAGTTACTCCAACGCGAGAATCCGAAATCTCATGCTGATCGGTATGCCCACGACCCGACTTACAGGCTTTTGCACGACCGGGGTATGGATGCTTTTGCGGAGCGGTTGAAGTCCGATCTTGAAAAATTGAAGCAGAACAAGCTCGAGCTCAAGCCGTGTGATTATGATGACGACGTTGACGATGATACCGACTACAATGCTAAACGCGGTTCTCTTGATGCTTATGCTTATCATGATCTTCTCGTTTCTTGGGCAATAAATTGTTTGCTTACAGGGAACCCCTGGGAGGCACATAAGGGGCGCTCCATTTCGCTGGAAGAAAGCACTGCGAGGAGGCTTCTCACCCCCGAATCAGATGTTTCGCGGGAGTGCGAGCGGCTGAGGAAGGAGGTTTTGGCGCCCTTGAAAAACTACTCTAGTCGTCAAAGTCGGTTTGGCAGGTGGGAGCGCTGCGAGGTGAAGAAGTACTTGGAGGAGGTGAAAGCAGCAACAGCAATTATAAAGCCCGACGCTTTACTTCCATATGACATCCTACGCTATCTGGAAGATGGCAATGTTGGGGAAGCGGCAGAGCTTCAATGGAAGGCAATCGTGCAAAAGGTCAAGGAGGGCGGCAAATTCAAAAACTGCTGGGCTGTATGTGACAACGGCTGGTGCCAGTCAAGGAGTTTGAGTTTGGGACTTTTGGTGTATGAACTGAGTGAAGAGCCATGGAACCGAAAAGTGATGAATTTCAGTCTGCCTGATTCCCGATGTAAGTTTATTCCGCCCATTCATTTTTTGCCCCAGCTGTATTCCATTCAAGGCCTCGACGATGTTAAGTCCAAGTTCTCCTTTCTGACGAGAATGGAGAGGAGAATGGACATAAGCAGCATATGTATTGATTTACAAATGGTGTTTGATGCGATCTTGGAAGTGGTGTCAAGGAGAATTTGAAGCCAGAGCAGATGATCAAGAAGCTGTTTCTGTTCACCGACTGCGCAAGCTATGATTGGAAGGGTTACGAGACTCTGTATGAGGCCGTACGGAGCATGTTCGAGGACAAGGGGTATGGGGATGATGCGGTGCCACACATTGTGTTTTGGGATTTTTGGTGGGGGTGTCGTTCTCCATCCTTTGATTTTCCTCATAGAGGGGTGACGGTGTTGCGTGGCTACTCCGAAAATTTGGTCAAATCCTTCCTGGACAATGGTGGGGATTTTCGCCCTCACCATCTCATGGAAGTAGCCATTGCCGACAAAGAATATCAAACTCTTGCTGTAGTCGACTGACTGACTGACTCAACATCCGGTCCCTCCTTTGGCATTGGCGATAGCATTGGCATTGGAATTGGATTGATGATCTATATGATCTTCTGCGATCTGATTGTTCATCATTTCTTACTTACCGCAGTTTCCAGGTAGAATTTAAACTAATAAGTCATCTTTATTGGGAAGAAGAGATATCCTATGTGTGTGTCTGTATTAGCTAGATGTGGTTTGGATTCATTCCAGAGCTCTCTCTCAACTTTATGTAACATTAGAAATAATCTTCACGTAACTTATAAATACTCATGTGTTTTTGTATCCTTAATTTTAATGTAACATTAGAAATAATAGAAATAATCTTGTGTTTTAGTACCCTTAATTTTATTGTTTCCTAGGTTAGTTGGCTACCAATATGCAGGGCCGTCTGAGATTTTGGAGGTCCTGTGCAAAATTTGTAAAAGAGTCACTCTTTAAGATAGTTTTAAGTTAAAAAAAAAAAAAAAAAAAAAAAAAAAAAGGAAGGTAATGTATTGATGCTAGGAAACATTCACTTAAATCAAAACAAAGTCACTTAGTACTATGGTCTAGTAGATACTCGTCTTCACTTGTAAGCGAGAGATCTTAGGCTCGATTCTCGCCAAAGGTGAATTTGAACCACATTATTGCTAGCCCATTGTGAGGCTTAGCCCAATTCCTCACCTCTTTAGTGTAGATAATGTTGTTCATTAAAAAAAATATTCCAAAACAAACTTTAGCACTCACTGATTGCATGTTTACAAATGTCATTAATGATAAATAAAAAAAAAACTACAAACATAATTTTATCTGAATAATCAAAAGTAGTTCTATCTTAAACAACCAAACATGAAGAAAAAAAACTTCAAAACTCTAATTTTGAAGTTTCACTTAAATATATAACATTATTATATAATAAAATTAAGAAACATATAATAAAATTAAGAAACTATTGTTTCTTAGGGTGTTATTATTGACACTCAAAATATCTCATTGTACTCCAAAGTTTTTATATTTAGAAAGAAAAAAATAATAATCTTGTAAGGAATGCACAATGCAGTTTTACGGTTCTAACAAAAGCAATTTTTTAAATATAGAACATTATTACATGACATTAGATGACAAAAATTTTAGGGATCCCATCAAATTTAAGACCCTGTGCGACTGCATCTTTCGCTCTCCCCAACGCCCCCTCTGCCAACATGTTATGTTTTATGCACTGTTTTGTATCTGAAAACTAGTGGTACATGACATTATGGATGATTAATTAAGCTTATTAGTTACTTAGTGGTGAAAGCAATAAGTTGTTCCTAGACCTGATAATTTCTTACATTACTCGTTAACACAATACGAAAACAACAAAAAATAACGGGTTTCAAGTTAATACGATTACTAATCGGGTCACCTGGTTGCTACATTTTACACAAGGCAACTCACCTCTGAGGACGTCGTAGGAAAATTGCAAGATATTCATCACTTTGATGTGGGTTTGCGCAAAAAAATGGATGTGTAGTGAAATGCACACTCTGAGGGCAGGCATATCTTAGTCTGCAGGGCCTGGGTTAGAACCCATAAGCCCAACATAAACATCAAATTTTGATTAACTTCCTAATCATGGTGAATGGAACCCTACTAACCCGAGGATTTAAGGTCGCACTTCGTGGGATTATTCCAAGGTGAACAAACTAAGACCATCATAACCTCACCTATTATGCATCATCAGGCAACCAATCATTTTAATGTCATGCTTAGTTACAAACCCACGCTACTAAGCTTGACAATATCATGGCATTTTGTAAATCCTTTTAAACATATTTAACATCTGATCTTTGTCCGATGTGGGACTTTAGCAAATAGTTCCTAGTTCATAGGCTCTTTGATATTGTTGACCCTTAAAACTACCAAGCCTATGTGGCGCGCAGGCCGAGTAATCTATGAGCTAACTACGTCCTTCGGTTGTGTGCGGGGCGTGCCAACTCGTCGGTCGAGGAGTAAAATTTGTTGATGTTGCGTTGAGCGCGCGGCTGACTTCTGCGTCTTGCAACTGCGGCTGAGGAAGGAACACGCCTCGGCCTTCGGGTTCTAGAGCCTGAAGACAAGGCTGCTAGTTCTGCGAAGTTCAATATCAAATTCGGCTGTCAATGTGCCGAATGTAGTAACCTGGTAACACCTCACTTCGCCGAGAAGGCTGATGAGATGACCTCTGCCAACAAGGATTCGGAAATCCTTCTCGACCGAGACTTGGATAGGTAACCAGTCGGCCCCTTCGCAGTGCTGTTTATCCAAACTGAAAGTGCTCCACGGTCGGCTGATTCTACGGCTCCAGTGCTGTTTATCCAAACTGAAGATGTCGCCAGTTGCCTTCACAGTGCTGTTTATCCAAACTGAAGATGTGTTGGCGAAAAAGAAAATAAAAATCTCAAGGTTGTTGAGAGGTTTCGCGTAGAGCGAGGGTTTGCGCAGGGCAGATTTGTGTGTTGAGTTGGGGAGCCTCCCAATGATGCACAACCTCCTCTATTTATAGTAGCAGATCCCTCTTCAATCGAGTTCAAGTCATACTCGGATTAGGACTCCTTATTCTGATCCAATCCTATCTCGACTAATCCTTCTTCAATCAGGACTTTGAACCTAGCCTTTTATCATGCCGCACTCATCTCCATATCTCGTCAACCTCATCTTCGCCAAGACCCCTTACTGCATCAGGATTCATGCTAGCCGTAGGATTTTTCCTACTTCGTCTTTATCCGAACAACTCTTCTCCCTGACAGGATCTGGCCGATCTCGGCCCACAAACTAAATAATCCACAAGCCTTCAAGTAAAACCTTCTGGGCCGAGAATGATTCTAAATTCGGCCCAAACTAATATTTTGGGCCTAAACAGATATATATTTCTATTCCATTATTAACAGAAAATTGATTATGGCAAAACATTCTTTTGTAATATACTTTCTTTGTCGATCCTAATTTCACAAGAATTGCCCAATTTTTTCCAGATGAAACATTTTGTTCTGAAGATAAATAGTTTGAGCAAAAAGATTTTTCTGTCCACAGTTTCCATGTATTTGGAAGAAAAAATGCAACATAAATACATTGCTCCTTGGTCAATTTGCTATTTGTTTGAAACTTGGAATATGTTGTAAAATGGAAACGTAGTGCTGGCTAAGGAGTGTTCGGACGAGGATTTGCACGTAAAGCGATTTCAAATCTCCATCTAATGTTTTGCTGTGCATTTCTTATTTAATTTAACCTTGGTTTTTTGGACATACAACATCGACGTTGGAAGAGGTCCTAAATTCTAATTCTAATAAAAAACAAAAAAAGTAGTGTTGGAATATACTAGTTATTTACAAAATGAATTGGTTTTGTCTTACGGTATTTTTGGTATTACATATTTGGGTTTCTTATATTTTGTTCTATAGCTTCACGCCCCCTACCCTATGGTAAAGAAGAGGAACTAAGGGGTTTACAGGCAATTTGCTCGCTTGACCAAAAAAAGAAAGATTGAAACAGCCAAGATCTTGATAAATATAGTTTATAATTTAGGTTGAGGAACAAGAGTCAGTCAAGATGTAGTCCTCAGTTTGTTATTAGCTACCCAACCATGGTGGATGGGGGACCCTACTAACCTGAAGGCTTAAGGGCGTACTTTGTGTGATTTCACCCAAGGATGAACAGACCAAGACCACCATAACCTCACCTGGTTAGGAGGCAACCAATCACTTTAATGCCCTGCTTAGTTACAAACCCACGCTACTAGACTCGGCAATATCATAACATTTTGTAAATCCTTAAAAACATATTTATATCTAATCTCTGTCCGATGTAGGACTTGAGCAATTACCTAATGATTTGCTAAACATTGTTCAAGATGTGAATATGCTCTGACTTGGCATAAAAATTGTGAGATTGGATATTGTTTTTACTTTGTTATTTAAGCCGTTAGCTTCCTTATATCACTGTGATTTCTATGTCTATTGACTAATAGTTTTGGTAATTGTTGAAGGACTCGGCCAGAAGGAAGTCAAACGAAAGTAATGGCTGCCAAGATATGCATAGCCATTCGATCGTTTGGTCGGCCATTAACGGAAAACGTCCATTGGGGGGCTTCCGCCTTATACGTGGAAGATTGAATTGCCTGAATCACGGGTCTTATATGGTGTTTTTCGATCACCTCATGTTGATAAAAAGTCCAGAAAACAGTTTGAAATGAGTGTCAAGAAACAGTTTCTCGTCATAAAAACAAAAACGCAAGAATTGCAAAAAGACGGTTGGATAAAGCATAACTCCAGAGGTTGCTCTGAAGTAAGATCCTTGCATTGGAATAGAGGCTTCTGGATGGTGGGGTAATAAACATCATCAAAGAGGAGTAATAAATGTCAGTAAAGTGGGTAATAAAAAATTTAGAAAAATGAAAAGTAAGGTAAAAACCATAGCCGTTTTCTTCTTTGCTGGGCATACTCTCAAAATTCTAGATTTCCGAACTTAAAATGAAAAAGGGACGCCTCATGTGCGCCTCAACCGTCTAGGCCCGCCCCACGAAGCCTAGGCGAATATTTCGCCTACTCCCACAAAACAGAGGTGGAAATGTTGAAACCCCGCCTCCAAGGTCGCCTGTTGAAACCCCGCCTCCAAGGCCGCCTAGGCACGCCCCGAGGCAAGTTTTTTAAAACACTGGTTAAAAGTAATTAACCTTTCTAGCATTGCTTTATAAGGACTCTAACTATAATCTCACCGGACTAAGTTACATCACTACAGACCAAGTTCCGTCACGAAGCCTGTGGTGACGTCGTGACGGAACCTAGTCCGAGGGTTTGGCTAATTCATCTGTCACCATTTGCTTCACATCAGATATAAGCCAACTGTGTTATCCAAGGGTCAGGGTCGGAAGATGCATTTTTTTCAATCGCGCTATTCTAGCGTAGACCTTTCCAAACTTACGGCATTGTATAGGAAAAAATAAAACAATCATTAGGAAAGAAGCTAATTCAATTTTGTTTAAATACCAAAAACAATGTGCTCACTGCTCCATCCGGTATCCTGCTAAGGCAAGTCGAAAAATTCAGGATGCCGGCAGAGAAGCTTCGACACATTCACAGCTGTTTTCTTTCATGTTACAAATAGCAGAGTACACAGAACAATTGATATAGCAGTTTGCCCAATCCCCTCCATTTACTAATACAATACAAAGGCATAATCGTTCGGACTACAAACTGGTATAAAATTGTGAAGACTTACGCTCTCATTGCAACCGCGAAAATTTGGCTCGGTAGTACAAAGAAAAAAGGGAAACAATATCTGTAAAGCAAACAGAATCATCCAGTCCTCGGAACCTGAGAAGGCCGATTTATACCTTCATCAGTATCGAACCATTCTGGGTGACAACGGCCATCTCTTGCCTCTAGTATTGCATTCAAGTTATTCACCCTCAGACAAACAGAGAACTCATAACAACCATACCACTGAGTTTTTACTTCTTCCGCCTGTTGTGTTTAACTTTAATTATTCTTCGTTGAGACTTGTCACCATCACCACCACTGGAACCAACCGAGAAGCTGCCCCCTAAACCCTGATTCGCACCCAAACTACCAGAGGCCTGAAATGGGTTAGGGTTCTGTGGGTTGGTTAGGTTCTGTTGGCCTCCAAATTGGAAGGAACTAGCCACTGGGGCTGTGGGTGTATATCCAAATACAGAGGCAGGCTGTGAGTTTGAAACAGGCTGTTGACCAAACTGGAACTGTTGACCAAAACCTGGGACTGTAGGCGTAGACGCCTGATTAGTGTCTTCGGCCATACTGTCTTCCATACTCATTTGATCATTATTACCTGGGGAACCAAATGGAAATACAGGATTGGAGTTGCCAAATGGAGGCTGTGACGGGGCACTAATAGGTGCAGCTGAAGTGAACGAGAACATGGAAGTTGAGGATGCACCATTTGATGATCGAAACATAGATCCACTGTTGTTATTTGTAGAATAAACTGTGGATGCTGCAAAAGTAATAGGCGCACTGATAGTAGTAGCAGCAGCAGACGAGGATCCTCCAAATACAAAAGGCGCACTGTTAGTAGTAGCAGCGGCAGTCGAGGATCCTCCAAATACAAAAGGCACACTGTTAGTGCTAGCAGTAACAGCAGTGGAGGATCCTCTGGATACAATAGGTGCACTGTTCGTAGCAGGAGCAGCGGAGGATGCTACATAAGAAAACCCAGTTGACGAAGATGTAGAGTTGAAAGCGGTAGCAAATACAGGAGATTTAGCAGGTTGCAAACTGGAAGCAAATACATTAGGGGCAGTGCCAGAGCTAATGGAGTTGGCCTCCAATGAGGAAGTAGAAGAACCAAGAGCAGTACCGGTTCCTGAACTAGGGAGTTTGGCAGTAGAGGTTGGGCCAAAAATAGAACCTCCAACAGAGAAAGGTGTATTTCCAGCAAACCCGTGTGATAGTGGGGATGCTGATGAACCAGGATCACAGGATGAACTTTGTGCAACAGATGCAATTCCAGTCGCAGCAGATGAGGCCTGGGCAATAGGAGCAGATCCACTGCCAGCACGAAAAAGAGAACCCTGGAACTGGTTAGCAGCACTTGAAATGGCAGCAGATGTGCCAGCAAACAAAGTGCTGCTAATGTTACCAAAGCCTTTGTCTTCCGTGTTCTTGCCTCCAAATGATTCCTTGTTCTTGCCTTCAAAAGATTCCAAGGGAGATTTTACTGGAACTGGTGTGACTACAGTTGAAGCAGTAGACGATTCAAATTTGACTGTAGGCGTGGTTGAAAATGAAGGTGCTTGAACCAAGCTAGAACCATTGCTACAGTTGGTGGTGAATGCAGTTGTAGAGATGTCAACAGTGTCTCTGTTGGCAGTGAGACTCATGCTACCCGATGAATTTGGACTTGTCACATTACTGAAGACTGAAGGAGTGGAGGAAGTAAATAGAGGGCTTGACCCATTATTTATATTTGAATTAGGGGTGCCAAAGGAGAATATGCCTGTGGTTGATGGTGCAGATGATACAGTAGTTTTAGGTATCACAAAAGAGTCTCCAGCATTTGAATTACTCTTATTAACTGCTTCACCTGATCTGTGTGGTTGGACTACAGAAGATGTTGCACCAGATACAACCGCATGTACACTGCAGATGAAAACAAAGATAAATTAATTAACAAACTTTTTGGCAACACGAATAAAAAATCAGAAAGTCACCCACATACATAATGAATGGGATTTCCACGTGATACCACTGATTAAATATTTCTGTTTTTAGACATATACTATTTTATTGCAAAAGACAATAAAACAAGGGAAAAACGAGTCAAGAAGACCATTGAAAAGAAAAACAAGGAACAGAGAAAACAGTTACATTTTGAAAGTATAGAAAACAAACTATTTTTTCGTTGTTCATTCAATAGTTGTATCAATTATAAGTTACAACCCATCACAGGAGCAACCCCTCAAACCCATTTCCAAACCTATCCACCCGCCCATCACTAATGAACAATCTGGTTGGGGACAAAAGAACCATCACCATTAAAGCTAACTGCCTTCACCACTAGCAAAGAAGGTTATAGTTCTGAAAATCCAGTGAATTACTACTGACAATAGATTAATTCCTCATTGCCACCCTTCAGTGAGCACTTTTAACCAACATTTACAGGATTGCCACCCTTCAGTGAGTGCTTTTAACTGACATTTACAGGCAGTGTGCCTTCACGGTATTAGGTTATCTACCCTGAAGGTCTTTGGACACACATATACTCTGACAAAATGAAAGACAATGGAGTAGTTTCATTCCATTTGTCCATTCAGAAGCCTAGTTTTCTATACACTTGAATCTCCACCTATCTTTTCATATGAAAGAAAATAATAAGAAATATAAATAAATGCAACACTCAAGAGCCCTCAACTATATTTTTCATCAAAACGTAACGATTGAAAAGAAACAAGCGATTTAACACACTGACCTGCTTGAGCTTTCAGCATTGGTGTGTGAAAAGGTTGCGTTCACGGGTTCACCAACTGCAGGTGATGAAGTAAAAGTAGACTGTGGCAGTGCAACTTTGTCAACACTCTTAGAGCCAAACTTAAACGGAGGAGTAGCTGCATCTGAAACCTTAACTGAAGTAACATTACCCCCATAGTTAAAAGCGGGAAGACCAGGATGCGAATCTTTCGGTAGATCAACTTTGTCATATGTAGAGGATGGCTGAGCAGCTACTACACTGGGCAAGACTGCCAAGCTGGATGAAGCTAAACTAGGAGCAGCTGAAGTCTTCACTTCAGAGTAAACTGGAGTATTCTTGGTCGAAGACGCCTCAACCTTTCCTCTTGAATCAGATGCAACCCCATTTGAATCGTCATCATCATCCAGATCCAGAAAATCCTGCAGACAACACCCATAATGTTCAAATTCCATGGCAGTAGAAAGAATAAACAAGATAATCAAGAACTTACTAGAAATAATCAAGAGAATAAAGCGCAACTATACCTCATATGCACTCATCTTGAATGCACGTTTCTTTTGTGGAGGATGAACAGAGTTTGATGCCGCAGAAACTGTAGTTTTAACATTTAGCAAAATATCCTTCTTTTCTGTTGTAGAATCTGCTCCATTTATTGGTAAAATTGAACTGTCAGGAGTATCAATCCTAAGTGGGCCATTTTCTCTAACCTTATCCTGCTTTTGAGAGGTGAAGTCTTGAGGAGCACGGATCCTAAGTGGGCCATTTTCTCTAAGCTTATCCTGCTTTTGATAGGTGAATTCTTGAGCATCTGGTATCACATGATCAGCGGAAACATCAAACTTATAATTGAAAATTTTATTATTATTATGTTTGTTGTCCAAAAATTTTGGTGAATCCACATCCTCCAGGCGAGCCTGACCATATAGCATTGATGGGGAAAGCTTAGTTGGTGATTTGTCTCTCACAGTATGTAGATTGGGCTCAGATGATTTCTCTTTTGGAGAGACCAACTTATCAAGCTGCTCAAGTATTTTGGACGCCATTTCACTGGACTTTGAGGGAACAGCAGAGAAACTTGTACTAGGACCTGAATTGTCTCCAGTTTCTGGTAATGCTTTGTGCTTAGGTTCACCCAATGATAGTGGCTTCCACAAGTTTTGAGCAGCCTCAGAACTTATTCTTGCCCCACGAATGGAAGTAGTAGGTGAGCTCAAGCCTCTTGAAGAAAGAAGATTAGGTTTTTGACGAATTCTCCGAATAGGACCAACAGATCCTATGTCATTGTCTAAGACTGAGAATCTGCGCTTCGAGGCCTACAAATAAAAACAAACAATTCAAATGACATAAATCTGGAGGTGATTAGTGCAAATAAAGAGTAGCATTAGATAATCATTAGATATCATACCCCTTGTTTAGATCCAGAAGGTTGGCTTTGCTCCCATACAGACTGAGATGATGAAGCACCACCATAAGCATCAACTTTAGACCCAGCACCCTGAAATACAAGCAAATACAAAGTAAGAGCCCAAACTCCCAGTAAACAAATGTATTTTTTTGAAAGAAACGGTTGTATTAAGATCAAGAAACCAACAAAGAGATCGGTCGAGAAGACCAACCCAGAACACAGCAAACAAACAAAACTTCGAAAGTGAACATAGAAAAGACCCAGCACAATCAGCCGAGAATACACCTAGAAGACTTTAAAGGATAACCGCTTTCTGGTCTAGCCTAAGTAAAAAGAGAGAGATTCCCTGAACTCTGAGGAAAAGGAAGCCGGGAACGAGATCCTTCTAATTTTTTATTTTAGTTAACAGATATCATTCTATTTCTCTCCATCCAAATGACCCAAATTACCGCATGGAACATACAATCCACATGACCTTGGCTTTCTTGCCCTTCCAAAGCGAAAAATGGCATTCATTAAAAGAGAGAATTTTTTAGATTGCCCAAGTGAATCCCAGTAAACATTCAAAACCCGAAAGGGATCTGTACTGTCTTTTTCTTATACCCAGAAATCCTCAAACCTGCTTTGGGAAATCGGATGTCAAATTGGAGAACACCGCTCAACCCTGCAGTCTTTGGAAGGCAGGAAACTCTAGCAAATGGCCACACAGATACCTTGAACATATGTACCACAGGCCTAATTACTCAACTAAACCAACATTAATTGAAAGAACTATTCTCATAACAAACAAACCTTCAAACTACTCGTTGTGCAGACTCGAGAGTATGGTGTTCGAGCCATGCTGTATATAGCAGACCTGCCTCGAGATCTAGGGGTCACAAAACCATTTTGTGGAGCCACCCCACTGCCAGAATTCCTTGGCACAAGTGACATCGTTGGCGATTTTGAAGGAAATGGCAGACTGCTCAAAATAGGGGAATCTTCATGGTGCGTTTGACCTCGCAAATTTAACAATGATGGAGATACTTTTGAAGGCCTACTGCCCATGTAAGCTTTTGCGAGTTCTGCAGGTGAAGCAACTTCTTCATCAAGGACCTGAAGACATTTTAACCAGTAAATGTGAAAAACGAGCCAAAGTGAATATTTCATAGGAACTATCATTCAAAAATTAGTTTAAATTAAAGATAAGCTAGCACAAGACCATGGCTTTCACAAACTAATGAGCCAAAGTATACAAATGGAAAGTAAGTTATCATACACTTGCACTAACAGCAGGGTTTGAAGCAAGGCGGCTCTCAATCCCAATTTTGTCTAGCAATGAAGTTTTAGGAAATTCCTCCTTTCTGTCATGAGAAACCACCGACTTTGAAGGTATCACTTCAGACCTTTTCTCTTGATTCTCAATTGGCATATCAACGGTTCTTGAATGCAACAGCTCTGTCAATCGATCAATCTCAGATCTGCAGAGGTGATTAACATTCAACATCAAGATAAGCCCATGTTAGAAGAAAAAAAGTTCCACGATAAACACATGTTCAAAGGAAAAAAAAATGTTTTAAGCCCCAGACGTGCCATGGATGAAATCATAAATGCACGAGTGGTACACCAACCCCCATCACTTCCATTAAGAACACACACAAACATACACTCTCTCTCTCTAACATCATCCCCATTCATCAATAGTACTTGGAAGTAATACCACGAAGTATATATCAACTTGACCAGACCAAAAAAGAAGTATGTATATAACAACTTACCTGGTAAAGGTTTTCTGCTCTAAAATTTGTTCAAGCTCGGTGAGCTCACCTCCATCACCAGTAGTACTTGGATGACTTGGACCGGAACATTGACCAATTGTGCCTTTTAGCACTCCAGGAAGATCCTTTACAGTGTACATTTACATACAACATATTGTCAAACATGATATCAAAACGATAAAAAAATGATTTAAGAATCTATGAAATGAATTGAACTGAAAATTGTTCTACTTGAAAATAAATAATAGCATACCATCATAACTCAATCAAAATCAAATTTACACATCAGTGGTAAAACAAGGAATAGTGGGCAACAAAAAATGTGGACGTAACATGGACTACTCTTATACCAAAGAGTAAAAATGTGAATAAATAGTATATTGAGGATATCAAGTTTTTATGGGCCATTAGCTGTTCCTTAATAATGTCCTCTAACATAACTTTGGTAGTGTAAAGCCAAGCAGTGCACTTGCAGGAACCTTGAGATATTCACTTAACCCTAAAATGTATTCTAAGACGCGCGCAACATAGAAGAAAATCAGGGTACAAAATCTTTCCCGTGAACATAAATTTCGAGTCTAAATAATGGGAGGGAAAAAAAGTTCACTATGTTTATAATACTCAAACACGGGGCCAAAGAAAGATCCAAGTATCATGATGTACTGCCTAAAAATAGCTCCAGAAAGAAATGATGTAATCTCATCTAAAAACAGGACTTTTAACAAAACAATGAGCATGCAGCTTACTCCCAATCACTAAGCGCAAAGCCCGATCAGTGCTAAAATACAAATATCTAACACATTAAACTTACCACAGTAACTTCTTCTTTGTCCTTCATCTTTGCTTCATGGTTTACCCCTGATAAAGTAATGGAAGACTAAATTCGTAAGTTGTTGGTAAAGAAACTAATAAAGCAATCACAGTCTTAAGCTCAGAGGAGAAGGCAGAGAAAAAAGTTTTTTATTTTTCTGAAAAGGGCACAGAAGAAAGTTCACGATGGCTAATAATAATTTTTTTCTTTTTATAAAAATGAAGACATCTTATGATAACAAGTACAAGGCATGCAAGATAACATGGACATACATGCAACAGCTGAGTAAATTAGTTTGAAAATTCCCTTGCATTCAAGAAACAAAGGAAGGAGCCACCGACCAACTAAATTTTAAAGTCACAATGACCACTGAAAAAGGTGCAGCATCCTTTCAAAGAAAGGATACGGATGATTTTTTTTTTAATATTTGAAAAATTAATAAGGATGATATAGTACTCACAAATAAAGTGAAACAGTAATTAAAAAGGGGTAATCAGGGGATTTTGGAAAAGATACCAGCATCAGAGACTCTATATCAATCAAGCTCACTCTTACAAGAACTACTTCTTGATCATACCAATTAACAATTTACAAGAGAATAAATTAAACCAGCAGTAGAATAAGGCGGAGCAAGGATTCTTTGTTTTCCTCCTACCAAAAATAAAGGATTCTTAAGTCTTCCTAATAGCGTAACTCTGCATGTTATGTATAACTTGAAATTCAGAAGACCAACTTGAATTTTGGATTCCGTCGATTGCAATTTCAAACAGTTTTCATTAAACATGATGAACTTCCAGGTTTTTCTTATAGACGCCACAACTATTGTAATGAAAACAATGAATTCTAAGTCCCCTACACCTAGCTCCAAATCAATAAGAAAATATCAAAGAAATCAACCTCATTACATTTCACAGCACAAAAAACTCAGCCAGAAGATAATTGTTAAAAACATGGAAGTAAAATTAGCAAAAACAGAAGGAAAGGTGTCCCAAACAACGAAATCCCAACTCCACATTAAATGACTAAACCCAAACAAATTCCCCCAAAACTTAGGGCACAACTAAGAAACCCATGGAATAGTAAACAAAGATAGTCACGAAAGCAGCAAAAGCCGAACCTGTAGAAGGCGACTGAGGCGGAGGAAGGCGTTTGCGAAAGACGGAGGAGAAGAGGCGGTGGGCGCCGGAGGAAATGAGGCGCTGAGCCGGATCGACGAGCTTCGAGAGCCAGCCATCGTTGGCGGCGCTAGGGTTTCGTAAAATCGTTGGTGGCCGATCGTACGGTGTTGCTTGGGTGGTCCGTCGAAACGGCGTCTTCCGGAACTTGCCACCCGCACCCAATCCTTCGTATGCCTGCTTCTGCTTCTCTTCCCGCGCGGGCGACGCCATGAGAGAGAGGAGAGAGATAGAGAGAGCGCTAGGGTTTCAAAATTTTGTGGGGGTAGAGAGAGAAAGGGATGGGATTGCAAATTAGGGTTTTTAATTGCACCGCCCGAGAGTGGAAATGAAAGGGGCCAATTTGATATTTAGCGAAACATGTCGAGGACAGGGAGAGAGTGACAGAAATATGGGAATGATAATTTTTTATTTTTGCCTCGGAAAGCATTGCAATATCAAAATAGCCCTAACAAATTCGGTTAAAAATGAATATGGTACTTTACCACGGTGACAAAAAATAATAATTTGTATGCATCGTGTTTCACATTCGATCCTCACCAGTTTCTCTCTATAAATATTTAATAATTTATTTCACTAATGCTATCGTTAAAAAACAATGATAAAAAAAAAAAAAAACTAAGAGCGGTTTTAAAAATATAAAAAAAAACAGTACGATATTTATTGATAAGTAATAGAACACGTACAATCATTAAGGATAGGGTACATACAATGAACCTCGATAAAAACATTGTCGGGGATCTCAACCCGGTCTAACAGTTTAACAAAGACTGGTTTTATTTTATTCAAAAACGTTGATAATTTTCAAAAATAATTGTAAGAATTCATCTTTCTAACAGTTTTCTTTAATACCAAAAAATTTGTTTGCTATAGAATTTAAAGTTACTTTAAATCTTAAAATTCAAAAGCCAATTAAAAAATAAAAGGTTATATTCAATTGAGATTTGAAAGGTCTTAAAAGATTTCTAAATTCATGAAGTTAAACGGAGTTCCATACACTCCATGTGAATTTTAAATGAAATTACTAGAAATCTTCGGGGTTGAGACTTGATTTCTTAAAACCTAAAAAACACTAGAAAATCCCTCTAAACCTATTAAAATCCTTCGTCTTTAAAAATACTTTAAACTCCAATCATAATTGAATACATATAAAATTTTGTAAACTACTTTAAAATCCGAAATGAATACACTCATATTTCTATAGAGTTTTATAAATTCTTAAAATCTTGATTGAATATCCATTAGTTGTATTTAAAATCTTGATTGATTACATATGAATTTGTAAACTTTTTAAAACTCCTAATTGAATACATCAAACAAAACAATCGACATCCCGATTTTGGCTTCATCCTACTCTACTAGTAACTCCCTGGCCTACCCCTCTCCCCGATGTCGAAACCGTCCCGTCGGCAACTTACTTTCCTTTTCGCCAACCTTCCGTTTCCCCCCGGTTGATCTGATTCTCTTTCCTTATTTTCCATATTTTTAAATTCTCTAGTATATTTCCTCCTTCCATTGTTGCAAAGTAAACATGGAACCAATGCTCCTACGATAGTTCCAAAAAAGTTTATTAAACAACTTCAACGAGAATCCGAATTCTAATTCTCCTTAATCCAATTTTTTCAGTTTCAATTACAGATTAGCAAAATAATCTATATTTTCCTAAAAACCTAAAATGCAAATTTAAAGGTTTAGACAACATTGTTTGCCAAAAGTTTTTTTACATGTCAAACTCACCATTCATGTAAGTAGAACATTAGATCTCCATCTATTAGTGAAAAAGGTTACCAATAAACCGTAGTGACAATGGCACTTTAATTAAACTTTGTAAATGTTTATCATAGCTTGTTTTTAATCAACACACTTTGGGGTGGTATACAATTGGAATTTTATTTTGTAAGTATTTACTAAGGACCAAATTTGAAGACTTAGCCCCAGTTTGGGGTTGAGGTGATTTTTAAAAAAAGCTGCTATGAAAAAAAGCTGTGACAGTTTTTGGTGTTTGGTAAACATTCAGCTTCAGCTTTTTTTCACAGTTTTGGGTGAAAAAAAGCCAAAAACAAGAAGCTGCAAAACCCAGCTTTGAAAAACCGGCTTTTTTTCACATCTGTTTTACATAAAAGTTCACCAAACACTATAATACTACTTTTTTTTTTCAAAAGCACTTTTACAAAAAAAGTTTACCAAACACTCTGCTGCTTTATTCCACAGCTGCTTATTCTCACAGCACAGCAGAAGCAGCTTTTTTTCAAAGCACAGCAATACCAAACCAGCCCTTAGTAAGTTTAAGGGCTAAAGTGCAGGCAATTCAAAATTTAGATTGACTCTCTAGTTTTGGATGTTGAAAATATACCCACAAAAATATGCAACTCCGTTAAATCCATAAGCAGTGTTCTACTAATAAATAGAATCAATATATTTGAGTCAAGTGTTTATTAATTATTTAACAAGTCGATAAGGACACCGTGAGAAGGACTTTGATAGCACGGGTTCACCACCACATGATGTCTGGTGAATCATAAATACGTGTTTTCGCATGTAGTAGGTATAGGAGGGGGCACTGCTGGCTGGGTTATGTGGTATAATCTGAAAATTTTTAGATGCAAATGGTTCTGCCTTACTTTTGTGTTTGTAATGTCTACCCAAGGTCCCAAAGGGGGGCAGTGTTGCCCCCTCTTCCCACGCGAGGGTTAAGCACTGACGAAACCATATGGATAACGCTTTCAACTACGTCTGCTTATACATGTGGCATTCCCTCTCAGGTCGGTGAAATTTAGTTACCACAAGCACATTGTCATAATCAACCCGGTTACGCGAAGTCTACACATTTGAAGTATTTTAAGTTTTCCTTTTTTTTTTTTTTTTTTTTAACAAACGATAGCGTTAGTAGGTTAAATTGTTATTTGTTAGAGGGGAAGGGGAACAATAGAGATCAAATCTGCACCAGAATGCATAAACATGATTATTTTCCGTCACTACAGTAAAACGCCATCTGCTTTTAAGTATTTTAATTTAGAATTGTACTTTGGCTATGTTAAATCAAATCAAATATAATGATTTTGAGTGGGAGGGAGCGGGTGGGCAAGCAAGTGGGATACGCTCATGCGGTTGGATGCTCTAATTCCTACCTTTTGCATGGCGCCCACAAAGCAGAAAGTTGTGCAAGCACTTTTGTACCCAACTACCATATAAACTAGTTCTTTCAGCTTACCTTTAGAAAGAGGGCACCTTCCACATTTCAAAACTCCCAACTAGGATAAAGTGTTTGAATTTCCGAAATAAATAAATAACTAAAAAAATGTTCAAATTTCCGAAATAAATAGTTAACTAGGAGAGTGTTCATATCGTGACAATGACATGATAAATCAATGCATGTTACCTTCATAGTTCACAAATGTGCCTTTCAAACCAAGTATGCATATATTCATTATCAATACGTAGGAAAAAAAACATATGCCAATAAAAAATTCTCTCCTCACTGTATACAAGATAGAAAGGGTTTCGAGTTTCAGATACAAAATCCCTCGGTGTGGAAGTCTCAATAAATTCGGAGAAAATAACACAAAATGCCTGGCTCGACTTGGAAGAGCAGTTAAGTACCTTTCTATACAATCTTAATACCTCAAAACAATGAAGAATGAAGCAGGAAACCCGAAACCTCTTTGTTATCTATGAACTAAATTTCAAGTGCTTATCTAAATGCAACGCTGAAGCTACTTTGCAGTCCCTTCTTACCAGGGCCAACAAAATTTCCTTTCTGCATCATGGCTACAAACTCGTTGTAATCTATGCGTCCATCCTGCAATAACAAATCAACACAGTAACTCTCACATACAAACAGATCAGAAAAGTTGGCTTCACGGAATAATTTCTCCCGTATGCAAGTAATGATAATATTGCATCAAAGAAAAGACACAGATTCTTGACACTCGGTTCCCCATTTCGGTCATCATGAGTTGTAAACCCCAAACACACTGTACTATTTTGAATATCATCACCATAATAACAAAGAGCACTGCTTGACATTGCAGTCATTACTCTGGTCTTAAATTCGTTAATTAAAGCAACTAGGCCAAATCCCAATTTCTCGAAGGAAGACATACGGTCTTGCTCCCTAATCAGTCACCGTAACGCTTATGAGGGTCGATGAAAGCAAAATACTACTGACACAGTTTCGAGCTTAACAAAAATTTGCTGCATAAACTGACACAGGACTTGAGTTTACATGCCACTCGTAATCACATGATTAATTTGGTGCATATAGCATGCTTCATATGGATTATAACAATCTGAAATGAAACTACCACGTCAATTTATATAATATATCACTCTTCCAATATGTGAACCTGTTGTATTACTCTCCAAATTAATGCAAGCTTACTTTTGAATTAAGTCAAGTTTCATGCTGATACTGAATTTAGACGCTCGGGATCCATGTCTTATTTTGAGCCACATCATCTTTCTATGCAAGGAAATAGCTCACTCAACTATTGTCCCATCCTAATATGATACAAATGCTGTATTGTTAAGATATAGTCACTTACATTGTCCTGATCAACTTCTCTTATCATCTCTTCAAGGCGAACATCCTCTATGCCAAAATCCTCACAAGCTTGTTGAAGCTCATCCGGAGTAATATAGCCACTTCCATCCTTATCAAAGTAGGAGAAAGCTGCAAACAGATGATCTTCTCTCTCAATTTTGTTCAGATGCAATGTTGCAGCTACGAACTCCCCATAATCAATTGTTCCGCTGTTGTCGACATCTGCCTGCAAATCAGAAAAGGTATTCCTTTATGATCTTGAAATCTGGATATACTGATATCGACTTTTTTAAGAAACAAATTATCAACTAGATTGGCCTAATCATGTGTACACCCCGCAATGGCTGAAATTCAAGAATGATAGCATTTATGATATTTAGATTTTATAGATTAAGAAGGAAACTGAAACTGTCACTTGTCGATATTCACTAAAATTTGCTTTTGACAAACACGACATCAAAGAGAGAAAATAACTTCACTCAACTTCACTTTTTTTTTTCCTGGACATAAAATACTACTAGTATTTCTTCTTCTATTGTTTTAATTCTTAAAACAGGTCAACATGGCTAGAATGACCATGGTGGCTACGGCTGGACAAAGCACTGGCCAGAGAGGGTAAGAGGGGTGGCGGCGAAAGGGTAGAGAGATGAGATGAATTTGTTTTTGGTCAAGTTTATCTTGGGATAAAATGACATTTATGAGAGCACATGGTGCTTTACTACTATGCTACTTCTTGACATCCTGAAAACACAATGAATCATTATCGTTTAAAGTACTCCAATTCTGATCTGGTACATACTGCTTGCATTAGATCATAAATTTCAGACTCCTTCAGATTTGCTCCAAATCTTTTCAATCCGATCTTTAGTTCGTCAAAAGTGATTTGACCACTGTTGTCAGTGTCTATCATCTTGAACATTTCTTTCAGGCCAGCTATTTCTTCTACAGACAAGTTCTCTGCAATGACCTGCCAAATAGTTAAAAAAGAAATCATCATCCTTCTTGGTGAATGACTATCTGAAAATACATGTTTACGTTACTAATTGAAGTTCTGGCCAAAAGCAAAGAGTTATTAACTAAAGGCATCTAAAGTATGCGTCTGGCACAATTGATACTTACTCTGAGAGCCATTTTCTTGAGCTTGTTCATAGCTGAAAATTGTTTTAAGCGACTTAGAACTGCGGAATCAAGAGCCTCATCGGGAGCCACACCATCAACTTGCACCCAGGGGTGGCCTGAAAGGAATAAAACCTACCTAATCAATCAAAAGTAAATGGCATTCCTAAAACCAAATCGTAATTAAAAAAAAAAGAATATATATATCTAAAGAAATGCCTGTAACTTTATGTGTAACAGCAGAAATGATCTCAGGAATTCTTAAGAGGTTTATAAAATTAAAGATTTAATCACTTCTACAGTAACATTATTGGTGGTCCGGGAGACAATAAAACAAATGAAAATACCCACAATACGCAAATGATGTGGAAGGAAATTCTGTCTTTCTTTTAAGTCAATGGAGGTAGATGTTGCACGCATTAGAGCTCATAGCAGAACCCATAAAGGCAAGCATCAATGAGGCAATTACTCAACAGTCAGATTCACAGCATTAAGATTGATTAACAGTCCAGAAGAGTACTTAAGGTATAATACTAGGACCTACAAAAGCTCCAAATACAGCAACGAAAAAATAACTAAATAATAAACAAAAAGTAACGGAAGAGACTCACACAAAACTTCATGGGCTGTCAGCCGCCTTTTGGGGTCTCGGACAAGCATTCTCCTCACTAAATCTTTGGCACCATCAGAAATACTAGGCCAAGGGTCTGATTCGAAATCTAGGTCACCATGCAGGACCTGGTCAAATATTCCTTGCTCGTTTTCTGGGGAATTATAACAAAGTAAATTAAAAAGAAAACAATGTGGAAAACAGTTACAATCAGCAAAAGTAAGCTCATATTTGATAAAGCATGAAATGAAGATCAAGAATCAAATATATAGCAAGTCAAAAGTTCCCACCAGCCCAAAATGGAGGTACCCCACTTAACAGAATGTAAAGGATCACTCCTGCGCTCCAGACATCTGCTTCTGGACCATAACGCTTGCGTAACACTTCAGGTGCAACATAATATGGGCTTCCAACCACATCACTATATTTTACTCCTGCAAGGAGGCAACCATGAATCTTTCAACTCCAGATTCAATCATCAATTCTGAATCATTTTATCATAAACTCTAGTTGTGTAAGCACCAATGAGTCAAAAAGAGCACCGAAAAGAAGAAAACTTGTCCAAAAGTAACAACTAGGAAGCAAGGATTAAATGTAGGGTCGGATTATACGAATCCCATACGTCATGAGATGCTTTTTGCGTCATTACTTCTATTTGACTATTTGGGAACACAGTGACAACAAAGCTCTCCAAAATCAGAACATTTCCCACACTGCAAAAGAGGGTGGTTCACTAAGTGAACAACCTAGACAAATGGGCCAAGATACAAAAATAGAAAGAAGATAGTCTGAAGTCTCAAATACTCAATGAGTACGACTGCGAAGTCAATGGCTGAACACTGTATAATAAGACATAGTGAATTGTAATTTTTTATCATAAGTTGCCATCCAGGTCTCAGCTCAAGGTGTATAGATTATGGAATGAAATTGAGCACAAAATAAGTTTATACCAAAAAGATGTAATGCCAATGTAAAGTTACTGCTCTAGAATATTACAAGTACTGCTTATTTAAGAAGTGACTAATATGGAAATAACTTAGGTTAGGTTCCTTATGTTCCTTTAAAATTTTGACTTTTTGGTACTAAGCTCAAAAGGTCATTCCTATCATTTAAAATCTATTGATTCCAATTTCAATCCACAATAATTGATAACATTTGACCTCAAGTCCCATTTTCTCATAAAATTCACAATTCTGTTTGTGAAATATAATCTGTCAAAGTAAATTTTTTGTGAGTAACAGTACATGTTCTTACATCTTCAGCAGACTCTGATATTCAAACTCGTTCTCAAAAATTATAATTTTCTTAGAGAAACCAAGGAACCTTAAAAAGGAATTGTTAAAGCTAGCAGACTGCATTTGGTATATAGAATCAGATAGTTTACTGGGAATGTTGAAGCCTGGAAGAAGACGCTTTTAAAATTTAAATCATTATAAATGGGAATACATGGTCAATATGGCTTCAGGTATTCCAATCCCAGAATTAAGCATCGAAGAAAACATCTTAGTTAACTTTATGATTAATAAAGTAAAAACCTGGAGCTAGAAACGGTTCCTTTAGAGACAAACCCTACAACAGCACAATGGTCCAGAACAAATTAAACGTTCAAGTCAAAGAAATTGTTAATACATGATCGAATATCAAATTCAAAGGGTATTGTAAGACTGGTGAGTGAAAGAGTAGTGTTAAGTATTATTCAAAGAGCAAAAAGAATTATCTGGCACATTTTATGCAGAGTATTGTACTAGATAATGGGCAAGATACACTTAACAATCTTGATCATGTGACAATACTAATATGAAATGACATTGATAATATGAAAACCACACGATGATAATTACCTGGCTTCAAGAAAATTGATAATCCAAAATCAATAGTTTTGAGAAGTGCATCCTCATCCTGACTGACAAAGAGAAAGTTCTCTGGTTTAAGGTCTCGATGCATAACTCCCAATGAATGGCAAGCTTCGACCACTCCAACTATAGTCCTAGTTAGCTCAGCTGCCTTTCTTTCTGTATAATGCCCGCGCTGGATAATCCTATCAAAGAGCTCACCTCCTGCACATAATTCCATAACAACATGAACTGCTACAGCATCCTCATAAGCTCCCTTAATAGAGATAACATTTGGGTGGCCTGCCAGATGGTGCATGATCTGAATTTCCCTCCTCACATCCTCCACATCCTCATCAGTTATTAACTTCCTTTTCGCAATCGATTTGCACGCATACTCTTTCCCTGTCGCCTTCTCCACACACAGAAACGTTATTCCAAACTGCCCCTGTCCAAGTTTCCTCCCCAAACTGTAAAACTCCTTTATCTTTCCGGTTTTCGTTTGCAACACCGAACCAGCCTGAAGTCCTGCACTAGGGACCCTCTTTATCTGCGGTGGCTTCTTGGGTTTTGCGGATTGTTTTGGCTCAGTTTCAGGTTTTGCGGATTGCTTTGGCTCGGTTTCTGGTTTTGGTATTGTCACTTGCTCTGGTGGTTTGTCTAGTACTGGCATAGGTGACTCAGGTTCCTTAGGTGATGATGTCTCATTGACAGGTTCTCCGTTAGTATGAACTGAGTCATCGGGAGAGCGGTTTGGCCACATTACAGCTGAAACTGATTGGAAGAAACCATTCTTGGAAATGCTCGGTCCAACACAAGTGTTACCCATTTAGACCAAAACTCTTTTCCTTCCTTAACACTTGCTTAACATCAAAATCTAACCTCTATTGAATGTCTCTTAGCACAACACATAAGATCTAATTTCGGAATCCGACAACTATCGTTGATCAAGTCAAACTCTCCTCCCGCTCTCTCTCTAGACTCTAGTTTATACACTAGAGAAGCAAGATCAAAAGCTTGGATTTGTAACCCCAAAAGTAAAGCATCAAAATTTGTACCAAGTCAACAGACAGAAACCACCCTTACCAACTTTCTTTCTAAAATTGCATCAGACTATGGCACATGAACTCTTGTGTTTGAAAGAAGAAACCCAGAAATCATGAACTCAAAGTATAATTTGCAGAATACACAAATGATAGATAAAAAGGGTCAAAGCCTTGCTTGATCAACGACTAAATCTACAATTACTGACTAGTTTGAGATGAAAAAACCAAGGAAAATAAAGGGCAAAGAAGTAGTCAGATGAGACAAACAAACAAATGAATCAAAAGCTATCAAATTTGAACAAGTCAAGCATGGTGCTGCAAAACGCAACTGAGAAAAAGAAACAGGAACTGAGTAGGACAGGTAGAAACAAAAAATGGGCAAGTAGCTAGGAAGTTGTAGGTGAGAGAAAGAGAATGGATCGACCTTTTCCTTTTCCTTTGGTTTTACCAAGCTGCCTGCCAGCCTAGTAGAAATGGAGTGCAAAGAGAAATGGGGGTTGATTTTCCTGTCCGTCTCTATCTGCCGCCACTGGAGAAGCATTATTCTATTTGGACAGGTTTGTACGTGAATGTGAATGGGAGGAGGGTGAGGACCCAGAAGCAAACGCGTTCGGTCCAAATAAAAAAAAATCCCCGGCTTTCATGGTTCCTTGTGTTCAACCATGTTATCAAATCATCAGCTGGAATATCGTTGAAAAGATTCAGATGTGTATTGTTTATTACGAAAGTGTACGAGCTTTACCCAAAAATAGGGGGAACATGAAGACATTTTTCAAAGAACCTGAATCTCTTTTCTTTTCATTTTTGTTGACGACGGGCCAAAAGCCGTGAGAAATGTAAACATCACATTCACATGATCTCAATTATATCTCCAATTACCAAGTCATAACCCACGATAAGAAGAAATAACTTGAAAAAAGAAAAGACTGAAAACACACTGCATAACAAACACAATCGAGCTAGATTACCGACAACAAATTTTATCGAGTCTTGGCTGGGCCTGTGCCTTACGCATTTTATAAAGTGTTGGGTCCGCCTGGCCAAACAATTTGGGAGGTTGAATAATGCAAGGTAGTTATTTGACCTGAATTACCACAATTATCTTGTGGAGACCTCTTTGACCATTCGACGATGCGTCATAACCACATGGTTTGTTCTACGCATTGTTGGGGTCACAGACTTATCTCTTTATTGATGTTATTGATAAGCAACTTCAAGAGTTGAATAGTTGTTTTAACGAGGCAACTGCAAAGTTCCTTCTTTGTGTGGTATGCTTAAACCCAAATAACTCATTCTCAATTTCTGGCATTGAAAAGTTGGTTCATTTTGCTCGATTTTCTCCAAAAGATTTTTATGATCGAGAGCTCACACTTCTTGTAGATGAGCTTAAGAATTATATTTCTAACAAGCATCTGCATAATGAATTAATGGAGGCAAAGGAGGATAAACAATATCCTTCGGTGTACTTGCTTGTAACATTAGCATTGATGATAGCTTGGTGTATACGAGGACGGGCCCCAGGCCTGGCTGCCCATCTAGCCGACCCCAATTCCCCTCAGCCCCACTCACTTAATTCACCCCAGGACCTGTTCCTCAAACATGTTGTGACTTGCCATTTCAACTAATCCCTCACTTTTGTTAGCACTAGATATTAGGCCCGCGCGTTGCCACGGAAACCAGCTATTTCAAGTGTAATCGGATGAATAAAACACATTTAAGTTGAATAAATTCAACCCAATTATGAACAAAGGGATAAATGAGTGAATGAGGTCAATAAGATAAAAAGTTTAGTTTTTATATACATTCAAGTGAGCTGGCATATAAACACATTGTACAACGAGTAGGAAGAAACTGAACGTCTTTGATTAGAAAGAGATGGTTACCCAAAAAGTTATGTTTCCTTAAGAAACAGAACAACCATGTAGTTCACACATCTAATATGTGTCATGCAGTGTAGGCAGCCATTTCAACTATGATTAAAAACAGAAAGTGTTGAGGACTTGTTCAAATAGCTGATTTTGTAACCACAACTGTTCAAACGCAAAAATAAGCAGAAGGTTTGTTTCCATACAAAACTGAAGAAACAGAAGCAAGCTGCAGTTTACACATATTTTGCCCATGCAATTAAGACGGCAAAATATGTGCCTTGCAGCCTACATACCTCACTTGGCAATTAGCAAAATACAGAAAAAGCGGTGTTTGAGCAGGTAAGTCGTCAAGCACATATGTTCAAACAAAGAAATATGCAGCATGGTGTGCAGTATTTGATGACAGAGAGCGTGGCTGTTCACTTTTTCTGAGACCGGACATCTTCGACACTATAGCTAAAAACATAAATCATAATGTAACAAAGGCAGCCATTATGGACGCTATTTAGATATGTGTTGATACTCATAACTGTGTTCACTTATCCATATTATATTTGAATATGAATGAGGATAAATGGTTGATACTCATAACTGTGTTCACTTATCCATAATAAAATTTAAAAAATGAAACTTTTAATTACCAATAAACCAATAATGAAAATTGATTATTGAAAACAAATAACGCACAAATACCTGTCAATCTATTAAATAAAACCAACCCATACTCTGACACCAAAAAAGGTAAAACTACATAAGTTAAAGGTCAGTCCTTTGCAAAACCAACAATTGCATATACCAAAAAATGAAATAAAAACAAAATCTAACAACCAAAAAATATGTGTATATGCAGTAGCAATCATATAAGAGTTCATTCATCGGCTAAAATTCTGAAATTTCAGATTGACCAATTACACCATTTCTATAAAATTTCAGTTATGGCATTAGTATTGAGCGAAATTAATATGTTAGGACAGAAACAATTTCTTACATATGTCAACAATCCATAAAAAGGGATCCTTATTCAACAATAAATATTTTTTTATACCAAAAACGAAGCAATGAAATAAATGTTTTACTTTGGAATTTCAATATAGACTTGGTTCAGACATTAACAACTTACTTTGGAATTCCTTTCACGGTATGTGACTACAATGTTTGTTGACGATCGTTGTAGAGTCGACATTAGGTGGACAACTCTTTGATTATGTCATTAGACAGTACAAAAGCTTACTTTCCATGAGCTTTGCATGTAACACAATCTAAGCTATCTGGATAGACTATCTAGAATTATTATCTGATACAAGGTTGCAAATATGCCTCTATAACAAACACAAAACATTGAATTCCATTACCTTCTTGTTATTGACCTCTTTCTCAATCAGAATCACCAGAGCTTCCGAACCGTCAACCAGGACCGTGTCGCCTTCGCGCACCTGTGGCCGGAGCTGAAGAGCAGATTCAGAATTATAATATTTATAATATATCATACTGACAGATTCTCAAGACACATGTCATCGAACACCTAATGTGCCACGTTCTCATATGCTTTCTTGTAAGATTAATTGAAGAAAAATAAGTTTTTGAACAAAATTAACTTCTAGATGTGTAATTTAACAGAAAAGAAGAAACAAAAAAACCCAGAAATCTTTAATTGAAGAACAATACTTGGAATTTGAACAAAATTAACTTCCAGATGAGTAATTTAACAGAGAAGAAGCAAAAAGAAACCCATAAATCTTGAAAAAAATGTCTATAAGAAATGAAATTGAGCTCAAAAACTGGAAATCTCACTTCAATTAAGCAGCTTTTCAGATGCATATGCATCTCTTCACTAATTGGACACCAACAGAAAAACCCTAATTCATATTATTCAGATTACAAATACACGGGACCAAATAGCTAAGAAAGCTGGAAAATTTGACCCCAATCAAACACAAAATTGTTCTGGTTATACATGCGATACCCACCTAACATATCAACCAATTCCAAATTAAAATGGAAAATGAAATGAAGCAACATAAATTGAATACAATTTGCGGAAAATTTGGGGAAAATTATCTCACCTGGAGCTCTGAATCTCCAAGAGGTCCCGATCCGAGTAGTCTCCGAATTGGGTTGCTGAAGATGGTGATCAAGGAAGCGTTTTGGAGGTGGGTTTGATCTGATCAAAGGCTAAGCCATTAGGTTTGGAGGGAGAGGAACACAGAGCTACTGCGAGAGAGAGAGAGAGAGAGAGAGAGAGAGAGAGCATGTGTTGTCCTTTTCTTCTATCCAGCCACTGGATCGCAGTTCACAAAAATTATATGCATGTGTTAGTTTTTAAAGTTATAGTTTTGCAATTGACTTAACAACACCATAATCGAAGAGTTCGAAGGGATTTACCTTTGGATTCTTCGGCTTTCAGATGGAGTTTGCTTGTGTGTGGGCCTGCAACTTCGTTTGCAGGCGTCATGTTTCTTTCCATGGAATTTCTCTCGGGTTTACATAGAGAGCAAAGCGAGAGAGCTCTCCAGATTTTGAGCAAAATCCAATGAGCAAAGGTACACCAATTAAATGAGATACTAAACACATTTTGAATTTATGAAATAGAAGAAGAATTAAATGAGGACCAAATCCTTTTCCTCTCCCTTCTCTCTCTGTTTCAATTGCTTTCAAATGACAGACAAATACAACCACCATACATGAAATCACATTTTCGATTCTCCCAAGAACTAAAGCTAAAAAACAAAGTAGACTTCCAAAATCAAAATAATTTATTTTACCATCCTCAACATGCTGGAAACCCAAAAGAAAAAAAACAGAAATGAAAGCAAAGGGAATAACTTCAATCACAAATGGACTTAAAGCAGTCAATTCAGTGAATTCATTAATCTTCTATCATTTTTTCCCTCGATTTTCTTGGAAAATAAACAGAAAATTAGAAATGAGTTAAACGCTATTCAAAAGGGAGAAAAGTGCCAATTCCCTATCACTCAATTTCTAATATCAAACAAACAAAATTAATCCAAACTCAAAACAACATTAAACATAAATATTCAAACTTTACTACCTTTTAGCTCTCTAATTTACTCTCAATATACACGAACAAAGTTGAGGATTCGCTTTATGATAGCCATCCAACTGAAATCACACAATCAACAATTCATTGAAAAAAACACTCATGGAGTTCTGCTGGGATACATGCAAATAAATTCAAAGCTCAAGACCTGAAACTGAGCTCAAAACCTGGAAATCTCACTTCAATTAAGCAATTTTTCAGATGTCTACAACTTAAATATGCATGATAACAAAAAAGAAGCATCCTTTCTTGACCAATCGGACACTAATGGAAAAACTCTAATTCATATTATTCAGATTACAAATACACAGGCGACCAAATAGCTAATAAAGCTGTACAATTTGAACCCAATTCAACCCAAAAATTGTTGTGGTTATACATGTGATACCCGCCTAAAATATCAACAATTCCAAATTAAAATGGAAAATGAAATGAAGCAACATAGATTGAATACAATTTGGGGAAAATTATCTCACATGGAGCTCCGAATCTCCAAGAGGTCCCAATCCGAGCAGGCTTCGAATTTGGCCGAAACCATTAGGTTTGGGGGGAGAGGAACACGGAGCTACTGTGAGAGAGAGAGCATGCGTTGTCCTTTTCTTCTATACAGCCACTGGACTGCAGTTCCTTCACAAAAAATTATATGCATGTGTTAGTTTTTCAAGTTCTAGTCTTGCAATCGACTAAAGAACACCATAATCGAAGAGTTCGAAGGGGTTTACCTTTGGATTCTTCTGCTTTCAGATGGAGTTGCTTGGTGGATCAGACTTCTGAGCTTCTTCTTCTTCTATAACAACTTTTGATCCTCCGGCTTCGTCATTTCCTCCTCATCGCCTAATTCCTCATCTACACGCCAACACTGCCTCTAGAAGAGCCTTACCAATAACCAAGTTAATAAGCATAAGTTCAAACTTTATCAAGCTGGTTTCACATATGCCAATAGAAAACAAAAATATCAGTGTTTGGGAAGTTACCTTATGTGAAATGTCAGAAGTATCTGGTGTATGTACATGGTAGAACTTGTAAAACCTCAGTTTCAAATGATGCTTTAGCTCATTCACTCATTTCTTCAATGACTTTTCTCCGGGCATTCCTGGCATATAAAATACTGAATACGAAAGAGAAATATAAAAGTTGTACCACTAAAAAACAGAGTATACTTTTAGATAAATATTATTCAAATACCCAAATTTAATTTATGATATCTGCCAAAAAGAAAATGCCTCTTGATTAGATTTTTTTCATTCACGAACTTTCTCCTTGACAAACTCCTAAGATGGAACAAAAAAGGAAAATCAATCACAATTGATGCAAGTAGAGGGGAAGGACAGAGAAGTGAGATTTATGAGTACAGTAATACTGCACCCGTGGACAAAAAACTACACAGAATTCAAATTCAAGAACAGAATTAAACAGTGATGAATGTAGAACTACAAATACACAAACTGACCAAAAGATGTTATGAAATTAAAACACACACACCAAAAGATACATTACATGAACACATTACAGTAAAATTCAACACCCCTATAACTGTTTCCCTGTAGACAATAATAAAGGTACAATCTTTGCAAAAACTCGTGTACCAACAATACCAACAAACCAACTCAGAAGCCCCAAACAAAGCTCAAAGCCCGCAAAATACCAGAAATCGAAAAGAACCCGAAAAACCAAATTAAGCAATTTAAGAATTATTAGTCAAGCAACTATATAGGCTTTTATACATTCTTTTATATAATTGTTCGCATATATCAATGTTTTGAAGGGGAAAAAACATAAAGATACTAACAAAAAAGTGTCTTTGAGACTCTTGATTTTGAATGATATAAAAAAAATGCTTCATGTCCATTTCTCTCTCTATTTTGGAGAACAGTTTGATATTAACGAAATGACCTTTCACTTGGAAGGATTTGAATGTGACTGTCCGCTTTTTTCCCTTTTTTTTTCTTTCTCTTCACATTGTTCCTTGAATACCATCAAAATTTAAAGAAACTGTCGAGTTAGCCTGATCAAGCATAGATAACATTAGTATGTCTAACCAAGTGAAAACCCTTTGTCTACAACTAAACAAAATATACTTAATAAGAAAAAAATATGCATACCAAATAGACATGATATTTTGTATTAGGGTGGATATACTCAACTACAACACCTTCCTAAGTCATAGCAATTAGAGATAATCATCACAATTCCACCAATAAAAAATTGTAATTCTTGATCTCTCTAAATGAACTATACAGCTTTTAAAATTGAACGCCATAGCCGTGTTCTTTGACTTTGTTAATTTTCATCTCCACATTGTAGGAAGTCAACTATACTGAAAGCTCATTTATAGCCTCAACTTAAAAAAACCTAAAACTTTATCTTAAACTCCAAAAATACACGCACTAACTGAGCACCGTTTGAATTCCTTAAACAATCACTATAAACATAAAAAAGAGAAATATGAAAACCACATTTCAGTGTAAACAATCGCACCTTTTCCTTTGGAATCTATAGGCCTCGGTTTATCCGTTGCTGTTTTTTTTCGTTGGATCTCCCATTTGGTCTCACTGTTGTTATATCCGTTTCTGTTCTTCCTTGTCAATCAGGATCTGCACCCCTGAAAACCCACAAAGACATTAGAAATGGAACCCTCTGCATATCTTATGAAAATAGCGTTGAGCCTTGAGGTGTCCTCGCAACCCCAAGGTATGGCGCAGTTGGAGTTTTCGACAACATGAGGAAATGTGTAACCCCCATAGGCCCGGCCACATTCAAAAAAGTCTATAAGATTGTTCCGCCTCTTCTACTGCAAAAACATTGTGGAGAAAGCTCAGCTTTTTACTTCAGATTCTTACTTCTCATTTTCATCAGCTCTTCAAATTAATTAAAATTTAAACAAATCAAATATCATAAAGCATTGCAAAATATATAAAGACCGGAACGAATATTTGCATACCTTAAGCTTAAGGGCAGTGTAGGGAAGCATCAGTTTCCTTAAATCAGCTTGAAGCTGCTTCAGAGGACCAGGCAACTTGCATCTTGAAAACACAAAGCTCCTTGGGATTTTATCCCCTGTGATATGGTCCACATTAGCCTGCTTCTTCGTCGATTCAAATTTTCAGAAACACAACAATCAACTACGTTTTCGAGAAAATTAACCAAAAAAAAAAAATCTCTTTGATTCAGTTTTCTCAACAACCAAACAGAACCTAAAAATTTCAAGCTTACATTTTTTAAGCGAGGCATGGACACCGTTTGCAATTCCAGCTCCGTAGCTTTGTGATTAATACTGCAAAAAAATTATACGCACAGAGAGAGTGAATTTATGCTAGGGATTCGTCAGATAATGAAAATTAATTGAAAAATAAAACAAAATTACCTTTAGGCGTTTAGGGTTTTGGGGGAGCTCTGTCTCTGTGTGAGGTTTTACCGTTTTAGATGAAGGAAGGTGATGACTGAACACGCGAGGCAAATTAGGTTTGTTTATTAGTGCATTGTACTGCTATAATGATGACAATTATTTGTCAAATGCAAGTGGATTTCTACCATTTTATCAAAAATGTTAATATCAAAGGAAAGTAAGCTTGTATGGAATAACAACCGTTTAAAATTAATGACCACATTAAGAACAGAAAAGTTTCAGCAAATAACAGAAAGTAAAACAATAGACATAGATGCGAGGATTGAATAATTAGGAATTCTATCATTCATGTGAAAAAGAAAACATGCATTAAAGTTGAAACAACTCTACCTTTACTTGGAGCCTTAACGTCACGTAATCCATTATCTCACTAAGCATGGCAGCTTTAATCGTCTGCACAAAACAGAAGCACATAGAATACAGATGATGAGGTCTCAAGAAACCGTAACAATGCAAAATCCACAAAGCACCAACATTGAAATTATTTTGCTACAAAATTTGTTAGATAACCAGCTCTGGAATGCCATTAGTATGTTATCGCTAAAAAATTAATATATAACTACTCAATCAAACCAACTAATCAATCACACACCAACAAATTAAAAATGCAAGCTTTATTAATTTCTCACATGAGATTTTATCAATACATGAAATTAATAATTTACCCAATTAAACCAAGCAAGAAGAACCAACCAATGATCTAGGAAGTGAAGGGAGGATGCTCATATCTACTGAAAAGCAAAGAAAGGAATTAACATTGTGACCACGTTAACAAACTGGTCATTACCAAAAGCTTCAATCGAAACACAAAATAACCACCAAACATCAGAATTCCAAAAACCTAAAAGAGAAAGCAAACAATTACAGTTAAATTAATATTTAGCAAAATCAAATTAACAAACAATGTATACAAATTCCTTTTCCTATTCTCTCTACTTCCTCTCGGATTATCTCTTATCCTGCGGCACATATGCTCATCTCAAACGTTAACTCAACCTATTCGTTTACAGTAACTACTATGTGCGCACAATATCAAAGAAGAGTTACCAATTTTCTTAAGTATACAACTGTCCTTTAGTAGTTAAAATTTGCTATAAAACCTGAGTAAGTACTCCAATGAATGTTTTATATTCAACAAAAATGATGTAGACAGAGCCAAAGTTTCACCATTGCTTTTTTTTTCTTTCAATAATCATGAAAGTTGAGGTGCATAGCGGTGAGCACAAATAGGGTGATACCTTTAGAAATTCCCTTTGTTCTGCATATTTCCTGAGAATAGCTTCCCCAGTAGCATTGGTTTCTTCAAGCATGCGAGCAGAGTTACGAACTGAGTCCCCTGCTTGCACCTCCTTGTCGAAGATTCTCATAACATGAGCACCATCCCCATTCCACATCACAATAACATAGGCATATATAAAACAAAAGGCATACATGATACTGAAGCAGTAAACAGAATGTTAAAAGGGATTTCTGGTTTAATACGGCTCTTCCAAGCAACTCTGCCCTCTCTCTCGCTTGGTCGCCCTCTTCTGATTCCTCGCATCATACCTATCCAAACTATCTTTCAAAGACTGAGCCCCTTCCGCTATGCGTTCCACTGTTCTGCATAACAAAAAGCAAATCAGGATCCAGTTCAATAATCCCAATCACAATTACAACCACCATATACAAAATTAACAAAATCCTACCTCAACTTTCAAGAATTAATGAACAAAAAACCTCATTCCAATTACAATTACAATATCCAAAAATAACAAAAACCCAACTCAAAGATCATAGTAATTAACGAAATTTAAAGAAACCAAGTCAAATTCCAATTACAAAATGCAAAAATGACAAAAAACCACGTCAAGGTTAAAGGGATCAATGCAAGAAAACCAACCTTGTCCAGAGATCGCGTTCGGATTTGGTGCCCACAGATCGCCAGAGTCGGTCCATCTCGGTGCAGAGGGACTGGATCTGAGAGATGTATCTTTTGACAGAGGTGGAAAGGTTCTCTCTCTCTCTCTCTCTCTCTCTCTCTCTCTCTCTCTCAATGCAAGAAAACCAACCTTGTCCAGAGATCGCGTTCGGATTTGGCGCCCACAGATCGCCAGAGTCAGTCCATCTCGGCGCAGAAGGATTGGATCTGAGAGATGTATCTTTTGACGGAGGTGGAAAGGTTCTCTCTCTCGAGTTTGGGTACGGAGCTTATCCCTAATCTTCCCACCAGAAAAGAAGAACATGAAAAAATTAATCGGAGTTTTCAAAAAATACAATACCTATTACCTGCTATTGGAAACAAATAATAAATATACAGGGAGTTTTATAGAAAATTACAAAATAGTTCAATTGCAAGCAATTTAATCGAAATTTGCAGAGGAAAAAAAAAACTCAAAATCTTAGTCAAATTAAGAACAAAATTTACTAAACACTTCTCATGAAGTCATCCAAAACCATCCAACCAACTGTTCTTAAGTAATCATTTGAATGTCTCCATAATTTTTCTCAGCAACCAATCATAAGGTAATTTTGTGAAGAAAGACTGTAAATTTGGCTAACTTTCCACATGAGGCTCTCCATGGCTGAACTCTCCCACAACCAATTGCTTATCTAATACAATGAAAGTCTGCTCTGCAAAAACCATTTTCAAATCTTCAATCATTCACCAAACCACTAATACAATCACACAAAAAACCCTCAATCATTTGTCAAAACTAAATTGAACCCTTTTTATAATTTTGCTGAAAGATCAAACCTTCAATATCAGATTCCACAATTACCACTTTTTTGTCAAACCCAGAAAACCCAGTTCAGTTTTTGTTATGAAAAAGCAAAGGAATCTACCAAAACCCAGACAAACACATGTAAGAGAGAGAAAGAGAGTACTGTTAGGGTCTTGGGTCCAGGTAAGATGCATCTGGTATTCCTGGTCGAGGGTGAGGGGCTCGGAGCCGGTGGCTTGGAGGAAAGCTGGGTCTTTCATCCACTCGTGGTATTTTGGAACGTGTTCGTTCTTGTACGGCACCATAATCACTCTCCCTCCCTCCAAGCTCACTCTCTCTTTCTCTCGCTTCATCGCTGGTTCCCTTGCTCTCTCTCTCTCTCTCTCTCTCTCTCTCTCACAGTCGCACGGACAAACTGACAGTCACAATTAAATTACTGAAATAAAAACCCAAATTCCAGAAATGAAGAAAAATGGAACCCCAATATGGAAATTGAAGCTTTACCTGTAGATCGGCAACAGCAAATGGAATCCAACAGCAGGTACCTCAAGAGTGAAAGAGACAGAGCTGAAGATGGGTCACACAACGACATGCACCTCACCATTGATTCGAGTTCTGGTAAGGAGTGCGACGGAGAGAAGGCGAGGTGTGCGACACGGAGAAGGCAGGGAGGGCTTGAGAAGGAAACGGAAAAGGCCTGCTTTACCATTGTTATTCCCTTCCCGCGATCATCAACGCGTGTGCAGATCAGCGGGAGAGAGTCAGTGGCAGCCTCGTAAATAAAGTGAAATTCACTGTTCATTTCTACAGTGCTATTTCCAATGCTTTCTTTGAAATTCACTGTTTATTTCTACAGTGCCATTTCCAATGCTTTCTTTACACTAAAGTAATTGTTACTGTAATTTATATATCCTAATTCCAATTTTGTTTTTTAAAACTAATTTTCTTGCTTTTTCATTCTATATCAGACATTTTTTTTTTTTTTAACTTCTTACAAGTAGTTTATATTTGTTACAGTCTTATTAGATTAGGAATGTGTTTGTGTAAATCCTAGTATATATAGGAATTTCTCTTATATTCCTATTAGGAGTTGATTACCTATTAAGAGTTGTAATCCTAAAATGGTAAGGAATTAACCTTCCCTACTACTATAAATAAAGACACAATGGGATGGAATAACACACACCCACAATTACACATCTCTCTTTTCTTCTATCTATGCCGCACCTTCTCTCTATATGGCCTCCATAATTGTTCAATAAATTATACCTATAACACGTTATCAGCACGCTCTTAACGCTGCGCTAAATAGAGTTTATTCATCAATCAGGAGAGTATTACGTTTTTAATTTTTTTTTTTTTTATGATTAATTAATTGTTTTAATGAATTGATTTACATTCTATTGATTCAATTTAATTTTTTTGTGTTGAACGTGATACAGCGCATTGGAGATGCAATTCCGGCTTTATGAGAAGGATCTTCTACAAATTCAATTCCGGCTTTATGAGAAGGATCTTCTACAAATTCAAAGGCTTTTATTGTTTTCTGCCAATCAGGTACACTTAAAATGGCCTCCATAATTGTTCAATAAATTATACCTATAACACGTTATCAGCACGCTCTTAACACTGCGCTAAATAGAGTTTATTCATCAATTAGGAGAGTATTACGTTTTTAATTTTTTTTTTATGATTAATTAATTGTTTTAATGAATTGATTTACATTCTATTGATTCAATTTAATTTTTCTGTGTTGAACGTGATACAGCGCATTGGAGATGCAATTCCGGCTTTATGAGAAGGATCTTCTACAAATTCAATTCCGGCTTTATGAGAAGGATCTTCTACAAATTCAAAGGCTTTTATTGTTTTCTGCCAATCAGGTACACTTAAAATAAAGTAAGATATTTGAAACGACCTTGAAGCATGAAAACATTCCCCATGATGCATGAACCCCCTACATTTATATTTACCTTCCAATATATATAACCACCGTAGCACGATATTGTCCGCTTTGGGCCTCGACTACGCCCTCACAGTTTTGTTTTTGGAAACTCACGAGCAACTTCCCAGTGGGTCACCCATCATAGAAGTGCTCTCGCGCGTTACTCGCTTAACTTCGGGGTTTCGATGGAACCCGAAGCCAATAAGCTCCCAAAAGGCCTTGTGCTAGGTAGGGATAGGAATATACATTTAAGGATCACTCCCCTGGGCGATGTGGGATGTTACAACACATCCTTTTTAGGGGCCCGGCGTCCTCGTCGGCACACTTCCGCCCGGGGATTGGCTCTGATACCATTTGTCACATCTCGGCCCGAGACGGATCACTTCCCGGGCCCACTCCACCACCGTAGCACGATACTGTCCGCTTTGGGCCCTGACTACACCCTCACGGTTTTGTTTCTGAGAACTCACGAGCAACTTCCCAGTGGGTCACCCATCATAGGAGTGCTCTCGCACGCTACTCGCTTAACTTCGGGGTTCCGATGAAACCTGAAGCCAATGAGCTCCCAAAAGGCCTTGTGCTAGATAGGGATGAGAATATACATTTAAGGATTACTCCCCTGGACGATGTGGGATGTTACATATGCTATGTGAAATTTGTGAGTCAAAGAATCGAAAAAAAATTAGAAGCAATTCGGGTTTTTCAACCCTATAATTTTTTCAAAAAAAGAAAGAAAAGAAAAAAAAAAGGGAAGAAAAATTACCTTTTTTTATTTGCGGCTCGCACCAAGCCTAAAGCTTGGGACAATCCTTTAGGCCTGCTGCCCAAAATTGGACCAGGCATGCCGCTTGGATCCTTAGTGCATGGGCTTCAAGCCCTCAGCCCATTCCAGAAGCAGCAAAAGCTGCTGAGCTTTTTCACGCTTCGGCCCATTTCCAGTAGCCTTGCCCTACTGGGCCTTGCTCCTTCTCGGCCTGCTGCCACCTGCAGCCTTTGTGGTTGCCCTTCAGCCCGTGTCCATTCGGCCTGTTTTTTCTCCTCTGCAGCCCGCTAGGGCTGCCTTTTTTCTTCTTGGGCTTTTTAGCCCATTCCTCTACATTAGGCCTAGCAGTCCTCAGGAAAAAGGAAAAACATTCCAGCAGTCATCTGGGTTTTTTTACAACCCAAGCTCTTGTTGGGCTTCTCTTTTGTCAAGGCTCACAACCCAATTTGCTGGGTTGTTATTCATTTACCCCGAGCCCAATTTGGGCCTAATTTATTTGTGTGGCCTGCAGCCAATATTAAATAATTAATGGGCCTAGATAAATTTTTTTTTTGCTTCTACGATCCATCCCGAATGGTCCCGATCTATTGAATTAATTAAAAGTGACATGCAGTCCATTAATCTGATAATTAATCCAAAATTATTGACCTTTAGATCACTTTTGGACATTAACGAACGATTCAATATTTTATTTCTTTTCTTTGAACCATTGACATACTTTCATAGTAACGAAGCTCTCACACTTGAGTTCCCAAAGAACCTCAAATCCACTATACTTAAATCATCATATTGCATTATGTGTTCTTGCAGGAACCTCTCTTTTATGAACTAAACGTTCATAAACTAAATTGAACTTGTAGTTTCAAATTTAGTGCATTTGAAATCCGAAGTTTTCATAAAACAATACACCCATGAAAACCCAACGTTTTTCATGAAAACCATGTCTTAGAACTCGAATGTTCTAACTTTGATGCTTATGGATGATTCATTCCTATAGCACCAATCACAATCTTGTTCCCTCCAAATTCAATGGATTGTCGAACCATCATAAGTTCAATTTCCCTTATTTGGACGTTTCTAATAGAAACCACTTTATGTGGGGTACAAGACACTGCCTGAAGCACACCATGATTACGTCCATGAATGAGTACAATTATGAAGTTTATAAATTCGATCGAATTTCGACTCGAGAATACTTTTCTCGTCCTTCCATGTTTCTAACTCGCTTTTGAGGCAGCAGTGTAGAAAGCGGAAGTTTACCAAATTCTTGGATCTAATTACTACCACAAACGCGAGAGAAAGGTATAGACCCAGTTCGGCTGGAGTCTACCGAATGGCTCGACCCAGTTCGATCAAAGCCTGTCGAATGGTGATGCACTGCTTCGGCAGAGATACACCGAATGGCATACTCTATCACAACAATCCAATTTCAAGTTTATTTTTTACAACATATGGTAAAATCAGGGCCTGTCAAGGTGTGGCATCATGTCCGAAGCATGATCCTTGGTACCTAAGACCTAAAACTTCAAGAATAAGGGATGTTGTTCCCGCACCTCAACCCTACAGAATCTACTTCCGTCTTGATGGAATAAATTATTGGTTATGCACCTGTTCTTGCCCTTACCAATGTTGTTAAGGAAGTACCATTCTAGTAGTCAATATGTGAAACTAATTTTGCTCCACCAAACACCATTGGAATAGCAGAATTTTGACATGGATAGCCTTGTTGGCTGAATTCCCTTAGTAAACCATTTACTTTGTGAACATTTTTACATGTTCTTGGATTCAAGTTTGGTGTTTGTTTTAGTTATGGATAATCTTATTGATATTTTCCTCGAATATGAGTGAATTGAATCATGTTTCTTAATATATGTGACCGATTCAATTAAACACGTGATTAGGTATGAATGTGGGAAAGCTAGTTGTCAGGATGAATGCGATACTACGCACACTAACTTTACACCTAAATCACATCTCTAGCAACGACTTCAGGTCTATCCAACCTATTAAGAGCATTGGCACGCTCCTCGTTGTATTAATGGTACTGAATTATCATTTAAGGGACCTTAAATTTTCCATGTAATTGAGTTTTTAAGGATATTCGAGAGAATAATGATCATAAATGAAACCACTGAAGAAAATAGAGTGGAATATCTTTGCACTACCTCCAAAATGAGTATGCAGCTTTGATTTGGGGCCAATGGGTTATCTTTCAACTGGGAACACACCATATGTGGCCGACTTGGAGCCTGGTGATTGAGCAGTTTTATTTGCTTTGGCACGACCTTTTTTTGGGACACTTAGGTCGAACATTGATGACAACGCATTTCCTTACCCGAAGTAAGGATCTTGTGCCTACAAGCACACTTTGTCAAAGCCTGCTCGTTGAGAAATTTGATTTCTATATCATTCCTCGCAAAGATACGAAATGACTCTCTTTTCACAGTGGATTCAAGGGAATATATGTGGACTAATCCAACCAAAATGCGGACCATATAAATACTTATGGTTTTAGTTGATGAATCGACAAACTGGTCACATGTTTGTCCACACACATTGCTGCTAAACCTCCTGGCCGATTAAGGGATCACCACGTTACTTATCCCTTAAGGTTCGGGAGACTGGATAATGCCGGAGAGTTTATACTGACGGTTTTCGATAAATTATTGCATGTATTTGGGTTTATAATTGAACATCGAATTCCCATATTCACCCAAAATAGCCTCGCTTAGTGATCATAAAGCGCAATTTAAGTGGTCGCCCAGATTTTGGTGAACGTACCAAGTTTTCGGTTTCAGCCTAGGGCTATGCAATCTTGTATGCAGTTATGTTGTTCTGCCTTGAGGCCCATTGCCACCCAACCTATATGACGTTACAGTTAGTTATTGGGTACGAACCTGACGATTTTCGTATTTACGCATTTGGGTGTGCATTTCATGTGCCAAGTTGCGCCGCGGCAACGTACCAACCTGGGTCCTCAAAGAAAGATGTGAATCTTTGTCGATCATGATTCTCTTTCACACTAGCTCTCTTCGAGCCCTTGCATGCGATCTCTTTTCCCCTTATTTGCAGGTTGTCACTTTAATGAGACAGTCTTCCCGCCATTAGGGGGAGATAAGAACGTCAACGTTCCTGGAGAACGACACGAATTTGTGTGGACGTTGCCCATTATGTCTCATCTCGATCTCCGTACCGCACAAGTATGATAAGCAAGTGCAATGAATTCTAGATTTCAGAATGTTGCTCTAGATGCATTCCTCTGATCTAGCTAAAGTGACGAGATCATATACCAGCTGCAAACATGTCTGCAAGGATAGACGTACTTAACGGACATTGAGTCAACATCCCTGGAGGGTGTGCCGCCCTTATTGGACGGTCCAGTACACCGGCGGATAGCCAATCAATCTGTCTTGGCCTGGAGCACGACAGATCACTCGGTTTGTATGATTCACTTCCTTGGAAAAGGAAGACACGACATAACAATGAATCTAAACTCGATCCCTGCCTCAAATCATTTCCATCTCATGAAATTAATTCGGATTACTCCCGAGACTTGAAGTTCTTGGTCCAGTATACTAGTTTGGATGAGCCAAATAGAATTGAAATGATATTAATATCGATGATGTTTTCACTTATATGGTAGCTACCGGCATAAATGAAAAGCGACGATATCAAACCGTGTTCCGTTGATTAAGTGACAATGTAGAATTGATTGGACAACTAAAGTTACAATCTAGGTCAAATTCCTTACCAAAGTGTGTTTTGGACCTGTTGTTCCTACACTGCCCAAGGTAACCCCGTTGTGTTACAAGTGGGAAAAGAAGCGTTATGAGATAAATGAAATAGTACGATATGATGCACGCCTTACGGCACAAGGTTTCTCTCAAACGTCATGTGATTGATAGCAGCATGATGAAATGTGGTTAGTGTTTTCTCCATGGGGATATAAATACGGAGATTTACATGTAAGTTCCCAAAGAATTACATGGATTGGTTAAAATAGTTCCAAAACCACAGAACACCCTCTTAACTTGTTTGAGGCGTTCACTTACAATCCGACAGATGTGGTATACTTGTCTAAGTGATTATTTGATCAGTCAGGGATATGAATTATGCCCTTGCGTGTTAAACTATGAAGTCTTATTCCTAATTGCTAGAGTTACAGTTTATGTCGTTGACACGAATCTCACTAAGACTCTGGAAAAGCTTAAGAAAACTGTCTCGCACCTAAAGATGGAATTTGAGATGAAGGATCTTAGGAAAACTCGTTTATGCCTTGACCTGAAGTTTAAGCGTTGTTCTGACGGTACCTTGGTCTACTAGTCGAACTACACCCCAAATGTGTCACCTTTGAGTATACCTTTGATCGTCCATACGTTATATGCAAATGAGACCCTTGAAGAGGTTATGGAATCCGAAATTCCATATCTCAGTTCAACTTTGCGCTTCGTTGTACTTAGCTTATTGTATTTAGACATGACATCTCATTCGCTGTTGATCTATTGGAAAAGATGCAGCACCGCGCCTACACGCAACCACTAAATTGGTATTAAAAACTACCCTGAAGGTACTACGAATTTGGGCAAATCAAATCCCAACGCATCTCGAGCAGATCCAACCCCCCTGATCCTCGGAATGATGCTTGCCTTGTTTGTTATGCTGACGCATGTTACTTATCAAACCCGCACAAGGCAAAATCCCCAAATGTTTATGTCTTTACCGTTAGGGATATCGCAATATCTTGGAGGTCCACGATATGATCTTAGTTGCGAAATCTTCGAATCGTTCCAAGATTCACCTCACTTTACTACGCCACAAGTGAGACATGGTTAGGAGTTTTTGTTGAGCATATTCGGAGTACTTGCTGTTTTCATCCATCGTTGAGTCCCGACGACGATCCATGAAGACTATGCCGCATGCATCAACCCGACCAAGACATGATACATCAATGAAGTCAACGCAAAGACATATTGCGTCCACATCTACATCAGCAAAGCATTAGAAGATTGAAGTCATGCAAGTAGATCCCAGACAACCTTGCTGGCCTCTACACGACGTCACTGCCGAAGTCAACCTTCCAGAAGCTTGTCTGAGGAATTGGTATGCCTAACTATTCATATGCAATGCTTGTAGTTCTCATTTGGAAGTTATGTTAAACTCAGAGGGAGTATCCAGAAGTATACTCACTTGATCTTAATGTACTCTTTTTCCCTACGATTAGGAGCATTTTTCCGACTGGGTTTTTGCTACCTAACTAGGTTTTAACGAGGCACTCATCCTGGGCTGATCATACCCTTGTGAGCTCTTTTACTTGCGTCCAAAAGACGTAAAGTTTTGACTTAATACAACTTCTCACTTTTCTCCTTAGACTATGAGTTTTTTTCCCACCTTGGGTTTTACCATAGCGAGGTTTTGTGAGTTTTACATTTTTATGCATTCTTCCGTTGATTTGAGATTCGCATTCGCTCATTGTGCCAACGACTTCATCAACTGTACTTACTTCATCGCTGAAGACCTGATGCGCCATTTACTTGAGTATTTACACACTCAAGGGGGAGTGTTGCAGTCCTATTAGATTAGGAATGTGATTGTGTAAATTTCTATTATATCTAGGAATTTCTCTTATATTCCTATTAGGAGTTGATTACCTATTAAGATTTGTAATCCTAAAAGTGTAAGCAATTAACCTTCCCTACTACTATAAATAAAGGCACAATGGGGTGGAATAACACACACCCACAATTACACATCTCTCTCTTCTTCTCTCTATGCCGCACCTTCTCTCTATATGGCATCCATAATTATTCAGTAAATTATGTCTACAACAATATTGAATTATTTTTTGTTTTTTTCTTGAATTTTTATTATGTATAAGTATACATTTTAAGGAATCAGACTCATAGATTCCCTAATTAAATGAATTTTTTTGACGGTCAAGTTTTGTTTATGGAACTGTTGTATATATTGTACTTGGAAGTAATACGTGCGAAAGTTGGGTAATATAATAGAAACAAAGTAGATTGTGCAAGAAATAAATAAAAATAAAATAAAATGTTCGACTAGTAGAATTTGGCTTCAAAATTCAGCTTACCTCAGTTTTGGCTTTTGGATTCGTCTTTGGTTGTATACATTGAGAAAAAAGTATTTGATTCTATTGATAATGATGATTTGACACAATATTTGCAAAATATAAGAATATGTCACGGACAATTTGTAAACACGGAAATACATGTAGCAAATTAAACAAGAATATGTGTACAAAGAATATTTGTATCCATGCAAATGTAGTGTTACAATCTCTTCACAACTAGATCCTCTGATTCGGTCTCCGAAGATGAAAAAAAATGTAGTGTTGTTGATCCGAAGATCGCGATGACTTGATCTCGAATGAACGAATGCCTCAAGGTTTTGGCTTGTGGCAATTGAAGAACCGACACGTGTGAAGAACATAGAGCTCTGTTAGAATTCTTCTAAGTATTTGGGAATTTGGAGGATTTGGATGCTTGAGAGTTTTAGAGTTTCAAAGCTTTCGCATCTGGGTGTGAATGATTTTCTTGACTCTTTTCTTTGTTTTGGAGCCTCCTATTTACAGACTCCAAGCTTTGCCTACGAAAGAACCAAGATTTAATTTGTGTCTTGGTTCGTGATTTGTGATTTTACTCCATCAATTAATATTTGATTTAATCAAATTAAAATTAAATTAAAATCAAACAAATCAATCTTCCCAATTTGGCATTTTCATTTGATTAAATTTAAATTACTTAATTTGTTTAATTTAAATTAAAATCAAATAGTACTGTCCACCAAGTGTTGACATGTGTCATTGATGACTTGTCTGCCCTTACATGTCTCGTAAGCCCTTGCATGCCGAAATTTAATGTGTTGGTGAACATTTATTTTTCACCGAAATTCTACACGATTATAACTGGAAATTAAAGGTGTACACAACCACGGTTTAGCCATGGTGTTTGCATACACCTTTCAGTACACATGTATTTGCATATTTTCACAACTGTTTTGGAGATTTCGGTATGCATGTATTTGCATATTTTCCTTATGTATAACTAATATATTTGTTGGGAATGTTTTCACATTTTAGGCACTTCTATTATTGGAAGATTTTAAAGATAATAAATGAATAATTTAAAAAAAAATAATAATAATACAGATTAAATATTGAAACAAAAGTCAAATAAGAATTTTATTATTTATGTTGACATGGATATCGAGTAAAAAATTATAATCAATATGTAATCTAACTCCATATTTTAATTAAATTTTAGTGTTACGATTAAAGTTCATAAACCCCCTAAAAAAGTTAAAGTGGATAGTTGAACAAATTTAGGGATTAAAAAAAAGTCACCCTTAAAACATTTCATAGCGTGAAATACTAATTCATGCTAATTTCATGGGCACACTACTACAAAATTATCTATAACTGACGGTTCAAAAACCGACAAAAAACGTATATTACTGTCGGATTTTAAGCAAAATCCGACAGAAAATGGATGCAGTGACGGATATAATAAGCGACAGAATTGCTCGCGTCAGGAAATGAATTTTCCGACAGAAAATACTCTAAAACAGACAGAATTTGTGTCGGATATAACCGACAGAAAATAAATTAATAATGCATAAATAATAGCATTTTCTGTCGGATAAAACCGACAGAAAATATACAAAATCGACAGAACTTGTGTCGGTTATAACCGACAGGGAATATATTGATAATAAATAAGACCATTTTCTATCGGATAAAACCGACAGAAAATATATAAAATCGACAGAAAATATAAATATATAAAATCGAAAGGGAATATATTGATAATAAATCATACAATCTCTGTCGGATAAAACCGACAGAAAATAGATTAATAATAAAAAAAATATAAATAGGACATGACAGCATTCACTGCACTTTCTACAATTTCTTATTTCGTACCATCCTCCTCCCTCTGCTCTCCCTCTTCCTCTTCCTGCGACTCCGACGGCTTCATCTCCGAAATCATCCTCTCCCAGCACAACCTTTCCAGGTTTCTTCCATTGCATGCAATCTGCTCGCTTCCATCGTTAAAAAGGCTTTCTTTGGGCTCCAATGGATTGTACGGAAGCCTCACGGATGACCTGAAAAATTGCTCGAGCTTGGAGCAGTTGGATTTGGGTAAAAGTTCGTTCACCGGAAAAGTTCCAGACTTGTCTTCTTTGACAAAATTAACCCTCCTGAGTTTGAATGGCAGTGGATTTTCTGGGAAATTTCCATGGAAATCGTTGTAATTTTGCTGTGATTTTGTAGCCAAGAAATGGCCAAATGAACTGAGGAAACAACATCGAAGAAAAGGTTTCATAAAATGGAGGTTAATCACATACACATTTCTCTATATTTTAAATGAAGAAAAAAAAAATCTCACCTCATATTTTTCAGTTTGTTCCTTCCATGTATATGCATCCCAGAGATCAACGCTCATATCTCCCCAGTACATACCCACTTTAAGTCGGCATGCATTTTCACAGCTTCAGCTTGCTTCTTGAATTGTTCATCCATGGTGATTGAAGCGAGAAGGAGAAGGGGAGAAGAGAATGAGAAGGAAATGAGGAAGGGAGAAGACACTGACGCAAGGAAGAGATGGAGGGGTTTTATTTTGGAAAATTTTCATTACTGTCGGTTATAACCGACAGAACCATTTTTTTAAAATAAAAAAAGACAAAAGATTTTCATTACTGTCGGTTATAACCGACAGAAAAAAAATGGCGGCAAAAATCCCCCCAAAATTTTAAATTCCCTCCCAAAATAGTCAATTTCTGTCGGTTATAAACGCCAGAATACTAAAATAATAACTGTCAGAAAGTAAAATAATAAAATAGTCAATTTTTGTCGGTTATAACTGCCACTATTAACTTAAAAACCGCCAGAATATGTTAAAATATTAAAAAAAAGAATTCAAAAATACTGAGGGTTATAATAATTTTATGGCGGTTAAATCCGCCAGGAAAAATCCGCCAGGAATTTATGTCGGATATATTCGTCAGAAAGTATCTTTAATCCGACAGTAAATAAATTATGTGTCGGATATCTTTTATCTGTCAGAATGACTTATTAACCGCCAGGATCGTCCGACACCTAAAGCTAATATTGTAGTAGTGGCATGCACAACCTAGAAAATGAAAACAAAAATGAAGAGAAGCAAGACAAGTATATTACAAAGAGAAAAAGAACAGAATCATCTTCATGTGCTTTATTTCTTTCTTCCATATGTAATTCTATTGGACAAGCATGAAGCATGTTCAACACCTAAAAGAAGACAGATCGATCTGTTGGGATCCTTCTTTCCTTCAAACAGAATAAAAGAGAGATAGAATCAAACCGATTTCTTGGCTAAATGCCTTTCTAGATCTTCCTCAATATCCGAGCTATTCACGAAACACGAGAGGTGACACATTTCGGCTAAGCCCCGGCCGCCGCCTGTAGCGGCCGTCGCACCACCACATATGACATGATGATATATATGTTATTATTGTTGTTCTTGAGGAGCAATAGTAAAAGTATTATTACTGTTGTTCTTGGGACTTGGGAGCAAAATTGGAGGGTTGTCTTTGGACAATGAGATTGCGCATGGCATCCATGAGTTTTGTACTCCTAGGTGTGTGGGGCCCAACAACTTCTTTATCATCACCAGCAACAACTACATCTATGTTGGTTTCCCGGTGGCTCCGCCTCTGGTGGTGATGATGATGGTGGTCCTCCATTAACATGGGTCTCTGAGACGACTCTTGGTCCTGCTGGAGCTTGCACTTGTGAAGCTTCACGTACTTCTTCATCATCATCTTCGATAGTAATAATTCGATCGATCGAAGGAGACTTATTTTTTTCAAATGAAGTACTAATGCATGCATGGAGATTGAGTGCTTATTTATATTTTAGTTGGGCCCGTTAGAGATAACAAATTATTGCCAAAAACAGTATAATTTAGCTGTTTAATTGCTTGCCATTTCTGATCTTGCTAAAAAATTGTTTGCCATTTCAATGATTTAAGGAAAGGCTTACATTAGTTTGCCGTCGTGGTAATCTCATCCTTTTAATTGTTTATTTTTGTACTTTGTAGAACAAGATTAACGTCACGAAAATTATAATTTCTTGGGATTTTTAGGTTTTGTTTGGTCACCCAATAAGATTAAAATGTTCTTAATTAGTAGGAGAGTTTTTGGGCTTGACGTGTTGGTTACGTTTATTGTGACAAGAACAATTTTAAAAAATACAACCATAAATATTCAACTTACATACCATATAGCATTCAAGCGTGCATGACGAACAAATTGACGGTTTTGAAAACAAATAGAATCTTTATGATCAACCATCTATTTATTTGATGTGTATATATAAATAACTAAACGATTTCCAAATTGAATGATTTTTACATATATGATCTTTAAATAATGATAAAGAGAATGAACAGTCTCATTTATAATATTTAAAGAGTAAAAATATTTTAATCAATAATCACAAGTAGATGGATAAGTAGTTTCCCTCATACGATATGGATACAAGTATTTTCCCAATTTAGTTCATGTCCACCATTGAGAAGGACTTTTATGTAACAGAGTTATTACTGTGGCGCACTCTTGTGAGAAAAATTAAATTAAAATTTAAAATGCAAAATGGATGCTTATGACAATCAATTTCGAACCAAAGCTTGAACAACTAGCACTAATATTCCTCAACGGCTTCGTGTCTGACTTGAGAAGCAGGACTCCTCTACTCCTAGCTATTCTACACCCAGCTGATATTACAAACTGTTACGCCTGGTTCTACTGATCAATTTGCGTTACATATATGGCTGCAATGGAGGATCTACGGCTACTCGGTGGCAGACAAAATATTGTGCTCGAGGCGGCATTGGCCGTGTGCATATGGAGGCATTCATCAAAGTTGACGTGGTTGAGAAGCCGGATGATAGTGGCGGTTGGGCTGGTGGGGATCAGTCACATTTGTACCAGCAACTAAATCTTCCCCGGAGAAATTGGAGAAGGTGAGAGTGCAACCCTCATAATCACCTGGGGTATCTGTACCATGACAGTTGCATTGTTCGGTGTTAGACCAAGTCAGTGTGTGAATCTTGCTTCCGAGACTTCAGGCAGTTGTGATCACTCTAAACTCTTATCCATGAAGAGTTAGCTTAGGTTACAACTCTTTCAAATGTTTGTTGTTTCTGGGATATATTTCCTTTGTACAGTTTGTTGTAATTTTTGAATTTTGAATAGCCTTGTAAATAGGGATTGCTTTCCCTGATGTAATCTGAAATGGAATATAAATACATGCAGCCTCTCTTTGAAAAGGTATGCAATTGAAGTGAACTTTTGAGCATTCTTAAGTTTTTACATGGTATACGAGCCCTAGCAAGTCCAACGACACAGATCCAATTTTTTTCCAATGGCTGACAGTTCCAACGGTGCTGCAACCCCAAACACCTCCATTCCCAACCCAGCAATACCTGCTATGAACCCCTTCTCGTCAATGACTACAGTCATCAATATCAAACTGGATCGAACCTGTTGAGAATTAAGCTGCCTACAAGCTTTGGAATTAACCTGCACATGCTAAACCTGCAGAAGAAATCGAATGAGAGCAGAGAAGTTTGGAATTGAAGAACTTGCTAAATTTAGAAGTTGCTTAATTTTAAACATTGCAATGGCTAGTTTTTCTTTCTGTTTTTAGAATGTCTACAGCTGGTGTTCTTATCCTTTTTAATTGTACTATGTATTCTCATCTTCTTCCAGGTGGATGGATGATATCCTCCGATGACCATTAATGGCCGGAGAAAAGTACTAGGATCCTAAAATGTAGGTTCTGTTTTTAGACCAGCTGTGAGAGTTAAAGTCTTTGTCTTTCTTTTGTTTTTGGGTAATGAAAAATACAGACTCTTGCTCTCCCTCTCTCTCTTTCGAAGAACACTAGTTTCTTCAAAACCATTTTTAAAAAGCTTCAATCTTTATTATCAACCAAAACAACATGTCTGGTACCATTTTAAACATGGTATCAGAGCCTTAGGTCTGATTCCGAAGAAAGGGCGTGATACTGTGAGAGAGATCCAACTCCGAAGAAAACCTGGAAATCTTAAAGGTGGCTCTTTTACTGTGATTTTTGGTATTCCAGCTTAAAAAAAAATGGCTGGATCGAGCTCATCTGGTGGTGATTTACGAACACCACAATTTAATGGGTCAAACTATGATTTTTGGGCCATTAAAATGGAAACCATCCTCATAGCCTACGATCTATGGGATGTGGTTGAAGCTGGGCTTGCTGGACAACAAAATCCCACAGAGGGAGTCTCAGAGGAAGAAGGAGAAAGCGAGACGGAGCATGTTCCAGTTGAAGGACCAGTTGTCACAAAGGAGGTGAAGATTAAGAATGCCAAGGCTTTAAGCCTCATTTAAGGAGCAATCACTGATGAACTTTTTCCCAGAATCCGAAATGAGAAGACTGCAAAGGGTGCCTGGGAAATCCTGAAAAGAGAGTTCAGAGGAGATAAAAAGGTAAGAGCTGTGAAATTACAAGCCATTAGAGCTGATTTTGAATATCTAAGGATGAATGATGTTGAATCTCTGGATGACTACTTGGCTCGGTTTTTTGAGATGGTAAACAACTTGAAATCTCTAGGAGAAGATGTAACAGAAAAAAGGATTGTTCAAAAGTTGTTGATGAGTCTAAACAGGAGGTATAAGTCAGTAGTGTCAATCATTGAAGAAATCAGAGATCTAGACATTATTAGAGTTGAAGAAGTTTTAGCCTCAGCGAAAGTCTATGATAAGAGAGAAGATTTGCATGATGAAAGAGACAAATACACAGGCACTGAGAGGGCTTTCAGCAGTCTTAAAGTTGGAGGAAATGGAAGTAGCACTGGAAATTTCAAAGGGTCTCAGTATAAGACAAACCCAAAATGGAGTCAATATAAAAAGGGGAAAAATTGGTCTCAAAATGGAAACTGGAACAATACCAGTGGTTCAAACTAGAACAACAACTAGGGAGGAAATTGGAACAATAAGTCCAATCCACAGAACAAGCAAGGAAGTAATAGTCAAAGTGGTGTGAAACCTCAGTGTTAAGTCTGCGAGAAATACCATTTTGGTGTGTGCAGATACAAAGGAAAAGCTAAGTGTGGAAGGTGCAATCGATTTGGTCACTTAACTAAAGATTGTGACAATGGTAAACAGGTTGCAAACTGTGCAAAGGAAGAAGATGCAGTCACTGGAACAATGTTCTATGCTTGCCATGCAAGTTCAATTGCATCAAGCAAGTGTGTGTGGTTTGTTGACAGTGCATGCAGCAACCACATGACCTCTCAAGAGTCTTTATTGATTAATCTCAATAAGACAGTGATTTGCAAAGTAAAAATGGGCACTAGTGATCTTGTTCAAGCCACAGGGAAAGGAACACTAGTAGTTGAGACAAGAAAAGGGAAAAGATACATAAATGAAGTGCTGTTAGTCCCTGGATTGGATGAAAATCTGTTGAGCGTAGGACAAATGGTGGAGCATGGCTATTACATTCTATTTGGAGGAAATTATGCACTAATATGTGATGATAGAAGTCTTGATAATGTTGTTGCTAAAGTTGCAATGACTGGAAATCGATGCTTTCCATTGTCTTTGGAATCTGTCAACTCAGTAGCAAGAAGAGCAGCAGTACAAGAAGATCCATGGGTTTGGCATAGAAGATTGGGGCACTTGAACTTTGCTAGCCTAAAGAAAATGCAACAAAAACAAATGGTGTTAGGTTTGCCTGACTTCTCAGAAAAGGAAGGAGTGTGTGAAAGCTATGTGTATGGTAAGAGTCACAGAGAACCATTTGAAAATGAGAAACCTTGGAGAGCTAGCTATCCACTTGAGTTGGTACATTCGGATGTATGTGGACCAATGCAAAATGAGTCAATTGGAGGGAATAAATACTTCATCACATTTATTGATGATTTCTCAAGGATGTGCTGGGTATATTTTATCAGAAACAAGTCAAATGTGATAAATGTGTTCAAAAAATTCAAAGCTTTTGTTGAACTTCAAAGTGGATTCAAATTGAAGAAACTAAGAAGTGACAGAGGTGGTGAATACACCTCAAATGAATTCCTTGAGTTTTGCAGTGATCTTGGGATGGAGAGGCAGCTGACTATTGCCTACTCTACCTCAGCAAAATGGGGTTGCTGAGAGAAGAAATAGAACCATTGGAGAAATGGCAAGATCAATGATGTCTGAGAAGAAAATACCTGTCAAGTTTTGGGCTGAAGCAGTTGGCACTGCTGTGTATCTACAAAATAGGTGTTATACCACTGCAGTCACTGACAAGACACCATTTGAAGCTTTCACAGGGAGAAAACCAGGTGTAAAACATCTGAGAGTGTTTGGCAGTATCTGTTACAGTCACATTCCATCAAATCTTAGACAGAAATTTGATGATAAAGCTAGCAAGGGAATTTTCATGGGTTATGGCAGCTGTGAGAAAGGTTACAGGATTTATAATCTTCAAACTGAGAAGATTATACTCTCAAGAAGTGTTGTATTTGATGAGAATAAGTCCTGGAATTGGGAAAGCAAGCAAGATGAAACTGTCTACATGCCTCTCACCATTGGAAATGAAAATCCTGAGATAACAGAAATAGAAGAACCTTCTCATGAAACTCATAGCAATGACTCACCAAATCCCACTCAATTAGTCTCAGATGATGAACATGTTCTTGGAAACAATATTGCCAGTACCAGTCAAGGTTCAACACCAAGCAATACACCAGTAAAGCTTAGAAGCTTGGAGGACATTTATGCAAGATGTCATATGACCATTATTGAACCTGAAACCTATCATGAAGCTATTGAAGACAAAGCATGGAAGGAAGCAATGGATGCTGAGATTGAAACTATTGAGAAGAATGGAACTTGGGAGCTAGTGGAAAGGCCTGCAGACAAACCAGTCATAGGAGTTAAATGGGTGTTCAAAACCAAGCTGAATCTAGATGGATCAGTTCAAAAGCACAAGGCTAGGCTTGTGGCAAAAGGGTATGCTCAGAAACCAGGTATTGACTATAATGAAACCTTTGCTCCAGTGGCAAGGTTAGATACAATTCGAACTTTGATTGCACTTGCAGCACAAAAAGGTTGGAAATTGTTCCAATTAGATGTTAAGTCAGCTTTCTTAACTGGAATGCTTGAGGATGAGGTTTACACTGAGCAACCAGAGGGTTTTGAAGTTGAAAATGCAAGTCATAAGGTCTATAAGTTAAAGAAGGCTCTCTACGGTCTGAAGCAGGCTCCTAGAGCTTGGTACAGTGAGATTGACACTTATCTCACTAGTTGCAATTTTAAAAGAAGCACCAGTGAGGCTACTTTATATACCAGAACTGATGAAGAAGGAAATCTGATCATTGTCTCTATATATGTGATAATATAGTGTATACTGGAAGCAGCAATGTATTGCTCAGTGAGTTTAAAAGAGACATGATGCAGAAGTATGAAATGATAGATTTAGGACTCTTACATCATTTCTTGGGAATGGGAGTTCTACAAACTGATAAGGGAGTATTTATTCATCAAAGCAAGTATGCAAAGTCCTTACTTGCAAATTTTGGTCTTGAGGATTGTAAGTCAGTTGCAATTCCCTTACCCACTGGTGAAAAATTGAAGAGAGTTGATGGAAGTGAGTTAGCTGATGAAGGGTTATTTAGGAAAATTGTTGGTAGTCTGCTCTATCTAACTGCAACAAGGCCTGACATAATGTATGCAGCCAGCTTGTTATCAAGATTTATGCATGGTCCTACAAAGAAACACATGGGAATAGCAAAAAGGGTTCTCAGATACATTCAAGGAACACTTAGCTATGGTATTGAATTCACAAGGGACAAGGATGCTGTTTTGATTGGATTTTGTGACTCAGATTGGGCTGGTAGTGAGGATGACAGTAGAAGCACATCTGGATATGCATTTAGTTTTGGTAGTGGTATTTTTTCATGGGCCCCAGTCAAGCAAAGCACAATTGCATTGTCAATTGCAGAAGTTGAGTATGTCTCAGCAGCCGAGGCAATAACTCAAGCCATCTGGCTAAGATTTATGCTGGATGATTTTGGTGAAATGCAAGTTGAAGCAACACCACTGTTCTGTGACAACATGTCAGCAATATCGATGGTCAAGAATCCAGTTTTTCATCAGAGGACCAGACATATAAACAGGAAATACCATTTCATTCGAGAAGCTTTGCAGCAAGGATCCATTGATGTGAAATATTGCAGAAGTGAAGAACAGTTGGCAGATATATTTACAAAGGCTTTGCCTAAAGATCGATTCAATTACTTGAGAATGAAGTTAGGAGTGAAGCCTGTAAGTAGCTTAGGAGAGGCTGTTGAGAATTAAGCTGCCTACAAGCTTTGGAATTAACCTGCAGATGCTAAACCTGCAGAAGAAATCGAATGAGAGCAGAGAAGTTTGGAATTGAAGAACTTGCTAAATTTAGAAGTTGGTTAATTTTAAACATTGCAACAGCTAGTTTTTCTTTCTGTTTTTAGAATGTCTACAGCTGGTGTTCTTATCCTTTTTAATTGTACTATGTATTCTCATCTTCCCCCAGGTAGATGGATGATATCCTCCGATGACCATGAATGGCCGGAGAAGAGTACTAGGATCCTAAAATGTAGGTTCTATTTTTAGACCAGCTGTGAGAGTTAAAGTCTTTGTCTTTCTTTTGTTTTTGGGTAATGAAAAATACAGACTCTTGCTCTCCATCTCTCTCTTTCGAAGAACATAAATTTCTTCAAAACCATTTTTAAAAAGCTTCAATCTTTATTATCAACCAAAACAACATGTCTGGTACCATTTTAAACAGAACCAACTATCCTCTATGGTTGGCTCAGATCCTACCAATTCTGAAAAGTCGAGACCTGATGGGTTATATAGATGGGTCCATCGCATGTCCTCCCAAACAGCTTCCTGGTATCGCTGTCATCAACCCTGCATACACAACCTGGGTCCATCATGATCAAATGATACTGAGTTGGATAAATGGCTCCCTCACGCCATCTGTGCTGTCTGTCGTGGCAAGTAAAAGATGCTCTCGTGATACTTGGGAGGCTCTCGAGCAAATGTATGCTTCATCTTCCCAAAATCGCATCTTGTTTCTTCGGAATGAACTGATGCAGACCAAAAAATGAGATATGTCTATTGCTGATTATCTTGATCGAATGAACTTGATTTCTGACAACCTTGCCCTAGCTGGGCAACCAGTGAATGATGATGAGCTTGTCCAGATTATCCTGAACAATCTGGATCCTGCCTATGAAATGACTGTGAGTGCTGCACAGGCACGTGACACTCCAATCACGTACCCTACACTTGAGGCTCTCCTACTGACAACGGAGAGGAGGATGGCTGAGCAAACTACTCCTACTGGAGAGGCTGCTCCTGTGACTGCATTTGTGACTGCAAGAGGTCGTGGTGGACGACTTCGAGGTAATGGACGCGGTGTGTCTCCGTCTGCACGTGGTGGTGGTACTGCCAACCAGCGAAGTTTCTTTCCTCGCAGCAATAATCAAAGGTCAAACTCGGCCTGCAATGGTGAAAAGTTCACGGCTACAGGTGAAAGACTCACTTGTCAAATCTGTGGAAAACAAGGGCACCCTGCCCTAGATTGTTATCAAAGAATGAATGTAGCATATGAATGGCGCATTCCAGCAAAGAGACTTACTGCTATGGCATCATCACCTATCACCATTAACAAGCAACCTAATGGACAGTGGCTGCTTGACACGGGTGCTAATGCACATGTGACTCTAGATCTTCAAAATTTGATCAATCCAAAAGAGTATAATGGTAATGAAAATGTTGGTGGTGTAGGTAATGATACTGGTCTTTCTATCTCTCATCTTGGTTCAAATAAAATTCAAACTCAGTCTTGCTCATTTGAATTAAAAAATATTCTAAGATGTCCCACTGCCTCAACCAATATTATTTCTTCCCATAGGTTTACACTAGATAATAATTGTTATTTACTTATCTTTCCTCATTTTTTCCTTGTTAAGGACCTCAAGACCCGGAAGACGCTTTTCCACGGGAGATGTGAGAATGGCTTATACCCATTTTTTGGTGGCGGTGGACAGTTCAATTACCCTATTTCAGTGTGTGTAGGCATTCGAGTGTCGGCCCAAAAATGGCATTCACGTCTTGGTCATCTTGCGTCTTCTATTATTAAGTATTTGGTTTCAAATAAATGAGTACCAATTCATGGTACTTCTAATGTAATGTTTTGTCAATCATGTCCATTAGGAAAGAGTACTAAACTCTCATTTAGTGCGTTTGAGTCTTGTTTGTACCATACTTGACCAATCCCGAAACTACTGAGAACCGGTCAACATTATACCGTCAAGGACCCACAAGGTCAGAGGCCAATCACAAGGTGACATGTGTCGACACCAGAGGCCAATCATAGAGCGACACGTGTCAACATCAGAGACCAATCACAGCATGACACGTGTTAATGTCAGAACAAAGCTAGAAACTCTATTCTATAAATAGGGATCATTCTCCCACAATAATCTCTAATGTCATTTGTACTAGACTATTCACTAGAACTCACAAAATGAGAGCTTGAACCTATGTACTTGTGTAAACCCTTCACAATTAATGAGAACTCCTCCACTCCGTGGACGTAGCCAATCTGGGTGAACCACGTACATCTTGTGTTGTTTGCTTCCCTGTCTCTGTCCATTTACATACTTATCCACACTAGTGACCGGAGCAACCAAGCGAAGGTCACGAACTTGAAACTTTCTGTTGTACCAAAGTCCTCACTGATTTTGTGCATCAACATTTGGCGCCGTCTGTGGGAATCGACACTTATTCCCACTCTCTACAGCTTTGTCAAGCTGGTTTCCACCACTCGTATACTCTCTTTTGATCAAGCATCCCTCTCCAACATGGGGAGCGAAGGAAGCCATAGCTCACAGAATGACACCCCTCTCGCACCTAGTGCGAAGCAACGAAAGAAGGAAGGAAAAAGGGTTTCTCTTCAAGCTAAAGTCGATGAGCTAGAAGCTCAGAACAACAAGATAGCAATGAAAAACGAGGTCCTTCAAGAGCAATACGAGAAGCTCTTCGAGACGCTCCAAGAAGCTAGGCATGCTCAAACACACGAGCTCGTTGCCCTTGTGAACGCCAACCATCAATCGGATGCCTTCCAACATGGAGGGTCACCTGCCTTCAACATGGTTATTCTTGATAAGGAGCAAGCTACTCCTCAAAATGTCGATCAACATGAAACTTCTCTCAACCTAGCTGCTTCAACCCGAAGCAGGAGAAGTGGAGGAAGACACCTCCTAGCAGAGGGAGCGGAATGATCGAAAGCTGTTTATCGCGACTGTCGAGACTTCCTGAAGCAACGTCGAGAGAACCCCATCCACATAAGCTCAAAGATCAATGACCCAAGGGTTTCTGAAAGACTCGGTCCCCTACCACGGCCCAGGCCAGCTACCAATTTGGGGAAGGGGCAACAAGTCCTAGAGAAACATGAGGGTATAGGGGACTCAGAGGTGTTCCGACAGACATACCCTAGAAGTCAGTACGGAGAGTCCAGGGAAAAATCACATGCTCTTGATTAGACTTTCTTACTTTCAAGAGGGGATGGAAATTTCCGAAAGAAAGCTCCAGTGATACAAAACTCTACCCAGTACCCCCTTGTCCTACAGCTCCTTGAAGAAGTAAACAAGTTGAAGGCCGAACGACAAGCTGAGATACCTGACTGGAATCAACCCAGGCCTGGCCCTCTTACAAGGAGGATCCTCAACACCCCCCTCCAGGCGAAGACAAAACAGAAGCTTGGCTTGCAACTCTATACTGGAAAGGAGGATCCCATTGAACACCTTAACCTCTTTGAGTCTACCATGGCATACCGGATGCACACTGACGAAGAACGATGTCTTCTCTTCCCCTCCACCCTCTCTGGTGGAGCTTTAAACTGGTATTGTCGTCTTCCACCTGAGATGGTTGACTCATTCGAGGAATTGAGGAAACTGTTTGTTTCTCAACACATCTTCCAGACCGATCGCTTGCATTCTGCAGATGATTTGTACACTATCCGCCAGAAGCCGGACGAGTCACTACGAGAGTATGCCGGCCGCTTCAGCCATGAATATTCTCGCTGCGCTGAGGCAGATGACAAGACCGCCCTCAAGGCCTTCACAATAGGCTTACGTGACTGTTTCTTCAAGTACATGATCAATGCCAACACTTGGAAAACTTACTCCGAGGTGATGGCACATGCCTATAACCACGCCTCCGCCGAGGCAAGAACATATCAAGGAAAACCCCCTACAGTCACCCCTTATCAGCAAGTGGGGAGTGGAAGCCAGATCCAACCAAATGAGAAGACATCGGCTCTCCAAACTGCAATAGCGTATCCCCCTGCCTCGCTTAATGCTTCGCCAAGTCAACAGACATACCAATCTCAAGGCAAGAGGAAGGATTTCCATCCCCACCACTCTCATTTCAATAAAAAGAGTAAAGGGCACTATCGCGATAACCAAGGGTATCGCCATGATAATGCCCGCCCCCAAGCAGTCAATGAAGTGGGCCAAACACGTGTCAAGACACGCCCTACCCCGAGGTATGAGACATACACGCCCTTGAACACCACATGCGTGGCCATTTATCCCAGTATAGCTCACCTGATACCAAAGCCAAAGCCGAGAGAGCCAGTTTACAAGTCCACGAAGAACACGGGCATGTTCTGCTGCTACCATGAGCATAATGGTCATGACAGCGAGAAGTGTATCATCCTCCGTGATCATATTGAAGCTTTGGCACGTGAAGGAAAAATTGATCAATTCCTCCTTCACTCTCCAAGGGATAACTGTAACCAACGCCAAGTGAATGTGATATATTCCATAAGCGGCGGCATACCCATATCTGAATCTTCCAACAGGGCCATGAAAAACAGTGAACGAACTTTGAGGCCTGGTCACCAAGTGTTTCACGTGGAAGACATTAGAGGAGGCAAATATCAAAAGCCTAACTGGGATCCAATATGTTTCTACCCTGAGGAAGAAAGAGGTATCATCTACCCTCATAGTGACCCATTGATCGTGGAAGCTCACATAGCCAACTTTGACGTACGACGAATCCTGGTAGACACGGGGGCTTCGGTCAATATCATGTTTGCTGAAGCTTTCAGGGCACTTAATGTAGCTGAACACTTGCTTGATCACTCAGTTTCTCCTTTGATAAGCTTCTCCGGTGACGTCGTACAACCTCTAGGGAGCATACACTTACCCTTCACCATTGGTACAGGCCCTTACAAAGCTACCATTACCACTAACTTCCTAGTGGTTGACTGCCCAACGGCATACAATGTCATCTTTGGGCGCACAGGCATCAATGATCTCAAGGCCATGGTATCTACACATATGTTGTTGATGAAATTTCCAACCCCCTATGGCAACGGTTATATCAGAGGAGATCAACTTAGTGCACGATCATGTTACAACACTTCAGTCAAGCAACAACATCTGCCTATGCTTAAAGAAACCCTTTCTATACATGACCAAGTCATAAAAACAAGCCCGGACGAAGCCAACTTAGATCTTCACAATGGCAACAGTCAACCCGACGATCCTCGAGATGACTCTTTCACCCAGCAAGCCCAACCTGCTGAAGAGTTAGAAAATGTCTCTATCTCAAAAGATTATCCGGATCGCATGGTGAAGATTGGCACTACCTTGTCACCACCCATTCGGTTGGCATTGATCTCTTTTTTGCAAGAGAACACTGAGGTCTTCGCCTGGTCATACGAGGACATGCCAGGCATCTCTCCGGATATCATCTGTCATCACTTGAGTATTGACCCCAAGACCAAGCCGGTAAGACAGAAGCGAAGATCTTATGACGCCGAACGATACGAGGCAATGAAGGCGGAAGTTGAAAAACTCAAAGGCATAGGCTTCGTCCGTGAAGTCAATTATCCAACATGGGTGGCAAATGTGGTTCTTGTTAAGAAAAGTCCGACCAAGGAAAGTCTCTTGCTTCAAAAGATCTTATGGAGAATGTGTGTAGACTACACCGACCTAAACAAAAGATGCCCGAAGGATAGCTTTCCCCTTCCTCTCATTGATAGACTTATAGACTCTACAGCAGGGTGTGAACTCTTGAGCTTCATGGATGCTTACTCAGGGTATAACCAAATCCTCATGAACCCTTCGGACCAAGAACACACAGCCTTCACTACTGATAGGGGACTATATTGCTATAAAGTCATGCCCTTCGGCCTAAAGAATGCAGGGGCAACTTATCAAAGACTTGTAAATTCAATGTTCGCCGAACAGATTGGGAAGAGCATGGAAGTGTACGTTGACGATATGCTAGTCAAGAGCAAACATGCTGACCAACACATTACCAACCTATCTGAAACTTTCACCATTCTGAAGAGGTATCGAATGAGGTTGAACCCCAACAAATGTGCATTCGGTGTGGGCTCTGGCAAATTCTTGGGTTTCATGATTAGCCAACGAGGCATTGAAGCTAATCCTGAGAAGATCAAAGCAATCTTCGACATGAAGGAACCGGTAACTTCAAAGGACATCCAGAGCCTCACTGGTAAGGTGGCAGCATTAACCAGGTTCATCTTTAAGGCCACAGACAGATGTGCTCCTTTCTTCAAAGCACTTAAGGGAAGTAAGAAATATATTACATGGACTATTGAATGTGCCGAGGCATTCAAGAACCTCAAGGAGTACATGAGTAAAGCCCCTCTGCTCTCCAAACTTGAAGTTGGGGACACTCTCATTATCTACCTATCGGTATCAGCTTCAGCAGTAAGTTCCGTTCTCATTCGAAAGGATGGTAATGTCGAACGGCCCGTCTACTACGCTAGTAAAGCCTTACAAGATGCGGAGACACGATATTCCAACATTGAGAAATTAGCTCTGGCATTAGTCATGTCTGCTCGAAAACTTCGCCCTTACTTCCAAGCACACTCCGTCATCGTGCTTACTAATCATCCTCTTCGACAGATACTACAAAGCCCTGACACTTCAGGGCGAATGATCAAATGGGCGATAGCGTTGGGTGAGTTTGACATCTCCTACCAACCAAAGCCAGCTGAGAAAGGCCAAGCGATGGCAGACTTCATCGCCGACTTCACATATCCTGTTGACATTGCTTCTACACCTAAAGCAGTGGCTTCGTTACCCTTGGAAGCCCAGAAAATAGAACCAACAGCCTCAGTGTGGAGTCTGTATGTTGATGGCTCATCCAACCAACAGGGTTGTAGAGCAGGACTAGTCTTGACTACCCCCGACAAAGTGGCAATGGAGTATGCTCTTCGTTTCAAATTCAAGGCATCAAACAATGAGGCCGAGTATGAAGCCCTTCTAGCAGGCTTACGTTTGGCCAAACATCTTGGGGTTAAACAAATTGATATCTTCAGTGACTCCCAATTAGTGGTTAACCAAGTTACGAACAACTTTGATGCTAAGGATAGCTCAATGGCAGCATATCTTGCGCAAACACAACTTTTGCTCAAGCATTTCCACTACCAGATCACCCAAGTTCCTCGAGCGGCAAACAGTCATGCAGATGCCTTGGCTCGCCTCGCCTCAGCAGTGGAAGACAAAGTTGGGAGAAAAATTCATGTCAAACTGTTGGTTGCTCCTAGCACCACGGCCGCGGAAGTGTGCAACTTACAACAGGGGGATAGTTGGATCACCCCAATTTATAAATTCCTTGCTCATGGCTCACTCCCAAATGATAAAGTCCAGGCTAAGCAAATTCGATACAAGTCTACCCGCTACCTGATCATCAACGATCAACTCTACAAGCGAGGTTTTAACTTGCCGTACTTAAGGTGCCTTACGCCTGCAGAGGCAGAAATTGTCCTCCGGGAAATACATGAGGGAGTATGTGGAGATCATGCTGGATCTCGGTCCCTAGCACACAAGACTTTTCGCCAAGGATATTACTGGCCAACACTCCACCAAGATGCCATCAAAGTATCCCGCGCATGTGACAAATGTCAACGCTATGCGACTATTCCTCACTCCCCTCCAGAACCTCTCACTCCCATAATCAGCCCTTGGCCCTTGGCCCAGTGGGGGCTTGATTTGATCGGCCCAATGCCTGTAGGGAAGGGCAATGTTCGTTATGTAATCGTTGCGGTTGACTACTTCACAAAGTGGGCCGAAGTAGAACCCTTGGCAACCATTACTGAGGCAAAGATAGAAAACTTCGTGTGGAAGAACATCCTTTGCAGATTTGGCATTCCCAATGCGATAGTCACTGATAATGGGCGACAGTTCGACAACAAGAAGTTCAAGATGTTCTGCTCTAAGTTCAACATCAACTTATGTTTCGCCTCCCCAGCTCATCCCCAATCTAATGGACAAGTTGAGGCCATCAACAAAATAATCAAGCGCACTTTGAAAACCAGCTTGGACAAGGCTAAAGGTTGTTGGCCTGAATTTGTACCCCAAGTTCTTTGGTCATACCGCACTTCATATCGGACTTCAACAGGAGAAACTCCATTCTCACTTGCCTTTGGTACAGAGGCAGTTGTCCCAGTCGAGCTTGAGCAAGCAACATTTCGAGTCCAGAACTACTTGCAAAGTGAGAATGACAAACAACTCACCCTCAACTTGGATCTAGTCGAGGAACACAGAAACCAGGCTCACTTGAGGAATGTCGCCTACAAGCAACGTATCTCTAACTACTACGACTCAAGGGTCAAACCTTGCTCTTTCAAAGTGGGGGATTGGGTATTAAAAAAAAGATTACTCTGCGATAGAGTCCCAAGTGAAGGCACATTGAGTCCAAACTGGGATGGACCGTTTGAAGTTATTGGCATCAGTCGCCCTGGCTCCTACAAGCTCAGAAGTTCCGATGGCAAGATCCTTGGCCATCCATGGAATGTTGATCACTTGAAGTACTACTACAAGTAGACTCACAGTGTACAAGTGTTGAGCTATAGTCGTTCGGCATCCTATGTAATGAAGACCATTTGGCAATGAATTCAATAAAGAGATGATTTAGACAACTCGGCCCTAACTCTTTTACATTCCTAGCAATGAAACACTCAAGTGTTGAAACTTCAACGGGAATGCTTCCGACATGAAATAAAATCTAAGTATGTGTTAACGAGACTATACAAAGAAACGAACAACCAAGTCATGGCTTATATCCAAACAAAGGATCTATTCAAACATAGCCAAACATTCATCAATGATAGTGCAAACACTCGTAAACATCCAAAACAAAAAGCTCTCAGGCTTACAACATGGCAGATGCCATACAAACAACAAACTAGTACATCCAGAGTACATGCAGAAAGTGAAGACACTTCTAGTCCTCCTCATCTGAAGTCGAACCCCTGACAATATCACTCTGCATCCCACCACCATCATCTGCATCTCCAAGATCATCTTCACCTTGGTGAACCTGCTCATCAGCATTAGCCTCATTGTCAGACTCCTCTTCACTACTAGGATCGACTGCGAGGACGAAGGTTTCACCCTTTTGTCGATACTCATCTTTCTCCTCACAGTACTTGCGAATAATACTTCCATCGTCGTAACGATCAAGGACGGCCATCCATTTCCTTTTCTCAAAATTAGCCGCCCCGATGCAGTGAGGTCTAAAGGCATCATGAAAGGCTTGAGAACTTAAGAACTCGTGCACGGCAGCTTTCCTCTCAGTTGGGATACTCCTCTTCAGCTCAGAAACCTCAACCAAGGCACTATCCAACTCCGCTTTAACCTTGGAAACCTCGAGAATAGTTGTCTCCAACTGTTCCTTAGCCGCCTCTAACTGTGTTTTGAGCCTCAAGTTCTCACCATTCCGCATTTTCAAACTCTCAAAGTTTTGATCTTTAAGCCGGACGGCCTCAACCAAAGCTTCACTCGTCTTCTTGGCATCTTTCACAAGCCGCCTATTCTCTTTAAACTTTGCCTTGTATTTCTCAAGCTCTTGTAGCCTGTCGTCGTACTCAGTCATGACCTACATGACAAGATGATGATCACTACTAGAAAAAAAGATGGGAGAAAGTAAAGAAATGACAGAGTAACACTCACATAGGAAGATAGCCTCATCATCCGGTCACGATCAAATTCGTGCCTAGCTAGCGGCTCGCCAAGCTCTTCAACAGTAGATCGACGTCCTGCCAAGCAATTATTGACATACGTAAAACTACTTGGTTGCATGGCAACCTTCAAATCCTTCCAAGGGACGCTGCCAACCTCTTCCTTGTACTTCCTCTTACGGTTGCAGCTAGGACCACCTTCTTGGTCAATGGATTCCATGGTTGGAGGAAAGATGGGATCGATGGTAGGAAGAGGAGGCAACAGTCGCTTCTCATCTCCTGCAACTATGGCGGCAGCACACCCGATAGCCTCAGCTTCAGCCTTCTTTGAGGCAGCAATCTTGAGGACTTCCTCTTGCGACTTAGGTCTAGGGGCTGGCCTCATCCGATGCTTACGAGCTCCCTTGTGAAACAAAATGTCGTCTACAGGAACCAACATGGGTGCTTTCCCTTTCTTGGTGCCAGTCTCCCCTTTTTTGCTCACTTTCTCCACTGAACAAAAAAAAAAAAAATCAAAGTAAGGAATGCAATTTTGTAAGAACAAGAGGAGGCGAAATAAAAGATACAACTTACTTGTTCGTCTCTGGCACTCGGAAACTTGGGGCTGGAAACCGTACTTTTGAAATAAGGGTCGTAGCTTGCCCAAATGCCTATATTCTTCGGGCACCCTCAAAACCTTCTCTACGTCAGCTAGCTCCCGTCCGGACAGTTTAATGGTTCCTCGTGTCACTGCAAAAAAAAAAAAAAATGTGTTAGAAGCAAGAAGAAATCACAACAAATAGCAAACAATGCAAACAATGGATACATTACAACCTACAGTCTGGAAGTGAGTAGGAACACATCGCTCAAGTGTGACACCCTTAGCATGCTCCCAATCGTTATAAAGAAAGCACCAACGGTTTTTCCAAGTGCAGTGCGCCTTTATCTTACCAAAGACAACACGCTCTCTCTCACTCCGACATGCACACTCGGCATACCCAGTGCATGCTCTCATCGGACGCATCTTATAGCAGTAGCGCCACTGATGGAAGGAAGGCTCACCTAACCCACATTCCATCCAAATAATATAAAACCCAATCAAGGTATCCCAAAAACCAGGGTTGAGTTGCCCAGGCGCATATCCAATAAAAGATAGCATCCGTTGCAACCACGGGTGTAAAGGTAGCTTCACCCCTAAAGTCAATAATACCTGGGTATAGAACATAACATGACCCTTGGGCGGCTCAGAAGGCAATTCTTCACAATGCACCAAACGCATTCCTACACTACAGGGGACACTACATGACTGCCTTAGGGCCTCCAACTGCTTTTCGCTATCTAACAAATTTTTCTCTAAATGGTCCGCTGTGAACTCAGAGCGAAATATGGGTATGGCGTCACAAACAACCCCTTCACCCACTGGCATGGAGGAAGAACCAATATTGGCTAAAGTTTGACAAGTGTGAAGATCACCCAACATTTCTTTTGTACAAGACTCTGACAAAGACCATGAAGACTCCGACAGTGCAGGCTCCAACCTAGAGCTAGAGCCAGGGGAGCCCTCATCACTAGAACTTCCAGGCTCTGACATCTACAACAAACAAAAACAAACTCTATCACTACATGGAGGATCGAAACATAAGGAAGTTCCTAGGGCATAAGAAAAAAGCTCAACCAGTTCATTATGTTCTTAACCAAGTACATGACCACTCAAACAATTCAACAAGAATGAAAGCATTCGATCTAGTGGAGAAGACTACCAACCTGAAGATGGTGCAAAGCAATGCCGGAATCCCTCTCAACTAGAGAGCACTTTGTCTTCAAAAATCACTACAAAATTAGCAAATGAAGGCAAGGTAAAGAGTGGAAACTTATCATTCTTATATAGATAGCTCAACATAACCAAAGAACTTTGAAATTCAAATTCAAACCATAAGAAAGCCACACATGGAAATTCTTCAAACTTCCACACAAGCTAGGGAGTTTCAAATTTCAAATGTTCAGTTCCCCCACAACAAAAAAAAAAAAAAAAAAAAAAATGGAAGGGGGAACACAACAAAGCTTCATCAATGGAGGACAACCACAATTCTCAAAAGCTTCACACACTCTTGATCAAGATAGTGTGAAGCAAAATCAATTTATGATGCATACAAAGCTTCACCCACAAAGCTTCACCCCACAAAGCAAAGCTTCACCCACAAAGCTTGACCAAAGCTTCACCCACCAAAGCGTCACCCACAAAGCTTGACCAAAGCTTCACCCACCAAAGCTTCCCCACAAAGCAAAGCTTCACCCACAAAGCTTGACCAAAGCTTCACCCACCAAAGCTTCCCCACAAAGCAAAGCTTCACCCACAAAGCTTCAACATCAAAGCTTCACCCACAAAGCTTCACCCACAAAGCTTGACCATACAAAGCTTCAACCACAAAGCTTCCCCCACAAAGCTTCACCCTACAAAGCTTCACCCACAAAGCTTCACCCCACAAAGCAAAGCTTCACCCACAAAGCTTGACCAAAGCTTCACCCACCAAAGCTTCCCCACAAAGCAAAGCTTCACCCACAAAGCTTCAACATCAAAGCTTCACCCACAAAGCTTCACCCTACAAAGCTTCACCAAAGCAAAGCTTCACCCTACAAAGCTTCACCCACAAAGCTTCACCCTATAAAGTTTGACCATACAAAGCTTCACCTACAAAGCTTCACCCACAAAGCTTCACCCTACAAAGCTTGACCCTACAAAGCTTCCCCCACAAAGCTTCACCCTACAAAGCTTCACCCTACAAAGCTTCACCCACAAAGCTTCACCCTACAAAGCTTCAACACCAAAGCTTCACCTACAAAGCTTCAACATCAAAGCTTCACCAACAAAGCTTCATCATCAAAGCTTCACCTACAAAGCTTCAACAACAAAGCTTCACTACAAAATTTCAACACTAAAACATGCAAGAGCTTCACACACTCTTGATCAAGATAGTGTGAAGCTAAATCAAATTTTGTGTCCAAAAAATAGCTTTAACTAGTCAAGCTTTTTTCCCTCTCTCCCTCTTCCGTCACCTTTCATCTATCAAATTTCCGCAACTTCTGCTCTTCTTCAATGGAGCCGAATTTTGGATATCTTATGGTTCTTGAACAGATAAACAACTTTCAAGAAGGAAATATTTCTGTTTGAGCGAAGGAAATTAGAGTTTTAAAGCTCCAAACATGACAGTCAGATTCCTGCCGATTCCAAAGCTGTTGTGATGTTTCAAAGATTTGGAAGTATTTAACCATTAATTAATACTGAATTTTTGATATGTTATGGAATAGATAATGAGGAACAACTTCGATGAAGAAAGTATATTGATTTGAGCAAGATAAAATGGAGTTACGAAGCTAACAACAGGTCTGATGGGTTGACAGACAAATCATGAACAGTTATTCATCATACCTGAATGTCTGGAGTTGTACTACTCCGATGGATCTCAAATTTGGATACATTGTAGATCACAAGTTAAGGAACAACTTTCATGAAGACGACTTTGCGATTTGAGCTATAGAGAAGGGTGTTATAATTGCAGCGACTCAGGCTGATTAGTGGAAACGAAAAGCAATTCCACCACAAAAGGGGAAGCAGAAATGGGCAAAGGGATGAGACCTTGGGTCTTATTTTTATTATTTCCCTACCTCTCAAACATGAAGCAAGAAAGAATTGTACTTCACTAAGAAAGAATTGTGCTTCACCAAATGAAGCAAGGCAAGGCATCGATATTCTGACAACTTGGTAACAAGCAAGACACCTCCTTGGCAACTCTCCTCGACCGACGACTTGGGGGACTCCTATCATATGCTACTACACCTTGGTACTCGAAAGTTCTGTTACTACTTAGTGACTTGGATCTTTCAAGTCCCCAATCGAGAAGTTTTCCTCACTCGGGAAATTAGGGGAGCACTATTTCAACCTACAGGATCCACCCATGAAGTTTCAACATGCAAATTTCAACAAAAGAAATAATTCAAAGAACTTAGTGGAGGATGCCTTAGTGTATTTAACACAATACGCTGAATGAAGTAAAGCTTGTTTATTGACATCATCGATAAATTACATATATGTACATACATAAGAATCAAAACAAACAAACAGGAGGGAACCTTCACAAAGGTTGCCCAGGAAAAGCCTCAGTACTCGACAAAGCACCAGAAAGAGGAGGCACCGGAGGGTGGTCATTTGGAACCTCTGTACTGGGCAGAACCCCAGAAGGAGGAGGCACCGAAGGTCGATCGTTGGGAGCTTCATTACGCGGTAAAGCTCCAGAAGACGAAGGCAATAGATGCCCTTGCAACAAACCCACAAACCTCTGATGATCACTTAGAATCTGACTCTCGGATTCCCCCAGCCGGTCAAGCTTTCTCTTCATGCCCGTGGAGTAGCTATGTGCAAGCAGGTGCAACTGTCTATTCTCATGCTTAAGCCTTCTGATCTCCTGTTTGAGGCTTATCACCTCAGCCGCCAAGGACTCAACCTGGCGGGTTCGAGCAAATAGGCGTTGGGCCATATTAGACACAGAAGCCGCACACTGAACACTGAAAGCCAGAGAATCCTTAACAGCCAACTCATCGGACCGTTTGGAAAGTAGTCTGTTATCTTTGGGAGTGAGAAGATTCCTGGCCACCACCGCAGCGGTCATGTCATTCTTCATCACAGAATCCCCAACGGTAAGATGACCAGTAGGGGATAAGAAAGACGGACGCCATATGTTGTCTTGAGGAGACCTGGCTGCCTCTTCCTCAACATTCAAGTCAAAATGACGGTCGGATGAGCCAGACATTTTCAGAAATGACAAAGGAAAAATGAGGTCCAATAAATCTCAGAAGCACAAAAATGAAGGGAAGATTTCTACAAGCAGTAACTCTCTGAGCGTACTTCTTGAACACAATTGGTGCCCCTATAAAAGAAAAGGCAACAGAGCCGTTTGTTCGAAAATCAAAGAGGCACCGCTCCTCGAATTTCGAGAGCCAGATCTCCTTGGATAAAATGTGTCTGCAATCTTCACACGCAACATCAGCTTTCCGGATATCACGGACCACTTTTTCAAAGTGCTCTGACAAAGTTAAGGCATGAGAATTTCGAAGTTCCAGCTACCCTACTATTACCCACAAGGGTAAAGGAATAGCACCACTACTTGCTAATTGGGAAATCACTATACGAGTCAAATCTATCCTCTATGGCAAAGCATACCCACAAGAATGCCTAATTTTTCCTCATCTCTGAGAATACACCTTCAACAGATATGCTTGTTCAAAGGTCGAAGGGGCAACGCTTTCTGAACTTCGAGAGCCAGATCTTCAACAGATTTGCTTGGTACAAAAATCGAAGGGGCAACGCTTTCCGAACTTCGAGAGCCAGATCTTCAACATACCCGCTTGTTCAGAAATCGAAGAGGCACCTCTCTTCAAACTTCGAAGAGCCAGATTTTCCTGGATATAATTTGTCGGCACTTTTCACAAGCAACATCAGCTTTCCGGATATCACGGAACACTTTATCACAAGATCTCTGACAAAGTTAAAACACGTGAATCTCGCAGCTCCCACTACATCGATATGACAGATAAGGGTAAAGGAACAACATTACCATTTGCTGTTAGGGAAATTCCTAATATATGTGGACCTCCATCCTCCATAACCAGGTAGACCTGCAAAAATGTTCAACTCTTCCTCACACCCGAGAGGACACTCCCAACGAAGCCTCTCGAAATACTTAGCTTTCTTTCCCCTCGATAATACCTTTGCAAACAAGCCACACCAGAGCAAGAATATCTCATATCATCAGGGACAAAAGCAAGAGTATCCCATATCATGCTTTTTCCCTGTCTTTTCCTTCGCCCTTGCTCTTACCTGCAAGACAAGGAGAAAGAGAGCAATCAGCCAGCACTTGGAATCAAGCTTCCAGTCAGGAACCGATTGCCTGGAACCCTTTCCTGATTGCTTACCTAGCATTGCTCTCGAGTACTCATCTTCAACATCTTGTGCTTCCAGAGAAGATGCCACATCTGCATGGAGAACAGATAAGGCAAATGAAACTGATACCTTGAAGCATGTGGAGACAACGTGCTGATTCATCCTCAACTAAACTGAGGATCACTTGCCATGTGAGATTACTCATGGTCCGATTTCCTTCAAAAATCAAGCCACCAACAGCCCTTGAAGAAATTACAAGTCCATTTCACAATCAAGTCTCATATTCCTTGCTAAGAAGCCCTCCAGCTCAGTTCAAGAATAAACCTGTGGAAATATACTTCTTCAAAAGCAAAAGTACCCCATATCATCAGGGTCAAACGTACTCTAGATTTGACGGACTTGTTTTGACCCTCAAATTCCTGAGTTGGCTCGCTTATTTGGAGGAAACTAGAAAACCCTCCAGCCCAGTTCAAGAATAAGCCTGTGGAAAGTTACTTCTTCAAAAGCAAAAGTATCTCATATCATCTCTTCTCCTTTTTCTTCTCTTTATCCTTCTTGCTGAATAAGAGACAAGGAGAAGGAGAATAATTGGCCGGAACCCGAAGTCAAGCTTCCAACCTAGACCTGATCGCTTGGAACTCTGATTACTTACCTTGTCTGTCACCTCTTTCGGCAGATCTCCTCGCTCAGAGACTTGGGGGACTCCTACTATAGTGTTTGTATCACACTTGACCAAGCCCGAAACTACAAGTAAGCTTCAAGTGAAAATGATACATTACCTTGTGCGTCAACATCAGCTAGAGATACCACTCATGAATGGAGGAGAAATGCTTCCAGAGAAGATGCCACTTCCACCTATGGAACAAAAAAAGGCAAATGAAAACGACACCACGCTTCAGTATTTGGAAGTTTCGGGATTACTCAGTGGCTTGGAACTTGCAAGTCCCCAACCGAGGAGCTTCCCTCACTCGGGAACTTAGGGGATCACTGTTTGTACCATACTTGACCAATCCCGAAACTACTGAGAACCGGTCAACATTATACCGTCAAGGACCCACAAGGTCAGAGGCCAATCACAAGGTGACATGTGTCGACACCAGAGGCCAATCACAGCGCGACACGTGTCAACATCAGAGACCAATCACAGCATGACACGTGTTAATGTCAGAACAAAGCTAGAAACTCTCTTCTATAAATAGGGATCATTCTCCCACAATAATCTCTAATGTCATTTGTACTAGACTATTCACTAGAACTCACAAAATGAGAGCTTGAACCTATGTACTTGTGTAAACCCTTCACAATTAATGAGAACTCCTCTACTCCGTGGACGTAGCCAATCTGGGTGAACCACGTACATCATGTGTTGTTTGCTTCCCTGTCTCTGTCCATTTACATACTTATCCACACTAGTGACCGGAGCAACCAAGCGAAGGTCACGAACTTGAAACTTTCTGTTGTACCAAAGTCCTCACTGATTTTGTGCATCAACAAGTCTGTTTCCCAATTTCCCTTGCAAATTTTACATTCGGATGTTTGGTGTTCTCCAGTTATTTCAATTGAAGGTTTTAAATATTATATCTTGTTTGTGGATGATTATTCTAGATATTCTTGGATTTTTCCCATGAAAAATAAGTCTGAAGTGTTTGAAATATTTGTCACATTTAAATCTAAAGTAGAAAATATGTTCAATACTTCCATTAAAATTCTTCAGTGTGATGAAGGATGAGAGTACAAGAGTCGTATTTTTCAAAATTTTCTTGCAAAACATGGAATTTCTCAAAGGTTTTCGTGCCCAAAACATCCTGAGCAAAATGGTATTGCAGAAAGAAAACATCGACATATTGTCGAAACTGGTATTGTCCTGCTTTCTCATTCTCACATTCCAAACAAATATTGGTTTGACGCTTGTTTAACGGCAACTTATTTAATCATTAGGCTGCCAACTCGGACTTTGTCATACAAATCACCCTATGAAAAATTATTTGTCAAGCTTCCAAAATATGAGACGCTTAAGGTATTTGGTTGTAAGTGTTTTCCTTGGCTTGTGCCTTATTCACAAAATAAACTTCAACCCAAGTCCAAACCGTGTGTGTTTTTAGGTTACTCACTGAACCATCAAGGGTACAAATGTCTAGACTTGTCCACGAGACGAATTTATTTGTCTCGCCATGTCCTATTCGATGAGGATTCATTTCCATTTAAGGAACTCACATCTCCACTGGAAAACGTTGATCAAATAGGTAGTTCTACATCTCCTGATCTTTTGTTTACTTTTCCTATTTTAATGTCCACATCTTCCCGGACTTCATCCCATAACTTAGTGTCCTTGCCTCAGTCAATTATCCCTGCCAATGATTTGACAAACCCTCCACAAAGTCCAACTTTATCACATCCTATAGCCACCGATTTGACAAACCCTATCGACCCGCCACTTACTTTATCTTCCCACCCTATAAATCTGCCACCTACCTTATCTTCCCACCCTATAAATCCGCCACCTATCTTATCTTCACCCAACCCTATCTCCACTAATCCTAATTTAAATGAGCAAGCAGTGGTTTCTGAACCAACCGTACATCAGCCCATACCATCTTCAGATCATGCCCATACTCAGCCCTCTGTGCCACTATAGCGAATGACAACACGTTCGCAGTCAGGAATAGTAAAATCTAATCCTAAATATGCGTTGCATGTTTCGACTGACCTTTCTTCCGTTGAACCAACGTGTTTTAGTCAGGCAGTCAAGAATAAAGAATGGCGAGATGTTATGGTTCAAGAATTTAATGCTTTGCAACATTGTGGTACGTGGAAACTTGTTCCTTATCATCCTAAAATGAATTTGTTGCCAAACAAATGGGTGTTCAAAATCAAAAAAAGGGCAGATGGCTTGGTGGAAAGGCACAAGGCCAGGTTGGTTGCCAATGGATTTCATCAACAGTCTGGAATTGATTACACATAAACCTTTAGTCCTGTGGTTAAGCACAACACCATTAGACTTGTCCTCAATTTAGCAGTTTCAAAAGGATGGCACATAAGACAACTGGATGTACAAAATGCTTTTTTGCATGAATTTTTAAAGGAGGATGTATATATGCGACAACTTGCTGGCTTTGTTGATCATCAGTATCCACATCATGTGTGTAAATTACAACGCAGCATATATGGCTTGAAACAAGCTCCCAGAGCGTGGTTCCATCGTTTTTCAGAGTTTCTTCTTCAATTAAGGTTTCACAGTTCAACTTGTGATTACAGTTTATTTGTTTTCAACCACCGTAGGGTCTATTTGATTTTATTGATTTATGTAGATGACATCCTGTTGACAGGAAATAGTCCTTGCCACATGTCCAGATTGATCAAGAAATTGGGTACGTTATTCTCAATGAAGGACTTGGGTCCACTCCATTATTTTTTGGGGGTCGAAGTTAATTATTTTGGTCCACAAATGCATGCTTTGGATTTGCTGACACGAACAAAATTTTTGGATGTTAAACCAATTTCTACTCCAGTTCCTAGTGGCCACAAGCTTAGTGCCTATGATGGTGAGCCACACAACTCTCCAAAGATGTACCGTAGTGTTGTGGGTGCTCTACAGTATTTGACAATCACAAGACCGGATCTTTCCTATGCTGTGAATCAGGTATGTCAGTTCATGCATTCTCCAAAGACTACACATTGGCAGGCAGTAAAGAGGATTCTTCGTTATGTAAAGGCCACATACAATCATGGCCTTGTCTATAAACCTGGTTCTGCTCATCTCACGGCTTATTCTGATGTAATCCAGATACCCGACATTCAACTGGTGGTTTCTGTATTTATTTTGGGTCCAATCTTGTATCATGGAGTTCTAAGAAGCAAAAGACTGTTAGTAGGTCCAGTTCTGAAGCTGAATATAGGCAGCTTGCTTACACAACTGCAGAAATTTCGTGGCTCAAGTCTCTATTTCGAGATTTGTACTTGCATCTTGACAAACCTACAATTTGGTGCGACAACATTTCTTCAATTGCTCTTGCTTCTAATCCCGTGTTTCACTCACGGACAAAGCACTTGGAGGTTGATTACCATTACGTTCGAGAGAAGGTGGTTCGGCGTCAGTTACTTGTTAATTACATCTGTTCTCAAGATCAGGTTGCTGATCTGTTCACAAAAGGATTGTCATCAACACGGTTCAAGCTTCTTGTTTCCAAGCTTCCAGTTGTTCCTCCACCTGTCAGCTTGCAGGGGGATGTTAGACCAAGTCAGTGTGTGAATCTTGCTTCCGAGACTTCAGGCAGTTGTGATCACTCTAAACTCTTATCCATGAAGAGTTAGCTTAGGTTACAACTCTTTCAAATGTTTGTTGTTTCTGGGATATATTTCCTTTGTACAGTTTGTTGTAATTTTTGAATTTTGAATAGCCTTGTAAATAGGGATTGCTTTCCCTGATGTAATCTGAAATGGAATATAAATACATGCAGCCTCTCTTTGAAAAGGTATGCAATTGAAGTGAACTTTTGAGCATTTTTAAGTTTTTACATTCGGTGGTTGGAGAAGAGCAGGCTCTGCCCGTTGTGCCGCTTCTGCCCGTTGCGCCGCTTCTCCATGCCTACCGATTGTAAGTGATGCTATAGATCTAACGGACTGCGATCACGTATCAATTCATCTGATCGGTAATTTCACTCTGCTAATTGTTTCTTCAGCCTACATAAAAAGGAAATTCATTGATCAACAGATGAATAATACAAACGGAAAATTCAAAGGAAATTACTAAACGCTCTCCATCTCATACGTAACACAAAAATTCACCATAGACATGGATTGAACATATCAATTCAAACAAAACACAATACAAAAACAGCCCCTTGACGCTTATGGTTCTTCCTTAAAAAAGAAACTTTGAGGCAATAAAAAATCTTCCTCATGATTCAGGATTTCCATCTCCTCATCGTCTGGCTTCTGAAAGACAAGGAGAAAAAAGGAACAAAATATACACTTGAATGGTTCTGTACTTTCTATATGAAATGGGTAGGACCTTGCGGGTTTGGGTCTCGGCGGTCTAATCGGTCGGGTATGAAGGATAAGTATCGGTATGATGACAAGTTTGACGAAATTTTCAGCTTCGGTGTTCGGGGCAGGACGGAAATGGTCATGTAATTCCCGACTAATCTTACAGTGAAGAACTACAAACTATCCAATGTACTTATGCAACCTTAAAAATTACACTACGTGGCGCGCATGCCGTAAATTTAGGACTAACTACGTCCTTTGGAAATCTGGTGAGAATGCGGGCGTGCCAATACGACGTTGAACATCTATAAAGCATATACTTTGGTGTGGGTATGTGCGACCTGAACTTCTCGTTCAAACAATCATAGTCGAGGAAGGAACCTCTTAACCTTGGGCCCTCCAGCCTCGTAGACAAGGGCATGTTGATTAGTAGTCCGGATCTTCCGTACTAGGGTCGGTTCAATCACGATGTTCCCAAACGTGAAGGTTCTGCAAATGAGGATGACACTGAACGGGCAGAGCTACTTGAAGATACAATGGTCGTGATAACAACCGAGTTCAGACATGCTCGTAACAAACTTGAGCTGTTGCATAATGCGATCCACAGATCAAGAAGCTAAGAACACCAACTTGCCTTTGAAAGAAAGCGAGCGACCCCTGTAGCGAAGCACCTCGTCGGAATTTTTTCGCAGCAAGGCCATGGTTGAACGGTTAAAGCACCGGACATGAAGTTATACAAATTCATTTCTAAGGCAAAAGAATTTAAATTCTAGGAAGCATTTTCTTTGTATACATCATATAAAACCTCATACAATTTTAATTACATCTCCATTTTCCTTTAATTCGACTATATTTTTATTTATTGTATGACTCAGAACGTTCAACAGACTCGAGAAAGTACCAAAAGTATCGCCAAGACATTCAAACACAGCAGCTTTACAGCTTAACTGGAACTTCAGTTGACAAACAAATGGATCTTGCAATAGACCACTACTAAACGTAACTCAGGCTTCGGCAGAGAGAAAACATTTACAGTAATTTCAACTTCGATCCACCCGGAAACTACTAAAGTAGTAACTAACACAGCATCTCATCCAAGTATACTGACCGGAGGGAGGACTGATGCTTGCAAAAGAATGCTTTCGTAATTTCTTACCCCTGAAAGACTCTCTTCACAAATCCTTGCAAAGAAGTCCCCATTCCAGCACCAACAGCTTCTGCCAAGTATGTCGCCTCTTGAATGGTTTTCTTCAAGTCAAAAGCATCTTTCACCCGATCATCCAAGAATGCCCATGTATCACGAAAATCTGGGGAATTGTCAGTAAGCATGTAAATCTCAGTTGTGGAGTATATTCCTCCAAGGACAGTCCGCTGCACATACCACTGAAAATCAGCGGTGTCATCGCCAGCACCATGCCAGATCTCATCCACAAGCATCGCTCTCTGCTTAAAGCTTGTGGGGACGTTCACTGGTTGTGCCTGGATGCTAAGAGCTTGAGGCCATTTCGATATGTAAGGTGCCTGCATTTCTAAGCGAATGCGGATAAGCTTGGTGATACGGTCACTGGGTATCAAACTTTTCAGCTCATGTGCACTTGACTCGATTCTATCAATAAGCCTCTGCAAACAATCATCCATGAAAAACTCAACCAACATTCCCTCTTTCCTCGGAAATGATCCGACAATAGATGGAGACACGCCAACATCCTTCGCACCAGCAATCATCGCAGCTTCACTCCATCCCAACCTTATCACATGGGGAAGTGAGGCTTGGAGCACACGAGCTTGCTCATCTTGGTATTCCACTCTCGATCTCCTAGTGTGATCGGCTGTTGACGATGAGGAATTCGAAACATTAGGGAATTCATCGGCATATGATGATGTGGAATTCGCAAAACTAGGGGGTTTATTGGCAAATGGTTCAGAGTTCACAGTGGTAGAAAAGTGAGAACGACTAACAAGGGATTGAAGAGGACGGAATCGAATCATGTGGGTACCGCTACTGCCAACCAACGGTGCGCCAAAGTGCTGGAGAAGCCGCTTCGCTGTGGATCCATACATTTTGATTTTGTATTTTGCCAATATCTTCCTAGAAACAAAAAGAGTTCATTCAAGGGATGATATATGATAATATAAATTGCTACAAGACATATATCATGTTACCTACAACGGTTAATTTCTTCTAATAAAACAACAACAACCAAGCATTATCCCACTAAGTGGGTCGGTTATATAAATCATAAAATGCCGTATTTGTGTCCGTGCAACACAGAGATTGTTAGATGTCAAATTTTTGTGACTGCAGAGCTTACATTGCATTTTGTCATTGTTAACCAAATGAATCCCAACAACAATTTGGATATATAGGTCCCTTTTTTTTATGATAAAATCTTGACAAAGATAACTGATAGCCCTAAATTAGAAACCCTAATAATGGTACAATTTGGGAATACAGAGAAAACGAAATCAAAACCCTAGACAAAAACCCTAAATTCCAGACAACAATTAATCCCAAAAAATTAAAAATTACCAGAAAAAAAAAAGAAGAGAAAGAAGGATAAAAGCTATCGAGAAAACAAACCTGGATTTGGAGGAAAGAGCTTCGTTGTTGCAGAGGATGTGGAAACCCAATGGCGAAAGGGAGGGAGGGAGAGAGAGAGAGAGAGAGAGAGAGAGAGAGTTTGCCTCCTTTTTCTTCTTCGGCCGTGGCTCGCACAGAAATATGCGTTTTCCTGTTGTTGCGTTCAACGGGTTCTTTTTTCTATTTTTATTTTTTTTGATAAATAATGTTCAGGTCGGGCAACTTGCAAACCCGGGGGTGGAATTTTTTCGCGAAAATCCCGAACCGTCCCGATCCTGTCCCAAAATTAGACCGAAAAATTCCCGAACCAAATTTCCCGAAACATTCAGTACCTGAAACCGATCCCAACCCGAAAGTTTCGATTTGGGATTCGGCCACAGCTTTGAAAGCTTTCGGGAATCCCGAACCGAACCGAATATTTTATATATATATATATATATATATATATTTTAATTTTTAATTAGAAATTACTTGAACCGTTGGATTTGTTAAAATCTAATCCAACCGTCCATAGTTAGGTCATTTGTTTGTTAGGTTATCAGACTCTCTCAGTCGCTCTCGCTCTTTCACCTCACTCACACACACTCTCACTCTCACAGTCCCGCCGCTCTACTCCTCCGTCGAATCCACGCCGCTCCTCATCGTCCATCACTCCATTGACTCACGCCGCTCCACTCCTCCGTCGAATCCACGCCGCTCCTCGTCGTCCATTGACTTACGCCACTTCTCCATCGACTCACACTCATGCACTCGAATCCGACACCAATCGAGTCCCAAAATCCAGGTTAGGGTTTTTGATTTTTGATTAACTTGATTTCTGAGTGAGTATTTTGTCGAATGTGTGAGGGTTTCGAATTAGGGAACTTTTCATGTGCATTTGATCCTTCTTCCTTCAACAGAGGACCCCAAATCAGTAGGAAAACCCATTTTATGCTTTTATGTAGGAGATGACTCAGGTAGCAAGCTAACTAAGATAGTAGTTAGTAGGCCCAGAAGCTTTCCTAGTTGCATGCAACGCTTCATCTCTGTGCCTCGAGAGATTTCTTCACTAATTAGCACAAAAAATCTCACAGAGAAAGAGTGTGGGAGCGTATAAGAGAGAGAATGAGAGGGAATCAATTTCGAGCAGTCCTAATCATCTTCTTGTTTTTCTTTGTCTTCAGTATCTGTGATGCACCATACAGACCATCATCGCCAGTTCTTGGTAACTCCTTCCAACTTCAAGTCCAAGGTAAATGTTGAAACTTTACCAGTAATTGGGCGTACCCTTTTCAGATTCTTCAGTTTTTTGCATTAAATCTATTGGAATTTGTCACCGTTTGGATTGAAAAACACTTGGGCTTCAATTTCAAACATGTTTTACTCATTCGTGTGGATGTTAAGTTTTAATTTGTTTTTGCTTTCTCCGTTTCATTTTTCATTTGGCATGCCCTGCTATTTGGATGCCCTGCCATTTTTCATTTTTCATTCCAGCAAATATTTTCATTTTTGCATGCCCTGTTGTTTGGCAGCAAATATTTTTCTCTTTGCATGCCCTTCAACGATTGTGAAGACTTGGTTAGTGTGATACTTAATTTTGGCAATTTGATTTTGTATTTAGGTCAGATTTTAAAGCAGCTATCAGAGATATCGAATACATGTGAAGACTTGGATAGTTGTTGCTTCCTTAGTATGAAAATTGAAACATGTGGTATTGTGATATTGTGGTGAAATTGAAACAGGTGGCTGTGCTTGTGCGGGCAGTGGCTACCTGCAATTGTAAACCTTTTTTTTTTTTTTTTTTTTTCTGATGAAAATTGGGTGGGCTTACTTGTTAAAATTGTAAAAAGTTTTAAAAGCCCAACATTTTGGGCTTCAAGGCCCAATTCCGAAGTGACCCGAAAATCCCAAAACACTTTCGGGAATCCCGAATTTCGGGAAATGAAGAATTTCGGTTCGGTTTCGGGATATAAAATCCCATCCCGAAATGTTTTGGTTTGGGATTCGGGTTTGAGGTTTCGGTTCGGGATCCCGACCCGAACCAGCCCTTGGTGGGTTTCATTTAATGAGGTAAGGATCGTAATCTCAACCGTAAGAAAACATCCAACGTGACATTAGAGTTGGAATTTGACCTAGCAAGACAATGAGTCAATCATAATATTTAAGTATCGATCATTCGAACTAGTCATTCAAGTGGGTTAAGATCCTCTCTGGATGTTAACCATTCGGATCCTACGGATCAACTAGAAAGCATCAGCCAAACTGGGTCGTCGCTTTGTTCCCCTTCTTCCCAGCTGCCGGAGATCCATCTGCTTGACATGAATCTGGGCTTGAGCATCGACTTGGCTCAATGGATGTCTTAATGATTTGGATTTGTCTTTTTTATTTTATTTTCAATAATGATCAATAAATAATGAAATAAAATTGACAGTTTGAATTGTTAATTTTTTTTTTACAAAAGGAGCACAAGTGTAGAATCTCCACCATATATATCGCAATTTTTCAGCCATCCACATACCATCTTTCGTTTTTCATAATTTGTTTTTTCCATGAAAGAGTCAGGATTAGAATTTAAGACCTATTTCCAACGTTGATATTGTGTTTAGATGAGGGGTTACCAAGTATCAAGAAAGTGAGTGTAAAGCAACGGCACAATAGTTAAGGGATTCCACCCCTCATAACCTGGAAAACATTTAAAGAAACAAACGAAAGCCTAATATTACGCTCATGGGATGGGAACTCCCCAAACATGTGGCACTTGTGCTGGAGGCAGCAAACTTTACAACGTATATTTACCATTGGAGCAAGGTCACGAGGACAACTGCGGTCGCGTAATAACACCGCAGGCACTTTTCGTCGTCACTTTCTGTTGTCATTCAGCAACCGGATACTCATACGGATTCGATTACAAGCAGATAATAGACATTAAGGAACATACCAATGAAAGGAAACTTCCATCTTAAAACAGTTCAAACATAGTTATTAATTAATAATTGCTAACGTCCCACATCGGACAAAAATCAAATATTAAATATGTTAAAATGATTTACATAATACTATGATATTGCTGAGCTTAGTATCGTGGTTTTGTAACTAAGCAGGATATTAAAGTGTTTGGTTGCCTCGATGAAGCCTAACTAGGTGAGGTTATAGTGGTCTTGGTGAGGTTATGGTGGTCTTGGTCATTTCACCCATGGTGAAATCACACAAAGTGTGCCTTCCTCGGGTTAGTGGAGTCCCCCATGCCTCATGGTTGGGTAGCTAATAAAAAATCAATCTTTAGAATGCGGTTATGGGTATGAAAATAATATTAACTGAAAAACAATAAACAAGAATATGATTAGAAAATAATAAATAAGAAATGCCCAGACGACTACAAACTAAAGAATAATATCTTGATTGACTTGTGATAAAAAATAAAAAAGTATGAAATTGTCCTTGCCTAGGTTTTTCCTGTTTGCTTGCTGGGCTTTGCCCTACTCTGTACAAAAAAAAAAAAAACGTTTAAATTCTAAATTTCTAATGAGGATAATTTCTACTTTATTGCCCTACTTTGTTCGCAAAATTGCATTTTACTGCACTCACTTATTTTTCGTCTCCCTTCTATACCTTAAGTTTAATTTTTTGCTACTTTAATACTTCTATTAATCTTTCTGTCAACTCATTCGTTAAATGATGATCTGACATTACTCATTGCTCTAGCCCACCAAATTTCTGACACCTGGAGTTTGAACTTAAATAAATATTACAAATTAATTAATTAAGAAAAATTTGATAAAAAAAAGGCTCTCATTCTCTTCCTCTCTCCCTTCACCTCCCACTACGCGACTTCTCCTAGCTCCTCTGTCTCTTCTCCACAATCCACCGCCACCGATGAAGAGGAGGATAAGCACTCTCATCACTATTTACAGAAAAAAATCAAACTCACCGTATTATCAGTACTTTTTTGTTCCTTGAGTCCCAAGGCTACTGGTCACTCAACAAACGAGAAACTTGACGTAGTTTAGAAACTCGTCCATTCACGGGGCACCTTTCGTAGTAAGGGAACTTGTTTGATTTTAGCTTGATAAGCGACTGACTTTAGTTTCTGAAAAATGCATAAATCCTGGAATTTTCGTAAAAGAGGGACTTGGGTGACTCGTCCTAATAAAAAATGGGGATATTTTCGTAAAAGAAGTAAATATGTAGGAGTCGTGCAAGGTGTGTAAAGGATATTGGAATCTGGATATTACTGACATGCTTTTCAAAGGTTTAAACATTGTAATTTGTAGATATAACACCTTCTGCTCAAATTCCTTCATTTTCAAAGGGCTACTCGTTACAAAAATGGAGAAAACCAGATAAGATAAACGTAAAGGAAATAATGGATACCAAGGAATCTACGTGGTTATGTTCATGGGAAAGCGGTATAAGCTTCTTTTCTTATGTCGAATAAGGGTACAACGAGAGTATTTAATCTCTAAGGCTACTGTGTCTCACCTGGAAATTAATATGAGAAGAGCTTTCTATTCATCACTCTGTATTGGATTTTGAATTTCACATTTGGTAAGTGGGAAGCTAATTACTAATTAGATAATTGCTAAAGTCCCACATCGGACATAAATCAAATAGTAAATACGTTTAAAAGGATTTACATAATGGTATGATATTGCCGAGCCTAGTAGCGTAAGTTTGTAACTAAGCAGGGCATTAAAGTGATTGGTTGGCTGATTGAAGCCTCACCAGGTGAGGTTATGGTGGTCTTGGTTTGTTCACCTTGGGTGAAATCACACTTAGTGCGCCCTTAAGCCCTCGGGTTAGTTGGGTTCCCCATCCACCATGGTTGGGCAGCTAATAAAAATTTGCTTTAGATTGGGGTTATGGCTTGTAACCCAAGCCCCGCAGACCAAGATATGCGTACCCTCAGCGTGCTGTCTGGTGTGTGGCATCTCACTACACAATCACTTTTTGTAATCCACATCAAAGTGATGAATATCATGCAATCTTTCTACGTCGTCCTGAGTTAATCCTCTTAGTGTAAAATGTTGTTTTTAATAAAAATTAAAATAAATTATGCAATATTTTAACCGCCATATATACCATCTACCAGTTGAAAATCGGACGAACTAACAAAGTATGAAACCACGACTATTATTAACAGGAAAACAATAAACAAGAATGCCGTGATAGCTACAAACTGAGTTACATCTTGACTGATTTGTTCCTCAAACTACCCACATCAAAGTGATGAACATCGGTAATCTTGCAAAGATGAGTCGACTGTTTAGATCAAACTCGTGCGTAAGTTATAATTCTAGAGTCAGTAAACTTCCCGACATAGTAAATGAAGAACAAATAGAGTATCAATCAAATAAAAATATTGATTATAATGATTGGAATATACCCAAGGTTCAAGGTACTGAAAATTACAAGAAAAAATGGTCACTCTCTGCCTTTAAAACCACAGCTCATATTAAGACAGTAGAACAAGTTTATGCACTTGGTAAAGTACATGAGACATATCAGTTATTCAACATTGAATCAATTAAAAAACACAGAAAATATTGTCATAATTTCTTGCATATTGATTTCGTTCAAGTTGCCGTCAAGCCCTTCACAAAAAATGGAAACTTTTCTGTCTTATAAGATTTTAGTTCTAAAACAAACAGCATCCAGGTGAAGTAAAAATTTTGAGCAGCTGACGATCTGTAAGTTCTTGGTGTGTGTGTGTGTGTGTAGATATTGGTGCTTGAGAGAAGCATATGTCAAAGCCATTGGGAGTGGAGTCGCATATGGTTTGGACAAAGTGGAATTTCATCAAAGTAGCTGGACAAATATTTCTGTACACGTTGATGGGAAGCTTATGAGAGTGGCGATTTTACCTTCTCGAGCTAGGGAAGGGACATTTGGTAAGTTCCTTGGCAATTCTCCCTTTCTTTTCGACGAGCTCTGGCTTTTTGGTGCATATCGCTGTGTCATTTTGATCGTCATGGTTACATAGTTATTTTATTGGTCATCTATAAAACTAACATCCACATATAGTAAAAGTCATGTTGGTCCGTAGGTAAATTGGAATATTTCACGACGTTATGTGCTGAATGATAACATCCATATGGAGGGACATTTGTTGTAACAAAAATATCAAGAAAAGGAGAAAACTTGGAGACTCGAGAACATTAACAATTAAAGGTTGAAACATTGAAGACGTGTTCTGAATTCTAACCTTGGAAGTAGTTGCAGTAGTTTCATTTCGGTTAGGTTAAGAGAAAGATTAACCTAGGATAAGTCGCTCTTTAACGTCTTATGTAATGGGTTTCCGTGAAATCACAGATCTCCATTGCTAGGGGTCATATCCAAGATCAGCTACTGAGAGTTACGAGTTCGACGAGAACGAATATCATACAGTTCTTCATCTTCCAAATATAGAATTTGTCTCGAGAATGGTAGAACAACTCATTACAGTTTTACACAAAGCTAGGGACAATTGAAGCACCGATGACGAGGAGGATAAAGCATTCTCATCACTGTTTAGTGTTTACAGCAAAATCAAACTCACCGTATTATCGGTACTTTTTTGTTCCTTGAGTCCCAAGGCTTCTGGTCGAAGTGAATATGTAGGAGTCGTATTGCAAGATGTGTAAAGGATATTGGCATCTGGAGATTACTGACATGCTTTTCAATGGTTTAAACATTGTAGATAACACCTTCTGCTCATATTCCTTATTTTCAAAGGGCTACTTGTTACAAAAATGGAGAAAACCAAATTAAAACAAACGTAAAGGAAATAATGGATACCAAGGAATTTACGTGGCTACGTTCATGGTAAAGAGGTATAAGCTTCTTTTCTTATGTCGAATAAGGGCACAACGAGAGAATACTTAATCTCTAAGGCTACTATGTCTCACCTGGAAATTAATATGAGAAGAGCTTTCTATTCATCACTCTGTTGGATTTTGAATTTCACAGTTGGTAATTTGGAAGCTAGTTATTAAGTAGATAATTGCTAAAGTCCCACATCGGATCGACATCAAATATTAAATATGTTTAAAAGGGTTTACACAATGATATGATATTGCCGAGCCTAGTAGCGTGGGCTTGTAACTAAGCAGGGCATTAAAGTGATTGGTTGTATCGATGATGCCTAACTAGGTGAGGTTATGGTGGTCTTAATCTGTTCACCTTGGGTGAAATCACACAATGTGCGCCCTTAAGCCCTTGGGTTAGTAGAGTTTCCCATCCACCATGGTCCCTTGGGTTAGTAGAGTTTCCCATCCACCATGGTTGGGTAGCTCACCCAATGTGCGCCCTTAAGCCCTTGGGTTAGTAGAGTTTCCCATCCACCATGGTCCCTTGGGTTAGTAGAGTTTCCCATCCACCATGGTTGGGTAGCTAATAAAAAATCAATCTTTAGATCTTTAGTTTGGGGTTATGGGTTCTAACCCAAGCCCCGCAGACCAAGATATGCCTACTCTCAGCGTGCTGCGCCTGGTGTATGGCATCCAACTACACATTCACTTTTTGGGAGTGAAAATATACGTAACATTTGAGTGAATTAACTTACGTAGACGGTTTCGATCTTCAATTTTTTTTTACAAAATGAGCACCACAAGTGTAGAATCTCCTCCATATATATATTGCAATTTTTCAGCCATCCACATACCATCTTTCATTTTTTTTTTTTTTTTTTTTTTTTTATCGATGAAAGAGTCAGGATTAGAATTTAAAACCTCTTTCCAACTTTGATGTTGTGTTTGTTGAAGATCAACACCAGCCCAATTGGTGTTTGGATTCTAGAAAAGTCTAGCAAATACAAGCTGCAAGCTTGGAAGGCAGAAGCTTTTAGAGGACTTTGTCCAGCAGCAAATGAACTAGACCATTCTAGTTCAAATCTGCATGTTAAGTCGGTGGGCATGCATAATAAGCTAGAAAGTTCTAGCAGCTTGTAGTATTGTATGGATATTGCAAAGCCATTTGTCGGTGCAGTGTGTGCATGAACATGCACTAGAAAGTGCTAGTGAAGTCCGCAAACATGCCTATAAATAGGGGTGTGTGTATTGCCATGTAACCAAACAATCATGTAGCCAAGAAGCAAGTAGGCAATCAAGTGAGAGTGAGAAGTAGGAGTAGTCTTGTGAAGAGTGTGAGTGGTCTAGAGTGTCTCTAGAAGTGAGTGAGTGGCATAGCTTCTAAAGTGTGTCCTTGAGAGTGTGTTGTAATATTTTGTGTGTGTAATACAAGTAATTTGTTTACTTGTTTTGTCTCTCCAACACTTGTGTTAGAGTTGTGTACTCTAGTCTTTCCTCAACAGTGTTTAGATGAGTGGTTACCAAGTATCAAGAAAGTGAGTGTAAAGCAACGGCACAATAGTTAAGGGATTCCACTCCTCATAAGTTCATAACCTGAAAGACATTCAATGAAACAAACGACAGCCTAATATTATGATCATCTGGAAAACACTTGCGCCGGAGGCAGCAAACTTTACAACGCATATTTACCATTGGAGCAAGGTTCAAGCACGTCGACAACTGCGGTCGCAAAATTACACCACAGGCACTTTTCGTCACTTGTCTCTGTTGTCATTCAGCAACCGGACACTCATACGGATTCAATTACAAATTACGCAGATAATAAATCTTGGGGAACATACCAATGAAAGGAAACTGCTGAATTTCCATCTTAAAACAGTTTAAACATGATAAGTACCTTACTTATATTAACACACAGAAAGAACTATGAAGATCAATGGATGACAGAGTCGAAGAAGAAGGGAAGAAGAGAGTGAGAGAAAGAGAGAGATTGTATTAATGCTTTCAGAAAATATTACAATCTTTTTCTTACTGAAATGAAAGCCCTATCACGTCTTATATATCCACAAGTGCTTATTACAACAATACCCTTCTACCTATATTAACTAACTCATCTTCTAGATAATGCCATGTGGCATTTCTGTTATATTGGTTATTACTCCCCCCTCAAACCGAACTTGGAATTTCCAAGTGAAGTTTGAATCATCCAGGCACCAGAAACTGATCTGAAAGAGCAAGAGCAAGATGTTTGCAGTGCTTTACAAACATTGGACTGTGCAACCCTTTTGTTAATATAGTTAGAAGGGTATCATTGTAATTGGGATATATGTCTATATAAGGGATTGTATAGCTATCATTTCTTTAAGTTCAATTGTATACATTTTTTCCAATCAATCAATACAATCTCTCTTGTTTCTCTCTATCATCTTCCTATTCCTCTGTACAAATTCTTCATCTTTTGCAATGTACCCTTCTACCTATATTAACTAACTCATCTTCTAGATAATGCCATGTGGCATTTCTGTTATATTGGTTTTAACTTAAAGACTAGGTTGTGCCCTCTACTCGGCAAAAAATGTTCAAGTCACGCACTCAGTGTGCGGATCAAGATGTTGAAGAGGTGTAAGTTTTTATCTCGATAGCTTAACATCTCTTCGTTGAAAGCTCCTCGTAGAACAACCCAGTAACTCTAAGCCAATAACCCAGGCCACAGGTAACTTCAGCCGCTTCCGCCAGGTTCACCATCACGCCCATAACATCACAACCCACATGTTCTTTGTTTCTTTTCCATTTGTGAGCAATTTTTTGGCCTCTGCACATACCATGAGCAGAAAAGATTAGAGTTGAAATATGTAAAACAAATTCAAGGTAGAAAATTCAATAGCTTCAAATTTCTAAACAACGCAATTGGAATATCAAAAAGCCTAATCAATCTGTAACGCTCCCCGCAAACGTTTCTTAGGTAAGCATCCTAACCTATGAGATTCTGAGGTTTCCAACTTTAATTTTCTGCATTCAATATCTTCTTCTGCCTTCATTGATGTTCTGCACTCTACACCCAAAATCCAGCCTGTGAAAGTTTGTTCCAGCAGCATCTACCTCTTACAAATCCTATTTGGAGAACCCAGGGAGAAGGATTAAAAAACGCACAGAGCTAGAAAGAACCGTTCTTCAATTTCTAGTCACTTACCTTACTTGGCTTACACTCCAAGTTTACTCTCCAAGGTCCATCACTATATGAGAAGAGCTTTCTATCGATTTGGATTTTGAAATTCACACTTGGTAAGTGGGAAGCTAGTTATTAATTAATAATTGCTAACGTCCCACATCGGACAAAATCCAAATATTAAATATGTTAAAAAGGATTTACACAATGCCATAACATCACTGAGCCTAGTAATGTGGGCTTGTAACTAAGCAGAGTATTAAAGTGTTCGGTTGCCTCGATGAAGCCTAACTAGGTGAGTTTATGGCGGTCTTGGTCTGTTCACCCTTGGGTGAAATCACTCAAAATGCACCCTTTAAGCCCTCGGGTTAGTGGGGTCCTCCATCCACAATGGTTGGGTAGCTAATAAAAACTTGCTTTAGATTGGGGTTATGGCTTGTAACCCAAGCCCCGCAGATCAAGATATGCATACCCTCAGCGTGCTGTCTGGTGTGTGACATCTCAGTAGACATTCACTTTTTGTAACCCACATCAAAGTGATGTACATCATGCAATCTTTCTACGTCGTCCTGAGTTCACCCCTATGGTGTAAATTGTCTCTTGTAATAAAAAATTAAAAAAAAATCGTGCAATATTTCAACTAGACATATACCATCTACCAGTGGAAAATCAAAGTGATGAATATCATGCAACTACGTCGTCCTCACTTCACCCCCATAGTGTAAAATGTCTCTTGTAATAAAAATTTAAAAAAAAAAAAAATTCAAGCAATATTTTAACTAGTCATATACCATCTACCAGTTGAAAATTAGATTACCAAACAAGCGGATTAACAAATTAAGTATGAAACTATGAATAATATTAACTGGAAAACAATAAACAAGAATGCCGAGACAACTACAAAGTGAGGACTACATCTTGATTGACTTGTAATAAAAAAAAAAAAATTCAAGCAATATTTTGGCCAGTCATATACCATCTACCAGTTGAAAATCAGAGTACTAAATGGACGAACAAAGTATGAAACTACAAATACTATTAACAGAAAACAATAAACAAGAATGCCAAGATGGCTACAAACCATGAAGACACTCATATCTATAGAGAAAAGAATGTCTCAGCTGACCACATGGCTGACTTGGGTTATGGCTTCCCTTGGTCATCATGTTTTTGTTTCTCCTCCTATCACTGCTACTAATTTTTTGCAGTTTCTGATATTATTGGCAATGTCCTTCATAGGGTTGTCCTTGTCCTGGTTTGTCTTGTTTTGCTTGCTAGGCTTTGCCATCCTCTGTACTAAAAAAAAACTTGTTTAAATTCTAAATTTCTATTTTATTACTCTCAAGTTCGCAAAATCTCATTTTTACTCCATTTACTTATTTTTCGACCCACTTCCATACCTTGAGTTTAAATTTTCTGTTACTTTAATATTTATGTTGATTTTTCTATCAACTCATTCGTTAAATGATGACCTGACATTACTTATTGCTCCAACCCACCAAATTTCTGACACTTGGAGTCTGAACTTAAATACATATTACAAATTAATTAAGAAAAAAATTGAAAAAAAAAGGAAGGGAGCTAAAAAAAGGTCTCACTCTCTTCCCTTCTCTCTTCAACTCCCACTACGCGACTTCTCCCTCCTCGGTCTCTTCTCCAGAATCCACCGCCACCGATGAAGAGGAGGATACAGCATTCTCATCACTATTTACAGAAAAAATCAAACTCACCGTATTATCGGTACTTTTTTGTTCCTTGAGTCCCAAGGCTTCTGGTCGAGGTAAATATGTAGGAGTCGTGCAAGGTGTGTGAAGGATATTGGAATCTGGAGATTACTGACATGCTTTTCAATGGTTTAAACATTGTAATTTTTAGATATAACACCTTCTGCTCAAATTCCTTCATTTTCAAAGGGCTACTCGTCACAAAAATGGAGAAAACCAAATAAGATAAACGTAAAGGAAATAATGCATACCAAGGAATTTACGTAGCTACGTTCATGGGAAAGCGGTATAAGCTTCTTTTCTTATGTCGAATAAGGGTACAACGACAGTATTTAATCTCTAAGGCTACTATGTCTCACCTGGAAATTAGAGAAGAGCTTTCTATTCATCACTCCCTGTTGGATTTTAAATTTCACAGTTGGTAATTTGGAAGCTAGTTATTAAGTAGATAATTGCTAAAGTCCCACATCGGACAGAGATCAAATATTAAATATGTTTAAAAGGGTTTACACAATGATATGATATTGCCGAGCCTAGTAGCGTGGGCTTGTAACTAAGCAGGGCATTAAAGTGATTGGTTGTATCGGTGATGCCTAACCAGGTGAGGTTATGGTGGTCTTAGTCTGTTCACCTTGGGTGAAATCACACAATGTGCGCCCTTAAGCCCTCGGGTTAGTAGGGTTTCCCATCCACCATGGTTGGGTAGCTAATAAAAAATCAATCTTTAGATTGGGGTTATGGGTTCTAACCCAAGCCCCGCAGACCAAGATATGCCTACCCTCAGCGTGCTGCCTGGTGTATGGCATCCAACTACACATTCACTTTTTGGGAGAGGGGAAAGAGGTAGAATCTTTAACTAACCAGCATCAACAAAGTGATATTATGCAACTAAGAAGTGAACGTCCACACCGTAAAAGGTAACCTTGGAGTGTAAATATACGTATGTAACATTTTTTTACAAAATGAGCACCACAAGTGTAGAATCTCCTCCATATATATATTGCAAATTTTCAGCCATCCACATACCATCTTTCATTTTTTTTAATTTTATTTTATCGATGAAAGAGTCAGGATTAGAATTTAAAACCTCTTTCCAACTTTGATGTTGTGTTTAGATGACTGGTTACCAAGTATCAAGAAAGTGAGTGGTAAAGCAACGGCCCAATAGTTAAGGGATTCCCCTCCTCATAACCTGGAAGTCATTCAATGAAACAAACGAAAGCCTAATATTATGACCATCTGGAAAACACTTGCGCTGGAGGCAGCAAACTTTACAACGCATATTTACCATTGGAGCAAGGTTCAAGCACGACGACAACTGCGGTCGCAAAATTACACCGCAGGCACTTTTCGTCGTTTGTTTCTGTTGTCATTCAGCAACCGGACATTCATACGGATTCAATTACAATTACGCAGATAATAAATCTTGAGGAACACACCAATGAAAGGAAACTGCTTAATTTCCATCTTAAAACAGTTTAAACATGATGAGTACCTTACTCAAAGACTAGGTTGTGCCTTCTACTTGGCAAAAAATGTTCAAGTCACGCACTCAACGTGCATATCAGAATGTTGAAGAGGTGTAAGTTTTTATCTCGATAGCTTAACATCTCTTCGTTGAAAGCTCCTCGTAGAACAATCCAGTAACTCTAAGCCAATAACCCAGGCCACAGGTAACTTCACCTGCTTCCGCCAGGTTCACCATCACGCCCATAACATCACAACCCACATGTTCTTTTTTCTTTTCCCTTTGTGAGCAATTTTTTGGCCTCTGCACATGCCATGAGCAGAAAGGATTAAAGTTGAAATATGTAAAACAAATTCAAGATAGAAAATACAATAGCTTCAAATTTCTAAACAACGCAATTGGGATATCAAAAAGCCTAATCAATCTGTAACGGTACCTGCAAACGTTTTTTAGGTAAGCATCCTAGCCTATGAGATTCTGAGGTTTCCAACTTTAATTTTCTGCATTTAATATCTTCTTCTGCCTTCTTTGATGTTCTGCACTGTACACCCAATATCCAGCCTGTGAAAGTTTGTTCCAGCAGCATCTACCTCTTACAAATCCTATTTGGAGAACCCAGGGAGATGGATTAAACATCTAAACGCACAAAGATCGAAAGAACCGTTCTTCAATTTCTAGTCACTTACCTTACTTGGCTTACACTCCAAGCCTTAACCTCTCAACACTTCTTTAATAAAACCCTAAAATCCCCATTTATCCCGACCTTTCACAAAAAATTAAAATCCATTTTTTCCCAACCCCAACTTTAGCAATGAATAAAATGTTTATAAGATGCAATAGAAAACTCCTGGAAACCCCTCGGTAAGTTTTAGCACATACATATTCCTTTTCACCCCATGTTACGCATAATACTTAAAACTACTTAAAACGTAAATCCTACACGGTTACACCCTAAACTCTGTTTGAATATCAGAGCTCTCTTACATCAATCATGACACTGTTCACCTTTAGCCATATAACTCAAAGCAGCTGGGGTTGTAAACTAGAGTGTTACACCAGTTGATAAGTTTTTGCGGGATTTGTTCTTTGCTCAAACAATATTGAATTTACTGTTGAACCCATTCACATGATTTTTTAACACCCACACAACCATATGATGCAGGTTACGTTTCTAGTTTAAGATTCTAGTACCGTGTATATGAATTATGTGTATGATTAGAGAACTAAATAATCAGCAGAACACCAATCTTATAAAACTTAAAAACTATCAATTGATCTGATAAAATTATATATAGTAACCCATCGATTCCACAGTCAAAAGAGTGTATACTGTATAATGAACATTATAAGATTAGGATTTAAGAGATAAATCTTACCAAAAGTTAGAGAGAATCAAAACACTACTTTTAACTGTCAACTGAAAATGAACCTAATAACATGCTGAAATATGGCCCAATAATCCGGCCCACTCATTTTAGGTTCCCGTCTGTGATCACCTTTGCCAAAATACAGCAATATTTAAATCATTTTTTGGTCAACAATCTTCTGAACCACTTAGTCATCTAACTATTGTTCAACCTTTAGACGAACACAGTTTATCTAATGATAATGAAATGGCTACTCTTTTATCAGAAGAGAATGCTCTTTTGGAATAATTGTGTATGAATTGATACGGGAAGGAGAAATATATATAGTTGATATGCACAATCAGCTCCTTATAAATTGGAGTTGACTCCTAACTAGGCAAATACATAAAAACTAAGTATACAAATAATTATGGATTTGTTCGCATTGAGATCTGATTGATTTGTCAACACTCCCCCTCAAGTTGGTGCATATATGTCACTCATGCCCAACTTGTCTAAAAAACTTGAAAACTTATGACTTGAAACAGCTTTCGTGAGAATATCTGTCAATTGATCCTCCGTTCTGATTGATGGTACTTCAATTATTTTTCCTTCCAATTTGATAAAGAATCTGTCAACTTCAACATGCTTCGTTCGATCATGCTGTACAGGATTATGTGCAATGTCACGGGCGGCTTTATTGTCACAAAATAATTTCATAGGCTGATCAATTTTTATACCCAAATCCTGCAATAGAAGTTTAAGCCACAAAATTTCACAAATCCCAAGGGCCATTCCTCTGTATTCGGCTTCTGCATTGGAACGGGCAACCACATTCTGTTTCTTACTCCTCCATGTAAACAAGTTACCCCCAACAAATGTAAAGTAACTTGATGTTAAGCGCCTATCATCAACTGAACTTGCTCAATCTGCATCAGTATAACCTTTAACTCCAAGATGGTTATTTCTTTTAAACAAAATCCCTTTTCCCGAACTTCCCTTTAAATATCGCAAAATCCTCATCACTGCATTGATATGTTGTTCTCCCGGATCATGCATGTATTGACTCACTACACTTAAGGCATAAGCAAGGTCCGGTCTTGTGTGTGCTAAGTACATTAACCGACTTACTAACCTCTGGTATCTCCCTTTGTCAACTAGTACTTGATTAGGATTAACACAAAGCTTTAATTCTTCCTCTAATGGTGTAGATACTGGCTGACAAGCAAACATGCCGGTTTCATGTAACAAATCAATAATGTATTTTCTTTGAGACAAGAAAATTCCCGAATTGTTTCTCGATACCTCAATCCCTAGAAAATATTTCAGGGATCCAATGTCACATCCCAGCCCAAGGCGGACCACTTCCCGGGCCCGCTCCACCACTGTAGCACGATATTGTCCGCTTTGGGCCCCTACTACGCCCTCACGGTTTTGTTTCTGGGAACTCACGAGCAACTTCCCAGTGGATCACCCATCATGGGAGTGCTATAGCCCCCTTCTCGCTTAACTTCGGAGTTCCTATAGAACCGGAAGCCAGTGAGCTCCCAAAAGGCCTCGTGCTAGGTAGGGATGGGAATATACATTTAAGGATCACTCCCCTGGGCGATGTGGGATGTCACATCCAAGGTTTTTCATCTCAAATTCAGCAAACAAGTATTTTTGTAAGGCCTCACGTTCTTTCGGATCATTTCTTGTTACCACCATATCATCTACATACACAATAAGTGCGGTAAGCTTCCCATTTCTTATTTTCAAGAACAAAGTATGATCAGAATTACTTTGTTTGTAACCAAATGCTCTCATTGCTTTTGTGAATCTTCCAAACCATGCTCGAGGGGACTGCTTCAAACCATACAATGATTTCTTCAACCTGCACACCTTTCTTTTGTGTTTATCTAGGGTATTACATCTTGGTGGAAGATCTATATAAATCTCTTATGTCAAATCTCTATGCAAGAATGCATTCTTCACATCGCATTGATGTAAGGGCCAATTAAGATTTGCAGCCAAGGACAACAAAACACGAATTGTGTTAATCTTGGCCACAGGTGCAAATGTATTTGTATAGTCGATTCCATATTTTTGAATGTATCATTTTGCTACTAGTCTTGCCTTACCTTCCCATCAGCTTTGTACTTCACAGTATAAACTCATTTGCATCCCACAAGTTTCTTACCAGTTGGCAAGTCCGTGATCTCCTAGGTAGCATTCTTCTTCAAAGACTTCAACTATTCGTTCATTGCTGCTTGCCAACGTGGATCAGCTAAAGCCTCTTGCACACTGTTAGGAATAGATACAGTAGATAATTGATACACAAATGACTTATTTGAATCTGACAGGTGACTAGTAGACACATAATTACTTAACGGGTTTAACACATTAGACTCAGGGTTAGGTTTATTCACAGAATGCCTAGTTTTGCACTTAGGATCAGCTTCGTAAGTGGGTTTATATACCTCGGTTGACATAGTTAGGGAGACGAGATGTGAGATCCCACATCGCCCAGGAAAGTGGATCATGTGAGCCTTATATGTATATTCCCATCTCTACCTAGCGTGAGGCCTTTTGGCAGCTCACTGGCTTCAGGTTCCATCGAAACTCCGAAGTTAAGTGAGTAGCACGCGAAAGCACTCCCATGATGGGTGACCCACTAGGAAGTTCTCGTGTGAATTCCCAGAAACAAAACCGTGATGGCGTGGTAGGGGCCTAAAGCGGACAATATCGTGCTACGGTGGAGTCGTGCTCGGGATGTGGTGGGGGCCTGGGTCGGGATGTGACACGAGAAGATGGCGATGGTGGTGCATCCGAAATCAAAGGTGATTGATTATGGTTACTAGGGCTCAAAGATGGCGAGGGCAACTGTGAGGGCGGCGAAGAAGCTGGTGGTGTGGAAATTGGCAGTGAGTTATCCTGTGATGTAGGCTCATCTCTTTCAAGGTTTTCAATGTTATTTTCATGTGAATGATCACCACTTGTCTCCAAGACATTACCACTTAATTCCAAGTCATTCACATCATTATTTTCTTGTGAATCATCACCACTTGTTTCCAATACATCACCACTTAAGTCAAAATGATTCACATCATTATGTTTTTGTGAATCATCACCACTTGTTTCCAATACATCACCACTTAAACCCAAATGATTCACATCAGGAATAGTATAATCAAGAGTTTAAACTTCTATCTGATTCTCCCCTTGAAGTGTAGACTCAGAATGGGCAAAGTACATATCGTTTTCATGAAATGCAACATCCACAGTGACAAACAACTTTTTTGTCGAAGGATGATAGCAGCGATATCCTTTCTGATTAGAGGCATACCCCACAAACACGCATCGTAAGGCTCAAGGTTCAAGCTTACTCCTCTACTATTTATGGAGATGAACGAAAGCCACACAGCCAAACACATGAGGTGGAAGATTTGGAACTGCAGGAGCATCAACATGTGAAGAGACAGCCTGAAGAGGTGTCTGAAAATCAACTGATCGGGATGGAACACATTTAATGAGATACGTAGCTGAGGTGAGAGCTTCTCCCTAATAGGATAACGGGAGACGCCCCTCGAGTAAGGAAGCACGGACAACCTCCAGAAGATGACGGTTCTTGCACTCTGCAACCCTATTTTGTTGTTGAGTGTATGGACATGTAGTTTGATGAACAATACCATGATGATCTAGAAAGGCACGGAGTTCAGAGTTCACATACTCGCCACCATTATCACTCCTGAGAACCTGTATTTGTGACTTATATTGTACTTGCACCATTTTGTGAAATTGCTGGAACAAGGAAGTAACTTCACTTTTTGACTTCGTCAAACAAACCCAAGTCATACGTGTGCAATCATCAACAAAAGTAACGAATCAATAAGCACCACCAAATGTAGCAGTTTTAGATGGTCCCCAAACATCAGAATGAATTATCATAAATGGAAACGAAGTACGATGACTTTTAGCTAGTTCACAAACACCACATTTAAAGCTAGAAACGTCATTCTTAACAAATAGGTTAGGAAATAACCTCTGTAAATAACCGAAAGAAGCATGTCCAAGTCGACGATGCCACAACCAAACCTCTGAAGCTTTATTCCGCTCCCCCTGAGATCCTTCCCCAGTAAGAGCTTGAGTCAACATCTGGGTACTGTTTGATGTCAGCTCCAAGTAGTAAAGCCTCCCTTTTCTAATACCATAACCAATCGTCTTGCGAGTCCGAATATCCTTAAAAACACAAAAAGAAGGCCAAAAAATAACAAGACAATGTAGGGTGATGTTTATTTGAGCAACATATATAATTATAATCAAGAGAATGAACAACAAGCACGGTATCAAGATTAAGCGTATCTGAAAGCGAGACAGCGCCTTCCCCAATAATGGGGGCAGGATTACCATTGGCAGCACTGACAACAGTTTTGGTGGATGGTTTTAGGGTTTGTACATGTCTAGAATCACAAGTCATATGTTCAGTAGCACCGGAATCAATTATCCATGTGTTATTCGTAACAGATGCAGAAACTTTTAAAGCTTTACCATCGTTGTTTGTACGTTCAGAAGGCACCTTAGCTTTGGCAATCAATGCACACGACTCATTACAGCGGGGATAACGAGTCCAGCGTATCATTGCTCTACGTGAGTTGAGTGCAACGTCTGAGGTGATTGATAAGGCCACGATTCCAAACCAACTAGGTCAACAATGTGAGACCCCTGGAAAAACAAACAGGAGCACGAAAAAAAAAAAAAAAATCTATTTTTTTTTTCCTTTTTTTTTCTTTTTTCTTTTTCTTTTTTTTTTCTTTTTCCTTTCCTTACGCCTGGTTTTTCCTTTTTTCCTTTCCTTACGCCTGGGGGCTTCCTTCGAAGCATGACAAAGCAAGAAAATTGCAGATCACAAAAAATAGTTTTGCAGAACATGGGTTGGGATGCAGATTGGTAAGATGGTTAGCAGTCGTTTCGCGGCTCTCGTCTCTGGTGCAGACGGAATTGCAGACACAGGTGGTGGTTCTCAATCGAGATTTGCAGACTGGTGAACGGTGGAACTGACGTCACAGTTTCTTGGACAGCAACAACGCAAGGTTGCTCGCTGCTTGGTTGAGAATAGCAACGACAAGGGAAACAGGTCGCTTGCTGTGATTTCTTCAGAGGGGCAGCAACGGCACAGCAGCCGTTCGCTGATCAGAGATGCAGTGCTACGGGAGCGGTGGGTTGTGTTTTTTCTGGACGATGTGCTGAACAGCTTAGCACAGCTGGGAATCAATGGTGGTATCATGTGATACCAGTTCACTGGCGGATGCACTAACGGGCAATGGGGGTCAGCTGACCCCCCCGAACTTCAGTGAACGTCCATGGACATCTTAGGTGCTGACCCTCCGAACTTCAGTGAATGTCTATGGATGACTTGGGTGCTGCCCCTTTAAAGGTTAAAGTTGCCCTTCATATATGCCCTTCAATTGCATGATAAAATGCATTAGAAAGGTGTTGCCCCTTTACAGTCTAGTTCTAATATTATTTACCTCTGGCTTGTTTGTTGGTTGTGATTACAATTGTTGGCAAAAAAAAAGAACCAAGTAAAAAACTATCCAAAAATGCAAAGTAAATGAAATGGTTATCTCAAAGAATAACAAAGCATCATCATTCTTGGACAAACATATTAATGGGATGCAATGATATCAAACATTGTTAGTGTGTTCAAGATAAGTGTATTTCTTTGTTAAGCATTCATATAGGAGCAGCCTTAACATGTTAGTTACCCACGCAAATGAGGCATTAACAGGTGTGCAATATACCTTTCCAAATGACTTAAGGCCAATGAAGACTCGATGAAATGACGATATGCATGCTATTTCTGCTAAAAAAAATTTGCGCACTACGCGCAATATTCTTACTGACCCCCCGAATATTATTTCCTGGATCCGCCACTGTACCAGTTAGGGTTTTCCTGGCTCTGGTGCCAATAAGAGAATGCTCTTTTGGAATAATTGTGTATGAATTGATACGGGAAGGAGAAATATATACAGTTGATATGCACAATCAGCTCCTTATAAATTGGAGTTGAATTCCAAACTAGGCAAATACATAAAAACTAAGTATACAAATAATTAGGGATTTGTTCCCATTGAGATCTGATTGATTTGTCAACATTATCATTGTTCTAATTCCAACAGATCAACATTTATAATCTCCTGATAATATCACATATATCGAAATTAATAAGTTTGTCAATAGGTCGACAAGAAAACACACCTTAGACATGTGACCCCGTTCCTTTCCTCAGTCCACCAAAGAAAAGAAGGGCAAGAAGGATACGGAAACACTAAGTTGGCGTTCATTTTTTGTACACAATTCTGGTAGAAATGTCAAACTTAATCAACTCAAAATCGTAACAACATAACAGTGTAAATGTGTTGAAACTGGAGTCACAGGGATGAAAATAATCTGTAATTGGAAGTGTAGGGCTGGTAAAGATCACAGGAACCATGAAAACAAAAAGCCACGATGTTTCCTAAGAATGTAATACACACAAGAACAGTGGTTTCTCACTGCTTCTAGATTTCAAACGGATCCAAACCTATTAGTACTTGAAATAAATTAACAATCCAATAGAAAGGAAATCGGAAACGCTCCTCAAGAAATGACCAATCAAAGCAATCATATGTAAAACAAACAAATCAGTACCATCACCGACTGCTAACTAACCGAGCCAGAGGCTCCATACCATAAAAATATATGAAAAATAGAACCAGACTAGGAATGGTGCCCGCGCGATGCTGCAGATTTAATACTATAGATGTTTAAATCTATTTACAACTTTTACCAATTTGAATGAAATGTACGAAAGAATTTGTGCAAGCTGGACACGTGGAATATCAATAGTGACATAATTTTTTATAAGACATTGAAAAAACTAAGTTAAAACTTGTAATGACAAGACACAAAACACTAACTCTTCACAAAAACATATTAGCCAAGAATGGAAAATCCCTGAAAATAGAAATACCAACGATAAAATGTGGTAACAAATCAGTAAGCTCACTTATATAGCATCAGGATTAACTATGCTAATTTGTTTATGTAAGTGATCTGTCTGCCTATATTTCTCGTTTTTTTTGGCAAACAATAGACCTATTCTGCTTTTTTCAAACGTGCAATGACATGTAATACTGTAACAGAATGATGAAACAAAATAGGTTAATTTTTTAGCACAACATGGGTTAAAATTATCTGCATTTTACAGATGCAGATTAAGGGAAGTGGTGGCATACTTTGTAATTTCTGCAAGTTGGACACTTGCAATATCAACAATGACATAATCTCTTGTTAAGGCATTGGAAAAATTAGAACCTGTAATTACATGACACTTTAATCACATGATAGAAAACCACAGATAACAGAAATTGAAAAAAGAAGTTGAACACATTAAGTCTTCACAAAACTTATTTCCCAAGAATGAAAAATAAGCAAAAATACAAATTACCAATGAAGAAACGAGGAAACATATCAGCAACCTAATTTGTATACTCATTGTTAAATAAGTATGGTAGAGAGTTAACATTGTAACCAAATTTGATGAGCCCAACTGGAGCAAATCGAATACTAACATTCAAAGTGGATTAAAACGATGAGAATATGCTTTAAAAAAGTATTAAGTTTTTATTATGTGTAGTACAATGGTGTGGGATCAGAAATTGGATATACTATCTTATAACTGAATGATCATGCAAGGAAAATTACTGTGAGATCGTAAGGAGCGTGGAAAAGTAATCTAAACAATAACATTATTGTTGTAGGCATAATTTACTGAACAATTATGGAGGCCATAGAGAGAGAGAAAGGTGCGGCAATAGTAGAGAGAAGAGAGATATGTGTAATTGTGGGTGTGTGTTATTCCACCCCATTGTGCCTTTATTTATAGTAGTAGGGAAGGTTAATTCCTTACCCTTTAGGATTACAACATTTAATAGGTAATCTACTTCTAATAGGAATATAAGATACATTCCCATATCTACTAGGATTTACACAATCATAATCCTAATCTAATAGGACTGCAACACTCCCCCTTGAGTGTGTAAATACTCAAGTAAATGGCACATCAGGTCTTCAATGATGAAGTAACTACAATTGATGAAGTCGTCGGCATAATGAGAGAATGAGAGTCTCAAATCAACAGAATAATGTATAAAAAAAAGTAAAACTCACAAAACCTCACTATGGTAAAACCCAAGGTGGGAGAAAAACTCATAGACTAAGGAGAAAAGTGAGACATTGCATTAAGTCAAAACTATACGTCTTTTGGACGCAAGTAGAAGAGCTCACAAGGGTATGATCAGCCCATGATGGGTGCCTCGTTAAAACCTAGTTAGGTAGCAAAAACCCAGTGGGAAAAATGCTCCTAATCGTAGGGAAAAAGAGTACATTAAGATCAAGTGAGTATACTTATGGATAATTCCCTTGAGTTTGACATAACTTCCAAAAGAGAACTACAAGCATTGCATATGATAGTTAGGCATACCAATTCCTCATACAAGCTTCTGGAAGGTTGACTTCGGCAGTGACGTTGTGTAGAGGTCGGCAAGGTTGTCTGGAATCGGCTTACATGACTTCAATTTCCTGATGCTTTGCTGATGTAGATGCAATATGTCTTGGTGTTGACTTTGTTGATGTATCATGGCTTGGTCGAGTGGATACATGCGGCATAGTCTTCATGGATCGTCGTTGGGACTCAACGATGGGTGAAAAACACAGCAAATATTTCGAATATGCTCAACAAGAACTCCTAACCATGTCTTACTTGTGACGTAGTGAGTCTTGGAACGATTCGAAGATTTTGCAACTAAGGTCATATCATGGACATCCAAGATATTGCGATATCCCTAACAGTAAAGACATAACCATTTGGGGATTTTTCCTTATGCGAGTTTGATAAGTAACATGCGTCAGCATAACAAACAAGGCAAGCATCATTTCGAGGATCAGGGGGTTGGATCCGCTCAAGATGCGATGGGATTTGCCCTCGTAGTACCTTCAGGGAACGTCTTTAATACCAATTCAGTGGTTGCGTGTAGGCGTAGTGCTGCATCTTTACCAAGATTAAAAGCGAAGGAGATGTCTTGTCTAAATACAATAAGCTAAGTACAACGAAGCGCAAAGTTGAACTTAGATATGGAATTTCGGATTACGTAACCTCTTCAAAGGTCTCATTTGCATATAACGTATGGACAATCAAAGGTATACTCAAAAGTAACACATTAGGGGTGTAGTTCGACTGATAGACTAAAATACGATCAGAACAATGCTTCAACTTCAGGTCAAGGCATAAACGAATTTTCCCAAGATCTTTCATCTCAAATTCCATCTTCAGGTGCGAGGTTGTTTTCTCAAGCTCTTCCGAAGTCTTAGTGAGATTTGTGTCAACGACATAAACTGTAACTATAGCAATTCGAAATAAAACTTGATAGTTTAACATGCAAGGGCATAATTCATCCATGACTGATCAAATAATCACTTAGATGGGTATACCACATCCGTTGGATTGTAAGTGAACGCCTCAAACAAGTTAAGAGGTGTTCCGTGGTTTGGAACTATTTGAACCAGTCCATGTAATTCTTCGGGAACTTACATGTCAATCTTCGTATCTATATCCCCATGGAGAAAACACTAACCATATTTCATAATGCTGTTATCAATCACATGACGTTTGAGAGAAACCTTGAACCGTAAGGTGTGCATCATATCGCACTATTTCTTTCATCTCACAACGCTTCATTTCCCATTTGTAACACAATAGGGTTGCCTTGGGCAGTGTAGGAACGACAAGTCCAAAACACACTTTGGTAAGCAATTTGACTTGGATTGTAATTTCGGTTGTCCCATTAGCTCTATGTTGTCACTTAATCAACGGAACACGGTTCGATATCGTCGTTTTTCATTTATGTCGGTAGCTACCATATAAGTGAAAACATCATCGATGGTAATCTCATTTCAATTCCATTTAACTCATCCAAACTAGTATACTGGACCAAGAACTTCAAGTCTCTTGAGTAATCCGGATTAATCTCATGATATGGAAATGATTTGAGATAGCGATCGAGTTTAGATTCATTGTTGTGCCGTGTCTTCCTCTTCTAGGGAAGAGAATCCTACGAACCAAGTGATATGTCATGCTCCAGGCCAAAACAGATTGATTGGTTATCTGCCGGTGTACCGGACCTTCCAACATGGGCGTCCAAACCATCCAACAGGGGTGGCACACTCTCCAAGGATGTTGACTCGACATCCGTTAAGTATGTCTATCCTTGTAAGCATGTTTGCAGCTGGTATATGATCTCGTCACTTTAGCTAGATCAGAGGAATGCGTCTGGAGCAACATTCTGAAAGCTAGAATTCATCGTACTTGCTTATCACACTCGTGCAGTATGGGGATCGAGATGAGACATAGTGGGCAACGTCCACGCAAATTCGCTCCATTCTCCAAGAATGTTGATGTTCTTATCTCCCCCTAACGGCAGGAAGACTATCTCATTAAAGTGACAACCCGCAAATGAGCCGTAAAGAGATCTCATGCAAAGGCTCGAAGAGAGCTAGTGTGAAAGAGAATCATAATCGACAAAGATTCACATCTTTCTTTGAGGACCCATGTTGGTACGTTGCGGCGGCGCAACTTGGCACATGAAATGCATACCCAAATGCGTAAATACGAAAATCGTCAGGTTCGTACCCAGTAACCAACTGTAACGTTATATAGGTTGGGTGGTAATGGGCCTCAAGGCGAACCAACATAACTGCGTACAAGATTGCATAGCCCTAGGCAGAAACCGAATACTTGGTACATTTACCAAAATCTGGGTGTATCATTTAAATTACGCTTTATGATCACTAGGCGAGGCTATTTGGGGTGAACATGGGAATTCGATGTTCAATATAAACCCAAAACACATGCAATACTTTATCGAAAACCGTCGACATAAACTCTCCCGCATTATCCAGTCTCCCGAACCTTAAGGGATAAGTAGGGTGGTGAACCCTTAATCGGCCAAGGGGTTTAGCAGTAATGTGTGTAGACAAACATGTGACCAGTTTGTCGATTCATCAACCAAAACCATAAGTATTTATATGGTCCACATTTTGGTTGGATTAGTCTACATATATTCCCGTGAATCCACTGTGAAAAGAGAGTCGTTTTGTATCTTTGCTAGGGATGATTTAGAAAATCAATTTCCCTAATGAGCAGGCTTGGCAAAGTGTGCTTGTAGGCACAAGATCCTTACTTCGGGTAAGGAGATGCGTTGTAGAATCATTGTTCGACCTAAGTGTCCCAAATGGTCGTGCCAAAGCAAGTAAACTGCTCAATCACTCAGCTCCAGGCCACATGTGGCGTGTTTCCAGTTGGGAGACAACCCATTGGCCCCAAATCAAAGCTTCAGGCTCATTCTTGAAGGTGATGCAAATATATTTCACTCTATTTTCTTCAGTGGTTTCATTTATGATCATTATTCTCTCGAATATCCTTAAAAGCTCAACGACATGGAGAATTTGAGGTCCCTTAAATGGTAATGCAGTACCATTCATACAACGAGGAGCGTGCCAATGCTCTTAATCAGGTTAGATAAACCTAAAGTCATTGTTAGAGATGTGATTTAGGTGTAAAGTTAGTGTGTGTAGTATCACATTCATCTAGACAACTAACTTCCCCATATTCCTACCTAATCACATGTTTAATTGAATCGGTCACATGTATTAAGAAACATGATTCAATTAACTCATATTCGAGGACAATATCAATAAGATTATCCTTAAGTAAAACATACACCAAACTTGAATCCAAGAACATGAAAAAATGTTCACAAAGTAAACCAAAGTTACTAGGGTGGATTCGGCCAACAAGGCCATTCATGTCAAAATTCCACTCCTCCAACAGTGTTCGGTGGAACAAAATTAGTCTCACATATTGACTACTAGAATGGTACTCCTTAACAACATTGGTAGGGGCACAAACAGGTGCATAACCAATGATCTATTCCATCGAGATGGAAGTAGATTCTAGAGGGTTGAGGTTTGAGAATATTATCCCTTATTCTTGACGTTTTAGGTCTTAGGTGCCAAGGATCACGCTTCGGGCATGATGCCACACCTTGGCAAGCCCTGATTACACCATATGTTTGTGGTAGTAATCAGATCCGAGAATTTGGTAAACTGCCGCTTTCTACACTGCTGCTTCAGGAGCGAGTTAGAAACATGGAAGGACAAGAAAAATATTCTCTAGTCAAAATTCGATCGGATTTATACACTTCAGAATTGTACTCATTCATGGACGTAATCATGGTGTGCTTCAGGCAATGTCTTTCATGATTAAACAGTCTGTGGGAGCGAGCCAAAGAGCCATGGAATCCTCGTTCGAGAGGTATTTCCATTTGTAATGCTTCAGGCATAAGTCTTTGAAAGAAGATCATGGCGGAGGCTTATTCAGCTCTTCCATGCCATTGTTGGCTACAATGGTTTCTCAGCTTCTTGATAGTCAAGTGGAGATTCACGTCTTGTACCCCACATAAAGTGGTTTCTATTAGAAACGTCCAAATAAAGGAAATCGAACTTGTGACGGTTCGACAATCCACTGAATTGGAGGGAACAAGATTGTGATTGGTGCTATGAGAATGAAACATCCATATGCATCAAAGTTAAAACATTTGAGTTCTAAGACATGGTTTTCATGAAAAAACGTCGGGTTTTCATGGGTGTATTGTTTTATGAAATCTTTGGGTTTCAAAGGCACTAAATTTGAAACTATAGGTTCAATTTAGTTTATGAACGTTTAATTCATAAAAGAGAGGTTCCTGCAAGAACACAGAATGCAATACGCTAATTTAAGTGTAGTGAATTTGAGTTTATTCGAGAACTCAAGTATGCGAGCTTCGTTACTACAAAAGTATGTCAACGGTTCAAAGTATAAAAATAAATTATCGAATCGTTAATGTCCAAAAGTGATATTCAGGTCAATAATTTTGGATTCATTATCAAATTAATGGACTGCAGGTCACTTTTAATTAATTCAATAAATCGAGCCATACGGGGTCGATTGTAGAAGCAAAAATAATATTAACATACGGGTTAAAATTATTTAGAATGCTAAAATAATAGCATTTGGGTCGAAAAATATTGCCCCAAAAATAATTGGGCTCGGGTTAGGTGCCTTGAGTAAAATGCAGGGGCCTAAATGGCCTCGGGAGTGGGATGCAGGCCACGGGGGTGTGGGAGAAACCTCAGCCGCAGCTGGGTTTCAATTTTGGGCCAAAGGGGGGGCACGGGTTCAGGCTTAGCATGTTTTCTGCCGTGTGGGTTCGCATGGGAAGCCCAGCCGCAAAGGGCTGGCTGCATATGATGCCAGCTGGGGCAAGAAAAAAACCCAGCCAACTGGGCTGGTGGGATAAAGGCTGCAAGCCGGGGCAACAACAATACCCAGCAAGCACAAAAGGCTCGCTGGCAGTTGGGCCATGACAGCGTGGTGGGCTCGGGGCTGCAGGCCTAGGCCTGGTTGTTGTGAGGGTTAGCTAGGCTTCAGGCCAGCAACCTTGCCAACTGTAGTGCACAGTGGTGGTGCGGTGGGTGTACCGCACTATGTCTAATTTCCTTTTTTTTTTTTTCAAGATCCCCTAGGGTTTAGGAAACCCTAAATATGCTTCTAATTTATTTTATATACATTGACTCACAAATTCCACATAGCAATTTAATTGTGTAATGCATGAAACAAATATATATATATATATATATATATATATATATATTGACAAATATATAAACATATACAATATATATATATATACAATATATATATATATATATATATATATATCGTAAGGAAAATATAAACATAGGGGGGTTCATGCATCATGAGGAATGTTTTCATGCTTCATGGTCGTGTCAAATATCTTACTTTATTTTAAGCATACCTGATTGGCAAAAAATAATAAAAGTCTTTGAATTTGTAAAAGATTTTTCTCGGAAAACCAGAATTTCATCTCCAATGCGTTGTATCACGTTCAACACAGAAAAATTAAATTGAATCAATAGCATGTAGATCAATTCAATAAAATAATTAATCATAAAAAGATGATTAAAACGTAATACTCCCCTGATTGAAGAATAAACTCTCTTTAGCGCAACGTCAAGAGCGTGCTGATAACGTGTTGTAGGCATAATTTATTGAACAATTATGGAGGCCATGGAGAGAGAGAAAGGTGTGGAAATAATAAAGAGAAGAGAGATATGTGTAATTGTGGGTGTGTGTTATTCTCAGTGTTCTAAAAAATGGTTGAGGCGGCGCCTGGGAGCTAGGCGGCGGTGCTCCGCCGCGATTAACTCAAAATCATTTCTTAAATCGGCAAGGTCTGTGCAGACGCAGGGACGGATCTATTAAAGGACCTGGGTGGTCCCGGGACCACACGGAAGCCCGAACTAGTGGCTGAGAGACCTCCACGGACCACCCAAATATGGGTATATGGTGGAGGAGAAAATAGCGGCGACGGCTGCTCTGTTATGGCCTTCTGCAAACCAGAAGGTGGAGAAGAAGACGACTAACCATTTAGTAAAACCGTGTGTTTTTGCTATTGGTTTGAAAACACTCTCCTAAGCCACGTGGGAGGCTTTTTAGCCTCACCATTTTTATTAAAAAACTAAAAATCACGTGGGTTGCTTTGCTATACGGTCCACTTCACCTATTCTAATTATAATTCCCTATTTAACTATCCACTTTATCAATTCTAATGTTTTCTCCTGCACGACTTAATCCTCTCATTCCTAAATTTAAGTGTTATATTTTAGTTTAAATTAATACTATAAAATGTCTTGAATTATATTTTATCTCTCTGAATTTAATTAATTTAACTTACTAATCATTCAAAATGTCTTAAGTTATATGGTATATATGCTTAATGTGTTTTTAAATTTTGAACTTGTTGGATACTCTTTTTGTATTTTATCATTCTTTTATTATCTTATCCATGAATTTCATACAAATATAATTTTTTATGTGTCAATATGCACTTATTTACAAGATATACAAGAAATTTACCTAAATCCGCCTAGGCCGCCTAGGGGCCTACCTAGATCCCGCCCAGGTGCTAGGCGCTAGCTCGCCGCCCGACTAGCGCCTAGCGTTTTTTAGAACCTTGGTTATTACACCTTATTGTGCCTTTATTTATAGTAGTAGGGAAGGTTAATTCCTTAGCCTTTAGGATTACAACATTAATAGGTAATCTACTCCTAATAGCAATATAAGATACATTCCCATATCTACTAGTAGTTAATTTATTAGCATTTTCCTTGTAAAAATGAAATAAAAAGGTGTAAAACGATGGACAGTGCTTAAAAACTGAGTTTTAGTATATGTATAATTTAGGGCAAGATTAATTAATGATAAGACAAGGACAATTAGAGGCGGAGCCACAGTGGGGTCAATGGGGTCGCACGACCTCTTGGAAGCCATGGAAATAACCTTAGAGGTCCCTTGGAGCTGCTGGTGCGACCTCTTAGAGCTGCACATCACGTGGTCGACGAAATGTCTGAAAGAAGAAGAAAGAGTTCGCTTGCAGGCAGTGGCGAAGCCACGTGAGGGCGAGGAGTGGCGGTCGCCACTCCCCTCGCCGGGAAACACCACTGGACCCAGCTCTTCACCACTCCCTTCGCACACGCCTCGCCGGAAAACCTGGTTCAGTCCTCTGTTTTTTTTGGGCAATCTGCAATCTGCAAATTGCTGTTATATTTTATTTTATTTTTTTAAACCAGGCCAAAACGACGTCGTTTTGGGCCTGGTAAAAAAAATTTAAAAATTATAAAACAAAACGGCGCCGTTTCATCTGTTTTGAAAAAAATATATATATGGTGCGGGGGGGACCATGAGTCCCCCATTCAACCTTCTTTACTCTCTCTCAACCCTCACGACCAATTACAGACAGAAAGAGCAGCAAAGCTGCTCCCCCAAATCCCAGCAAGAGCAGCAACGAACGGAGCCAGGCACTGAGCCGTTTCCTCTCACTCTCACTGTCTCACAATCTCACTCCAGTCCTCCAGCCACTGAGCCGAGCCTCAGCCAACCTTCAAACTTCAAACTTCAAAGGTAAATTTAAAATCCCTACCTAACCCTAAATAATTATTTAATACAAATTTTATTTAATTGCTATAGAAATAGAATCATATTCATATGGAAATGCACTAAGTTGATTATTGGTTGTTGATTATTGATATGAAATTAATTTTTAGGGTGAAAATTAAAATTTGAATTCTTACATAATTTGTATCATATTCATATGGTAATGCACTAAGTTGGTTATTGGTTGTTGATTATCATATTCAATTAATTAATTGAATTATTACATAATGTATACAATTATTCATATGATTAGTTGAATTGAATTTTTATTTATTGAATAATTTGTATGCTAATTGGTATTGATTAATTGAATTGTTGCTTGGTTGGATTAGTTATTATGCATATTAGTATAGTTTACTTAATGGAACGATACTATAAAAAAAAATTTCTTTCCATTTTACAGTTTAATTTAATTGAAATCCAATTCATATTTATTTTGATTATGTTGATGGTTTGTTTATATTGTGAGTATTTATTTTGAATATTTTGTATATGTAGAATTATTATGGAACGGTTTTTTAAGAGAAAGTCATCATCGGGTTCGGGTAGTTCGAATAATGTTGATAGTTCAAATACTGTTGGTAGTTCAAGAACTCCAAGTTCAAGACAAAGTCAGTTAGATGGTGTTTTGGGTAATCTTCAAGCGGATCCTGGATTAAGAACTCGAATGATAGATTATGATGCTAATATGAGAGATGAGGTCCGAAGATTATATCTACAAAAAGGACCTTGTCAACCTAGAGGTCATAATTTCCCAATAACTAATATGTCGGGAATTAATCAACGCTTCATTCCCTAATGGTTTGATGAGTTTGATTGGTTGGAGTATAGTATATCTAAAGATGCGGCATTTTGTCTCTTGCTATCTCTTTAAAACCAATTTTGAACAAGTGGGTAGTGAAGCTTTCACTAGAGATGGAGTTAAGACTTGGAAGAAAAGGAGAGAAAGATTTAAGATGCATGTTGGACCGGTTGGGAGTGTTCATAATAAGGCTAGAGAAACTGCTACAAATTTGATGAATCAAGCTACACATATTGAAACGACAGTAAGCAAACACTCCGACCAAGCTCGTAAGGCTTATCGCACATGCTTGAATGCATCAATCAAGTGCACTAAGTTTTTATTGCGACAAGGTCTTTCTTTTTGTGGCCATGATGAAAGTGCCACTTCAAGCAATAGGGGAAATTACTTGGAGCTATTGCAATTCCTTGCAGATAATGATGATAAAGTTAGAGAAGTTGTGCTGGAAAATGCTCCGGGGAATCTCAAATTACTAGCTCCTTGCATTCAAAAAGAAATTGTGAATTCATGTGCCCTTGAAACACTTGATGCTATCATGGATGGTCTAAAAGATAGATTCTTTTCAATATTGGTGGATGAAGCACGTGATGTGTTGGTGAAAGAGCAAATGGCTATGGTGTTGCGTTATGTGGATGACAACGGGCATGTAATTGAAAGATTTGTGGGTATCCAACATGTTACCGACACTGCTTCAAGTTCACTAAAGGATGCTATTGACACATTCTTTTCTCGCAACGGTTTGAGCATTTCCAAGCTACGAGGACAAGGTTATGATGGTGCTAGCAATATGAGAGGTGAGTTGAATGGTCTTAAAACAAAGATATTAAGAGAACAACCTTGTGCATATTATGTTCATTGCTTTGCTCATCAACTTCAACTAGCTCTTGTTGCCGTAGCAAAGAAGAATATAGACATTGCCTCTTTTTTTGCAACGGCTAATAGTGTGGTTAATCATGTTAGAGCATCTTGTAAGCGGCGTGATTTACTTAGACAGCAACTTCAAGAAGAGCTTGTGATAGCTTTTGAAAATGATTGTCTTATAACGGGGCGATGCTTAAATCAAGAAACAAGTCTCAAACGTGCCGGTGACACACGATGGAACTCACACTATGGTACCTTGATTAGCATCATTTCCATGTTTTCATCTGTGGTTCATGTGCTTCAAATGGTTATTGATGATAATCCCAATGAAAGTGTGGGTGAAGCAAATAAGTTAATGAGAGAAATACGTACTTTTGAGTTTGTGTTTCACCTTTTCTTGATGAAAGTCATATTGGGACTCACAAATGATTTGTCACAAGCATTGCAAAGGAAAGATCAAAAAATTGTGAATGCAATGGCTTTAGTGAAATCATGCAAAGAAAAGCTACATTGGATGAGGAATAATGGGTTCGATGCATTGGTTGATGAAGTATCTTCTTTTTGTGAAAAACATCATATTGATGTTCCTAACATGGAAGAGGCATTTATACTTCCAGGGAGGTCAAGGCGTAATGCTCCAATAAAGACAAACCGTCATCATTATCGTGTGGAGCTCTTTATTTATATCATTGATGAGCAAATTACGGAGTTAGAGGATCGCTTTAATGAGGTAAATACCGAGTTGCTTGTTTGTTTGGCATGTTTGAGTCCGAAAGATTCATTTGTAGCTTTTGATAAACCAAAGTTACTTCGTCTTGCTCAATTTTATCCTCAAGACTTTTCGGATGAGGATCGTTTGGCACTTGAAGATCAACTTGAGATTTATATTCATTATGTGCGTTCCAGTAGTGATTTCTCTCAATTGGAAGGGATTGGTGATCTTGCAAAAAAAATGGTGGAGACAAGGATGCATCAAGTATTCAATTATGTATATTTGCTCATTACATTGTCTTTAGTTTTACCAGTTGCAACTGCTTCAGTGGAGAGAGCATTTTCTGTCATGAATATTGTTAAGGGTCCACTTAGGAACAAAATGGGAGATCAATGGTTGAGTGATAGCTTGCTTGTTTATATTGAGAGAGATATTTTTGCTTGTATTGAAAATGAAGCTATAATGCTTCGTTTTCAAAATATGAAACCTCGTCATGGACAATTATAGCTTATAATATTGTTTCCGTTATAAATTATGAATGAAAGTACTATGATTTCATTTTCAATATGTTTTTCCATCCTAAATTTTTATTTGGACTTTTACACTAAGACCCATTGTGGTAAGATTTCTGGCTCCGCCACTGAGGACAATCATCTTACAGTAAAAAAGAACAAGCTGGGACAGTGGACGAGCTATATTCGAGACATGCATCTATCATAATCCAACCTGCAACAACAACGTACAAGAAGAGAAACATAAGTAAAGCAACCACCAAAATCTAACGAAACAAATACATGAAAAATACGACCAACTTTGAAGCTGATGTTTGCAGATCCATCAAGTTCCCAAATAGAATGAAACAGTCACGAAATTACAGCATTGGAACCGCATTACGTACAAATGCAGAGGGCTTGAGACTGTAACAGCTCCTGAAACAGAAATAAACCATAAAACCACTCCATTTTCTAGTAGCAAAACAAATCCAAGCAACTGTTTTTTTTTTTTTTTTTTTGAATAAACGATATTACCTACACTAAGACCATCTCCAATGGTTGGGTTAAAAGCCAAATATTTTAGCCCGGAAAATTTAGTTTTTAGCCTAGAAACAGTTTTTCTGCTCCAACCGTTTTGGCCTAAAATTTTAGCCCGGGATTATTAAAGAATGAACTTAGGCTATTTTTTTTCTTAAATTAATTTTTTTTTAAAAATAAATATGGAGACTATCGTAAATTAATTTTATGAACATTTTAATCTAAAAAAAATTAAATTCCGATAAATATTGAAAAATCACTAAATTTTCCACAAAACAAGCCTTCAACTTTCACCAATCTTTCAACCATGGGCTAGCTTTCAATTCACTAACCGTTCAACACCAAATTTTCAATTTAACGACAATTAATAAACCACATAATTAATAAATTACATAAACTTAATACAAACGACAATTAATAAACTTAATTAATAAAGCACACAATTCATACACTACATAAACTTAATAATCATATCCACCATCTTCACTTGGTGATGGACTTCGTTGAAATCTTTCCATGTTGAACAATTTGGAAATGGAAAGAAATGGTAGAAAGATAAATTGGAAGAATTGTAACAGAAAATTGAGTTTTGTGTGGATGTTTGAACAAATACATAGGTATTTATAGAGTTTTTGGGTGAATTTTGAGTTAAATAAATTTTTTTTAATTATTTTAGCCATTGGATTTAAATTTGGGCCGTTAGATCTTTTTTTTACCGTTAGATTTGATTATATTCGATCTCAGTCGTTGGATTCAATAATATATAAATATAAAAACAAACAAAAGATTGAATCTAGGCCATTGGATTAACCAACGGCCTGTAGATCGTGACCGTTGGATGGAAGTAGTTGTTGGAGGCACTGCAGAACGTGGCCGACAGGCCCACGTGGGCAGGGCCCTCGCTGTCTGAGGCATTGCGCGTCGCACGAGTTGGGCGATTGGGTGGGTTGCGTTTGGCGCACAAATGCCCCTTTTCACTCAGTTCAGTGGAGCCCACATCGATTTCTGGGCTAAATTTTGGGCGGAATCTGGCATTGGTTTAGTATTTAGCATTTAGCCCAAATTTTCCCCTTGGGTTGGATTGGGTTTGGGGGGGAATTTTGGGGAGTAATTTGGCTTTTAGCCCACCACTGGAGTTGGTCTAAGAGGGTGGGGAAGTGGGCTAAGCCACACAGGCTAGCAATAATGTGGTTCAAATTTGTTTTTTGAGAGAATCGAACCTAAGACCTCATACTTACAAGTGAAGAGGACACCACTAGACCATAGTACTAAGTGGCATCCAAGCAACTGTTAATCCCAAAAGCCTAAGCTGTTAGAAGATCATCCCCTCAACAACTTGACAACATTACTCAATACTCCCTATAATGCGTAGGTCCACTCCCACTCTAGTTGACAAAATAGGGCCTAACCAAGAACAAGGTTACAAGGGTCACCAGAATACAAATACAAACGAAATACTAAATGGGGTACCTACGAATGGTAATGGCATAACCAGAAGAGGGATGGGGAAGGCAAGGTTACGCGTTGGGTAGTGCAGCACACTATTATCAAGCCACAAAACAGTCGATTACAAAAGCCAAATTATGTTAGAACTCGGGATATCACGTAAAGTCATAGTTGATCCCAAAAGCTGACTTTGGCAGAACTCAGTATAAATCTCAAGCAATTGTAGCTGTCACAGGATATGAAAGGAAATAGCCTACCTTAATAAATCCCGTTTCCAGGCCTCAAAAATGAACACCTGTGGGCTTCGCATGGAAAAGCATAAAAACGAATCCAGAAAGATTTATTTGGTCAAGAGTGAAAGAAATTTTTTAATGAGCCTCTCTATTTGTTACGTCAAAACCAGTCCTCTTAGGAAAGAGTTAAAAATTACCTACTACAACAAATATTACTAAGATCTTCCAGGCATTCACTTCATTTATGGGGAGACATATAATGACCCAAAAAATAACTGTAAATTTAAAGGCATAACCTGGTGCTGAGCCTGAAACTGTGCAACGAGGACACCAATCCCGGCCATAAGGCAGATAAATAACACCCGACAAAATAAGAATGTGCCTTTTAACCAGATTCCACTTGATTTCCCAAGAAAATCAATAATAGTGAATAATCCACCATCACTGTCAAGCATAGCATTCTCATTAGTGCACATAAGCAGAATAACAGCCACAAAAAGTACATCAAAACTATATAAAATTGGAAGGGAAGTAGTTAGCAGTAAGCACTGGCACCCAGATTCCACTAAGCACTTCAATTTATTTTCCGCGGAAAAAGAAGTCAGCAATGCTAGAGAACAGAAAAATGAGCAGAGGCAAAATTATGCTCAAGAAAACTGCTATATGATGAGAATTCATCTGCACTACATAAACAATTGAGATTTGTTTTTATTTTCCCTTTTTTAAACGTCTTCGGATGAGTATACAAAAAAATGGCCATAATTACATGTGCTTTTCTGCCAGAGCCAAAACTTATATTGGCAGGTTGCCCTCTGACAATAGCACCATCAATCTTGTCTAAATGGTCAAGTAATCCAGGGAAATATACAATATACAGTCGTCCTCACAGAAGCATATTCAAATCCGAGAGGTCATCCTTAGGAATGTCAAGCCCCTCCGCATCATGGTCTTGCAAACCGTCCTCATCAAAGTTAAACCCTCCCCATCCATTAGCGTGGGCTTGTAACTAAGCAGGGCATTAAAGTGATATTATATTGCCGAGCCTAGTAGCGTGGGCTTGAAATCACACAATGTGCGCCCTTAAACCCTCGGGTTAGTAGGGTTTCCCATCCACCATGGTTGGGTAGCTAATAAAAAATCAGTCTTTAGATTGGGGTTATGGGTTCTAACCCAAGCCCCGCAGACCACGATATGCCTACCCTCAGCGTGCTGCCTGGTGTATGGCATTCAACTACACATTCACTTTTTGGGAGAGGGGAAAGAGGGAGAAACTTTAACTAACCAGCATCAACAAAGTGATATTATGCAACTAAGAAGTGAACGTCCACATCGTAAAAGGTAACCTTGGAGTGTAAATATAAGTATGTAAATTTTTTTTTGCAAAATGATCCCACAAGTGTAGAATCTCCTCCATATATATATTGCAATTTTTCAGCCATTCATATACCATCTTTCATTTTTTTTTTTTTTTTTATCGATGAAAGAGTCAGGATTAGAAGTTCAAAATTCTTTCCAACTTTGATGTTGTGTTTGGATGAGTTGTTACCAAGTATCAAGAAAGTGAGTGGTAAAGCAACGGCACAATAGTTAGGGGATTCCACTCTTCATAACCTGGAAGACATTCAATGAAACAAACGAAGTGCATCCTTAAGCCCTCTGGTTAGTGGGTGTCCCATCCACCATGGTTGGGTAGCTAATAAAAATTTGCTTTAGATTGGGGTTATGGGTTGTAACCCAAGCCCCGCAGACCATGATATGCGTACCCTTAGCGTGCTGTCTGGTGGCATCTCACTACACATTCACTTTTTATAACCCACATCAAAGTGATTATTGTCTTGCAATCTTTCTACGTCGTCCTGAATTCACCCCAATGGTGTAAAGTGTCTCTTGTAATAAAAATTAAAAACAAATCATGCAATATTTCAACTAGTCCTATACCATCTACTAGTTGAAAATCTTAGTGATGAATATCGTGCAACCCACTTCACCCCATATAGTGTAAAATGTGTTGTAATAAAAATTTTAAAAAAAAATCATGCAATATTTTAACTAGTCATATACCATCTACCAGTTGAAAATCAAATTACCAAACAGACGGACTAACAAATTAAGTATGAAACTATGAATAATATTAACTGGAAAACAATAAACAAGAATGTCAAGACGACTACAAACAAATGACAACATCTTGATTGACTTGTAATAAAAAAAAAAAATCATGCAATATTTCGGCCAGTCATATATCATCTACCAATTAAAAATCAGAGTACTAAACGGACGAACAAAGTATGAAACTACCAATACTAGTAACAGAAAAGCAATAAACAAGAATGCCGAGACGGCTACAAACTATGAAGACACTCATATCTATAGAGAAAAGAATGTCTCAGCTGACCACATGGCTGACTTAGGTTTTGGCTTCCCTTGGTCATCATGTTTTGGTTTCTCCTCCTATGACTGCTACTAATTTTTTGCAGTTTCTGATATTATTGGCAATGTCCTTCATAGGGTTGTCCTTGTCTAGGTTTTTGTTGTTTTGCTTGCTGGGCCTTGCCCTCCTCTGTACCAATAAAAAAATTGTTTAAATTCTAAATTTCTAATGAGGTTAATTTCTATTTTATTACCTTCATGTTCGCAAAATCACATTTTACTACTTACTTATTTTCCGTCTCACTTCCATACCTTAAGTTTAATTTTGTGCTACATAAATACTTCTGTTAATTTTTCTGTCAACTCATTCGTTAACTGATGACCTGACATTACTCATTGCTCTAGCCCACCAAATTTCAGACACCTGAAGTTTCAACTTAAAATAAATATTACAAATTAATTAATTAAGAAAATTTTGAAAGAAAAAAAGGTCTCTCATTCTCTTCCCCTGTCTCTTCAACTCCCACTACGCGACGACTTCTCCCTCTGCTTCTTCTCCAGAATCCACCGCCACCGATGAAGAGGAGGATAAAGCATTCTCATCTCTATTTACAGAAAAAAGTCTCACTCACCGTACTATTGGGACTTTTTTGTTCCTTGAGTCCCAAGGCTTCTGGAAGAAGTAAATATGTAGGAGCCGTGCAAGGTGTGTGAAGGATATTGGAATCTGGAGATTACTGACATGCTTTTCAATGGTTTAAACATTGTAATTTTTAGATATAACACCTTCTGCTCAAATTCCTTCATTTTCAAAGGGCTACTCGTCACAAAAATGGAGAAAACCAAATAAGATAAACGTACAGGAAATAATGGACACCAAGGAATTTACGTGGCCACGTTCACGGGAAAGCGGTATAAGCTTCTTTTCTTATGTCGAATAAGGGTACAACGAGAGAATACTTCATCTCTAAGGCTACTATGTTTCACCTGGAAATTAATATGATATGAGAAGAGCTTTCTATTCATCACTCTGTTGGATTTTGAATTTCAGAGTTGGTAAGTTGGAAGCTAGTTATTAAGTAGATAATTGCTAAAGTCCCACATCGGACAGAGATCAAACATTAAATAGGTTTAAAAGGGTCTACACAATGATATGATATTGCCGAGCCTAGCAGCGTGGGTTTGTAACTAAGCAGGGCATTAAAGTAATTGGTTGTATCGGTGATGCCTAACCAGGTGAGGTTATGGTGGTCTTAATCTATTCACCTTGGGTGAAATCACACAATGTGCACCCTCAAGCCCTCGGGTTAGTAGGACGCATATTTACCATTGGAGCAAGGTTCAAGCACGACGACAACTGCAGTCGCAAAATTACACCGCAGGCACTTTTCGTCGTTTGTTTCTGTTGTCATTCAGCAACCACACACTCATACGGATTCAATTACAATTACGCAGATAATCTTGAGGAACATACCAATGAAAGGAAACTGCTAAATTTCCATCTTAAAACAGTTTAAACATGATAAGTACCTTACTTAAAGACTAAGTTGTGCCCTCTACTTGGCAAAAAATGTTCAAGTCACGCACTCAACGTGCATATCAGAATGTTGAAGAGGTGTAAGTTTTTATCTCGATAGCTTAACATCTCTTCGTTGAAAGCTCCTCGTAGAACAATCCAGTAAAACTAAGCCAATAACCCACGCCACAGGTAACTTCAGCCGCTTCCGCCAGGTTCACCATCACGCCCATAACATCACAACCCACATGTTCTTTGTTTCTTTTCCATCTGTGAGCAATTTTTTTGGCCTCTGCACATGCCATGAGCAGAAAGGATTAGAGTTGAAATATGTAAAACAAATTCAAGGTAGAAAATACAATAGCTTCAAATTTCTAAACAACGCAATTGGAATATCAAAAAGCCTAATCAATCTGTAACGCTACCTGCAAACGTTTTTTAGGTCAGCATCCTAGCCTATGAGATTCTGAGGTTTCCAACTTTAATTTTCTGCATTCAATAACTTCTTCTGCCTTCTTTGATGTTCTGCACCGCATGCCCAAAATCCAGCCTCTGGAAGTTTGTTCCAGCAGCATCTACCTCTTACAAATCCTATTTGGAGAACCCAGGGAGATGGATTAAACATCTAAACGCACAGAGATCGAAAGAACCGATCTTCAATTTCTAGTCACTTACCTTACTTGGCTTACACTCCAAGCCTTAACCTCTCAACACTTCTTTAATAAAACCCTAAAATCCCCATTTATCCCGACCCTTCACAAAAAATTAAAATCCATTTTTTCCCAACACCAACTTTAGCAATGAATAAAATGTTTATAAGATGCAATAGAAAACTCCTGGAAACCCCTCAGTAAGTTTTAACACATACATATTCCTACATATTCCTTATCACCCCATGCTACACATAATCCTCAAAACATAACTCCTACACGCTTACACCCTAAACTCCATCTGAATATCAGATCTTACATCAATCATGACACTGTTCACTTTAGCCATAAACTCAAAGCAGCTGAGGTTGTAAACTAGAGTGTGTTACACCGGTTGATAAGTTCTTGCGGGATTTGTTCTTTGCTCAAACAATATTGAATTTACTGTTGAACCCATTCACATAATCTTTAACACCCACACAACCATATGATGAAGGTTACGTTTATAGCTTAAGAACACTAATTCTAGTACCGTGTACATGAATTATGTGTATGATTAGATAATTAAATTCAACCGTTGGATCAGCAGAACATCAATCTTATAAAACTTAAACTATCAATTGATCTGATAAAATTATATATGGTAACCCATCTACTCCACAGTCAAAAGAGTGTATACTGTATGGTGAACATTATAACATTAGGATGTAAGAGATAAACCTTACCAGAAGTTACATAGTATCAGAACACTACTTTTAACCGTCAACTGATAAGAACCTAATAACATGCCGAAATATGGCCCAATAATCCGGCCTGCTCATTTTAGGTTCCCGTCTGTGAACACCTTTGCCAAAAAACAGCAATATTTGAACCAATTTTTTTGTCAACAATCTTCTGAACCAGTAAGTCATCTAATTATTGTTCAACCTTAAGACGAATACAGTTTATGTAATGATAATTAAATGGCTACTCTTTTATCATTGTTCTAATTCCAACAGATCAACATTTACAATCTCCTGATCGAATCACATTCATCCAAATTAATAATTTTGTCAATACATCGACAAGAAAACACACCTTTGTTGATAGGGAGACTAAGTTGGCGTCCATTTTTTGTACACCATTCTGGTAGAAATGTCAAACTTTATCAACTCAAAATCGTAACAACATAATAGTGTAAATGTGTTGAAACTGGAATCACAGGGATGAAAAGAATCTGTAAGTGTAAGTGTAAGTGTAGGGCTGGTAAAGATCACAGAAACCACGAAAACAAAAAGCCACGATGTTTTCTAAGAATGTAATGCACACAAGGACAGTGGTTTCTCACTGCTTCTAGATTTCAAACGGATTCAAACCTATTAGTATTTGAATAAATTAACAATCCATTAGAAAGGTAATAAGAAACGCTCCTCAAGAAATGACAAATCAAAGCAATCCTATGTAAAACAACTAAATCAGTACCATCACGGACTACTAACCGACCGAGCCAGAGGCTCTGTACCATAAAAATATATGAAAAACAGAACCAGATTTAGGGCAAGGTTAATTAATGATAAGATAACAGAGCCAGATGCCAGGGCAAGGACAATCATCTCACAGTAAAAAAAAAACAAGCTGAGACAGTGGACGAGCTATATTCAGGACACACATCTATCAGATCCAACCTGCAACAACATACAAGATGAGAACTCAAGTAAAGCAACCGCCAAAATTTAATGAAACAAATACATGAAAAGATACAACCAACTTTGAAGCTGATGTTTGCAGATTCATCAAGTTTCCAAACAGAATGAAACAGTCACGACATTGCATCATTGGAACCGCATAAGTAGAAATGCAGAGGTCTTGAGACTGTAACAGCTCCTGAAACAGAAACAAACCATAAAACCTCTCCATTTTCTAGTAACAAAACAAATCCAAGCAACTGTGTTTTTTTTAACAAACGATATTATCTACACTAAGGGGGTGGGAGAGTGGGCAAAGCCTCACAATGGGCTAGCAATAATGATGTTCAAATTCGCTTTTGGCGAGAATCGAACCTAAGTCCTCTCACTTACAAGTGAAAAGGAATACCACTAGACCGTAGTACGGCATCCAAGCAACTGTTAATCCCACTCTAGTTGACAAAATAGGGCCTAACCAAGAACAAGGTTACAAGGGTCACCAGAATACAAATACAAACGAAATACTAAATGGGGTACCTGCGATTGGTAATGGCATAACCAGAAGAGAGGTGGGGGGGACAAGGTTACGCGTTGGGTAGTGCAGCACACTATTATCAAGCCACATAACAGTTGATTACAAAAGCCAAATTATGTTAGAACTCAGGATATCACCTAAAGTCATTCATAGTTGATACCAAAAGCTGATTTTGGCATAACTCAGTATAAATCTCAAGCAATTGTAGCTGTCACAGGATATGAAAGGAAATAGCCTACCTTAATAAATCCCATTTCCAGGCCTCAAATTTCAATGATAAAGGGACAAAAAATTATTATAAAAAAAAAATTATACAAAAAAAAAAAGGAATAAACACCTGTGGGCTTCACATGGAAAAGCATAAAAACGAATCCAGAAAGATTTAATTGGTCAAGAGTGAATGAAATTATTTAATGAGCCCCTCTATTTGTTACGTCAAAACCGGTCTTCTTAGGAAAGAGTTCAAAATTACCTACTACAACAAATATTACTAAGATCTTCCAGGCATTCACTTCATTTATGGGGAGACATATATTGACCCAAAAAATAACTGTAAATTTAAAGGCATACCCTGGTGCTGAGCCTGAAACTGTGCAACGAGGCAAATGATCTCTTGTAGACACCAATCCCAGCCATAAGGCAGATAAATAATAACCGACAAAATAAGAATGTGCCTTTTAAGCAGATTCCACTTGATTTCCCAAGAAAATCAATAATAGTGAATAATCCACCATCACTGTCAAGCACAGCATTCTCATTAGTGCACATAAGCAGAATAACAGCCACAAAAAGTACATCAAAATTATATAAAATTGGAAGGGAAATAGTAAGCAGTTAGCACTGGCACCTAGATTCCAGTAAGCACTTAAATTTATTTGCCGCAGAAAAAGAAGTCAGCAATGCTAGAGAACAGAAAAATGAACAGAGGCAAAATTATGCTCAAAAGAAAACTTTTATTTGTTAGGATGAGAATTCATCTGCACTACATAAACAATTGAGATTTGTTTTTATTTTCCTTTTTTAAACTTCTTCATATGAGTATACAGAAAAATGGCCATAATTACATGTGCTTGTTTGCCAGAGCCAAAACTTATATTGGCAGGTTGCCCTCTGACAATAGCACCATCAGTCTTGTCTAAATGGTCAAGTAATCCAAGGAAATATACAGTATGCTGTCGTCCTCACAGAAGCATATTCAAATCCGAGAGGTCATCCATAGGAATGTCAAGCCCCTCTGCATCATGGTCCTGCAAACCGTCCTCATCAAAGTTAAACCAAGTACTCAGATCTTGGTTGCCACCAAGGTCATTGGCTGCTCCTAGTTCTATCGAGTCTAAATCATTCAGATGCAAGTTTGCAAAATCCATTTGTTTCTTGGTCTCTGTAGGACCCTGAGGAATGTCATTATAGCATGCCGGCTCAATCTCTCGTTTACTGTTATTATTGTTGCCAACAACTTCAACAAATCCAGCTGAAGGGGCATTGCTAATCAACCCATTTCCTGAAGTTGATAGCTGAGCTGTCTTCTGTTTGGGCTTTGTTTTGGTTTTACGCTCACCCTTATTGTTACCCAATGATTGACGGTCAGCTTTGGTAACAGAATTCCTGGCTGATGTATCTTTGTCCCTTTCTCTCTCACTTCTTTTTCCTTTTGCATGGCCCAACACAGTACCAAGATTTGATGCAGCTTTCAAGGAGGGGCTGCCAACATCATCAAGCAGAACTTCCTTCTTTTTCCCTCTGTACAATATTGGTCCAGTATTTGTAACCTGCTCAGAGGGATGGGTAAGACTGGACATACCACACGAACCCCTGTCATACTTATTACGATGATCAGGCCGCTCCGCCCATTTGGAAGAACCTGTGGAAAGAAAAGAGAGAAGGCATTTACAAAAAGCAGTTCACCTGAGAATAAGTTTCTGCAAAAAAGATAACTATAAATAAAGGGTGTTGTTATTGGCAATCCAAACATAGTGCACTCCTCCCTATACAGATTTCCTTGTATTATAAATTTGGAGGACATTTTTTGTGTGCCGACAACAGCTCCCATAAATAAAGCAGAGAAGTTTGGAAGAAATAAAACTGTGCATTGGTTTTGTCTGATATATATGACCTCTAACTATAAAACTGTGGCATATAAATTTTATAAACATTTACAAACACACCAAAAAAAAAAAAAAACGTATGCTAAACCAACAAATACTTCTTAAAAGCAAAACATCTAAATACTTAAAAGTACTAACCTGAAACCCCAGGTTCTTGTTGAGAGTTTTGATTTTCAAGTGGCGAACTTAAGCTGTTGCATTTCATGGTTTCTCCATTGCTACCGGGAAGCGATGCAGCGAAAATGACATCTCGAAGTACAGGCTCATTAAAGCAACTTTTTCCGGTTTCTTCATATTTTTGACATCTAGTAAGAGTCCTCTTCATAAAAGCAACAGCAACTTGTTTTGAAACCTTAGCAATCCGATATTTTGAAGCAATACTTCCCCGAGTGGCCTAAAGAAACAAGAAAATGAGACCTTTTATGGTCTAAAGTAATACTTCATACTTAACATGCTACAGTTTAAATTCAGCAGAATGTGAGTACATGCTCCAGTTAAAGGACATCAATTTTTTTTTTTTTTTTGCACTTCAATTAAGATGTAAGTAACTGATGCTTGCAAATTGAAAAAAGTACCAGAAGCTTTCTGTAAGCCAACTCAACAAGCTTGTCCATAGCAACTTGCTCGCGGCGCCTGCAATTTAGCCACATAAGATTAAAACTGCAATCAAAAGAATCGGTTCTTGTGTTGATTTTCGTACCAAAAAAAATGTACAAGTATACTACAAATTTCTAGAAATCATCTAAAGTACTGAATATTATACCGTCTTTCAATGTCCATGCCTTCTTCAATTGCTTTAACAAATTTGTTTAACTGTATCTTCTTCCCATCAACCTACAGAATCAGAATGCAATTTATGTTAGTAAACTATGAGATAAAATGGGAAAGGTGAAGAAATGACTCGGAATGGACCAACTGCATGACAAAATGGGGCAATCATATTAATGACGTGAAATATGGAAACGTGGTTATGTTCATAAGAGGTGATATCTAAGAGCCATAACCTGTTGGTGAAGTAGCTTCTGTAGTCCAACAATATCTTTATCAATTGCTTCGTCCTCTCCGTCTGCTAGATCAGGCTGAGACAAGGCAAACAGTAAGTTGTTAAATTATTGTAGGAAAGGGGTTGAAAAAGGCAACAGACAGAAAGAGAGCTTCCATTCGAAATAGTTGCCCTGATCCTAATTCTGCACTCCATGACATGCAAATTTCTAGTAGAAACAGGACTGGCCCGACAAACTCAGTTAAGTGAAAATAGACTTTACGGCCATGGAGCTAAACACTTAAGCATCACCAATACACATAGGGTACGAGCTTACCACTGTTTCTTGATACAGGCCTACACTTTGTAGCTCCAACAAGAGTCTATCCTCCAAAGGCATCTGTTCATATGGGCAATCAGAGGAAGAAATTCCTGGAGAGTTTGTAACCACATGTAGTAACCCATCTGCACCGTTTTCGGAAAACAAGGGAAGCATCCCACTCTCTGAACACAACTCTCCAAAATCTACTTTTGACAAATCATTATTGTATAATTGATTACAGATGCCTGTGGCATTCACAAAGCCACTAGCCCCATTGTAAGGGTAATTGTCAATGGAACATTGATTGAGAGTCTGCAAACCCATATCTGTATCGTTTGCAAGCTGGACCCGGATCCTGTTCCTTGGCTCAACATTAATCGAGGCACATGTAGCACCTGGAAAATTGTCCCCATTATATTGTAAAGACATAGTTATCCAGTCAATGCCATTTTCAAATTCTTCAATGTCATCTTCCACAATTAGAGCCGATAATACTCTTTGGTATAGTGGAGGCACATTCTTTGTTCCTTCTGAGACTAATCTTCCACAAGATATATCTCCTTTTTGAATTTGGTCTTGCACGTTCCACTTGTATTGTCCAGAAACAAGAGTCTTGGACACAAAGTTTTCTTCATGCACAATATTACCCTAGGAAACAACATAACTTCGTAATTAACATCGCAATGCTTGTCTTCCTCAGAAACACTTAATAGTGAAGTAGAAACTAAGCGAAGCTGGTTAGAATAATTTAACATCACAGACAGAATAAACCCATTCATAGATTTTTCATTCTTTTCCCTTTATTGGTGTATGTCGTTTGCAAGAAAATGATCAATTTCAATTATACCACTTGTGCAACCACCCTTTTGTAACACTAACTTAAAAGTGGGATACCATTTGCAGCGTTTGCCAAAGCATAGAAGGAAAATGTGTTGCTACACCGTTGAAAATCCTAATGGATGCCTAATAGCTGAAGCTTAAATAGATGTCTAAGGTGGCACACTTTAGGATGAGATACCAAATTCAAGTCTTAATCAAATAACATGACATTGGATGGAAAATAACCAAGATTTAGTGTAAAGAAAGATGGCAGAGATAGGAATCAGATATCAAAAGTCAGTGTCAATAAATAATATGCTAGACATTACTGAAACATTATTGGCATTGCCGAACATCAGAGACATGCATTCATCATTCTCCTCCACAGATATGAGCTGATTTGAAAGCAAACATACAATTAGGGAAAGCATTAGTCAGGGACCATATCAATCTAATAAAAGAAATTTTATTGAGTGAGATGTAGCGATAACTCTAGCTGCTACCTGCTCCTGGAAGTAGGATACCACCTCTAAACTGACAGGACCGAATACTGGTTCCATTTTCTTCCAAAATGAACTAGAACAGGCCAAATCTACAAAAACAACCAAACAATACCATAATGAAAATGTATACGGAGAAAACATAGTTATAATGCAAATTTAAGCATATAATATACGTACATATATATTTCTAAAGAAAGATTAGTCACAGAAACATACTGTTGGAGCTACAGGCAAAATTTGCAGCTTCCAGAAGTTCTTCATGGTCATCATCTGGCTCACCTGAAACATCATAGGCAATAGCATATAATTGCAGCCCTTAAGTTTCAAGGAGCCAAACCGTTATGGCAGTAAATATATTGTAATCGATTTTGTGTCAAGAGAAAAATCCAAAGAAATAAAGTTTGAAATCATATAACGGTAACGATGATTCTCATCAGTCATCATTCATGGAGTGTACAGACATGCATATCCAAATGAAGGTCAAACTTCGACAGATGGAGCAATATACAGAAGGGAGCTGCTATTGGCTCTACAAAAAGATCATCATGCACTCCTCCCTAGTGAAATAAAAAAGGGATGGAGAAGGACTGCAGAATGACTTTTTTTAGTGTTACTAAAGTTCCCTATACACAAATGTAATCAGCCAAATAACCTTTTGGTATTGGTACAACAAGAAATAATAAAAAGACCTAGTCAAAACATACCAATAAAAGAAATGCTGGTACTCTACCTGCACAATCAGGGGAACCGATGGTAGATATATGGCCTGGAAAAGCAAAGGCCTTCCTATCTGACAGTTTCTTCAGAGGAGGACGCCCTGATTTACTGAAGAAAAAATACAAAGCTTAAATATTATACTGTCGAGATTTGGTTTAAGAGGAAAATGCTAAAGTGAGAAAATATAGATCATTTTATGCTGAAACAAAACATTAATGAATAAATAAATTAGTTAACACCTTCCATTCTTCTCAGAACCAGGCCTCATACTTTTGAATGGCTTTGCCGAGGCTGGAGTTTCCAAGTTTTCCCTTGTAGCTACAGTGGTAGCCCTACAAACTGATGATCCTCTTCCACTCCTTCCCTGTCTACGAACACCAGCTCCAGTTTCCTCTCTATTGAGCAGTTTATTCTTCTTTGTAGGTAATACTGAAGAACCAGTATTCTGAACATCGTTCACAGCTTTCTCATCTACTTCCCTGCTACCTGGTCCTTTCTCTTTCAATCTACTTTCACGATTTTCACCAGCACCAGATTCTTCACTTTCAGATAATCTGGCAGGAGATGAAACTATTTCCTGTTTAATTCTAATTTGTTGGGCACCATTCACAACACTCTTCTGAAGCAACCCATCGTGACCAAAAGAATTTAATCTACCACCCACATTAGAAGGGGAACAGCTTTCCAAGGGTATCTGCACTTCATCATGGTTTGACACAGGAGATAGTAGATTTGATCTTCTGGTTCGAGACATTTTCTGTGGTCTCTGACCAACCCATTGAGCCATCGAGGGCGTTGTTGATCCTGTGGGCACCAGACGTTTGCGATTGGTAGCACCGCTTGCAGAATTATTTTTTGTTACACTTGGAGGTTGTTCCCATCCCTCAGGTGTTCCAGATGTGCGAGGAAGACTAGGAGATGAGTTGCATGCAGTTACAGGGCCATTTCTTGGCGCCCTTGAAGCCTTTCCCTTTGTCACTGGATTAGGATTGAGTATTTGACTATCATCGCGAACATTTAACCTGAACAGAATGGTCACCAGATCAGACATTAAAAAGTCAGTAGAAAAATTTAGCAATAACCAGTCAAAGAAACCTTCAATGCACCTACAAGAAACTCTTGCACAAGAATAGTACGAGCACATACTTATTGTTTGCCCTTGGTAAAAGTCGCTCCTTAGTCAACCCAGGCGTTAAATCTTTTGAAAGAGAGACCTTGTCCAACTCATTCTTGAGCATAATACGACCATTTGCATTGGCAGACAAGGAATTAGAGTCTAGCTTGTTAATGCCATTACCACCAGTAAATGACCCTGATCTGCAAGAGTGGAGAAATTTCTTGTTTTATATAATAACTAGTAGCAAACAAGACTAACAAGGAGGCAAAACCAGTAAAAGGATTACTGTACGAAACAAGACAATTTCAAAAAGAAACCACAATACTTCCGTAAGAAGAGAATAAAATGTTTCAAATACAACCCCTGCACTATAGGTTTATCAGAAATAACAAACACGACACATGATTTCACTCACAATTTGAGAGTTTACACATTGAAGGGGAAATTTACATTGTCCCGAATATGAAAAAATAAAGAAAATGGCAATTTCAAATGGTGGCTACTTTTTTGTATTTGATTTTACACTTTACAGGTAACAAAATTGGACTTTAAAGAACAACGAGCACATCTAATAACTCTTGTAGCATCAAACCATTCAAATACAATACAGCATGTCATCACAGCAATCAACTAGGCTGCAAGTGTATATAATAAATATACTTCTAATAGAATCATTGTGACAATATAATTTCTTGGTTCTACAAAGTGGTGGTGGATGTTTGTCAACGTCTAAAGTCACCTGAAACTTTGGGCATCACAGGCTTGGGGACAAGGCTCATCATTAGGCTTATGATGTAAGGTTCGTTTTAGCTCTGCATCACCATCCATGGGCCTGCTATATACTGTGCCTACAGAACGCTTCCTTTTCATTTTCTTATCCCATGCTTCCCCTCCAGCAGGTAGTCTGCGAATCTTTTCTTCAACAAGATCAGAACCTTCACCTCTAAGCATATCCCTATCTTTTCCCACGACCACAGGCTGCCTTGTCAGCACATTACTTCTGCTTTCAGCCTAAAAGAATAATGTTGACCACAAATGTGCGTGTTATGGAAACAAGATTCAAAATTAAGTAACAAAGGTAAATTTCAAGCAAGTTAGAGATATGTGGTTAGGATTAAAGACCTTCAAGCTGAAACCTGAATAATTTTATAGTCATGGTACTCAGACTTCTAGCTCAGGATAATGTTAAATTTGAAAGGGTGGTACTACTTTCTATAAAAAATATTTAGTGGGTTTTTGCCACCACTTAAATTTTTACATTTTTCATTTCTAGTTGGCCCTTGTTGTTTCAAATTCCCATGCCTATGTTATGGGTACAACCATTTTCTTTTGATTTGAGTTTCTCTTCCCAGGGTGTATCTTCCTTAATTTTATGTAAAACTTACATTTCTTAATAATTTAAGAAAGTGACTGGAAGACTAATTTCACTAATCAGCAAGAAAACCACAAAGATATTGAAATTTTACCATTCTTACTTATGTACATACATGTATGTCTGCCACTGTTTACAGCATTAGGTGTTCATATATAGCAATTAACTTCAAACCACAAGGTAAAACTCTCTGAATACATACCCTTATTTCTGTGACCGATGAGCGAACACGCCTGTTCATCACAACAGTCTTAGTCCTGTCCTCCAGCCTTTGATTCATAGAATCTGAAGAGTTTCTCGAAGCTCCCATCTTCAGCAAGTTTGACCCACCTGATCTTTCATTTGTTATAAACTCATTCCTTTCCTGCTTCTTTAAGTTTAAAGCTTCACAATACCTGTTCAATTTTTCGATGGAATCATCCAACCTTTTTGCTCTAACCCTGACCAAAAATTGTTGTAACATCAGCAGAGAGATAACTTCTTGAATACAACCCAAATAAACACATCACAAGGTTCACCCACCTCCAACAAGCTCAATAATTAAAAGGTTCAACTATATTTATTTTGAGAGATTTTAACATCATAAAAAAGGACATGAACACTAGAGAGGATCTCGAGCCACAAATAAACAGATTCAAGGGTAAATGGAAATTTCAGAGTTAATTAGATTACCTGGCCTTGTTTGAGGCCACTAGCACACCATCTTTGAACCATTTTAGGTCCTCTGTAGCCACTGGAGTGTGGGGCTTCAAATTAGCTGCTCCAAATGGATTGTCTTCTAAACTGCCCCCAAAAGGTATTCCCAGAACCCTCCTTAGGTCACCCAAGGAAGTAAACTGCTGATCTCCCATTGTAATAGGATCTAACATCAAACACTGATGTAGTGAAGGCAAATTTCCTCTCGAAGTAGCATTGTCCCTGGGCGTACAAGCACCAGAACTAAGCATCCGACTCTCACCACCCTCACGGAAGCTTCCAGACCTATCCAAACGGGCACCAGGGTAATTTCCTCTCATCCCATTTGAATATCCCCCTGCAAATGCTGAGTCCTCTGGACTGGCTGCACTCATCTCAAATCTCGCACCTCCCGCCATTACTCAAGGCCAAGGGAACCAGCTTATATCAACAAATAGTTTCTTCCTAAAAACCTAGTTCAGCTCAATCAAGAAACAATCTCAAATGCAGCGGTCTACAAGTACTGGACAAATCATATCCATAAATAAATGTCCATTCTGAAGTTATCTGACCATATCTAAAACACACATTGAGCCTAAATTAGTACACAACCAAAATATAAACTCTGTTCTTTAAGTAAACAATCAATAAGTTCTAAACAATAAAGTCAAAAGATTACACTAATCATTGTCAGAAATAATACAGTGCCGTGTACATGTAAACCACTCGTCCACACCGAAATGGTACACCACCCGGCACCCGGTTTGATGTTGAACTTAGTTTAAGTTCACTTTCCAAAAACAGGATTGAGTTCAGATAATTGAAAACAGAGTTGACCAAAAAGCTACCTTTACGTAGTGTCTCAAAACAAGTGCAAAACTGACTCAAGATTCCAAACTACACATCCTAAATTCTTCTAACCAACCAACAAAAGCAACTCAACAACTACAATTATCCATAAATTGCTTTTTTAAAAACAATTAAACCAACCATTAACCACTATGTAAAACACATAAACAGCTTAAATTCAAAATAATTCGGGAAAATTGAACAACTACAAATTAAGAAAGATTAAAAATCAAGCACCCCACTACAACAATGCAAACCCTGGAATTAAGCTATTACTAGAAACTAGGGTTTTCCGAAATTGCAACAAATTGAACCTGAATTTCCCACGCAAATACAAAATTCGGGGAAGGAGAAGCTAAAGCACAGAACGAAACGCAAGCGAGACGTACCGGCATTGAGCGATCGAGGAGGAAGAGGTCGAATTGTAGGGCGACAAAGTATCAGTGAATTCTAGGGATTTGGGGGGTTTTGGGCGTTCGAGGCTTTGGGCAGTCGTCGCGTGGAGGTTCTGTCTTCTGTGAGAGAAGGGGGAAGGGGTGTGGGTCCCACGCGAACTTAGGGGCTGACTTTTTGACTGCTGAGTCCACACTCCCCCACAGCAGGTCCCTTGTATCTGGTTTTGGGTTTTTTATTTCCCGGACCGGTGGACCGCTAATGGACCGGCATCATATTCATATGGATGGGTTCACCTTTATTTGTACTTTGCATTTTCCACTTTTGATTTTAATTATTTTTCTCCATCGGCAAAATTTGTCAGCATTGGCAGAAGCCATGATTTCTTTTCTTCTTTAGACTAACACATCCCGATCTGAAATGTCTACCTGGATTCCGAATCAAACTGTGATGGCCGACACCAAGAAAGTGACGAAGCCATAAAGTGTAATAATATGGAAAAATGTGAATAAATTTAAACCTAAAAATGTCTAAAGTGGGCTAGTGAGCGGGAATGAACCAATTTCACACGTGATGTCAGAGCATAAGTAAAGTACGGTATAGTAGATTGAGAATTATGTCATTGAAGGTAACCTTCTATACCAAGATTTGCCAAGAATCATCGTCGATACGAAACTCGGCTACTAAAACCTAGAGGGGCCAAAAACAAAGGTGAGTGGGCCTAAAAATAAAGTTTTGTAAAAAAAATCTTTTTGAAAATGTAATAACACATCGTTGTAAAACAAGTATAGTTTTCACATATAACATACTATATATAGTATGAAAATACTTGTCGTAGCCAGCAATATCTCAAGAATTCAATTCGTCATAATATTTCGTAAATATACACCTAACGTCCGGTAATCACATAATCTCGCATCAACAAACATATCATATTGAGTGATCATCGCCATATGCTGACACACGTGTTCATGCAGAGATATTCTGACATGAATAGGACTGGGTGTAATAATGATATACGTTATAGTCTACAATCACATGAAGACTGGCGTTATGCGCATCACATATAAGTCCTAATTGCCTATAGCAATCTAGGAAATGACTCGCACCTACAAAGGATCCAAAGTGAGCGTACGGTGTGATGTGAACATACACGTGAAAGACTGACCCTGGCACCGGACGAGTATTAACACCAGTGCAGCACACGATGAGCAGATAACGTAAATATGATCATGCAACCGTAAATCGATAATTCTAATCAACATAACATTATTCATGGCCACAAATATAATTAAGGCATCCTCTAATAATATGCATACCTGTGCATCCCATATGATTCATAATGATCTCACAATTTTCATCATTGCAACAATTCTTATAATGTCAATTTAATTATGGCATCACTTAGAAAATGCATTATTAAAATATGTATGGAAACTCAAATAATATATATACTACATAAAAGAAAAGATTCACTCACATATACTTGCGAGGTCATAGTCGTTCGAACTAGGGAAGCCAGAGTCTTCGATAGTAATCGCACTTAAACATAATATTGGGACTTATTAGTAAAACTCCACTAAAACAATTAAATTTTGGGAAAACGGAGTGCGGATTTGGAATCAGAGCGTCAAAATATGCTAAGAAGGGTCTTGGGTAATTTTCGTAAAAAGTCAACGGTCAACCCTAAAATGTTAACCGAAACTTCTTGGTGACCAACTACGTTAAAACTTTGGAATTTCACTAAATGAATGTCAAAAACGGACTCGGGGCGTCGAAATTAGCCTAAGAGGATTTTCGAGAAAATTTCAAAAAAGTCAACATAAGGAATATTCTATAGAATATTCTAGAGAATTTCCGGATCTATTTCAGAAATGGCCCGGGTTAGATCCCGGGTTTGGATCCTGATCGAATCGTGGATCTAATTTTTTTTCTCGGGTCGGGTCGATCCGGTCCCCATCACGAGTTGCACACTTACAACCAACAGTTTCTTGGTTGGTTTGACCAAGAAACTTTCCCGAGCTCCGTTCAAGCTCGAATCTAAACTAAACTCAACACATTGTACATGGATTTGAAGCTCAGAGATAGGAGAAGAATTTTATACCAGAAATCAGTCGAGCCGTGGTCAAGATCTGCGGAAAAAAAGCCTGCAAAGCTCGAATGGTTCACCGAAAAACTAGAGAATATTTTCCCGAGGTATTTCTGCATCAAAACGTTGCCAAAACACACGTATAGTGACTCAATCATCATTAAAATGAGACAGGGAAAAAAAATCGAGTGGTCCCGACCCTTACCTTGGTCGGATTCGTCATGTCCTCGCCGAAATCCACTCTAATTCAAATAGAGCTCAGCTTCCTAGCCATGAGCAGAGAGTGCGTGCGAGAGAAACTAACGAGAAGGAGAAATAGAGGGTCTATGTGTTGGTTTGGTGGATCTCATTGTTACCATAAAGTGTATTAATGTGGAAAAATGTGAATAAATTTAAACCTAAAAGTGCCTAAATATAAGAGTGTGTTAGTGAACTGGAATAAACTCATTTCACACGTGATGTCAAAGCATAAGTAAAGTACAGTAGAGTGGATTGAGAATTATACTATTGAAGGTAACCTTCCTGGTGTCGGCTAGCACAACTCGATTCGAAGTTCAGGTGGACATTTCGGGTCAGTGTATGTCAAAGACCATCTCCAATCTAGAAACGGTTTTTTTGCTCTAATGGTTTTGAGTTAAAATTTTATCCCAAGATTATTAGAGAATGAATATAGGCTAAATTTTTTTTGGTAAAATTTTTTTCGGTAACTTTTTTCAAAATAAAATTTATGTAAATTATCATAATTTATTTTCTTGAACATTTTAACCAAAAATATTTAGAGTTTGAGAAAAATTGAAAATTCTCTAAACCGATTTCATGAAACATGTATTTATAGAGTTTTTTAGTTAATTTTCATTTTAATTTTTTTAGTTGTTGGATTTAGGTTTGAACCGTTAGATCTTTTTTTTTAACCGTTAGATTTGATCATATTGGATCACAGCCATTGGATTTAATGTATTTAAAATTTTAAAATTGCTCAAATTATAGGTTCTAACCTAAAATTTATTTTAGACCCAACCATTGGTGGAGGATTGGATTAGTTTAAAACTAAAATAAGGTTTTAACTCAGGTTGGAGATGGTCTTATTATTTGTACCCTTTTAAAGCATATAAAATGTTGTGGATAGTGTAGGTAATTGATGTCACAAGAAGAAATATAAGTAGACTTCTCTCCCTTTTGGTGAGAGTTTCTCTCTTTTTGAGACTTTTCTCACTACTGTGTGAGTTTTATGTGCAATCTTTTTGTCTTCTTTTTGTTGTCATCGATCCTAGCTTTGGCTTGGATCGGTGACTGCTCTTTGCTCTTTTTTCCTTTCTTTTTCTCTCCTTTCTTTCTCTTTTCACTTGTTGTTTTGCCTCTGCCTTCTCGTTAGGGTGATCTTTTATCACCCTTTGATTTTGTTGTCTTGATGCCCCGATTTCACTTTATCCTGCCATCCACTTCCATGATTTCCACCGATCCTTTCCCTATCTATTTCAATTGCCTCATCTCTCTGCTGAACATGCCATCTATTTATGCATGCACTAATCAACATTGCGATTTTTTGCAATTCACGGGGAAGGTGCATAGAGCTTCAGGTTTTCTCGGGGCTCAAGTGTTCATACCACCATTGTTCCTCAGTTTGCCCTCGTTGGCACTATTGCTTGTGGGTTTTTTCCTACAAGGTTCATTCGGTTTATAGTGCAGATCTGTGGGGTGCTCCTTGGAGGACGCTGGCATTTTCTTTTTCTCCACTTCTGGGGCGTTGGATGGGATCTTTCTGACGAAGATGGCGGCATATGCAAGTTGTTTAGTTTCTTCGGTTTTTTCTTTTTCTTTGGGCTCACAACTTTGTGTTGGGTTGTTTATTGGGGTCCATATCTTTTTTGTGTTTCTTGTTTTTGGACCTCTTTCATGTAAATTTGTTTTGTTAGTTTAATGAAGTTGTGAACCTTGCTACAAAAATAAAATAAAAAAATAAAATAAAAAAAAATAAAATAAAAAAATAAAAAATATATATAAGTTTGCATTTAGGTTGGTTGTAAACAAGGTAAAAGGTACATTATGAAAAAAAAAGGTATATTTTATTTGCATAAAGAGGGATGTTCGTTCAAGAAAAGTTTTCATTATCATGTGCCACTCAAGTTTAGTTCATCTACGTTCTTTTTGTCACATAAAAAGGATATTTGTTATATGTTCATTGTCAACATGTGAGACCCGAGAAATTTATTATCAAGGAAGAAAGAATGTTTAGAAAAATATATTCATATTATTTATCCAAAAAAGGTGTTTATAAGAATATGATGGACATCATTATGAGTTTGTAGCATCTTTGAAATTATTTTACTAAGCTCGGACGAAGTCGTTGTGAATTTTACGAGAAATGCAGTGCAAGACACTTTGCATGGGTTGTTTAGCTCAGTGAATCACATGGGAAGCAGTTGGGCAGCCAGATCATTGTACACCTATTAGACTTGGGACGAAAAAAAGGTGAGGTGTCAACAATTTACAAAGACAACAAGTTGTTTAAAAAAATGGAAGAAGGATTATCTTACATGATCACATGGACTATAAGCTTAATGTGACATATTATCTTTAACACTGTGAGCAAATTACACACGGAAGCACTCTATGCCTATAGGTCTTGGGAATTTCATGCTCAAGTACATATTAAGGAGTCGTTCAGGCCCTTGATATCCATACTCCTATGACTTTGCCTTTCGTGAGCTCAATGAGGCAAGGGTCGACTATTTGGAGTCTCACTTTAGTGTTCTCCGCTCAGTTAGGCTCATATGCCAAAGACCACATATACAACTATAGATCTGCTCGAGTAGTCTCTTCAGTAAATGCACCATCCTAGCAGAACACATATGTCTACCTAGCATGGGCTGCAACCCTATTGTCAGGTTGCCTATGAGAAACCTCTTCTATAAATAGCCAAGTCAAACAAGGAGATCGATCATCGTCACTTACTACTCATAACTCTCTCAGTTTAGTTTCTCTTAAACCTTTTTTCTGACTTTAGGCATCGAAGGCCCTTTAGTGAACACCCTCCTTTTTTTTTGGAGTGTTTCGCCAATTAATCTAATGGTGTTACTTGTTTTACAGGTGTGATTGATGTCATTTTATTTTTGGCAAAATTTTGTATCCACAATCTTCACACGTTATTCAAAGCATAATTGCAACCCTAATATTACCACCACACAACTGTCTCAAAAAGGCAATTAACATGAACTTTGCATCTCTTTCACAGCAAGCTCATGAGTTTTTAGCTCCCCAAACTAAAAATCATTCAAGCAAGTTGACTTTTTGATCACGTTGCTTGTAGGAACATAAATAATCACACCCATTCAAAGCTTGCCACATGAACCCTAACCTTAGAATGACGAAGTTACCCTTGCCAGCACAAGCATTCCACAATTTCAACCTTAATGAACTAAACAGATCAGCCTAGCTGAAGAATAATGAAAGTCCATAATGATTCGGCCTCACGGCCAAGTAATTAACACTTTGGGTAAAGTACAAAAAACTACTTCAACTATTGGTGTCACGACACTTTCATACCTCATTTTTTAAAGTTGACAATGTCATACCTCATCTTACGAATTTATGCCAATGTCATACCTCCGTCAGTTTTTCTGTTAATTTTTCTGTTAAGTGCTGATGTGGCTACATTCAGGTCCCACTCACAAATCCAATTAGATTTAAAAATTATTAAAAATATTTTTAATAATTAAAAATTAAATTTTTTTTTTTTTATGATATTAAATCTATGTCTCTCTCCTCCTCACCTATCTCTCTCCTCTCTATCCTCTGCATCCCCGAGACCCTTTCCCACCCAACCCCTCCCACTTGTCCCTCCCCAACCTTCCTTCACCATCGTCACCAAAAACCCAGACCCAGGTACCCCCACCCCAGCCCCGTGTCCCCCCCCGCACGTGCCCACCCTATCTTCCTGCATTCACTGTGTTCCAACCTGTCCACCCTCTCTTCCTCTCCTCGTCGGCCCTCTCTTCCTCCAGCCGTCGTCCGTCCGTTCCCCCCCACCCCTCCCCACCCCAGTTGCAGCAGCAGCAGCTCCCCAAAACCCCCACACCCAACTTGCAGAAGAGGAAGAGGAAGAGAAGAGAGAAGGAGAAGGAGAAAAAAAAAACGGAAACTACCCAACTTGCAAAAGAGGAGGAGAAAGGGGAAAGAGAGAAAAGAAAAGAAAGAGGGAGGGTTAACGGGATCTGGGCGCGCGGGGGGAAGGTGTGACGGGATCTGGGGGAGGTGCGACGGGATCTGGCGGGGGTTCAGGTCTGGGATTTCGGGGAGGGGGTTGGTGGGTTTTCAATTTTTTTTTTTTTTTTGCCTGGAGGAAGACGAAGGGGGAGAAGAAGGGAGTGTTTTGGTGGGGGGATAAGAAGATGAAGGATGGAGGGGGAACGGAAGTTGTTTTTTAAATAATTTTTTTTTACTTTTTTATTATTTTAATATTTAAAACATATTAAATAATTTTTTTTTAGTTTTTAATAATTTTTTAATAGAAAGTGGGGTCCAGATCAGGCCACGTCAGCATTTAACTGACAAATTAACGGTCAAGCTAACGGAAGGTATAAAATTGACCAAATTCTAAAGATGAGGTATGACATTGTCAACTTTAAAAGATGAGGTATGAAAGTGTCGTGACACCAATAGTTGAGGTAGTTTTTTGTCATTTACCCTAACACTTTAGCTGAACACTTGGCCCACTAGCAAGTCAACACTCTTTTTTCCCATTGAAATGACCGATTACCAGAGAGTAGTTCAGCTCACAGGTCAACTTAAAAGCATTGAAGAACTCCTTGGAGTCCCAAATAGAGTCGAAGACTTGCCTATGAAACTGAAGACTAGCTCTTAGGTGTAGAGTCAGGATGAAGTACAAGATGTCTAGATGTCTCATACAAATAGACGATTGTTGAACTTCTGTTCTATAAATAGTCAAGTCATTCATTAAATCTCATAATTCATAAATCTCTACAAACCTCTCTCTGACTTAAGCATCAGATGTCGCCACCACTACCCAACACCACCATCCCACTACAATATCTACTAACGCGACCACCAACACCATTACAACCATCACCTCCGCCACCATTGTCGTCATCACCGTTACCACCACTACCTTTTTCAAAGACCATTCACCACCATCACCAAACACTCAAAACCACTACCACCATCTCACCACCGACAATTTACCGCCATTGCCATTACTAGTACTCCCTAACATCATTGTTGACACCTTCACCTTATCATCATAAATGCAAGTCAATACTCCACCCCTTAGGGCACCTTATCATCATAAATGCAAATCAATACACCACCCATTAGGGCAATAATTGCCCGAGCTATTGGGCAATTGGCAATTCTTGCTTTAGTGAACAATAGTCACCCGAGAGCATCTCCACCCTATAAATAAATTGCTCAGGCAATTCACATTAAAAAATTATTTTCTAAAAAATAAAATAAAAAGTTAATATTATTTTATAATATAAATATCATCTTTTTTTTATATATATATATTTTTTTATGGAACCATCCCACTCTTTCCCTCTTTTTGTCCCTCGATTCCTCCATCCTTCGTATTCTTTGTCATGACGCAGAGCTTGCGAGTGGAGTGCCACCTACACTTTCCACCACGACACGTCGTCCAAGTTCATCGCCTTTGGCTTTGGCAGAGCCGTGTCACTAGCCGCTGACAAATGCTCTCATCTTCCGTCTCTCTTCTTATCAGCGAATTCTCTGTTCCTCTTCCTCACTAGACTTTGTGCTTGCAGGTGACGAGTCCTGATACACGAGGTCGTGATCCAATGGCCTCAGCTCTCAGCCGTCCGATTCCATCGCCACCACCATCAGAAACACTGGATCACGACTCAAATTTTGGAGTTCGCTCAGTCTTTCTTTTTCTTCGCCTTCGTCCCTTCCTCTCTATCTTCTCGTTCCTCCTCTTCGTCTTCTAAGCTGGTTTCTCCATCGTAGAGAAGACGAACTCCTCCCTCGACTGCCGTCTCCTATTGCTTCGCCCTTGCCTTCAATTTTTTTATCGTCATGATGGCGTCAGCATGACATCATATCGCCTTAGGCGCAAAGGCATACGAGAATTTCCCGATTGTTGAGTTTGGGAGAGTTGGGCCCACCAAATAGCAAGGGGCATTTGAGTGGGCAAGAGCAATTTTTGTTGGGGTAAATAGATTGAATCACCTAATTACAAAGGGGATTTGTTGGTTGAACTTGCTCTTACATGACACAACAAATATAATTTATATAAAAAAAAGGATGAAGTGCCGATTTAGTCCCTGAACTATTACCTTAGTGAAAATTAGGTTATTGAATTATTTTTTGGGTAAATTAAGTCCCTAAATTCATTAAAAATTGCTAATTTCATCCCTACTATTATATTCAAAGCTATTTTATCCAATTTTTCTTTAACTTAAGTCACTTGACACACTTTAAAGTGTAATACCGTCATTTTCTCGCCTATAAGCCCTTCACATTTCATATAGGTTGCAAATCTAACATCTAATTTACCCTCCAAAGTTAACTTACACTATTTCTTATGAAAAACTACCAATTTACCTTCCAAAGTTAACTCCATACACTATTTCTTTATGGAAAACTACCAATCTACCCTCTAATGTGTATCACATGCAAATAACGTGACTTAAATTGACGGAAAATTGAATATAGTAGCTTTGAATACAATATTAGGGATGTAATTGGCAGATTTTTATAATTCAAGGACTAATTTTTCTGAACAAATAGTTTAGGGACTTAATTTTCACTGAGGTGATAATTCAGGGACTAAATTGGCAATTCACCCTAAAAAAAAAACTAAAGGAAAGGGGGTGTATTCAATTGGGATTTTGAGGGATTTTAATTCTTTTAATGAATCTAGGGGTATTCAATCAGGATTTTAAGATAGTTTATTAAAATCTTTAGAAATCTGAGTGTATTTAATTAGAATTTTAAAGAAGTTTATAACATTCCAGGTGTATTCAATTAGAATTTAGATAATTTGGAAAAGTTGAGGAATTAGAGGGAATTGGAAAGATTTTGTAGTGTATTTAAGCATCCACAAATCTCACATCTTCCCATGAGATTTCGAGAGAATTGAATCAAAATTTTACATAGAATCTCTACAAATCTGTTAAACTTCTTAAAAATCCATGGTCCATTAAAATATCTCAAACTCCCAAATTGAATACATCCCATAAAGCAATACCAAACTCAACCTAAAAAACCGGTTTTCGATTATACAAAACAAGTATAGGTGCAATCCGACGCGGAATTCAGTCACTCGGAGTGGCCCCCACCCGAATGGCGCAATAACCAAAATTTTCTCCACAGTGATGTCATTTCCTCACTCCCCTACTTCATCGTCTTTCTTCAGCAACCGGAACCCCAAAATCTCAATTTCTGAGAAGCTCAGACAAACAATTTCATCAATTTGCAGTTTAGTCCTCCCCCATGGCGCTCTTTGCTTCTTCCATCAATCTCCATCTATCCAAAATCTCCCATCCCGAATTTGCCCCTCAGCCCCGCCCCTCCCCGTACGACCCCCCCAAACTCCTCCCGCTTCCTGCCATATGCTCCTCCCAACGTGCTGCCGCCAACGCTTTCTCCAGAGAAAGGTGTGAGATCTCTCTCCCAGTTTTTCTTTTCTGACTTCTCAGTTTTCGCTTTTCTTTGAATGTTCTGTTTGGTAGCCGAGAAAATTTTGGATTAAAACGAAGATCAAGCTTCTCAAGAAACTCTCGATCTCTTTGTTTCGGCCCTTATGATCAAGGTTTTATTAATTCATTTTTGTTTAATTCATCGCGAAGAAGATTAAGAGCAAGTTTCAAGTCAACTTTAGAGTAGATTTTGAAGCTTTTATTTATTTATTTAATAATTACGGTCCGAAATATTCATTGATATTTTGATTATATACCGGAAAATTTTATGCAGGAACATTGTGCGTGCGTCGATGAATGGTCTGAATGCAGTTGGATCAAGCTCGTTGGTTAGTTACATAATATGCTTAATGCAAATAGTTTCATCGTTATTTTAGTGGGATTTCATGTTTATGACCATTCCTATGATATTTCAGATCGATTGGTGTTGTTTGATTTACTATCTGAAATTTTTCGATTAGTGAATCTGTTGTTTTTGGCAAATGAAATGAGTTGAGATCAGTTTCTTTGAAAGGATAACAGACATTGGATTCTAGTGGAGATACCTATATGTCGAAGGCTTTAACCGAAAACAAATTAACCTCATAAATCTTTGTACTGAGGTCCCGTAATAAGGAGTGTTAATTTTGTTATGGTTATTCCTATGGGATTCTAGGGGCTGCATTAGTGGTCAGATTATTCAAACCACTATTTATGAGTAAATTTTAGTGTTTGAGAAACCCAAGTGAGCCATGACTTGAAACAGGAAATTCCATCGCAGACAGTAAGAATAAGAGGTAGTTTGGACCTTTCAGCAGAAAATAGAGATTACATTGTCTTATTGTTTACTCCAAAGATTTTGTTCTTTACGGATATATGGTGGAGTGCTGCTTCAGTTTCTTTAATGAATTAGTTCGATTTTATGATCAGCCTGATGAAGTCTATTTGAGTTGCAAAAAAAGCTTTAGGAGTTTGCTGCCTATCCATCCATTTTTTTGGACAAGTTAACATTAGTAATATATGGATAACGAGCAATTTCAAAAACCAACCTTCTTTTGTCTCATTAGCTGGGTCCTTCACTTGAACAACATAATACCAGAATTTAAGAATATAAGAGATGGTGTGGTTTCATAGGAAAAAATATTAAAAAAAAACAGAAACGGAATACAAAACATGGTGAGTGTCTAAAGAAAAAAGATAGGGAAAAAGGGAGGGGAACTTATACCATTCAAATAAATCAGGTACTTTTTTCCCCAATGAATGTTTTCAGCATTTTCACTTCCATATACAGCATAAATTAGTCACACCACAACACAAAATGGAACCTGGGTTGTTGCATCCTGTCCTGGGTCTTGTTTGAATACTGAAGTTTAGTCATCTTAGTGGATTCTATATGTATTTTAACCGGTGTTACCTGTGCTTAAACTAAACAGGTGGTGTTCACAACATCTAGTGAAACTAGGCTGTACTTATGGTCCATATAATCTATCGCAATGGTGTCTGCTAATGTTTTCCATAGGAATAGGGCCCTTAGATCATGTTTTCTTAAGCCATGTTGCTAGAAGAGAAAATTAGTATATTTCCTTTGGTAGACATCTGCAATTGGAGAGTTTGCTTCTACTTCAGACATTTAAAGAGAGTCATGTGTCTGTTAGGCATTTTTTCTAGAAGGACCCCTATTTAGAGCTCATATGGACCCCTCTTGAGTGCTGAAAAGGCCCCAATAACGGACTGTAAGAGAACCCAGACTTCAACAATTTCTTCTAGAGACCACAGCGCTATCCACAAGACAAATTCATTTTGTTTTATGATTACAACTCAGTAAACGTTATAGAAACATCGAAATTTTTTGTAAACAATCATTACATAACTTGATGATTATGTTCCTGTGTGCTAGTCAGTTTGATATCACGCAATTAATGTATCTCATGCATACCTGTAGTCAAGTTGTTGTGGGTTTTTTTTTCGTTAGGTTCTCTTTGACTGTTTTTCGTTTTGCTCTGTCAATATTTTATTTGCATGTTAAAACTTTTCATTATCCTTGAGTGGGTCATGATCAAATCTTAGAACTTTTGGGGTTGGAAAATTAGTTCACAATGCAATAATACATCTAGAGTCTAGACTGACTTTTGATTATCTGCAAGAGTGTGATGAACTGTATCATATACCCACAAATTGATGGATACTTTAAACTGCAGAAGTCTGATCAAGGTGCTGATTATCTTCCGATGCCAGTTGTTATGATCGATCAAGATTCTGATTCTGATGCAACTATTGTGCAACTCAGCTTCGGCGATCGCCTTGGAGCACTCATTGATACGGTGAAGTTGCCACTGGAAACTTTATATGTTTTCTATTTTAGGATAACATGGATTGCGATCCTCTTGTTTTTATTTACATTGTATTTCAGTTTAGAGTGTGATAAGTTTTGAAACAGGGGTCTTAAAGCAGATTCTTTTAAACCAAAATCTTTCAGCACACCAGTTTAGGTTTCAGATAGGACTTCTTATTGGTTTCTCTTGAAACCACCATCAAACGTGCTGCACGTACTCGATCTACTAATCAAATAGATTTTATTTGGTTTGTTAACAAAAGGAAGCTTATGATTGATTGCTTTCCTTTGTGTAAATGAGGACAGATGAATGCATTGAAAGATTTGGGATTGGATGTGGCTAAGGGAACTGTCACCACTGAAGGACCAGTCAAACAAACGAAGTTTTATATAACGCGATTGTGAGTACTTATTTTTTTTGTTTCTCATCGTGTAGCACATATTAAGTATGTGTATGTTGAGTTTATCCCATACGTAGTTCTAAAAGAAAGTTTGAACCAGTTTTGTGGTGCTATTGGAGATTTGCAAACATTTTAGGTCTAGGTGCCTAATATAGCATCATACCAATTTCATTTTTCACTTAATAGTTAAAGCTTTTTGAAATAGTGGTAAGCTGGTGTACTTTGGAATTTAAATCCTTGCAATTAGAAACTCCCAGTGTAAGTTGAATTGCTTCAATTTGGTATCAGAGCCATTCATCAAGTGTCGGTCATCCTAACCGACCACATAGGTATTACCATCTACCATACTTCTTTTGGGACTGCGCCACTTCTATTTTTTGCCAAATTTGAGTAGAAAATAAGGTTTATTACTGTTGTTCTAGTGGCTAAATTTGTACATCAGGGTGATCACACCGCCTGGTGTCTCTAGTATCTTCTGACCTTAGAGGGCCCCTAATTAAGTTGTGCTGCAATACTAAGCCAGTCTCATTTCTAGTTCTGTGAACCACAAATTTATGACCACAAAATCAAAAAGATATTCAAGCCAATTTGGATGTTGAGATATTGTTCTTTTGGGTTTATAGAAAGCTGAACTGCCTCAGTGTGTTTACAGTTAGTTTCCAATACATGTGTACATAATCTACAGATGTTCAAAATTTTGATGTGTTTTGCTGTACAAGTCTGTAATTGTCACTCTTAATTTGTTGTACCACCTATAAGACAAATACTTTCTACATTTTGTAATGCAAGTTTTTACAATTTACAAATTGTTTTCGCGAATGCTAGAGACACCGGGCGCAAAGTTGAAGATCCTGATATGTTAGAGAGAATTCGACTTACCATCATCAACAATCTTTTGAAGTATCATCCAGTAAGAATTCTCAATCATAATATTTTATGTGAAGTGTGAGACGGTTCATTGTATTTTTAAATTGTTGTCAAATGATTCGTTGTTTTCAATTTGATTTGCTAACTTTCTGCTTGACTATAGGAATCTAGTCAGCATCTAGCAATGGGTGAAGCATTTGGAATAAAAGCTCCAGAGAAGAAGGTGATGTTCTTAACCTTTTAGCCTTAGGATCATAACTTTTTTGCCTCTATGCCCGTTTTACAGTTCTTATTTGTTCGTCTCTACTGTGGACGTCCCTTTTTTGGGCTTGCCTTCCAGTGCTGAACGGTGTATGTCCTAATGAAACTCAATTATAGGACTGTCCTGCTGGTTACTCTTGGCCTTTGCTCTGATGCCATAATATAGTCACAGGGTTGGAAATATTATGCTTCCATAGCCTATCTATCTCCTCTATTGGGCCAAATTGAATCCGGACCACACAGAAAAATCTGCATGCTATATTGTAGTCAGCTTGTCATCAGTTGTTGGCTCAATGGCTTCATATGATTCCTTTAAGGCTGAAAAGAAGTTGATTGCTTTTTTGTGGTTCTAATTCAAGATGAATCTTAATAATAAAATATGTTTGAGGTCCTGTTGCCAAAAAAGTGTTTTGTTTTTTGTTTGCCCACTCTCTCTCTCTCTCTCTCTCTCTCTCTCTCTCTCTCTCTCTCTAAGTGGACTAATTTTTTAGTGTCTTTTTTGTAGGGAGTGTGCTGATTGTATTATATGATTTTGTTTGGTATTGTTGTATTAGCTGTTGGACTTGTAGTCATCTCACCTTATATTTTCTTCACTTTGTGTTTATCATAAGAGAAAAGCCAGGATCACTTTTAGTCATCTCACTTTGCGTTTTCTTATGCTTAATATGATGAGAAAGACAGGATCTCTCTCTCTCTCTCTCTCTCTCTCTCTGTTTTTTTAAGTTCTGTAACTTGCTTTGTTCTCAATTATGTGCAAGCAACTTCATTTTAGTACTAAAAGCTTTGCAGCCAGTGTTTCGTTTTTGTGTCGAAGACTCAAAACATTTCCACTATAATTAAGTTTGTTTTACTTCACTGCAGTCAAGTATGATTTTATTGTTGAGACGCTTTTAGTTCATACATGTTTGTATGTCCTTTTTTGTGACAAACTTGTTTGTAATATATTGATATTGTTGATTGCAGCTTGATGTGGATATTGCAACTCATATACATGTGAAGGAAGATGGACCTAAGAAGAGGTTTGCAACATATAATTGAGAATAGCATTTAGCATTACAATTTCATTTGTTATTTTCTATATTCCACACCACATTGGGTTGCGGAATGAATACTCTCATCTCTGAGAAATTTTTCAGTGTTCCCGCAATACGGAACACGGGCCGGTACACCATATGTCATAATGCAAGCGGAGGGGCACTTAAAAAAAGCCATCTCTCCGCTTTTATTACTGGCTCGTGTTCTGGGCACATGAAGAAACCTCTCCTCATCTCTAAGCTTTCATTACATTTGCTTATCGTGATGGTTGCTTGATTTAGATTTGCTCATGCATTTATATTATCCATATCACCAGCTTGCTTTACATAGAGACAGCTGATCGACCTGGGTTGCTAGTAGAAATCATAAAAATCATTGCTGATGTTAATATCGACGTGGAATCAGCTGAGATTGATACAGAAGTATGCCCTTCCCTAATTGCTCTCTCCCCTCCTTTCCTCCCATTTACCCGTGGTTAACTTTCTTCTCTCATCTTATAGGGGTTGGTAGCCAAAGATAAATTTCATGTTAGCTACAGAGGGGCAGCATTGAACAGTTCCTTGTCTCAGGTAATTGATTTGGGTTTGTCTTGCCAATTCAAATTGTGTGACCTTTCGATAACCAATATTTATAGTTTTGGTTGCGATTGATATTGAAATAATCATAAATCTAGTAATTCTAACCGTAAAAGTCTCGTTCGATTATTTTAAAAGAATTTAATTTGAAATCAACACAAATTAAATGCAAATAGATATAGCAAAGAAATAGAATTGAGAGAGCTGTTGATTACCTTCAAGTTTTAGGGTTTATTAATTTGAATTCTGCTATAACTGAAAAAACAAAAAAATTTCAGGTCATGCATCGTAAGAACCTTGTGCACTATCTGTTATAAGAATTTTTTTGAATTTTCAGGTGTTGGTGAACTGTTTGCGTTACTACATCCGGAGGCCAGAAACAGATATAGATAGTTACTAATACCTGGATAAACTGCATTTGTTCGTAAAGCAAACTGTAGCAAACAGTCAGCTCAAGTGACTTGCTGATGCGCTAGTTTTCGAGATTTTGAGTTAGTGTTGCTGCAGCATGGGGTATTTTCTGTATGAGTCTCCAGTGATTCCTATGATTTATATAAAAGTTAGTATGCATTTGTCTTCCGCCCGACGCCTTGTCGAGTGGTGATCAAGCAGTTCGAGTATGAACTTTTTCTCCTTTTAATTGATGTATTCAGCCTTCTATGTGTCTATGCAGCAAAGACATGGTTAATGATATAAGAGGTATTTTTTTTCTTTCTATTTTTGATAATTTCGTATTAAAGCTTCGAACAAGCTTTTAAAGCATAATTCAAAACATGCAGATGTTATTTTCCCGAAGACTGAAAACACACCATTAGCATCTTCCGTGGTCTTGTTTGAATCTTTTATTTTCAAATATCGCTTGTATAAAAATGATAAATAAAACACAATTAGTGCCTACCATGTTGTAAACCACCACATATGGTCCACTATATAGCACCTAAAAAGTGAGAACTACTTTTTTAGTAGGCCAAGAAAGTGATTTGCTGCTCCACTATCGCTTGTATAAAAAAAAAAAATAACACACAATTGGCTTCCAACCATGTCATAAGCCACCGTATATAATGTACGCACCTAAAGAGTGATAACAACTGTGTTCTGGGCCAAGCAACTTGAAAGTGAAATTATCTTCAAGGCACTAAAAATGCCACCTTGTTTTAAGATGCCTACAGTTCGTCGAGCAGTTGATAGGCTATACTATAGTCATTTGCAAAGCTATGGTGTGTAGGTGTCATAGAGATGCCCACAGCTTCCGAGTGAGTCTGCCGACTGATATCACCATAAAATTCTATCGTTTGATGTTGACAAGCTAGGTCTTGCCGAGTCTCACTCATGCATTTTGTCCGTATGTGCACGAATTGGTTACTACCCGGACAACCAATGGGTCATCAAAGGCAATCCACACAACTTTTCCTGCCGCCAGGGGGTCAACTGACCACGTTGACCTCTTGGTGGACCCGCTACTGGTTGCTAAGTGTGGATTCTTTAATGTTCCGATGTATCTTATATGTTAGAATTTTCGGCTATTAGATCTTCAGACAAGGATCCAATGAGCAAAGATCTAACCGGAGCATAGTAGAATTTTCAGACACATAGGATAGATATTTGTGCTAAGCTAATAAGACCAAACTTTAATGATAATGAGAGCCATATGCACAGGTCATCCCCCCACTAGAACCAACTCTAATCTCCACCACAAACTAGAAGAAAAATCAAATTACATGTTGGTGGATGTTGTCACTTCTGGCTAACTAATTAATCCTCAATTCTTACTTTCTTTCCAAGCAAAGTTGGTACATGTAAAAGGCCTAAAAGGCAGGTAGCACCACCAACTCTATTATTTTAACAATATTTTATAGTGTTTTGTTTCCTTATCTAGCCAGAACATATGTTGTTTGATGCCATAATTTTCAGATCAAAGTGGTTGAATGTCTGAAAATTGAAACACCAGTTCTCCTCCTTCATTCTTTATTTTTTATACCAAAAATGGTTTACAAAACCGTAGTCCTTTTCGTTATCCTCCTCTTCAACATGAACTATGTGATTTTCGCTTCTGATCCGGATCCGGTTCAAGACTTCTGCATAGCCAACACAGAGCCTGCAAGCCATTCCAGCCAATGCAAGAACTCATCCCTCGCAACCGTAGAAGATTTTGTATTTTCCGGCATTAAGGTTCCTGGAAAGTTTGGTCCAACCGGGCTCTCTGGCGTTTCGGTGAACTCAAACGTCTTTCCAGGACTCAACACGCTTGGCATGTCATTTGTCCGAGCTGACTTGAAAGTTGGTGGAGTAAACGTGCCACATTTTCACCCGAGAGCCACGGAGACTGCATTCGTGCTCGAAGGTAAGATTTATTCGGGGTTTGTTGATACGAATAACAGGATTTTCGCCAAAGTGATCGAAAAAGGTGAGGTGATGGTGTTTCCAAGGGGTCTACTGCACTTCCAAATGAATGTTGGTGATACTCCTGCAACTATATTGGGCAGCTTTGACAGCCAAAACCCCGGATCCCAGAGAATCCCCGCTGCAATTTTCGGATCCGGTATCAAAGATAAGCTCTTGGAAAAAGCTTTTGGATTGAGTTCTAAGGAGATTTCTAAGTTGAAAAGGAAGCTTGGTTCACATTGATTGAGCTTGCTAGAAGAGTACCTGCAGTTTCTTTCTTTTTTTTTATTATTTGATTTTGTTAATTTGAATATAGTGACTGCATGTAGTATAATTATGTGAGCAAATTATGGATTGATGAAATACATGAATTCAAATAAGGTATATTTTTTTAGGACTGTTGGCAAAGGCAGTACACTGGCCTCTTACACATGAGTTTGATTATTTCCGTGAAATACTGTAGTACAAAATATCATATATGGTACTCAGCATGATAAAGATTATTTCTTACTGCAAAAGCAATTTAAATAAATGTCAATTATTACAAGACATCATTATTACAAGGTCATGGCTACAAAAGTGCAGATAACATCTCTTGCTTTTTTGAATTGAAAACTTTGGTTCTTCAACCTTTATGATCATAGTCAGCCAGCATGCTTACTTAGTTGCTCACCTCTCCCACTAGTAGCCTAGAAATTTGGTTATAAATTATTAAATGGATGCAGACATGAGCGTAGTCAAGTTGGCTAAATCAGTAGGTGCTCTCCCAACCTAAGTTCGATCCCCCCCTCCCTGTAGCTTAGGTTAGATTCGAATGTCGGTCAAATAAAGAAAAGAGCAAAAAACATAGATGAGTGCAAAGAGACTTTGCTACCAAGCATATTATGATGAGTGATGACCATCTCACATTGTTCTACAACCACCCCACCACAGCATCATAATTAGCATTACAAACTTTAATCTGCAGAAAAGAAGAGTTACTCTCACACTTGACCTAAATTTTTAATTAACACAATTAATTAAGTCATACTTAAAGCAAGGCACTCAACATCTCATTCCAACTATCAGGCACCCCAGGAAGGCACCAATGGCTGCAGTCAGAGGATAAGCCTCTTGGGTTCTGCCTCTCTTCTTGCCCCATGGCCCTTCTGTACACAGAAGGGTGCCCGTCTCTTCGAAAAGCCGACATGGTAGTTATGTCCTGAAGATATACTGGAAATCTCATATTTCTCAATACAGTTTGCAGCACTATCAGTGGCTCAGGAACATGTTGGTGACTGAAATAAGCCAGAGGCTGCTTCTGATTATAGCATCTCCAACCATTTTCTCTGCCGAAAAAGCGAATAACACATTCAAGTATATATTGAAGTGAATTATATAATTGCATCATAACTGCATTAGAGATCTCATATTATGTACCTGTTGTGCCTAGGTGACATGCTTCGAAAAATCACTCGGGTTTTTCGAGGATCTAGGTTTAAATCAATCCATTTAGCCCATGTAGTGAGTCCTTTTTGGTATGCAACCATTGGATTAATGTTTGTATACAGAGAGTGCCCTTCCATGTAATAATCCCACCTGAAACAGGTTAGAAGAACTCTTCAATTAAGATCATAATTAAGAACATCCACAATGCTACCACTTCTGATGCAAAGGAAATGAGGAAAGGTGAATCGATGAATGCGAATTTTCTCTTACGAACTTACGAACTCGATTTGTCAGAGTGAGTCCACCAGTGAGCAGAATCAAACACAAGAACATCAACTCCTCTCCAGTACTTTGCATTCTCTTCTATCAAGTCCAAATGTAAAATTCTCTTTTTGTCAGCTCCTTTGTTCAACTCCACTAGGAGTGGAGCCCATGAAAACTCAATTGATGTCTCAAAATCCTGTGTGTGAATTACATTTACTATTTATGTTAATGCAAGATTTAAGAACAACGATCAAATTTTGAGGCTTTCCCTCAAAACAAGTAAAACAATTTCGTTAATGAAAACTGAAACCAGTTATCAAACGAGTTTTCAATTTTTTTTTTAAAAAAATATGAAAACTAAAAATTGAAAATTAAAAACGAAATGGTTATCTAACAACACCTAAAGTTCCAAAAAAAAAAATAATTGTACCATTGCATGGAATGCCATAGAAGGACCATTGTAGGTCACTCTTTTTCTGCCAGTTGGAACAACTCCCTGTACCAAGCACACTAGAGATTCCCACTGATTCCTCATTATAGAATCACCCACCAGCATTATTCTTTTCCTTCTCATTTTCCCAAGAAATTTTAGTGCATCAAACCTTCAATGAAACAAAAAACCAAGAAATCACATTACTAAATGATTTTAAATTACGGAGATTCAAACTTGGATGTAGAGGATAGAGCACTTTGCTCTAGCAAACTTGGCTAAGTTCATGCATTCGGATAGATTCTTTAGTTTTGGTTTAGAGTGGTACCTTGGAATGGAGCAGCTGTTTGGCTTCCACCTCCACTTTTCGTAGTCGGAATCCGGCCTTCCATTCTTTTGACAAGTCACTGCAGTGCTAAGATATGGACAAGTCGAGTCATAAAGAGGGTACGATTGATCGTAAACCCATTTTCCGGCAGAGAGCTCACATCTCCTCCTTGAATTTTGGTGGCTCTGAACCATGTTCACTGCATCATCTTCATCGTCAAGCCAAGAGTCATCTTCTAGCTCAAGATGTGATGACTTCCCATGAAAGAAGCATAGAAAGACAATGAAGATGCTGGAGAAGAAGAGGATTGGAAGCTTTGGTTTGCTCATTGATTTCCGAATTCCAAAGCTAGGGAAAGCTTGAAGTAGCTAGTGTCCCCAGTGAAGGAAACAAGCATTTTATAAGCTGCATGCAGGGCCTTCATGATTGTATATGATTAGAACTGTAGCATCAAAGGCATGACTTGCGGTGTGGTGGCACCATATCCAATTATCCATATGCAATGCTTTTTGAGAATGACTTGTATGACACAAATACGCTATCATGGTGGCGTTTCGTATCAATAATAATGTGTTAGTTTTTCTGTACTTATCATCCTATTACTGACATAGGACATTACTAGAGCGGTGTTCTGATATTATTGATATGAAACATCATTGTGATAGTGTACTGGTGCCACAAATTACTCTCATACTGAGGAGGGGTGGTAGAAAGTCGAAACAAGGGATAAAAAGTAAGAAATTAGGTACCCGTAACTGGCGGATGTGTAGGCCATGCACATCAATGGTATTGCTTTTCAAAAGTTATAAAGGTTAAAGAGATCATTAGACCAGTTTACTTTGCAAAAAATTAAGGATCGTTGCACCAAATATAAACACCAATATCTCCTAAACACTGCTCTAAAAATTCCTGCCTAGCGCTGCCTAGGTGCTAGGCGGCTGGCCACTGTCCCGATTAATGCCTAGGCGTTTGAAAATTAAGAAATGGCGCCTAGACCTGCTGAGGCGCCCCCACTAGACCGCCTAGCCCGCCCAGACCCCCCCTCGACACTTGCTTAGGTTGCAACTCACTTAGATAGAAAATATGACACGCCCCGATCCCGATATTCCCCGAATACCAGGGTAGGTACGTGCTGGCCGACACCCGAAGGTGACGCAAACTATTTAGAATGGCATGAGAACAAGAGTAAATAAGACTTATAAATCTAAATATAATTAATATGCAATTGAGGAACGTGTTCAGAGCATACAACTAACTAGAACACTAAAAAGAAATAGTGTAAAATTGAATGAGCAAAGGAATGGGTCCTACACCGAGAGGACTCAAAGACGCCAATGCGGAAGTGCCTTGACGTTTATATATATATATATATATGTGTGTGTGTGTGTGTGTGTGTGTGTGTGTGTATAATAAAACAGTTATCAACATACTAACCCCCAAAGCTTTATGAAAACTAATAGCATAATAAGTGGTAGGTTTTCCGAAAACCCTAGCATGCCATAAACATCTCCAAAACAAATCTCGTATATATAGTGTGCTAAATAGTGGTATCAAATAATAATATCTCCCGGCCCATTGCTAGCTCCATGTCTCTCGACCCGAAGCCAGAGATTATTTCTTTAGGCCCCTTACCAGCTCCATGTCCTTCGACCCGAAGCCAGAGATTATTTCTCTCGGCTGGCAACCAACACCAAATCCTCGCCCCAGGCGGAATAGTGACCACTAGATATGCACAAAAACATTGAACATAATCTTTCCAAACATAGGTACATATATCTCAAATCATCTTCATAGTATAAAGTCATCCATCATCTATACTATAAAGAAGTGTGTAAAAACATGTTCTAAATAGGATATCGTCATCCATTAGATACCCTACAAGAACATGGGTTTGATAGAAAATATGGTATTCCAAAATATTCTAAGTAAGCATAATGTCTCAATAAAACGTTTCATAAAACGTAATCATTAAATCATGCTTTTCATGTATGCATTTCTACCATTAAAACATGCATTTTAGAAGGGATCCACTCACAGATACTTAGCCGTCGAAGAGCCACGCAAACTAATGAAGACGGAAATGCCACAAATAATTGCCCCTAAGCACATAAAGGGTCCAATTAATAAAACTTTACTCAAACAATTGAATTTGGGAAAACAGACGTCAAAAACAGATTCAGGACGTCGAATTACCGTAAGACGGGTCTCGGGTAAATTTCGAAAAAGTCAACATGGGAATATTCCAGAGAATATTCCACCAGGTTGGGCTTGGGCCTTAAAAGTTTTGGGTTAATTGGGCTGCAAGGCCTGGGTTCACACGGCCCAATGGCCTTTGGGTTCCAGAAAACAAATAAAATAAATAAATAAAAGGGGTTCGGGCTTTGGGGTCAGAGGCCTAAGGCCTGAGTTTTAAATGGCCCAAAGGCCTCGACTCAAAAGGACTTGGGCTTGGGGTTAAGTGGGTTGAACTAGCCCAACTCAACTCATGGGTCGCCGGACCCAATGAAGGAGAAAGTCGGATTCCGGCCGGGGTAACTCCCGAGCTTCGACGGAGCTCAAATCTCAATTACAAGTCACCAAAATATACCAAATTAAAGCCCAGAACCTAAGGGATCGAATTATACCTTCCTCGGGGCCAGTCGTGGCCGGAATGTGGTCGAAAAATGTTTGCAAACTTTCGGTCTTTGCCGAAAAACATGGAGAAACTCCACCGAGGTGTTTTATGTCCCAAAGAGTGCCCAAAACAGACTCATTAACAATCCAACAAGGAAAGAAGGAAGGTTCGAGGATAAAAAGGCCTTACCTACATCGGGGATACAAGCGACTTGTTGGAGTTCGACGAGAGAGGAAGAGAACAGTGGTCTCCGCCACTGTGGTGCACCACGGACCTATACTGGGTTCAAGTTCTTGCCTGGGAGGATCCTAGGGTGTGTGCGTTGGTCCTCTGGAAAGGAAAGAAAAGAGAGAGGGAGAAGTCTGCGAGAGAGAGTGAGGGAGAGAGAAAGCTCGGGGAGCTTCGAAGGGAGGAAGAAAGAGTGAGGGAGAGGGATCTGAGAGTGAGAGTGGGTGGGAGGCCACGTGGCATAAGGAGAGAAGAGGTCAGGGGACCAAAAAGGAAAGGGGGCCCACCAGGCACACCATTTAACACCAAATAAAATAATATTTTAAACCAAAACCCACAACCAAAGTAATTTACAAACTAAATTTGGAGAGCGGCTTTACAAAATAGATAACTTTTCTTTTGCATTTTATTGTTTCTAATAAATTGTAAAAGACTTATTGAACACTTAAATAAACATACATTATATGATTATATGTTTGCTTCCCATGTTATCATTATGTTCCAATACTTCATAATATATATGTTATTCCATTTTCTAGTTTATGATGAAATTATATATATTTTAAGTATAAACAGACACTTATTTACACGAATTACAATAGATTTACTTAAATCCGCCTAGCTAGTCCGCCTAGGCGGCGCAAGGCCTCAGCCCATTGCCCAATTAGCGTCCAACGTTTTTTAAAACCTTGCTCCTAAATATCAACTTCAGATCAATAAATATTTAGCAAATATCGACGCTACATCAACAATGCCACCCAATTGTTGTAGAACCTTAACCTTGCCAAACCCCTCGTTTTCCTCTACCCTCCAACTCTGGTAGCACATATCCATTGAAACATTAGGCCATCTCCAACCAAAGGGTCCAGAGGGCCAGAGGGCCGAAAATAGCCCGAAAATCGTCTCTAACCGAGGGCTAGGCCAGAGGGCTTTGGAATCTGAGAGGGCCCTACAGAATCGGAAAAGGCTGGAGGGCTGGCCACTTCCAGCCAGCCAACCAGCCCCGGGCTGGCCATTTTTTTTTAAAGTGTTGTTATTCCTGTCGGTTATAACCGACATGAATACATTGTATTACTAATATAAATGTATTCTTGTCGGTTATAACCGACATGAATGCTTTGAATATTTTTTTTTAACAGTTTTATTATTATTTTTTATTTACAAAATTTTTCCTATAACTTCTATTTTTCATATATTTTTTTTAAATTCTATTTTTTTCCTATAACTTTTATTTTACAAATTTGTTTCATATTTTTTTTTAAATTCCATTTTTTCCTATAACTTCTATTTCACAAAATTTGTTTCCTTTTATTTTCAATTCTATTTTTTTTCCTATAACTTCTATTTCACAAAATTTGTTTCATATTTTTTTTTAATTCTATTTTTTTCTTATAACTTCATAAGTCATTATACAACATTAAATTAAATTAAGTAACATGAAACAACATTAATAAAATTAACCAACATAAAAATTATACAACATAAAAAAAAAACATTTAACAACATGAAATTTAAACAACATTTAAGTTGTAGTTTTTAAATAATAAATTATGTTTGGTCTTATGGTCCTTTGGCCCTCGGTTGGAGACAGTTTTTTGTGATAGGGCTAAAACGAGCCCTCTGGCCCTTTGGCCCTTGGTTGGAGACGAAGGCAAATATGGCCCTGTACTGTTCATTAAAATATTAATATCTTGGAGAATCTTGAAGGACCAAAGGGCTCAAACGAGCCTTCTGGCCAGCCATCGGTTAGAAATGGCCTTAGCACCCCCAACACTGAAAATAAGGGTAAAATAGGAAGTTGGACAATTTATGAAAATTCAAAATTCAAGTGGCGCGCTTATATAAAAAGTTTCCCTCGCCTCTCCTCCCTCTCCTCTTGTATCCTATTTTTTGCAAACTGAAACGCCATTTCCTCTCACTTATTTCTCACTCAAATCTACTCAATCTTGTCTTTGTAATCAATTATTGATGATGGGTAGAGAGGCCGATGAGGATGTTGGTGGTGTTGGTGAGAGGTTCAAGGACGCCGAAGCACTCAATCGCTACAAGAAAAACTTCCGTCTCTGTTTTCTGAGGACCGGTCGGCAAGAGTACCTATTGAGCGATTTCGAGGATTTTGGGATTCCCTCCGTCTTCGAATCACGCGGTTGGCTCTCCGTTGTAGGACCTGCAGAGCCTGCTAATATCCAGATTATTCAAGAATTCTACTCCAACATCCCTCCTCTCCCCACTGATTGGCCATTCCCCGACTCTTTTGATGTCTACCTACGCGGTAAACCCTCAATTTCTCCGTAAATAGCATTGCCCGGTTGCGTAAACTTCCTCGGCTCAAGCCGGATGAACCCGGTTTCGATTATGATCAGCTTGTTGCTAAGCTTGACATGAATTTAGTCAGGTCTACCTTAGTTGGCCCCTATAAGAGATTGCAAGAACTTTTCTCCGTAACCCGTCTCACTGACTTCTACAAAATACTTAACTGCATTGTGGTTGATAATATTGACACTCTGGGTTTCTCTTCCTCTTCTTTCATTACTCCTGATAGAGCGCCTCCTTTATGCTATTGGGACCAATCTGCCAATTGATCTGCCCACCTACATTTTCCGTGTAATCTGCCGATCTGCAAGTTTTACCCATGGCGACTTGCCTTTCGGGTCCTTAATAACTCGGTTCGCCATGGATTCTCAGGTGCGAATTGATCCTACGGATAGGCTTCGATGTTCTTCTGTACCAGCTCTGAAGTTGGATTGTATACCTTATGTTAAGAGACGTGTCCCGTCTTCTCCTGCATTTAGAGCACGCGCACCTGTGCCTCCTATCAACAACGTGATGCTTCATGGCAAGATAAGTGTACCATCTTCTCCTACAGTTAATGCAGCACCAGTTGCTTCTGAGCCAACTCCACAGCTTAATCAGCCTCCAATCGTGAGGCACGACAGGACCCGACTTACCATCGCAGAGCTCCGGGGTGATTCGTCTGCCGTTTACACACACCCCAAATCACCATCTCCAACTAATCTGCAGCAATCTACAGGTCAGTCAGATATTTAGCTTCATGGGCTTGCTTGACTGTAGTTATGGCCTTTTGCTTAATTTTCCCTCTATCTTGAACTCTCGTTTGTAATTCATTGACGATGTATGAAATATGAGTGTTTAACACTATCTATTTATGAAATGTTAGGGTTTAGCATTACCTAAAAGTATTTAACAAATGAGAGAGAGAGAGAGAGAGAGAGAGAGAGAGAGAGAGAGAGAGAGTTGAGCATTATTATACAAACTTGGACTACATGTAACATGATTATGATCCAAAGGTTTACATGTTGTACCTAGCACCCTTAAGATTCAAGGGAATTTGGCCTGTAAAATGGGCTTGAGTTTATTAATCTGTATCTCATGTAATAGGGTTCAGCATTACTTATAACTATTTATGAAATGTGCGTGCTTGTATGTGTGTGTTGGAGAGAAGAGAGAGAGAGAGACTCGGGCTTGCGTTTATTAACCTGTAACTCATGTAGTAGGTGTTGAAGGAGATCGAGCTTAGAATGGAATGTTGATTATGTCAATATTGTAAATAACTTCTTGCCTTATTTGTGAATGTTTTAGCTTGATTGTAGGAACCTTATTAGGCTGCTTTTGTACTATAAGTTTGTGGCTTTGCCTCTTGAATTAGATAACAAAATCAATTGCATATCATTTTCTTACATGGTACTAGAGCATTGATCTGGGCAATAAACACAATAAAACCCTAGCCGACCTTCATGGCAGAGAACAAACCATCAGGCACGGCCTCGGGAACCAAGTGGGATAATCCCAATCACCAACTATACCTTCATCATTCAGACCCATCCGGTTCTATTCTTGTGCCGCAGCCCTTGGTCGAAGATAATTACAGCACATGGAAACAATCCATGACTATGGCCTTAACGGTCAAGAACAAAATCGGACTCATAGACGGTTCGATCGAGGAGCCGAGTGGAAATGATCCAAATGAATGGCAGCAGTGGAATCGTTGCAATAATTTGGTCCAAACTTGGCTGCTAGGGTCGATGTTGAAAGACATCGCCAACAGCGTGATTAATTGCAAGAATGCTAGGTAGATGTGGCTGGAATTGTAGGAGAGATTCTCACATGTGAACGTGGTTCAACTGTTCAATATCGAGAACGAGATTCATGATTGTGTACAGGGAAGTATGTCCGTGGGATCTTACTTCACGAAATTGAAGGGACTATGGGATGAACGTGATGCTTTGTGCACCTTCCCGATTTGCACTTATGGATCGGTCAAGGAAGTGGCTGTATATTTGGACACGCAGAAGACCATGAAGTTCCTCATGGGTCTCAATGAATCATATGCAAGTGTTCGCAGCAACACTTTGCTGCAAGATCCCTTACCCACAGTGAACAAGGCGTATTCCCTCGTTTTGCGGCATGAGAAGCAATCGGAAGTGACAGCGGGTAAAGCACAGGCACAACCGGATGCGGTCGTGTTTGCCGTGAAGAATTCTAGCCGTGAATCTGAAGGAGAAAAAGGTGAGTTGAAATGCACCAAGTGCAACAAAACAAACCACACTGCCAAAAATTGTCGTGCACACCTAAAATGAGCATTTTACGGATGGAAGGGTCACACAGCCGAGTATTGCCGCAAGAAGAAGGCAGCGGCTGAGGCCGAGTTTGGTGCGGTGATTTCCAAAGGGAACCAAGCAGCAACGTGTGTGACAGAGATGAAGGAGATGAAATTCCCATTTACCGCTGATGAGTGCAAACAAATATTGAGTGTGTTGCAAAACAAGTCACCCTCTGCTAATCATGTTGGTAATTCCACAACCCATGAAGAACTTTCAGGTAAAGCCTTTTCACTCAACTCTAATGGCAAACAGAGTACTTGGATTTTAGACAGTGGCTGCACGGACCATATGATTTATGATCCCAACCTGTTTTCTAGTTCAAGACCAGTCACTAATCACACAGTAGAATTGCCGAATGGGTCCGTGGCACAAGTGACCCACATTGGCAAAGTTGCCTTGTCCCCCAGTTTGATTCTTGAGAACGTTTTGTGTGTCCCGTATTCCAAATTGAATTTGATTTCAATTAGCAAGTTAGCCAATTCATTTTGTATTACCATTTTTCTGAAACAATTTTGTATCATACAGGACCTACGTTCGGGGCTGATGATTGGGACGGGAATTGAACGGGAGGGCCCCTACTATCTTGATCGAGCCAAGAAAAGAACATGCAATCAGGCGCAAAAATCCAATCCAACCCTTTGGCACCAACGTCTTGGACATCCATCTACCAGAGTTATTCCATTATTCTCTTTTTCGAATTTTAAACATGCCTCTTGTGATACCGACAAGTGTGCAATTTGTCCTTTGGCTAAACAAACCAAACTTCCTTTTCCGTCAAGTTCAATTACTACTCATTCTCGTTTTGATTTAATTCATATTGACATATGGGGTGGTTATAAAGTTGCTTCCATTTCGGGTGCAAAATATTTTCTTACCATTGTCGATGATTACACTAGATGCACCTAGATTTACCTTATGAAACACAAGTCTGATACTAGGATTCTTCTAGTTAATTTCATCAATATGATTGCCACTCAATTTGATTCCAAAATTAAGATCATACGTAGTGACAATGGTCCTGAATTTAAACTTGGAAGTTTCTATGCAGATAAAGGTATAATGCATCAAACTAGTTGTATCAACACACCACAACAGAATGGGGTTGTTGAAAGAAAACATAGACATTTGTTAAACATGGCACGTGCCTTGCTTATTCAGGCCGGGCTTCCAAATCGTTTTTGGGGGGATGCCATTCTCACATCCGCATACCTCATCAATCGAACACCTACTCCTCTTCTCGATGGAAAAACTCCGTATGAAAAGTTGTTTAACAAAACTCCCAGTTATTCCCATTTGCGTGTTTTTGGTTGCTTGTGTTTTACTTCTACCCATGCACAGAATTGTTCGAAATTTGATCCACGAGCATCTCGGTGTATTTTTCTGAGATATCCTTATAGTCAGAAAGGATATCGCGTTTTTGATCTCATCAACAAAAGGTGCTTGTTTCTCGTGATGTGAGTTTCTTTGAAAATGTGTTTCCTTTTCTACTTCCTCACCAATCCGTTGCGTCACCACCTAATCAGAATTTACCCACCATTTCTTCCCATCACCTCGATCCGTTCTTACACTTTGACATGGACTCCCTCTCCGCAACTTCTCTGCCTTCCTTTCTTGATGGGCCAACTACACCCACCGGCCCACCTAACCACACTTTACTCAACACACCCAATGCAGACCTCACCGATCTGCCTTCTCCCTCACGTGCAGTCCCTCCTTCACCGATCCCATCTCATTCTCCACCGACACCCATACCTTTACCATCCTCGTTGCCAACACCTACCAACCCAGCTCTGCGCTGCGGCGGTCGCTCCACCCGGCCGCCTCCCTATTTGCAGGACTTTCAACTCGAGACTAGCTTCCCTTCCCGGACCGCCCCAACGTCATCCACGAACTTGGTCACCTGTTCAGGTACGGCTCACCCACTCTCTCATTTCTTGTCTTATGCTCACCTTTCTCACCCTCACAAAACATATCTTGCCCAACTTACCCTTCTTAAAGAACCCACAAGTTTCTCTTAGGCAGTCCAACTTCCCCAATGGCGTGCCGCCATGAAATCTGAGATTGATGCACTACAGGCTAATGGGACTTGGAGCTTGGTGCCATTGCCACCTCATAAACGGCCGATCGGCTGTAAGTGGGTGTATATGGGGAAATTGAAGGCTGATGGAATGGTTGAATGCTACAAAGCCCGCTTAGTGGCAAAGGGCTACAGTCAAGTTGAAGGCGTTGATTACTAGGACACTTTTGCTCCGGTTGCAAAAATGGTGACCGTCCGTGTCCTACTTAGTGTGGCATCTCTGCGTGGCTGGCATCTCCACCAATTGGATGTGAACAACGCGTTTTTGAATGACGACCTTGATGAGGAGGTGTTCATGTCCTTGCCTCTCGGTTTCGGACGAAAGGGGGAGAATCGGGTCTGTCAATTGCACAAGTCGTTGTATGCTTTAAAGCAGGCATCTAGGCAGTGGTTTATCAAGCTGTCTACTACCCTCAAAGCCGCGGGATTCCAACAGTCACGATCCGACTATTCTTTGTTCGTCCGAAGTCGTCAAGGCAACTTCCTAGTGTTGCTTGTATATGTTGATGATGTCATATTGGCAGGGAACAATTTGGAGGATATAGAGAACACGAAATTATCCTTGGCCAACCAATTTAAGCTTAAGGATTTGGGGCAGCTGAAGTATTTCCTCGGCATCGAAGTTGCCAGGTCATGGCATGGAATCAGTTTGTCGCAACGTAAGTATGCCTTGGAAATTTTGGATGATGTTGGATTTTTAGGTGTCAAACCTTCTCGGTTCCCTGTGGAACATAATTTATCACTCACACAGTTCGATGGAAGGTTATTAGATGATGCTTCGGCATACAGAAGAATGGTTGGGAGGTTGATATATTTGACCATAACTAGGCCGGACTGACTTATGCCGTACATGTACTGAGCCAGTTCATGGATAAGCCACGACAACCGCATTTGGAAGCAGCCCATAAAGTGCTTAAGTACATTAAGCGAACACTAGGTCAAGGTATCCTGTTACCATCTACAGGGTCACTCCAATTGCGGGCATTCTGTGATGCCGATTGGGCACGCTGTAAAGATACAAGGAGATCGATTACGGGATACTGCATTTTACTTGGGCAAGCATCGGTCTCTTGGAAGACTAAGAAACAAACAACGGTATCGCGTTCAAGTGCGGAGGTTGAGTATCGTTCCATGGCTACCACTTGCTGCGAAGTCACATGGTTAAAGAACATTTTGAAGGATTTGGGAGTTGATCACACGCAGCCAGTAACCTTGTTTTGTGACAATCAGGCGGCTATACACATAGCATCAAATCCGGTGTTTCATGAGAGAACCAAACACATAGAGATAGATTGCCATCTGGTTCGAGAGAAAATTCAAGAAGGGATGATTCGGACAGCTCATATTCGGACTGCAAATCAGCCAGCCGATTTGTTTACTAAGCCTTTAAGCTCGACACAGTTTGAGGTGCTACTTAGCAAGTTGGGTGTCATAAACATACACTCCAACTTGAGGGGGAGTGTTGAAGGAGATCGAGCTTAGAATGGAATGTTGATTTTGTCAATATTGTAAATAACTTCTTTCCTTATTTGTGAATGTTTTAGCTTGATTGTAGGAACCTTATTAGGCTGCTTTTGTACTATAAGTTTGTGGCTTTGCCTCTTGAATTAGATAACAAAATCAATTGCATATCATTTTCTTACAGTAGGGATAGTTCGGTTTTGTGGGTCTATCGACAGGGGGTGTTGCAAATGATTTGCCTATGATAAGAAGTAGAGGGGAGACCTTGTTTGAGGGTAGAACTGAAGCTATTGATGAATATAGAATGGTGCCGGTAGGATAAGATTGAGAAGCTCTGTCAGGTAATGTGTGAGACAATACAGAGTTACACATTCTTGCCACTACAGATCTGATGATAACTATAATTAGAGCTCTCAAGGTGGCCGGCTCATGTGGATGCAGTACATACTTTGTTAGTCTGCAGTCGCACCAACCAAAGTGAGCAAGTTGCCTGGATTTAAGAATCCATCTAACAGATAGTTGTTACCTTGTATGTGCATCTACGAAATTTTTTTAAAAATGAGGATTCCCAAAACTAACGTCCATGCGACTGCTATTGGACATTCAGCTTATTACGGTAAATGTCATCGTCCCTTAAATTGCTCTTTAGTGAAGCTGGTAAGAAATTGTCAGGTTTTTACAGGGGGCGTTGTAGTTATGAACTTATAGTTAGCAGCTTAGCAACTAGAGATCAACCACAGAATGCTTTTGTGATTAGTAATTTTGAATAACCTTCCAGTGTTTACATGTTGGCTTCATCGTAAGTGGAAATCTTTATAAGATTGTCATTTGTCACCGTGATCTGATAAAATCCTATCTTCGAAACCGAGCAGCCTTTTTTCATGAACATTTATAAAGTGAGGGAGAAAAGTGTGTTATCTTTGTAAAATTTACAAGATTCCCATACCTCTGTAAGATCTGTATGGGACATAATACATAGATAATAAATGAAGTCTACTTTCTATCTGTGCTTGTGCTGAAGAAAAAATCTGATTCCTAACTCTCCTTGCATGCTTGTATAACTCCGTCAGCTTCAACAAGTGACTCGCATCCAAAAAAGAAAGCGAAAAGAGATCCCATCGCGGATGCAATTGGTGAGATGGCAAAGTCAGTGAAGGAGTTTTTGGCAAGTCAAGTGAAACCGCGAGTGAGACTCGAAGGAAAGGAGGTACTTGATGTGGTTTTGAAGGTACCAAAACTTAGTCGACTGCAAGTTATGAAGGCTGTACGCATATTACTGAATGGTAATCCAGAAGAATTCTCTCTAGTGAAATCTCTTAATGATTCCGCGAAGAGGGAGTGGATACTGTTTATTATTACTCAATCTGAAGTATGAACCAAATGAAGAATCAAAGTAGCCTGTGACTTCAAAATCTCTTTAAAATTAGTTCTCTCTCTTTCGCTGTTGTTTTCATTTACTTGATATCTAGTGAAATGGTGGGTTATGATTAGAAACATTTGCATGTAAATGTATATTTGTAAGCAGACATCTTTGCCGATATATTATTGTACTGTTCTCTAAGTGGTTGTTTTTCCCTTTATTTTAATCGTTTCACTTTTTTGAACTGAAACCTATTTGGTTACTATTTTTAGTTTTTAATTTAAAAGAAACTGAAACTGAAAACTACTTTATTGATTTTTTAAATTTTGGCGTCAGTTTTGGGTTTTAGTTTTCATTTTTTAAGAGTAGTTAGCAAAAGAGTTTTCAGAAAATTGAAATGGTTATCAAATGTCTCCTAAATTTAGTTACAAACTTACAATCAATTTATTAATAGAAAAACTATTGTCCGTCTAATAATCATTTTTATTTTAGTTTTCATTTTTTGTGCTAGAGATATAGAAGAGTGAAAGGCCGGTGGGATGGAAGAAGAAACGTAAAAGAAATGGCACACAAAAACAAAACAAAAACTCAAAACCGTAGATTTAGGTCAACTTCCGATAATGTGATGTTACAGTTACTTGTATCTAAATCCATGTGTAGTCAACTTGGAGGAAGAAAGGAACACACGAATGGATCCTTAATTTTAATCAAAAGTCGACCTGTTTAGTGTTTAGCAACCGAGTTAGGTCTGGGCGCCGTGCAACTTTGAATGTTCAAACTCAAACTACAAAGCAAGCTTGGCTGTATATCTTGCCTTGTGTTGTCCTCTTTCTTATTCAAATGCAAGTACTAAGAAGATTGCTCAATAGATTACTTTTTCGCTCTTTTGCTCGTACATCTTGGCCAATTTAACTAATATTTTGATACGAGAAATAGATTGTATCGTGTAATGTGACGAGTGAGAAGTAGAGAAAGAGATATATTCTAATTACATTCAAGATTTTACTTTCTTTTTAAGAGTCTTGTCGCAGGATATTTACATCCACTAATTAGTGTAATTGTTAAGTCATTGATTCCTCAATTCAATAAGTTTCGATTCTTCAACTGATTTTTTTCTATTAAATTAAGAGTATTTGTGAATGAGCTGAAGAGCAAATACTGTCATGGAAGTTGATGATTGAATTATTATTTAAGCGTTGATAAACGTTCTCATGTTCTATTGGTGACACATAATTTAATTTGTAAATTTTATTTACAAATTTAGTCTCCTCATTATTACTCTACTGTACTCTACTGTCAATATTCTAAATGATTAAATGTATATAAATAGGTAAGATAGATAGATAGATAGATAGATAGATAAATAGATACATGGAAGTTGGTGAGAGATGTCCTAATGCATAATATCCCATGTCAATGATGTCGTTGTCAATATAAATTAGAAGAAAGCCAACAATGGAGGGCTGTCTAGGCTGTCTTATTTTGACTGAGAAAACCCATTTGTATATTTTATGACAGCACTTGCTGGTTGCTGCTGAGTGATAAGAGACACATTGCATGCAGCCAACTTGCTGACTGTTGAGCCACTGGTGGAGGCACATGAGGACTGGAGTAGTCCTAGGCTTACTCTAACTTTAAAAAACAAGATTAGTATTATACCTATTTATTGCTTCGCAACCCTTCTCAACACTTAACACAAAAATGCAATTATTTATCTATCTTTTCATCCAAATCTCATCCCAAAATTAAGTATAATATATCAAATGGTCATTATCACAAACCAATGACATTAAATTAAAACCCATTATTCACTTTTAATTAAAAAAATCGTCTTTCACTGACAGAGCTATTCCCCCTATTCTTCTTGAATTTCATATAGTTGGCCATTCCAAATCCCACCCTATTCTTCTTGAATTTCATATAGTTGGCCATTCCAAATCCCAAATTTATTGAATAAAGAACAATAAGGTTTGTGAAACTCTATTATTCTCTATAAAATATTTGTTTCTATATCCTACCTCTTCCTCGAGTTTTAGGGTTTGCAAAATTTTTAGTAATGTTCTCTATTGAGTTTAGTAATACTTCAAGTAGTATAGATGACATCATGCAATGGTTTCAAAATATGAAATTCGTCGAGAATAATTATAATTATCTATGCATATGTTAATTTTGACTACTTAATTATTTGGATATATGTTATGATGTTTTGCATTAGTAAGTTTATAATCACTATTGGTTTAGTTTTCTTCTATACTTGTGTGAGGCCCCTCCTCACAATAAATCCTGGCTCCGCCACTGTGTTGAGCACTTGATTAATTATTAACTAAGAGTATCAAGTTTGATTCCATGAATAATGAAGACGTATTGTACTTGTGTTAAGTTCGATACTAAATTAGTTGTTGAAGTATTGTGTGACTTAGCGTAATTTCCCTCTCTCTCTTCCTTAGACTAGAATATCATTGCATAAAAAACTGATATATTTACAATGTAAAAATGAACTTAAAAACTGAAAACAAAATTATTATCAATAAGAGTTGGTTGTTGGCCTACAACCTTCCACTTATTAATGAACAATTATACCACCTAACTATAGTATTAAGTGACGATTAATAGCCACTTAGGTCTTAAGCATACTACCAGCTTTCTTAATCCCTCTTAGTTGGCTAATGAGCTAATGAACCTCTCAACAAGGAAAAGATTAATTTTCGAATGTCCAAATTTTTTTTTTTGCCAAGTTCGAATGTCCAAATTGAAACCAACATTTTGGGCTCATCAGAAAAAGTGGCTTTGGTTGACATTTTTTATTGTGTTGTCTTGGTTGACAATAAACTGGAACATGTATGCCTACCTACCATGCATAATTGCACTTATTTTTTGAGAAAACTTATGCTCATATTTTAGGGTTTCAATTACAATAGTACATACTACTTAATAGTACGAGTTTTATGCAAAATTTTACTATTATTAAATTCTTATATACAATATTTAGCTGCTAATTTACTCAGTCATATGTCACATCCCGGCCCGGGGCGGATCACTTCCCGGGACCGCTCCACCATCGTAGCACGATATTGTCCGCTTTGGGCCCCGACCACGCCCTCACGGTTTTGTTTCTGGGAACTCACACGAGAACTCCCTCGCTTAACTTCGGAGTTCCGATGGAACCCGAAGCCAGTGAGCTCCCAAAAGGCCTCGTGCTAGGTAGGGATGAGAATATACATTTAAGGATCACTTCGCTGGGCGATGTGGGATGTCACAATCCACCCCCCTTAGGGGCCCGACGTCCTCGTCAGCACACACGCGACCAGGGTTAGGCTCTGATACCAAATTGTCACATCCCGGACCGGGGTGGACCACTTTTCGGGCCCGCTCCACCACCGTATCACGATATTGTCCGCTTTGGGCCCCGACCACGCCCTCACGGTTTTGTTTCTGGGAACTCACACGAGAACTCCCTCGCTTAACTTCGGAGTTCCGATGGAACCCGAAGCCAGTGAGCTCCCAAAAGGCCTCGTGTTAGGTAGGGATGAGAATATACATTTAAGGATTACTCCCCTGGGCGATGTGGGATGTCACAATCCACCCCCCTTAGGGGCCCGACGTCCTCGTCGGCACACACGCGACCAGGGTTAGGCTCTGATACCAAATTGTCACATCCCGGACCGGGGTGGACCACTTTCCTGGCCCGCTCCACCACCGTAGCACGATATTGTCCGCTTTGGGCCCCGACCACGCCCTCATGGTTTTGTTTCTGGGAACTCACACGAGAACTTCCCAATGGGTCACCCATCATGGGAGTGCTCTCGCGCGCTACTCGCTTAACTTCGGAGTTCCGATGGAACCCGGAGCCACTGAGCTCCCAAGAGGCCTCGTGCTAGGTAGGGATGAGAATATACATTTAAGGATCACTCCCCTGGGCGATGTGGGATGTCACACATATGTACCAGAATGGAAAATTACATTTTTAAGTTTTTCTTGAATACAAAATAAATAAATAAATATTTGGGAGCACCTGAAGAATATTATTAAAAGTTAATGGACAAATATGCATGTGGTGAATCCTTCAGCTTGCTTTTGTTGAATTTTCTTGGTTGGACCTTCAAATGCTTATTGGGATACTAAGCATTTTCAACTCTTTTACTTTTGGAGTGAGAGTATATATGTATATGTATAGTCTTTAAGGGAAGGAACTTCAATTTTTTTTTTATTTTTTTAAATGTGGATTGATTGTGGGTCCACACCACATCGAATTTCAATGATTTGAACCGTCTATTTTTCAAGTTGTAGCTCATAGATTATCCTTGCAAAATATTAGCCAAATCGGAAATATTTGAGGCATCTAATTGAGTCCAAAGAAATTGACGAACACTATAGTTTAAGAATCATCGAAATTTCATCGTGATAATTGAATGGGTAAATGGTTTCAGATTAAATTGAATTTTCACAAGGATAATGTATGAATCAAGATTTACAACATAGAATGTTCGGATTGTTGAAGTTCAATGCGGAGTGGGTGCCATAACTAATCCCCATTTTTTTTCAAAAAATGTTGATTCCTTTCCATAAAGAGCCTGTATTTATATATATGGATGTGTGAGTATATTGTTCAGACTAATATATTGTACTAAATTTGGTCAATTTTCAGATTTTCACCAACCTACCAACCTTGAATTCTTCCATATTCACAAAACATTGTTTTCATCTTTACTTATTCCCCCAAAGGAGGGAAAAATAATGTCAAAGATTATACAATTTGTACAAGGACAAGTGCCAAGAAAAGCCCATTAATTTAAATGTAAATTAGAATTGCTAATGGATCAGAATTTCTTGAGCATTTCTCTTTAAGCTACCGCGTCTTTAGGTTCAAATCATTTCCCCTATCTTTATAGTAACTTATGATAGTAATATCGTTTATAATAAAAGAGTTAATTGTCTCTCAGTACTACGGTCTGGTGGTATTCTTCTTCACTCGAAAGTGAGAGGTTTTAGGTTCGAATCTTGTGGATGATGAATTCGATACCAAATTAAACTGTCCATTATGTGGCTTAGCCGAACTCCCCCTCCCCTTAATATAAAAATATCGATGTACTAAAAAAAATAAAAAATAAAGAGTCAATTATTTGAAGTCACAAGTTAGGTTCAATGCTAAAAATTGAGTCAATCTTTTGACGATCCAAATCGTCTGTCTTTTAGAACATCATTCATAGATCATCCTTACAAAAAAAAAAAAAAAGGCAAATTCGAAACTATTAAGACATTCATTTATAGTGAAGAAAATGGACGAATACGATTATACAAAGAAACCCTAAAACCTTAATCCAACGGTCATATGATATCAGATTTGAGTGATTTTTGGTGGACATGATATTTGAGGGAAGACCTGAAAGATAGACGATTTGGATCGTTGAAGTACATTACGAAGTGGGCCACACAAAAACGTTTGTAAAAAATTATGTAAAAAAAATGGTGTTACGAATCCGTCCCCTATATACTTATATGAAGTTTAACAAATGATAGGTGGTGAATTGCCTAAAAAAACTTGAGTTAATTTGGAGAGGTTTACAAGTTTATTTGGTAATAACGCATGAGGAATCAAAGATAAGATGTAGAGTAAATGATGTTAATCACTTGAGTTACAACTTACAATACCTTTGCTCTAATTGAACTAAAAAAAATTGTTTCATAATTAGCTGTACTAATGATTCTATAACGTTATCACTTATTATTACGATCTAGTTTATATTTAATTTAGCCAATTACCCAAAAATGTTTCAACGAAATGATAAAAGTAGTTATTCATATAAATTTACATCATTTTTTTGTTTAACAACTATATAATCATTTTGTTGGAACTGAAATTTAGTTGAAGTTAGGCGAACATGTTTATTTTATTTTTCCATTCTTTTTGGCTAAGAAAATTAAGAATCGAATTCGCCCCAGTTTGGGGATGAGGTGATTTTAAAAAAAGCTGCTGTAAAAAAAAGCTGAGACTGTTTTTGGTGTTTAGTAAACATTCAGCTTCAGTTTTTTTTCACAATTTTGGATGAAAAAAGCCAAAAACAAGCCCATTGACATTGACATGGACAGCGCCGAGGTGGGCGCCAACCACCGACGCCTCTCTCTCCTACAAATTATATCTTTCAACTGTGAAGTATAAATCCTACCATTTGGCTTCTTCCTCCGCCCGCCACTCTATTAAACTCCACCACCAACTTCCAATTCCCTCTCAGATTCACATTCCTCATTAGACCCATTACAATTTTGATCTCTCTCTCCGTCGCCCAGCTTTTTCCTGGAAAATCTTCGTTTTTTTCTCAGCATTCAATGGCGGATGAGTCTCAGAAATGGGTGCTGATGGTGACGGCTCAGACGCCCACCAACATCGCCGTGATCAAGTACTGGGGGAAGAGGGACGAGAAGCTCATCCTGCCCGTCAACGACAGCATCAGCGTGACGCTTGATCCGGCCCACCTCTGCACCACCACCACTGTCTCCGTCAGTCCTACCTTTGACCAAGATCGGATGTGGCTCAATGGCGAGGTATACCTTTTAGTCTCCTTTTCTTTTTTTCTCTTACAAGTTTCTTTCTTTCTGTTTGGTTCCCGGAAAAATGCCCGGCAAAGAAACAGGAGCACTTGTTTGAGATCAGGGGTTCAGAGAAGCTCTTAACTTTAACATAAACGACTTGGTGGGCCTCCATGGGGAGCCATAATTTTGTGGGTTTTACAAACTCCATTTGGTCACCAATGAAAAGGAAATTAAAGAATTTTAGATACTGAAAGTTAATGATTGTCAATTTGTAAGAGATTGAGGAACAGAGTCTTTTCACTATGTAACAGCTATATCACTGATATTGGGGGTTTTGGTTTTTTTTTTTTGGGGGGGGAATTCAAAGTGCCTCGGGTGTAAGGGAGAATGCTCTTAGCGAAATGAGCTACTAGTCCCTCGCCATTGTGTTTTATCAATTTAGTTCGGATTGGCTGTTGAGTGACAGTAGGTGATGAAATGAAGAGATTAAAATTTGGAACTTTGAATAATGCGTATATCTTTAGATCTGTCTTCAGGAAACAGGAGCCAGTTTTATTTTTTTTGGCTAATTAAGTTGGATTTTTCATGTGTTGGAAAACGATTGTAGTTGGATTTTACAACTTGCACTGTTGTTTTTTTTTCCCACAAATCATCAGGGGTTTGATGTTTTACTTTCCACATAGACATGAATCATGATCCTTTTGGAATTTCACTGATTCATGGCTCTCATGTTTTTTCCGGTTAGTGTAGGAGATATCCATTTCTGGAGGCAGATTCCAAAGCTGTTTAAGAGAAATTCGCAGTCGAGCTACTGATGTTGATGATAAGGAAAAGGGAATCAAGATTACTAAGAAGGATTGGGAAAAATTGCATGTACATATCTCTTCATATAACAATTTTCCTACTGCTGCTGGATTGGCTTCCTCAGCTGCTGGTTTTGCTTGTCTAGGTAATTAATAAGTACCCTAATTTTGCCCTATATTATTGTTAATTTGTTGTTATATGATTAATGCTTAATGGTTTCTTTAGTTTGAGAACTCACGACTGTATTAGTAATGATACGTGGGTTGCCCTAAATGCTTGAATAATTCAAGGTCATCCGGGATTTGCATTCTTTATTATTTATTTTATAAGAGATTTTTATCCATTATAACTTGGAAGTAGTTTACCTTAGCAACCGAATGTGTTTTGTGTTTTTTAGGCTGAATTTTCTTTTCATAACTCAACTGCTTTTTTGTCTACAATGATACATATCCAAAATACGGGCAATCCAACTGACATTACTGCATAATGATCCAAAAATTAGTAGGCAACTTGAGAAAGTGGAAGACTGGTTGTACAAATTGGTATTACTGGATGAAATTCTTTTAGAATACATAAGTTCCACGTATCTAGATGCACATATATGAATGTTATATAATTTTTAGTAAAAGATATATAAAGACTCTGACAAGTATCTATTTTCTGCTCTTACCAATATCTTTTGGTATTAACACTTAATACTTGGACTTTTCTTTTTATCTTTTCTTAATAATTTTGGAATACTTTATTTCCCTTTCAGGTTGTAGATTACTCTTTTTTATCAATACATATACATAGTAATTAACAATGAGCATATGATAGCTAAGTGTCTGTTTATACTTTGCAGTTTTTGCCCTAGGAAAGTTAATGAATGTGAAAGAAGATCACAGCCAGCTTTCTGCTATTGCAAGGTAGTTGAGAGTTATTTGGATATCTCATTTCCAGGGTGCTTGTATCTTGTTTCAGTTATAATGATTACAATTGGGAACACCTTGCACTTCAGTTTCATCTGTCATTCTTGTGGTTGTTAATGGAATTTTACGTTACATAAATATCAGCCACTATGACTTTTACTCTGTTGCTTTATTAGTCGTTCATGTTAGAGGTTGTGTGTTTAAAATCTATGTTCTTCTTTATTCATATGATAGAGATTCTAGTATGCTGGTTGTAGTTCGTGGGAATAATTCCTTGAATTTGTTTGCTCATACAGGCAAGGTTCTGGTAGTGCTTGCCGCAGCTTATATGGGGGATTTGTCAAGTGGATTATGGGAAAGGTAAGCTTAGTTTATATTTTCGATTTTTTTTTCATCGTTTTCATTATGTCTGCTGTTGAAAAGCAAGTTTTCCTATGGAGCTTTAGTTCTGATTCTTGGTATCATGATCTATTAAGGATGATAAGGGAACCGACAGTCTTGCAGTCCAACTTGCAGATGAGAAGCACTGGGATGAACTTGTTATTGTTATCGCTGTGGTATGTATTGTCTTTTCTTTTCTCGTTCTAGTAAATGATTGTATTGGTAAATTTTGGCCAGTGGACATTTTTATCTTGTCATTTTGTGCTCGGTTCTTCAAAGGTTTTCTCTGGGGTCTTTTGAATTTTCTACTTTCCATCTCTGCCATACATTTGTATTTTGATGCTTATACAGTACTTTATATCTGTTCATGTCTGCATGTCTTCCTGGTTTGGTTGTATAAATTCTATGGTCTTAAATGTGTATCCTTGGGCGATGATACCTTTAAGTTTTGCAAATACTGCTTATGAACTTAACTAGTTTGCTTAATCATATTTCTATTCTAAGCTTCTTGATGCCACCGTTCTCTTCACCTGTAGTATTTGCATGAAAATTCGAGGAAAGTGGGAACTACATTTTTGAAGTCAAAATGTCAAATATATGATATACGTGAAGATAGTATCCTTTCACACAAAGAGTTAGGAAGATATTAAGTCAAAGTCAAGCATAAATTAAATTAAATAGAAAAATAGTGAAAATTGCATCTAATAGGGTTAATAATTTGACAGACTGATCAGTTGTCACCATCTTAAAGAATACGTTTTTATAAGTGGAGTTAAGCCAGATAACTTATGTTGTCACTAGTCCTATATATATATATATATATATACATATATTGCGGGTGCTTATAATAGGTGCACATGCTTCTTCTGGAATGTTGAGATGCTACAACTGTAAAGAACCCTGTTATTTACCTTCTTGATTTTGTTTATTTCAGGTAAGTTCACGGCAGAAGGAAACAAGTAGCACTACAGGAATGCGGGATACTGTTGAAACAAGTTTGCTCTTACAACATAGAGCAAAGGTACGTTCTCACTTTCCTTTTCACTGTCCATCTTAAATAATAGGATTTGTCTTCAGTAGTAGCTGGTTGAGCGACTGAACTCCATCGTTTTACATCCAATTATGCTCAAGAGGTTAACTACTTAAGAGATTTATAGATTGTGGTTTAATTTCTGTCATTTTCAAATTCCACGGAACTTTTAAACTACCCCATCCAAATGCACTGCTATTATAGAAGAAAAAGGCGTCTAATTTTTTGTATGGTTTGTTATTTTTCTACTTTTTTGGGGTCATTTAAACTCTGATCTAATTTGTTTCTCCTCTCTCTTTTTTTATACTGTTACAGGAAGTAGTACCAAAACGCATATTGAAAATGGAAGAAGCCATAAAAAATCGTGATTTTGCTTCTTTTGCACAACTGACCTGTACTGACAGTAACCAGTTTCACGCTGTCTGCCTGGACACATGTCCACCCATCTTCTACATGAATGATACATCCCACAGGCAAGCCCCGTTGCATTTGTGTCACTTGAAAAGCTTAGCAAGTAGATTAATTCATATATTTGTTTTGTTCATTGAGGCGACGCTATACACGTGAAAGTTAATATTGACGAAGTGCCTATGTTTCAGGATAATAAGCCTTGTTGAAAAGTGGAACCGTGCAGAAGGAACACCTCAGGTTTGAATTTTCAGGAGGAAACTAAATGCTATTTAATGAGTATAAAATACTAATTGTTTGTCTTTCTAGCATGATACTCATCTTGAATTTGGCATTTCTGATTACGTACATTTTCAGTATTAGACCAAAAGTGATTATATTTTCAGTAGAAGTCCTTATGTCTATATCTTAAAGAGATTAATCTACATGGAGCTTCACTGCACGTGGTTTCTTAATATAATGCCTCAACTGACACAAATTGCACAGCTACATACATGAAACAAATACAAGCTCTTAACGACTTGCAAATTTTCTTGTGGAAAAGAATTTTTTTTTTACTTTGGCTTGACAATTTGGATCAGACTTTGTTCTCGTGATAAACCTAGTTCAAAGCATGCTTCTAAATCTGGACCTGCTTCTTCCCTTCTGGCACTGATTCTACTTTTTATAAGTTTGTGGCATATAAGCATGCTACTAAATATTAGTCGGAAAATGATTTTAGGCTTAAACGAAAATAATAATCTCAACTCTATAAGCTTTTGTTTGAGTTGCATACTGTTTATATTATTCTTCGAGTAGCTGACAATATTGTAATAATCGATAGGTGGCTTATACATTTGATGCGGGGCCGAATGCAGTTCTAATTGCACGTAACAGGAAAACAGCTGCCCTTTTAATTCAGAAGTTGCTATTCTGCTTTCCACCAAATTCTGATGCAGATTTGAACAGGTAATTCGAGTTTAGATGCTATCACGCTTTCATATGATCCACAAAGTTTAAGAGATTCTTGTTTCTGCGAGTTTCTGCATCAAGGATTTTTCTGACAGTGCCAACCCTGTTCTTTCTTCTTTTAATAAATATTTTCATATTTTATTTTCCAGTTTCGTTCTCGGTGATAAGTCAATTCTAAAAGATGCCGGGGTTGAGAGCCCGGAGGATATTGAAACTGTACCCCCACCTCCAGAAATCAAGGATCCGTCCCAGAAATTCAGAGGAGATGTCAGTTACTTTATTTGCACAAGACCTGGGAGAGGTCCAGTTGTGCTGTCAGATGAAAGTCATCTTCTCAACCCTGAAACTGGATTGCCAAAGTAAGCGCGGACGGTTTCCCTCTTTTGTTTCATAATGCTATTCCTTCTCAGGTCTATTCAAATGGCTGTATGGATAATGCTTTTAGGCTGAACCGAGAACTTGGCTTGAAATGATTTTCCGAGTTGCTCGCAGTTTGACAGTTTCTGTTGCTTGTTTCATGCATTTATAACTTACTTTTAGCTCTGTATTCCAATTATGGTCTTTGTACTCAGAGTCTTTGACACAATAATGAATAAATTTATCTTTTTGTTCATTCAAAAGTATGGCGTTGCATCTTTCACTTTTCCTAGGAATTTGAGATGGAAGATTGATAGACTTCACTGAAAATGATAGCTAGCGGTTACTAAAGGCCGGAAAATGGTGATCGAAACTTCTACAATAATTTTGGAGAGGAGGGAGTTTCGAACCAAGACGCATGAGAGGAAATCCAACATCCTATCCTGTAGTTTCAATTGTCGTGTTTCTAAAGAGATGCTTTACCTTCCAGGTGTTATATTTGCACGAACCGCATTGCATCTGTCATTTATGTAGTTCCAACTTAGCCGTTCGTTCACCTTCCAGGTGTGAGTTCGCTGAACGTAACCACAAAAATGGCCTGAGATTTGGAACATCACACAACTAATTTCGAATTATTTCGTCTATTTGCATCTGTAACATTACAAAGATTTGTCTCGCAACATAAACATAATTTGTATATAATGTAGCATTTCTGAGAGAGCTGCTCTGCATCGACGACGTCAATGGTCTACTTCTCTCTAATTAGAAGTGCCCTTAAGATGACCTCACTCATACCATCTGCAGCTGGCAACAAATGTCCACCACCTGGTAACTCATGGTAGTGAATCCATGGAAGCTTTTCGGCAATATAGCGTTGCAGCTCAACTGGAACAAGCTTATCTTCGTCACCCTGCCATAGATGGACCGAGCGTTCAGTGCTGGCAAAAGGGTTCTTCAGATCCATAGGACCAAATTCCCAGCTCCCAAATCCAACAATCATGTCCCGAAAGATAGACTCAGCTTCTCCTTGCTGCGTGACATGTGCCTGCCCAAACAAATAACAAAACAAAAATCATTGAAGCTGCCGAGTTTCGATAAAAATCCTAAACATTTAGCGATCGAATAAGGAAAGTACGTTGTGCTTTTCACTTCCAGAAACCTTTCCATTCCTAATGATTTCCCAATCTTGGCGGGAAAACAAATTCTCTGGTTTACCGGATACAACGCTGGATGAAGGAAAGAATTTCTGAGTGTTCCACCAGTAGGTTAACCAAGGTATATGGTGAGCAACTCGAACCGCCCATTGATCCTGTGGAGGTTGCTTCTTATAGGCATAGGATGACAAGTTGGCAGGAAGTCCTGGCCACCAGTAATTGATCACGGGAGCGATTAGCGCTGCTCCTGCTAGCCTGTTGTAATAAGCATCCCAAACACATCAAACTTTAGAGAAAAATTTCAGTACCGAACGATGCATCATCTGGTACCGAAGGAGGCTTGTTGTAAAGTCTTACCTATGAGGGATGTACTGGAGACACTTCCAAATGACCTGTCCTCCCATTGAGTATCCAATTACATAAAATTTGGATCCGAGTTCCAGCTGATCACCAAGCTCCTCTATATCGAACGCCAAGCTCTTCGCTGTTCGCTTAGGATCCGGATCACTTTCACCGTACCCTGGTCTGTCGAAAGACACAATGTACACACCTAAATCTTCAATAACTTCCTGAGAAAACAAAAACAAAAAAAACATCCGCCACAAAATCAACCAATATAGAGTCGAACTGAAGAATGACAGAGAACCAATCAAGGTAGTACCGGAGAGACAGACGTTGCAATGACTGGATCATGTCGGGAAGTACCGAAGGGATGAACAAAGATAATCTTATACTTGGCCACTTGTTTTGGAACACCATGTTCCTTGTAGGCCAAAAATCTTCCATCCCTTAGCCTTATTCTAGGCGCTGTGACGGGTGGACCGCCAGGCGAACCACAGATGTTCGGAGGGGGTGGTCGGGCCGCCTGATACGCCCACGCCAGCAACCCAACCAACAAGATGAATGCGATCCTCTTAAACATCTTTGAGAATGAAGTATGAAACTTTGCTCAACTGCAGTAAAGAAGCAAATACAAAAATAACATCACACTTGTGGACATCATATAGTAAGTTTTAATTTTGGTATATTTCCCTCAATTATATTGGATCACTCAATTTTTTACGAGCTCCAATATAAACAGGACATCTAAATCAAACAAACACCAGGAAAAAAGGTATAAACTATAAACAATACAAATACAAACACAATTTACATTTATCGAAAACGATACTCTAATATCTAATTCAAGAGACGGATTCTAATATTTAAGAGAACGCGGTGTTCTAACCAACATGGTTATACTAGTTGTTTCTATAGCGAATACAATCAATAAATAAGTTGGAAATAAAAAGATGCACTCCTTTGTTTAACCGAAACCACAAGAAAAGAGATCATATGCACATAAAAAATCATACTTCCTAATGTGCTTTTTTGGTAAAAAGTTACCACCAACGCTCCTCCCTCTGTGATAATTATATGTTTATGCAGAAGAAAATGGCAGAAACAGGCTGAGTGAGCAGCTGGTTTTAGCTTTTGTGTGGTGCTGAAGCTGCCGGTGTCGGTGGGCTGCTTGTTTTCGTATTGACAAACGAAGAAGATAGAGAAGTAATGAAGAAAATTCATCTATCACAATGATGAGAAGTCAGAAGGGATATAAATTTGTTAGACATTTTTAATTCGTTGTGGTGTTTGGTATCGCGTTCCACCTAACACAACCAGCCACATAGAAAAATCCATCCACTGAGTCATCAGTCATCAGACCCATCACAAATGTGGTATTAATGCAATGCCATTACAGCATCTCTAAACATGTTGTAAAAACAACTAAAAATTTATTTTAAGGAGTCAAATTTAAAAATAATATTGTTGTAGCAAAAAGCTATCTTCAGTCTTGATGAATTTGATCAAGGTCAAAGCCATACACACACCCACGAGGTGGGGGTTTAACCAATAGATCTCAGATGCCTAATCTGAAAAAAGTGAGTTTTTAGAGCTTAATTATGTAGCAAAAGCTTACCAGAAAATGGTGTAGATGAAGTATTTATAGGAAGGTGGGTAGCCATAAGGTTAGGGTTTTTCCTTACTCATGACGGTTTCCCATTGGCCACGGTGTGATATCCATAGGATGGATAAGGAAAGAATTATCCCGAAGATATTAACTATGAGATAGTATCTTGAGATTATCAAGTATCCTTGATTGCTGGTGATGAGAATTCCTTACTTGTTTGAGTTGATTTTCAATCAGGAATGTATTAACGATAGAATTTGGTGACTAATCCTATCATTAATGTATTTAACTTTTCCATGTTATGATGCCTCTAGAGATATTGAACTAGGCATGTGAATATTTGTGGACCCTACCCATTTAATGAGGGCTTTCTTGTTTTTTTTTTTTTTTTTTTTAAAAATCCACGTGTCATTTTCAGGATTTTTAGAATTATTTTTTGCTCCACATATATCTCTAACTGACTCAAAGTTCTAAAAAATGTTAGGCGCTAGTTGGGCAGCGGGCTGGCACCTAGTGCCTAGGTGGCTAGGCAGGGTCTAGGCGGGCGCCTAGGCGGATTTAGGTAAATTTCTTGTATATCTTGTAAATAAGTGCATATTGACACTTAAAAAAAATTAAACTTGTATGAAATCCATGGATAAGATAATAAAAGAATAATAAAATGCAAAAAGAGTATCCAACAAGTCCAAAATTTAAAAACACATTAAGCATATATGCCATAGAACCATAGTGAGGAGTATTGTATGATGACACATGTACAATAAGTTCACAATTTAAAACCACATAAAATGCAAAATAGGAGGAAAATAAGGAAATATAGTAATGTAGATAGGATTTTTTTTTTAAATTTCAAAAAAAAAAAAAAAAAACCTCCTAGCCGCCTAGCACCGCCTAGCCCACCTAGGCGCGGCCTCGCCCGCCTAGCGCCTAGCCCGCCTAGGGCCGCCTTACCCGCCTAGGAGGCCACCTAGAGCCCAACTGATTTTTCCAACCGATTTGCAAGAAAACGCATCGGGTCACCACCACCCAGTGCCTAGGCCGTTTTTTAGAACATTGAACCGACTATATAAAAGTCTCTATTATAACATAAGGAATAGTCACTTTTCAAATTGATAGAGTAACTGTCCATCAGCTAAATATTAAAAAAAAAAAAAAAAAAAAGTTGACCCTTGAGCAACGAAAAAATAAAGAAAGAGAATATTGTTGTAGAAATGGCTTTTTACACAACTACCACTTGAACTTGTAAGCATGTGCGATAATAATACCTAAACTTTCAATTTTTATTTGTTACCACTTGGACCCTCTTAAGTGTTGGAATATACCACCTATGTTACTTTTCATCTATTTTGCTATTAAAACATGACCTGAAGAGATTTTTTCATCAATTAACTTGATGGGGCTAGTTAGAATCAATATGCTCCAAAATAATAGTGTCTGAGTTAATATTGCGCTAAAACTGCGGGTTTGTACAACTCCAGTTTGGCAATTCCCTTTATAAAAGTTAGAAAAATTAATATTTGTATAAATTAAGACACCCACTTGCTGATTTAAAAAAAAAAATAGTGAAAATACATTGTAAATGAAAGACTAGATTTTGTACAATTTCACTTCAATTCTTCAACAGTCCTTGCCAAAATCAAATCAGAAATCAACTTCTTCCTTTCTCTTCATGACCTAACTCCAAGTCTGCTAAAAATTCACCTTTTGCCTTCGTACAAATTAACATTAGTGAGCCCTAAAAAGTGAATTGACAAAAATCTCCCTTCATTTGAAGAGCGCGTGACATATTTTAACGGAAAAATAGATGAAAAGTAATGTAGGTGGTAGATTCTAACAATTAAGAGTGTCTAGGTGGTAAAAAATAAAAATGAAAGTTCATGTGGTATTGTCACACATGCTTGCAAGTTCAGGTGGTACTTGTACAAAATCCTCAAAATAAAAATAAATGAGTTGGGGTTGAATTGTTAATAACAAAATATTCGAAGTTTGTTAAAATAGTGTTGTTAGAGATGGAAAGTTAAACTAAATAGCTAAAATAGTTTTTTGGCACTTTTGACTTGCTAGCTAATAAAAATTTAGAGCTTTTTATAGAGATGTTTATAGTGTTAGAGCATCTTCAAGAGACTTTTTAATATAACTAGTGGCGGATCCAAAATTCTACCATCGGGTGGTTCTAATCAAGGCACGCTAGGATAGGCGCTACTCAGGTGGCGGGTTGGGGCCTCGCGCCTATGCGCCTAGACGAGGTCTAGGTGAACTAGGCAGATTTAAATAAAATTTTTATATATCATATAATAAGTGCCTATTTACACTTTAAAAAACCATACTTATGTTTAGGGTTTGAGTTTATTATTTTAAATAGGTTTATTATTTGACATATAACATACAAAAACATTAGAATTTTTGCTTTAGTAATTTAGTGAATTAGATGGTATGAGATGAAAGTTTAAGTGATTATGAGATGCAGTATTTTACAAAATATTTTTCAAATGTCATATGTATAGTGAATTTTAAAAGAAATAACGGTATCAAACACGTGTTATAAAAAATATTAATTTAGTAATCTACTATCCCTTTATTTATTAAAATGATAGGTGGCACAACCTGATTAGAGAATAATTATTAAAAAAAAAAAAAAGGGAAGCTGGTCACGTGGGAAATGGAAAAAGAATGTTTTTCTTCAAAATGGGTAGTTGGTCACGTGGGAAGTGTAGAGAGAAGGTTTTTCTTCTTCGTTGGAACCAGGTCCAAGAACGGGAGAATCATGGCGGTATTCTCTGTGTTCCTCTAAGTCTGAATTGGATACTTCTTCTCAACCCTGAAACTGGATTGCCGAAGTAAGCTCGAACTCTTTTGTTTCACAACACCCTATTCCTTCTCAGGCCTATTCAAACGGCTGTATGGATAATGCTTTTAGGCTGAACCGAAGAATTGGCTTGAAATGCTTATCCGAGTTGCTCTCAGTTTGACAGTTTCTGTTGCTTGTTTCATGCATTTGTAACTTATTTTTTGCTCTTTATTCCAATTATGGTCTTTCTACTCATTGTCTTTGACACAATAATGAATAAATTTTCTTTTGTTCATTCGAAAGTACGGCATTGCATCTTTCACTTCTAGCAGGAATTAGAAATGGAAGATTGATAGATTTCACTAAAAATGATAGCTAGCAGTTAGTACAGGCCGGAAAATGGTGATCAGTAGAAGAACTAACAGAGTGGCACTGACATGTACAAAGTTTGATTTTGATCTCTGTAGTGTATTTTTTAAATTATTATTAACGGGAGGGGGAGGTTCAAAACTATTATAATAATTTGAGGAAAGGGGGAGCTTTGAGCCCTAGATGCATAGGTGGAAATCCAACATCCTATTACTAGGATATATTGGACCACATGCAGGTATTACATGGGTGGAAATTCCAACACCTTGTCCCTGTAGTAGTATCAATTGTCGGGTTTCTAAAGAGATGCTTTACCTTCCGGGTGTTACATTTGCACGAATCGCATTGCATTTGTCATTTGTGTAGTTCCCACTTTGCTGGATGTAACCCTAAAAATGGCCTGAGATATGGAACATCATACAACTAATTTTGAATCGACTCTCATTATTTCCTCTATTTGAATTGTAACATTACAAATATTTGTCTTGCAACATAATTTGGATATAATGTAGCATCTCTGAGAGAGCTGCCCTGTATCGACGACGTCAATGGTCTACTATTTAATTAGAAGTGCTTTTAAGATGACTTCACTCATACCATCTGCAGCTGGCAACCAATGTCCACCACCTGGTAACTCATGGTAGTGAATCCATGGAAGCTTTTCGGCAATATAGCGTTGCAGCTCAACTGGGACAAGCTTATCTTTGTCACCCTGCCATAGATGGACCAAGCCTTCGTTGTTGACAAAAGGATTCTTCAGATCCGTAGGATCAAATTCCCAGCTCCCAAATCCAACTATGATGTCGCGAAAGATGGACTCAGCTTCTCCTTGCTGCGTGACATGTTCCTGCCCAAACAAATAACAAAACCAAACAAAAATCATCAACGCTGCCGAGTTTCTATAAAATCCTAAACAATTAGCGATCGAATAAGGAAAGTACCTTGTGCTTTTCTCTTCCAGAAACATTTGCATTCCTAATGATTTCCCAATCTTGGCGGGAAAACATATTCTCTGCTTTCCCGGATACAACGCTGTGTTTAGGAAAGAAATTCTGAGTGTTCCACCAGTAGGTTAACCAAGGTATATAGTGAGCAGCTCGAAGCGCCCATTGATCATGTGGAGCTTGCTTCTTATAGGCATAAGATGACAGGTTGGCAGGAAGTCCTGGCCACCAGTAGTTGATCACCGGAGCGATCAGTGCTGCTCCAGCTAGCCTGTCGTAACAGGCATCCCAAACACATCGAACTTTAGAGAAAAATTTCAGTACCGAACGATGCATCATCAGGTAACGAGGCTGCTTGCAAAATCTTACCTATGAGGGATGTACTGAAGACACTTCCAAATGACTTGTCCTCCCATTGAGAATCCAATCACATAAAATTTGGATCCGAGTTCCAGCTGATCACCAAGCTCCTCTATATCTAACGCCAAGCTCTTCGCTGTTCGCTTAGGATCCGGATCACTTTCACCGTACCCTGGTCTGTCGAAAGACACAATGTACACACCTAAATCTTCAATAACTTCCTGATAAAACAAAACATCCACCACGAAATCAACTAATATAGAGTCGAACTGAAGAATGACGGAGAACCAATCAAGGTAGTACCGGAGAGACAGATGTTGCAATGACTGGATCATGTCGGGAGGTACCGAAGGGATGAACAAAGATAATCTTATACTTGGCCACTTGTTTTGGAACACCATGTTCCTTGTAGGCCAAAAATCTTCCATCCCTTAGCCTTATTCTAGGCGCTGTGACGGGTGGACCGCCAGGCGAACCACAGATGTTCGGAGGTGGTGGTCGGGCGGCCTGATACGCCCACGCCAGCAATCCAACCAACAAGATGAATGGGATCCTCTTAAACATCTCTGAGAATGAAGTATGAAACTTTGCTCAACTGCAGTAAAGAAGCAAATACAAAAATAACATCACACTTGTGGACATCATATAATAAGTTTTAATTTTGGTATATTTCCCTCAATTATATTGGATCTCTCATTTTTTTATGAGCTCCAATATAAACAGGTCATCTAAATCAAACAAACACCAGGAAAAAAGGTATAAACTATAAACAATACAAATACAAACACACTTTACATTTATCGAAAACGATACCCTAATATTTAATTCAAGAGACGGATTCTAATATTTAAGAGAACGCGGTGGTCTAACCAATATGGTTATACTAGTTGTTTCTATAGCGAACACAATCAATAAATAAGTTGGAAATAAAAAATGCACTCCTTTGTTTAACCGAAACCACAAGAAAAGAAATCATATGCACATAAAAAATCGTACTTGCTAATGTGCTTTTTTGGTAAAAACTTACCACCAACGCTCCTCCCTTTGTGATAATTATATGTTTATGCAGAAGAAAATGGCAGAAACTGGCTGAGTGAGCAGCTGCTTTTAGCTTTTGTGTGGTGCTGAAGCTGCCGGTGTCGGTGGGCTGCTTGTCTTCGTATTGACAAACGAAGAAGATAGAGAAGTCGTGAAGAAAATTCGTCCATCAAAATGACGAGAAGTCAGATATAATTTTGTTAGACATTTTTAATTCACTGTGGTGTTCGGTATCGCGTTCCACCTAACACAACCAGGCACACAGAAAAATCCATCCACTGATGATTTTGGCCTACTTTCCCAGCTTTCCTTTACACCTTTTTATCTTTTTCTGTATTGGAACTTTTATGAGTCCTCAGCCATCTGACCCATCACAAATGTGGTATTAATGCAATGCCATTACAGCATCTCCAAACATGTTGTAAAACAACTAAAATTTTATTTTAATGAGTCAAATTTAAAAATATTGTTGTAGCAAAAAGCTATCTTCAGTCTTGACGAATTTGATCAAGGTCAAAGCCACACATGCGCCCACGAGGTGGGGGTTTAGCCAATAGATTTCTGATGCCTAATATGAAAAGAGTGAGTTTTTAGAGCTCAAATGCGTAGCAAAAGCTTACCAGAAAATGGTGTAGATGTAGTATCTATAGGAAGGTGGGCAGTCATAAGGTTAGGATTTTTCCTTGCACATGACGGTTTCCCATTGGCCAAGGTGTGATATCCATAGGATGGATAAGGAAAGAATTATCCCGAAGATATTAACTACGAGATAATACCTTGGGATTATCAAGTATCCTTGATTGCTTGTGATGAGAATTCCTTACTTGTTTGAGTTGATTTTCAATCAAAAATGTATTAACGATAGAATTTGGTGACTAATCCTATCATTAATGTATTTAACTTTTCCATGTTACGACAGGAAACTTGATGATGTTGTATTCAGCAACTCAAGCCTCTAGGGATATTGAACTGCGCGTGTGAATATTTGTGGGCCCTACCCATTTAATGAGGGCTTTCTTGTTTTTTTTCGAAAAAAAAAATCATGTGTCTTTTCCAAGATTTTTAGAATTATTTTTTGCTCCACACATATCTCTAACAGGCTATATAAAAGAGTCTCTATTATAACATAAGGAATACTCACTTTTCAAATTTATAGAGTAAGTGTCCATCAACTAAATATTAAAAAAAATAAATTAAAAGTTCACCCTTGAGCAACGAAAAAAGAAAGAAATAGAAGATTGTTGTAGAAATGGTTTTTGACACAAGTACCACTTGAACTTGTAAGCATGTGCAATAATAATACCTAAACTTTCAATTTTTATTTGTTACCACCTGGACCCTCTTAAGTGTTGGAATGTACCATCTACGTTACTTTTCATCCATTCTGTTGTTAAAACATGTCACCTGAAGATATTTTTTCATCAATTAACTTCATGGGGTTATTTAGAGTCAATATGCTCCAAAATAACAGTGTCTGAGTTAATATTGCGCTAAAATTGGGGGTTTGTACAACTCCAGTTTGGCAATTCCCTTTATAAAAGTTAGAAAAATTCATATTTGTATAAATTAAGATAAATCACACACCCACTTGCTGATCTAAAAAAAACTAGTGAAAATGCGTATTAAATGAAAGACTAGATTTTGTACAATTTTACTTCAATTCTTCAACAGTCCTTGCCAAAATCAAATCAAAAATCAACTTCTTCCTTTCTCTTCATGACCTAACTCCAAGTCCGCTAAAAATTCGCCTTTTGCTTTTGTATAAATTGAAATCAGTGAGCCCTAAAAAGTGAATTGACAAAAATATCCCTCCATGTGAAGAGCGCGTGACATATTTTAACGGAAAAATAGATGAAAAGTAATGTAGGTGGTAGATTCTAAAAATTAAGAGTGTCTAGGTGGTAAAAAATAAAAATGAAAGTTCATGTGGTGTTGGTGCACATGCTTGCAAGTTCAGGTGGTACTTGTACAAAATCCTCCAAATAAAAATAAATGAGTTAGGGTTGAATTGTTAATAACAAAATATTCAAAGTTTGTTAAAATAAAGAGTGCTGTTGGAGATGGAAAGTTAAACTAAATAGCTAAAATAGTTTTTTTGGCTCTTTTGACTTGCTAGTTAATAAAAATTTAGAGCTTTTTATAGAGATGTTTATAGTGTTAGAGCATCTTCAAGAGACTTTTTAACATAACTAGTGGTGGATCCAAAATTCTACCATCGGGTGGTGCTAATCAAGGCACGCTAGGATAGGCGCTAGTCAAGTGGTGGGTTGGGGTCTCGCGCCTGTGCGCCTGGACGAGGCCTAGGCAAATTTAAATAAATTTATTATATATCATATAATAAGTGCCCATTTACACTTTTAAAAACTATACTTATGTTTAGGATTTGAGATGATGTTCTTCAAGATGGGGAGTTGGTCACGTGGGAAGTGTAGAGATAATGTTTTTCTTCTTCGTTGGAACCAGGTCCAAGAACAGGAGAATCATGGTGGTATTCTCTGTGTTCCTCTTCATCTGAGATTAGATACTTCTTCTCAACCCTGAAACTGGATTGCCGAAGTAAGCTCGGGACTCTTTTGTTTCACAACACCCTATTCCTTCTCAGGCCTTTTCAAATGGCTGTATGGATAATGCTTTTAGGCTGAACCGAAGAATTGGCTTGAAATGATTATCCGAGTTGCTCGCAGTTTGACAGTTTCTGGTGCTTGTTTCATGCATTTGTAACTTTTTTTTTTGTTCTTTATTCCAATCATGGTCTTTCTATTCATTGTCTTTGACACAATAATGAATAAATTTTCTTTTGTTCATTCGAAAGTACGGCATTGCATCTTTCACTTCTAGCAGGAATTAGAAATGGAAGATTGATAGATTTCACTAAAAATGATAGCTAGCAGTTAGTACAGGCCGGAAAATGGTGATCAGTGGAAGAACTAACAGAGTAGCACTGGCATGTACAAAGTTTGATTTTGGTCTCTATAGTTTATTTTTTAAATTATTATTAACGGGAGGGGGAGGTTCGAAACTATTACAATAATTTGAGGGAGGGGGGAGTTTCGAGCCCTGGACGCATATGTGGAAATCCAACATCCTATTACTAGGATATATTGGACCACATGCAGGTATTACATGGGTGGAAATTCTAACACCTTGTCCCTGTAGTAGTTTCAATTGTCGCGTTTCTAAAGAGATGCTTTACCTTCCGGGTGTTACATTTGCACGAATCGCATTGCATCTGTCATTTGTGTAGTTCCAACTTTGCTGTTCGTTCACCTTCCAGGTACTAGTTCGCTGGATGTAACCATAAAAATGGCCTTAGATATGGAACATCATACAACTAATTTCAAATCGACTCTCATTATTTCCTCCATTTGAATTGTAACATTACAAAGATTTGTCTTGCAACATAATTTGGATATAATGTAGCATCTCTGAGAGAGCTGCCCTGTATCGACGACGTCAATGGTCTACTATTTAATTAGAAGTGCTTTTAAGATGACTTCACTCATACCATCTGCAGCTGGCAACCAATGTCCACCACCTGGTAACTCATGGTAGTGAATCCATGGAAGCTTTTCGGCAATATAGCGTTGCAGCTCAACTGGGACAAGCTTATCTTCGTCACCCTGCCATAGATGGACCAAGCCTTCGTTGTTGACAAAAGGATTCTTCAGATCCGTAGGATCAAATTCCCAGCTCCCAAATCCAACTATGATGTCGCGAAAGATGGACTCAGCTTCTCCTTGCTGCGTGACATGTTCCTGCCCAAACAAATAACAAAACCAAACAAAAATCATCAACGCTGCCGAGTTTCTATAAAATCCTAAACAATTAGCGATCGAATAAGGAAAGTACCTTGTGCTTTTCTCTTCCAGAAACATTTGCATTCCTAATGATTTCCCAATCTTGGCGGGAAAACATATTCTCTGCTTTCCCGGATACAACGCTGTGTTTAGGAAAGAAATTCTGAGTGTTCCACCAGTAGGTTAACCAAGGTATATAGTGAGCAGCTCGAAGCGCCCATTGATCATGTGGAGCTTGCTTCTTATAGGCATAAGATGACAGGTTGGCAGGAAGTCCTGGCCACCAGTAGTTGATCACCGGAGCGATCAGTGCTGCTCCAGCTAGCCTGTCGTAACAGGCATCCCAAACACATCGAACTTTAGAGAAAAATTTCAGTACCGAACGATGCATCATCAGGTAACGAGGCTGCTTGCAAAATCTTACCTATGAGGGATGTACTGAAGACACTTCCAAATGACTTGTCCTCCCATTGAGAATCCAATCACATAAAATTTGGATCCGAGTTCCAGCTGATCACCAAGCTCCTCTATATCTAACGCCAAGCTCTTCGCTGTTCGCTTAGGATCCGGATCACTTTCACCGTACCCTGGTCTGTCGAAAGACACAATGTACACACCTAAATCTTCAATAACTTCCTGATAAAACAAAACATCCACCACGAAATCAACTAATATAGCGTCGAACTGAAGAATGACGGAGAACCAATCAAGGTAGTACCGGAGAGACAGATGTTGCAATGACTGGATCATGTCGGGAGGTACCGAAGGGATGAACAAAGATAATCTTATACTTGGCCACTTGTTTTGGAACACCATGTTCCTTGTAGGCCAAAAATCTTCCATCCCTTAGCCTTATTCTAGGCGCTGTGACGGGTGGACCGCCAGGCGAACCACAGATGTTCGGAGGTGGTGGTCGGGCGGCCTGATACGCCCACGCCAGCAATCCAACCAACAAGATGAATGGGATCCTCTTAAACATCTCTGAGAATGAAGTATGAAACTTTGCTCAACTGCAGTAAAGAAGCAAATACAAAAATAACATCACACTTGTGGACATCATATAATAAGTTTTAATTTTGGTATATTTCCCTCAATTATATTGGATCTCTCATTTTTTTATGAGCTCCAATATAAACAGGTCATCTAAATCAAACAAACACCAGGAAAAAAGGTATAAACTATAAACAATACAAATACAAACACACTTTACATTTATCGAAAACGATACCCTAATATTTAATTCAAGAGACGGATTCTAATATTTAAGAGAACGCGGTGGTCTAACCAATATGGTTATACTAGTTGTTTCTATAGCGAACACAATCAATAAATAAGTTGGAAATAAAAAATGCACTCCTTTGTTTAACCGAAACCACAAGAAAAGAAATCATATGCACATAAAAAATCGTACTTGCTAATGTGCTTTTTTGGTAAAAACTTACCACCAACGCTCCTCCCTCTCTGATAATTATATGTTTATGCAGAAGAAAATGGCAGAAACTGGCTGAGTGAGCAGCTGCTTTTAGTTTTTGTGTGGTGCTGAAGCTGCCGGTGTCGGTGGGCTGCTTGTTTTCGTATTGACAAACAAAGAAGATAGAGAAGTCATGAAGAAAATTCGTCCCTCACAATGATGGGAAGTCAGAAAGATGAGAAGTCATATAGTTTTGTTATACATTTTTAATTCATTGTGGTATTTGCCATAGCGTTCCACCTACCAGCCACACAGAAAAATCCATCCACTGATGATTTGGGCCTACTTTCCCCAGCTTTCCTTTTCCCCTTTTTATCTTTTTCTGTATTGGGACTTTTATTCAGTCATCACAAATGTGGTATTGGCTAATGCAATGCCATTACAGCATCTCCAAACATGTTGTAAAACAACTAAAATTTTATTTTAGTGAGTCAAATTTAAAAATAATATTTTTGTAGCTAAAAGTTGTCTTCAGTCTTGACGAATTTGATAAAGGTCAAAGCCACACACATGCCCACAAGGTGGGGGTTTAGCCAATAGATTTCCGATGCCTAATCTGAAAAGAGTGAGTTTTTAGAGCTTAAATGCGTAGCAAAAGCTTACCAAAAAATAGTGATGGAGTATCTATAGGAAGGTGGGCAGCCATAAGGTTAGGGTTTTTCCTTTCACATGACGATTTCCCATTGACCAAGGTGTGATATCCATAGGATGAATAAGAAAAGAATTATCTCAAAGATATTAACTATGAGATAATATCTTGGGATTATCAAGTATCCTTGATTGCTTGTGATGAGAATTCCTTACTTGTTTGAGTTGATTTTCAATCACGAATGTATTAACGATAGAATTTGGTGACTAGTCCTATCATTAATGTATTTAACTTTTCTATGTTACAACAGAAAACTTGGTGATGTTGTAGTCAGTAGTTCAAGCCTCTAGGATATATTGAACTGCGTGTGTGAATATTTGGGGGCCCTTTCTTGTTTTTTTGGAAAAAAAAATCCACGTGTCGTTTCCAGGATTTTTAGAATTATTTTTTGCTCCACACATATCTTTAACGGACTATATAAACGAGTCTCTATTATAACATAAGGAATAGTCACTTTTCAAATTTATAGAGTACCTGTCCATCAACTAAATATTAAAAAAAAAAAAATTAAAAGTTGACCCTTGAGCAACGAAAAAAGAAAGAAAGAGAAGATTGTTGTATAAATGGTTTTTTACTCAAGTACCACTTGAAATTGTAAGCACGTGCGATAATAATAGATATGTTGTGGTCTATTTTTTCTGACAATATTAAAGAGGGCCGGCGGCAAGGGAAGAGAGAAAAGAGAGATGTGTTTGTAGAATTGTAGGGGAATGTGTGTTGTTATCCCTCCTACATTGTGCCTTTATTTATAGTAGTAAAATGAGAGAAGATATTCCTTCTTCCCCAAGTAATACAAGTTGTAATAGGAAAGGATAACTAGAATCAAATCTAATCTAGGATTTACACAATCACATTTAAACTAGGAATGTTTACAACACTCCCCCTTGAGTGTGTAAATACTCAAGGTAGATTTAGCATCATCCAGGAGTTGAGGAAGTCGACTCATCGGCACTGATTCCAAGGAACAACGCTTATTCTCAATAAGGTAGGAACTTGCATAAGTAGTAAGTCTCACTAAAAAACCCTAAGGCTATGGTAAAAACCCGATGAGGGACAAAATCCCTAGTCTAAGGAAAAATGCGTGAGAAATGCAAAAGTCAAAGAAACGTCTACGTGACGTCATCAGGGATATGACCAGCCCAAGGTGGGTGCCTCGTTAAAACCTAGTTAGGTAGCAAAAACCTAGTGGGAAAAATGCTCCTAATCGTAGGGAAAAAGAGTACATTAAGATCAAGCAAGTATCTACAAGATACTCCCCCTGAGTTTGACATAATTCCAAAGAGAAATAGCAAAGTTACAACTCAAATATTTTATGCATACCAATTCCATGAATAAGCTTCTGAAACATCGTCTTCGACAATGATTTGGTAAAGAGGTCAACCAGATTGTCTTGTGAATGGATTTGCGTGACTTCAGTCTTCTGATGCTCTTGTTGTTGATGTGTAAAGAAGAACTTCGGCGCAATGTGCTTGTTGAGCTGTTCGATGCAAGCTGCATTGTCTTTAAAGATTATTGTCGGGACATCAACGGTCGGTGGGATGAAGATCGCAAGAGCTTCGAATATGGCCCACTACTGCTCTTAACCAAAAGCATTCCCGAGTTGCTTCATGTAATGCGAGAATTTCAGCATGGTTAGACGAAGTGGCAACTAAGGTCTGTTTAGTTGACCTCCAAGATATTGCGGTGCCTCTAACGGTAAAGACATAACACGTTTGAGAGCGCGCCTTGTGCGAATCATATAAGTATCATGTGTCGGCATAACTAACAAGTCGAGAATCAACTCGAGGAGCATATGGTGCGGCACCATTCGAGGATTCGTAGGGATAGAACAAGCCCAAATCCGTAGTACCCTTAAGGTAACAGAAGATGTCTTTCACGCCAGCCCAGTTTCTGCGTGTAGGTGCATTACTATATCTTGCTAGAAGATTAATACCGAAGGAGATGTCGGGTCTAGTGCATTGAGCTAAGTACAATAAAGCGCCTATTGCACTTAGATAAGGAACTTTAGTGACACACCCCGTCCCGAAGGTAGGGCGTGCTGGCCGTCACGTGCCACTTCCCGGGCCAGGATGTGACATTTAGGCTCTAAAATCTCTTCATCGTCCTTCTTCGGACAGAATGGATCTCGTTTTGCATCTAGTGAACGAACGACCATAGGAGTACTCGAAGGCTTCGCTTTATCCTCATTAAAGCGACACAACACCTTCTGGGTGTAGTTCAATTGATGTACTAGGATTCCATCTGAACAATGCTTTATCTCGAGACCAAGACAGTATCGAGTTTTACCTAGATCTTTCATCTCAAATTCTGACTTCAGGTGCCCGGCAATTTTCGCGAGCTCTTCAGGAGTTCCGATAAGGTTTATGTCATCGACATATAATGCAACAATCGCAAATCTGGAATGTGACTTATTAATGAACACACAAGGGCATAGTTCGTTGTTCACATATCCCTGACTAGTTAAATACTCACTCAGACGGTTATACCACATTCTTCCGGATTGCTTCAAACCGTAGAGTGAACGCCTTCAGCCGAATTGTGAGCATGTTCCGGGGTTTGGAAATATTTGAACCAGTAAATGTAAGTCTTTCGGGAACTTTCATATAAATTTCTATATCAAGATCCCCATAGAGATACGCGGTTACTACGTACATCAGCTGCATATCTAGTTTTTCGGAAACTACCAAACTGATAAGGTAGCGAAAAGTAATCACATCCATAACGAGTGAATAAGTTTTGTCATAGTGAATCCCGGGGCGTTGTGAGAAGCCTTGTGCAACAAGACGAGCTTTGTAACGCACAATCTCGTTCTTCTCATTACACTTCCGAATGAAAACCCATTTGTAACCAACGGGCTTCACATGTGGAGGAGTAGGAGCTACATGCCCAAACACCTTACGTTTCACACGTGAATCGTGTTCGACTTGGATTGCTTGTTTCCAGTTTGACCAATCAGCTCTACGTCGACATTCATCAACGGAACGCGATTCAATGTCATCGCTCAACATGATCTCAGTAGCTACTGCAAATGCTAATGCATTGTCGACAATCATCTCATTTCTACGCCACACATCATTTAAGCTAGCATAATAGACCGAAATCTCACGATTCTCGGGAAGATGACTCATCTCTTTAAAGACGCTTCCATAATCTAGAATTTCCTCATGAGTTGGGTAGAATGAGTAAGCGATAGTCGGATCCACTGTAGGTTCTTCATGACCTTGTGCTGTAGTTTTCCTCTTCCGGGGGTGTGAATTCTTTGAACCAATGGGTCTACCTCACTTTTGTGTAGGGGCAGATGATTGGCTAGCCGCTAATGTACGTGGATCACCAAGATTGGCGTCCTGGGCTTCCAGGAGGGCAGTCCATCGTATATTTGGTACATCCATCTTTGCATGCGTATTCACAACTGAAATATGTGATCTTGTCACACGTGCTAGATCGGTGAAAGCATCTGGCATGCTCTGAGCTATGCTCTGGAGATCTAATATGCGCTGCACTCAAGGTATAAAATATCGATGATATCAGAAATATCGGTAGTCCAAAAACACGGAAATTTCGATGGAAATATCAGGATATTATCGATATCGATAAAAATTGAATAAAAACCACGGAAATTGTAAGAAAAGCTTGGAAATTTTTATTGAAACTTTGCAGGATGTTTATTTAGTCAATTATCTATTAGTTTATCACAAAAAATTGGAAGGAAATGCATTGCATGATGGATTTAACTGATTTAAGTTGATTATATAGCGAGCTGGCAAACATTGTGAGTGTAGAAAATATGTAGTAATTAATGAAAGAAATTTAAACACAGCATAATCATTTATATATAATGAATTAGTACAATATTTTACACTTTATACATTGCATGGTAAGACACATTAGTGACTTAGTACCACATAGAGTTCCTATAAGGTTCAAAATTATATATTGACGTAAAATACTATGTCAAGAAAGTTACCTTACAAGTTAGATGGCTTTATCTTTATGTCTCCTTCTACCAATTTTTCATAAAGCAATCCATCAATCTAGTTGGTATATTTCTAGTTTAGAAGGGTCACATCTTCGAATAAGGCCTTAATATAAAACCCCTCCATTCAGTTTATAATTTTACTTTGTAGGTTTTTATTTTTTTTTTAAAAAAAAAATTATTGTTTTTGGATCTTAATTAGTGAGCCCAAGGGGTCCACCCCCTTATTTTTGTCCTCGAGGCTCTCATCTCTCTTCTCTCTCAGTCCTCTCTTTCTCTCCACTTTCCCATGCTCTCCCTCTTTTTGCAACTCTCATTCCTTCTTCCCCGAACTCACACACACACACACACACACACCAGCACTCCCTCATCTCCCTCGTTCTTCTTCTCCCTCTACTAGTGCAGACAAGGATGGTAGCACCATGGAAACCGGTGCAAAAGTTTGGAGAAAACCAAAACCCAATTTCTGGTGTGGACCGTGGGTTCCAAGGCGAAACTCCGTCGAGCTCCGACCACGGCATGCCTTGAAAATGGTTTAAATCTTTTCCTCTTCCCTTGGGCTTCAGTTTGGTATTTTATTTGACATGTGTTGGTCACGTTTTGGGGTTGACCGGAGCTTGGAAGCTTCGGCGTCCTCTTTCCGTCGAAACCAGGCCTTAGGGCCTTTGGGTTTCATCTCGCGATATTATCGATATTATCGATAATATCGCGATATATTGCCCAAATAATGCACTAAAATACTGAAAATATCGTCTCCGATATTATCGCGATAATATCGACAAAAATATCGATATATTGATGATAATTAAGTGGGTAAGTGTGAAAATATCGCCATCTAAAAAAAATGATATTATCGGCGAAATATCGCCAATAATATCGATATTTAATACATTGGCTGCACTTCAGTTTCGGACTGAGCGGTGCGGGGATCTAAATGAGACAAAGTGGGAGTCGTCCACGATAATTCGCGTCATTCTTCAGGAACGTTGACGTTCTTATCTCCCCCTAACGACAGGAAGACTGTCTCATAGAAGTGACAATCCGCGAAACGATCGGTAAATAGATCGTCTGTCAAAGGTTCTAAGTAACGAATAATCGAAGGAGAATCATATCCGACATAGATTCCCATCATTTGCTGAGGCCCCATTTTTGTACGTAAGGGTGGCGAGATCGGCACATATACCGCACAACCAAAAACGTGCATATGCGATATGTCGGGTTCGTATCCAGTAACCAATTGAAGGGCACTGAATGGTTGTGTCGCAACAGGCCTCAGGTGGACCAACTTTGCTGCGTGCAATATTGCATGACCCCAAGCAACGATCAGGAGCTTGGTACGTATAAGCAACGATCAAGAGCTTGGTACGTATGACCAACGATTGAGCAATCATTTGTAAGCGCTTAATGAAAGCCTCTGCCAGGCTATTCTGGGTGTGAACATGGGGTACAGGATGTTCAACTTCAACCCCAACCGACATGCAATAGTCATCAAAAGTTTTAGATGTGAATTCTCCAGCATTATCTAATTGAATAGATTTGATCGGATAATCAGGGTGGTGAGCCCTGAGCTTGATAACCTGAGCTAACAGTTTGGAGAATGCAGCGTTTCTTGTGGACAACAAACACACATGTGACCATCATGTGGAAGCGTTAGCCAAAACCATAAAGTATCTAAATGGTCTGCATGGAGGGTGAATCGGTCCACAAATGTCCCCCTGAATCCGTTGTAGAAAAATGGGAGGATTCGAACGAATCTTATCATAAGAAGGCTTAGTAATAAGCTTTCCCATCAAACATGTTTGACATGCAATTCCTTGGATCGAACCTAAACTTCGGGTTAGTGGATGCCTGTGTGAAGATTTGAGGATATGGTGCATCGCTATTCGTCTAAGATGTCCCAAACGATCATGCCAAAGTGTAATTTCGTGCGCGTTCCCAGTAGTAGGGCCGGCCACATAGTGGCATTTTATGGGGCGTATGGTCGTAGTATACAGACCACTCGGGATACACTTCATCTTCTCTAAAATACGCTTTTGGCCATATTCGTAGGAAGTTATGCACAGAAATTCAACTCCATTTTCTACGTGGGTTTCAGCGTGGTAATTGTTATCTCTAATGTCCTTGAAACTTAACAACGTTCTTCCGGAACGTGGAGAGTAGAGTGCCTCAGAAATGGTGAAGATTGTACCCTTAGACAACATTATACGTGCCTTACCGTATCCTTCTATCAGGTTGGATGGGCCTGAGAGAGTTGTCAAAGGTGCATTCTTAGGTATGAAGTTAGTGAAATAGATGCGTTCACGCAAAACTGTGTGCGTGGTTGCACTATCTGCTAGACAACTAACTTTCCCACTAGTTATACCTAGAATGAAAAATTAATTTGAATTGGTCACTTGCATAAAAGTTTATAAAAAAACAGTTATCAATTCAAAATAATTTCATTTATTCAAGGATAAAACTTAATATCCAAAACAAACACCAACCAATAATCCAAACATAAAGGAAAATTGTTCAAAAATCAACCAAAAACAAAGGAGGGGTTCGGCCACTAGATGGAATTTGGCCCCAAATGTCTTATTTCAACTAAAAAAAAAAAGTCTATGTCTAAGATTCTAATCTTCCATAGGGGTGGTATCTTCCTGATGAAAGTCAGAAACCTCCATCTTTGTAGTCTTCGATTCGTCCACTTGCATGAAGTTTGATTCAAACTTCTTACGACGAGAATGATATTCATCTACAACCTTCTTGGGAGCTCGGCAAACACAGGACCAATGGTCCTTTGAACCACAAAGATAGCACATGTCCGCGTCCATGGTTTTAGGTGTTTTGCCCTTATTCTTGAAGTTCGGGGCCTTGGAAGCGAGGTTTGGGCACTTCTGGGCTCTGTTTCCTCCTTTGGATGGGCCTTGACTCTGTTGACCTTGGTGGGATGGCTTCTGGCTGCCCCTACCATGCCCTCTTTGGCGTTTTGGGCGTTGGTGATTGTTATAATGTGCTTCAGGCACAATAGTCGCCCCAGTAGGTCGAGCTTGATGATTCTTAATCAACAGCTGGTTCTGCTTTTCAGCGAGAAGTAAAATAGAGATCAAATCCGAGAACTTGGTGAACTTCTGAGCTCTATATTGTTGCTGCAAGACAATATTAGAAGTAGAGAATGTCGAATAGGTCTTATCCAGGAGATCCTCTGCAGTCAAAGTTTCATTGCAAAACTTGAGAAGTGATCGGATTTGACAAACTTCAGAATTATATTCATTCACAAACTTAAAGTCTTGGAAGCGCAAATGCTGCCAGTCGTGTCTTGCTTCAGGCAAGAATATGTCATTTTGGTGATCAAAACGATCAGCCAAAGTGACCCAGAGTGCACGTGGATCCTCCTCAGCAAGATATTCAGTTTGCAGAGCATCATGAATATGTCTTTGGATGAAGATCATAGCAGTGGCTTTTTCAGCTTTGCCAACAGGCTCGTCCGTTGCTTCTTCAATGGCAGGACGCAAGTTCTTTGCAGTGAGGTGGAGTTTTACATCTTAGACCCACTTGAGGTAGTTCCTTCCAGAGACCTCTAAAGTGGCGAAGTCGAGTTTGTTCAAATTTGACATGTTCTTATCACAAAATAGATGGACAAGATGTGGTTAGTGTAATGGAGAAAAATCAATCCATTCAAGTAGGAGTAGAACATATAGGTTCTAATAGACATGATTTGGTTTAATTTTGCATGAAAAACTTCAGGTTTTCATGGGTGATGTGTTCTTAAGTGAAAAACTTCAGGTTTTCAAACAAGGCATGGTTATAAGAAACTTCGGGTTTCAAAATAATTATGAACTTCAGGTTCATATATTCCTGCAGGCAAACACAAATATATGCAAACAAATATGCAACAAGAATATGTAAAATTATAACATTAGGTTTATAATTATAATTGAATTAATTTATTTGGACTTCGGACCAAATTAAAGTGTGGGTGAAAAATATAAAACCCATTAGGCTTAAAATAATTAGGTGAATGAAACGCGGGGCCCAAAAGAAAAAAACTAAGCCACGGGTGGCTTAAAAAAATGTCCGTGAGACCTAGGCCCAAAGATTGGGCGGGGGAGGGTCTCGGGATGGGACTGCAGGCCCACGGGGAGAGGGTTGGGCTGTTGTAGGTAGACCCAAAAGCTAAAAAAAATCTTTTTTTTTTCTTTTTCACGGGCTGGGGGAACTTTTGGGCTAGGGAAACTCCAAAAAAATAAGGGCCCAATAAGGGAAATTTGGAGCAGGCCGTGGGGGGTTCAAACCCAAAAAACGTGGGTCACAAACCCAGTCGTGCTAGGTGTGTATTGCCGGAGAAGAACACTGGGTTTTTTGTCAACAGCGTTGGGGCAATGTTGCTTAGGACGAGTCCATGGGTCGCCAAAGACCTCAAAATAAGAATGGAGATTAGAAAAAAATCTCGACATTTGTTGTGAAACCCTAGAAATTTGAATCGAGTTTTCAAAAAAAAAATCGATGAGATTCTGTTGAATCTCGGTCAATCGATGTTAAGGACGAGCTTCAGGCCATCATACATGTTAACCCGATGGGGAATGATGGATTGTAGGCTATCCTGCAATGGGAGGGACGCCATAAAGGGCGTCGGGTTTCTGGGTTGTAGCCTTCATGGGGACTCGGTGCAGGCTGCAGGCCTGGTGACGAAGGGGTTGGGATGTTTTGGGCTGGGCCATCGCAGGCTGCTAGCCTGGTGGCTTGCGGCTTGCATAGGGCAAGGTCACGGGTTCACAAGAACCCTAGGTTTCCCGATTCCAATTTTTTTCAATTCAATTATATGCATATATAATTCAATGAATCACATAAGTAATTTGATGCATATGCAAAATAATATTTTCAATGCATGTACATATGTATGATTCAATTCATTGTAAATACATTGTAAATGAAAGACTAGATTTTGTACAATTTCACTTCAATTCTTAAACAGTCATTGCCAAAATCAAATCAGAAATCAACTTCTTCCTTTCTCTTCATGACCTAACTCCAAGTCCGCTAAAAATTTGCCTTTTGCCTTTGTATAAATTGACATCAGTGAGCCCTAAAAAGTGAATTGACAAAAATATCCCTCCATGTGAAGAGTGCGTGAAATATTTTAATGGAAAAATAGATGAAAGTAATGTAGGTGGTAGATTCTAAAAATTAAGAGTGCCTAGGTGGTAAAAAATAAAAATGAAAGTTCATGCGGTATTGGCGCACATGCTTGCAAGTTCAGGTGGTACTTGTACAAAATCCTCAAAATAAAAATAAATGAGTTGGGGCTGAATTGTTAATAACAAAATATTCAAAGTTCGTTAAAATAAAGAGTGTTGTTGGAGATTGAAAGTTAAACTAAATAGCTAAAATAGTTTTTTGGCACTTTTGACTTGCTAGTTAATAAAAATTTAGAATTTTTTTTTATAGAGATGTTTATAGTGTTAGAGGATCTTCAAGAGACTTTTTAATATAACTAGTGGTGGATCCAAAATTCTACCATCGGGTGGTCCTAATGAAGACACGCTAGGATAGGCGTTACTCAGGTGGCGGGTTAGGGCTTCGCGCCTATGCACCTAGACGGGGCCCTAGGTGAACTATTTATTATATATCATATAATAAGTGCCTATTTACACTTTAAAAAACTATACTTATGTTTAGGATTTGAGTTTATTATTTTAAATAGGTTTATTATTTGACATATAACATACAAAAACATCAGAATTTTTGCTTTAGTAATTTAGTGAATTAGGTATGAGATGAAAGTTTAAGTGATTACAAGACGTTGTATTTTACGAAATATTTTTAAAATGTCGTATGTAGTGAATTTTAAAAGAAATAACGGTGTCAAACACGTGTTGTAAAAAAAATATTGATTTAGTAATCCACCATCCCTTTATTTATTAAAATGATAGGTGGCATAACCTGATTAGAGAACAATTAAAAAAAAAGAAAAAGAAAAATGGAAAGTTGGTCACGTGGGAAATGGAAAAAAGAACGTTTTTCTTCAAAATGGGGAGTTGGTCACGTGGGAAGTGTAGAGAGAAGGTTTTTTTTCTTCGTTGGAACCAGGTCCAAGACAGGAGAATCGTGGCGGTATTCTTTTGTTGGAAAATATTAGTATTTAGGTTTATTTTAGTATTTGGGTTTTGCTTGTTAGTTTAGGATTTGGACCTAGCACATTCGAGTTAGGGTTTCTTAAGTTTAGTTCTCAATAAATATTACTTGTAATTTAGTTTAAAAAAGCAAGTCAGTCACAATGTAGTCTCTTAGGGTTTTGTAGCCGTTTCGGCATTCTTGTTCTTTTAATAATATTCTTTATATTTTGTTAGTCTTCGTTGCGCACTCTGATATTCAACTTGGTATCAGAGTGGGTTCGATCCTTAGGGTTCAATCCGTTCTCGTTGGTATCAATTTGTTCGCCTTTGTCGTCGTTCGTTTTAGATTTGTTAGTTGGTATTGATTGTTTGCAAGGAAAAGAAAAATGAAAGAAAAAAAAAAAGTTTTGCTTGCAGAGGGGAAGATCCCCCAGCAAATAAAAAAAAGGGACGAAGGAGAAAAGAAGAAAGAAAAAAAAAAAAAAAAAGGAACCACAGAAAGGAAGAAGGAAGAAAAAAAGGGAAAAAAATATGGTTGTTTTGTGGCCCGTGTGTTTTTGCATTGGGTATGGTAGCTTGAATTTGGAATGGAAATCTGGTATTGGTATCGGCATTGGTATTGGCATTGGCATCGGCATTGACATTGGCACTAGAATTTGGAGTTTTGCATCCACATCTACTTTGGCAAACCCATGTCGTGTACCGTCATAAGTTTGACGCGGGGGGGGGGGGGGGGGGGGGGATGGGGGTGTTGGAAAATATTAGTATTTAGGTTTATTTTAGTATTTGGGTTTTGCTTGTTAGTTTAGGATTTGGACCTAACCCATCCGAGTTAGGGTTTCTTAAGTTTAGTTCTCTATAAATATTGCTTGTAATTTAGTTTAAAAAAACAGTCAGTCACAATGTAGCCTCTTAGGGTTTTGTAGCCGTTTTGGCATTCTTGTTCTTTTAATAATATTCTTTATATTTTGTTAATTTTGTTCGTTGCACACTCTGATATTCAACTTCTTTGTGTTCCTCTTCGTCTGAAATTAGATACTTCTTCTCAACCCTGAAACTGGATTGCTGAAGTAAGCTCGGAACTCTTTTGTTTCACAACACCCTATTCCTTCTCAGGCCTATCCAAATGACTGTATGGATAATGCTTTTAGGCTGAACCGAAGAATTGGCTTGAAATGATTATCCGAGTTCTGTTGCTTGTTTCATGCATTTGTAACTTATTTTTTGCTCTTTATTCCAATTATGGTCTTTCTACTCATCAGTTCAGGTCTTGAATCATTTTGGGAGGGGTAGTTTACTTGCTTAGTGTGAAACGCTAAGGCGCTATCGGGGAGAGGCTTGTCTTTGACACAATAATGAATAAATTTTCTTTTGTTCATCCGAAAGTACGGGATTGCATCTTTCACTTCTAGCAGGAATTAGAAATGGAAGATCGATAGATTTCACTAAAAATGATGGCTAGCAGTTAGTATAGGCCGGAAAATGGTGATCAGTAGAAGAACTAACAGAATGGCGCTGGCGTGTACAAAGTTTGATTTTGGTCTCTGTAGTTTATTTTTTAAATTATTATTAACGGGAGGGCGAGGTTCAAAGCTATTACAATAAATTGAGGGAATGAGGAGTTTCGAGCCTTAGACGCATATGTGGAAATTTAACACCCTATCTACTAGGATATATTGGACCACATGCAGGTATTACATGGGTGGAAACCCAAAACCTTGTCCCTGTAGTTTCAATTATCACGGTTATAAAGAGATGCTTTACCTTCCGGGTGTTACATTTGCAGGAATCGCATTGCATCTGTCATTTGTGTAGTTCCAACTTTGCAGTTCGTTCACCTTCCAGGTACGAGTTCGCTGGATGTAACCATAAAAATGGCCTGCGATATGGAACATCATACAACTAATTTCGAATCGACTTTCATTATTTCCTCTATTTGAATAGTAACATTACAAAGATTTGTCTTGGAACATAATTAGTATATAATGTAGCATCTCTGAGAGAGCTGCCCTGTATCGACGACGTCAATGGTCTACTCTTTAATTAGAAGTGCCTTTAAGATGACTTCACTCATACCATCTGCAGCTGGCAACAAATGTCCAACACCTGGTAACTCATGGTAGTGAATCCATGGAAGCTTTCCTGCAATATAGCGTTGCAGCTCAACTGAGACAAATTTATCGTCGTCACCCTGCCATAGATGGACCGAGCCTTCGTTGTTGACAAAAGGGTTCTTCAGATCCGTAGGATCAAATTCCCAGCTCCCAAATCCAACTATGATGTCGCGAAAGATGGACTCAGCTTCTCCTTGCTGCGTGGCATGTTCCTGCCCAAACAAATAACAAAACAAACAAAAATCATCAACGCTGCCGAGTTTCTATAAAATCGTAAACAATTAGCGATCGAATAAGGAAAGTACCTTGTGCTTTTCTCTTCCAGAAACCTTTGCATTCCTAATGGTTTCCCAATCTTGGCGGGAAAGCATATTCTCTATTTTCCCGGATAAAACTCTGTGTTTAGGAAAGAAATTCTGAGTGTTCCACCAGTAGGTTAACCAAGGTATATAGTGGGCAGCTCGAAGCGCCCATTGATCCTGTGGAGGTTGCTTCTTATAGGCATGAGATGACAGGTTGGCAGGAAGTCCTGGCCACCAGTAGTTGATCACCGGAGCGATCAATGCTGCTCCAGCTAGCCTGTCGTAACAGGCATCCCAAACACATCGAACTTTAGAGAAAAATTTCAGTACCGAACAATGCATCGTCAGGTAACGAGGCTGCTTGCAAAATCTTACCTATGAGGGATGTACTGAAGACACTTCCAGATGACCTGTCCTCCCATTGAGTGTCCAATCACATAAAATTTGGATCCGAGTTCCAGCTGATCACCAAGCTCCTCTATATCTAACGCCAAGCTCTTCGGTGTTCGCTTAGGATCCGGATCACTTTCACCGTTCCCTGGTCTGTCGAAAGACACAATGTACACACCTAAATCTTCAATAACTTCCTGAGGAAAAAAAAAAAAAAAAACACCCACCATGAAATCAACCAATAAAGAGTTGAACTGAAAAATGACAAAGAATCAAGCAAGGCAGTACCGGAGAGACGGCTGTTGCAATGATTGGATCATGTCGGGAACTAAAGAAGGGATGAACAAAGATAATCTTGTACTTGGCCACTTGTTTTGGAACACCATGTTCCTTGTAGGCCAAAAATCTTCCATCCCTTAGCCTTATTCTAGGCGCTGTGACGGGTGGACCGCCAGGCGAACCACAGATGTTCGGAGGTGGTGGTCGGGCGGCCTGATACGCCCACGCCAGCAATCCAACCAACAAGATGAATGTGATCCTCTTAAACATATTTCAGAAGATGGAAAGTATGAAACTTTGCTCACCTGCAGTAAAGAAGCAAATAGAAAAAGGGTTCATTAGATATTGATCCTGAAAAATAGTGACTTCTAAACATAAACCCAATTATAATTAAACATCCAACAAAAACCCAAAAGTCAAATAAACTACCACATAAGAATATAAGTAACCTACTAATACAAATTATTTACAATTTTTACCACAACCCACACTTAAAAATTAGCTTCAATCAAGGGCCTTAAAATCTGATTAATCATCCTGAAATTTTTTCTATTTATTTATTTTTAATTTCTATAACAATCTAGTGCATTACTTTATTACATTATTATTCGGTGTAAATTATTCTCCTTATATATAATAGTTAAACATCCCTACTTTACCTATATAAATAATATCGCCCTATAGTCTGTAATTTACCTACAGTATATAAACAAAATATTCTCATTTTTCTTTTGGCAATTTACCTATGATATATGCAAATAATATTCTCATGTTTTGTTGGCATTTTTCCTAAATTATGCAAGTAGGTAAATTAATATAATAGTAGGTAAATTATGCAAGTAGGTAAATTTCAATAATAGTAGGTAAATTATGCAATTAGGTCAATTACGTACGTGATTTACCTACATTTTTTATGTGAATCAGATATCTAGACTATATGTAAATAATTTACCTATAGTTGGTTCTTTTCTTTTTCTTTGTCCTAAAATTAATTTACCTGCAATTTGTATCTCCTTTAATTTATATATTTTTACTTTGACAACAATTTTTTTTATATATTTTATAGTACAATAATTTACCTATATATAATATGGACACGTTGTAATGGTAAATTGGAATTCGAGAGCCAAACTAACCAACAAATCCCTACATTTATATGCAAAATATTATTTTTGTAAAATCATTAATTCCCCCTTACAATTTGCATAGAATTAATTGTGTACATTAAACATTCAATAAGGGTGTTTTAGGCGTCCGAAAAATTTGAAATGGGTAAAGTCAAACATAATTAATGAATTTGCTTATGTGGAGACTAGTCAATGGGTTTTATTCAAGCAAAAAATTTACATCGGGTTTTATGTGCAGAAAATTAAGTTCTAGGGGCTAAAGTCATAATTTCAGATAGAAAAATAACATTACCCTAGATGACATCATTGTATAATAAGTTTTAAAGTGCTTTTAGATTTAGGTCCAAAAATAAGTTGTTTTCGGAAGTGAGTTCAGTAATCTAATTACATGTTTTGATACTAATTTTATCCTTTTAGATAAAAATATTTAAATTCTTTAATTAAAGAATACAATTCCTAAATATTAACATAGAAAATTGATTTACGTGGTAGGTAATCAAAATGATCATATATTTGAATCTAAATATACACTTTTTTTCGTAGGCATAAAAACATTATAATGCATTATGAGAAAGGAGATGATATGTGAGAGAGAAGAAAGATCGAAGATGTTTGAAGTTTGAAACGTGAGGAACAAAAACACAAAGATACAATAAAGTGAGTTGATTAAAAAGAAAACAAGAAATAAAAGAGGAGAATGCTTCCATGGTGCTTTGGTGCCACCTGTCTCATATTTATTGGGTTGGTTGGAGTGCTTTAATCAGACTTGACCAAACGAGATTCAACAATAAGGGGATATCATTTCTACATTTAAGAACAAAGCAGTAGCAGATGCCATACAAAAATGAGAAAGAAGAACGAAAAAAAGAAAAAAAAAGAAAAGGAATATTTTTGCTTGCTATTCTCAAGTGAGGTTAATTCTCACTATTTTATTTATTATCGTAAAATGAGCATAAATTTCAAATATGTATAATGAATAGATACATACCTCAAAATTTAAACTCATAAAACGATGGTAAATAAAATTGTGAGTATTATCATCACTTGATAATAATGATTCGTGAGCAAAAATGCACCCGAAAAGAAATTATGAAGATAAAACGAGCGGTGAGAAGTAGGTCAGGAAGAGATTTAATTCCTAATCACTGAATTCATTTCAACAAGTAAACTATTCTTAATAATAGTTCGAAAAATTAGACTTATAGTAAGTTTTCTCGAGTTTTTTAATTTGCTACTTCCCCTCAATTGATGAAAGGTTATTTAAATCAAACAACAACCAGAAAAATGGACAATCAAGTATAAAGAAAACAAATACACACACACTTTACTAATATCGGAAACGATATTACAATATCAAAACTATAAGATGCGGATTTTAATATATAAGAGAAACACAGTGTTCTAGCTAATTTGATTATACTAATTGTTCCTGTAAACGCACACAATCAATAAATAAGTTGCAAATTAAAAGATGCACTCCATTGTTTAACCAAAACCACAAGAAAAGAAATCATAAAAATATCATACTTGCTAATGTGGTTTTTTGGTAAAAACTTACCACCAACGCTCCTCCCTCTGTGATAATAATAAGTTTATGCAGAAGAAAATGGCAGAAACCAGGCTGAGTGAGCAGCTGCTTTTAGCTTTTGTGTGGTGCTGAAGCTGCTTTTAGCTTTTGTGTGGTTGTTAAATTACGTGAAGGAACCGTCTTCCAACAAAAAAAAAAAATATTACGTGAAGGAACCCACCTTCACCTATTTTAGGTCTCGTTTCTTGTCTAGAACTGGCTTGACTTGGACAATCTGCTGGATTTTAAAGGAAAAAAAAAATAGAAATATGAATGTCAGATTGCATATTTTGTCAAAGTGACGAACGTAGATGGAGACACGAAGAAAAATTGTCCATCTTAATCTTAGACTTTTTGTAAAGATTAGGAGGAATAAGTTTTGTTGGTAATTTTAATGAGATATTTGTCGATGTCCTTCCCTCTGAACTTGTAAAAAGTAGCTAAATTTCTGTATAAATTTTAATTTTAATCGATTACTCGCATGAGTTGTTATAATTAGCCAAATTTTCCCTTAATGTTAGATTTTGGAATTTTTCTTCTATTTTGGTCACAACAAATGTTTGAAGGTAATAAAGTAATTTTATTCCTAATGTGGACATCAAATTGCTTTTTGTTTTTTCCTTCTCCACCTCCTCGACGCCGTTCACTCAAATTGCTTTTTGTTTTTTTCCTTCTCCACTTCCTCGATGCCGTTCACTCTCTGTTCGAATTAGTAGCTGCAAAGTATTAGCTTTGCACCCAATTTACCAAAACAAAATTACATTTTTGCCTTCATACAATTGTCATGTGTTGTTTACATGATCAAAATAGAGGAAAAAATTTAAAATCTAACCGGGAAAAATTGGCTATTTATAATAGTTTAAAATAATAATCAGTTAAAATTAAATTTCAAAAGAAAAATTAATAGTTGCATAAAAGTTCGGAAGCAAATCAAGAAATAGGTCAATTTTAATTAATGGCATATTATAAGTAACAAATCCTTGTGGTATTTCGTAGTTGGTATTGCGTACCACCTAACACAATCACACGGAAAAATGCATCCATTGGTGGCCATTGGGAAATTTTTAGTTATGACGGGAAAACAGATGATATATTACGTGTTTCTATGCAAGTGGTGGAAAATTTTAATTTTAAAGTTATTAATCTTTTAACACACATAATCCATCATTTATATAAGAATACGTGGTATACCACCGAGTGTAACGATCACACTGAAAAATCTCTCGTGGCCATGGTTGGCAGCCTTCCTCTTCGCTTTTATTCTTTTTCTCTATTGGGTTGGGATTTTTATGAGTCATCACTAAACAGGCAGGCAGGGGTGGTTGTTGGTTAGTCCAATCCAAAAGTTGGAGGCTGCTCAACAACACGACATAATAGACGAGTCTACATGTGGGGGTTGTTAGTTGTCCTAATAAGAGTACGCAAATGCTAACGGAATTCTCTTTAAAGTGGGATTCTTTATTGATTCTCTAACATTCCACAATTTAAGTCGTGCGAACGTTATAAAATATTATACAAAAAACATGAGGTATAGAGAGTCCATTGAAAGTCTCATCCTTGAGAGAGTCCCTTTATTATTTCTATAAAATTTTGGTTACAACCATACCATTAGAGCATCCCCAAAAAAAAGATAATGTATCATTTCTATAACGTAGCATCTCTGAGAGAGCTGCCCTGTATCGACGATGTCAATGGTCTACTTCTCTCTAAGTAGAAGTGCCTTTAAGATGACTTCGCTCAAACCATCTGCAGCTGGCAACAAATGTCTACCACCTGGTACCTCATGGTAGTGAATCCATGGAAGCTTTTTGGCAATATAGCGTTGCAGCTCAACTGGGACAAGCTTATCTTCGTCACCCTGCCATAGATGGACCGAGCCTTCGTTGCTGGCAAAAGGGTTCTGCAGATCCATAGGATCAAATTCCCAGCTCCCAAATCCAACTACCATGTCGCGAAAGATGGACTCAGCTTCTCCTTGCTGCGTGACATGTGCCTGCCCAAACAAATAACAAAAGAAAACAAAAGAAAAATCATCAACGCTGCCGAGTTTCTATAAAATCCTAAACAATTAGCGATCGAATAAGGAAAGTACCTTGTGCTTTTCGCTTCCAGAAACCTTTGCATTCCTAATGATTTCCCAATCTTGGCGGGAAAACATATTCTCTGGTTTCCTGGATACAACGCTGGATTTAGGAAAGAATTTCTGAGTGTTCCACCAGTAGGTTAACCAAGGTATATAGTGAGCAGCTCGAAGCGCCCATTGATCCTGCGGAGGTTGCTTCTTATAGGCATAAGATGACAAGTTGGCAGGAAGTCCTGGCCACCAGTAGTTGATCACCGGAGCGATCAGCGCTGCTCCTGCTAGCCTGTTGTAATAGGCATCCCAAACACATCGAACTTTAGAGAAAAATTTTCAGTACCGAACGATGCATCATCTGGTACCGAAGGAGGCTCCTTGTAAAATCTTACCTATGAGGGATGTACTGAAGACACTTCCAGATGCACTGTCCTCCCATTGAGTATCCAATTACATAAAATTTGGATCCGAGTTCCAGCTGATCACCAAGCTCCTCTATATCTAACGCCAAGCTCTTTGCTGTTCTCTTAGGATCCGGATCACTTTCCCCGTACCCTGGTCTGTCGAAAGACACAATGTACGCACCTAAATCTTCAATGACTTCCTGAGAAAAGAAAAAAAAAATCCACCACGAAATCAACCAACATAGAGGTTCACTGAAAAGTGACAGAGAATCAAGCAAGGCAGTACCGGAGAGACGGATATTGTAATGATTGGATCATGTCGGGAACTACTGAAGGGATGAACAAAGATAATCTTGTACTTTGCCACTTGTTTTGGAACACCATGTTCCTTGTAGGCCAAAAATCTTCCATCCCTTAGCCTTATTCTAGGCGCTGTTACGGGTGGACTGCCAGGCGAACCGCAGATGTTTGGAGGTGGTGGTCGGGCGGCCTGATATGCCCAAGCCAGCAATCCAACCAACAAGATGAATGTGATCCTCATAAACATGTTTGAGAAGATGAAGTATGAAACTTTGCCCAACTGCAGTAAAGAAGCAAATACAAAAGTAAATTACACTTGAGGACATTATATAATAAGTTTTAGGATAATTTTTTATTCAGGTCCAAAAATATAAGTTGTTTTTTGGAACGAGTCGAGTAATCTAATTACATGTTTTTATACCAATTTTACCTTTTTAGATAAAAATATTTAAATTCTTTAACTAGAGAATACAATTCCTAACTAGCAGGTATTTTACCAAAATAGGAAATTGATCTACGTAGCAGGTAGTCTAGAAAAATATATTCCATGTAATTTATATGCTCATTACTCTATTTATCACCGTAAAATAAGTTTAAATTTCAAGATATGTGGAGTGGACAGACACATACCTTAGAATTTAAACTCATAGGATGTGAGCATTATCACCCTTGATGATAGTAAGCAAAAATGCACCTGAAAAAAAATTATGAAGATAAACCCAGCCGTGAGAGGTAGATGAGGAAGAGATTTAATTCCTAATTACTGAACTTCAATAAGTAAATTATTCTTAATAATAATTAGATTTATATTAAGTTTTCTCGAGTTTTTTAATTTGGTATTTCCCCTCAATTGAAAAATGGTTATTCAAATTAAACAACCAGAAAAATTTAGACTTTTATCGAAATAATATTCTAAAATCTAAATTACAGGAGACGGATTCTAATATTTAAGAGAAGTCCTAATTGATTATACTAATTGTTTCTGTAAACCTCAATAAATAAGTTGGAAATTAAAAGATGCACTCCATTGTTAAACCAAAATTACAAGAAAAGAAATCATAAAAAATCGTACTTGCTAATGTGCTTTTTGGGTAAAAACTTCCCACCAACTCTCCGCTCTTCCGTCTGTGACAATAATATGTTTATGCAGAAGAAAATGGCAGAAACAGGCTGAGTGAGCTGCTGCTTTTAGCTTTTGTGTGGTGCTGAAGCTGCCGTGTTTGGTGTCTCTGAGCTGCTCCTTTTTGTAATACCAGTTAATTTTTGCTTCTTTCATAACCATAGTTAATTTTTTCAAAATGGAAAAGAACATTTAATATTAAAGTTAGAGTAAATTGTACAAATGGTCCCTCAACTCTAATCAAATTGGAGCAATGGTCCCTCAACTAAAAATCTATTACCATTGGTCCCTCAACTTATCAAAATGTGTAGTTATAGTCCTTCTCATCAATTTTGTCAAAATTTTGTCAAAATAAGCTATGTTGGAATGACCATTTATACAATTAGGATCCCTCAACTCATCAAAGTGTATAATTATGGTTCTTTTCGTCAACTATGTCAAAATTTTTGGTCAAAACGAGTTATATTGGAATGACCATTGCTACAATTGGATTAAAGTTAATGGACCATTTCTCCAGTTGAATTAAAGTTAAGGGACCAATGGTAATGGATTTTTAGTTGAGGGATAATTGCTCCAATTGAATTAAAGTTAAGGGACCATAGCTACAATTTACTCTTAAAGTTAACCAGTCACTTAGTATCATAATTTAGTAGTATTATTCTTCACTTGTAAGTGCGAGGTCTTAGGTTTAATTCTCGTCAAAAACGAATTTGTACCAAATTATTGCTAACCACATTGTCAGGCTAAGCCCATCATATTCTGTTTAGTGTAGATAATATCGTTTATTAAAAAAAATATTAAAATTAACTGGAGTTCGTTAAAATGACATGTGTCAGATGATAAATTGTATTGGTGGTGAATAAATGTGTTCACGTTATTGTTAAATTACGTGAAGGCCCCACCTTCACCTATTTTAACGCTCGTTTGTTGTCTAGGAATGACTTGGTTTAGGTCACCTGCTGAATTTAATGAATATCAAATAGAAATATGGACCAGATTGCATATTTTGTCAAAGTGACGAACGAAGATAGCGAAGTCACGAAAAAAACTTGGTCAATTTCAATTTAAATTTTTTATAAAGATAAGTAGGAATAAGGTTTGTTGATAATTTTAATGAGTTATTTGTCTATTCTCTCCTCCCCAAGCTTGTAAACAGTTTCTAATTTCTGTATGAATTTTAATTTTAATCAATTATTTGCCTGAACTTTTATAATAATCAATTTTTAATCCTAAGATTAGATACTGGAATTTTTCATTCAAAACAAATGTTTGAGACCAATAAAATAATTTTATTCCTAATGTGGACTTCAAATTGCTTCTTTTTTTTTTCTTTTCCCTTCTTCTCTTTCTCTAGTGGACTCCGAACACTTTCTGTTTGAATCAGCCATGAGAGTCCAATTAGCAGCTGTAATGTATTGGCTTTCCACTCAATTTACCAAAAAATTTTACCTTTTTACCTTCATACAGTTGTCATGTATTATTTGCATGACCATGATGAATGAAAAAATTCAAAATCTAACCGGGAAAAATTGTTTATTTATAAAAGTTTAAAAATGTAATCAGCTAAAATTAAAGTTAAAAATTAACAACTCTATAAAAGTTTGGAGAGCAAATCAATAAACATGTCAAATTCAATCAATGGTATATTATATTAAACATCATTGTGGTATTGGGTACTTGGCATTGCGTTCCACCTAACACAACCACACGCAAAAATGCATCCATTGATGGCCATGGTTCGCAGCTTACCTTTTCACTTTTTTTCATTTTCTCTAATTGGTAATGGGACTTTTTATGGGTGAGCACCAAAGAGGCAGGCATGGGTGGTTGTTTGGTTAGTCCAATCCAAAAGTTGGAGGCTGCTTAACAATCCCGGCCCGGGGCGGATCACTTCCTGGGCCCGCTCCACCACCGTAGCACGATATTGTCCGTTTTGGGCCCCGACCACGCCCTCACGGTTTTGTTTCTGGGAACTCACGAGCAACTTCTCAGTGGGTCACCCATTATGAGAGTGCTCTAGCCCCCTTCTCGCTTAACTTCGGAGTTTCTACGAAACCCGAAGCCAGTGAGCTCCCAAAAGGCCTCGTGCTAGGTAGGGATGGGAACATACATTTAAGGATCACTCCCCTGAACGATGTGGGATGTCACAATCCATCCCCCTTAAGGGCCCGACGTCCTCGTCGGCACACTTCCGGCCAGGGATAGGCTCTGATACCAATTGTCACATCCCGGCCAGGGACGGATCATTTCCCGAGCCCTCATGTAAGATTAGTTTAATACATAACTGATTCACTAAACCCAAATAATAACTAACCTGAAGAAACCATGTTGGCTAGAACACGAGATAGGCGTCTTCTGCAACTCGTCAATCTCGGAATGTAATGGCAATGCTATGGGGTGTGAGGCTATTTTATTGCGTATCAATTAAGAGTGCAGGGACCCTATATTTATACCTTATGCAATGGTGTTCAACTAGGAGACTTCCCATAATGTTAGTCCTAATTGAACTCAACCTTATCATGCAATCCCAATTATCCATATCAGCTAATATAACATTAGTATAGTTTATCAGGATTGTTTAGCTACATTCCTTATCGTACACACCTTTTGGTAGCTTACAAACAAAGTCATACTCGAACTCTATAACCTTAAACCTTAGTTACACGTGTTAACAAGTGTGCAGCTCTCATGAGACTTACATTCTCCCACTAGAGCCAACACTTGTTAATCATAGTAATACTGAAAAGAGATTATACTTAAGTGGCCATGAATTTAGAGTTGAACATAAACCTGAAAATCCAGTTTTTGTCATTGCAAAGTATTCATAAAGAACTATAAGGAACTATATGCTCATTTCCAGAACAACATCCCCATAATCACTTCATGAAACCGTACCATACATGAAACTCCAACAAGACATGGAAATATGTAAATGTGATTGTGCATATATTTAAACACATTTAACATGTGGTCCTCCTTATGACTACCAACGTAAACTTTCCTCATGCTTCATAAGAAACTACAATGGTTATTGATCTTTAAACAATAACTCAGATTGCTATCCATGTATTAAAACATATCATTATAACTAATGCTGTATGCTTTAAGGGAACTTTGAACAACCAATAGCAATGTCTTTATTAGTTATAAATATAACCTTATTCTCAATGCATAAGTGTAAACATGTTTAACTAGAACATAATAAACTGAACAAACACGACTCCCACTATTCCACAGCTTCAAAACCTGCTAGCACACCCATCTTAGCAACATGCATCTTGAACACTGCAGTTGGCACTGGTTTATTCAAAGGATCTGCAATCATAGAACCAGTTGCCAAGTAATCAATCTTAACAAGTCCTGCCATTACCTTTTCTCGAGCAATGAGATATTTAATCTCCAAATTCCTTGTTGCAGTTGACCTCTTGTTGTTCTTAGAGAAAAAGATGGCTGCATTGTTATCACAGAATATTTGAATAGGCCTTTGAATTGAGTCTACTACTCTTAGTCCCGTAATAAAAAATTTCATCCATATTGCCTGATTGACTGTTTCACAACATGACAAGTACTCAGCTACCATAGTTGAAGCTGCAACAATATCTTGTTTAGAACTTTTCCACGACACAGCTTCTTATGCCATAGTGAAGACAAAACCTGAAGTTGATTTCAAATCATCAGGACATCCTGCAAAGTAAGCATCACTATAACCCTCCAAAACCAAACGTTCAGTTTTCTTGTAAATGAGCATGTGAGATTTGGTTCTCTGAAGGTACCTCATAACCCTTTTCCCTGCATTCCATTGTGCTTCTCCAGGGTTGGACTGAAATTTCCCTAGAACACTAATGGTAAATACAAGGTCAGGCCTTGTACAGACCTGAACATACATCAAACTTCCCACCAATGAAGCATACGGTTTTTCCTTCATGTTCCCCCTTTCGATCTCATTTCTTGGATTTTGTTCTTTGCTCAGTTTATCACCTTTGGAAATTGACATTTCTGTGGTTCCACATGATGCCATATTCGATCTTTTTAATAATTTCTCCATGTACCTTTTCTGCGATAGTCCCAGAAGTCCTATCTTTCTATCTCTTTTGATTTCAATTCCCAGCTTCACCTAAATCTTTCATTTCGAACTTGCACTGCAAGAAAGACATAGTTTCAGTCAATAGACTAGAACAATTTGCTGCTAAAAGAATATCGTCCACATAGAGCACTAATATGATATAAGTGCTCCCACTGACTTTCAAATATATACAAGCATCAGATGGATTTTCTATGAAACCATGCTTCTTAACAACATGATGAAACTTCAAATACCATTGCCTAGATGCCTGTTTTAAACCGTAAATTGATTTCTTCAGTTTACATACCATATTTTCCTTCCCTTCTTCTTTGAAGCCCTCAAGTTGTACCATATAAATATCCTCCTCTAATTCACCATTTAAGAAGGCTGTTTTTACATCCACTTATCTGCATGAATGTTTGAGATTGCTTCTTTGTAACTCCCAGGATCATCAAACTTTGACAGGATCATCAAACTTTGACATATTGAAGTCTGATTCTGCCATATATATAAAATCTGAGGAGAATGTAGATTTTCTTACCCTACTCGATTTCCTCACAAGCGGTGCAACCTCACCAATACCCATACCATCTTGTCGGTGTTCATTGTCATTCACATCAGCCATCTTCACGTGCTCTCCATGAACATTTGCATGCTGCTCCAGTCGGTGCTCCAATCGGTGTTCTAGTCGGTGATCATGGCTGCCATTTGCAGCTGCATTCTCCACGTGCCCTTCCTCATTTTCTTCATGTTGTTCATCATTTAATAATGCCTCAATGTCATTACTATTCCCTAGTCGGTTGCTGCCATGTTGAAATAAGTAATCATCATTTCCCATGCTATGGTCCACATGATTTGGAAGTTCGACCACTGACTTTGGTACAGTTTGTTGTTGGTCATATTCAGCCCTTATATCTCATTCTTCCTCAAAAACAAATTCTTATTTCCTTGAACAATTTTCAGTATCCATCCTTAGTTCCATAAATATTGCTTTGCCAGTCTCAACAATTTTCATGTCATGATTGGGACAATAAAACCTAAAACCTTTAGACCTCTCAGCATATCCCACGAAGTACAAGAGAGTGTCTTAGGATCAAGTTTCTTGCCATCAGGGTTGTAAACCTTAGCTTCAGCCTTCCATCCCCAGATATGTAGATGATTGAGGCTAGGTCTCCTACCTGTCGACAATTCGAAAGGCGTATTCACAACTGCTTTGGATGGCACTCTGTTAATAATGTAATTAGCAGTCTTGACTGCTTCTCCCCATAAAAAAATTGGCAAGTTCACCTTGCACATCATGCTTCTTACCATGTCCATAAGAGTTTTGTTTCTTCTATTCGAGACTCTATTTTGCTCAGGTGTACCGGGAGTGGTATACTGTGCTATAATGCCATGATCTTGAAGATAACATGCAAATGGTCCTGGTTGCCTGTCAGTTTGACTTTGCTTACCATATTACTCACATCCTCTATCAGACCTAACCATGTTGATCTTCATTTCCAATTGGTTTTCAGTTTCTGTTTTAAAAAATTTTAAAGACTTCAAAAGCTTTTGATTTCTCAGGGATTAAGCATATAAAACATAAACGTGAAAAATCATCTATAAATGTTATAAAGTACTTGTTTCCATCGATTGTTTTGTAGGAAATGGGCCACAAATATCTGTATGAATGATCTTTAGAAGTTGTTTGCTTCTAGTTGATCCTTCTTTTCTTGAATTAGTCATTTTCCCCTTAATGCATTCTACACAAAATTCGAAATCATTGAAGTTTAAGGGTGGTAAAATTTCACTTTTGATCAAGAGTCCCATTCTCGGTTTTGAAACGTGTCCGAGTCTTTTATGCCAAAGGTGGGATGACTGTTGTGGTTTTGCATGGTTCTTTTGAACATTAAAAATCACATTTTCAACACTTAATCTGAATTGAAACATGCCGTCACATATAAACCAGTGCCAATGTGAGAAGAATTGTAAAAAAAAAAAATGTTGAAGCCAATTTTATTTAATGTAAAATAATAACCTAGCAAAACAAGTTTTGAAACCGAAACTAATTTCCTTCTCATGGAAGGTAAATCCAAATAAAAATAAATAAATACTAATTTAGGTCTAACAGTCCCTAAGGCTTTGACTTCAACCCTTCTTCCATTGCCCACCAAGACATTCACTTCATCTTTATTTGGTGTTCTCTTTGTTGTGAAGTCTGCAATGAATTCGTAACATGAATAGAAGAGCCAGAGTCAAGCCACCATGCATTACTAGGTATGTCAACTGAATTAGACTCAAAACAAACGAAAATATTTTTACCTTTTCTCGTTTCTTGCTTGGCAAGCCAAGCTTTGTATTTTGGACAATTTTTCTTCATGTGGCCTGCTCTTTTTGCAGAAAAACATTTGAAAATACTTGGTTTGTTAGGTTTAAAAACTTTCTCAAAGGAGGGAGCACTTTTGGTAGCATCTTTTCTAACAGTATCGTGGTTGCCATGCTTGGGGTTTTGATTGTAGCTTTGGACATAATTCTCGGATTCAACCCTTTCTTTCTCAGCCATTTCTTTCTTAATTCTGACTTCCTTATTCACACATATGGAAATCAATTCATTGATATCCCACTTAGCTTGCAATGCATTATATGAGACTTTCAACTGAGTGTAACTTTCAGGTAGAGAATTCATAATGACATGAACCAAAAAGGTCTCAGAAATTGGTACCTCAAGCATCTTCAATTTTCCAGCAATGTCCACCACTTTGAGAATATATTCTCGAACACTTTCCACTCCATCATATCTAATAGTGGTGAGAGAATTCATCAAGTTACCTGTCTCGGTCTTCTCGGACTCCTTGTATTTTCCTTCAATGGATTTCATAAGATCCTTGGCTTTGGATGTTTCTGGGAAAGCCCCGTGCACAACGTCAGTCATGGTCTTTCTGATAATCATGAGAAAGATTCTATTTGCTTTCTACCATTTCTCATGCTTAGACATTTGACTTGCTATGCATCCTTCATCGGGTAGCAGTGGTTCATCACTCCTTAGTGCCAAATCCATGTCCATCACCCCAAGAACAATCTCAAGGTCCTGCTTCCACTTCTTATAATTCATTCTAGTTAGTGGCTCAATGGTATTGAGATTCATGGAGCTTGGATTGACACCTTTAAAACCACAATATGCAAAGAGATTAAACTTTAGTCCCATATCCATATGTCACAGTTTCAACATCTTTGAATGTTAAAATTTATGAACAATTTTTCTTTATCACAATGCCAGCATATCCCCATGAACAAATTTGACTTTTATCATGACTATAAACCTTTGTGGTTTGAGGCCATGGCGATGGTCATTCATGGTTTTAATAAAGCATTATGCCACTTAAAATTTGATATATAAACAACGGTTCATCTTTAGATGATCAGTGTTCACATATCAAACTCTAGTGCAACTACTAATATCCAAGTTTTTGAAGACATGCATATGAACACAAACAGCTTTAGCTGATATATGCTCGATACAAGAATTCCCTGATAACTTGTCATCAGTCCATAATCTGCAGTAAAAGAAAATTGTTCTTGATGCTTTCATCTTAGGGTTAATTGGTATGTGAAAGCTCTGACACCAAATGTAAGATTATTTTAACACATAATTGATTCACTAAACCCAAATAACCACTAACCTGAAGAAACCATGTTGGCTAGAAGACGAGATAGGCATCTTCTGCAACTCGTCAATCTCAGAATGCAATGGCTCAATGCTATGGGGCGTGAGGCTCTTTTATTGCGTATCAATTGAGAGTGCAGGGACCCTATATTTATACCTTATACAATGGTGTTCAACTCGGAGACTTTCCATAATGTTAGTCCTAATTGAACTCAACCTTATCATGCAATCCCAAGTATCCATATCAGCTAATATAACATTAGTATAGTTTATTAGGATTGTTTAGCTACATTCCTTACCGTACACACCTTTTGGTAGCTTACAAACAAAGTCATACTCGAACTCTATAACCTCAAACCTTAGTTACACGTGTTAACAAGTGTGCAGCTCTTATGAGACTTACAATATTATATTAAACATCATTGTGGTATTTGGTACTTGGCATTGCGTTCCACCTCACACAACCATACACAAAAATGCATCCATTGATGGCCATGGTTCGCAGCTTACCTTTTCACTTTTTTTTCATTTTCTCTAATTGGTATTGGGACTTTTTATGGGTGAGCACCGAAGAGGCAGGCAGGGGTGGTTGTTTGGTTAGTCCAATCCAAAAGTTGAAGGCTGCTTAACAATCCCGGCCCGGGGCGGATCACTTCCCGGGCCCGCTCCACCACCGTAGCACGATATTGTCCGCTTTGGGCCCCGACCACGCCCTCACGGTTTTGTTTCTGGGAACTCACGAGCAACTTTCCAGTGGGTCACCCATCATGAGAGTGCTCTAGCCCCCTTCTCGCTTAACTTCGGAGTTTCTACGAAACCCGAAGCCAGTGAGCTCCCAAAAGGCCTCGTGCTAGGTAGGGATGGGAATATACATTTAAGGATCACTTCCCTGGACGATGTGGGATGTCACAATCCATCCCCCTTAGGGGCCCGACGTCATCGTCGGCACACTTCCGGCCAGGGATAGGCTCTGATACCAATTGTCACATCCCGGCCCGGGGCGAATCATTTCCCGGGCCCTCATGTAAGATTAGTTTAATACATAACTGATTCACTAAACCCAAATAACCACTAACCTGAAGAAACCATGTTGGCTAGAACACGAGATAGGCGTCTTCTGCAACTCGTCAATCTCGGAATGCAATGGCTCAATGCTATGGGGCGTGAGGCTATTTTATTGCGTATCAATTGATAGTGCAAGGACCCTATATTTATACCTTATGCAATGGTGTTCAACTAGGAGACTTCCCATAATGTTAGTCCTAATTGAACTCAACCTTATCATGCAATCCCAAGTATCCATATCAGCTAATATAACATTAGTATAGTTTATCAGGATTGTTTAGCTACATTCCTTATCGTACACACCTTTTGGTAGCTTACAAACAAAGTCATAATCGAACTCTATAACCTTAAACCTTAGTTACACGTGTTAACAAGTGTGCAGCTCTTATGAGATTTACATTCTCCCACTAGAGCCAACACTTGTTAATCATAGTAATACTGAAAAGAGATTATACTTAAGTGGCCATGAGTTTAGAGTTGAACATAAACCTGAAAATCCAGTTTCTGTCATTGCAAAGTATTCATAAAGAACTATAAGGAACTATATGCTCATTTCTAGAACAACATCCCCATAATCACTTCATGAAACCGTACCATACATGAAACTCCAACAAGACATGAAAATATGTAAATGTGATTGTACATATATTTAAACACATTTAACATGTGGTCCTCCTTATGACTACCAACGTAGACTTTCCTCATGCTTCATAAGAAACTACAATGGTTGTTGATCTTTAAACAATAACTCAGATTGCTATTCATGTATTAAAACATATCATTATAACTAATGCTGTATGCTTTAAGGGAACTTTGAACAACCAACAACAATGTCTTTATTAGTTATAAATATAACCTTATTCTCAATGCATAAGTGTAAACATGTTTAACTAGAACATAATAAACTGAACAAACTCGACTCCCACTATTCCACAGCTTCAAAACCTGCTAGCACACCCATCTTAGCAACATGCCTCTTGAACACTGCAGTTGGCACTGGTTTATTCAAAGGATCTGCAATCATAGAACCAGTTGCCAAGTAATCAATCTTAACAAGTCCTGCCATTACCTTTTCTCGAGCAATGAGATATTTAATCTCCAAATTCCTTGTTGCAGTTGATCTCTTGTTGTTCTTAGAGAAAAAGATGGCTGCATTGTTATCACAGAATATTTGAATAGGCCTTTGAATTGAGTCTACCACTCTTAGTCCCGTAATAAAAAATTTCATCCATATTGCCTGATTGACTGTTTCACAACATGACAAGTACTCAGCTGCCATAGTTGAAGCTGCAACGATATCTTGTTTAGAACTTTTCCACGACACAGCTCCTTCTGCCATAATGAAGACAAAACCTGAAGTTGATTTCAAATCATCAGGACATCCTGTAAAGTCAGCATCACTATAACCCTCCAAAACCAAACGTTCAGTTTTCTTGTAAATGAGCATGTGAGATTTGGTTCTCTGAAGGTATCTCATAACCCTTTTCCCTGCATTCCATAGTACTTCTCCAGGGTTGGACTGAAATCTCCCTAGAACACTAATGGTAAATACAAGGTTAGGCCTTGTACAGATCTCAACATACATTAAACTTCCCACCAATGAAGCATACGGTTTTTCCTTCATGTTCTCCCTTTCAATCTCATTTCTTGGACTTTGTTCTTTGCTCAGTTTATCACCCTTGGAAATTGACATTTCTGTGGTTCCACATGATGCCATATTGAATCTTTTTAATACTTTCTCTATGTACCTTTTCTGCGATAGTCCCAGAAGTCCTATCTTTCTATCTCTTTTGATTTCAATTCCCAGCTTCACCTAAATCTTTCATTTCGAACTTGCACTGCAAGAAAGACTTAGTTTCAGCCAATAGACTAGAACAATTTGCTGCTAAAAGAATATCGTCCACATAGAGCACTAATATGATATAAGTGCTCACACTGACTTTCAAATATATACAAGCATCAGAAGGATTTTCTATGAAACCATGCTTCTTAACAACATGATGAAACTTCAAATACCATTGCCTAGATGCCTGTTTTAAACCGTAAATTGATTTCTTCAGTTTACATACCATATTTTCTTTCCCTTCTTCTTTGAAGCCCTCAAGTTGTACCATATAAATATCCTCCTCTAATTCACCATTTAAGAAGGCTGTTTTTACATCCACTTATCTGCATGAATGTTTGAGATTGCTTCTTTGTAACTCCCAGGATCATCAAACTTTGACATATTGAATTCTGATTCTGCCATATATATAAAATCTGAGGAGAATGTAGATTTTCTTACCCTACTCGATTTCCTCACAAGAGTAATGTTATTCATACCATGTTTTTGTACAACATTTTCATACCACCTTAGGTAGCATTTGATGTGGACAGCCACATCATTTGAATTAATCAGATTTTTAAATTTAGTTTATTATTTAATAAACTAATAATTAAGAAAAACTAGTTAATTAAATGACAATTGTGGTATATGAGGAGTCTTTCTTATTCATTTCCCTGTGTTTTGCAAATTTTTCAAATGATGTGGCTGTCCACATCAGATGCCACCTAAGGTGGTATAGAAATGTGGGTACAAAAACATGGTATGAATATCATTACTCATTCACAAGAGTAATGTTATTCATACCATGTTTTTCTACCACATTTTCATACCACCTTAGGTAGCATTTGATGTGGACAGCCACATCATTTGAATTAATCAGATTTTTAAATTTAGTTTATTATTTCATAAACTAATAATTAAGAAAAACAAGTTAATTAAATGATAATTGTGGTACACGAGGAGTCTTTCTTATTCATTTCCTTGGGTTTTGCAAATTTTTCAAATGATGTGGTTGTCCATATCAGATGCTACCTAAGGTGGTATAGAAATGTGGTACAAAAACATGGTATGAATATCATTACTCATTCACAAGAGTAATGTTATTCATACCATGTTTTTGTACCACATTTTCACACCACCTTAGGTAGTATTTGATGTGGACAGCCACATCATTTGAATTAATCAGATTTTTAAATTTAGTTTATTATTTAATAAACTAATAATTAAGAAAAACAAGTTAATTAAATGATAATTGTGGTACACGAGGAGTCTTCCTTATTCATTTCCTTGGGTTTTGCAAATTTTTCAAATGATGTGGCTGTCCACATCAGATGCCACCTAAGGTGGTACAAAAATGTGGTACAAAAACATGGTATGAATATCATTACTCATTCACAAGAGTAATGTTATTCATACCATGTTTTTGTATCACATTTTCATACCACCTTAGGTAGCATTTGATGTGGACAGCCACATCATTTGAATTAATCAGATTTTTAAATTTAGTTTATTATTTAATAATCTAATAATTAAGAAAAACAAGTTAATTAAATGATAATTGTGGTACACGAGGAGTCTTTCTTATTCATTTCCTTGGGTTTTGCAAATTTTTCAAATGATGTGGTTGTCCATATCAGATGCTACCTAAGGTGGTATAGAAATGTGGTACAAAAACAAGGTATGAATATCATTACTCATTCACAAGAGTAATGTTATTCATACCATGTTTTTGTACCACATTTTCACACCACCTTAGGTAGCATTTGATGTGGACAGCCACATCATTTGAATTAATCAGATTTTTAAATTTAGTTTACTATTTAATAAACTAATAATTAAGAAAAACTAGTTAATTAAATGATAATTGTGGTACACGAGGAGTCTTTCTTATTCATTTCCTTGGGTTTTGCAAATTTTTCAAATGATGTGGCTGTCCACATCAGATGCCACCTAAGGTGGTACAGAAATGTGGTACAAAAACATGGTATGAATATCATTACTCATTCACAAGAGTAATGTTATTCATACCATGTTTTTGTATCACATTTTCATACCACCTTAGGTAGCATTTGATGTGGACAGCCACATCATTTGAATTAATCAGATTTTTAAATTTAGTTTATTATTTAATAAACTAATAATTAAGAAAAACTAGTTAATTAAATGATAATTGTGGTACACGAGGAGTCTTTCTTATTCATTTCCTTGGGTTTTGCAAATTTTTCAAATGATGTGGCTGTCCACATCAGATGCCACCTAAGGTGGTATAGAAATGTGGTACAAAAACATGGTATGAATATCATTACTCATTCACAAGAGTAATGTTATTCATACCATGTTTTTGTACCACATTTTCATACCACCTTAGGTAGCATTTGATGTGGACAGCCACATCATTTGAATTAATCAGATTTTTAAATTTAGTTTATTATTTAATAAACTAATAATTAAGAAAAACTAGTTAATTAAATGGTAATTGTGGTACACGAGGAGTATTTCTTATTCATTTCCTTAGGTTTTGCAAAATTTTAAAATGATGTGGCTGTCCACATCAGATGCCACCTAAGGTGGTATAGAAATGTGGGTACAAAAACATGGTATGAATATCATTACTCATTCACAAGAGTAATGTTATTCATACCATGTTTTTGTACCACATTTTCTTACCACCTTAGGTGGCATTTGATGTGGACAGCCACATCATTTGAATTAATCAGATTTTTAAATTTGGTTTATTATTTAATAAACTAATAATTAAGAAAAACAAGTTAATTAAATGATAATTGTGGTACACGAGGAGTCTTTCTTATTCATTTCCTTGGGTTTTGCAAATTTTTCAAATGATGTGGTTGTCCATATCAGATGCTACCTAAGGTGGTATAGAAACGTGGTACAAAAATATGGTATGAATATCATTACTCATTCACAAGAGTAATGTTATTCATACCATGTTTTTGTACCACATTTTCACACCACCTTAGGTAGCATTTGATGTGGACAGCCACATCATTTGAATTAATCAGATTTTTAAATTTAGTTTATTATTTAATAAACTAATAATTAAGAAAAACTAGTTAATTAAATGATAATTGTGGTACACGAGGAGTCTTTCTTATTCATTTCCTTGGGTTTTGCAAATTTTTCAAATGATGTGGCTGTCCACATCAGATGCCACCTAAGGTGGTACAGAAATGTGGTACAAAAACATGGTATGAATATCATTACTCATTCACAAGAATAATGTTATTCATACCATGTTTTTGTATCACATTTTCATACCACCTTAGGTAGCATTTGATGTGGACAGCCACATCATTTGAATTAATCAGATTTTTAAATTTAGTTTATTATTTAATAAACTAATAATTAAGAAAAACAAGTTAATTAAATGATAATTGTGGTACACGAGGAGTCTTTCTTATTCATTTCCTTGGGTTTTGCAAATTTTTCAAATGATGTGGTCGTCCATATCAGATGCTACCTAAGGTGGTATAGAAATGTGGTACAAAAACAAGGTATGAATATCATTACTCATTCACAAGAGTAATGTTATTCATACCATGTTTTTGTACCACATTTTCACACCACCTTAGGTAGCATTTGATGTGGACAGCCACATCATTTGAATTAATCAGATTTTTAAATTTAGTTTATTATTTAATAAACTAATAATTAAGAAAAACTAGTTAATTAAATGATAATTGTGGTACACGAGGAGTCTTTCTTATTCATTTCCTTGGGTTTTGCAAATTTTTCAAATGATGTGGCTGTCCACATCAGATGCCACCGAAGGTGGTACAGAAATGTCGTACAAAAACATGGTATGAATATCATTACTCATTCACAAGAGTAATGTTATTCATACCATGTTTTTGTATCACATTTTCAGACCACCTTAGGTAGCATTTGATGTGGACAGCCACATCATTTGAATTAATCATATTTTTAAATTTAGTTTATTATTTAATAAACTAATAATTAAGAAAAACTAGTTAATTAAATGATAATTGTGGTACACGAGGAGTCTTTCTTATTCATTTCCTTGGGTTTTGCAAATTTTTCAAATGATGTGGCTGTCCACATCAGATGCCACCTAAGGTGGTATAGAAATGTGGTACAAAAACATGGTATGAATATCATTACTCATTCACAAGAGTAATGTTATTCATACCATGTTTTTGTACCACATTTTCATACCACCTTAGGTAGCATTTGATGTGGACAGCCACATCATTTGAATTAATCAGATTTTTAAATTTAGTTTATTATTTAATAAACTAATAATTAAGAAAAACTAGTTAATTAAATGATAATTGTGGTACACGAGGAGTATTTCTTATTCATTTCCTTAGGTTTTGCAAAATTTTAAAATGATGTGGCTGTCCACATCAGATGCCACCTAAGGTGGTATAGAAATGTGGGTACAAAAACATGGTATGAATATCATTACTCATTCGCAAGAGTAATGTTATTCATACCATGTTTTTGTACCACATTTTCATACCACCTTAGGTGGCATTTGATGTGGACAGCCACATCATTTGAATTAATCAGATTTTTAAATTTGGTTTATTATTTAATAAACTAATAATGAAGAAAAACAAGTTAATTAAATGATAATTGTGGTACACGAGGAGTCTTTCTTATTCATTTCCTTGGGTTTTGCAAATTTTTCAAATGATGTGGTTGTCCATATCAGATGCTACCTAAGGTGGTATAGAAATGTGGTACAAAAACATGGTATGAATATCATTACTCATTCACAAGAGTAATGTTATTCATACCATGTTTTTGTACCACATTTTCACACCACCTTAGGTAGCATTTGATGTGGACAGCCACATCATTTGAATTAATCAGATTTTTAAATTTAGTTTATTATTTAATAAACTAATAATTAAGAAAAACTAGTTAATTAAATGATAATTGTGGTACACGAGGAGTCTTTCTTATTCATTTCCTTGGGTTTTGCAAATTTTTCAAATGATGTGGCTGTCCACATCAGATGCCACCTAAGGTGGTACAGAAATGTGGTACAAAAACATGGTATGAATATCATTACTCATTCACAAGAGTAATGTTATTCATACCATGTTTTTGTATCACATTTTCATACCACCTTAGGTAGCATTTGATGTGGACAGCCACATCATTTGAATTAATCTGATTTTTAAATTTAGTTTATTATTTAATAAACTAATAATTAAGAAAAACTAGTTAATTAAATGATAATTGTGGTACACGAGAAGTCTTTCTTATTCATTTCCTTGGGTTTTGCAAATTTTTCAAATGATGTGGCTGTCCACATCAGATGCCACCTAAGGCGGTATAGAAATGTGGTACAAAAACATGGTATGAATATCATTACTCATTCACAAGAGTAATGTTATTCATACCATGTTTTTGTACCACATTTTCATACCACCTTAGGTAGCATTTGATGTGGACAGCCACATCATTTGAATTAATCAGATTTTTAAATTTAGTTTATTATTTAATAAACTAATAATTAAGAAAAACGAGTTAATTAAATGATAATTGTGGTATACGAGGAGTCTTTCTTATTCATTTCCTTGGGTTTTGCAAATTTTTCAAATGATGTGGCTGTCCACATCAGATGCCACCTAAGGTGGTATAGAAATGTGGTACAAAAACATGGTATGAATATCATTACTCTTAAAGATTACTCTTTGTTAAAGTTGAAGTTTCATCTTGTATTCACAAAACATGGTATGAATAGCATTACTTTTAAAGATTACTCTTTGTTAAAGTTGAAGTTTCATCTTGTATTCACATAGAATACAAAAACATCGTATTCACAAAGATTACTCTTTGTTAAAGTTGAAGTTTCGTCTTGTAAATTCATTCCTCAAAGTAGTTGATAAATTCAATCTCGAGGTTCTCTAAATCTAGAGACCCTTCAACTCACTCTATAAGGGCTAATTGTACTAACACCCTTAGAGGTATGGCACATGGAGTGTGTGAAGTTCTTTGGTTACGTAAGTTGCTTAGGGGTCTCGATTTCAAACCAAAGGAGGCTATAAAGTTGTATTGTGACAATAAGTCGGCACGAGAAATTGCAGAGAATCTGGTACAACATGACAGAATGAAGCATGTGGAGGTTGATTGACATTTCATTAAGGAGAAGCTCGAGAAGAAGAATGTGTCAGTACCATTTGTGAATTCAAAAGAGCAGCTTGCGGATATCCTCACTCATGCCGTGTGTAGTAGAGTTTTTGGTGACTCACTTGTCAAGTTGGGCATGTGTGACATCTATGCTCCAACTTGAGGGGGAGTGTTGCGTGAGTTCGTTTAGAATAGGAATGTAAATATTGTGTAAATATTAGTGTCATTTATTAGGAAGGATATTTCTTATGTCCTTTTTTAGTTTACCTTGGAGAACAAGAATTGTATGTATTATATTCCCAATTATGTAATACATGAAAATTAAGCCGTAAAATTCAATTAATTGTACTAACACCCTTAGAGGTTTATCGATTTATCATATAATCTAATCACGTTTAAGGTATTACATTAACAACCCCTCAAGTTTAATTATCCTTCATATAACCTCTTGAAAAAAATTTCTTATAAATTTACTAATTTACCCTTATTAATTACTTGAAACTAATAAAAAAAATGCTTTATAATTATTTATAAAAAAATCATAAAACATTAAACAGTAAAAAACCAGGCAATACGACATAAAAGGGAATGAACATGGGACCTGGAAAACCTTCAAATACATTCAAAGGAATAAGGGCCTTGTAAATCGAGTCGACGCCATAGAAGTCTCGTAGGTCATGGTCAAACTTCCGAGTTCGGACATTCTTGAAGTCATCGTTTATCTCAAATCACGCCACCTCTATTAATGAGTGCATCTTGAGTTCATGTGCAAACATGAGTCATGACACGCTTGATTTGATGTTTAAAGGGCCTCAATTTACCTGGAGAAACAATTACAATTAGGAGGCCCAATTAGGACGATGAAGGGTTCTCAATCAAATAAGATTAGATCAATGTATGATTTATTCTCAACATGTGATGGGTGATGTAGAGTTTCTCCTTATAAACCTATACAATGATGATCAATATCGAGACTAGCCAGCTTACTTATAAACCCATACAAGATTTCTCATTTCATCAATGTGAGATTTGTATGCCAATTAACGAAACAAAACCTCAGCGGTAGCAATAAAGAAAAGCTGTACATATTGGTTCCTAGTGAGTTGCTTCTTACAAAGACGAAAGTTGATACCTATCCTAAATAAACCGTCGTTTTGGCCCACAAAACCACAAAAGATCCCAGATCAAGTCACATATTCACCAAGGATGGGGAGTTCAACTATTGGAGGCCAAAACACATTTCAGTAGTGGTCGGCATTATTCTAAAAATCTCTGTTTAGCGCCGCTTAGGTACTAGGCGGCTGGCCACCGTCCCGATTAATGCCTAGGCGTTTGATAAATAGGAATTAGTTATGAACTCACACTACATCGAATTTTAACAACACAATTATTTATCTTCTAAATTACATTTTATAGATTATTTTTATAAAATATTAATCAAATCGAAAATATTCGAGTCTTGAGTTTAATAAGAGTTTAATAACTGTTGGATAAATCGAATTAGAAAAGTTGCACGCGCTCACTCACAGGGACTCGCAGTCGCAGAGAGAGTAGAATCCCAGAAGTTGAGAAATGGCAGCGATAACTCGATTGCAGCAAATGCAACTCCTCCACTCTCCTCTCACCCTCAAGCCTTCCGTACTTTTCCCCAACCCCAACCAGCTCCGCCGCTCACGTCCCCGCACTTTCTCCACCGGTCCTATGCTCTGCTCCTCCAACTCCCCTCATCTCCCTCAGGTCCTCTCCCGCTCTCCATAATTGATACCTCTGACGTGCAATCTGTATGTATTTGATTTTGTCTTGTGTGTGGTGTTGGTCAGAGCTCGGTTTCTGCTGCGGGAGCGAATACCTCAATCGTTGCGGATCTGCTCGACTACCTCAACGAGTCTTGGACTCACTTTCATGCTACCGGTACTCACCACTCTATCATTTTATGTTGCTTTTGTGTGTGTGTGTATTTTCTGTTGAATTTGTTCGTAAGAATCCGGTTGGTTACTGGGAAAATCAGGGGAAGGAAGGGGAAGGAAGGGAAAGGAATCGAACAATATGAACTCCGTGGCATTTTCATGTGCATCTGCTAGGATATGGATAATAAGAAAAACTGGTCTTTAGAATATGTTTTCGAGATTCAAAGCTTAGTTTGGTAATATTTCCTTTTGAATTCAAACAATTGCAATGTGCTCAAAAGCAAAGCAAATTCATCCACTTTGAGGCTAAACCCCGCGGGCTTATAGATGACTTAACTTTAAATTGTTAACTTTGATCCAATTATGAGGCCAATGAATGCTTATATATGAAGAAAGAGGTGCTGAATTGGTTACATGTATGTCTTAGTTTTGTTCTAATTTAGGATTTGGTCTTCTTTGCAGCTGAAGCGAAAAGACAACTAATTGCTGCTGGTTTTCAGTTGCTGAGTGAGAATGATGAGTGGGACCTGAAGCCTGGTGGCCGCTACTTCTTTACACGGAATATGTCTTGTTTGGTTGCATTTGCTGTTGGAGAGAAGTGAGTGAAACTGATCTATCAGTTGAAAAATAGGATGATGGATTTAGAATCATCAGCAACTATGCATTACTACTAACCTAATTGAGTATGTGACTAGTTACAGTTGGGTGACATGGGTTTACAAATTGTGTAACCATTGTTATTGACTTCTGGATCTTTGTGTCGCCATCATTTTCTTTTGACATAGATTTACCATATATATTGAATTGTCTTTATAGTAATAAAATCTCTGTAATGCCTGTTATTTTGTTTATTGCTTCGTGTACAGCTCAAGTCATTCCTTCTTTCTTTTTTTTCTTTTTTTTTATTGTTAGGTTTGGTTTTGTAGTTCTACAGGATTGGCACTTGTTAATCAAAAGTTATTCTTAGTTTTTCAGGTATAGTGTTGGTAGTGGTTTCCATGTGATTGCTGCACACACAGACAGTCCGTGTCTAAAATTAAAGCCAAGATCTGCATCATCCAAGTCTGGTTATCAAATGATCAATGTGCAGACATACGGAGGTGGTCTCTGGCATACTTGGTTTGATAGAGACCTAAGTGTGGCAGGCAGGGTGATATTGAGAGGCAGCAGAGGCTCCTTTTTGCATAAGCTTGTCAAAGTGAAGCGACCTCTGTTACGAATACCGACACTGGCCATTCACCTTGACCGGTTAGAAAATGCTCCTGTAATGCATAGTTTTTTTTTTTTTTTTTTTTTTTTTTTTAATACCAAAAAGTACCTTTACTTGGTTCAATGAAAATGTGAGCACTGTATATGAATAATGAAGACCTTATTGATCGAGAATTGTAAATGCTAGAGTCCAGTTAGATTGAATTTTAAGGTGGAGTCAATATACGGTGCTCCATGAGATGGGTACAAAGTTAGCAGATTAATTGGACTGACTTGTCTGTTCAGAAATGTTTTGTTTCTCTGAAGAAAAGTTAAGCTCTGCAATTGTTAATTTTGTTAAAATGTAATTTGGTAAACTGAATTTATAATTGTGTCTGAAAGGGGATTCTTTGATCAAGAGGAAGATAAGAAGAAAGGTTAACCCTGAAGGAAATGTGCTGTATATGAATTTCTTAGATTGAATGTATTAACTGGAGTGTGAGACAACATTCTGGAATAAAAGTTTATGTTTTCATGCACAAAAGCTCATTGAATGTTGATAAAGGTTATTGATACATTAATAACACTGCTCTGTGAAGGACTATCTATGTTGGTTATCTTACTTTTTTGAAGTCTTAAGGATGTGGCACATTTGGCTTGTGACGATCTTGAAAGGTTTATGCATCTAACATTCAATAGTTTATTCTTCTAGTTCCAGTAAGCTAGATGTATTATCTATTACTTTAATTGGTTTAACTTAGCAATGTCCCTATACTACTAAGATAGTAGTTTTCCAGTTTCTGAGAGCATCTATGATTGCAAAGGAGGGTAAAAATCTTAGTATATATGATCCGTGAAAGATAAATATTTGAAGCTTATACTTATAACTGAAAGCTTCCATATGCTTTAAATTGATATTTCAAGTTCTCAGTTATGGCAGGGCTGACAACAAAAAAAAAGTTATACCTGTTAAAGAAGTCATGCTTTTGTTAGTTATCAAATATTCATATGTCATCTTGTTATAGTGAATGGCTATATAGGGCAGGTTTTTTAAGAGAATGCTATATGTATTATACATTTGAACAAATAAATTTTTATTGGTTTAAGTTTTGAGGTGTGACAAGCTTGTACAATTTGAAAATTGGTAGACAGTTCAATAACTTAGTTTCTAAGTAGTTATAGTGGAAGCTGCATCGTGGTTCATAACTATATAAGTAGTGTGTGACTTGTCTTAAGGCTTTCTAATAGAGCCAGTTGTTGTGCAGATCGTCTCATTGTTTTTCGTTTGCTTGTTTAGCACAGTAAACAAGGATGGATTTAAACCGAATATAGAGACTCAACTTATTCCTTTACTGGCATCCAAACTAGATGAAGCATCTCTGGAGACAAAAGAGAAAAGTACCACAGCATCTTCAAAAGCTGATCATCATCCTTTGCTCATGCAGGTATTTTTTTGGTGTTCCACAATTTGTTGGTAAAGCTTCTAAAGTATCTTTGAAGAGTATAGGCTGGGATATTCTATCTGTTAGTGTTTGCGGCTTGGGAATATGCGAGCTTGCCCTTTCCATGTATCTTCTGTAATGTGACTATAATTGAAAATGAAAAAAATCTTATTTATGTCAATCTAAAAGACTAGAAGCATATTATTTCACAAAATTCACTTGTATATTCAATAAAATATTTAAAAGATAGAATTTGAAATGAGAAAAAGCAAGCAGTACTCCAATGCTGATGAGAGTTGTATCATCAGTGCTTCTGCGGTTACCTCTATCTTTTTTGGATATGAATGGTAGAGTATAGAGGTAAATGTGCAATGGGAAATTTGCAGGAAAATTACTATATTCATAGAAATGTCACTGGTGTTAGCAATGGGAATGCATTCTTATTTATCTGTTGTATGCAACTGTTAGAGGTAATAGACTTTCTTGTCATTTTAGGATAATACATTCAATCTATATCACTCTCTAATCTCTGAGTAGATTTCCTAATCAGCAAATGCCGTGGCACTAAATAAAAGTGGTATTTATCTCTAAAGAAAATTAGAAGATGTGAAATTATTTTGTTCGCTATAGTATGTGGGCATTCCCATATCAAATAACCAGATGATCCAGTTTCCATTTTTGACTTATACACAAGTGAATTCTGTTTCTATGTAACATTGTAACTTTTCAAGTTATCCATTTTTGTGATCACTGTTAATGTGATGGTGCACTTGTTTTGGGTGTAAAACACTTTTTTATTGAATTACAGCTGTGGCTTTCAGGTTTTATCAGATGAGCTCAATTGTAACATAGACGACATAGTGAGTATTGAGTTGAATATTTGTGATACCCAACCGAGCTGCCTTGGAGGTGGAAACGATGAATTTATTTTTTCAGGAAGGTTGGATAATCTGGCCTCGAGTTACTGTGCGTTAAGGGCTCTCATTGATTCATGTGAATCACCTGGTGATATATCAAGTGAACATGCTGTACGGATGGTTGCTTTATTTGACAATGAAGAGGTATTTCCTTCATCAGAAGTTCTTGCAGCATGAATTTTCCTTTATCCCGATTCCAGCATTTTTACTTGTTACGTGAAGTACTGAAGTTCTGTATTCATATGCTTCTAAGGATAGTTTTTGTGCCTCACATATTTTCCTTTTCCAAAACTAGATTTTCATATCTAATATCTGTGACGATGTAAAATTACTTGAATGACTATGAACACTATTAGTTATACATGCGGAGTGGACCCTACAAAGGTGTCACACACACTGAGAGGTAGAGTCTGTTTCTTGCGATACCCCTCAATGTCATTGATCACATTAACTTTACTGCATGGCTGATGTTTTCAACAACCTGTGATTATCTGCAACACTCACGCCATGCTGAAAATTAAAATTCGTGCTTGCATGTGTGTGGCATGACCACACGTTCTACACTCTACAGAAAGAGAGTAATTACTTTCTGTTGTAGAGCTTCAACAATTGAATCATTTTATGCTGGTTCTTATTTCCACAAGGAACATCCCCTTCTTACTCATGTTGCATTTATAGTGATGGTAATCTTTCGTGTGCATTTTCTCTTGCCTTTTTGGCCAGTTCACAGATTATATCTTCAACTCTTCTTGTTTAGGTTGGTTCAGGTTCAATTCAGGGGGCTGGTGCACCAACTATGTTTCAGGCTATGAGACGTATAATTAGTTGCTTAGCTGAAAAATATGTTGGTGAATGTGCTTTTGAGCGTGCAATTCGCCAATCATTTCTTGGTAAGCTTGAGTCACACCTTTATGAGTTTTTTCCCACTGGACCTTTAATAATTCTCTCTCTCTCTCTCTCTCTCTCTCTCTCTCTCTCTCTTATAAAAATTATCTTGAATTTTATTTTTCATTTAGCTCTAAAACGTCTATGCACATTCAAAAGACGAATGGAAAAATGTCTATGCCATGAAAAATTTTCTTGCAAGTCACTTTTCGTTTTGCTTTACATTTTGGTTTATGGATTCAAAACACGGAACGGGTTTGAGATTCCATTCCTATATTTTGCAAGCACATTCTCGGGAATCTGATAACTGTTATGTGTGTACGCTTAAGGGGTACTTCCTGGTTACCATTTCCCACTGTTACCAAACACGTGAATGATAGTCTTTTTGTTATCTTCGCCCAAAATAGACATGGGAGTTGCAGTCCTAAGCAACCCACTATACGAAGAAAATGAACTGTAAAGGGAATTACAAAAGGTAGGTAGGATTGTGGTTTAATATCCTGGGTGTGTGTTTTTTGATAAAGGGTTTAGGGTTTTGAATCACAGACTGTATTATAGCTAATTTTATTCATGTGACCAGGATATAACTTCTTTTGTTCAATTTCTTTGTTCTTAGGTAATGTATCAACATAATCTCTAAGTGTATATTTGGGATGCTTTCTTAATAGTGTCTGCAGACATGGCTCATGGAGTACACCCAAATTTCATGGACAAGCATGAAGAACACCATCGTCCTGAAATGCAAAAAGGTCTAGTTATCAAGCATAATGCAAACCAGCACTATGCTACTAGTGGGGTCACATCTTTTATTTTCAAAGAAATTGGCAAAATCCATAACCTTCCGACTCAGGTATTTACTGTTGGACACCGAGTTTGATTAATCCATTTAACAATCTTGCATTAAATAAGTCATTAAGTAGGAATCCCATGCTTTAAATAAGTTGAGTAGAGTAGGTGCCCCTTTCTTTGGAAACTGACCTTATGTTCTGTGCTATTATGCATTATACTAACATCTTCATGGAGAGAAATTTATCTCTTTTCCTTTACTAATAACCGAAACAAGATTACTTTCTGAATGTTTATATATTGCTCACTTGTTACATAAAAAACTGAAATCCAAGCCACAAAGAAACTCCGAAGTTAGTAATTCGTGTTAAAAAAATAAGGATTTTCTTCCCTGTTTAATTTAATGTCTCCTTTATGAGATAGCATCATAGATCAGATACATCACTCTAAAGATAAATCAGTCCTATTTTGGAATTCAATTTAAAGCATATTGTCATGAGATAAAATTGATCTCACATGTCTCATTGATTATCTTTGACATTCTTTACCTCAGAATCTCAGATAACAATAACTTAGCTCATAGCTTTTACTTGCTCTATTATTTCTCTTAAGGAATTTGTGGTGAGAAACGATATGGGATGTGGATCTACCATAGGTCCCATACTAGCTTCAGGGGCTGGCATTCGTACTGTCGATTGTGGCATTCCTCAACTTTCTATGCACAGGTATCGTGTCGCACATCAACATAAATCTCAAAATTTTGATGCCAACTGATACTTTTAATTATGAAGATCATATTTTCATAATTGATCTCACTCCCGAGCTTCATTTATTTCATATTTTCATGTCGTGGCATATCTTTTGACGACTCTAGTAAAGTGAGCCTCTCTCTAACCGTCTAACGAAAAAAATGCAGCTACTAGTAAATTGAAATAATATGTTTCATTAACTATCTTAATAGTGCTTAAATTATTAAGCATTTTGATAATATAACTGATTGTTTTCAATAAAAGAGAGGCTAATATTGTAAGTTTCCGTATTAGCACTCCTTTATAGGTTGAAATATAATGTGTCATGAGTTATCACTGTTGGTTTTGTTTATTTTCATCTCTAACTGCAGTGTGAGAGAGATTTGCGGGAAGGAAGATATCGATATTGCATACAAATACTTCAAGGCATTCTACCAAACTATCTCAAGCATAGACAGGAATCTGGATGTAGATTTGTAAGTTTGCCTTTTATTACTCTCTTGAATTTATTATTCTATTATCTGTTCGTGCATGGGCTGAGACAGACAGAGCTTGAATAAATTCCCTCATTCAAAAAGTTTACTTTCCATCACATAATTTTCAATCCAAAAGCGAAGTTTGTTCGAGATGGGCTAGGTAACAAGAACTTCTTTTTTTTTGGGGAAAGGTAACAAGAACTGCAACAGTTGGAGGGGGGATTATTTCTGCTGGGCAAATGTGTGCCCGGCTAACCCATATTGCAACTGATGGATCCGAGGAAGCAGAACGAACATCAACATCGGAATTCGGGCTTGGTTTTGAGTTGCCTCTAGAGAGTTTCTGCTTGAGCTCCGAACAAGGCCTGATTCTCTTTGTTGGATTATGACAGTTTTGCAAGTACATGTGCAAGTTGAGCTTCTCCATACCGATTTGCTCCCATTGTCCCTGAAACAATGAAACAGATCGTTAATGTCAAGTATTTATGATTTGCAAATGACACTATACTTTTCGGTTTCTCCACCCAAAAAAGTGCTAAACCGAATCGGTACTCTCCTAACGGAACGGGATGGTTCCTATTGTAGCGCCCCCAGGAATGAGTCGTTCATCCACCCAAAAAAGTGCTGCATTTTAACAGGGTAATGTTTTTCTTGTCTCATAAGTTTGGGTGATAGTAATTTCAAACCGTTATTCGAAATTAGCTTCCGTTTCATCCTCCATGACCAATTTTCAATAAAACTCTACTATCCGCAATCTGTTGTAACCAAATTCACGCATGTTATTACGCGTGTATAACTCAAGTAAAACAACGAGAATTTGAGGGTCACATCTCTTACAACTGCTTGTTGGTAGTCGCAAGTCACAACCAACATTCTTGTAAATTCATATGGCACACCAATGCAATTCAGACGGCGTCTAAGTTCTAAATCCTAGCTTTCACAATACCATGCATAGAGTGCGGACAATTTCACACCTGAGTCCCTCCTAGCCCTAGGCGTGAAAAAAAAAAACGGAAAATCCCGAACCGTCCCTATCCAGTCCCAAAACCGAACCGAAAATTGCCCGACCTGAAGTCGAACCGATCCCGAAATTTTTGTTTTGGGATTCAGGCTCCTCTATGTAATCGTTTGGGAATCCCGAGCCGAACCAAATATCAACATATTTTATTGTCTAGAGGGAATTAGGCATACTTGTTTTTTAGTACAAGTACCTACTAGGTTTGCTATGACTTTTTATTATCGTCCAACTGTTACGGACGTTTTGCTTCGGTTCAATATATAATGATTGAAGCTAATTTTGGTTGGTTAATCCAATCAGTTCATTGATGGTCGCGTCCGATTAGCTAGTTGGTGAGGCAATAGCTTACCAAGGCGATGATCAAGTAGCTGGTTCGAGAGGATGATCAGCCACATTGGGACCGAAACACGGCCTAGACTCCTTCGATAGGTGCTCTTTCGAGTTTTGGTTCCATAAATTGCGTTCTAGAATGGCTAAAAGCAAGGCGGCGATTGGGCTGTCGTGGGAGCCAAAGTTCCCTCTTACCCAAACGTTTCAATTTCTCAATTGCTCAAGGGCAACCTTTGCATATTCCGACGAAGAAGTGTATTGAATATGGCTGCTTCTCCATAGTTAGGATCCTTCAGTAATATAGTAATTAGAAATAGACTCAAGACATTGGTCGGAGCCGGAGGGAGGATAAACTTGACATTGTACTATAAATTTGATACAAAAATCAAAATTTAAGGATTAAAATATCTGGAGCGCCGAGTACTCCGGATCACCCCTTGGCATTACATGTGTAAGAGGCGACCTTGATTAGTTGATTTGCTTAATCAAAGACAAGAGGGCTAAAAAATATTCTACCATCAAAAGAATGAAGATCAAAAGTTGAATATATTAACAGAAGTTATGAGGACAGAATGACTTTAAAAATAAAGGCCATGTTACATAGAAATCAGAAAGCAAATCTGAAAGCTCATCACCCATGGCAGAAGCGGCAAAGAGGTAAGTACCTACTACTTCCCTTATGTTTTTGAAGCTTCACACATCAGACCATTTGGCCACACCAACAGTAATGAAATTTCTTGTACATAAGTGTTGTATACAACCCTACTCTCACGTTTGTGAAATGTTGTATACAACGGTTTATTTATGAGAATTTCTCCAAGGTGTTAAAGTTTAAGCATGAGAGTGTATGAATCGAAGAAGGAAGAAAGAAAAATCACAGAAATGGAGATAGTGGTGGATGCTTCTCTCTCTCTCTCTGCAAAATCACAGAGCAATGTTTTCTTTTATTCTCACACCAGCACACACAATCGTGCACTGCATAACGGTTAGTTATGCTAATGGAATCTCACCATTACATCAAAAGATCTCAGCCGCACATCTAGCTGGATTCAAGGTGATTCATCCACACGTCACTTAGACAAAATTACAATATGAGCCCTACACTTGGTAATTTTAACCAGAGTGAATACACAACTAAATACAAGGCTTATTTCTACTAACTTAAAATCAGCTCATGGCTTATACACTAACACTCCCCTTTAAGCTTTGAGCTGATATGACTCCAAGCTTATCTTTGACATAGTTGAACCTCTCCTTTCGTAGAGCTTTAGTAAAAATGTCTACCACTTGTTCTTTGGTAGGACAGTAGACCAAATCAACAATTCCTTGTTGCAAAGCATCCCTGATGAAGTGATACCTTCTATCAATATGCTTTGTCTTTTCATGAAATACTGGATTCTTGGTTATAGAGATTGCAGCTGTATTGTCACACTGCAAAGTAGTTGCTTCAGTTTGCAACTCTCCAAAATCCTCCGGAACAAACCTAAGCCATATAGCCTGAGTTGTGGTTTCTGATGCACTGATGTACTCTGCCTCTGCAGTTGAAAGTGCAACACAATTTTGCTTAACAGATGCCCATGAGAAGACTCCACTCCAAAAGGAAAATGCATAGCCTGATGTACTTTTGCTATCATCAATTGAACCTCCCCAATCACTGCCACAGTATCCAATCAGTATTGCATTCTTCCCCTTTTCATAATTCAGTCCATAATCTAGTGTTCCTTTGACATACCTAAGCACTCTCTTGGCAGTCCCATAGTGCTTATTTGTAGGGCGATGCATGTATCTAGCAAGTAAGCTAGCTACATACATCACATATGGCCTTGTAGCATTAAGATATAACAGACTGCCCACAATCTTCCTATATTGCTCTTCACTTGCTGGGCCACTTCCATCTTCTTTGCTCAATTTGTCAGTAGCAACAAGAGGAGTACAGACAGATTTGCATTTACTTAAGCCAAGCTTATTCAATAATTGATGGATGCTTGTTGGATACTGTGACACATGTATCTTAATTGATTTTTAGTGAAATGAGTCTTTGATTTTGTCAGGTATGCGGTTGTCACAGGCTCGAATCAGGGGATTGGATTCGGAACAGTTAAGAAGTTGGCAGCAAATGGGATCATGGTGGTGTTAACTGCTTTAGATGAGAAAATGGGTCTTGAAGCTATTGAAAATTTGAAAGAGTGTGGCCTCTCTGACCTTGTGGTTTTTCATCAGCTTGATGTAACGGATCCTGCTAGTGTTGCTTCCCTAGCAGATTTTATCAAAACCCAATTCGGGAAACTAGATATCTTGGTATGATTCGAAACCATTTTTATAATCAAACTTCCTGTTCTGAATGAATACTTTCTTTTTTGACATTTTTTCGTCTGTGAATTATAAAATTTTTAATGAACGGACCTCATTCGCCAACTCTATATGATACTAATATTTCAAGCATATTATGTGTACCCTGTTGTAAATTTTCACTTATCCACTGTGTTGTAAATTTTAACTGAGTCGCTTCGTAATTCAGCTTAAAATAAGACAAAAAATCCCTAAGTACGATGAAGGGTCTTAATATTTTGTTGGGATTGAACAAAGATGAAATGTTTCGGAACTTCCACAGGTAAACAATGCAGGGGTTAGAGGAACCATTGTAGACCCTGAAGCTTTCAGAGCTGCTGTAGCTTCTGGTATTGGTAGGGTAAGTCTTTTTATTCACTATTTAAAATCCAACTTATCTTGAGTTTTCAAAATTTGGCTTTCAGTTTTCAGTTTTTGGTTTTACATTTTTATTTTCTGAAAACTGAAAACTGAAATGGTTATAAGAAGGGTCCTTACATTGTCAAATTTATAGGTTGAGTAGTGCTATCCACACACCCATTTTTACTTCTCACACACTCCTCTCAATTTTTTGTCGTCGGATCGAATGAATTGAAAAAGATCAATGACCAAAAATTAACAAGGGTGTGTGAGAGTTAAAAATGGGTGCGTGAAGAGAACTTTCCTTTTAGGTATGGCTAAGTGCCATAAACCTTTCATGCAAAAATGCACTATGGCAAAATGAAATGAATAATGACTCAAACGTACGAGTTAGCTGAAGTATGCGTGAGAACAAACTACTATGGTTCCAAGAAAATGACCAAAGCACTGCTTCCCCTCCTCCAGCTATCTGATTCACCAACAGTTGCCAGTCTTTCTTCTGGCATGGGATCGTTAAAGGTGCGAAGATTTTTCATACTTTTGGCATCTCATCGTATTTCTGTTTCAAGATCAAATGTCTTCCATAATTGGGAAAACTGAAATTCTGTTGGCATGCATGTTTTGTTTCAGCATATCCCAAATGGATGGGCTAAAGGGTTGTTAAGTGATGCCGAAAAACTCACAGAAGAGAGAATAGACGAGGTTTTGAGCGAGTTTCAAAAAGACTTCAAAGAAGATATGCTAGAAACCAGAGGATGGCCTGCTTCCCTCTCTGCCTATATACTCTCAAAAGCAGCCATAAACGCTTTCACGCGGATCATGGCCAAGCAGTACCCGAATATCTGCATCAACTCTGTATGCCCTGGATTTGTCAAAACAGATTTGAACTTCAATACCGGAATATTAACAATAGACGAAGGTGCTGAAAGTGTTGTGAGGCTAGCAATGGTAACAAATGGCAGCCCTTCTGGCCATTACTTCTATGGACAAGAAGTCTCACCCTTTTGAGGATACCAGAATTTTTCAATTTCATGGAATAAATATCCTTTTTTCTGTATGCAATGATGAGATAATAATCTTTGAATTTTCGTAGACGAACAATGTATCCTTAAAAAATTACTATGTTCTTGTTGCTGGAACCTGGTGATCAGCCACACCTTGCACAAAATCGTTCTTACCCACGATTGTTCACATAGATTGTTAGAGCAATTTGTTCTCATCATCCACTAATCCATGCGGTACTTGTATAACCCCATTGTTGAATGTAAAGATACCAAGTGAATACCTCTCCTTGTCTCTGTTATGCTTCACTCAATGATGGCAAGCTTTTATTCTGTCATTGCTTATACATAAATCCAAAATAAAAAGACTAGTTTTGGTAATGTTTAAATTTTATATTGGCACATCAAGTTAGACTTTAGCAAGCCAAGTTGGCTAGAATAATAGGCGTGCATCCCTCCCTCTCTACAAGTTAGATCGAATTCTCTTCTTTGTTATTTATATTAAACATGTCACTCAAATATATTTGTACATCAAATTATATGAGAATACATGTGTATAATAAGTTCACTATCTATCTTTATTATTATTTTTTATGATCGATGAAAGCTTCATTGGTCATAAATAAGAATTTTCATCAACAGAAGCAACATCTGTAGAAACACTATCTACCTTTACTAAATGTATCATCATATTTCTAGTTCTCTGTTGTGAGTTTGAGTGAGTCTAAATCAGAAAATCCTTAAAATTAAACTCACACACCAAAAGATAGGTTTATTATCATCATCATCATCTCTCTCTCCTTTCTATTCAGATCTTCCGAACCAAATATAATGAATAAAGAAAAAAAATTAACTTTAGGCGTGATTTTCGGTTATAAAATTTCAATTTGAACTAAGAAGAAATATTATTTTTCTTGTTCCTTTTGTTTGGATACAAGCAGAGCCGGCCCTGAGGGGTGCAAGTGGTGTCACCGCACACGGCTCCCAATTTTTTAATTTTGCATGCATATACGTATATATAGTAGTATGTGTAAAATATTGCAAACTTGAGTCTTAGCGCAAGTGATATTATTACTTCTTTACATCATCCTAGGGGATGGGTTCGAAACTCGTATCCATTTTTTTTCAGTTTATTTTTATTAAATGCATAAGCTTCCACAAAATAATATAAAAATTCGACACAATAACATGAAAATTTGAATCCTGGCCCTCTAAATAGTTAAGGAAAAACAATACGCCACATTTCCACCTGTTGATTTGGTAAATTTGTTTGTGCCATTAAAATTTATAGAAGCTCAATTGAAAACTAAAGTTATTTTTTTGAACAAAAAAATAAAAAAAAATAAAATTCTTAGTACTTTTTAGGATCTCCAATTCACTTTCGCACAGGACCCTAAAATCTTAGGGCGCCCTGGATACAAGGTTAAGCGACTAGAAGAAAAATAAAAAAGACATGGATGGATGCTGACAAAGAACAGATGGCTGTTTAATATGTGAATGTGGGTGTATGGACTCGTCGCTCATCGGTCGTGAACAAGAATTTTTAGCGCTATGAGTTTGTGATTGGAAATTGCGTGTTCAGTTCAAAAATGCTGAACAGATATTAATTCAGATCATGGGTTACGAACTCGGATTTTAGATTACAACCTTAAACCTTAATATCGGCCAAAGTTTGTATGTAACTACATATTTGTGGAATTTAGATGGGAAATTAGTTTATGCCCACTTTATTGTCAAAAAATAAAGTACTTGTTGTTATAGGACTCGCCTGCAATCCATCGGCTGCCAGGAACACAAATTTTGAAGGTGTTTGGGTTAATATTTGAACTTTGGACCTAAAAAAAGAAAGGAAGAAATGTAGGCCCAAAAGGACTAAAATGGGGAGATTCGCCCGAGGCCCAGCACCCAGCCCAAACCAACTCTCTCAAAGACAAAGTGGCGGCTTCCCATTAATGCATAGGCTATGTGCCTATAATCTAAATATGACAAGTGATAAGACCAGTCACCTATCAGCCAAAAGCACTATACGGTGGCAATACAAGTAAAAAACTGGTGAGTCACTACTCTCCGATTACTTTCAGGCAAGAACAGAACTACAAACAGTCGGGTTGATTCGTCTATAAAAGGAGGAAGAGGACCTAGAGACAAGGACACTCAATCAAACAAACAAACCAACATACAACTTGCCTCTCAGTCAAGCAAATACCCAGAAAGCTGCGCTTTGTCTGCATCCCTTTTTAGCCTTAGATTTCCCTTAGAAAGACATCTTTTGTCTATGTAAAAGCTTTGCTACCCTTCTCTAAATGATGTAGTATCGATTCTCTCGTGTAAACTTGTTTACATCCATTCCCCTTTAGCTCCTAAACCTTTGTAACTGCAAAGAGAATAAGCTGCACAAGATTTAACCTTGCGCGACGCTCTTTGTATTGTCTTTCAATTAATAGATCTGGTGTTATAATGTATCCCTCAGTATGTATTCAAGCTATTTCCAGCCTTTTAATGATTCATAGTTCCATCAGCTATTAGATCTGGTTCATTTAGTGGTTTTATTGTCATAAGAAGATCAAAAGTGAACTAAAACTGATGACTTAATTAGATTTGGACCTCCACCCTTTAAGCATACAAGATACATAAAAGTCCTTGATGTCAAGGTATAGAAAAGAACTTAATGTAGACTTAACCCATCTACGATAATCCTTTGATAAACAAGAAGTCAGAATAACTTAGGGCGCAAGTAATCGGCTTAAATACACTTGTTCTACATCTGCCATACAAAGATTGCAGTGGCACGCCTCCGCACTCAGTTAGTTTTGATTGTGAGCCTCAAGGCCTACACCTAAGGCCCTATAAAGGCACCTTTCAGAACTGACTGTTTCCTCATCTCGCAACCTCTTAATAGGCAGGAGCCCGACAACCATCCAAAGTGCCAACTCCTCGGGGAGTTGTGTGCTCGAGCCAGGAACGCCCACCTGAAGGGAAATAATGAGATTTATGTGGGATTTCTAGTGACTAGCATGCATATACAATTCTAAGTTTATATACATACGCAACGGAAGCATATTATCACATATTATCAAAGCTATAGTCATGCAAATCTCCTTCAAGAAGCATATGATATATGATGCATCAAACAAAATATTGAAGAACAAAGTGAAGGTTGAGTTTTATACCTCTTGATCTAGACTTTAGACCAAGGATGGACCACCTCTAAGCTCTTTGTTCTTGGAACTCCTTGAGTCTAGCCTCCCTCCTTGCTTCCTCCACCTTGATAGATTTGGAACTCCTTTGATTCTCCTTTAATCTCCAAGGTAGAAGACCTCTAAAGATCCACACCCACTAGTGTAGTGAGATGGATGTTGGAATAACCAAAAGGGAGAAAAGATGATTAGTTAATTTTCCCTTTTGGTGGCCAGCCTCGTATGTGGGTAGAGAGAGAGACTTGTTTTCTCTTCTTGTTGAAAAGAACACACAAAACCTTAATGAAATTTTTTCATTAAACTTTCTTTATAAATGTCAAAGAAGTGAGTCAACAAATTGACTCCTCTATCTTCTTTCTTTAGTAATGGTCGGCCCCTTAGTGTGGGTTTGGACTTTGGGCTTTTATCATCTCAAGTCATTCTATGCTTGAATAAAAGGACCCAATGGGTTTGGGCCCAATGGGCCTGAATGAACTTGAACTTTTCTTTAAGTCCTAAACGATCTTTCATTGCTTCTATGATTTCTTTAGACTTTCTAATTAATCATAACACTTAATTAATCCAATTAATTAATTCCATCATCCTTTAGTTGTCTCACCACAAGAGTGTTTCGATGTACAATCATTTTAGGTTCTAATTAGCAAAGCAGTGGGGTGATTGGTACCAATCCAATTGATTAGTATTAATCCAATCACTTAGTGAATTAAAACTTACTTTTAAATCTCCTTCTTCTTTGATGACTACTTATTTAATCATCTAGAAGAACCCACAAGCCATGAGTGACATCTAATCATATATCATGGCTACCCAAGCTAATGTAGAATTTGTTCGGAGAACCTATTCAGTTGGAATTACAATGTAATTCGATCCTTCTCTAATACAATACTCACAATCACATTACTAGGGTATGGATACTTAATGTCAAACCCCTAATGTGATTATATCGAGTTATATGATTCTATTGAGTCATATAGGAACAATTTCCATCATTAAGCTCGATCTTCGGCCGAAGATTCCCGAATCTTATCTAAGAGTATTCATCCTCTCATAATGAGGATTAGAGATCCCTTGTTGATCATTCACATACCTCTGAGAATAAATCACTGACCCCAACAATGCATAGACCACATCCAAGATGAGATGTGGTCACGTCTCATTATCAAATGATTAGCAACGTATCCCCAAGACAACTATGATGTCTCAGGTCAAATGATTACTTACATTATTCCAACTAGTAGAGTTACTTGCTTGACATGTGAGTAGACCTCCATGCAAGTACTCTCGTTTGATTGTGTTCAGTGAACTCATTCCCTTAATGAGCACCTACATACTTATCTTAGTGTCACTACACGAATGGCATGAGACTTTCCATCATTCCATTTTAAGGGGACATAGTATGTACTGGTCTATGTATTGTTAGTATCCCTCTGACAATCATATGACCATGAACCTTTTGGACATTATGGTTATGTGAAGAAGGTTTATGCAGTCTAACATCATTAGATTACTTTTTCCATCGATCCATTGTCCATAGATTCACTATTTAGGACTTATATCGTTTATTGAGATAGTCCTAATGAGTGACTTTGCCTTTTGCTGTATTAGAGTCATCTATACATACAGACATTGTCCTGAAAGGTTTCTTCCAAAGATTGACTTTCAGGGCATGTCTCCAACACCACCATCCGAGATTTCCTACCCGAACATAGTTTTGGCATGCTCGGTGGGACAAAAATCTTGTATGCCAAGAAGACGAAGGAAAGAACAAGCCTTTAGGTGGGAAGCAAAGCAAAAAACACCCCAGTATACACCAAGATCTAGCATGGCAGATCTACCCGAAAACTTGCAAGGACCTATTTTGATAGAAAGCCCGACTCCTTCTAAGAAATCGAAAGGGAAGGTCACAAATGAAGATCTACAGGCTACTATGATGGCTGTCTTAAGAAGCATGGAGCGAAGCTCTCAAAACATGGAGAAAAATTCTCGGGAAACAAGAGAAGACATAAGCAGACTTTATTCCTTAACAGGAAATCTGCAAAGAAAGCTAGATCTAGAGTACTCTACCCCAGAAAATGATCATGTTAGAGAGATGACGAGCAAGGCTAGCCCTGTGGAGGAGCCAGTCATTCCTCGGTTTCCCACGTTTGAGGAAAATATGAGTGAGGGGAAAAACAAGGAAGAATCCGGAGCTAGTTAGCCGTTGTTGAAAAATGAGCCAGAGTTGCCTGACCCCTTGTTATTTTCATTGGATAGTAAGGGGCAATGTGGGCCAAAAATAAAGCGATTACTGAAAAAACCATAGGCTGATATGATGGTTGATAGTAATCCTTTCCTACAAGCCCCAGTAAACATGATCAACCTAACATGGGCAGAAAAAGGAAAAGGAAAAGCCACGTGGGAAGTGAAGGCAGAAAAGAAGACAGTCGATAGACCAACCGAGGGAGCTGTCAAGCTGCCCGAGAAGTCGAAAACCGCCATAATAAAAGGAGTAGTGCTGTGCAGCAGATGTCACTGTGAGTGTGAGTTAGAGGTACCAACAGCAGGAGCCATCCTTGATCGGGAGCTAATCAAAAGAAGGGAAAAAAAAGAGCATGAAAAACACATAAGTATCATGCGGACAGCCGAAAAGGAAACCTCTTGAAATGTCTTCCAGAGGTTGGGAGGAAACTCTCAGCCTAAAAGCTTGTCAGAAGTGTTTTGGAACTATAAAGCTTCAGAAGAAGTGGAAAACAAGGAGGCCAAGATGCCAAGGTGGATGGGCCATCCTAATCGAGTTATGCCGGCGAAGATGTCAGGATGAAAGGAAGGACAGTGAACCCGGTCACAAAAAAGAACCTTGCCCGACTCGGGCGAAGATGGTACATAGTCGGAAAGGACAGGAAGCCTGTCAAGGAGATGGGAGCCTCCATGATCAAGAGAGTCCAAAGGCAACATAAGGCTCATATGAACTCATTGAAAGTTCCCGCTACTTTAGAAACCTAGGAGAATGTAAAGTTTGACAATGCTCTTCATGGGGGAAGAAATCAACCCTATTGAAGGAGTAAGAAAGAGGTACAGAAGGCAAACAGCAAAAACGAAGGGGAATGAGACCATGTGCAGCCAAACCTCCATCCTGGGAAATACAGAATCTTAAGGAGAGCTCAAGAAGATATGATAATGATGCCTACCCCAAGATGGAGCCCGGAACCAATCTGCTTTGGAACGGTCTCGCCAGAGAGGGGGTTGCCCGCACCATTGTTAGTGGATACTACCTGCGAGGTTCCAAAGTGGATGCCAGACTTTGGTATCACCAGGGAAGAAGATCTACATGAACTAATATTGCCTGAAGAAGCACATGCGTGGATAGATGAGTTTATGAACAACATTGGGGGCAAGGGGAAAGATTTACCTGGACTTAGCAACTTCCACGTAAACATGACATATGTTTTATCAGCCATGTTTCATGTCGAGCAAGATCAACCTCCCACAATGGAATGTGATCACTTGGCAACGGAACCCATGATGGCACATGTTAGTGTCGAAGAAGCGGGAAAAGGAGAACCCAGCCAAATAGGCGTGCCCGAGTAATCAGGGAAAAAGCCTAAGAGAATATACTTAGACAAAATGGTCTTTGTTTGCCTGAGTTTGACCTTGGCCAACCATCTCAAACCTATATATGTAACGGCACACTTGGAGGGAGTACCCTTCAAAAAGGTCTTAATAGATGGAGGGGTCGCGGTCAATGTGATGTCATACAAACGAATGAAGAAAATGTACAGAAGTGATGAGGATTTTATCCCTACAGATCTTACAGTTTCTAGTTTCTCGGAAGCTATCACCAGGACTCATGGGTTACTACCATTAGAGGTTGATTTGGGATCAAAACAAATCATGCTGGCCTTCTTTGTCGTGGACAATACTTCCACTTATGGGGCTTTACTGGGCAGAGATTGGATTCATCAAAGTCTCTTTGTGCCATCTACCTTACACCAACAAGTAGCTGTCTACCATGAAGAAGGGGAAACAGGACCTGGGTTCTAGGAAATAGTGGAGGCCGAGTCACGGCCATTCCTACCTACAGCCAACATCGTAGAAGCCAACTTCTACAATCCCAGTATTGGGATTCTTTAATGTTCAGGAGCTGATAAGAACAGCTGCCCAACTAAGGTGATGGCCCAAAAGCTTTTGGAGCAAAGGTTCTCTCTTACTAGAGAAGAATAGGATCATCCTTATATCATCCCAACTCCCCAACACCATTAAATGTCAAAGTAGAAAGGGAATGACCAAGTAGTTATAGTCAGGTCCTTAATAAAAAGACTGTTGGTGTATGAAAGAGAGAGAAAACAAGAGAGGGAGAACTCAGCCAGGGAAGAAAAAGAGTGGAGCGGAGAAGCTTCAAACAACCAAAGGAATAAGGAAGAATCTTTTAGAGAAGAGTTAGAAGCAGCCATCCAAATGGTTGAGTGTGTATATGACTTGGATGGGCCAGAGGACTTGCCTGACAATCCAGAACTGGTCGAATTTTTGTGTGCAGAGCCAGACAAACCAGCCCCAGAAATGCAAGACTCATTGAAAACCATTGATTTGGGGACTAAGAAGGATCCAAGACCTATACAGATCAGTGGTTTGTTGGAAATCGAGGATCGGGCAAGGATTGTTGACCTTCTGCATGAATTTAAAGATTGTTTTACTTGGCATTACACCGAGATGCCAAGTTTAGATCCAACCTTGGTAGAACACATGATGCCTATTAAGGAGGGGTTTAAACTTGTCAAGCAAGCACCACAAAGGATGTCAAAAGAAATTGAAGAAAAGGTTAAAGAGGAGATTGAAAGGCTGGTGAAGGCCGAATTTATTAGGCCTGCCAAATATGTTGAGTGGTTGGCCAACATTGTACTTGTCTTAAAACTATAACTAAAGTAGTTAGATGTTGTGTTGATTATAGAAACATCAATAGAGCCACACCTAAAGACGAATACCCCATGCCCATGGCGGACCTATCTATAGATGCAGTTGCTAAACACAAAGTTCTATCTTTTATGGATGGGAATGCTGGATACAATCAAATAAAAATGGCTAAAGAAGATATACATAAAACAGGTTTTAGGTGCCCGGGCCATGCTGGAGCGTATGAGTATTTGGTAATGCCATTCGGGCTCAAAAATACCGATGCAACTTATCAAAGAGCAATGAACGCCATTTTTCATGATCTAATCGGCCATAGCATGGAAGTATATATTGATGACATCATGGTAAAATCTAGAACTGAAAAGCAGCATTTGGTAGACCTCAGACAAGCCTTGACAAGAATAAAGATCCATAAGCTAAAAATGAATCCAAAAAAGTGTGCTTTTGGAGTAAGATCGAGCAACTTTTTGGGATTCCTCGTTCATCAAAGAGGAGTGGAGGTCCAAAAAAACAAAGCTCGGGCAATAATGGAGTCACCTCCCCCCACCAACAAAGTACAACTTCAAAGGCTGCTTGGAAAAATCAACTTCTTGAGGAGATTCATTGCTAATTTAGCGGGCAAGATTCAGCCACTAACTCTTATGCTGAGACTGAAAGACAAAGAAAAGTTTGAATGGGGCCCGCCACACCAATAAGCTTTCGACAGCATAACGACTTACTTAGCCTCTCCACCAGTGCTCATGCCACCTCAGAGGGGAAAGCCGTTGAAGCTTTATATCTCTACCTCGGAGAGGTTAATTAGGAGCTTGCTGCCTAAAACAATGAAGGTGGGAAGGAGAAAGCCATATACTACCTCAGTAGAATCCTTATTGAGGTAGAAACAAGATATACTTTGGTTGAGAAATTATGTTTAGCTTTGTACTTTACCGCCTACAAGCTAAGGCATTACATGTTGCCTTGCCACATCCACATCATTGCCAAGACCGACGTAATCAAGTATATGCTGTCAAAACCAATGCTGACTAGGAGGATCGGAAAATGGATTCTAGCATTATCAGAATTCAGCTTTCAATATATCCCTCAAAGAGCAATCAAGGGGCAAGCAATAGCAGACTTATTGGCAGAACACCAAGAGTCTCAAGATGAAACTATCAACATCCCTGGAACTTTGAAGGTAGCTAACCTTTAGATCCTACCAAGTAAAGCCTTATCGGGCAGGGATGAATGGATTCAACAGGAGGTAAAGAGGATATCCAGCCTTTGGATTACTCCATAGAGGTTGTATTTTGATGGATCTTGTACCCAAAAAGTTGCTGGAGTTGGAATTGTCATCATTGATCCTAGAGGTACTCACCATTGCTACTCTTTCCTCCTAGATTATGAAGAAACTACCAAGAATCGGCCAGAATATGAGGCCTTAATAATTGGCCTGGAGATCCTGATAGAGTTAGGGGCAACTGAAGTGGAAGTTTTCGGTGATTCAGAGTTGGTGATTAATCAGTTGAATGGAGAATACAAATGCAGACACATCACCATGGCCGGTTATTACTTAGCGGCCACTCAATTGTTAAGCTATTGGGGCACTGAAATATCAGCCAGCTACATCCCTAGATAAGCAAATGCGATTGCCAACGAGATGGCATAATTGGCCTCTGGGGCACAGATCCAAGAGAGGAAGTTTGAAGGAGACATAGAAATCCAAAGAAGAAATCTTTTTTCCATCTTGGAAAAGGAATTCAACCTAGATGTAATGATTGAAAAGGTGGGGACTGAAGATTGGAGAACGCCTGTTCTTCGATATCTAAAAGATCCATCCTTCCCCACAAGTAAGAAGAATAGGCAGCAAGCAACTAAGTACGTTTTGTGGGGAGATAATTTATTAAGGAAAACTCTAGATTGGCTAATGTTAAAATGCTTGGGCCAAGAAGAATCAATGAGGGTAATGGTTGAAGTACATAAAGGGATCTGTGAAGCACATCGGTCGGGAACCAAGATGAGATGGCTACTCAGAAGATACGGTTATTTCTGGCCCGAGATGGAAAAAGATTGCAAAGCATATGCCCGAGGGTGTAAAGAATGCCAAAGACATGGACCACTCCAACATGTGCCCTCAATACCTTTAAACCCCGTGGTCAAGCCTTAGCCCTTCCGGGGGTGAGCAATGAACTTCATCGGGCAAATTCATCCAGCCTCTTGTAAGGGACACACATTCATAATTGTGGCTACGAATTACTTCACCAAGTGGGTAGAAGCTTAAGCTGTCAAGACTATTACTTCAGCTACGATCACGAAATTCATTGAAACCAAGATCTTGCATAGATTTGAGGTGCCCGAGATAATTGTCATAGACCGCGGGCTATCTTTTATTTCAAAAGAAGTGGAAGAGTTTGCCAGCAAGTTCAAAATAAAGATGGTTCAGTTTAGCCTTTACTACCCCAGTCAAACGGTCAAGCAGAAGCCAGCAACAAAATCTTAGTAAACATTATCAAAAGAACGGTGGCCGAGAATCCGAAGAAATGGCATGAGAGGTTGAGGGAAACTTTGTGGGCATATAGAACTTCCAAAAAGGCGGCAACTGGGACTACTCCTTTTGCTTTAACTTTCGGGCAAGATGTTGTACTCCTCATGGAGATTAATGTGAGTTCGGTCAGAATTCAAAATCAATTCGAACTACACAGTGAAGAGTACATTTAGGCTATGTGTCAAGAAGTTGAAGACCTTGATTTAGCCCGAATTGAGGCTCTAGACAAAATCCAAGAGGGGAAGAGAGCTGTTGCCCGAGCATACAACAAGAAAGTAAAATTACAAACCTTCACAGATGGGGAGTTAGTGTGGAAAACGATTCTGCCTTTAGGAGCTCAGGTTAGAGTCTTTGAGAAATTGAGCCCGACTTGGGAAGGTCATTTCGTTATCAACCGAATTTTGGATAAATGAGGGTTCTACTTAGCAGATTTGGAAGAAAGGTTGCAGAAAAACTTGATCAATGCCAAGTTTTTTAAGAAGTATCACCTAACTTTGTGGGATGTCAAGGATTGTTACATTGAGGAAATTTAGACATTATGAATGATTTGAAGACAGCTTATATGTTCACCACGGTTAAAAATCAGGAAAAATGCAAGTTGGAGGAAATTAAAGAGGCCATTTTCATTTCATTAAATGTTGAAGTTACACAGATTTAGCTCAATAGTTTTACATCCCTAACTAGGGCAGATATCCTAGAATGGTGGGTCTACCTTTCGCCCGACTCTTCCTAAACATTGCTACTATTGGCCAAATATGTTTTCCACATATCCAACTTCCTTTTGCTGTCCTGGCATCTTCAAATCTTCTGAGCCTTCGTCCATAAGCTTGACCGAAGTTCGTTGACCGGTGATGTCATGACGGTTGATCCCGAAGCATACACCTATGATGATGAAGTCATTAAGAAAGCAGAAGCTATAGGGAAGTCTGGGCTCGTGAATATCAGCCCGAGAGGATTCTATCAGTGCGGTAGAGATTACTCGACTAGCCTGCAAGGTTATAGAAGTCATGCGCGAGCCGAGAGCAGATCACCTGGCTGAAGATATTAAAAGAACTGATTGCTCCTTATGCGTGTTGTTTCCAACAATAATTGAAACTAGAGAAGTCCATACAAGTCCCAAGGGATGCACTTCCCCCTTTCTGAAGAAGAGTTTAGAGTAAAGGCCTACCCGAGGACAATGAAGGCCATTGAAAAGGCGAGGAATGGTGGAAATACCTTTACTAGTCCCTTCACAAATCTCGAAGGAAAATTGGATTCATGGAGCTTTGGGTACCCTTGGATATTTTTGAAAGGAGATAGGGAGAAAAGTTGGAATTAGGAGGAACTGAAGATGAAGAAAACAGTTTGAAATGTCTAGAGGTTCTAAGGGATTTTTGGAAAATTCCTGGGGACTCAAACAAAACTCGAATTGGTTAAAGTATTTGGCCAGAAGATGGGATTGAGTGAAGTTTTCTAACGAGGGATCAAGCGACGGTTAGGATTAAAGATTGTGGGTTGGTGCAAAGGTCATAGACAAACACCGGTTGCTTTTGAGCAGTGCAAGTTCCGAGAAAAGCCGTGCGATGGCAGTTAATGAAAGACGATTGTTCAATCATTATTAGCGCCTCGGTTTGCAGGCTTAACAACAATTGAAGGGGGCACTGTTTGGGTTAATATTTGAACTTTGGGCCTAAAGAAAGAAAGGTAGGCCCAAAAGAACTAAAATAGGGAGATTCACCTGAGGCCCAGCACCCAGCCCAGACCAACTCTCTCAAACATAAAGTGGCAGCTTCCCAATAATGCATAGGCTATGTGCCTATAATCTAAATATGACAAGTGATAAGACCAGTCACCTATCAGCCAAAATCACTTTACAGTGGCAATACAAGTAAAAAGCTGGTGAGTCACTACCCTCCGATTACTTTCAGGAAAGAACATAACTGCAAACAATCAGGCTGATTCATCTATAAAAGGAGAAAGAGGGCCCAGAGAAGGGGACACTGAATCAAACAAACAAACCAACATATAACTTGTCTCTCAGTCAAGCAAATACCTAGAAAGCTGCGCTTTGTCCAGTTTCTGCATCCCTTTTTAGCCTTAGATTTCCCTTAGAAAGACAGCTTTTGTCTATGTAAAAGCTCTGCTACCCTTCTCTAAATGTTGTAGTATCGATTCTCTCATGTAAACATATTTACATCTATTCCCATTTAGCTCATAAACCTTTGTAACTGGAAAGAGAAGAAGCTGCACAAGATTCAACCTTGCCCAACAAGGTTAAATCTTGCCCGACTGTCTTTGTATTGTCTTTCAATTAATAGATCTGGTGTTATAATGTATCCCTCAATATATATTTAAGCTATTTCCAGCCTTTTAATGATTCAGAGTTCCATCAGCTCTCAAATCTGGGTCATTTAGTGGTTTTATTGTCATAAGAAGATCAAAAGTAAACTAAAACTGATGACTTAATTAGATCTAGACATCCACCCTTTAAGCATACAAGATATATAAAAGTCCTTGATCTCAAGGCATAGAAAAGAACTTAATGTAGACTTAACCCATCTACGACAATCATTTGATAAACAAGAAGTTAGAATAACTTGGGGCACAAGTAATCGGCTTAAATACACTTGTTCTACATCTACCATACAAAGATGGCAGTGGTACACCTCCGCAGTCAGTTAGTTTTGATTGTGAGCCTCAAGGCCTACATCTAAGGCCTCATAAAGGCACATTTCAGAACTGACTGTTTCCTGCTCTTGCAACCTCTTAATAGGTAGGAGCCCGACAACCAACCAAAGTGCCAACTCCTCGAGGAGCTGTGTGCTCGAGCCAGGAATGCTCACCATCTGAGATTTCCTGCTTGAACAGAATATGCGGCCTCAATACTAACCCAATAATGTGAAGTTTTTATCCGTATGGCTCAGAAGCCAAAGGGGGGCATCAATCTCATCTGGTACATCATATCATATTCGATGAATCTGAGAACGTGACTGTTGGAGCTAGCAAGAGACTCATAATGCTTTCCTACCCAAAGCTTTTGAATACCATTTGTTCCATTGTCCTGTGGAAATCTGCTAATAATTGGTTCAATAAATCTATGATTTAACTGCGCCATTACAAGAAAAAAAAATGTATATAGAACAAGTAAATAATAATTCAACATTTAAGTGTTATCTTGCCATACTTGTGTAGTCAGACAAATAGTATGTAGATCGGCTCTTAATTAATTTGAATCAAACAATTAATTAGGAGCCGTTTGGTAACCATTTTGTTTTCACTTTTTTTGAAAACTAAAATCTTGTTTGGTAACCACTTTCAGTTTTAGTTTCCAAACTATTTTCTTGAGTTTTCAAAACTGAAAGTAGTTACCAAGCAAAATTTCAGTTTTCAGATTTCAGTTTAAAAAAAAAAAAAAAAATTTATCAATAATAGCCAGAATTTAAAATAACAGAAAATCCACTTAAATAGACTTAAATACCTTCCTTTGGTATTAAAACCACCAAAAGCTTAAATGCCCTGCTTTGAAAAGCAAGAGATAGCTTGGTATGGGAAGTTTTAGTGCAGATGCTATGGCTTTAATTCACATCACTTTCAATTGGATTCATGATTTCCAGGAAGCCAATGAAGAACCAGTAGAGTGAGCAAAACTAAACAATCACGGTGGTTGCCTCCTAATGAAGGGTCAGTGAAACTAAATGTGGATGGAGCCATAAGGACAACGGATGGGAGAGAATGTGCAATAATGATCATCATTGGTTCCAACAATGACGATCATACAACACACCTGATGCACTTTTCCACTTCAGCCATCCAGCTTATATTCCATGATATAAATCTCCATCGGATTCTCCATTCTTTTGCAAGATAGATCAAAGATAGCAAAAGTGTTCATCTTTGGTACTTCATGATCCAATCATCATTCCTACCTTATTTGGACGCCTATTCCACTAAACTTAGAACTCCATATACTATGCATTTGACCTACTTAGACAAAGACCTTTAGACTCTAACACTTCTAGCCAAAAGTTAAGCTCCAATGTACTCCCTCATGCATTTCATCTATCAGCACTATATCATTTGTGAAAAGCATACACCAAGGGATATCATTTTGAATATGTCTCGTTAACTCGTCCATTACCAATGCAAAAAGGTAAGGACTTAAAACTGAGCCTTGGTGTAACCTTATGGTTATAGAAAAACTTTCAATTTGTCCTTTATGAGTTCTTACTCCAATTCTTGCTCCATCATATATATCCTTTTGCTCCATCATATATATCCTTTATTGCTTGGATATATGCTACTTGTACTCATTTCTTGCCAAACTTCTTCACTAAGTTCTTGGCATACTTTGTTTGAGAGATGAAGATGCCATCCTTTTCTTGTTTTACTTGAAGTCCAAGGAAGTAGTTTAATTCACCAACCAAGCTCATCTCAAATTCATTCGTCATCATATTGATAAATTGTTTCACAAGAGAATCAGAAGTAGACCCAACAACTATGTCATCCACATACACTTGAGCAATCACAACATGAGATTGAACTTTCTTAACAAAAAAGGTTTTATCAACAAAGGCACGAGTATAACCATAAGCAAGAAGATGAGAAGACAACCTGTCATACCAAGCACTTAGGGCTTGTTTAAGACCGTAGAGAGCCTTCCTCAGTTTGAACACCCCTTCTGGCTTGTGGGGATCCTTAAAACCCTTAGGTTGTTCCACGTAGACTTCCTCATTAAGATATCCATTACGGAATGCGGTTTTGACATCCATTTGAAAAAGCTTGAACTTTAAATGTCATGCAATTGCATAAAGAAGTCTGACTAATTCAAGAGAGTAACAAGAGCGAAGGTTTCATCAAAATCAACACCTTCAAGTTGAGAGTATCCTTGAGTAACAAGCCTGGCCTTATTTCTGATCACATTTCCTGACTCATCAGACTTGTTCTTGTAAATCCATTTTGTGCCAATAACATTAGTGTTCGATGGACGATCAACAAGGGAACAGACTTCATTCATCTCAAACTAATTTAGCTCTTCCTGCATGGCTAAGATCCATTCTTCATCAGTTAGAGCATCTTTGATATTCTTGGGCTCAATCTGGAAGACATAGCAAACATTTGCAACTTCATCAGTTATTTGTCTTCTAGTTCTAACACTTTTGTCAATCGAACCCACAATTTCCTCATCACGATGATCTCTAGGCCACTTCAGTTTATCCTTGAATAGGACACGATAATCTTTGATCGGTGCTTGATTCACTCTCGTTGTCATTTTCTGACACCATACCTGACTCACCAGAAGCATCACCGTTATTCTTAGAAGAGCAAAATAACACATCATCATTTTCAATTGCCAAAAAGGGAGGAACATCAGTGTCATCAATCTTGACATTTATGGACTCCATGATGGTCTTTGTCCTCAAATTGTAAAAGCCCGACTTGTGTTGGAGTAGCCCAAGAATATTCATTCATCACTCTTAGTATCAAACTTTGCAAGATGTTCTCGATCACGTATAATGTAGCACCCATTCCCAAAGACTTTGAAATACTTTACCATTGGCTTATTACCCTGCCAGAGTTCATAAGGTGTCAAATGAGTGCCAGGTTTGAGAAACACTCGATTTGAGATGTAGCAAGCGGTGTTCATGGCTTCAACCCAAAATGCTTTGCCAAGTTTTTGCTCTTAAGTAGCACCCTAGTCATCTCTATCAAAACACGATTTTTTTCTTTCCACTGCACCATTTTGTTGAGGGATGATTGGAGCAAAAAGCTTATGCTTAATGCCGTTGGTTGAACAGAAATCATCAAAGCGGGCATTCTCAAATTCGGTTCCATGATCAGTTTTGATTCTGACTAGAGCAAGATGGCTAGACAGAGATTCATTCAACATTACTTTGTACATAGTGAGGAACTATTGAAAGTTATCAGATTTTTCCCTTAAAAAGCATACCCAAGTAAATCTAGAGTAGTCATCCATAATTACCAAGATGTAATTCTTACCACCAAGAGATAAAGTCTGAATTGGTCCAACAAGATCCATATGAACCAATTGAAGAGGCTTAGTTGTTCCAATGTCAGTCACTTTCTTGTGTGCCACCCTATATTGCTTTTCCAATTGACATTGTAAACACGAAAATTCTGTAACAAATGAAACGAGAACACGTGTACAAAGTAGATTTGTATTGATGAATTTGTAGGGTTACAATCTCTGTATACAATTTTCCCTCTGATTCAGTCTTCAAATTTGATGTAGATGGTTGATTGTTAATCCAATGGTCGCGATGACTTGATCTCGGACGAACGATTGAATGATTTGCTTTAAGTTTTGAGCTTGAAACAATGTGTGGATAGTCTTTACCTCAAGGTTTGTGTATGACCTGCGGCAAAGGTGATGTTGATGCGGGATTTTGTTGATTCAAGGGTCTTGACGACTTGATCTTGAATTGAAAATCGTTACAAGTTTTGAGCTTGCAACAAAGTCTTGAAAGAATCGGCAGTGCTTGTTCATTCTTCAAGGGAATGCTTCGGCTTTGGTTGAAAGAAAGCTTCGGCTTTGGTTGTGCGTTCTTTGAAGGGCTTTGGTAGCGTATTAGTCTTCAAAGATTTGGTGCAAAGGTTCCTCTGGGTGTAGAATTGTCGACCCCTATTTGTGTCTGGGACCTTGTATTTATAGACTTCCAAAGCCACGTCTTTGGATGGATTTGGCTTTGATTTGTGTCTTGATTCATCCATGGGAGAATTTAGGCATGTTTTGTGTCTTAAGTACAGCCACTTTCCCTTGCTTGCCCGAATTATAGGGCTTTCTTGCCTATTTTGTGAGCAATCTTCAATTCTTGCTTGTTTTATGAAGATGCTTTAACTTTCTTTTCAGTTTTGGGAGCAATTTGGGCCCCTTGCCGATTTTTAGGAGATTTATTCCCCTTTGCTGCATTTTAGGAATGCTTTTAGGCTTCCTTTGCTTGATTTGTGCCACATGTCATTTATGACTTGTCCATTTATGATGGGTCCTATGCCACATAGAGATGTGTGATGCATCATTTGTATGCAACGAAATTTACATATCTACAGACATGATCCACAAACATAGGAGTCAGAAACAAAAATAAATGGAAGCCCCCTCACAACCTCATGTTTGGAGAACTTCTTGAGGTATTTGAAGTTTACATGCCCAAGTCTCTTATGCCACAATATACTAGTTTCATCAATAGCTTTGTGGCACTTGGAGTATTCAGCAACTTTAGAGACATCAAGAATGTAGCAATTGTCTCCAAATCTCAAGAGTACATGCAAGTTTTTTCCATGTTCATCCACAGTCCAACACCCTCTTTTTGAGAATCACACTTCATCAGCCACATCATCACACAATTGGCTAATGCTAATGAGATTTGACTTCAACCCATCAACATAGCTAACATTTTCAAGCTTAGGTAATCCAAGGATCTTGACATCACATTTCCTTGTGATCTGAGACTTGTCTCCACCACCAAACACAACACCACCGCAAATAAAAGGAGTAAGAGATGAGAAAGCCTTATTGTCTCCAATCATGTGACGAGAGCGCCCACTATTAAGATTCCATACATTTGGCTTGGTAATAGATAGAGCATTTAGAACAACAAGACACATGTTCAAGGCCTTCTGAACCCACTTTGGACTTTGCTTAATATTTCCAGATGAAGAAGACTGAACAAGCTGAGCAATTCTGTTGGCTTTAATGACCAGACAATCTACCTGACCCTTCAGCGAATTAGTCTTTCTAGAGTACAATTTTCTATATTTTGGATGAATGTGCCCAACTTCACCGCAGTGATGGCACGTAGGAACAAATCTTGTCATTGGACATGGTTTGACTTTCTAAGATATAGCCCTAGATTCTCTCACAAATTTTGTTTTGGTGGGGATAGAACTTGAGCCACTTTCTACATAACCAAGACCACTTTTGTCACCGTGTAGTTTTCCAATACTCAGCATCTTGTCAATTTTTCAACCCCAATAGTGAGACGAATAACCTTATCATTTGCCTCATTCAGTTCAAGTAGCTGTTTCCTGTTGGCTTCATGATACATCACATTATTTGCCTTCAATGCATGAATTTGATTCATCAAGTTCTCTTGAGATTCTAGTAAGTTTTGAACCTGAGCTTCAAAAGTAGTAATAATATCATCATTTTCAACTTTGTCATTGCAATTAGAAGCCTTCTCATTCAGCTCCTCAACATAGGCCTCAAGATAACCAATTTTTTCATCCAGTTCAGTTCTGACTAGACAAAGAGACATGTTTTCTTTCTGTAACATAACAACCTTCTTAGTTAGCTCAATCCTCTTCACAAGTCTCATCAAAGAGAGAATCATACTTGATGCACAATTCATCATACGACATCTCCTCATTGCCATTCAGAACAGAATCATCATCACTCAGAGACACTTCCTCAATTGGAGCAACAAAAGCAACAATTTTTTCTTCATTATCTGATAACTCATCAGAATGCACAGAACCTTGATAATTTTTATCACTCCAAGTAACCATCATCGCCTTTTTATTCTTTTGAACAAGGAGTTTGGTGTTAGCATAATCAGCAGCACGGTGCCCACTTCCCGCACATGTAAAGTAGGGACCAAGTACCTTTAACACACCTTTGTCTCATTTTCTAGTGAACCCTTTGTGCTCACTCCAGTATATTGTTTTTCCCGATTGTTTGATGACTTACCAAACCATTTAGAATCATTTCCTTTGTTTTTTAGAATTCTTCTGAATTGTTTGACGAATAGGGCAAGATCATCTTCTGAGACATGTCTACACACATCACCAACAACCTCACATTTCTCAACACTTTGAAAGGTCACTTCTTTTATCTTCTTGGAGTTACTTTCATCCATTTCAAGCTCCAAGTCATAGGTAATGAGCTTCCCAACTAATTTTCCAAGCTTGATCTCATTTAGGTCCTAAAACTCTTGAATGACAGCCTTCTTTGCTTGAATTCTCTTGGGCAAGCATCTCAAAAACTTTTGAACAGCGGTTGTTTAATCAATAGGCTTCATTAACCCCAAGACATTCATTTGTTAACATTTCAATTTTCTCAAAGAAGACCAAGAAAGTCTCAAACTCGAGCATTCTCAAATCTTCAAATTTCGAAAGGGTCATTTGAAGCTTTAAATCTCTCACTTGTTTATCACCCTCATGAAGAATTCGGAGTTTGTCCCAACCTTACTTGGCAATTATGCAATATCGAACATGAGCAAACTGATTAGACGAAATGGCAGAAACAATTGCATTCTTTGCTTTCCTATTAGCCATGGCCGAAGCAATTTCTTCTTGAGTCCATTCACCTTTTGGCTTAATCACAAACTCTCCATTGACTAGCCTCGATGAAGCCTTCCACTCAAGAGTGAGATAATCAATAGCTATAAGATCTTAAGCCTCAAGGAATATCTGAAACTTCTTGTTCCAAGCAGCATAATTTGTATCATCAAAGAATGGAGGTGTATTGCATGAGCCACTGACACGACACGATCCATGGTGGGATTCCACCTAATACCAGTAAATCTCATATATCACTCTATGTATATCTAGAGCAAGGCTCTAATACCAATTGAAATTGGGACCAAGCAGAATATCCTGTATATAAAAATTATAATATGCTGGACTGACTAGTCAAGCCCGCTCTTCAACTCAGATAGATTTGTTAGTCAACAAATCAAAGATTCAATTACCAAAAATTATCCTAGTCAGCAAGGCATCAGTTTGTTGCAAGTTATTAATGTGTCAAGAGGGCAAGATTGTGAACACATACCATTTAAATGTTCAACAGATATATGTATCGAGTATATGTATGTGAGATACGTGACACAATAAAAATAACTTGAACACAAGATATTTTTAGCTGGAAAAACCCACATCTGGGTTAAAAAACTGGGGACTCTCCACTGAGTCCAATCCACTAGTGTAAACAAAGGTTCATGAAAAGACCACACAAGCTCAATTTCTAGATCCCTATCTATGGAGCAGTTTTACCTTTGTGCAACCTATGGAGCAGCTTTACCTTTGTGCAACCTTGCCTTACGCGAGACGGACTCCTTTGGTTTTCACGAAGTGGCAGCTCCTCCTAAGCTCATCACCTTGTGGCACTGAGATCAAGATGATCAATGATATGATATGATTTTATAATATGCACATCAAATCTGGATTCAAATGACCATTCAGATTCTCTAGTCAAACAGTTGAAGGAAGAATCTAACTTGAATCAAAAAGCTTGGTCTAAAAACGAATTTAAAGCTTAAAACCAAACCAAGACATAAATGCAAAACCTTAAAACAATGCAACCCTAATATACAATGATTGGGTGTTTAATGCATGAGGAAGGTTTGGTAGTTAGGGTTTCATAAATGGAGAAGATGCAAGCTTAAAGCCTTAAAAACAACTATCTCTCTCTAAAAACTAAGTTCTAAAACCCCCAAGAACAATCTAAAACCCTAGAAGTAAATATACCCAAGGAAATCAGATTTTCCATCAGCCAACTTGTCCCAAGGACATTTGTCGGCTACAAAAGAGATCTAGGCAAATCAATGGCAAGAAACTGACTACCATTAGAAAGGTGTCAGTCAGCCCATATGGACTATCTTCATTAGTGTGCCTAAACAGTTGGAAATCAGCGCGTAAAATTGACTAGACAATCAAACTAGACAGAATGCAACACAAAAAGAGATATGAAATGCACATGCATGAATAAACCTTTTGATGTGAAATAAGCCACTTCATGAACATTTCCTCCAGTAGCAATAACCCATAATTAGAGTTTAGGGTAAATTACAAAAAACTACCTCAACTATTGGTGTCACGACACTTTCATACCTCATTTTTTAAAGTTGACAATGTCATACCTCATCTTACGAATTTGTGCCAATGTCATACCTCCGTCAGTCTTTCTGTTAATTTTTCTGTTAAGTGCTGATGTGGCTACATTCGGGTCCCACTCACTAATCCAACTGGATTTAAAAATTATTAAAATATATTTTTAATAATTAAAAATTAAAAAAATTAATTTTTTTTATAATGTTAATTCATCATCTCTCTCTCTCCCCTCTCTCCGCTCTGTCATCTTTATATCTCTGCAAACCCTTTCCCCATCCCCCCGTGTCCCTCCCTCTCCCAAAACCCATCTCAGCAAGACTCCCCCCCCTCCCCTTCCCCCCCCCCCCCCCCCCCGTGGGTATTGCAACACCACCAGCCGCCAGCAACCCCCCCTCCGCCCACCCTCTCTTCACTGGCGTTCCACCACGCCCCTCCTACACACCCCCTCCTACACACCCATCACCCTCACCAAATTAATGTCGACCCAAACCCTAAAATTTGAATTCGCCAATTTCAAAAAAAAAAAAGAGAAAAAGAAACGAAAAGCTTCTGCATCTCCCTCACGCGAAGCAAGCTCAAAGCTTGCTGTGATTTTGGGTTGAAGGTTGCAGAGATTAGGAATCGTTGTGGAACACCTCTGGCCACCCGCACGGTTTTACACGATTTTTGGGCTTGAAAATCCCCAAATTTGGGTGGAGATCGTAGAGGGGATGATGTGGAAGAGGTTGTGGGTGTTGGATGGTGGTGGTTCGACGGAAAAAATGGCGAAAATCGCCAGAGTTGGTTGGGTTGTGTGTGCGGGTGCAAGGAAGAGAGAAGCGTGAGAGGTGGGAGGGAGAGAGGGAGAGAGGGATTTAATATTATAAAAAAATTGAGGAATTTAATATTATAAAAAAATTAATTTTTTTAATTTTTAATTATTAAAAATTATATTTAATAATTTTTTAATCCAGTTGGATTAGTAAGTGGACCCCGTATGTAGCCACTTCAGCACTTAACAGAAAAATTAACAGAAAAACTGACGGAGGTATGACATTGGCACAAATTCGTAAAATGAGGTATGACATTGTCAATTTTAAAAAATGAGGTATGAAAGTGTCGTGACACCAATAGTTGAGGTAGTTTTTTGTCATTTACCCTAGAGTTTATTCTAAAGCTCGAACACAAATACAATATTTAACAAGGAAAGCCAAACACTTAAAATTAGACTTTACACAAACAGTAAGGTTGTGGATTATAACATTCAAACCTAGGCTCTACGCCATTATGCGGAATAGTCAAAAGGGTGATCCGAAAATCATTCGAATGTGGCTCTAAACTCAGGCCCCGAGTATGACTACTTCTATTCTGAACCAGCATACTAAGTCAAGTATTCGTATGTTAGCAGGTTCGAAAAAGGCATTTAGACTAGGTAATCCTTAAGAGGAATTTTATTCCAAAAGAGCTCCGATATGCGGAAATTTTTTGGCCAAGTCAACCAAGGTGGTCTGATAGGAAAAGCTCAGGTTTGACACATAAGGTTTGACAAAAGGATTCAAAAAGTGTTTCCGACCCACATGCCGACGACCAAGTTTCCAAAGAACTTTTGTTTAAAATTTACTAGAAACGGACATGCGATCTAGTTTAGAAAGAAAAATCCATTTTCTGACTAAATTGCAAGTAGGCCTGGCAAACAGGCCGTGTTTATCGTGTTCGTGTCGTTTTCGTGTAACACCTGTTATCTTAACAGGTTATGTCATGTCACACCTATTATCTTAACAGGTTTTTAACAGGTCGGGTCATTTCAGATCATTTTACCCTACAAGTAAAATGACCCGACCCGTTATGACCCGTTAAGAAAAATATTTTTTTTTATAAATTTGAACATACCACATTGTCACATAAAAATTACTTCAAAACATAAAAACACATTTGTAGTTAACTACAGCATACTCCAAAATAAGAGCCTAATAAAAAGCATCAATACACTACTACAAAATATCAAATGTCCAAGGATATGAAAAATGAAGGAGTTTTTCTTTTCAAGGTTGTGAAGCTTTTCTTAGAAGTTAAGACCTTGCCAAAGAAACTCAGAGCTTGCATGTTGTTCTTTTTACAAAATCCTTCAATTTTCATCGATCATCATGGGAAAAATAGTATTGGAACTGTGGCTTGATTTATTATCTTCAATAGTTATATGATGAGAGAGAGTTTGATTTAGGGCTGAGAAAAACATTAGGTGGCCGAGATTAAACTTTCAATTCGGTTGGGGATTAAATTATATATATATATATATATATATATATATTTAACTTTCAATTCGGTTGAGGATTAAATTATACTATTTTAGTGGTATAAAATTATTAAATTAATATTTTTCTTATCGTGTAATGGGTACCTACATGTATACCTATATCAGCCCATTATTTTAACTGGTGCTTATTGGGTTACCCGATAACGACCCGATTCATTATTATATCAACCCGAAAACCTGTTAATTTCATGTCGTTTCGTGTCGGGTTAACAGGTCATGTCAAAAATTGCCAGCCAAAGACTAGGGCAAGGTAAAAATAGTTGATTATCATTTAATTTTCTTTTCACAGGTAGCTTCAAACTTAAACTTCTTCAATCCGATAAATGTATTGATAAGCATGGAGCAAAGGGTCCTTCAATGGTTTAATGTTCAATTCCTGGTACCGAAGCAAGGTGGTCCTCCAACTATTGCGACGAGGATCCTTTACTGATGCTAAGTTTGGGAGGTAATGTTTTTCTGAATCAACATTATCAATAAGGCTTTTTGAGCCATGTCCCGGGCCCATAAACTTATTCGCATTCTGCTATGTTGCTTATTTATTACTTAAAGTTCGTTTACTTTACAAAAACTTATCTGATTAAGAATCTCTTCACATTTACAAAGACAAAATAAATAGTCACACAAGCACATACTCATTATCCAATTCCCAATATGAGGGACCAAATGGGTATAGTGTTTGGGGGAGACAAGCTCTCCCCCTAGCAAAAGGAAAATCTTGAAGACAAGGTGACATGTTGGACCAAAATCATTAGTGTTGAAAAAGATACCACTATCAAATTAGTGGCATACTATGCCCATCTTGCTGCATTTCGAGCATGGCACTATATTAAGGGTGAGCATTTTGATGGAAATTTTCCACCGTAGTCATCCATAAGCAGAGGAAGAGGAAGAAAGCGGTGATGGAAAACCCTACTGTAACCTCAACACCTTGAAGAGATTGGACTCAAATGCAAATCCTGCATCGTGAGTGCCAGAAAAGGATGAATGTTATGGAATAAATCGCAAGAAGTGAAGGACATGAAGATAGAACTATGGCTAAATAAGGAAATATTTAGCTTTGTTTGACAGAAATCGACAAACACAAGGAAGAATTTTGGTTGGAGGATTCTCGACATCAAAGGATCAAAGAAGAAACTGACAACGGAAGCTTTGGTTATAACATAAGAGTTCAATAATGCAGAAACGAAAGTGGTTGTGAAAATCTCAAAAGAGAAGCAGTTATTTAAAAGCAAATCATTAGAAGATTTCACCATTGAAAACGAAGAGTCGTGTACCTTGGGATCAATACGTGCAAAGATCAAAGCCAATTAATGAAACGTGTGGAGAATCATGCACACAAAATAGAGGCGTTCATCATCATTGCAGTTGAGTTTTCACGATTCTAGAGGTTGTGTGATGGAAACCGAAGCAACCAACTACCCTGCTTTGTCAGAGTGCCAAACTAGCTCACAAAGAATCTAAAGACTAAACGGTAAGTTTTCTAGCTTACTCCAAAATGCATCGTCTTTGGTTAACAATTCATCCTCAAAGGGAACAATTTGCCTCTTAGATAAATGGTTAAGGGCAATTGTGGGACCATGGTTTTCCTGCGCCGGAGTAAGGCTAATCCAAATACAGTTACCTTAGAAGTTCGGTCATGGACTCACCAGCTCCGGGGCGGAGCTGTATTAGACGTAACAGCGGTGTCACCATCACCCTGTTCCAGGGTAATAGGCGTAGTCCTAGCGACTCCACTAGATGACCATGCTTGTCCCACAGAACACGTGATTTGATCCGAATATGGACATAATTAGATCCTTTAAGTCTTGGAGTTCCTATAATCTAGGTATTGGCGTGTGTTGCAAGTAATCATAACTGCTAAGAGGATGCAATATCTACTTTTAGATATCCTCTAGGAGATTCTCCCGGCTTAGAACGAGGATTCTATCCTAAAAATGTCTATCTCCCCACGGTATAATACACCCATCTAGGTTCATCTATTGTAATGCCAATCTAAATACTTCAATTCACTAACCCACTGCTTGAGTCTAAAATCACTCACTAACTTGATCATCGGAGAGCCTTTGGACAGCACACCCCCTCCTCCCGCACCAGTCTCAAGCTTGCTCACGGTTGTTTACTGTTTTGCAGGTTGCTCGAGTTTGTGCTCAACCACCACTCACGATGGTGCACGAATTTGGTTCCAACAAAATGATTTCATCGCAAAAGGCCTTTTCCTCTTGATCAGGCCAAGATCTCTCCATTTCTTGCAATTCATCATTTTCATCAAATTCACTCTCTTTCTCTCTCTCCAAAATTCATCCACTGTAAACTGATCGGCTCCCTCTTTAGCATCCACCTACAACATCTCTTCCCAAATCTCTCCATCTCTCATAGTCCCGCAAAGATATTACATTTAATCTTAATAATTTTGAAGTTGTGAAATTTGTAATTAAATCATGTGTTCTTAGTTTATATTGTGAATTTGTTATATATATATATATATATATATATTGTGAATGTGTTCTTGATTAGTATGTTTTAATATTTGTAAGAATTTTGTTTAAAAACAATTGGGGAGATTGTTGAGGGATAGGTTTGGAATGTTGAGAGATGGGTTGTATGGCCGAGTTGGGGAGGGGGACAGGTGGTGAGGGGGACAGGTTTAGGGAATAAAAAAGGTTTGGGGACAAGAACCGTGAAGAGGGTTGCATGTTTGGGGAAGGGGACGAGTAGGGATGGGGATGGTTGGGGAGGGAGATGAGTGGGGATGGGGACGGTTGTGGAGTGAGACAAGGTGAGATATGACGTCGGCTGATACGATAAAGATAATTTTTTTGTTATATTACAATTTTTTAGGAAATATCACCATTTTTGTGTATATTATAAATTCTTTAAAATATTAGACATATTTAGAAAAGTTGGGAATTTCTAGAATTTTTTTACAAAGATACCCAGGCGCCACATTGTCGTCACCATTTTTCTTGGCTAACGAGTCATGGTTGAATATGACGAGATCAAATCTTCTGTATCCAAATTTAGTGTGGCATCTCTGTGGCCCCAATAAGTAATTGACACGTATTTATTATCTTTGCTTTTCTAAATTTTGTTGTTATGAATTTAATATATGTCAATCACTTATTGGGACCATAAAAAGGCCACATCAAATTTGGATGCAGAAGATTTGATCTCGAATATGACACAAGACATGGGCGTCCAGCATCCCCACGGGTTCATTCAATGTTGAATTAATCGATACGTGTAATCATCTGCCTTAACTGCCCTTTGACTACCCATAAATGGAGGAACATCTCCTCCGAAGTGAAGCAAGCCCTAATGGCAGAGCTCTCAGGTGTTTTATTTATTTATAATATTTTAATAAATTAATTATGATGATTACTAAATGAGTAAATTGTAGCTATGGTCCCTTAACTTTAACTCAATTGGAGCAATGGTCCCTCAACTAAAAATCCATGACCATTGGTCCCTCAACTTATCAAAACGTGCAGCTATGGTCCCTCAACTAAAAATCCATTACCATTGGTCCCTCAACTTTAATTCAACTGGAGAAATGGTCCCTTAACTTTAATCCAATTGTAGCAATGGTTCTTCCAATATAACTCGTTTTGACAAAAATTTTGACATAGTTGACGAAAAGAACCATAATTATACACTTTGATGAGTTGAGGGATCCTAATTGTATAAATGGTCATTCCAATATAGCTTATTTTGACAAAATTTTGACAAAATTGATGAGAATGACTATAACTACACATTTTGATAAGTTGAGGGACCAATGGTAATGGATTTTTAGTTGAGGGACCATTGCTCCAATTTGATTAAAGTTGAGGGACCATTCGTACAATTTACTCTTACTAAATTATTGTATTTTTATAACTAACACTTGTTTTTTGTCTATTACAGATCAATTTCGATATTAATGAAGAACACTCGCGTACGTTGGACTGCGTTAATCGGCTGTGAACTAAGAGATTCAAAGAGTGGATGTTTGAGCTGCGCACCCAGTACAGGACTTTTGCAAGTCATGAAGAAGCTCTGACCCATTTGCCCCATGAATTTGCAAATACAATGGACTAGTGGGAGTGGCTCTGTGGTTATTTTCAGAATTTATAAATTCTGGAAATAGCATCTTCCATGGGACGAGTGAAGTTGTTTATTATCCGGAATAATTTTTTCTTTCCAATAATATTGTAAGAACTTTGATATTAATTAAATAAATTTGTTTAATATTATGATATTAATATAATAATAGTTAATTATTTTTTTAATTTAATGTACATGTTGCACGACGACCCTATCCTTCGGCCAACGATATCAACTAATTTTTCCTCTTCAGTTAAAGCATGTCGGCGGGCAAAGTTGACAAAAAATTATTTTTATAAAAATTTAGTTTTTGCACAACGACAAGTTTTCGTCAAGTGAAACATTGTCCGCAGGGCCTCGACCGTCAACGAAGACTTGCTCGATAAAGTTTTAGTCGCCATGTCCATCAGGCAAGACCTCGTTGCCCGACGAAAGTGTTTTACGACTGCTTTTGCTCGACGACTTTTACCTGACAGAATTTCATCGCCTTATCTTTTGCATGACGAACATTGTCCTAAGAGACGTAACAGAATTCAGCTCCCAAGTCGGTTTTTTTGTAGTGTATATCTACTGATTTTTTATAATGCAACTCCCTTTTAATTGATAGTTATTCAATCCTAGTAACCCAAAAGCTACACACATATCTTTTTGCTTACAGTTGATTTTAACAAAATCCCAGCAATCTGCATAAATTTTCTAGAATATTCGATAATTATCTCTGGCAAGAATGCTATATTTTTCACTTTACTTACCGAAACGTAATGAAAGTTCATAGTAATCTTCACTCAACTAATGAAAGAGTAAGCAGCCTAATTAAGATATGGGGCATAAGATATAAAAATAAATGAGTTGGGGTTGAATTGTTAATAACAAAATATTCAAAGTTTGTTAAAATAAAGAGTGTTGTTGGAGATGGAAAGTTAAACTAAATATCTAAAATAATTTTTTGGCACTTTTGACTTGCTAGTTAATAAAAATTTAGAGCTTTTTATATAGATGTTTATAGTGTTAGAGGCTTAGAGCATCTTCAAGAGACTTTTTAATATAACTAGTGGCGGATCCAAAATTCTACCATCGGGTGGTCCTAATCAAGGCATGCTAGGATAGGCGCTACACAGGTGGCGGGTTGGGGCCTCGTGACGGGGCCTAGGCGAACTAAGCATATTTAAATAAATTTAATATATAACATATAATAAGCGCCTATTTACACTTTAAAAAACTATACTTATGTTTAGGATTTGAGTTTATTATTTTAAATAGGTTTATTATTTGACATATAACATACAAAAACATCAGAATTTTTGCATTAGTAATTTAGTGAATTAGATGGTATGAGATGAAAGTTTAAGTGTGTCACATCCCAGTCCGGCTCCACCGTAACACGATATTGTCCGCTTTGGGCTTATCATTCCCTCACGGTTTTGTTTCTGGGAACTCACACAAGAAATTCCCAGTGGGTCACCCATCCTAGGAATGCTCTCGCCCGAACTTGCTTAACTTTGGAGTTCTGATGGACTCTGAAGCCAGTGAGCTCCCAAAATGCCTCGTGATATAGGGAGGAGAGCATGTACATATAAGGCACATCACCCCCTCTCTGTTGGTCGATGTGGGATATTACAAGGTGATTACAAGACGCAGTATTTTATGAAATATTTTTCAAATGTCATATGTATAGTGAATTTTAAAAGAAATAATGGTGTCAAACATGTGTCATAAAAAGTATTGATTTAGTAATCCACCATCCCTTTATTTATTAAAATGATAGGTGACACAACCTGATTAGAGAACAATTAAAAAAAAAAAATTTGGGAAGTTGGTCACGTGGGAAATGGAAAAAGAACGTTTTTCTTCAAAATGGGGAGTTGGTCACGTGGGAAGTGTAGAGAGAATGTTTTTCTTCTTCGTTGGAACTAGGTCCAAGAACAGGAGAATCATGGCGGTATTCTCTGTGTTCCTCTTCGTCTGAGATTAGACTTCTTCTCAACCCTGAAACTGGATTGCCGAAGTAAGCTCGGAACTCTTTTGTTTCACAACACCCTATTCCTTCTCAGGCCTATTCAAATGGCTGTATGGATAATGCTTTTAGGCTGAACCGAAGAATTGGCTTGAAATGATTATCCGAGTTGCTCGCAGTTTGACAGTTTCTGTTGCTTGTTTCATGCATTTGTAACTTATTTTTTGCTCTTTATTCCAATTATGGTCTTTCTACTCATTGTCTTTGACACAATAATGAATAAATTTTCTTTTGTTCATTCGAAAGTACGGCATTGCGTCTTTCACTTCTAGCAGGAATTAGAAATGGAAGATTGATAGATTTCACTAAAAATGATAGCTAGCAGTTAGTACAGGCTGGAAAAGGGTGATCAGTAAAAGAACTAACAGAGTGGCGCTGGCATGTACAAAGTTTGATTTTGGTCTCTGGTTTATTTTTTAAATTATTATTAACAGGAGGGGGAGGTTCAAAACTATTACAATAATTTGAGGGAGGGGGAGTTTCGAGCCTTGGATGCATAGGTGGAAATCCAACACCCTATTACTAGGATATATTGGACCACATGCAGGTATTACATGGGTGGAAATCCAACACCTTGTTCCTATAGTTTCAATTATCGCGTTTCTAAAGAGATGCTTTACCTTTTGGGTGTTACATTTGCACGAATCGCATTGCATCTGTCATTTGTGTAGTTCCAACTTTGCTGTTCGTACACCTTCCAGGTACTAATTCGCTGGATGTAACCATAAAAATGGCCTTAGATATGGAACATCATACAACTAATTTCAAATCGACTCTCATTATTTCCTCTATTTGAATTGTAACATTACAAAGATTTAGATTTTTCTTGGAACATAATTTGTATATAATGTAGCATCTCTGAGAGAGCTGCCCTGTATCGACGACGTCAATGGTCTACTCTTTAATTAGAAGTGCCCTTAAGATGACTTCACTCATACCATCTGGAGCTGGCAACAAATGTCCACCACCTGGTAACTCATGGTAGTGAATCCATGGAAGCTTTCCGGCAATATAGCGTTGCAGCTCAACTGAGACAAACTTATCTTCGTCACCCTGCCATAGATGGACCGAGCCTTCGTTGTTGACAAAAGGGTTCTTCAGATCCGTAGGATCAAATTCCCAGCTCCCAAATCCAACTATGACGTCGCGAAAGATGGACTCAGCTTCTCCTTGCTGCGTGGCATGTTCCTGCCCAAACAAATAACAAAACAAACAAAAATCATCAACGCTGCCGAGTTTCTATAAAATCCTAAACAATTAGCGATCGAATAAGGAAAATACCTTGTGCTTTTCTCTTCCAGAAACCTTTGCATTCTTAATGGCTTCCCAATCTAGGCGGGACAACATAAACCTGTGTTTAGGAAAGAATTTCTGAGTGTTCCACCAGTAGGTTAACCAAGGTATATAGTGGGCAGCTCGAAGCGCCCATTGATCCTGTGGAGCTTGCTTCTTATAGGCATAAGATGACAGGTTGGCAGGAAGTCCTGGCCACCAGTAGTTGATCACCGGAGCGATCAGTGCTGCTCCAGCTAGCCTATCGTAACAGGCATCCCAAACACATCGAACTTTAGAGAAAAATTTCAGTACCGAACGATGCATCATCAGGTAACGAGGCTGCTTGCAAAATCTTACCTATGAGGGATGTACTGAAGACACTTCCAGATGACCTGTCCTCCCATTGAGTATCCAATCACATAAAATTTGGATCCGAGTTCCAGCTGATCACCAAGCTCCTCTATATCTAACGCCAAGCTCTTCGTTGTTCGCTTAGGATCCGGATCACTTTCACCGTACCCTGGTCTGTCGAAAGACACAATGTACACACTTAAATCTTCAATAACTTCCTGAGGAAAGAAAAAAAAAACCCACCACGAAATCAACCAATAAAGAGTTGAACTGAAAAATGACAAAGAATCAAGCAAGGCAGTACCGGAGAGACGGCTGTTGCAATGATTGGATCATGTCGGGAACTAAAGAAGGGATGAACAAAGATAATCTTGTACTTGGCCACTTGTTTTGGAACACCATGTTCCTTGTAGGCCAAAAATCTTCCATCCCTTAGCCTTATTCTAGGCGCTGTGACGGGTGGACCGCCAGGCGAACCACAGATGTTTGGAGGTGGTGGTCGGGCGGCCTGATATGCCCACGCCAGCAATCCAACCAACAAGATGAATGTGATCCTCTTAAACATGTTTGAGAAGACGGAAAGTATGAAACTTTGCTCACCTGCAGTAAAGAAGCAAATAGAAAAATAACATTACACTTGAGGACAGCATTGTATAATAAGTTTTAAAGTGCTTTTAGATTTAGGTCCAAAAATAAGTTGTTTTCGGGAGTGAGTTCAGTAATCTAATTACATGTTCTTATACTAATTTTACCCTTTTAGATAAAAATATTTAAATTCTTTAATTAGAGAATACAATTCCTAAGTATTTAAAATAAAAAATCGATTTACGTGATAAGTAATCAAATGATCATATATTTGAAACTAAATATACACCTTTTTTCGTAGGCATAAAAACATTATAATACATTTTGGGAAAGCAGATGATGATATGTGAGAGAAAAGAAAGATCGAAGATGTTTGAAGTTTGAAACGTGAGGAACAAAAACACAATGATACAATAAAATGAGTTGATTAAAAAGAAAACAAGAAATAAAAGAGGAGAATGCTTCCATGGTGCTTTGGTGCCACCTGTATCATATTTATTGGGTTGGTTGGAGTGCCTTAATCAGACTTGACCAAACGAGATTCAACAATAAGGGGATTTCATTTCTACATTTAAGAACAAAGCAGTAGCAGATGCCATACAAAAATGAGAAAGAAGAACGAAAAAAAGAAAAAACAAAGGAATATTTTTGCTTGCTATTCTCAAGTGATGGTGATTCTCATTATTCTATTTATCATCGTAAAATGAATTTAAATTTCAAATATGTATAGTGAATAAATACATACTTCAAAATTTAAACTTATTGAACGATGGTAAATAAAGTTGTGAGAATTATCATCACTTGATAATAGTGATTCGTGAGCAAAAATGCACCCGAAAAGAAATTATGAAGATATAACAAGCCGTGAGAAGTAGGTCAGGAAGAGATTTAATTCCTAATCACTGAATTTATTTCAACAAGTAAACTATTCTTAATAATAGTTTGAAAAATTAGACTTATAGCAAGTTTTCTCGAGTTTTTTAATTTGCTACTTCCCCTCAATTGATGAAAGGTTATTTAAATCAAACAACAACCAGAAAAGTGGACAATCATGTATAAAGAGAACAAATACACACACTTTACTTTTATCGAAAACAATATTACAATATCAAAACTATAAGATGCGGATTTTAATATATAAGAGAGACACAATGTTCTAGCTAATTTGATTATACTAATTGTTCCTGTAAACGCACACAATCAATAAATAAGTTGCAAATTAAAAGATGCACTCCATTGTTTAACCAAAACCACAAGAAAAGAAATCATAAAAAATCATACTTGCTAATGTGGTTTTTTGGTAAAAACTTACCACCAACGCTCCTCCCTCTGTGATAATAATAAGTTTATGCGGAAGAAAATGGCAGAAACCAGGCTGAGTGAGCAGCTGCTTTTAGCTTTTGTGTGGTGCTGAAGCTGCTTTTAGCTTTTGTGTGGTTGTTAAATTACGTGAAGGAACCCACCTTCACCTATTTTAGGTCTCGTTTCTTGTCTAGAACTGGCTTGACTTGGACAATCTGCTGGATTTTAAAGGACATAAAAAATAGAAATATGAATGTCAGATTGCATATTTTGTCAAAGTGACGAACGTAGATGGAGACGCGAAGAAAAATTGTCCATCTTAATCTTAGACTTTTTGTAAAGATTAGGCGGAATAAGTTTTGTTGGTAATTTTAATGATATATTTGTCGATCCTCTTTCCTCTGAACTTGTAAAAAGTTGCTAAATTTCTGTATAAACTTTAATTTTAATCGATTACTCGCATGAGTTGTTATAATTAGCTAAATTTTCCCTTAATGTTAGATTTTGGAATTTTTCTTCTATTTTGGTCACATCAAATGTTTGAGGGCAATAAAGTAATTTTATTCCTAATGTGGACATCAAATTGCTTTTTGTTTTTTCCTTCTCCACTTCCTCGATGCCGTTCACTCTCTGTTCGAATTAGTAGCTGCAAAGTATTAGCTTTGCACCCAATTTACCAAAACAAAATTACCTTTTTGACTTCATAAAATTGTCATGTGTTGTTTAAATGACCAAAATAGAGGAAAAAATTTAAAATCTAACAGGAAAACATTGGCTATTTATAACAATTTAAAATAATAATCAACTAAAATTAAATTTCAAAAGAAAAATTAACAGTTGCATAAAAGTTCAGAAGCAAATCAAGAAATAGGTCAATTTTAATTAATGGCATATTATAAGTAACAAATCCTTGTGGTATTTGGTAGTTGGTATTGCGTACCGTCTAACACAACCACGCATAAAAATGCATCCATTGGTGGCCATGAAGAAATTTTTAGTTGTAACAAGAATACGGATGATATATCACGTGTTTCTACGTAAGTGGTGAAAAATTTTAATTTTTAAGTTATTAACCTTTTAACATACATAATACACAATTTATATAAAGACACGTGATGTACCACCCAATGTAACGGTCACATTGAAAAATCTATGGTGACCATGGTTGGCAGCCTTCCTCTTCGCTTTTATTCTTTTTCTCTATTAGGTTGGGATTTTTATGAGTCAGCACTGAACAGGCAGGCAGGGGTGGTTGTTGGTTAGTCCAATACAAAAGTTGGAGGCTGCTTAACAACACGACATGATAGACGACATAATAGACAAGTCTATATGCGGGGGTTGTTAGTTGTCCTAATAAGAGTAGACAAATGCTGGTTGTTGGTTAGTCCAATCCAAAAGTTGGAGGCTGCTTAACAACACGACATGATAGACGACATAATAGACAAGTCTATATGCGGGGGTTGTTAGTTGTCCTAATAAGAGTAGACAAATGTTAACGGAATTCTCTTTAAAGTGAGACTCTTTATTGATTATCTAACATTCCATAGTTTAACATCAATTATCGTACTAACGTTATAAAATATTATATAAAAAACATGAAGCATAGAGAGTCTATTGAAAGTCTCACAACTGAGAGAGTCCCTTTATTATTTTTATAAAATTTTGGTTACAAGTTACAACCATACCATTAAAGCATCTCCAGAAAAAAGATAATGTATCATTTCTATAATGTAGCATCTCTGAGAGAGCTGCCCTGTATCGACGATGTCAATGGTCTACTTCTCTCTAATTAGAAGTGCCTTTAAGATGACTTCGCTCATACCATCTGCAGCTGGCAACAAATGTCCACCACCTGGTACCTCATGGTAGTGAATCCATGGAAGCTTTTCGGCAATATAGCGTTGCAGCTCAACTGGGACAAGCTTATCTTCGTCACCCTGCCATAGATGGACCGAGCCTTCGTTGCTGGCAAAAGGGTTCTGCAGATCCATAGGATCAAATTCCCAGCTCCCAAATCCAACTACCATGTCGCGAAAGATGGACTCAGCTTCTCCTTGCTGCGTGACATGTGCCTGCCCAAACAAATAACAAAACAAAACAAAAGAAAAATCATCAACGCTGCCGAGTTTCTATAAAATCCTAAACAATTAGCGATCGAATAAGGAAAGTACCTTGTGCTTTTCGCTTCCAGAAACCTTTGCATTCCTAATGATTTCCCAATCTTGGCGGGAAAACATATTCTCTGGTTTCCTGGATACAACGCTGGATTTAGGAAAGAATTTCTGAGTGTTCCACCAGTAGGTTAACCAAGGTATATAGTGAGCAGCTCGAAGCGCCCATTGATCCTGCGGAGGTTGCTTCTTATAGGCATAAGATGACAAGTTGGCAGGAAGTCCTGGCCACCAGTAGTTGATCACCGGAGTGATCAGCGCTGCTCCTGCTAGCCTGTTGTAATAGGCATCCCAAACACATCGAACTTTAGAGAAAAATTTTCAGTACCGAACGATGCGTCATCTGGTACCGAAGGAGGCTCCTTGTAAAATCTTACCTATGAGGGATGTACTGAAGACACTTCCAGATGCACTGTCCTCCCATTGAGTATCCAATTACATAAAATTTGGATCCGAGTTCCAGCTGATCACCAAGCTCCTCTATATCTAACGCCAAGCTCTTTGCTGTTCTCTTAGGATCCGGATCACTTTCCCCGTACCCTGGTCTGTCGAAAGACACAATGTACGCACCTAAATCTTCAATGACTTCCTGAGAAAAGAAAAAAAAAATCCACCACGAAATCAACCAACATAGAGGTTCACTGAAAAGTGACAGAGAATCAAGCAAGGCAGTACCGGAGAGACGGATATTGTAATGATTGGATCGTGTCGGGAACTACTGAAGGGATGAACAAAGATAATCTTGTACTTTGCCACTTGTTTTGGAACACCATGTTCCTTGTAGGCCAAAAATCTTCCATCCCTTAGCCTTATTCTAGGCGCTGTTACGGGTGGACTGCCAGGCGAACCGCAGATGTTTGGAGGTGGTGGTCGGGCGGCCTGATATGCCCACGCCAGCAATCCAACCAACAAGATGAATGTGATCCTCTTAAACATGTTTGAGAAGAAGAAGTATGAAACTTTGCCCAACTGCAGTAAAGAAGCAAATACAAAAGTAAATTACACTTGAGGACATTATATAATAAGTTTTAGGATAATTTTTTATTCAGGTCCAAAAATATAAGTTGTTTTTTGGAACGAGTCGAGTAATCTAATTACATGTTTTTATACCAATTTTACCTTTTTAGATAAAAATATTTAAATTCTTTAACTAGAGAATACAATTCCTAACTAGCAGGTATTTTACCAAAATAGGAAATTGATCTACGTAGCAGGTAGTCTAGAAAAATATATTCCATGTAATTTATATGCTCATTACTCTATTTATCACCGTAAAATAAGTTTAAATTTCAAGATGTGGAGTGGACAGACACATACCTTAGAATTTAAACTCATAGGATGTGAGCATTATCACCCTTGATGATAGTAAGCAAAAATGCACCCGAAAAAAAATTATGAAGATAAACCCAGCCGTGAGAGGTAGATGAGGAAGAGATTTAATTCCTAATTACTGAACTTACTTCAATAAGTAAATTATTCTTAATAATAATTAGATTTATGTTAAGTTTTCTCGAGTTTTTTAATTTGGTATTTCCCCTCAATTGAAAAATGGTTATTCAAATTAAACAACCAGAAAAATTTAGACTTTTATCGAAATAATATTCTAAAATCTAAATTACAGGAGACGGATTCTAATATTTAAGAGAAGTCCTAATTGATTATACTAATTGTTTCTGTAAACCTCAATAAATAAGTTGGAAATTAAAAGATGCACTCCATTGTTAAACCAAAATTACAAGAAAAGAAATCATAAAAAATCATACTTGCTAATGTGCATTTTGGGTAAAAACTTGCCACCAACTATCCGCTCTTCCGTCTGTGATAATAATATGTTTATGCAGAAGAAAATGGCAGAAACAGGTTGAGTGAGCTGCTGCTTTTAGCTTTTGTGTGGTGCTGAAGCTGCCGTGTTTGGTGTCTCTGAGCTGCTCGTTTTTGTAATACCAGTTAATTTTTGCTCCTTTCATAACCATAGTTAATTTTTTCAAAATTGGAAAAGAACATTTAATATTAAAGTTAACCAGTCACTTAGTATCATAGTCTAGTAGTATTCATCTTCACTTGTAAGTGAGAGGTCTTAGGTTTAATTCTCGTCAAAAACGAATTTGTACCAAATTATTGCTGACCCATTGTCAGGCTAAGCCAATCCCCTTCCGTTTAGTGTAAATAATATCGTTTATTAAAAAAAATATTAAAGTTAACTGAAGTTAGGTGAAATGGCATGTGTCAGATGATAAAGTGTATTGGTGGTGAATAAATGTGTTCACGTTATTGTTAAATTACGTGAAGGCCCCAGCTTCACCTATTTTAACGGGGAAAGGATCCTCGCCAGATCTTTTCCTAGGGATCCTAGGGATCTCGTGATCTCACCCGTTTATCGTATATCGTGCGGTCAGAAATCATTTCAAAATTTAAATTTTAAAATTAAATATGAATAGTACCTAACGAAAACTGACCGCACGATATACGATAAACAGGTGAGATCACGGGATCCCTAGAAAAGGGATCCGGCGAGGATCCATTTCCATTTTAACGCTCGTTTGTTGTCTAGGACTGACTTGGCTTAGGTCACCTGCTGAATTTAATGAATATCAAATAGAAATATGGACCAGATTGCATATTTTGTCAAAGTGACGAATGAAGATAGCGTAGTCACGAAAAAAACTTGATCAATTTCAATTTAAATTTTTTAGAAAGATTAGTAGGAATAAGGTTTGTTGATAATTTTAATGAGTTATTTGTCTATTCTCTCCTCCCCAAGCTTGTAAACAGTTTCTAATTTCTGTATTTGACACACCCCGTCCCGAAGGAGGGCGTGCTGGCCGTCACGTGAGAGTGACGTAACCATTTACACAGTTCGGAAGCTTAAAAATACCATTGTGAATTCTGTCAGAATACCGTTGGATTCCTCGTGGCCACCAAAGCTCTGCTCTAACTCGAACCTGGAGGGGCGCAAAACAAAATTGAGTGGGTCAGTAAAACAAGTCTTTTCAAATCTTTTCTTTATCAAAGTTCTAACCCCTCACTGTAAAACCTGTATACTTTCCCAGAAAATAGCATATATAAATATATATAGCTTCAAGAATCTCAAAACACCATTCTTTATCACTTTTCAGAAAATATGCCATGCCATGCGCAAAAAACATAATGTGGATGCATCAACATAAATCAGGTGAAATAATAAATCAACCGGAGACCCTACAGTGGTCCTGTACGGCTGATTCTAAAGCTCAATATCCAATCCAGCCGGAGTCACCAACTGTGACCTGTACGGCACTGCCGGAGTCGCCAACTGCGACCTGTACGGCACTACGCTGCACATGAGTCGGAACTACCTGTAGTAGTCTGTACGACTCGGATGGTGTAATAATACGCTCTAGTGCTTCTCTCATCAATCATCTGTGCACATAATCTAGGGTCACCTACTAGTCGGAACCACCTCTAGTGGTCTGTACGACTAGCATGTCGGAACCACCTCTAGTGGTCTGTACGACTAGCATCTACTTGGATCCAAGGTGAGCGTGTGATGTGGGTGAATAACATAAGCACTAACACCGGGGGTGCAGGTTATGAGCTCGAAAACATCTCAACATCCTCACAACAATAATGAATACTCACCTAATACTCACCTGTGCGCCCACAGCACCATTTCATATATATGCATCATATAACAATTCACATAATTCATGTCAATTCTATGCATGGCATTTCAAATCACATGATTAATATAAATCTAAGCATGGCATTTCAAAATATACTTTCATTCAAAAATCGATTTCTGGGAAAACGTTAAGTATATATATATACTGAAATAAACTGCCCACTCACCTGGAGTTTGCCCTGCAACTCCCTAGCACAACACATCAAGGCGTCATGACGATCGGTGCCTAGAACAACCATCAAATCATGCCTCAGAATCATATCGATAGAATATATCACTTATATAAAACACGTCACTAAGTAGTTCGATCCGGAAGATCTGCAACTCAGATTTCCAATCCGTAACTTCCAAAGGTCCACAATAAATCTTTAGAACAACGTCCTAAAATTTCATGACCATCCAACGGTCGGATCTCCGTCAATTGTCGAACTAAGTGACGGTTAACATTATATTTTATGAACTTACAACTCCAATTCCGGGAGATCCGTAAATCGGATTCTCGATCTGTAAGTTCCTACATTCTTCAAATATTACGTACTACTACGTATCAAAGTTTGGTGACAATCCAACGGTCGGATCGTCAATTCATATTTTGGCCTAACCATGCATCTTAACGAATTTAAGTCCAAATGATCAACCAACGTTAAGCCATTATCAAAACTGAACTCAGGACATCCAATATAGTTTAAAATGACATTGGCGGCCCACTGGCCACGCGCCGCCGCACGCGCCGCCGTGGGTGGCGGTCGGCCGCCCCGGCTCGCCGGAAAATCCAACTATCTCCAAAAATTACCAAAATTTACAGGAATGAAGATCTCAATGAGTAGAACAACTTTCATACCTGTGGCCAAGGCCAACTCGGTCGGCAAAGCCTCCAATTCCAACAAAACCCGTCGGAACCCTAGGTTTGGTGTGCTCCAATTCGACCTCCAAACTTGTTCCAACGCCTCAACCACTGCTTGGGCTTTGTTCTAGGCCTCAAGAGGATGCCATGGGTGGTGGTGATTGGAAGAAATTGCTTCACATCGTGGCGGAAATGAACCCAACCCGTGCGCCCCCTTTTGCACGGTTTCTTCCATTTTTACAACCAAATCTCTCTAAATTTGAGGTGGAATGGGTAGAGGAAGGGTCCTAGAGTGTTTCCCATGAGGTTTGTTGAATCAATTCGCCGGAAAAACGAGTGGAAATCGACGAACATGGACACGGGTGCCGACCGGGTCCGAAAACGGGTCAAGGGGATCCGGCCGATCCCCCGCGCCACACTCTCCCTCCTTTCCTCCTTTCCCCTGTTCCGATTGGCTGGGCTTCTTCCTCTCTCCTCTCCCCATTCGTCAGTCTCTCTCCCTTCTCTCCTGAAGCTCTCTTCTTCTTCCTCTGGTTGGGCAGATTTTGCCCAATCCCTTCTTCTTCCTTCTTCTTCCGCCAGCCACAACACACACACACACATAAACTCATTTCTTCCAATCCTAGCCATCCATTAATTCCTCATTAAATCTGGGCCGTCCATTTCCATAAAAGAATTCCATATTTTATTCTTATAATTCCCAAAATGCCCAAACTTCAAACTTTAATATCTTTTTCGTTATAACTCCAAATCACGAACCACTTGCGCCCACGCGTCCGTAGTGACGAGTACTACGAGGATATGTCAAGAAAACAAATCTTAGATGGCACGACACAACGATTAACCTCGAACAATGCGCGTGCCTCAAGGGCATTTTCGTAAAATCACTTAATAAATTATAAAATCAATATTTTCCGGGACAGGCTGTCACAATCTACCCACCTTATAGAATTTCGTCCTCGAAATTCAAACAACCAAACAATCCATTAGTAATCATAAAATAACCTGGGGTAGATCTCCCTTATTCGATCCTCTGTCTTCCAAGTAGCTTCTTCCGCTGAATGATTCCCCCATAAAACTTTTACTAAGCTCACAATCTTATTTCTTAGAACTTTGTCTTTCCAATCCAAAATAGTCACTGGCTCCTCATCATAAGTCAAATCCGGATAAATTTCCAATGGTTGAGGATCTCTCACACGTGAAGGATTTAAAACATAATGTCAGATCATCGAAACACATCGTGCGCTTACGACAACTCTAGAGGCAACTCAAGCCTGTAAGCCACTTCACCGACTCCCTCGGTGATCACATAAAGTCTGATGCACTTAGGACTTAATTTACCTTCATTCCCAAATCGAATCACACTTTCTAAGGAGAGAACGTCAAAAATACGAAATCATCCACAGCATACACTCGATTAATGGCACATCCATCTGCTAATCTCTTTTACCGCTCCTGGGCTACTTTCAGGTTAGACTTAATCACCTGAACAATCCGAGTAGACTCATCCAAAATCTTAAGACCCACAGAAATTCTTTCGTCTATTTCTGACCAACATAAAGGTGTACGGCAAGCTTTTCCAATAAATGCCTCAAATAGCGACATACTAATGCTCGACTGAAAGCTGTAGTTGTAGGCAATCTCCATCATATCCACCCGCTTAATTCAAGCGTCACTAAACTGCAATACTGAGGATCTCAGCATATCCTCCAAAATTTGAATGGTCATCTCTGATTGACTATCTGTCTGAGAATGATAGGATGTACTATTGAGTAATCTTGTATCCAAAGCTTCGTGCAACGCTAACCAAAACTTAGAATTAACCAACATACCCAAAAAGCTCAACGTATCCGTAAGCCAAAATCCCATTTCCATAAAACAAATAATTAGTTGTTGCACTTGTCTGGAAAGGTTGCTGTTCTTCACTAGAGTAAAATGTTCTGACTTAGTAAGCCGATCATCTACCACTTCAAATTCCATCATAACCATCTCGTGTACGAGGAAGTTGTACACATAATCCATAGAAATGTTTTTCCCCTTTCCACTGAAGAACGGAAAGTGACTGTATCAATCCAAAAGACTTCTTTCTTTCCACTTCAACCTGCTGACCAATGATACACATACTTACCTACTCAGCAATTTCTCTTTTTATACCCAACCAATGGTAAAATGATCGAATAGTATGATACATCTTAGTACTTCCGGGATGCATTGCATAAGCTGAATAGTGCGCTTTGTCCAAAATTATTTCCTTTAATTCCATCTCATTAGGCACCTACATCCAGGTCTCAAGAATAAGTACGCCATCTGATTTTCGAACTCTGAAGTCTTTCTTTTCTCGATATTCTTTGCATCAATTAATTCCTGGTTTCTTAATCAATCCTCTGGGCATCGAGTATATGATCAATCAGAATAGGCCTAACTTGAAAACTAGTAAGCGAGGTTTCATCTCGCTCTTCTATTTCCAACTTTACTCCAGTAGATCTCAAATCTGCAAGAAGAGGAACATAACAAGCATACAAGGCATTTATTCTCACGAGCGTCTTCGTATTAAGTACATCAGCCCAAACATTTGCACGATCACCCTGGTCGTGCAATCATAATCACTAAGCAACTCAATCCACCTTCGTTACCAAAAATCAAGATCCCGCTGAGTAGACAGATATTGGAGACTCATTTGATTCGTAAAAATCTTGCCTTTCTCACCAATAATATAATGTCTCCATACTTCAAAGCAAGGATGATAGCCATAAATTCCAAATCATGAGCAGGGTAATTCATCTCATGAGGTTCCAATTGCCGTGAAGAATAAGCAATCTCCCTATCTTTGTATCAATACACATCTCAAACCATTCAAAGAAGCATCCTTATAGACCTCATAATTCCCGTTATCATCTGAGAATGCTAACACAAGTGCATGAGTGAGGAAATACTTCAACTGTCGAAAACTTTGCTTACCATTTTCATCCCACTCAACTTGACCTCTTTTCTCGTCTGTCTTGTCAATGGCAAGGCAATGACTGAAAAATCCTTCACAATCCGTCCATAATAGCCTGCTAAGCTAAGAAAACTCCTTACCTCAGTCCCGTTTTGGGGTTGTTCCAAATTATCCACCGCTGTTACATTTTAAGGATTCACTTGAATACTTCATTCGTCAAACTCATAAGATTCGTCAATACGAATGGCATTACCAAAAACTCGCAAGGACTATAAAGAGTTCTGAAAACTGTCTTAGGGACATCATCACTGAAATCTTCAATTGGTTAATAACCAGACCTTAATTCAATCTTTGAAAATACACATGCACCTTTAAGCTGATCAAACAATCATTAATACGCGGTAATGGATAACGATTCTCAATCGTTACCCGATTTAATTGCTTATAATCAAAGCATAGCCTTAATGTCCACATTCTTCCTCATAAATAAACTGGGGCTCTCCATGATGACATACAAGGTTAAACGAAACCTTTATCAACCAATTCCTGTAACCGAATTTTCAATTCTTTTTGTTCATCATGAATCAATTTATAATATAAGCTTTACACCTGGAGACAAATCAATAGTGAATTCCACATCTTCGTCTGGTGGCAGTCCAGGTAAATTCTCAGGGAAAAGGTCAGGAAAATGTTTAACCACCTAGACCTCTTCCACACTACTCAGAGCAACATCATAGTACCGCATGAGCTAAATATCTTAGGTAGCCATTCGATAACAATCTCTTTGCTCTCACAGCAGAAATAACGGCATACCTCACTCCACTTTGCATCCCCCAAAAGTAACCTCTGGTCATCCAAATCGATGGAAAGTAACTGATTTCCCGTAGCAATCTATCTTGCCACGATCATAATGCAACCAATCTGTGCCAAAAATCACATCAAATCCACAATATCCAATTGGATAAGATTCATAGGCATAACAACATCTTTCACCATCATTGGACACTCTGAATAACACCATACTAACGTAGGATGACCTACTTGTTTACTCGCTTAACGAATCCAACAATAAGTTATGGATATTACGGTCTGCAGCCCGCAATAACGATAACTCACTGTTGTCTCGATAAGTAAGCAATAATCCCCAAGGGTGCAATATTACCATCTTGTCTCTCATTAGAAATACATATACACGCCTCGATTGTGCTCCATCATTACTCTATTTGGCAACATCATCAATACCAAGAAATATATATCAGCCGGAGTCAGCTAGTATGACCTGTACGGCTGAATCTATAGCTCGTCCACCCAGCTGGAATCATCCAATGTGGCATGTGCGGCTGTACTCATAACTCATCGATCACTGCTAGTATATAAGTCGGAGTCACCTCTTATGACCTGTACGACTCTAATCCTGAACACCATGGCTCATCTAACCATAATTACTAGATCCAGGTACCTGATGGATCAGCGCTAGTGGTGGCAAAGAAGACTACGGAGGCATTTACTGATTATGGGGACAATTTGCAGCTCTATGTTCCATATATCCACATGTAAAGCATCCATTGCTTTCTTGTCTACACTATCCAAAGTGTCCATTATTGTACCTACGGCACAAAGGTACATTCCCTCTATCTGAATCACCTTGTCTCTGAAATCTGGAATCATCAGTGAATCTACCACTATACCTCTGACCAGTGGCACTAAAACCTCAGCTGGAAGAACTAGAACTAGCCTTATTTCCTTTTGAAGTTCTGAGTCTTCGATTCTCAACAATATCTGTATGGTAACGAGACAACTCCGTAAACTTTCTATAATACTCATTTGCCGTCATCTTTCCTTGTCTCAAATTGTAAATTATTGCTTCTCACCATCAATATATGCCGAAAGACTAAACCTTTCCTTAAACAATTCTTTAAATAACTCTCGATTAGCTCTTTCCTCTGGTGACGTCATACAAGACTCCTGTCTCCACCCGGATGCAATTTCAATACTCAGAAACCAGGTAGTCGTCTTGACCTACCGTCAAAAGAAAGATTTCCTTAACTTGCATAATCTGAAACACCTTTTCCAAATGATTAAGCCATCGGCCTGCTCCCTCAGGTCATTCATTTTCCATAAAGTGATTCAGCATCAACTTATAACCAGTCCTAAGAGAAAAATCCTTTGGATAATAGATTCAGTCACATTAGTACTAGCTTCCCATAACAGAGCTAAATAGGGAAAACTAGACTCAACTAAACGACGTGGCTCTCTACGAGGCGGTATTGTTCTGACAGAAGACACTAGAGAATTCTCAAGATGTACAGGACTACAACCTAGGCTCTGATACCAACTGACACACCCCGTCCCGAAGGAGGGCGTGCTGGCCGTCACGTGAGAGTGACGTAACCATTTACACAGTTCGGAAGCTTAAAAATACCATTGTGAATTCTGTCAGAATACCGTTGGATTCCTCGTGGCCACCAAAGCTCTGCTCTAACTCGAACCTGGAGGGGCGCAAAACAAAATTGAGTGGGTCAGTAAAACAAGTCTTTTCAAATCTTTTCTTTATCAAAGTTCTAACCCCTCACTGTAAAACCTGTATACTTTCCCAGAAAATAGCATATATAAATATATATAGCTTCAAGAATCTCAAAACACCATTCTTTATCACTTTTCAGAAAATATGCCATGCCATGCGCCAAAAACATAATGTGGATGCATCAACATAAATCAGGTGAAATAATAAATCAACCGGAGACCCTACAGTGGTCCTGTACGGCTGATTCTAAAGCTCAATATCCAATCCAGCCGGAGTCACCAACTGTGACCTGTACGGCACTGCCGGAGTCGCCAACTGCGACCTGTACGGCACTACGCTGCACATGAGTCGGAACTACCTGTAGTAGTCTGTACGACTCGGATGGTGTAATAATACGCTCTAGTGCTTCTCTCATCAATCATCTGTGCACATAATCTAGGGTCACCTACTAGTCGGAACCACCTCTAGTGGTCTGTACGACTAGCATGTCGGAACCACCTCTAGTGGTCTGTACGACTAGCATCTACTTGGATCCAAGGTGAGCGTGTGATGTGGGTGAATAACATAAGCACTAACACCGGGGGTGCAGGTTATGAGCTCGAAAACATCTCAACATCCTCACAACAATAATGAATACTCACCTAATACTCACCTGTGCGCCCACAGCACCATTTCATATATATGCATCATATAACAATTCACATAATTCATGTCAATTCTATGCATGGCATTTCAAATCACATGATTAATATAAATCTAAGCATGGCATTTCAAAATATACTTTCATTCAAAAATCGATTTCTGGGAAAACGTTAAGTATATATATATACTGAAATAAACTGCCCACTCACCTGGAGTTTGCCCTGCAACTCCCTAGCACAACACATCAAGGCGTCATGACGATCGGTGCCTAGAACAACCATCAAATCATGCCTCAGAATCATATCGATAGAATATATCACTTATATAAAACACGTCACTAAGTAGTTCGATCCGGAAGATCTGCAACTCAGATTTCCAATCCGTAACTTCCAAAGGTCCACAATAAATCTTTAGAACAACGTCCTAAAATTTCATGACCATCCAACGGTCGGATCTCCGTCAATTGTCGAACTAAGTGACGGTTAACATTATATTTTATGAACTTACAACTCCAATTCCGGGAGATCCGTAAATCGGATTCTCGATCTGTAAGTTCCTACATTCTTCAAATATTACGTACTACTACGTATCAAAGTTTGGTGACAATCCAACGGTCGGATCGTCAATTCATATTTTGGCCTAACCATGCATCTTAACGAATTTAAGTCCAAATGATCAACCAACGTTAAGCCATTATCAAAACTGAACTCAGGACATCCAATATAGTTTAAAATGACATTGGCGGCCCACTGGCCACGCGCCGCCGCACGCGCCGCCGTGGGTGGCGGTCGGCCGCCCCGGCTCGCCGGAAAATCCAACTATCTCCAAAAATTACCAAAATTTACAGGAATGAAGATCTCAATGAGTAGAACAACTTTCATACCTGTGGCCAAGGCCAACTCGGTCGGCAAAGCCTCCAATTCCAACAAAACCCGTCGGAACCCTAGGTTTGGTGTGCTCCAATTCGACCTCCAAACTTGTTCCAACGCCTCAACCACTGCTTGGGCTTTGTTCTAGGCCTCAAGAGGATGCCATGGGTGGTGGTGATTGGAAGAAATTGCTTCACATCGTGGCGGAAATGAACCCAACCCGTGCGCCCCCTTTTGCACGGTTTCTTCCATTTTTACAACCAAATCTCTCTAAATTTGAGGTGGAATGGGTAGAGGAAGGGTCCTAGAGTGTTTCCCATGAGGTTTGTTGAATCAATTCGCCGGAAAAACGAGTGGAAATCGACGAACATGGACACGGGTGCCGACCGGGTCCGAAAACGGGTCAAGGGGATCCGGCCGATCCCCCGCGCCACACTCTCCCTCCTTTCCTCCTTTCCCCTGTTCCGATTGGCTGGGCTTCTTCCTCTCTCCTCTCCCCATTCGTCAGTCTCTCTCCCTTCTCTCCTGAAGCTCTCTTCTTCTTCCTCTGGTTGGGCAGATTTTGCCCAATCCCTTCTTCTTCCTTCTTCTTCCGCCAGCCACAACACACACACACACATAAACTCATTTCTTCCAATCCTAGCCATCCATTAATTCCTCATTAAATCTGGGCCGTCCATTTCCATAAAAGAATTCCATATTTTATTCTTATAATTCCCAAAATGCCCAAACTTCAAACTTTAATATCTTTTTCGTTATAACTCCAAATCACGAACCACTTGCGCCCACGCGTCCGTAGTGACGAGTACTACGAGGATATGTCAAGAAAACAAATCTTAGATGGCACGACACAACGATTAACCTTGAACAATGCGCGTGCCTCAAGGGCATTTTCGTAAAATCACTTAATAAATTATAAAATCAATATTTTCCGGGACAGGCTGTCACAGTATTAATTTTAATTTTAATCGATTATTTACCTGAACTTTTATAATAATTAATTTTTAATCCTAAGATTAGATATTGGAATTTTTCATTCAAAACAAATGTTTGAGACCAATAAAGTAATTTTATTCCTAATGTGGACTTCAAGTTGCTTCTTTTTTTTTTTTCTTTTCCCTTCTTCTCTTCCTCTAGTGGACTTCGAACACTTTCTGTTTGAATCAACCATGAGAGTCCAATTAGCAGCTGTAATGTATTGGCTTTCCACTCAATTTGTAATACCCTGAAAATTTAAACATATGAATATGTGGAGAAAATCGAAAATAAATCAATTTATGATTATGAAAAATTTAATTGAGAACTTTAAAAGTTTTGGTTCCCGAGATTATTATAAATTACATTGTAAAATTTATTGATAGGTGTAAAAAGACGAAAATGGCCCTCGTTGACTAAACGTAATTATACGATGACGTATTTTACCCTCACCTATTTTATCGTATTTCTTGGCATATTTGGATAAAGCTCGATCTTACGAGCGCATAGAAAAAAACCGTTCGTCAAACGGAATTATAACGAATAAAATAGAATCGAATGAAGAATGAAAGTAGGGGCAAAATCATTTTGCCATGGTGTCGGAAAGGTTCTAGATTTTTGTTTTTGGATGGAAATATGCTGAGGAAAAGAAATAAAAAATAAAGGAAGAATGCCACGGGAGTGGAGGGGAGAAAGGGGAATCAGAAAAAAATTGGGGGAAAATGGGTGTTGCCCAATTGGGGAGATAGGGGAGATAGAGAGACCATTGAGATGAGGGAGAAAGGAGAGGGAAGGAGGGAGGTGCAGAGCACCCAACCCGAGCCCCTGCAACCCACACCCAACCCATGTAGACCTCAGACCCGACCCGTATTAACCCATTTTCCGGTGTATTTCCGTCGGTTTTCCGGTGATCCAAAGCACCCAAACACGTGGGAAACACTCTAAGACCTTCCCTCTCTCCATTTCACCCCAAGTTTGATGGAATTTGGCCTTAAAAATAGGGAAAACCCGCACGGTGGGTGCGGCGGGTTCGTGTGTACATTCCTCAAATCCTGAAATGTTTTCCTCCAATTACTACCACCATTAGACTTCCCTTGAGGCCTGGAACAAAGCCCAACCATTGGTTGGGGCGTCGGAGTTGTTTTGGAGTCAAATCAAGGACACCCAAATTATAGGGTTCCGGCGGTTTCGAGTGAAATTGGGGCATTTCCCGAACAAATTGGCCTTGGTCACAGGTATGAAACTTACTCTACTCATTGAGATCTACAAGACTGTAAATTTTGGTAATTTTTGAAAATAGTTGAATTTTTCGGCAAGTCGTGGCGGCCGACCACCACCCTCGGCGGCGGGTGGCCAGTGGGCAGATGATGTCTTTGTAAGTACTATTAGATGCCCTGAGTTCATGTTTGATATTCGTATGACGTAATTTGATTGTTTGAACTTAGTTTCATTACGATACCTTACTTGATCAAAATATGAATCGACGATTCGACCGTTGAATCGTCACCAAACTCTAGTATATTATAGAACGTAATATTTGAGGATAGCTGGAACTGACGGATCGGGAATCCGATGTACGGATCTTCCCGAACTGGATTTCTAAGTTAGTAAAATTAATTGTTGACCGCCTCTTGATTTGGCAATTGGCGGAGATCCGACCGTTGGATCATAATGAAATTTTAATTTGTTGTTTTAGAAGCATAATGTGGGTCTTTGGAAGTTACGGATCTGAAATCCGTTGTGTAGATCTGATGGATTGAATTACGTAGGGTTGTGGGGCACCATCATTGATCGAGAGTTGACTTTTGGTCAACATGTCTCGAATCGTTTATAAAACTAAAATTAGTATTAATAGAGGTTTAGTGAGGCTTTTCGGATCTGTCTTGGAGAGTGACTTTAATATATGTGATATCGTGATTACCCGATTCTTTATATTAATATCATTGGTGAATATGACTTGGTTTTATAATGTGATCTCTATTGAAATGTGATTTTATATATTTAGCCATAGACCTATGTTTATTAAACATGATTTGGCTTGTGTACTGATGATGATTGTGATATGTGATTTGACTTGCATATTCAAAATGTGGTTGATTTGCATAGATGGTATGATATGATGAAATGTGAGGGCTAGTAGTAGGCCGTTAACCCATTGCCATGGGGTTTGTTGCTTCAAAACCTGTTTCATATCCCATTTCATTATTTCATTTCTCACTTCATTGACCGTTCTAATTTGATACTTGTGCTTTGTTTCATTTCGTTTAACCATTGTAAATTGAGCACTTGATTCATGATTTGTTTCTTTGAGCCGTTGATATGTTCCTTGGTCCTCCGCTTGGATTTCGTTGAGTGATGGTCTGGAATCCCTTCTACTATGCGATTCCGTTGAGTGATGGTCCGGAATCCCTTCTACTCCGCGATTTCGTTGAGTGATGGTCCGGAATCGTATCCTGGTTTGGATTTCGTTAGGTGATGGTCCGGAATCCTGTTTGGCGTCTTGATTTCGTTGAGTGGTCTGAAAGCGCATCATTTAACTAGTTGGGTGCTTGGATTCGATTTTAGTTTCAGAGATGTAGGTTTCGGCCGAACTGTGTCGCTCTAGCCCTGTATTTCGATATAAATGATATGTGTTATTGATTGATGTGATTGTTGTCATTCTGATTAGACTTGTTAACCAATGTGGCTAGAGAATAACATTGTGCTTCGTTGATTGATCTTTGAGATGTTTCATATTATGAATTGCGGTATTATTTGAAACATAATGATTTATATAATGGATAAATGGGAAAGCATATGTGTGAGAATGGCATACCTGCATGCATGATAAGGTGATACTTGTTTGGCGTAAGCTTGATGTGTAGTGTGGTACTACTCTATGATTTCTAATAGAAGTATTGTACGAAAAGCTTAGGGTTTGACGAATGACGAACTACGAATGGCTTGGTCCCTATTTAGGATACGTAGGCAGTCTAACAACGAAGTTAGATGCAGCCATAAAGTGTACGAAAAATTACTATGCTTTGGAATCTTGATCTATGCTTTGTACATATCTCGGAGGCGGGGTATGTTAGAGATACGAGTATTGGTGACGTCATGTGTCGATCATGGATGTATGTCGGGATCGGGGAGTGACACAATTTACCAAAAAAATTTACCTTTTTACCTTCATACAGTTGTCATGTATTGTTTGCATGAATGAAAAAAATTCAAAATCTAACCGGGAAAATTTGTTTATTTATAAAAGTTTAAAAATGTAATCAGCTAAAATTAAAGTTAAAAAAAAATTAACAACTTTGTAAAGTTTGGAGAGCAAATCAAGAAACATGTCAAATTCAATCAATGGTATATTATATTAAACATCATTGTGGTATTTGGTACTTGGCATTGCGTTCCACCTAACACAACCACACGCAAAAATGCATCCATTGATGGCCATGGTTCGCAGCTTACCTTTTCATATTTTTTCATTTTCTCTAATTGGTATTGGGACTTTTTATGGGTGAGCACCGACGAGGCAGGCAGGGGTGGTTGTTTGGTTAGTCCAATCCAAAAGTTGGAGGCTGCTCAACAACACGACATAATAGACAAGTCTATATGCGGTGGTTGTTGTCCTAATAAGAGTAGAGAAATGCTAACGGAACTCTCCTAAAAATGGAATTTTTAAAGGAAAACTAATGAAAAAGGGCTTGAAAGTTTTAGTTTTAATAAAAAATCATGCTATAAGTTTTGTTTAATAAAAAACCATGTTATAAGTTTTAGTCTTTCTCCTTCATTTCCTTGGGTTTTGCAATTTTTTCAAATGATGTGGTTGCAGACCTTCTTCTTTTTCTTTGAAACAAAAATATAGATCCTCATACTATTTAATTTATATTTTGTATTATTTCGTTGAAATGTGATCGTCGTTATTATTCATAGTGTATTCGAGGTACTGTTTTTTCAATTTTTCTTCGTCAGCGAAGTTCATCATTTGTTTCTCCAGAAAAAATATTTGAGATCTGCATGCTATTCAAAAATAACGACGGACATTGTTTCTGGAATGTAAAAATAAACTGTTTCTGGATTTTAAGTAACCCTGTTTCTGGAATCTAAGTCACTGTTTCTGGATTTTGGTTCTTTTCGACGGACATTGTTTTTGGATTTTAAGTAACACTGTTTCTGGAATCTAAGTCACTATTTTTTGAATCTAAATCACTGTTTCTGGAATTTAAGTAACTGTTTCTGGATTTTGGTTCTTTTCTTTTACGAAACAGTGATTTAAATTCCAGAATTCCAAAAACAATGACGTAAACACCAAAGGGCTTGGTGTGGTTGTTGCTTGCTGGAGGTAAACGGAAGGGAAGGCTGAATTTCAGTCGGAAAGTTGGACAAACTTTAAACGCTCATAACTTTGTTAATACTCAACGAAATCGAGTGATTCAAAAACGAAAATCGTAGTTCTCGAAGAGACGAAGAGAATGGTACCTCGAAAGCCTCGAAGGTTGCCAGAAACTGGGTAAGATTCAAATGGATATAACTTCTTCAATACTCAACGAAATAGGGTGATTCAAAAAGGAAAGTTGTAGTACTCAGCGAGACGAAGATGAGGAGGAGGAGGAGGATGAGGGCCAAAGGAGAGCCCATGAGTGACTGGCTGGTGGTTGAGCTGCATGTTGGTTTGGTGGGTTTTACTTTGTTCTGGGATGGTTTTTGGTTAAAAAATGTTATAGGATGGTTTTTGGTTAAAATAAACTTAGTTCAAGCCCTTTTTATTAAAGCTCCCAATTTTTAATCGATTATCTAACATCTCACAGTTTAACATTAATTTTAGTACTAACGTTTTAAAATAGTGTGCAAAAAACATGAGGTTGCAGATAATCCATTAAAAGTTTCACTTTTGAGAGAGTTTTCTTAGCATTTCTCGTAAGAATATCTAGTTGGGATGCGTCACAAATGTGATATTGGTTACATCAATTTTATTAGAGCATCTCAAAAAAAAACAAAAAAACAAAAAAAAAAAAACAAAAAGCTATGAAACAACTAAAATTCTATTTTAAAGAGCCAAAATTTAAAAACACACATCTTCAACAAACTCTATTAAAGAGTCTTTATTATAGCAAAATAAGAGTCATTTTTTAAATTTGCAGAGCAACTGTTTATTAGCTAAATATTAAAATAATAATAAAATTCAAGAGTGGACCCTTGAGCAACGAAAAAAAGGAAGAGAGAGAAGGTTGATTTAGAAAATAAGTGAGGCTGAGTTTGAATTATTAATAATATATTCAAAGTTTGTTAAAATAGAGAGGATTGTTGGAAATAAAAAGTTAAACTGAATAACTAAAATAATTTTTGATAGTATTGACTTGTTAGTTTACAAAAATTTAGAACTTCTCTTGGATATGCTCGTAGTGTTAGAGCATCTTCAAGAGATTCTTTAAAACAACATTAGTTAGCTATTTTAGCAAAAAAACTAACAAAACCTTGTTCCATGAGACTATCTTTAAACTAACATTACTGTGAATAGTCAATAAACTTATGAAGGAAGAGAGAGGGACTTTAACGTCAGCCGACTATTAAAGAATTATTAAAATCTCCAACTATTCAACTCTCTCTTGAAGAATTAATAAAAAATTGAGAACTTTAACGAAAAGCTCCTCATACTGTTCACTTTAACGAAAAATCACATTTTTACACTAAAAATTCAATCCTGGTACTATTCACTTTACCCTTTATTTTGTCCTTATCATTAAAACTCAAAGTTTTCAAGTATTTTTCATTAATTTTCCTTAAAAAATTAGACTTGTTAAAATACAGTCTTGTTAGAGACATTTAGTCAAATTGACTAACTAAAATAGTTTTTTAACACTGTTCACTAGCTAAGACCATCTTCAAGTGTATTCACAAGAGTAATGTTATTCCTACCATATTTTTGTACCACATTTTCATACCACCTTAGGTAGCATTTGATGTGGACAGCCACATCATTTGAATTAATCAGATTTTTAAATTTAGTTTATTATTTAATAAACTAATAATTAAGAAAAACTAGTTAATTAAATGACGGTTGTGGTATACGAAAAGTCTTTCTTATTCATTTCCTTGGGTTTTGCAAATTTTTCAAATGATGTGGCAGTCCACATCAGATGCCACCTAAGGTGGTATAGAACTGTGGTACAAAAACATGGTATGAATAGCATCACTCTTAAAGATTACTCTTTGTTAAAGTTGAAGTTTCATCTTGTATTCACAAAAACATGATATGAATAGCATTACTCTTAAAGATTACTCTTTGTTAAAGTTGAAGTTTCATCTTGTATTCACAAAGATTACTCTTTGTTAAAGTTGAAGTTTCATCTTGTAAATTCAATCCTCAACGTAGTTGATAAATTCAATCTCGAGGTTCTCTAAATCTAGAGACCCTTCAACTCACTCTATAAGGGCTAATTGTGTTGCGTGAGTTGGTTTAGAATAGGAATGTAAATATTGTGTAAATATTAGAGTCCTTTATTAGGAAGGATATTTCTTATGTCCTTTTTTAGTTTACCTTGGAGAACAAGGATTGTATGTATTATATTCCCAATTATGCAATACATGAACCGAGAGCCCCTGTGCTGCAAGTGATGTTCAGCCAGTTGCTACAGAGGCCGAGCTAGCCTCACAGCAAGCATCTGCCGAAGCTAGCAGCCATGAGATTTGTGCTGAAGCTTTCCCCCTCTCTCTAGCTCGATCATGCCATCATCCAATACGTCTTCTCTGAATATCCTCGAGGTAAGTACTAGTGATGCTCACACCAAGGCAAAATCGTGGTGTACCTCCTGACAGGTTTTCTCCAGAAGGAAAAGTAAAGTATCCCATAGCAAATTATGTGTCGTGTGAAAACCTATCACCTGAACTTCAAGCTTGGGTGAACAATGTGGAGTCAATTCAAGTGCCAACTCGAAGTAGAGGAAGCTTTGAAGAGTCGAGAATGGGTGGAAGCAATGGATGAAGAGATGAAGGCACTACAGAAAAATAATACATGAGAAGTAGTGGAGTTGCCGACAGGGAAGAAGCCAGTTGGGTGCCGATGGGTTTTTACAGTTAAATACAAAGCTGACAGTTCACTCGACAGGTATAAGACGCGGTTCGTAGCAAAAAGATATACTCAAACGTATGGTGTTGATTACCAGGAAACTTTTTCTCCAGTGGCTAAGATGAATACGGTACAAGTTCTTATCTCATTAGCTGCAAATTTGAATTGGCCATTAAAACAGTTTGCTGTGAGGCCGAGCTAGCCTCACAGCAAGCATCTGCCGAAGCTAGCAGCCATGAGATTTGTGCTGAAGCTTTCCCCCTCTCTCTAGCTCGATCATGCCATCATCCAATACGTCTTCTCTGAATATCCCCGAGGTAAGTACTAGTGATGCTCACACCAAGGCAAAATCGTGGTGTACCTCCTGACAGGTTCTCTCCAGAAGGAAAAGTAAAGTATCCCATAGCAAATTATGTGTCATGTGAAAACCTATCACCTGAACTTCAAGCTTGGGTGAACAATGTGGAGTCAATTCAAGTGCCAACTCGAAGTAGAGGAAGCTTTGAAGAGTCGAGAATGGGTGGAAGCAATGGATGAAGAGATGAAGGCACTACAGAAAAATAATACATGGGAAGTAGTGGAGTTGCCGACAGGGAAGAAGCCAGTTGGGTGCCGATGGGTTTTTACAGTTAAATACAAAGCTGACAGTTCACTCGACAGGTATAAGACGCGGTTCGTAGCAAAAAGATATACTCAAACGTATGGTGTTGATTACCAGGAAACTTTTTCTCCAGTAGCTAAGATGAATACGGTACAAGTTCTTATCTCATTAGCTGCAAATTTGAATTGGCCATTAAAACAGTTTGATGTAAAAAATGCGTTTCTTCATGAACATTTGGATGAGGAAGTGTATATGGATTTTCCTCCAGGATATGATAATGGAGGAAAAACAGGAGTGTGTTGATTGCGGAAGTCTCTTTATGGGCTAAAGCAGTCACCTCGTGCATGGTTTGGAAGATTCACTCAGACCATGAGAAAGAAAGGGTATTATTAGAGTCATTCTGATCATACTCTATTTGTGAAATAGAGGAACGGTAAAGTAACAGCTTTAATTATTTATGTGGATGATATGATAATAACAAGGGATGATTCATATGAGATTGTCAAACTGGAGAAAAACCTTGCAGCTGAATTCGAGATGAAGAGCTTGGGTGACTTAAAGTATTTTCTGGGAGTTGAGGTTGCTCGTTCGTCCAAAGGTATTTTCCTTTCTCAAATGAAGTATGCTTTTGATTTGTTAAAGGAAACAGGTATGCTTGGGTGTAAACATGTGGATACGCCTATTGTGGAGAAACATCACTTAGGGATTTATCCGGATCAAGAAGCAGTGGATAAAGGCAGATATCAGAGGTTGGTAGGAAGACTAATTTATTTAGCTCATACCCGTCAAGATATAGCCTATGCAGTGAGTGTGGTGAGTCAATTTATGCACTCACCAAGTGTGGATCTTATGACTGCTGTTATGCGTATCTTGGCGTATTTAAAGTCGGCCCCAGGGAAAGGAATCTTGTATAGAAATTATGGTCATCTTAAAATTGAGGGGTTCATTGATGCTGATTGGGCAGGTGATGTGACTGATAGGCGTTATACTTCTGGATATTTTACGTTCGTTGGTGGAAATTTGGTTACTTGGAGAAGCAATAAACAGAGTGTGGTGTCAAGGTCTTCTGTGGATGCCGAATTCAGAGGTATGGCACATGGAGTGTGTGAAGTTCTTTGGTTACGTAAGTTGCTTTGGGGTCTCGATTTCAAACCAAAGGAGGCTATAAAGTTGTATTGTGACAATAAGTCGGCACGAGAAATTGCAGAGAATCTGGTACAACATGACAGAATGAAGCATGTGGAGGTTGATTGACATTTCATTAAGGAGAAGCTTGAGAAGAAGAATGTGTCAGTACCATTTGTGAATTCAAAAGAGCAGCTTGCGGATATCCTCACTCATGCCGTGTGTAGTAGAGTTTTTGGTGACTCACTTGTCAAGTTGGGCATGTGTGACATCTATGCTCCAACTTGAGGGGGAGTGTTGCGTGAGTTCGTTTAGAATAGGAATGTAAATATTGTGTAAATATTAGTGTCATTTATTAGGAAGGATATTTCTTATGTCCTTTTTTAGTTTACCTTGGAGAACAAGAATTGTATGTATTATATTCCCAATTATGTAATACATGAAAATTAAGCCGTAAAATTCAATTAATTGTACTAACACCCTTAGAGGTTTATCGATTTATCATATAATCTAATCACGTTTAAGGTATTACATTAACAACCCCTCAAGTTTAATTATCCTTCATATAACCTCTTGAAAAAAATTTCTTATAAATTTACTAATTTACCCTTATTAATTACTTGAAACTAATAAAAAAAATGCTTTATAATTATTTATAAAAAAATCATAAAACATTAAACAGTAAAAAACCAGGCAATACGACATAAAAGGGAATGAACATGGGACCTGGAAAACCTTCAAATACATTCAAAGGAATAAGGGCCTTGTAAATCGAGTCGACGCCATAGAAGTCTCGTAGGTCATGGTCAAACTTCCGAGTTCGGACATTCTTGAAGTCATCGTTTATCTCAAATCACGCCACCTCTATTAATGAGTGCATCTTGAGTTCATGTGCAAACATGAGTCATGACACGCTTGATTTGATGTTTAAAGGGCCTCAATTTACCTGGAGAAACAATTACAATTAGGAGGCCCAATTAGGACGATGAAGGGTTCTCAATCAAATAAGATTAGATCAATGTATGATTTATTCTCAACATGTGATGGGTGATGTAGAGTTTCTCCTTATAAACCTATACAATGATGATCAATATCGAGACTAGCCAGCTTACTTATAAACCCATACAAGATTTCTCATTTCATCAATGTGAGATTTGTATGCCAATTAACGAAACAAAACCTCAGCGGTAGCAATAAAGAAAAGCTGTACATATTGGTTCCTAGTGAGTTGCTTCTTACAAAGACGAAAGTTGATACCTATCCTAAATAAACCGTCGTTTTGGCCCACAAAACCACAAAAGATCCCAGATCAAGTCACATATTCACCAAGGATGGGGAGTTCAACTATTGGAGGCCAAAACACATTTCAATAGTGGTCGGCATTATTCTAAAAATCTCTGTTTAGCGCCGCTTAGGTACTAGGCGGCTGGCCACCGTCCCGATTAATGCCTAGGCGTTTGATAAATAGGAATTAGTTATGAACTCACACTACATCGAATTTTAACAACACAATTATTTATCTTCTAAATTACATTTTATAGATTATTTTTATAAAATATTAATCAAATCGAAAATATTCGAGTCTTGAGTTTAATAAGAGTTTAATAACTGTTGGATAAATCGAATTAGAAAAGTTGCACGCGCTCACTCACAGGGACTCGCAGTCGCAGAGAGAGTAGAATCCCAGAAGTTGAGAAATGGCAGCGATAACTCGATTGCAGCAAATGCAACTCCTCCACTCTCCTCTCACCCTCAAGCCTTCCGTACTTTTCCCCAACCCCAACCAGCTCCGCCGCTCACGTCCCCGCACTTTCTCCACCGGTCCTATGCTCTGCTCCTCCAACTCCCCTCATCTCCCTCAGGTCCTCTCCCGCTCTCCATAATTGATACCTCTGACGTGCAATCTGTATGTATTTGATTTTGTCTTGTGTGTGGTGTTGGTCAGAGCTCGGTTTCTGCTGCGGGAGCGAATACCTCAATCGTTGCGGATCTGCTCGACTACCTCAACGAGTCTTGGACTCACTTTCATGCTACCGGTACTCACCACTCTATCATTTTATGTTGCTTTTGTGTGTGTGTGTATTTTCTGTTGAATTTGTTCGTAAGAATCCGGTTGGTTACTGGGAAAATCAGGGGAAGGAAGGGGAAGGAAGGGAAAGGAATCGAACAATATGAACTCCGTGGCATTTTCATGTGCATCTGCTAGGATATGGATAATAAGAAAAACTGGTCTTTAGAATATGTTTTCGAGATTCAAAGCTTAGTTTGGTAATATTTCCTTTTGAATTCAAACAATTGCAATGTGCTCAAAAGCAAAGCAAATTCATCCACTTTGAGGCTAAACCCCGCGGGCTTATAGATGACTTAACTTTAAATTGTTAACTTTGATCCAATTATGAGGCCAATGAATGCTTATATATGAAGAAAGAGGTGCTGAATTGGTTACATGTATGTCTTAGTTTTGTTCTAATTTAGGATTTGGTCTTCTTTGCAGCTGAAGCGAAAAGACAACTAATTGCTGCTGGTTTTCAGTTGCTGAGTGAGAATGATGAGTGGGACCTGAAGCCTGGTGGCCGCTACTTCTTTACACGGAATATGTCTTGTTTGGTTGCATTTGCTGTTGGAGAGAAGTGAGTGAAACTGATCTATCAGTTGAAAAATAGGATGATGGATTTAGAATCATCAGCAACTATGCATTACTACTAACCTAATTGAGTATGTGACTAGTTACAGTTGGGTGACATGGGTTTACAAATTGTGTAACCATTGTTATTGACTTCTGGATCTTTGTGTCGCCATCATTTTCTTTTGACATAGATTTACCATATATATTGAATTGTCTTTATAGTAATAAAATCTCTGTAATGCCTGTTATTTTGTTTATTGCTTCGTGTACAGCTCAAGTCATTCCTTCTTTCTTTTTTTTCTTTTTTTTTATTGTTAGGTTTGGTTTTGTAGTTCTACAGGATTGGCACTTGTTAATCAAAAGTTATTCTTAGTTTTTCAGGTATAGTGTTGGTAGTGGTTTCCATGTGATTGCTGCACACACAGACAGTCCGTGTCTAAAATTAAAGCCAAGATCTGCATCATCCAAGTCTGGTTATCAAATGATCAATGTGCAGACATACGGAGGTGGTATCTGGCATACTTGGTTTGATAGAGACCTAAGCGTGGCAGGCAGGGTGATATTGAGAGGCAGCAAGGGCTCCTTTTTGCATAAGCTTGTCAAAGTGAAGCGACCTCTGTTACGAATACCGACACTGGCCATTCACCTTGACCGGTTAGAAAATGCTCCTGTAATGCGTAGTTCTTTTGAGTTTTTATTTTTTATTTTTTATTTTTTTCTTTTTATTTTTACCAAAAAGTACCTTTACTTGGTTAAATGAAAATGTGAGCACTGTATATGAATGATGAAGACCTTATTGATCGAGAATTGTAGATGCTAGAGTCCAGTTAGATTGAATTTTAAGGTGGAGTCAATATATGGTGCTCCACGAGATGGGTACAAAGTTAGCAGATTAATTGGACTGACTTGTCAGTTCAGAAAGGTTTTGTTTCTCTGAAGAAAAGTTAAGCTTTGCAATTGTTAATTTTGTTAAAATGTAATTTGGTAAACTGAATTTATATTTGTGTCTGAAAGGGGTTTCTTTGATCAAGAGGAAGATAAGAAGAAAGGTTAACCTTGAAGGAAATGTGCTGTATATGGATTTATTAGATTGAATGTATTAACTGGAGTGTGAGACAACATTCTGCAACATTCTGGAACAAAAGTTTATGTTTTCATGCACAAAAGCTCATTGAATGTTGATAAAGGTTATTGATACATTAATAACACTGCTCTGTGAAAGACTATCTATGTTGGTTATCTTACTTTTTTGAAGTCTTAAGGATGTGGCACATTTGGCTTGTGACGATCTTGACAGGTTTATTCATCTAACATTCAATAGTTTATTCTTCTAGTTCCAGTAAGCTAGATGTATTATCTATTACTTTAATTTGTTTAACTTAGCAATTGAATATATAATCTAAGTAAATGTCCCTATACTACTAAGATAGTAGTTTTCCAGTTTCTGAGAGCATCTATGATTACAAAGGAGGGTAAAAATCTTAGTATATATGATCCGTGAAAGATAAATATTTGAAGCTTATACTTATAACTGAAAGCTTCCATATGCTTTAAATTGAGATTTCAACTTCTCAGTTATGGCAGGGCTGCCCCTTAGCATTTAGGAGCACTCCAAAAAGTTATTCCTGTTAATGAAGTCATGCTTTTGTTAGTTATCAAATATTCATATGTCATCTTGTTATAGTGAATGGCTATGTAGGGCAGGTTTTTTAAGAGAATGCTATATGTATATATACATTTGAACAAATAAATTTTTATTGGTTTAAGTTTTGAGGTGTGACAAGCTTGTACAATTTTACAATTGGTAGACAGTTCAATAACTTAGTTTCTAAGTAGTTATAGTGGAAGCTGCATTGTGGTTCATAACTATATAAGTAGTGTGTGACTTGTCTTAAGGCTTTCTAATAGAGCCAGTTGTTGTGCAGATCGTCTCATTGTTTTTCGTTTGCTTGTTTAGCACAGTAAACAAGGATGGATTTAAACCGAATATAGAGACTCAACTTATTCCTTTACTGGCATCCAAACTAGATGAAGCATCTCTGGAGACAAAAGAGAAAAGTACCACAGCATCTTCAAAAGCTGATCATCATCCTTTGCTCATGCAGGTATTTGTTTGGTGTTCCACAATTAGTTGGTAAAGCTTCTAAAGTATCTTTGAAAAGTATAGACTGGGATATTCTATCTGTTAGTATTTGCGGCTTGGGAATATGCGAGCTTGCCCTTTCCATGTATCTTCTGTAATGTGACTATAATTGAAAAATGAAAAAATCTTATTTATGTCAATCTAAAAGACTAGAAGCATATTGTTTCACAAAATTCACTTGTATATTCAATAAAATAATTAAAAGATAGAATTTGAAATGAGAAAAAGTGAGCAGTACTCCAATGCTTATGAGAGTTGTATCATCAGTGCTTCTGCGGTTACCTCTATCTTTTTTGGATATGAATGGTAGAGTATAGAGGTAAATTTGCAATGGGAAATTTGCAGGAAAATTACTATATTCATAGCAATGTCACTGGTGTTGGCAATGGGAATGCATTCTTATTTATCTATTGTATGCAACTGTTAGAGGTAATAGTCTTGTCATTTTAGGATAATACATTCAATCTATATCACTCTCTAGATATCCTAATCAGCAAATACCGTGGCACTAAATAAAAGTGGTATTTATCTATAAAGAAAATTAGAAGATGTGAAATTATTATGTTCGCTATAGTATGTGGGCATTCCCATAACAAATAACCAGATGATCCAGTTTCCATTTTTGACTTAATATACAAGTGAATTCTGTTTCTATGTAACATTGTAACTTTTCAAGTTATCCATTTTTGTGATCACTGTTAAAGTAATGGTGCACTTGTTTTGGGTGTAAAACACTTTTTTATTGAATTACAGCTGTGGTTTTCAGGTTTTATCAGATGAGCTCAATTGTAACATAGACGACATAGTGAGTATTGAGTTGAATATTTGTGATACCCAACCGAGCTGCCTTGGAGGTGGAAACGATGAATTTATTTTTTCAGGAAGGTTGGATAATCTGGCCTCGAGTTACTGTGCATTAAGGGCTCTTATTGATTCATGTGAATCACCTGGTGATATATCAAGTGAACATGCTGTACGGATGGTTGCTTTATTTGACAATGAAGAGGTATTTCCTTCATCAGAAGTTCTTGCAGCATGAATTTTCCTTTATCCTGATCCCAGTATTTTTATTTGTTATGTGAAGTACTGAAGTTCTGTATTCATATGCTTCTAAGGAAAGTTTTCGTGCCTCACATATTCTCCTTTTCCAAAACTAGATTTTCATTATCTAATATCCGTGACGATGTAAAATTACTTGAATGACTATAAACACTATTAGTTATACCATGCGGAGTGGTCCCTACAAAGGTGTCACACACACTGAGAGGTAGAGTCTGTTTCTTGCGATGCCCCTCAATGTCATTGATCACATTAACTTTATTGTGTGGCTGATGTTTTCAACAACCTGTGATTATCTGCAACACTCACCCCATCCTGAAAATTAAAATTCGTGCTTGCATGTGTGGCATGACCACACATTCTACGCTCTACAGAAAGAGAGTAATTACTTTCTGTTGTAGAGTTTCAACAATTGAACCATCTTATGCTGGTTCTTATTTCCGCAAGGAACATCCCCTTCTTACTCATGTTGCATTTATAGTAATGGTAATCTGTTGTGTGCATTTTCTCTTGCCTTTTTGGCCGGTTCACAGATTCTATCTTCAACTCTTCTTGTTTAGGTTGGTTCAGGTTCAATTCAGGGGGCTGGTGCACCATGTTTCAGGCTATGAGACGTATAATTAGTTGCTTAGCTGAAAAATATGTTGGTGAATGTGCTTTTGAGCGTGCAATTCACGAATCATTTCTTGGTAAGTTTGAGTCACACCCTTATGAGTTTTTTCCCACTGGACCCTTAATAATTCTCTCTCTCTCTCTCTCTCTCTTAAAAAAATCATCTTGAATTTTATTTTTCATTTAGCTCTAAAATGTCTATGCACATTCAAAAGACGAATGGAAAAATGTCTATGCGATGAAAAATTAGCTTGCAATTCACTTTTCGTTTAGCTTTACATTTTGGTTTATGGATTCAAAACACGGAACGGGTTTGAGATTCCATTCCTATATTTTGCAAGCACATTCTCGGGAATCTGATAACTGTTATGTGTGTACGCTTAAGGGGTACTTCCTGGTTACCATTTCCCACTGTTACCAAACACGTGAATGATAGCCTTTTTGTTCTCTTTGCCCAAAATAGACATGGGAGTTACAGTCCTAAGCAACCCACTATGCGAAGAAAATGAACTGTAAAGGGAATTACAAAAGGTAGGTAGGATTGTGGTTTAATATCCTGGGTGTGTGTTTTTTGATAAAGGGTTTAGGTTCTTGAATCACAGACTGTATTATAGCTAATTTTATTCATGTGACCAGGATGTAACTTCTTGTGTTCAATTTCTTTGTTCTTAGGTAATGTATCAACATAATCTCTAAGTGTATATTTGGGATGCTTTCTTAATAGTGTCTGCAGACATGGCTCATGGAGTACACCCAAATTTCATGGACAAGCATGAAGAACACCATCGTCCTGAAATGCAAAAGGGTCTAGTTATCAAGCATAATGCAAACCAGCGCTATGCTACTAGTGGGGTCACATCTTTTATTTTCAAAGAAATTGGAAAAATCCATAACCTTCCAACTCAGGTATTTACTGTTGGACACCCAGTTTGATTAATCCATTTAACAATCTTGCATTAAATAAGTCATTAAGTAGGAATCCCATGCTTTAATTAAGTTGAGTAGAGTAGGTGCCCCTTTCTTTGGAAACTGACCTTATGTTCTGTGCTATTCATGCATTATACTAACATCTTCATGGAGAGAAATTTATCTCTTTTCCTTTACTAATGACCGAAACAAGATTACTTTCTGAATGTTTATATATTGCTCACTTGTTACATAAAAAACTGAAATCCAAGCCACAAAGAAACTCCGAAGTTTGTAATTCATGTTAAAAAAATAAGGGTTTTCTTCCCTGTTTAATTTAATGTCTCCTTTATGAGATAGCATCATAGATCAGATACATCACTCTAAAGATAAATCAGTCCTATTTTGGAATTCAATTTAAAGCATATTGTCATGAGATAAAATTGATCTCACATGTCTCATTGATTATCTTTGACATTCTTTACCTCAGAATCTCAGATCAGATAACAATAACTTAGCTCATAGCTTTTACTTGCTCTATTATTTCTCTTAAGGAATTTGTGGTGAGAAACGATATGGGATGTGGATCTACCATAGGTCCCATACTAGCTTCAGGGGCTGGCATTCGTACTGTCGATTGTGGCATTCCTCAACTTTCTATGCACAGGTATCGTGTCGCACATCAACATAAATCTCAAAATTTTGATGCCAACTGATACTTTTAATTATGAAGATCATATTTTCATAATTGATATCACTCCCGAGCTTCATTTATTTCATATTTTCATGTCGTGGCATATCTTTTGACGACTCTAGTAAAGTGAGCCTCTCTCTAACCGTCTTAACGAAAAAAATGCAGCTACCAGTAAAGTGTAATAATATTACTAGTGCTTAAATTATTAAGCATTTTGATAATATAACTGATAGTTTTCAATAAAAGAGGCTAATATTGTTTGTTTGCGTATTAGCACTCCTCTATAGGTTGAAATAAAATGCGACATGAGTTATCACTGTTGGTTTTGTTTATTTTCATCTCTAATTGCAGTGAGAGAGGTTTGCGGGAAGGAAGATATCGATATTGCATACAAATACTTCCAAGGCATTCTACCAAACTATCTCAAGCATAGACAGGAAGCTGGATGTAGATTCGTAAGTCGCCTTTTATTACTCTGTTGAGTTTATTATCCTATTATATGTTTGTGCGTGGGCAGAGACAGACAGAGCTTGAATAAATTCCTTCGTTTGACAAGTTTATTTTTCATCACATAATCTTGAATCCAAAATCCAAAAGCAAAATTTGTTCCAGATGGGCTAGGTAACAGGACCTTTTTTCTTTTTTTGGGGAAAGGTAACAAGAACTGCAACAGTTGTTCGCACAGGAGGGGGATTATTTCTTCTAGGCAAATGTGTGCCAGGCTATCCCTTATTGCAACTGATGGAATCTGAGGCAAATTGAATAAATCAAACGAAAACAATAACTAGTTGTACGTGAAACGTTAAAAAGTCTGTTTCCCATTTTTCTTTATATTTCCTCCTTGACCTGGTGAGGCAAGACTACTTGTTAGAATAAAAATTGACAGCAATTTATCCATTTACAATAAACTTGTCAATATGGCACTTTTTACTTGTAACGTACCCAGAATTAATTTCAGAATTCAACTGAAACACTAGATCGCACCGTGGCAATGGCTCCTCAGAATCTCCCAAGTAGGGGTGGTTTTGGTACGATTACCGTACCAAAACCTCTGTACTGATTACCATACCAAATATTTGGTACAACAAAATCTATTACAGTTTCCGTACCAAACTTTCGGTATACCAAACATCGGTATACCAAATAGTTTGGTTGGTATGGTATGCCAATGGTAATTACCACTTTGTTTTAGGCCACTTAGTTTGCCCAAAATCTAATATTTTTCTAATCTAATTCAAGAAGTTACAAGCCACAATATAAGTTTCCACAATATAAGTTACAAGCCATAGAAGTTTTCACAATATATTAATGACTGTTGGAATAGTATTCAGTCGACCTAAAATTGTTTGGAATAGTATTCAATCGACCTAAAATTTCTGTGCTAAATGGCTCAAGCAATAGTATTCAGTCGACCTAAAGTTGTTTGGAATAGTATTCAGTCGACCTAAAGTGTATGTGCTAAATGGCTCAAGCAAGTCAACTCGTATGTCAACTTGTATCACAAGGCTCCAAGCAATCTGTCAACCGTCAATTGCTTTCCAGCTTTCTCTCCTCCTTGATTCAAGGCACTTGCTAATTACTTCTTAGTCTTGGGTTTGATGTAAATCATTTTAAATTAAGGAAAAATGTGTGTCCCAGGTTTACCCGGTCTCTAGGGTTTTATGTAAAGATGGTTGCTTATAACCATCCTCTTTTCTTGTCTACATATACTGTCATGTAGACTTAGAACATTATGAATCAGAAATACTTTGAAACTAAAATCTTCAGACTAGGATATAAAAATATTAATAAAAATTACATAATACATAATTATATTTATTTATATATATTATAAATACATAATATAATATTAATAAATTATCGGTAGCTATGGTATACCATCGGTACTGGTTTTGAATACCAATACCGTACCAAAATAGTATGGTACGGTACAAATACCATACCATTACCAATTGGTACAAATTTTTGGTAAAAATTTGGTATGGTACAGTATAGTAGAGCGGTAGGTACGGTATTATGGTAAAAATTTCCACCCCTACTCCCAAGCGAGACGGATGCAGATACGTGTCGGGTTTGTTTTATAATTACTACAACAGATATTATGAATTTAAATAAACCGTATTAAAAGAAATAACTACATACCAAAGTGTCGTATGATACGTAACATGATGCAGAATGCCTTTTTTTTTTTTCAACTATGAGATCTTTTTGTCAGAAGAACCTGGATGCAGATCAAACCTCCCAAAAGGCATACAAATAGTACCAAAGAATCCTCCTATGCAGACCCCCTCTGGCTCTTTTCCGTGCTTCAAGACAGCAAAGAGACACGTATCGATGCTGCTTACTCTTTAAACAAGTAACCAAGGCCTGCATAACAAAATCCAAAACAATTTGGTTAAGCTTTAATATCGACATATATATAAATGAGGCGATCCAAGTATAACTTGAGTTGAAAACTGGAAAAATTAACAGCCAATTTGCTAGATCAGATGTATCCCATCCACTTTCACCAACGGTGCGCCACCACATCTTATACCAGCCAGTGCACAAGTCTTATTCGCGGTGCGCGTGTGTATGTGATAGTGTCCGGAGAGCATACCTTCATCCAAGCAGAGACATACTTTCTCAGCTCTGTTCAGATTCTTCTAAATCGTCTTCGTCATCATAGGGTCACAAAGCTCTCAAGAGAGCTTATTTAGATATAATTTCCAAACCCATGGAGCTTCTTCATCATTCATCACAGATGGAAGAAGCTTCCATTGGAACCAAGGAAGAGAACAGACGATCTCTGTGTCCAGAGAAATGAGTCCATCCACTCAAGCCCACCTTGGTTCCCTATGCCTGCACTCCTGCCAACTGAAACACGTGTGACTCTCACAGCCCATTATACTTCATGCTCGACTCCAAGCAGGCAGGGTGCAGGCACAGCCCCTGCCCCTCACCGGGGCCGGGCTAACCCAAAACTTGCATCAGGTTGCTGTTGATGAGACTGTAAAAAGAAAAACATAAATAAATAAAACACAAGCACCATATTCCAAGCAGTCAAAACAAGTGAAACCTATTACTTGAGAAACCTTAAGCAAACACACCACAGTTTTTTTTTTTTTTTTTCATCAAATAAAAATGCACAACGAAAATTGCAATTTAGAAAGCAGACTTATGATTCTACTTTAGATGACATTTCCCAGAGTTTAGCAGGAGGAGAAAAATTAAAGAAAATGAAGAAACTTTCTAGTAATAAAACAACAAACTTTTACGAAAGAAGACAGATTTTTGTTCATTCATATAGCTGCCATAAATTTTACAATTATTTCTTTTTTAGCCACTTATATCTATGAACAAATTTTTTTTAAGCCCCATTTGGGGCAAAAAATAAATAAAACTTGAATTTTTTTGGGATTTATTACTAGTTTATCCAAAAACAGCTGAAAAACAAATAACGACAACTAGAGGTAATTAAAAACCGTTCTTTCTGTTGGTATACAAGGATTTCTACTTCTAAAAAAGGGATAGTAGCGGCTAATGCTACACTTTTGGTCGTTAATAACAATTAAGGGGTGAAGTTCTTGGAAAATAAGATTACAAAAAATCCATCAAACAGAAAAGTGCTACATGGAAGAGTACCCATTACATGTGCCAACAGTACAGACATAAATAATGATTTGGATCAACAATGGTGAAGCACAAAATTATATCGATGGGACCCATCTTTATTTAGTTGATAAATAACGAGTTGTGTTGTATATACAGTGAAGTAGATAGGTCAGGTGGAGAGTTACGAATGCAGGATGCAAGAGAACCAACCAAAATATATTATAATGAGAAGGATTCTGTTCAGTGCCCTCAAATCAGAAATGTGCTAATGCAGTAGCAAATTCAAACCACGTTTGGAAAGCGGGGAAATAAAAAGATTGATTTCTTTCAAAAGAAGTACATCTTCAACAAGAAGTTGACAAGACTACTTCATTGACTTTAGAGAAGATAGCTGTTGAATTGCCATACCTGTGAAAAAGATTGGTGAACATGTTCATGATGATGGACAAAGGGCATTCCAGGGCGCTGACAAGGATACTGGGATGAATGCAGATAAATGCCAGATGTAGATCGTGCACCAACATGATTCGGATTAAATGGTGTGATTATGGTCTCCGGATGACCATACCCAATTCCAGCAGGGGGCGATGGTGGAACCCAAGGCCCAGGTAGGTGTTGTGGAAGAGGACGAGCCTGATGTTCAGTAGATATCTGAGGCCCGTGTGCAGAACCAAGTTGAGGAAATTCGGTGTTGTAGTTCAATGCAGGTGTATACATAGGCTGGATGGTGTATGGGCCACCATTGAATCCAAACCCAGGATCAAATCTTTGCATGTACCTGCAAAATATTTTACCATAAACTTTTGTTAGCTATAAAATAGAAAAGACTTAATAAACCGGGAGCTACATAACGTGTGCTCAAGAACAATTTTCTGGTCAGGGTTACATGGAAATTAGAGGGACTACAACATTACACCTTTAAGTTCTTACTTTGTTCGATTCTATCAACTTGTGGCCTTCATTAAGGATTAGTTGGATTTAAGAATTAACATAGCAGGTAAAGTATCAGAAGGTAGATGCTTAAGATTTTGAGCCATGTAATGACCAGATCATCCAAAAATATCACGGTCACAATAAAGGACAGGCTTCAATACTGACAACAATAGCAACGCTGATAGGAACCATATTTTGCATAGATAGATAAGACCATATTTTCTTTTGTTTGTAAGAAAAAAAAAACAGAAAGGGAAGAGTAGCTTAAGCAAATAGAAAACCATGACCATAAAAACAATTATGAGACACGATTTTGCCTCCAAACACAAAAAGATGATGGTCCTCACGTGAATGAAAGGACAGGCTTCAATACTGACAACAGTAACTATTTTGGTAAGGAAATTGATTACCAAACGAATAATAGAGAGAAGAATAAATGGTCACTACAGAAATTGTATACCATACCTGTCATAGCTCCTGTCATAATCAGGGTCTTTACGGTCAATCTCACGATCCCTAAATATAGCTACCCTATTATTTGGTTTGTATCTCCCAATTGGCTCCTTCTCTGGCCTAATTCTAGCTGTTCTACCGCCACTTGTTGAAGAATCGATTAAACCCCTACCAGAGTGCAAATCAGAAACACTTGGTATATCTTCCACCTTTGGCATCACCAAGGGTACATGTTGTGGAGTATCGTGCAGTTTTGGTTCACTAGAGTTAAATATTCGTGCACGAGCCCTGTTATACTCTTCTTTCCGTTCTTCAACACTTTTAGCACTGTTTGCCTTTAACGAATTTGAGTTTACACTGTTTCCACCCTGTGACCGTTTCTGTGGCCTCTGTTTTATTGCAACCTTAGTAACACTGCTGTCTTCTGATGGTAAATTAACAGGGATGTCTGCAAGGCGAATCAAAGGGAGTCGACACTCAGGAGTTTTGCGGACAATAATTCTGGAACCAGAGCCATCAGGTAAATTATCATCTAATAAAACCATTGACTGAAGCAAATAATGTTGAGCCACACGATGTGCAGCCAAGCGTAAATAAGAAGTGGGCAACTGCTGAAACTCTAGTTGCTGCTGAAGAGGATCACGGATAAACTTCTCCACATCTTGCTCCATTCGTAAAACTGCACAAGAAGATATCTATGAATAGGGTTTACCCTAGTTAATCCAAGCAAGACAGCACATTCTGACGGCATCTAACCAAACATTTATAATAATTATAATAAAATGGCCATGACAATGATAAAAGATTCCAAGAAAACAAGGTTTACTTCTAGTTCATTCGCCAACATTATTGAGAAGTTAATATAGGAAGTTTAGCAAATTTCCCTCTTTTTAGTTTTACGGGAATTGACTCACTGAATTCTCTTACAACAAAAAAACCATCCTTCTTCTCCTTCCTTCAATCCTGAGCGACCTACCAAATTCCTCCATAATCACACACAAAATTTGTGTCAAACATTCCAATTTGATTAGGTTCGGGATCAGCAAGGTCGGATAAGGTAGAACTGGTAATCACTCTTTCACCTTCAACTACTACAAAACCCTTTTAGAAACTAAAACTAGCTAAATCAAGGAAATCCTCAGGCTGTTTCAATGTGAATGGGCACTAAAAGATAAAATAAAATGGTAAAACATTTCACGTGGTAGAAGACATATTATAACATGTCAACTTCATCTCGAGTTTTTCTAGGAAGCAAAAACATGAACTTGACTTTTAGGGATGTACGCAAAGCTTACTTGTTAGGCGCTCCCGAGGGTTTTGCAAGGCCTCGCGAAGGAACTGGTCGACCTGATTGACGGCATCCTCGGAAAACTTATCAGAAGCGTCAGAAGAAGAGGAAAACAAAGGCGGGACGTCGCTGAGGCTTTGGGGGGGCTTGGAATCCTTGTTGGAGGAAAGCATCAGGCGGTTCAAGGCGTCGTCCAAACCGGCGACCTCCCATGACTCCGGGGCTCCGAGATCCTCCGCCACAGAGCCCTCCATGGCCTATCGATCGCTACCTCTCTCTCTCTCTCTCTCTCTCTCTCTCTCTCTCTCTCTCTCTCTCTCTATCCCTCTCTGGGTATGTAAAATACGCGCAATCGAAAGGGGAAAGGGGAAAGAAAATCGAGGTTAGGGTTTGAGGAAGGGTGGCGAACAATTCATCCAAGGACGTGTGTGTCCTCTGAGACTGAGATTGAAACCCCAACAAGATTTTGGGGTTTGAATTTCATGTCAGATTGATTGGGGCTTTTTCTTTTAGGGTTTCGGAACGAGAATTGGGAGAGAGAGAGAGGCAACCAATGGAATTGCATAGAAAGGGACATAGGGCGACGATGGATTTTGTGTTTTTGCGGGTGGGTGGGTGGGACTTTCACACGTCACACGTGCCTCTTTGTTTTGTATTTTTTTCTTTTCATAAACTCCTTTGAATAATGTGTGTGAACGGTGGGTGGGTTTCGAAATCGAAAAAATCGAACTGGATTGAAAAAATTGAAAGAAAATTGAACCGAGCATTATCGAATAATAATTTCGATTTTTGCTTTTAGTTTTTATACAAAATCGAATAGAATCGAACCCAACCTCAAGTGAATAGATTTTCCAATCGATATATACCAATGCAAGGAAGTTTATTTTTAAAATGTTCCTCTACTTATTTAATTCCGATAACATTGAAAAAATATCTTGCATAGTCCAATTTACGGTTAACTCTGTTCATTTATCGCTAAGTCATGGGACACTTGTCGACATGAGAATGCGGGGATGGCTAGGCAGCTACGGAGTCTCTCTGTTCCCCCACATCAGTTATCGTATCTACAAAATTGTCATTCAAACCTCCCAAAACCCAGCGTCAGGCCCCGACTCCCAACCTCTGGTTCCCCATCTCACCCACCCACTACAACCCTTTCAATATCCCTTCATTTTCCTTCAGTTCTACTTCTTGCACTTGTTTCTCCATTAAAGCATCATGTGCTGCTTCTCCTTTTTGTTTCTTGGTTTGATACGAAGTTAAAGATTCCTGAAGAAAATATGAAGTTGGTTATAAACAAACTGACAGTAATAGCATTATCAAGTGGGTATACATTTACAGACTGTCATCACTATTTATTTTGCTTTTCTCTTCAAGAATCCAGTTTCAGATAGTTTTATTTCAACATTTGTTAGGTCATTTTCTGTTTAATGGCATCAATGCTAACATTTCACAGTATTTTCCCTGTAAACATGTATATGAGTTAGCCATGTGTTTCTCAGGTAATAATTTACATAATTCTACGGATCTGTCGACATCTGGAGAGGCAAGTGAAACAACCTCATAGGGAATTTTAACGAAAAGCTCCCGGTACTGTTTACTTTAACGAAAAACCACATTTTTACACTAAAAAGTCAATCTTGGTACTATTCATTTTACTCTTTATTTTGTTCTAATCGTTAAAACTCAAAATTTTCAAGTCCTGTTCATGAGTTTTCCTTAAAAACAAAGAAACTTTTTGTGACTAGTCTGAATTAACAGAAGAAAAATAGGAAGGATTTCTAGAGAGATAAGAGAGAGTCGAAGAACAACAATAGCAGATGAAAGGATTATATTTCTCAGAAAATGGAATTATTACACAATGAATCACTTATGATGGCAACTATAGCTATATATATAGCTCACCTTATACTAGTCTGAATTACATTTCTACCCTTCTAACTAAACTTATCAATACTAACAAACTCCTTCAATCATGAAAGAACACATGGCATTTTTCTGTTATTTCCCCATTCTCAAACTGAGCTTAGAGCTCTCGAGGCTTAGTTTGCATCAAGTGATTGAAGCAGCAAAAGAAATGAGTGATTGATCTGAAATTCCCAAACCAAGACTCCTGCAATGCTTGAGAAACATAGGACTGTGCAATCCCTTGGTAAACACATCTGCAATTTGATCTTCAGTAGGAATGTACTGCACCACCAAGTCACCTTTCTGCACTTTCTCCCGGACAAAATGATAATCCGTGTCAAGGTGCTTGATTTTGGAGTGAAATACTGGATTTGAACTAAGTGCCAAGGCAGACAAATTATCACACTGTAGCAATGGAGGTTCTGTAAGTACTTGATGCATATCCTTATACAAGGATCGAATCCAAAACAAATCTGCAGCTAAGTGTGCCAATGCTTTATATTCAGCTTCTGTACTACTTCTCGAGACAATGGTTTGTTTTTTTTTACTGCCAAGATATTGGATTAAGTCCCAAATAAACCATAAAACCTGTGATTGACCTTCTTGTGTTGATATCCGCAAAGCAATCAGAATCTTAATATGCTGTGAGATTAAATTCTGGACTTCTTTGGTAGTGCAATCCACAATCAGTTGTACCCTTTAAGTATCTTAGTATTCTTTGAACCAAATGAAAATGCAAATCAGTTGGTTTTGTCATGAGTTGGCAGACCATATTCATAGCATGAGCTATATCAAGTCGAGTGAATGTCAAGTACTGAAGAACTCCTACTAAACTTCTGTACTGAGTGGGATCAGCTAGGTCAATACCTTCACTTTCCAACAATTAAGTGTGGGGTTTTAATGGTGTTGATGTAGGCTTGCAACTCTCCATCCCAGCCTTCTTCAATAGCTCTTTGGTATACTTTGACTGAGTAATGAACAGAGAATCATCATCTTTGTATTAAACATGTAACCCCAAGAAAAAAGTGAGTTTGCCCATATCCTTGAGATCAAATACCTCAGCAAGATCTTGAATCTTAGTTGCACTTGAACCAGTCACAATTATGTCATCCACATATAGTAATAAGAGAATGATATCATTACCATCAACTTTGACAAACAGGCTAGTATCGGATAATGAAGTTCTAAAACCAAGGGCTGGAAGATAACTTGTAAATTTTGAATTCCATGCTCTCGAGGCTTGTTTTAAACCATACAAGGATTTAATCAATTTGCAAACATGATTTGGACATGATTGATCCACAAAACCTTAAGGCTGCTTCATATATACTTCTTCCTCTAGGTCTCCATGCAAGAAAGTGTTTTTAACACTAATTGTCTTAGACACCAACCATATTGTGCAGCTAAAGCAAAAATAACTCTCACAGTGGTGTGTATAACCACTGGACTAAAGGTTTTAGAATAATCCAGACGTTGTTCTTGACTATACCCTTGAGCAACCAATCTTGCTTTATATCTGGAAATCGAGCCATCAGGGTTTTTCTTCACTTTATATACCCATTTGCTACCAATAATACTTCTGTTTGGTGGTGCTGAAACCAATTGCCATGTTCCTTATGTTCTTAAGGCATTGTACTCCTCTTGCATGGCTTGTTGCCACTCATTTTTACTTGTTGTAGATCTAAAAGTCTTAGGTTCCTCTTCATTAATGATATCGGCAATAAAGGAAAAACCACCAGAGACATCATTCAATGGTTGTAAAGAATTGAGTTCTGGTATTGCAGCAAGAAATGCTGTATAATTCTTCCTAGGGATAGCTCTTGTCTGCAGTCTTATCTGAATGCCACCTTGTCTAGTGGGTGAATGAGAACAACTAGATGAATTAGCATTAGTTGAGAAGTTGGAGAATGGTAATATTACCTGTAGTTGTGCAGGATTGATGATAGGAAGCAAGAGAGATGTATCAAGTGAAGTGGAAAGAGTATGGCCATTTATTGATTCAGAAGCTGTTCTAACATTTTGAGATGCTGCATTATCAGTTTGTGACACAGAATTGTGAAGACTTTCAGTTCCCAGAAAGTGATTAATTCTTGATGTAACTGATGAAGTAGACTGATTTTCATTTGAACCAGGCACTACATGATGATGTTCCACACTATTTAGAGATGAACTTCTTACTAGTATTGGTACTGGTATTATCACAGAGGATGGAATGGCTTCCTCTCTAATTAGGGGAGAACTTTGTATCTGAGACTGAACCAGTTTTGTAGGACACACTATCTCATCAAACAATACATGTCTTAAAATGATACACTTCTTTGTTTGTAAATTGTAGCATATAACCCATTTATATCCCATTGCATATCCCAAGAATACACACATAACAGATCTTGATTGAAGCTTATGAGCATTATATGGTCTCAACCATGGAAACACTACAGAACAAAAAATCCTTAAATATTGTATCTCATGAGCCTTGTTATATAATAACTGATATGTAGACTTGTATGACAGTGTTTTGCAGGGCATTTTGTTAATTAAAAATACAGAATTAGCACAAGCAAAGTACCAAAACTCAGTTGACAATCCAGCAGCATTAAGAATGGTCAAGACCGTTTCAATAATATGTCTATGTATCATTTCTGTCACCCCATTTTGTTGGGGAGTATAAAGGCATGAAATTAACTGCATAATACCTTTACTGGCCAGAAATGAAGTGAAACACTTGCTTGTACACTCTCCCTCTCTATCTGTTTGTAAACTCTTGATTGATATGCCAAACTGATTGAGTATAAAATTGTAAAACTTCACAAATACGGTATACACATTTGATTTATTACTCATGGGAAATATCCGCACAAACTTTGTATATTCATCCACAAAAGTTAGTATCTGTAACCTTCTAAAGACTTTACAGGATATGGACCCCAAATATCATAGTGTACCTTCCCAAATAGAGACATACATCTATCACCCTTAACTGGAAATGGAATCCTAGACATTTTGCCTTGAACACAGGAACTACAAAGACTATGTGTATTAGTTGTTCTAGATACAACTCCAGATTGCTTTAACATAGAATGCATGATTTCATTAGCAGGGTGTCCCAACCTTTAATGCCAAATACCAGAGTTCACAACCTTTCCCAAATAAGCTTCCGGAACTATTGAAGTAATCTGCAGACCCTTTGCATAAAGCTTCATTGGAATCTGAAACAGTTCTTCAGGCCTACTCTTTCCTTGATACATTATCTCTCTTGTCTTCTTGTCCTGCACAAAAAACTCAGACTCATCACATATAAACCAACTTTTATTATCAGCACACAACTGTTTTACTGAAAGTAAACTTCTGGTAATGTTGGGAACATGCAGAACTTTATTAAGAACAAGAGAATGGTTGTTGTGTTTCAATGTGGTAAAACCAATATTCCGAATTGGCAAGCTTGTTCCATTACCAATGGTGATTTTCTCAACACCTTCAAAATGAGTGACTTGTGCCAGAGCATTAATATTAGCTGTTATGTGATGAGATGCACCAGAATCCACTATCCATGCATCATGTGATGTAAACTGAGGTGTCTTTTGTGCATTCAAAGCAGAGAGAGATGGTGGTGGTGCCTGACCTTGAAAAACATAGTTAGCTCTATAAAAATAGTCCAGTGCGACATGTCCTCTTTTTCCACATATTTGACACTCAACTGCAAAACCAGGAGCTGAAGAGTTTAAGTTTTTGTGAAAGCAGTTTGCAGCAGTATGACCTCGTTTGTTAAATATTTGGCATTCTATCACAATATTGGAGCTTCTGTCAGTGTTACCAGACCATGAACCATTACCATTTTGAAGTTGTCTTGATCCTCCAGAGTAATGATTTGTAGAATTGCCACCAGAGTAGTTAGATTTGCCTTTATAGCCACTACTGTTATTTCTGTTACCACCATTATTTCTGAAATTATTCCCATTATAAGGTCTGTATCCTGCATTATAGTGTTGAGGTCTGAAATTTTGCTGATTAGATGAAGTAGTTTGGCTAACAAAACCATATACATAGTACTCTGGATGTGGTGGAGGATAATGATAGTGCATATGAGGCTATAACTGAGTGACACTTGAATGTTGAATATGACTTCCATTGATTGCCACAAAAGGAGCACCATAAGGTTCTTGAATAAGTACACCACCAGTTGTTGCAGGTATATGACTATGACTCTGAGCATTTAAAGATGATGTTGCATTCACTGAAGTGCCATTAGAAGAACTAGAACCTTGCATATACAGAGCAGAAATATTATGTGCTAGCAAGTTCACTTCCCCTTCAATTTCTTTCTCTGCACCCAACAATTGTGCTCTAAATTCTTTAAGAGCAATGGTAGATTCTCTACCCAGTATCACAATTCTAATCACATAGTATTCTTTAGGAAAACCAGCAAGACCAGCAATCATAATGCCATTATCAGAAATAGATTCGCCAGCAGCCATCAATTGATCTCGGAGGTGTTTGAGTTTCAACAGATACTTGTCAATGGTGTCTGTGCTTTTCTAAATAGTATGTAGTTCTGTTTTCAAGTGATTCACTCTGGATTTAGACACTGATGCATATCGATCTACAAGATTAAACCATGTTTCACTCGCATTTCTACACCCAATGACATACTTCATAGCCTCATCAGTCAAGGTTGCAAGAAGTAGACTCAAAAGAGCCATATTTGTGGTTTCCCACTCAGTATATGCAATAGAAACCTCATTTGTAACTCCTGATTCAATGCTAACAACAAATCTTGGTGGACAAATATTTGTACCATCAAAGAAGCTAAACAACTTATACCCCTTGAGAACAGATTGAAACTAAAATGCCCATTTGACAAAATTATCATCTCTCAACTTTATCGTTAACATACCCAACAAGTTTTTGACTTTGAACTGAGAATCCATAGTAACACACTCACTGTATATCCAAATTATACCTCCTAAATCTTCTCAAAGACTAACACCAAATCAACCAAGGAGATTGACACTCCAAGAAACCCCAAATCAACCAAGGAGATTGATACTCCAAGAAATTCCACAACGAACAAATTATACCTCCTAAATCTTCTCAGATACTAACACCAAATCAACTAAGAAGATTGACACTCCAAGAAACCAAATCAATTAAGGAGATTGACACTCCAAGAAATTCCACAATGAACAAATTATACTTCTTAAATCATCTCAGAGACTGACACTCCTGAGATCTTGAAAGATTGACACTTTCTTGCACAACTACATTTACAACTAAGAAAGAATGACACTTTCTTTAATCAAGAAAGATTGACACTTTTTTGAAACTCCAACAATATACCCAGAAACGGCAAGAAATTTCATCATAAATCTTCAAGAATTACATTTTCAAAACACCAGTTCACAGTTTGCGAACCACAAAACTATCGTAAAACAAAAGAAATGGTATACGAATCACCTAATAGGATAGCACCGCTCTGAACATCCACTCTACAAAGAACAACCCCTTCTTCAATCACCAAAACCCCAGATCACAGATACAAAATCCCAGAGAGATTCGCAGCTCCAACAGATCATTAGAGTAGCGGAAGATCACCAAAATCGACGGCAGCAAGCCAAGAACGGCGATGATACCATATTAACAGAAGAAAAATAGGAAGGATTTCTAGAGAGATAAGAGAGAGTCGAAGAACAACAATAGCAGATGAAAGGATTATATTTCTCAGACAATGGAATTATTACACAATGAATCACTTATGATGGCAACTATAGCTATATATATAGCTCACCATATACTAGTCTGAATTACATTTCTACCCTTCTAGCTATATATATAGCTCACCATATAATAGTTATTATGTATAAACCGATGTAACCCTCTAGAAAGATAAAAGCTTAGCATATTTTCTGTTAATGTTGCTTGTAGATCATCAACGGCTGGATGATAGTTGTTGATGATGCATGACATAAGCAAAGGTATCGAAAGATAGGGATAGATGACCTGGGAATCACTCAACCAGGTGCAACAAAGCTTGGTCGAGGTTGCTAATTGTGGATTCACTCACAAGACTAAGCAAAATGCTTGATTTTAGGAGGAGAAATCACTATCTTCAAATGCACAAGGCAAATAAACTATTTTTCATTAATCATCCCCCTAATGATTGTATTGCATCATAATTTAAAGGAAACAAAGATAAAGGAATCATAAATGAATTACCACTTCCTAAAAGACTCTCACCATATTCTAAATGGACTTAACAAATTTCTAACTAATTAAAAGTGCACTGCCATTATTATTCCAATTCCAATGCATGTGACCAATTTCCAAGTTGTGTGTTTGTTCCCGCATCATTCTCCTCTTCTCGAAAAAAAAACTCATCGTCGAGGTTCAATTGACTTTTTTTTTCCTCAATCTTTTGGATGTCCAACGAAGATGTTCCACGATACCCAATTTAGCACCAAAATTTTCCAAGTTCCTATAGACCATGCACACATTAATCTTTTCTTCTTGAAAATAATCACCTTGGAATAATGCTTCCAACTCACTTCTTCAAATGAGCCGAGATAATTTAAATCATGTTGAAAAGTTCTTCTATCAAAGAGTTATCCTCTCATATCTTGAGCAACGAAACTGCCCCAAAAAAGATCATGAATGCTACAAATAATAAGAGCTTGTACTCCATTATATAGTTGTCTATGGAACTCTTCAATTACATCTTCATCGCCTTCATAATGATCATAAACCAAGGCAGAATCCCATTCGGCAAAGTTCTCGACTACATCACTGCTTTCTATATGTTCCCCTTTCGTGCCAAACTCCGTGTTGGAACGTTTTTCAACCTTAATACATGTACAACAATCTCACATGAACCATCTGGACAATGATCAAAATTTGGAGGAAGATTGAGATTTAGAAAATCATCGCCTGAAAAATCAAAGATAGCCGTTTCTAGAACCCATCCAACCTCATTTACTGATAGCAGCAACATGCTTTAGTAAATTGAGGATAATGTTTTGTAGAAATAACGGATTGAGGAACTGCTTGAAAATTTAGAAACTAGACTAGAAGGGCTTTCAAATGATATATGGCATGAAGGTCGAGAAATACTTAACCAAATCGAAAACTGACCCGCAAGAGAACTGATTTTGTTTTCGCGACCGCACTGATGCTCTGTGGTGTTTTGCAGATATCTGCACATACAAAATTCGGTTTGATGCACGGTTTCTTGCGTTGAAACCTAGACTCCCAAAGATTTATGTTGATATGTAACTCTTCAAATGAAAGTCAGAGGAATTAAGTCAGTTTTGACGACAAACACAGATGATGTGCACAGCGCTACCACCAGAATTTCGGATAAAATCCAAAAACTTGCTCTGATGCCATTTGATGCAGAAAGAACCAATGGTAAATGGAAAAAAAAAGGGATAGATGACCAGGGAATCACTCAACCAGGGGCAACAAAGCTCGCTCACGTCGCTAATTGTGGATTCGCTCGCACAACCAAGCCAAATGCTTGATTTAAGGAAGAAGAAAACTCACTCACCTTCCTTAAATCAAGTGTTAGGCTTGGTCTTGTTGAGTGAATCCATGGTTAGTGACGTGAGTAATTCCGTTGCTCCTGGTTGAGTGATTTCCAGGTTTTATCCCCGTAGCAACGTCAAGCGAGATGTCAAGATCAGCAAAAGTGGTTCACAATAGGATACCAAATATATCGAACTCGCATTTCACAAAAGTTGAATCCAATACCATAATGTGAGGTAGCTTGATGAACTTTGATATGAAAAGGGTTAGGATTATAAAAGAAGCAAGTACCTATTCCGGAAAGCACTTCACCGCTTGCAATGATCATAAAGTCCAAAATGTTATGTTTAGTTATGTTTTGATTGGCAGTGATTACATACAAATCCAAAATATTATGTCATAAATGTTTGCCATCTTTACAGAAGGGAAAATTTCTTAAATGGAAATTGTACTAATAAGGTTAATTAGGTCATAAATTAAATATAAATGAAGCATTTGTACTGTATTATAGGAATTTTCATTTCCTTTTTTCCGTTTTCTAAGCTGTAAAACCTAATACTCTCGAGTAAGTTACATGTGTGTGTGTGTATATATATATATGTATATGTATATGTATATATATATATGTATATGTATTTATGTATATATCGTCCTCATCCCAGCATCTTTCCCCCAGAACATTACTCCTAATATCTGGTTTCAATGGAGAAGAAAACCACCGTCGCCTCTTCATTTTGTCTCCTTCTTTTATGTGTCGCCACTTCTACTGGTTAGTCAAATAATTATTTATTTTAGAATTACATAAAACAAATTGTATTCATTTATTAATTCGGATATTTAATTACTACGTTTTTTTAATTGCTTTTTACATGTAGTAGCAGAAGTTCTTGAGGCACACCCCCACCTTCACCACCAACCTCACAAAAATGATGGTTCCATCAAACTTTTCGTATTCGGGGACTCGTATGCTGATACCGGGAATGTCAGAAAATCTGTATCTCCTTCGTGGAAGGAACCTTTTGGGATCACTTTTCCTGGAAAGCCCGCTGGCCGCTTTTCCGATGGTCGTGTGCTCACTGATTATTTGGGTTCTTTTCCTACCCTCTCAACTGAAGAGTATTTTTCTTTAGATTTTAAACGGTCTAGTAATATTTCCTTTAACTTGTAAGTGAGAGACCTCATACGTTCAATATCAATTTTTCCTTAGCATTGATATATCATTGTGTATATCAGAAATGGAATAATGTATAAATGAATTAATTATAGCATATATGGTTAAATTAATTATATGTTGTAACTTGTAATATATTTATGCAGCTCAATTTTTGGGTGTAAGATCTCCATTACCTTACGCATTGAGAAAATATGCGAAGAAATCGAAACTGGAGAACGGGATCAACTTTGCATATGGAGGGACGGGAGTTTTCGATACGTTGGTGAGTGGACCAAACTTGACCACCCAAATCGGCTTTTTCCAACAGCTGCTTGAACAAGAAAAAGTGTATGACAAACGCGACCTAATTAAATCCTCCGTAGCCCTAGTGTCAGTTGCGGGGAACGACTACACAACTCATTTCGTTAAACCAGGCAATGGCAGTAAGGTAAGTGGTGGTTCAGCTAGCTCTATATATATTGTTTCAAAAGTCTTGGTGAGTTATGGACCTTTGGTTATACAATTATAGTGTTTGAAAGTGCTTTTGAAATGCCTGAAAGTACTTTTAATGAAAGTGTTTTTAAACCAATCGTTAGTAAATATTCAAGTATACTTTGGACAAAAAACAGTTGAAGTACTGTTTCTTAAAAACACACAATTGGTGTTTCTTCCAAAATGCACATAAAATGCTTTTCAAGTTCTAACAACACTTAAATCAAAGACGCTTTCAGATATGTTAAAATTACTTACAAACACATATATGGAGTTAGTTTTAACATTATAATCAAGGTTCTTGCAGTTTGGCCTTTTTGTCGCCTTTTGTGAAAACCAATATAGAGTTTATTGTTTTTGGATAAGATTATATTTTGGAGTTTATTGGTGTATCTTTACTCCTTCGTATTAATTATTTGTTGCATTTGTATTAATTATCTCTACACGTAACGTGTGATAAATTGTTGTCAAAGGACGGTTTATTGCAGCATAATTATTGTACGTCACATATCAGCAATAGCAAACAAAGTAATGTTAGATAAATCAAAGTTTTAGATCATATTTGTAAATTAAATGTGTCATCAATAGAAAATAAACACGTTAATTAATCAACATTTAAGTAATAATTCAATCATCAACAGCCATGTTACATGATTTATGAAATTTGATCTAAATTGTTGGTCTCCCTAGCAGTATTCAACATTTAAGGATGAGGGTAGACACTGAAATGAATAATGTTATGGAGATTAAAATTTCAAATTAAATTTTGTAACCATATCATGGGCGGAGCTAGGGGTGGTTCGGTATGGGATCCCATACCAAAACCCTTGTCCCGATTTCCAAACTGAAATTTTCGGGAGTCCCAATTTCAATACCGATCCCAAACCAAATTTTCAGGAATCCCAATTTTTGGGAATCCCGAAACTCGCATACTGAAACCCTTGTCTCGATTCCCAAACCGAAATTTTTCGGGAATCCCAATTTCAATACCGATCACAAACCAACTTTTCGGGAATCCCAAAATAGTTTCGGGATTTCGGGACAAATCGGGAATCTCGAAATGGTTTTGGGCTTTTGGACTAAAATTTGACATATTATGCTTTTGGGCTAAAATTCAACATTTTATATTGAAAAATTGACATATAGGCATGCCCAATCTGCCAATTTGTTTCTACTAATCTGTGCACACAAATCTGCCAATCAAATGGCAAGGCCCAGTTAGTATCTGCCTATTCAAAAGCAATCTGCCAATATGAAACGTTAATATATGTTTGAGTAAACTAGTAAATCTATCTATAATCATGCTAGTCCCCAAAATTACGTCTAAAACGTTAATATATGCTTGAGTAAACTTCTGTACATATATAATATAAATATTATAGATAGATGTAAAGTTTTCTCAAGCAAATTGTAACTTATAATCTATCCATGTATTCGTCTATCAATCTCTCATGTTTATTCTGCATCTATGTATCCATCTATCAATCTTCTGTGATTTAAAAATTCTGCATATGTTCCACTATCTATCTTAGGGCTCCTTCCTGTATATGTTCCATCATCGATTTCCAGTGCTCCTTCAGTATTTCAATTTTCACTATTGTAGGTAGATGATATTCTCCTTAAATATGTGATCCTATATATTTAAAAATTATATATATATATATATATATATATATATATTTCGATTTGGTTGGGGAATACCGAAATCCCAAAAACTTGAGACCGATTCCCGTACCAAAATTTCGGGATTGGTTCGGTATTGGGTACCAAAATTTTCGGGAATTTCAGTTCGGGATTTTTTCGGTTTGGTTTCGGGAATTTTTTGGTTCGGTTTGGGATTTTTGGGATTTTTTTCCAACCCTAGGCGGAGCCACTAGAGGACCAAAGCGGTTCAGGGCCCATCCTAATCACTATGTAAGAAATTTCTGCCAACCTTAAGCCTGTGTTGTAGAACCGTGAGACATGGGGAAGAAGATGAATTGTCCTTGTGGAAAAGTTGAATTGACTACAACTTATATTTTTCTAACAGTTTTGTTTGCTTTGCCTTTCTAGTTCAGTGAAACTCTAGGATATGATTTTAAAATTGACATTAATGGTACTTCTAAAGCAACCTAATCAACTATTATTTGTAACCCTCATCCTTGCCTTCCTTTTTCTGTCAAACGATTCAAACCAGATTTCTTTGTATTTTCTTTCTATATTTCCAATTTTTACTGGTCACGCTGCTTTCGACCTCCCACTTAATTGTATTATACACTTCTTTGATTATCTCTATTAAATTTAGTGAGTCTTTCAGTTTTGTGAAGATTACATCAATTGTTCATGTTTTGATTCAAATTTCTTTTCTCAATACATATATGAAAGACCCTCTCTCACAAAGAATTCAGGCTTTGCCACTAAACCACATGACGTGATTGTTAATGATTGAATTATTATCTAACGGTTGATTAACATGCTTATTTTCTACTGGTGACACATCATATAGTTTGCAAATTTAGTCTACCTAGTGTTAGAGTATATAGGATATGGAAGGTGTGGATCATGACACATGTCATTAGCCAAACAAATAAGGCAGTTAGGTGAATAACATCTATATAGCAACTGTATCTCTGTAATTAGTGAATCAATCAATAAAATACAAGTGAAAAATCATTCTCTCTCTCTAAGTTTTCTCTGTTTCCTTCTTCTTCTACAATCTCTCTGTTCTCTTTTCTACATAATGCTTAACACCTAGCATTACACACTCTAATTAGATACAAAGATTACCATGGCTTTTGAAAAAAATTGAACTTTTTGGAATCAAGTAATAACTATTTTTGGGGTTCTTGGCATCTCATCAAATATATATATATATATATATATATATATATTGAATTGTGAGACTTGCTGCTAACTTCAGCACTGATATTCCTCCAAATGACAGGAGTTGGCAGAGTTCACCAAATCGATTGTTAAGCAGATTGCTGTGGATTTGATGCGCATACGTGATTTGGGAGTGCGAAAAATAGCAGTGACAGCACTAGAGCCCATGGGATGTCTGCCGCTCTTAACTTCCTTCCTTTCCTATCAGAACTGCAGTGAAACGCTCAACTTGGCGTCGATGTTCCACAACCAAGTTTTGCGCCAAAACGTGGAACAGTTGAATAAGGAGTCGAACAAATCTGCATTTGTAATCTTGGATCTCTATGGCGCATTTTTTTCTGCAATTAAGCCCCAGAAAGACTATCAAGGTACGTAATTGGGTTGAATGGTTGCTGTTATTGACACACGATCCACTCCATAAAAGTCATCATGCGAAAAAACACAACGAAAAATTGTACAGAAAGGAATGCATGCAGGATGACATTTTTAACAATGCATGATATACGAACCACCAACTAGCTGACCATCTCTTTAGTTCCTTTATTTAAGATCAAGTAATTGTTGTCTGGTACTGGAATGCGCACACTCGGCAACGTATCATCGACATGTATAGTACGATTTTATATTTTTTGATATCTTGTAACTGAAATAAATATTGGTAAATATCTCAGTTGCTGCATAATCTGTGCATTCTATGATATGCTTGTTTATGAGAATCATGCTTTCTTGGTATAGCAGGGAAAATGACGGTCCAGATTGATGATCCACTGAAACCGTGCTGTGTCGGGGTGAGCAGCGAATACTCATGTGGGAGTGTGGACGAGAGTACCGGAGCAAAGAAGTACGGCATATGCAGTAATCCTGAGCGGTCTTTCTTTTGGGACACGGTGCACCTCTCTCAGAATGGTTGGCATGCTGTTTATTCCTCTTTGAAATCTTCTCTTCATCAATTGTATTCGTGATTTGTTCATGCCTAAGTACGTAGTTGTCAACTTTGTTTGGCCCTACTGGCTTTGGATTGCATGAAGCTAGCTAAGGCCCTAATAAACTAATAAAACTATGTACTGGGATGAAAATTTCGTAGAGTTGTTTACATGTTAAGGATATGAACGGAATTGATCTCAATAAAACCTCAATCAGAGCTAGGGCTGTAAATCGGCTCAAAAAAGTTCGACCTATCATCTGGTTCAGCTTGATTAAGAAAGAAACGAAGCTTGAGCATTAGTGTGTTCGGCTCGCAAAGCTCGTGAGCAGCTCGAAACAGTTCGAGTTTAGTATTAGACTTGAATTTTTTAAGCTCTCTCGAGCTCAATTCGCATAAGAACCGAGTAAAGCCTAGCTCGAGCTTTAAAAAAAATTAAACAAGCTAAACTTTGAGCACAAATGGCTCGGCTCATTCAACTGCCACTAATTAAGACTGCAAATAGGCAAGCATTTCTGTACGAATTGACATGATAATATGACATTATGTCATCATTTGAAATCTTCGTGCAATAGAACAATAAGAATTTAAGGGGTTAAAAAAAGAATCCATCACGATTTAAAATCTATTTACAAAAGAATTTTCCTCAAGTGTTTTCAAGTTTCGTAAATGTTGGGTTGATCTTTTTCATTGGCGTGCAAACAATTAGATTGTGTTATGTAGAAATTCAAATCAAATTCAATGCCGACATCCATAAAACTTGAAGATGGTGTCGTGTGCTTCTCAATTAGATTACAAGATTATTATTGAAAGACCCAAAATTTATGCTCCACCATGTTAGTCTGAATGAATTAACTGAATTGAAAAAAACTAGAAAAGAGAGCTGAACAGAGAGCAAAGAATGGAGAGATTGAAAATGAATGGTCTTCTTCTTCTCTCGCAGAGGTTGCAGAGAGAGAGAGATATTTTTCTTTTCTTGCAAAAAAAAACACTCATCTGAGCATTTACATAACCTTTGGCAATATGTGGGCCAACTCACATCACATTTGATCTCAGCCACACATCTATCTAATTACATGGATCAAACACCACATGGCACTCATGGCCTTACAAAATAAAAAGACTTCACACTTGGCATTCTTTTCACAAGTGAATACACAAATGAACTCATCTTATTTCTAAATACTAATCAGCTATAGACTTATAATTCAACACTCCCCTTTAAGTCTAAGGCTGATATGACTCCAAGTTTGTTTCTGAGAAGAGTGAAACGATCCTTTGCAAGTGGCTTAGTAAAGATATCTGCTAGCTGCTTCTCTGTGGGACAGTAGATTAGATCAATGATGCCTTCCTGCAATGCATCCTTAATGAAATGGTACCTACTATCAATGTGTTTGGTTTTCTGATGGAACACAGAGTTTTTAGTGATTGCAATGGTAGAAGTGTTGTCACAGTGAAGAGGAATGGCTTCAGTCTGTAATTCTCCAAAGTCTTCTAAAACAAATCTCAGCCATATAGCTTGAGCAGTGGCCTCTGATGCACTTATATATTCTACCTCTGCAGTCGAAAGTGCAACACAGTTTTGCTTGACTGAGGCACAAGAAAATACACCACTGCCAAATGAAAAAGCATACCTTGATGTACTCTTGCTGTCTTCCAAAGAACCACCCCAATCACTGTCACAGAAACTGATTAGACATGCTTTCCTTCCTTTCACATATTCCAGACCATAGTTCAGGGTTCCTTTGACATATCTTAATACCCTATTTGCAGTCCTATAGTGTTAATTGGTAGGACAATGCATAAATCTTGCCAATAGACTTGCTGCATACATGATGTCCGGCCTTGTAGCAGTGAGGTATATGAGACTTCCCACAATACTTCTATACAGTTCTTTATTTGCAGCACCACTTCCATCATCTTTAGTCAACTTTTCAGTAGTCACAAGAGGGGTTGAGACAGTCTTGGCTTCATTCAATCCAAACTTGCTCAGTAAAGAGCTTGCATACTTCTTCTGATGAATGAAGATGCTAGAGTCAGTTTGGATCACTCTCATTCCAAGAAAGTGATGTAGAAGTCCCAAATCTGTCATCTCATATTTCATCTTCATATCTTCCTTGAACTCTTCTAGCATTGATTTACAATTTCCAGTGTAGACTATGTCATCTACATAGATGGAAACAATCAAGACATCTTCTCCTCTTGCCTTTATGTATAGTGTTGGTTCACCTAAGCTCTTCTCAAAACCACACTGTATGACATAGTTGTCAATCTCACCATACCAAGCTCTTGGAGCTTGTTTTAGACCATAGAGAGCTTTATGAAGTTTGTACACTTTTTCCTCATTGCCTTTAACAACAAAACCTTCGGGCTGTTCAACATAGACCTCTTCTTGTAAAACTCCATTCAAAAAGGCCGATTTCACATCTAACTGATACAACTTCCAGCTCTTGTGTGCAGCTAAGGCTATCAAGGTTCTAATAGTATCTAACCTAGCAACTGGTGCATAGGTCTCATTGTAGTCCAAACCGAGCTTTTGTGCATAGCCCTTTGCAACTAGCCTTGCTTTATTCTTCAACACTGAACCATCAAGGTTTAATTTGGTTTTGTACACCCATTTAACCCCAATGACAGGTTTCTCAGATGGTCTATCAACAAGCATCCAGGTGCCATTCTTCTCAATCATGAACATCTCATCCTCCATGGCTTTTAACCAAGACTCATCTTGTTTGGCATCTTCATATTTCTCTGGATACATGATACAAAGATTACATTGTGCCAACACTTCATTCAGATTTCTCCACTTCAATGGTGTATGATCAAGTGCTTGAGTATCATTTTCACTCAAGTTTGAGTTGTTCAGAGATTTACCCGAGGTAAGTCCTTTAGATTGAATAGAATCTCCAATACTAAGAACTTTCCTAGGTGAACATGCTATTGATGGGATAGGAGTCTGCATCATTCCTTCATTTATTCATGTGCTTAACTCACCATAAACAAGGTTTTCAGTAATGGAAATAGGCTGCTCAGAGTTCACTTCCCAATTCCATACAGCTTCTTCATCAAAGACAATATCCCTTGACAATATCAACTTCTTTGATATAGGATCAAACACCCTATATCCCTTTTCACAGGTTGCATATCCCACAAACACCCATTTGAAACTTTTAGGCTCAAGTTTATGTCTATGCTCACTTGGAACATGAACATAGCATGGTGAACCAAATACTCTCAGGTGTGCTATTCCTAGTTTCCTTCCAGAGTAGGCTTCAAAAGGCGTAATGTTATTCAAGGCTCTTGTGGGACATCTGTTTAGGACATACACTGATGTGTGAACTGCCTCTGCCCAGAGAAAATATGGCAAACTTTTCTCATGCAACATAGATTTAGCCATCTCAATCACTGTCCTGTTTTTCCTTTCCACTACTCCATTTTGCTGTGGAGTATATGCAAGAGTAAACTGCCTTTGAATTCCAGCTTTTTCACAGAATGAATCAAATTCGGATGATTCGAACTCCCCTCCTCTATCACTTATCAGATACTTGATCTTGAAACCACTTTGTAGTTCTACCATAGCTTTGAATTTTTTTAAAACAGTTGAATGCATTAGACTTGTATCGCAGGAAATAAACCCATATCATCCTGGTCATATCATCTATCAAAAGCATGAAATATTTGTTTCCAGCAATTGACTCATTCTTCATGGGTCCACACAGATCAACATGTATAAGTTCAAGTGGTGTAATTGCTCTCTGCACTTGATTTCTTGGAAACTCTTCTCTGTGTTGTTTTCCAAACTGACAACCTTCACAGACTCCATTGTAGTCTTCAAGCTGAGGCAAGCCGTGCACCGTATCCTTGTCTCTCAACTGTTTGAGACCACCAAGATGCAAGTGTCCAAGTCTCTTATGCCAAATCTCAGTAGAGTGAGTGACACTAGCCTTTAATACCACTTGATTCTCAGGTAATAAAACCAGTGGTAGCACCTATTCACTTTCTTCTTCACTTTCATAATTAAGCATTCCAGTGATGGACCATCATACACACTACACACTCCACCACCAAACACAAGGAAGTATCCGTGCTCATCCATTTGACCTACACTTAGCAGATTCTCTTTTAAACCAGGCAAATACATTACCTCCCTCACATACTTTCTGCCTTTATTTGTATCTATCACCAGTGATCCCATTCCAGCTACATTCACAAAATCTCCAGTTGGCATTTGAACTTTGCCAGTTATGTTGGTTCTCACATCAACCAGCAATTCCACATTTCCTGTCATGTGGTTGCTACAACCACTGTCAATGTACCAATCTCCATTCATCCTTGGTTCTGTAACTGTACTGTTTGCATAAAATAGATTCCCCGCCATCTCCAATTGATTTGCACTATTTACCTTTTGGACTGTTTTTGCTGCATTCTCTAGCCCAATGTCCAAATTTATCACAGTTAAAACATTTTGGTTTCCCTTTATATCTACACTCACCAAAATGATATTTAGAACACACTTTGCACTGAGGCTTTGTTCCCTCTTGACCTGTTGATTGAGCTCCATGAAACTTTTGATAAGTGTTCAGAGAAGATTTCTGCTGAAACTTGGGTTTTGATTCCCATTTCTTGCCTTTAGAATTCCAGTTTCTCTGAAATCGAGATGAACCAGAATGAGCACCACCTTTGTTCTATTCATTTGAATGCATAGATAGTGTAGAAAATGCTTTCTCAGTTACATCAACAGTATGCAGGTCAAAACGTTGCTCTTGACTCTTCAGAATCGCAACTACTTCCTGTAAATCTACTGTCTCTAAGCATTTTGTATTTTCAATGACCAAACATATGGGATCATAGGGTTTACTAAGGCTAATCAGAACTTTCTGCACAAGTCTTTCATTTGACAGAATTTCACCAAACGTTTTCATCTGATTAATCAACTCATTTAGCCTAGTGAGATACCCAGACAGAGTTTCATCATCTCTCATTCTAGCATACTCGAATTCACGTCTCAGATTTTGTAATTTTACAGATCGTACCTGATCACCACCATGGTACTCTCCATACAGTAAATCCCATGCCCTCTTTGCTGATTCGGCATTAGCGATTCGAGGGAAGATTTGATCCGAGACTGCATTCTGAATGATGCCCAGCGCCTTCGCATCTTGCATCAGCACACTAGCCATTTCTTCATCCCCATCCTCTTCCGATGCTCCTTCGATTTTCTTCTTCTTCTTCTTCGTGTCAGGGATTTTAACTCCCTTCTTAACCAGATTCCATAGCCCGTGTGATTTGAAAATCGTCATCATCTTAATTCTCCAGAACTCGTAGTTCTCACCGGAGAAGATTGGAGTTCTCACTTCCGAGCCCCCAGATCCAGACATCTTGAGTCCGAAAGCTTCGATTTCTTCTTCTTTGAGACTATAATGATTTCCAGCAAACCTTTACTGAGCTTTGAACGAACTTCGATTCAGCTCAGGAAACCCACCACTCATGGCCTTACAAAATAAAAAGACTTCACACTTGGCATTCTTTTCACAAGTGAATACACAAATGAACTCATCTTATTTCTAAATACTAATCAGTTATAGACTTATAATTCAACACACCAGAGGGACAACAAAGTCATTGACAATGTCAGAGAAGAGGCCTGATGCCAACCGTGGGGAGGGAGGGGAAGGCTGCTGTAGGGTTTAGGGTTAGGATCGGCTAGGCTACAAGAATATTGTTCAAAATGTCACAAATGTTACTATGTTCATTTGTTTTGTTCTTCAACCCCTTTTTCATTATTTCCAGAGAGTAGTATTGTTTCAATAGAGCACTATATATACAATCACTCCATATGCATATATATGTATGTATTACTGCTCCATAAGCAAAAACTTTTGCTTTGACAATAACATACGTACACTTGCTCCTTTTTATGTTAAACTACTTCAAACATAAAAAGTTGAGATTTCATCATAAAACTAATTGACAATATGAGGAGTAATTCAATTACTTATAAACACAAGCAAGGTCGCTACTTTCCCCGATGCGGGATTAATACTCTTAACATGTCCATTTACGTGTGATAAATTGTCAAGCCTAGCACGTGGAAAGCACAGATCTAAGTGATGTGGAGCACGTGTGACCTATGGGTTCCACACGCAGGTAAAACCGTCTCTGATTGGTTTTATGATGGAACCTTAACATTCTCCATGGTATCAATGTTGTTGTCCTATACGAGAAGCTCAACAGCCACATGTGCCCTACTTCATCCCGATTTTTGTTGTTCACGTGTTAGGCTTGAAAATTCGCCACATGCAAGGGAGCGTGTTAGGAGTACAATCCCATATTGGAAAAATGAGAGACATTACATGTGCTTATAGGTAATTGAGCTACTCTCCATATTACCAATTGGTTTTACGATGAAACCTCAACTTCTTCGAATACTTGGTCGTGCTTTATTGATAACTTGATCAACGAGCCACCACAGCATGACTTTGTTTGGGAAATTCAGCCTTGTTACTTGCCGATCCAAATCCAGTTAACTGCTGCTTCTCGCTGCGACCACCGTGCTCACTCTCTTCGTCGATGGTCTCCAATCTTTTTCCGAAAGTAGGCCTCCGCTCCACGCGCACAAGACGCGGTGGTGCTGCTTCAGAGCCCAGCAAAGTTACGACACTTGATGGCCTTGACATGTCTCTCTTCCTCTCAATAACTTCACCACCTATCTAGCTGGATGTTTTCTCTCATCAACTCTTGGTGAATAAGCAGAACATGAAGACCATTTTATAAGGAGAGAAAGCACGCATCCAACTGCACTTGGATATATGCGTCATGCGTCGACATATATTCTGCACTAATTCATTTAACTACTCATATATAGTACCGAATCATATATGGTGCCTCAATTTGCTGGTCAAATTGGAAGGTCCTGATGCTATGCATTACTAGTACGTTAGGTAAATTGGAGTCCAAATCTTCTACACCCAAAAACTCATGTGGTCTCTCTGTGCCTTTGATTTTATTGAGCATATCAACAGTCACATCCAATCAAATCAAACTTCCAGTCCCGAGTCCCAAGACATGCTCAATAAAATCAAAGGTACAAAGAAGCCACAGAGGTTTTTTGGTGCAGAAAACTCTCTCTCGGTAAATTGGCCATTGATATTAAACTACCAACTATTGGATGTGCACAGTTATGCATTTCTGTAAGATCATGAAATTCTCGCTGATCAACTGAGAACCATAATCGACAGTTCATTATTCGTGATGCATGCACACTGAAAGAATCCATAAGAGATCAGTATTCTCATTGGCTTTAGGCTCCCACTTATTAGATGGATCAAGGAATTGAATCTGTTCTTTCTACTTTTTATTGATTTTTTCATTGTGGGAGGGGGGTTTGAATAATATATGACGAAAGACATAAATAGGTGGAGATTTAGTGAAGATCATCGGTTTTCACAGAAATATCAACAACTCAATTTACGAATATATCGACGGATATTGTGACAAGATTTTTTATATAAAATTACGTAATTTGTAAAATATACTATTGATAAACCCTGTGCTGTTAGGATTCTATGAAATATTATTTTTCTGTTTTTATTTGGGAAAATTTGATATGAGTCCAATTTTGTGAGCCTTTATGAGGTATAGATCAATTTTGCTTGATTATTGACTTAGGTCCAATGACTCATTCTACACATCAGCTTATTTTTATTTTCCTGCCAAATTTATCCCTGAATTGACTAATTAAGTAATTAATATATTATTAATTTTTTTTATTTATGATGATTTTTAATCCTTATTCATAGGACTATCTTATGCTTAATGATCGGATTAAGTATAGGAATTTATATCTCCTTAATATTCTTTCATCCTTCAAAACGTTTCCTATTCTTCCTTCTCTTTCTCCCTCACGAGAAATTTTTAGTTGTGACGGGAACAAGAATTGTGATAGCCCGTCCCGAAATTTTTTATCGATAGTGTGAAAAGACGATAATACCCTTGGACGTTAAATAATGTGTGTGAGATATTTTTGGGTTAATTATTTTAGAGTAGTGACCCAATTAGAACTAAGTTTTTCTTAGTTCTTAAGTGGTGGCTTTTGGACCACACACACACCCATACCATTTCTCCCTCTTCTCTCCCGCACACTCTCTCTCTTGGACTCCCTCTCTCTCTCTTCTCTCGTGTATGGACAAGCACCAAAACCCTTTGAAACTTCATAGATCGTGGTCAAAGAGGGCACCATCGTGTTCGTGGAGCACAGACGAGTTGATTGGTAACCATTGTAGGTAAGGATACCTTCGAAAACCTCGTGAACCAAGCTTTCCCGATTTGAGTACTGTTCATGCTTACGTTAAACGTTGTGTTTTTGGAAATTTAAAGCTTATAGGAAGCTTAGTGAGGTCCCAAGGAAGCTCGGAGTGCTTCGTTTGAAGGATTTGGACGTCGGGATCGTGAAGACGAAGTTTGGCCGGTTTTTCTTGGAATTCTCTGGTGAGATCCCATGACTTTTAGAGCTTTAAATTAGTATGAATGTGTTCTACAAGTTAAGAGCTTCATTTTGGTACCAATTTCATGAAAAATGGATGAAAAATGAGTGAGAAACCATAGTTAGAAAATTTACCCAGAAACCGGCGAGGTCACCGGCGGTCGGCGAGTCGTCGGAGAAGAAGACGGAATATTCCGTCAGTTTGGACTGAATATTCCTGACGCCGTTAGTTAAATCTAACGGATGCCGTTAGAAGTTAATGGAATATTCCTGACGGCGTTAACTGACGCCGTCAGTGTGCCTGGGACGTGGCCCCGCGTCTGGCCGTGCGTTGGCCAGCGCGTGAGACGTCGGAAAATTTTTCTAAAAATATGGGGATGTTCGTGGTGTTGTGTAGATCACGTTGGTATATTCAAACACCCCATTTGAGCAACGTATGAGAAGTTATTACCTATTGTTGGTTATGTGCGTTAAATAACGTTTATTCGGTTATTACGCTTATAGGTAAGGCCTATCCCGAGGACGAGCGCCATCAATCGAGGCTCGGGGGTTATGACCCTTTGATATACCAGTGAGTGGGCAGTTGTTTTCATTATATACCTATATACTTACTGATTTTCCCAGAAATCAAATTTAATTGAAAGTATGTTTTAAAATGCCATGCATATAATTGATATGGAATATATGATTTGATATATGATGCATATGTATGAAATGGTGCGGTGGACGCACAGGTAAGTATCAGGTGAGTTATATTGTGTGAATTATTGATGATATGATTTATGTTGAGAGCTCATAACCTGCACCACCGGTGTTAGTGCTTATGTTGATATTCACCTCCCGCACCGCACGCTCCCTTGGATCCAAGTAGGTGTAAGTCCTGTCGTACAGACCACTATAGGTGGTTCCAACTCGTAGGTAACTTGCGATTATTCGCACGGCCGTTTTGATGAGTGTAGCACTAGAGCGTATTATTACACCAAGTCTTGTCGTACAGACCACTTCTGTGGTTCCAACTCGTGTGCAGGCATAGGTATTGAGCTATATGATTAGCTGTACAGGACCACTGCAGGGTCTCCGGTTGATTTGTTATTTCACCTGTTATATATATATTTATGCATCTGGCATGGCATACTTTCAAAATACTGATTTTGAATTATGATTTGAGATTTATGACATTATATGCGTATATATGCTATTTTCTGGGAAAATATACAGGTTTTACGGTGAGGGGTTAGCGCTTTGATGACGAGATGATTTTTGGAAAAGATTTGTTTTACTGACCCACTCAACTTTGTTTTGCGCCCCTCCAGGTTCTAAGTAGTAGTGCTTTGGTGGCCACGAGGAATCCAACGGTGTTCTGACAGAAATCACAAACGTAGGATACATCTTCGGGTGTTATATCCTTGTAATTGTATCTCTAAAGCTTCCGAACTGTGTAAATGGTTATGTCACTCTCACGTGACGGCCAGCATACCCTCCTCCGGGACGAGGTGTGTCACGAATGATACACCACGTGTTTTTATGCAAGTGGTGGAAAATTTTAATTTTTAAGTTATTAACCTTTTAACACACATAACCCAGCATTTATATAGTGACACGTGGTGTATCACCTCGTGTGACGGTCACACTAAAAAATCTCTCCTCCCTCACGATGTCTTCTTCTCATCCCTCACGATATCTTCTTTTTTTCCTTTCTCCCTGCTCCCAAGCATAGATGATCAAAGATGTCCAACCTCAAATTTCTATTGTTGGTTTGATTTGTAGAATTTAGCCAATCTTGTATGCTTTAATTCTTTTTTTTTCTTTTTCTTTTTCATGTTTCTGTGTTCTTTTTGTTTTTCTATTCTAAAACTCTTTCTTTCCTCTTCGTGTTTTACTCCCTCAGCATCATCTTTTTATTCATCATTTTCTATGGATCTTCTTGGTATATATATCACATTTTTTTTCTAATCTACCTTTGTGTGTTTTATACTACCTGTATCATGGATAAATTGTATTATCTACCTATCACACATTATTGATAATCTATCTCAAGTTAATTGTGTTTATTTACCTGTATCATAGGTTATCTTGTTTTGTCTACCTTATATCATGGATTAATAGTGCACACACACTATTTCTTGATATTCTAATTCAAATTAAAAGTATTTATCTACCTATACCATAGGTGTTTGGGAAAATTTGAAATAGGTCCAATTTTATAGCCCGCCTTTTGAAACATGTCCAATTTTTAGTGATTTTGACTTTTGAAATAGGTCCAATTTTTAGTGACTTTTGACTCATATCAAAAGACCCCTAGGTTTTTGTTCATTGCTTATATTACAGGTTTTTGTTCATAGTCTACCTATATCACATGTTTTTGTTCATAGGTTTTTATACATCATGCATTTCAACTTTAGTCTTGGGTTTATAGTCATACACATGAACTTACTTTTAAATTTTTTTCCTTAAATAATAGCTAGATTGAGGAATTCGAAGATTCAAATTTTGAAATTCAAATTTGAGTAAAGAATGCATAAATTAGGAAATTTAAATATATTTATTTATTTTTACTATAAGGGGCAAAACGGGAATAAGATAAGATCAATTAGACCTAAATTGGTAAGAACATCTAACTGGACTCAATCCAAAAGTAGCTAATTTTTTTGGACCTGGATCTAAATGCATATTTTTAGCTGGAACAAATGTCATTAAACCATGCCATGTATAAAAAGTAACTAAAAGGCAGTTCTCTCAAACGACGCTGCAAAAAAAAGACAAGGATTCTCTGCTCCTTTTTTCCCATCCACTTTCATCCTCCTCCTGTTTGTATGGTCACGGTTAAGCCACGTTAATATTTTATATTGATTTTTTTTTATAGATATATTAAGACAAAAATGATGAAATTAGGGTTCCACCATAAAACCAATTGACAATATGGGGAGTAGCCTGAGATCATATAAGCACATAGCAAACCTTATCCTTCACCGATGTGGGACAACTCTCACCACGCCCCTGCACATGTGGCTGATTTTCAAGCCTACACATGGACAACAACTGGGTGACGTAGAGCGCGTGTGGCCGTTTAGCTTCACACAAGGACAACCTGCTCTGATACCATGATGAAATTGGGGTTCCACCATAAAACAAATTGGCAATATGGGGAGTAGCCTAAGATCATATAAGCACATAGCAAACATTGTCCCTCACCGATGTGGGACAACTCTCAACAAAAAAGACGTGGCTTAACCGTGACCACACAAACAGAAGGAGGATGGAAGTGGATGAGAAAAAAGAAGCAGGGAAAAAAGGAGCAGAGGATCCTTGTCCGCAAAAAAATAGGGTTGTAACCTTCTTCGCGAGGGTGACTCTGCAAGTCACGCCAATGCCATTTTTTTGGCAAGAAAATTGCGTATCTTTCTCCTTTTCAATGCATGATGTCTGGGTAATTCATATATTTCGTGGATATATCAAAATATCTGCCGATATCGTCAATTTTGATAAAAATTCGTCAGTATCTTTGATATTGGGGAAAGATATGCTTTACCCTTCCCCCATTTTTCAGGTTTTATATTTGGGAGGACGGCAAGTCTCTTTTCAATCTTTATAGGATGTGCTATTCACACATCCTATTTTACTTCTCACACAACTCTTGATAATTTCTGTCCGTTGATCTTCTTCAATTCATCCGATTCGACAGCCGAAAATTAAAAAGGTATGTGAAAAGTAAAATGAGGCGTATGGATATCACACCCCTTTATATATTAGGAATTCACTTGGAAACTTTCTTCTTGGAATGGTTCAAGTTTTTATGAGTATGCTACCCTTACCACATTTTTCATACCACATTTGTGTCTCATCTTTATGAGTAATGTGACACTTACCACCTAATTATACCATTACTTTAATAGAGGTAGGGCTCGCCAACGCATAATTATACCATCACTTTAATAGAGGTAGGGTCCGTCAACACATATGGGTTCTATCTCTATTAGGCGAATTTTTAAGCCTAACACGTCGACCACACAACAGGATAACGTAAATCACGTATGGCCATTTGGCTTCACATGTGGGACAACCTACTCTGATACTATGAAGAAAGTTGAGGTTCCATCATAAAGCCAATTGGCAATATGAGGAGTAACGCAACCTATTTATAAGCCCATGCAATATCCCTCCTCCTATCAATGTGAGATTCATTCTCCACTTTCCAGACTAGAATTTTTATAATCTAACAGTTGAAGGCTTTAATGTCGGAAGTTGCACCAAATTTAGTATACTCTTGTTGGATTTGATGAACGCGTTCAGTGGTTGGAGCTAAAAACAATACTATTGGGCCATCTCCAGGCGCTGAAAGAAAAATATAAAATCGAAAACTTATTCCCGATCAATATGTAACCAAATATATATGATTCAAAGTGCTAGGATTTGATTATCTCAAGGATAACAAACATATATAATATCCACATAGTTTTGGCTGGGAGTTTACATGGACGATTGCAGGCATCAGATACTCCAGCGTCTTCCGAACCCTGGTTGAGCAATACCAATGAGATCACGGCCCTCCAAAGCCTTGGCCATGCTTAAGCTTGAATTGGTGTGGGCCTTACAAATCCAGCTTAAATTCTTCTATATCAAGAGAAATCATTCTATAAATATAAGTAGATAACTCCAACAAAGAATAACCATCACATATATGATATATGTAATATATTATAACAAATAATTAAGAAAGGAAGAAGAAAAGTACGTACTTGGAAACGGAGTACGACCGAAAGTCCTGGTGGGTTTTGGAACCTTACGACTCAAGGGTGTTTGAAACTGTAAATTGGAGAAAGGAGAAGAATGTGCTTCTTCCAGTTGAACATATCAAAAGACGTAAGTAATTCGAATGGCCGTAAGATTTGAAAGTGATGCCTGTTATTTCCTTTATAAGGGTGAGCTTGGAGAAGATGAAACTTAAAAGGAGTTTGAGGACAGTGGGAGAGTTAAGTGAAAAGAGAGAAGTTTTGATTTGTAGTAGGTAATTTGGATGCCCATATAATTTGAAAGTTATGCCTATTATTTTCTTCATTATGTTGGACCGCTAAGAAATTGTGGCAGATTTGCCATATAAAGTTTGTAACTTTGATGGCACCTCAAGCTTCCAAATTTCAGCCCAAAGCTTTTGATTTTCTCTAAAAGAGCTTGTTTCCCGTCTCTTTTTCTTCGAAATTCCCATTTTGCTGCATCTCCATAGCTACGTCATAACCGGACTGAACAGTATAAAGTCCCTTCTTGTTAGAATGCCAAACTTAACTTATCTGCATGTACAACCAAATTTACTGAGTGGTAGACCCAAAATGGCCTTAGCTTCCTCCGGCTGAAACAGTTGTTGCATGTCTCCATTCCTTCGTATCCGAATTAATCAGATCAGCCACTATCATGCATGGGAACTTCAGGATTCGCAGTTTGAACTCTGAATGTCCTTAGGCTTGGTAGCCAAGGATCATCTCGAACTCGCACCATCTCTCCAATGCAAACCAGCCTTCAAAACTTGTCGTGCTTGTATTATTTCAACCCCACGACGATTCCCTCCGAAACTAACATTCATAAATTCCGTATTCAGGAAGTACTTATCTTTTTACACTCGAGCCAGCAGTGAATCAGGACATTTAATCAAATCTCCATCCAATTTTAGCAACCAAGGCAAGATTAAAATGCATGAGATATTGGAATCCCAAGCCCTATCTTTCTTTGGTCTAGCCAATTTGGACCGTGCATTCACATCAGTTGCTTTTATCCAAATTTGTCTAGCCAATTTGGATACTTTCACATCAGTTGCTTTTGTCCACTCCATCAGAATTTTGCCAACACTCTTTCAATCTGTTACAGACATTCACCGGAAACTAATAGCAAGACATAGCATATATAATTTGGTAAGGCCAGTGCAATCGCCTTAATAAGAGTTTTTTTCCCGGTTGTTGATAAGAATTGCTTTGCCCATCTATGTACTTTCTCACCTGCTTTATTGTCATCAAACACTTCTTTTTTCAATAATTCAACATCAGCCTTTTAACTCCACATATGTCCAACCCCCGCACTTTGCTTGTATTCCTGGAATACCAGAGACCTTTTATTTACTCATCATGTACATGTCTGGACAACTGACATTTTTTTGTTGTTTTTTCACAAATATATACTATGTTTCTAATTTTCGACAAGTTCATTAATATCTTTGACTTGTAAAAGATATTTTATTCTATTTCAATTATAGATTTCATTGATGTGATATTACTAAAAAAATTAGTATTTTTTATTTTTCAGCTATATATGTATTTGTTGCTATATGTGCGGCTGTGTCTGCACAGGACTTCATTCACACTAAAAAGATGCATATACTGTTGAAAGAGTATTGTGTCAGGAGTGATTAGAGAGAGGGGGTTCAAGGCCCGAATGGAGTCAAATGTTAAGAAGAAAAAGGAAGTTCTTTGGAATACGGGTAAGGATATATCAATAGAGGTGGGTTGAGATATGCCTCAAGATTTGGCATACCTCTGAAACAAAAATAACCTTTAGACAGTGTTCGACCGGAGGTAGGAGTAATAGACTGTCATTCCATTTTATTTAGTTAACCAATTATTCATTGTGTTGTTTTTTATATTAATTTATTAACTTTAAGGGATCTTAAGATAGAGGATTACAAGCGTCACTTCCCTTTAATATGTGAAGTATTTGGTCCACTATTCGATCACTACACAATTTAAATATATAAAACTCTAAGCCATGATCGAATTGTGGACCCACAAATACGTTGATAACGATCTAAAATCTCAGAACCTTAGGAGCTAAGGAAAACTTACGAGAGAAAGAGTAAAGAGGAAAAAATTTGTTTTCATTTCACTTGTGTATAAATGATTACAACTCTTGATATTTATACATTTGTAACACACCTCACTAACTGACTAAGACTACTACCAATCATACATAAACACTTGTCATAATCCTATGCACTCATAATATCATCACTCTAACATCCCCCCTCAAGCTTATGTGGCATATTGCCAAGCATAAGATTGGAACAATTTCGAACAAACTGAGGTGAACACAAGCCTTTGGTAAACATGTCGGCATACTGATCTGCATAAGGAACAAATTGCAAAATAATTGTTCCTTGATGAACTTTTTCCCGAACAAAGTGGCAATCAATCTCGATATGTTTGGCCTTAGAGTGCAATACAGGATTAGTTGCAAGAGCCATTGCTGAAATATTATCACAATGCAAAACTGGAACAGAAGAAGAACCAATACGCAAGTCTCTACGAAGCTGTTGAATCCAGATCACCTCAGCAGTAGTTGTAGCCATTGCTCTATATTCAGCTTCAGTGGAAGATCGACTTACTGTATGCTGCTTTTTAGAGCTCTAAGAAATAAGAGTATCTCCCAGAAAAATGACAAAACCTGTGGTGGATTGACGATCATTTGGATCCCCTGCCCAATCGGCATCTGTATAAGCTGTTAACTGAGAAGAACCTGATTTAAACCACAATCCAAGAGACATAGTACCTCTGAGATACCTCAGAATTCGTTTCACAGCAGCAAAATGAGTGTCTAAGGGTGAGTGCATAAACTGACAAACTTGATTTACAGAAAAAGAAATATCGGGTCTTGTAAATGTCAGATATTGGAGTGCCCCAACAATGCTTCTGTAAGTGGTAGGATCAGATACCGGGTCACTGCCATGGTTCAGAAGCTTTTGATTAGGATGACAAGGTGTGGAACAAGGTTTACAATCCAGCATATTCATCTTTTGGAGGAGTTCTTTGACATACTTAGTCTGATGCACAAAGAGTCCCTGATCTTGATACTCAATCTGTAGACCAAGAAAATAATGCAATACACCCAGATCTTTCATATCAAACGCACTAGTTAACTGACCAATGACATTCTGAATCTTCACAGCATCACTGCCAGTGAGAATGATATCATCAACATATAATAAGAGAACAAGAATTTATGAACCATCACATTTTACAAATAAGGAAGGATCGGCATAGGATGACTTGAACCCAAGCTTAAGCAAAAAAACTGGAAAACCGGTCATGCCAAGCTCTGGGAGCTTGCTTGAGACCATATAAAGACCTCTCTAGTTTGCACACATGATCTGGATAAGTAGAATCCACAAACCCTTGGGGTTGAGACATATAGACTTCTTCCTCAAGAAATCCATGCAAAAAGGCATTCTTGACGTCTAACTGGTTCAGTTTCCAATTATGAGATGCAGCCAAAGAGAGAACCAATCGAACTGTGGTTGGTTTAACCACAGGGTTGAATGTTTCATAATAGTCAATACCAGCTTCTTGAGAATACCCCTTAGCGACAAGTCTAGCCTTGTACCGAGCCACTGATCCATCTGGATTCCTCTTAATCTTGTAGATCCATTTAGAACCAACAAGATTTTTATGAGGTGGTAAGGGCACAAGCTTCCAAGTATGTTGTTGAAGCAAAGCATCCATCTCTTCTTGCATGGCATTTTGCCATTGAACACACTTGACTGCACTAGAAAAGGATTGAGGTTCCTTTATTTCAGTAGCCTGATTCACCTTGGCAGCAAACACCTTCTTTTTCACAATCCCGGACTTAGACCTTGTTTGGATGGAATGATAGTTTTGAGCAGTGATACACATTGGTTGGAGATCATCCACTTGAGCCACTGTAGTATTAGGATTCTCTTCTGAATACACCGCAGGGCCAACCTCTGAAGAAGATACACCACTTGTGGAAGAGGAGACAAGATCACCAGAAGTAGAGAGTGGAGAGGATGAAGACTGAGTAACATGCTGTGATTGTTGTGTAAGAGAAGTGGGACCAATAAATGGAAATGTGGAAGAAATACTAGGTGGATGAAGAAATGTAATTGACTGCACAACAGACACTAGTGGGAAAGAATGGCTAGTAATAGCTTGAGACTTAAACCCCAAAGTATCAGAAACAGGAGGAAACTTGGACTCATAAAAAACAACATGTCTACAGACTAATAATTTCTAATCCTTGATAGAAAAGCAAATGTACCCTTTATGTTGTGTAGCATACCCTAGAAAAATACACTCAGTAATTTTAGGGTCCAGTTTATTATTTCTATAAGGTTTCAGTGAGGGGTAACATAAACACCCAAAAATGCACAAGTGATCAAGTTTAGGTGGAGATTTATATAACACTTCAAAAGGAGACTGCATATGTAAGATATGTGTGGGCATTCGGTTTATAAGAAAAGTGGCAGTGGCACAGGCATGGAACCAGAATCTGGAAGGTAATGCAGCTTGTTGTAAAAGGGTAATGGCTGTTTCGACAATATGTTGATTTTTTCTTTCAGCCAATCCATTCTGTTCTGGGGTATAAGGACGAGATTTGTTATGAACAATGCCTTTTGTAAGAAGAAATTGCTTGAACTGGGTACTAATATATTCCTCACCCCCATCACTTTGCAAAATTTTCACATGAGCAGCAAAATAATTTGAGACAAAGCAAGGAAACTAACAAAAACAGAGAACACTGCAGCTTTATTATTCAATGGAAAAATCCAAGTATATCTTGTACATTCATCAATGAAGGAAACATAATACTTGTAACCTTCTATAGACACACTAGGTGAGGGACCCCAAACATTGGTGTGAATTACTTCAAAAGGTGTACTGGACTTGGAAGCACTTACAGAAAAAGGAAGCTTGATAAACTTGCATTTCAAACAAGCTGTACAAGTTTGAGGTTGAGAGTTACAAGGAAAAGTTATACAAGACTTATTAAGTGTTGCAGTGACAATGGAATGTGCAGGGTGACCTAAACGGCAATGCCACAATGGAGAAGAAATCTTTTGACCCACAAATGCAACTGGAGTAAAAACAGGAGAAATGGACCTCTGTGGTTGATCATGGGAAGTGGATATACATCATTATTACTCAGCCCGTGGAATAGCACTCTCCCGGTGACCTTGTCCTGTAGACAGAGAGAAACATCATCAATAATACAACGACACTGATTATCTTTGCACAACTAATTCATAGATAACAAATGTTGTGATAATTTTGGAACATGTAGCACAGAATTTAACTTGAAATTATGAGACTTAGTGACAAGAGAAGAGGAACCAATATGTGAAAGAAGACGATCAAGATTTTCACCGATTGAAAGAAGACGATCAAGAGCGCACCGACAGTCCAGTGCGAATAACCAGCAAACCGCGACGACGCAACCAACAAAAGACGAAATACAGACGATCGAATAGACCACCGCACACCGATCACCACCGTAGAAGAATAGCAGAAGCACCGAGGATCATCAACCGGAGGCGCAAGCCATTTCCGGCGAAGATACCATGATAACGATGTAAAATCTCAGAACCTTAGGAGCTAAGGAAAACTTACGAGAGAAAGAGTAAAGAGGAAAAAATTTGTTTTCATTTCACTTGTGTATAAATGATTACAACTCTTGATATTTATACATTTGTAACACACCTCACTAACTGACTAAGACTACTACCAATCATACATAAACACTTGTCATAATCCTATGCACTCATAATATCATCACTCTAACATACGTCACAAGTCAATAGCATGGCTTAGAGTTTTAGATACTTACAGTTGTGTAGTGATCGAATGCTAGACCCATAAATACGTCACACGTCAAAGGAAAATAATGCAACACGTGTATGATCGTTACACCATCCTTTTCACTAATGTTCATGTAATCAGCTATCTTATACAGCTCAAGATCCCATTTACAAATAGAAGTTAATAAATTAATATAAAAACCAATACAAACAGTAATTGGTTAACTAAATAAAATGGAATACAGTCCTAGCTCCGGTCAAAAATCTTGTCGCATACCTCAACTCACCCTCTGTTAATATCACAACCAAGTCATCTTCCCCGTATCCCAAAAGAGTTCATTTTTCTCCTTAATATTCGTCTTTATCAGGACCTTGAATGCCCTCTCTGTAAACACGCCCGATGCAATACTCTCTCGAGAGTATATGCATTTTTTTAGTGTGGATGAAGCACTGTGCAAATACAACCGCACATATAGCAACTATATATATATGGCTGAAAAAAAAAAACATAATAATTTTTTTAGTAATATAACATAAATGAAATACATTATTTAAGTAGAATAAAATTTCTCTTAAAATTAAGGGAGCCTTACTTATAGAGACACAAATATATATCATATTTCACACAACTCCACACTTTTTAAAATATTACAAGGAGGGACAAAAAACCCAATAACAGAAAACTAAGCCCAACCCAAAAAGAAAAGGACTGACTAAAATTATGGTCAATGCCACTTGACTATAACCGTTAATAAATGGCCATGTTAACCACTACACGACAAAAATCATAAAAATTAATTACCGGTTCCTTCCCCTTTTCCCTTATTCAATACCCGCGTTCCTCTTCCCCAAACCTATCATTTCAAATTCCCTTTCACGCAAAAGATACTTCCCCAGACAAAAAACCATAAAATCTCCATAGTTTCTGCCACTTTCAAGCCGGATTTTCAGTAAGTGATTCTCAAAGTTCAACCGGATTTCTAGAAAGATCAATGTTTCAAAGGTTTTCCTGCTACTCAAAGTCATCCTTTTGCATGATTATAATTCAAACTCTGTCACAAACAAATGCATTATCAAAGTTTTGGATGCATTATCAAGTGTTTATGCACTTCGTGAAAAAATAATTTCAGTGTTTTAGATGTTTCAGTTTCGCTTTTTAGTTTGTATGTATATTGATTCTTAAACATCTGAAAAAGAAAAAAGAATATGCGTCTAAATTTTGTGAGTAAAAACATTAACCGTATAGTTTCGATGCTACACTTTGAACTGATGATGTACTTTGTAAATTAATTATGGTTCTACTTTCTGTTTGTAAATTGATTCTTAAACATCTGAAAAATAAAATGAATATGCGTCTAAATTTTGTGAGTAAAAACATTAACCGTCTAGTTTCGATGTTACACTTTGAACTGATGTTGCATTTTGAACCGATACTGCACTTTGTACTGATGCTGCACTTTGTAAATTAATTATGGTTCTGCTTTCTGTTTGTAAATTGGTTTTGAACAATTATGCATCTATATTGTGCATTAACAACCAATTCTGCATCTACCTTGTTTGCTAAGTGATGTTGTATCTACTTGCGCGTTAAGTGATGTTTCATCTACTTGTGCGTTAAGTGATGCTATATCTACTTGTTTGCTAAGTGATGCTGCATATAGCTTGCGCGCTAAGATTTGCTGCATATAGCTTGTATGCTCAGTGATGATGCATCTAGCTTGTGTGCTTAGTGATGCTCCATCTAGCTTATGTGCTGAGCATTTGCCCTTTGCATCTTGTTTTTCATTTATATGACTTCTTATTATTTAATAATTTATTATACTCATGATGGTTTCATTTTTTTATGAAGATGACAATAAAAGTAAAACATTTTGGAATAAAAAAGAAATCAGCTCAAAAATCTCCTGATGTAAAGGGTCGGGCAACAGATGAGAACTATGCTTAAATAAGACTGAATCTTTTTGCCTTTGCAGAACTAATACAGGAGCAAGCCAAAACTTGAGGAAAAATCAGAAGTCTTGGCATTCATATATAAGTCACCTTTTGGCAGACTAGTGAAAGCTTACATAAAAGGTGAATTACAAATGAAGAAATCAGACTGGGATGTCATACATATAGTGAACTGATATGACACTAAAAAGGGAATGTTCAAATTCAAGAATGGATATTGCAAAGTAAATGTTGATGATGTCCAACACATATTTGGGATCCCAAACCGAGGTAGAGAAGCTCATCAGTCAACAAGAGACTCAAGAATCCCAAAGTCGAAAGAAAACAGATTTGTTGATAAATACTTCTCAGAAATGATAAGAATTGGTAGAAGAGAAATTGCACAAGCAATTCAAGTTGCATTTGATACTGGGACAACAGAAGGAGATTAAGATGTAGCCTGCCTTATAATTCTATATTTGCTCAACACAAATCTGCTTGGGTACTCAGCGAGGAAACTCCATTGGAGTTTGGCCAAGAATTGCAACTTCATCGATAACATAAATCAGTACAAATGGGCCAAGGAAACAACAAGATACTTGGTTCTACAAGGAAGTTTCCCCGCTGTTTTCTTGGCCCAATTGTACTGATTTATGTTATCGATAGAGTTGCAATTCTTGGCCAAACTCCAAGGGAGTTTTCCCGCTGTGCTCCCAAGCAGATTTGTGTTAAGCAAATATAGAATTATAAGGCAGGCTGCATCTTAATCTCCTTCTGTTGTCCCAATATCAAATGCAACTTGAATTGCTTGTGCAATTTCTTTTCTACCAATTCTTGTCATTTCTGAGAAGTATTTGTCAGCAAATATGTTTTCTTTCGGCTTTGGAATTCTTGAGTCTCTTGTTGACTGAGGGGTTTCTTTGCCTCGATTTAGGATCCCAAATATGCGTTCGACATCATCAGCATTTATTTTGCAATATCCATTTTTGAATTTGAACATTTCATTTTCAGTATCATACCAGTTCACTATATGTATGACATCCCAGTCAGATTTCTTCATTTGTAATTCACCTTTTAGGTAAGCTTTCACTAGTCTGCCAAAAGGTGACTTATATACGAATGTCAAGACTTCTGGTTTTTCTTCAAGTTTTGGCTTGAGCTCTTATATTAGTTCTGCAAAGGCCAAAAGATTTAGTGTTATTTGAGCATAGTTCTCATTTGTTGCCCGACCCTTTACGGCATGAGATTTTGGAGCTGATTTCTTTTTTTATTGCAAAATGTTTTACTTTTGTTGTCATCTTCATAAAAAAAAATGAAACGATCATGAGTATAATAAATTATCAAATAATAAAAAGTCTTATAAATGACAAACAAGATGCAAAAGGCAGATGCTTAGCACACAAGCTAGATGCAGCATCACTAAACACACAAGCTAGATGCAGCATCACTAAGCACACAAGCTATATGCAGTATCACTTAGAGCGCAAGCTATATGCAGCATCACTTAGTAAACAAGTAGATGCAGCATCACTTAGCAAACAAGGTAGATGCAGAATTGGTTGTTAACGCACAATGGAGATGCATAATTGTGCAGAACCAATTTACAAACAAAAAGTAGAACCAGAATTAATTTACAAAGTGCATCATCAGTTCAAAATGTAGTATTAGTTCAAAGTGCAACATCGAAGCTAGACGGTTAATATTTTTACTCACAAAATTTAGACGTATATTCATTTTCTTTTTCAGATGTTTAAGAATCAATTTACAAATAGAAAGTAGAACCAGAATTAATTTACAAAGTGCATCATTGCAACATCAGTTCAAAGTGCGTCTTGCTGAGTAGGAGAGTGAAGAAGAGAGATAAATGATGATTTGGAGATTTCTTTGTTAATTTTCCTCACGTATTTATGTGGGAAAAAAAAAAAAATTTTTTTAGAGATTTGTCTGTGGTTTGGCGGCTAATGGATGATGAGTGTTTGGACAGTGAGAGAAAACAGAGGATGGCGACTGGGTTCGTTGTTGGTTCGCCGTTGGGCACTGGGGTGGGCGGACTAAAAATTCAAGGGTTTTATTCTGCGCTTCTCAGATATTTTTTAGATCATTTTGAGTTTTGGGTGCACAAGAGGATGACATTTTGGCGTGAAAAGTAAAACAATACTGGAAAAATACGTCAGGCGACGCGGATCCTCCGAACGGACATGATTATTTGAAACAAGAAATTACTTAAAAAAAAAAAACATGTACAAAAATAAAATGCAGAGACAAGTAATTATAAGAGTCGATACCTTTCTTTTGCAGTGTATTTTGGCTATGAAAGAGAGGGTTTGAAGGTTTTGAGATTTTCCTCTCCCTCCTCGGTGAAGGAATTTCTTATGCTCTCTCTCATTCTCTCTCTAGCTTTGTCTCGTTATCACGCACAAGCAGAGAGATGGGTTGGTTGCAATTTTTATAGCCAACAGTTTATGCACTCTCTCTTCAATGCAACGAGCTCTCGCTAATATACGCTGGGTTTTAGCCTAGGGTTTTATCGCTCAACCACCAAAGACACCATTTATTCTTTACAGTGTGGCCCTCATCCGTCCAGTACTCGCACGCAACGTGACGCATGGGAATGGATGCATATGCTAAAGAATATCCCCATTGAACACAATCAGCAAATTCAAAATGCCAATTACAATGGATATTGGCACTTGTCGCCATGAATGGTTGAAAATTTATCCACAAAGATTCTAAATGGATAGTGCACGATATGATTGATTGAAAATCTTATCGAAAATCTATCCACAAATATTCTAAATGAATAGTGACTCGTGATACGACGAGATTGGTTAAAAATCTAATCGGAAATCTACTCACAAGATTTTTATAGGATCATTGACACTTGGCGCTATGAGATTGGTTAAATATTTAATCGAAAATTTATCAAAGAAAATTACAAGTGATGTTACATAATTAGTTAAACATTTTATCCGAAATTAAACAGAATATTATCTTTTAATTATTATTATTTTTATATAATTTGTTAATATCAATTAATTCGGTGAAAATGCATTTATGTATTTACTAAGAAATTTCTTTCTGTTACCCAATTACTTGGATAACTTCTTGTCCAAAACAAAAAAAAAAAATAGTTGGATAACTATTGCCCTAAGCGGTGGAATTGTTTTTAACAGTGCTCAAAATTTGCTTATTCTTGCTTCTTGTTCATGCTACTATATAAAATTTGCTTATAAGCATGCATGCATGCACAGACCCAAATCAGGGGGCACGTTTTAACTATATGTATGTAAGCTGTCACGATAACTTTGTATCTTTCAAAGTTTTGCATCTTTTCTCAAAAAATTCATTCCGATATTCACCGTCCACTTTCAATTAGAAACACAAGCACTCCTAATTAGTTAAATTTTAATTAAATGAACAAAAGCCATAAAATAGAACAAAACTGTTGTGGTCTATATTTATCTGACAAAGGGAGAGAGGCCGGTGGCAGAGAAAGAGAGAAGAGAGAGATGTGTGTTTGTAGAATTGTAGGGGAATTGTGTGTGTTTCCCTCCTACATTGCACCTTTATTTATAATAATAATAAGATAAGGATATTCCTTGTTCTCCAAGGAATATGAGATACAATAGGAGAGGATAAACCCTAATCAAATCTAATCTAGGATTTACACAGTCACACTTAAACTAGGAATGTTTACAACACTCCCCCTTGAGTGTGTAAATACTCAAGGTAGATTTAGCATAATGCAGAAGTTGATGAAGTCGACTTGTCAGTGCTGATTCCAAGGAACAACGCTTATTCTCAATAAGGTAGGACATTGCATAAGTAGTAAGTCTCACTAAAAAAAACCCTAAGGCTATGGCAAAAACCCAAGTAGGGACAAAATCCGTAGTCTAAGGAAAAATGCGTGAGAAATGCAAAGTCAAAAGAAACGTCTACAGGACGTCATCAGGGATATGACCAACCCAAGGTGGGTGCCTCGTTAAAACCTAGTTAGGTAGCAAAAACCCAATGGGAAAAATGCTCCTAATCGTAGGGAAAAAGAGTACATTAAGATCAAGCAAGTATCTACAGGATACTCCCCCTGAGTTTGACATAATTCCAAAGAGAAATAGCAAAGTTACAACTCAGAAAGTTTACGCATACCAATTCCATGAACAAGCTTCTGAAACGTTGTCTTCGTCAGTGATTTGGTGAAGAGGTCGGCCAGATTGTCTTATGAACGGATTTGCGTGACTTCAATCTTCTGATGTTCTTATTGTTGATGTGAAAAGAAAAACTTCGGCGCAATGTGCTTGGTGTTGTCTCCTTTAATGTAACCCTTCTTGAGCTGTTCGATGCAAGCTGCATTGTCCTCAAAGATCGTCGTCGGGGCATTAACGGCGGGATGAAAATCGCAGGAGCTTCGAATATGGCCCACTACTGCTCTCAACCAAAAGCATTCCCGAGTTGCTTCATGTAAGGCGAGAATTTCAGCATGGTTAGACGAAGTGGCAACTAAGGTCTGTTTAGTTGACCTCCAAGATATTGCGGTGCCTCCAACGATAAAGACATAACCCATTTGAGAACGCGCCTTGTGCGGATAAGATAAGTATCCAGCGTCGGTATAACCAACAAGTCGAGAATCAACTTGAGGAGCACATGGTGCGGCACTACTCGAGGATTCATAGGGATAGAACAAGCCCAAATCCGTAATACCCTTAAGGTAACGGAAGATGTCTTTCACGCCAGTCCAGTGTCTGCGTGTTAGTGCATTGCTATATCTTGCCAAAAGATTAACAGTGAAGGAGATGTCGGGTCTAGTGCATTGAGCTAAGTACAATAAAGCGCCTATCGCACTTAGATAAGGAACTTTAGGCTCCAAAATCTCTTCATCATCCTCATTCGGACAGAAGGGATCTCGTATTCCATCTAGCGTACGAACGACCATATGAGTACTCGAAGACTTCGCTTTATCCTCGTTAAAGCGGCGCAACACCTTCTGGGTGTAGTTCGATTTATGTACTAGGATTCCATCCGAACAATGCTTTATCTCGAGACCGAGACAGTATCGAGTCTTACCTAGATCTTTCATCTCAAATTCCGACTTCAGGTGCGAAGCAGTTCTCGCGAGCTCTTCAGGAGTTCCAACGAGATTCATTTCATCGACACATACTACAACAATCGCAAATCCGGAATGTGACTTCTTAATGAACACACAAGGGCATAATTCGTTGTTCACATATCCCTGACTAGTTAAATACTCACTCAAACGGTTATACCACATTCTTCCGGATTGTTTCAAACCGTAGAGTGAACGCCTCAGCCGAATTGAGAGCGTGTTCCGGGGTTTGGAAATATTTGAACCAGTCAATGTAAGTCCTTCGGGAACTTTCATATAAATTTCTGTATCAAGATCCCCATAGAGATACGCGGTTACTACGTCCATCAGCTACATATCCGGTTTTTCAGAAATTACCAAACTGATAAGGTAGCGAAAAGTAATCACATCTATAACGGGTGAATAAGTTTCGTCATAGTCAATCCCGGGGTGTTGTGAGAAGCCTTGTGCAACAAGACGAGCTTTGTAACGCACAATTTCGTTCTTCTCATTACACTTCTGAACAAAAACCCATTTGTAGCCAACGGGCTTCACATGTGGAGGAGTAGGAACTACAGGTCCAAACGCCTTACGTTTCGCAAGCGAATCGAGTTCAACTTGGATTGCTTGTTTCCAGTTTGACCAATCAGCTCTATGTCGACATTCATCAACGGAACGCGGTTCAATGTCATCGCTCGACATGATCTCAGTAGCTACTGCAAATGCTAATGCATCGTCGACAATCATCTCATTTCTATGCCACACATCATCTAAGCTAGCATAATAGACCGAAATCTCACGATTCTCGGGAGGAGGATTCATCTCTTCAAGGACGTTTTCATAATCTAGAATTTCCTCATGAGTTAGGTAGAATGAGTAAGCGATAATCGGATTCACAGTAGGCTCTTCAGGACCTTGTGCCGTGGTTTTCCTCTTCCGGGGGTGTGAATCCTTTGAACCAAGGGGTCTGCCACGCTTTTGCATAGGGGCAGATGATTGGCTAGCCGCTAATGTATGTGGATCACCAGAATTGGCGTCCCGGGCTTTTAGGAGGGCAGTCCGTCCTACATTTGGTACATCTATCTTTGCAGGCGTATTCAGCTGGAATGTGTGATCTTATCACGCGTGCTAGATCGGTGAAAGCATCTGGCATGCTCTGAGCTATGCTCTGAAGATCTAATATGCGATGCACTTCAGTTTCAGACTGAGCGGTGCGGGGATCTAAATGAGACAAAGTGGGAGTCATCCACGATAATTTACGTCGTTCTTCAGGAACGTTGACGTTCTTATCTCCCCCTAACGATGGGAAAACTGTCTCATAGAAGTGACAATCCGCAAAACGAGCGGTAAACAGATCGCCTGTCAAAGGTTCTAAGTAACGAATAATCGAAGAAGAATCATATCCGACATAGATTCCCATCCTTCGTTGAGGCCCCATTTTTGTACGTAAAGGCGACGAGATCGGCACATATACCGCACAACCGAAAACACGCAGATGCGATATGTCGGGTTCGCATCTGGTAACCAACTGAAGGGCACTAAATGGTTGTGTCGCAACAGGCCTCAGGTGGACCAACTTTGCTGTGTGCAATATTGCATGGCCCCAAGCAGCGATCGGAAGCTTGAGACGTATGACTAACGATCGAGCAATCATTTGTAAGCGCTTAATGAAAGCCTCTGCCAGGCCGTTCTGGGTGTGAACATGAGGTACAAGATGTTCAACTTCAACCCCAACCGACATGCAATAGTCATCAAAAGTTTTAGATGTGAATTCTCCAGCATTATCCAATCGAATAGATTTGATCGGGTAATCAGGGTGGTGAGCCCTGAGCTTGATAACCTAAGCCAACAGTTTAGAGAATGCAGCGTTTCTTGTGGACAACAAGCACACGTGTGACCAACGTGTGGAAGCGTCAACCAAAACCATAAAATATCTAAATGGTCCGCAGGGAGGTTGAATCGGTCCACAAATGTCCCCCTGAATCCATTGTAGAAAAATGGGAGAATTCGAACGAATCTTGTCATAAGAAGGCTTAGTAATAAGCTTTCCCATTAAACATGTTTGACATGCAATTCCTTGGATCGAACCTAAACTTCTGGTTAGTGGATGCCCGTGTGAAGATTTGAGGATACAGCGCATCGTTATTCGTCCAAGATGTCCCAAATGGTCATGCCAAAGTGTAATTTCGTGCGCGGTCCCAATAGTAGGGCCGGCCACATAGTGGCATTCTATGGGGCATATGGTCGTAGTATACAGACCACTCGGGATACGCTCAATCTTCTTTAGAATACGCTTCTGGCCATATTCGTAGGAAGTTATGCACAGAAATTCAACTCCGTTTTCTACGTGGGTTTCAGCGTGGTAATTGTTATCTCTAATGTCCTTGAAACTTAGTAACGTTCTGCCGGAACGTGGAGAATAGAGTGTCTCAGCAATGGTCAAGATTGTACAATTGGACAACATTATATGTGCCTTACCGTATCCTTCTATCAGGTTGGATGGGCCTGAAAGGGTTGTCAGAGGTGCATTCTTAGGTATGAAGTTAGTGAAATAGATGTGTTCACGCAAAACAGTGTGCGTGGTTACACTATCTGCCAGACAACTAACTTTCCCACTAGTCATACCTAGAACGAAAAATTAATTTGAATCGGTCACATGCATAAAAGTTTATAAATACAATTATCAATTCAAAATAATTTCATTTATTCAAGGATTAAAACTTAATATCCAAAACAAATCACCAACTAATAATCCAAAACATAAAGGAAAATTGTTCAAAAATCAACCAAAAACAAGGGGGGTTTGGCCACTAGGTGGAATTCGGCCCCATATGTCTTATTTCAACTAAAAAGTAAGTCTATGTCTAAGATTCTAATCTTCCATAGGAGTGGTATCCTCCTAAAAGTCAAAAACCTCCATCTTTGTAGTCTCCGGTTCGTCCACTTGCACGAAGTTTGATTCAAACTTCCTACGACGAGAATGATATTCATCTACAACCTTCTTGGTAGCTCGGCAAACACGGGACCAATGGTCCTTTGAACCACAGCGATATCACATATCGTCATCCATGGTTTTAGGTGCTTTGCCCTTATTCTTGAAGTTCGGGGCCTTGGGAGCGAGGTTTGGGTGCTTCTGGGCTTTGTTTCCTCCCTTGGATGGGCCTTGGCTCTGTTGACCTTGGTGGGATGGCTTCTGGCCGCCCCTACCACGCCTATTTTGGCGTTTTGGGTGTTGGTTATTGCTATAATGTGCTTCAGGCACAGCAGTAGCCCCAGTAGGTCGAGCTTGATGATTTTTCATCAACAGCTGGTTCTGCTTTACAGCAAGAAGTAAAACAAAGATCAAATCCGAGAACTTGGTGAACTTCTGAGCTCTATATTGTTGTTGCAGGACAATATTAGAAGCAGAGAAGGTTAAATAGGTCTTCTCCAGGAGATCCTCTTCGGTCAAAGTTTTAGTGCAAAACTTGAGAAGTGATCAGATTCGACAAACTTCAGAATTATATTCATTCACAGACTTAAAGTTTTGGAAGCGCAAGTGATGCCAGTCGTGTCTTGCTTCAGGCAAGAATATGTCCTTTTGGTGATCAAAGCGATCAACCAAAGCGACCCATAATGCACGTGGATCCTCCTCAGCAAGATATTCAGTTTGCAGAGTGTCATGGATATGTCTTCGGATGAAAATCATAGCAGTGGCTTTTTCAGCTTCGCCAACAAGTTCATATGTTGCTTCTTCAATGGCAGGACGCAAATTCTTTGAAGTACGGTGGAGCTTCACATCTTGAACCCACTTGAGGTAGTTCCTTCCAGATACCTCCAAAGTGGTGAAGTCAAGTTTGTTCAATTTTGACATGTTCCTATCACAAAATGGATGGACAAGATGTGGTTGGTGTAATGGAGAAAGAATCAATCCATTCACGTAGGAGTAGAACATACAGGTTCTAATAGACATGTACTGGTTTAATTTTGCATGAAAAACTTCGGGTTTTCATGGGTGATATGTTTAAGTGAAAACTTCAGGTTTTCGAACAAGGCATGTTTATAAGAAACTTCAGGTTTCAAAGTAATTATGAACTTCAGGTTCATATATTCCTGCAGGCAAACACAAATATATATGCAAACAAATATGCAACAAGTATATGCACAAATATATCTTTTAGGTGTATAATTATAATTGAAGTTTAATTTATTTCGACTTCGGGCCAAATTAAAGTATGGGTGAAAAAATATAAAACCCATTGGGTCTAAAATAATTTAGACGAATAAAATTCGGGGCCCAAAAAAAAAATTAAGCCTAAGGGTGGCGTGAAAAAAATGGTGCCGTGTGGCCTAGGCCCATAATTTGGGTTAGGGAGGGTCTCGGGTGATCTGCGGGCTCATGGGGAGATATGGGCAAGGGGAATGGGCTGCTGTGTGCAACCCAAAAAAATTCTTTTTTTTTTTTTTTCGCAGGCCGCTTCAGGCGAGCCTAAATTTTTTTTTTTTTCGGGCTGGGCCGTTATATGCGAGCCCAGAAAACAAATATTTTTTTTTTCATTAATTCAATTAGATGCATATATAATTCAATGAATCACATATTTACTTTGATGCATATGCAAAATAATATTTTCAATGCATGTACATATGTATGATTCAATTCATAACAAATATCAAATTCACATAATTTCAACAATTATGGTTATGAGGCAGACACAATTTATGTAGAATCTAAAATACGTTAAACGTAAAGTTGGGTCATGCATCATGGTGAATGTTCATGCTATCAGGGCTGCAAAATATCGAGTTAAAAGTCGTTGTTTTGAAAGAACCTGATTGCGTGATGATATGGATGAACTGGTTTGATGCAGAAAAATTTTCTCCAACGTCAGATTCCTAAGCGCAGCGGTAGGAGCGTGCTGATAACGTGTTGTGGTCTATATTTATCTGACAAAGGGAAAGAGGCCGGCGGCAGAGAAAGAGAGAAGAGAGAGATGTGCGTTTGTAGAATTGTAGGGGAATTGTGTGTGTTTCCCTCCTACATTGCACCTTTATTTATAATAATAATAATAATAAGATTAGGATATTCCTTGTTCGCCAAGGAATATGAGATACAATAGGAGAGGATAAACCCTAATCAAATCTAATCTAGGATTTACACAGTTACACTTAAACTAGGAATGTTTACAACAAAAACAAAATAAATAAATAAAAGAGAAGGAAACATATATAATTATCTAAATTTAAGGAAATTTACTTGTTAATTACAAAAAACTTCATATTAATCCATAAAACACGTCACTTTTTATTTAGCAAAAAGAAAACATCACTTTAAGACTAAACGCTGGTGTAAGATTCAAAACTATTTTTTAGTCTCTTGACCCAATGTCTATGTTAGCATATGACGATTTGAGTGGACACGCATGTGAGCCAGCTGAAACTATCTTTCCAAATATATTCATTGCACTAACAAGAAGAAAAAAAGTCTCCTATGGTAGCGATTTTATTAGAATATTGAAAATTGATACAAACATCAACTAGGACATTTTGGATAAATTCAAGAGGTTCACAATTCAAAGAAACTTCAATAAAATATAAAACACCAACTTTGCCAAATGAATTGTTACCGTATCGGTGGATTTGAGGGTAACAAATGCCCGAGAATAGGATAAAAATAACATAAAATAAGGAGCAACTGGATGGAGTGTCTGACTTTAATATTGAATAGCGTTCAATGATACAAGTATTTTAATTGTTAGATTTGATTTCTACAATTATAAAATGTTATATTTTAAAACTCAACTATTTAGTTGCCGTATAATTCAACCAATAAACAAATTACTAGATCAAAGCCAACGTGATGCGACATCAGCTCCAATACAACTTAAAAATTCTACACTGAAATTAATGTTATAAAAATTTATACATTACAAATAAATTTTGAACATCACTCTTAACATGATCTAAATATGCTTTGGCACCCTGTCACACATAACAGACCTTTTCTTTTTTGAAAATTAGCTGGAATAGTCACTTTTTTACATTTGATTGCATAAATTATCAATTTTTTAGCATGTCGTCATTTATCATCGTGTTGTGGTTGTTATGTCATCGTTTTTTCAATCCAGATATGATCAATATGTCGCTGTTATTAAAAACTAATCATGGTATGGATGAATCTTTGCTTCATACATATGTGTAAAGGATGCTAGCAGGACTTAAAAGCCGAGTACTCTACCGTGAAGTTAGCAACCCAAATAAAATAAGAAAAACTAATGAAAATAATTTGAAAACTTTGAGTTTTAACGATAAGGACAAAATAAAGGGTAAAGTGAATGGTATCAGGATTGACTTTTTAGTATAAATATATGGTTTTTCGTTAAAATCAACAGTACCAAGAGCTTTTCGTTAAAATTCCCAAAAATAATTAAAACGTGGAGATACAATTAGAGCGATCACTTCAGCAAATTGCCCTTTTTTCCTGCAGCTTGTGCAGCCGCACATGGTTTCATTTGGCGGTTACCTTTAAACCCAGAATCAGGTGGGTTACGGCTTTGGTTCATCGCCCGAGCTGCGATCCAGCAAAATTTTCTCGTCAAAGAGTCAAATTGAAACTTGAAAAACATACAAAGTACATTTGCCTTTTCGACTTCATAGTCCCCATGATGTCGATTTCTTCCTCCATTGTATTTTTTCATCAGAATAAAAGATAAAAAGGTTAAGTGTAGGTGTGAGAACGATTAACTTGTTGAACAAGGTGTTTTACAATAGTTATATATATGGGAATAAATATCATTTTATTTTATAGCATTTTTGCCCATCATAATAATTATGGTGTATGCTCACCATACACCTAATCAATTGACACATGTCATTTCACCTAACTTTAATTAACTTTCACATTAAATGTTAGTTTTTCAATTTTGAAAAAAATTTAACCAAGATTAAGTGAAATGACACGTGTTAATTGATTAGGTGTATGGTGAGCATACAACATAGTTTATGGTGGTGAGCAAAAATCAAGGAACAAAATGCCGATAATATCGGCGATATTTCGCCGATATTATCGGTTTTTCACGGTACTGATATTTTAATTACTATCCAACTGGTTTTCGTCAAAATATCGCGATATTTCCGAAACTATCGCGATATTTTGGAATTGTGCTAATCAGAGAAGAACGCCGGAAATGGGTGTGCCGATTTCGTCCCAAAAACCTTGCAAAAACACGATTAAGATCAAGATCTAAGCTACAGAGCGATTGAAAACACAACCACAATTCATATGCATGAATCAATCAAAGAGGTAAGAAGGTGAGGGATCGGGAGTTGACCTGACCACCGATCGCGATGGCGACGACGGCGACGACGAATGCGCTACCTTCGCCATAGTCCCTGGATTTTGTTCACCAACGAGATCAGGTTCTCCATTCTTGGCTTAGGAAGTTGGTGGCGGCGGCGACGACTACGGCATCAGAATCAGATCGCCTGGATCTGAGGCGCGCTCGAAACTTTGACGTTCAAAAACCTAGATTTGCGGTGGAAACGATGACGAGGGGCGAGGGGCGAGGTCTCTGTGCGTGTGTGTGGGAGACGATGACGATGACGAGGGGTGATGTCTCTATGCGTGTGTGTGGGAGAAGGGAGAAGAGAGATTGAGAGATCTCTGTGTGTGTGTGTGGGAGAATGGAGAAGAGAGATAAGAGAGAAGGATCGAGAGAGAAGAGAGAAGGATAGAGAGAGAGAGAGACCTCAGTCTCTGTCGGAGAGAAGAGAGAAGGATCGAGAGAGAGAGAGACCTCAGTCTCTGTCTGCATGTGTGATGTGTGTATGCGTGTGTTGTGTGCGTGTGTGATCTGTGTGTGCGTGTGTGTGTTGGCGTGTGAGAGTCTGTGTGTGTGTGTGTGTGGGTGGCGTGTAAGAAAAAAAAGCATCTAAATAATTCAACTTTTACAGCTTTTACATGTACAATTTTTGACAGTCTGTAACTGTGTGTTTAAACTTATTTCATTAATTACTACATATTTTCTACACTCACAATGTTTGCCAGCTCGCTATATAATCAACTTAAATAAGTTAAATCCATCATGCAATGCATTTCCTTCCAATTTTTTGTGATAAACTAATAGATAATTGACTAAATAAACATCCTGCAAAGTTTCAATAAAAATTTCCAAGTTTTTCTTATAATTTTCGTGGTTTCCATATTATTTTTATTGATATCGATAATATTCCGATATTTCCATCGATATTTCCGTGTTTCTGGTCTACCAATATTTCCGATATTACCGATATTTAATACCTTGGCAAAAATGCTCCCTAATTGAAGAGTTAGGTGTTTTCCAAAATAAAATAATGGGTTTTTATCACAAATGATCCCTGAAATTGACCCACCCCATCAAGATAGTCCCTAAAATTGAAAATCAATCAATGTAGTCCTTGAAAATGGATGTCGCCAATCAATTTAGTTCTTCTGTTAATATTCTGTCAAAAAATCTATTATGTGCTGATATGGTAGGTAATTAGGTCCCACAAATATAATTAAATATTTATTTAAATAATAGAAACCAATTTTTATTTTAATATAATTAAAAACACGAAAGAATCGATCATCCAGAAGGCAATCGAGGGGCACAACGCAAAACGATCGATCAGAGGAACACGAAGTGGGAGAGCTCGCAGAAGCTTTTCGAGTTCAAGGACGCGGAAGTCAACTGCGTGGCAGTGGGGAGCTGGCCGAGATTCCAAGTCTATGAGGTGGATTTTGGATGGGGAAAACCCGAGGGGATGAGAAGCGGGCGAGATGGTGTATCTGTACCAAGGGAAGAGCGGTGGGAGGAGCATTGATGTGGAGATTAGCTTGCAGGCTCCAACAATGGAGATGCTGGAGCAGGATAAGGGTTTTTCGTAGTGGTAACTATGGGATTAAAATTAATTAATTGGTTTATGTGTTGGGATTTTTTTTTTTTGGTCAAAGTTCCTGTGTGGGTTTAGTTACCGCACTTAGTTCAACTTCTTGTTTTTTCGTTTTTAATTATATTAAAATAAAATTTGTTTTTTATTGTTTAAGCATTTTTAATCTATATGGCAATATTTAATTACATTTGTGAGACTTAGTTACGTACCACATCAGCATATAACATATTTTTTAACTGAATAATAACGGAAGGACCACATTGATTTGCGGCACCCATTTTCAAGGAGTACATTGATTGATTTTTAATTTCAGAGACTATTTTGATTGGATGTGTCAATTTCAAGGGCCATTTGTGATAAAAATCCTAAAATAATTAATTACAAGGATTCAATCCCGCCATGTACAAATGATGAGCCTAAATAGAACTAGACCGGATTAAATGATGGGCCTGATCCAAATAGATTTAGAACAACCGCAATGATGAGCCTAAATAGAACTAGACCGGATTAAATGATGGGCCTGATCCAAATAGATCTAGAACAACCGCAATCAGATCCAAAATAGAAACCGAAACAAAATTCTATCGGAAAATTTTATTTGAACTCATATGACTTATTTCTAAATCAAACTTACTTTCTACATTCATATCAATTTTAATTAAATCATCAATATCTCTCTAAACCCAAATTTACAACTTAAACTATCCTCACAAACTCAATTCAATATGTAAGTTTATCTTTACACCCATTGATAAAATAAAAACACAAAATCATTTTTCTACAGCTCATTCAAACATAAAGAGAACAATATATCTTACATATTTGTCTCGTGTTTAATCCTTCTTTTTTTGCATATTTCGCATTGCTTGTTTTCTTCACCTAACCAACCCAAGCGATGAGGTATTCAAATTTTTTTTAGTTTACAGAAATTTAGCATTTTCCAATCGTACAGAGTGTAGTGATTTAGAGGTTGAATTAGTGGAGAATTGTGAGAAAATTGGATTGGGTTATCGTGTGGGTTTCTTTCGCACCTGATCCTCTAAGTAAGTTATTGTTTTAGCCCCCAACAATATCTATGCCGATGGCTGGAAAAACTGAAATATTGGTCGATATTTCAGCGACATTGCCGATTTTATAAAACACTAGTAAAAAATGGGTGGACAAGTAGGTTCCTTAATATATAGGATGGTAAAAGTACTTTCCCAAGAAAAATATTGGGACAGTTTGACATGTGTGTATAATTTTTATCTTTATTGTTTTTCATTTTAGTAAGTTAGTAATTATCATATTATGATTATCAGGTAATAGTTCCTTACATATAAGAAGTCAAGAAGTGTCGCATGTTAGACCTTGAAAACTAACACGTTAGGCCACTTTGATAACAGTTTCAATTTTTATTTTTGTTTCACTTTCTGTGCTTATGTATGACGAATGTATGATGAAGAGGGTGGTAGGAGATGAGAACAAATGAAGAAGAATGAACTTGGTATTCACTATCTATTGAGATTTGAACCCCATATATAATTTCAAGGTTTTGGCCAACAAACAGTAAAAACAAATACAAAGCGCTCAAGTGGCACACCCCGACTCGAACATCGGGACGTGCTGGCCGTCACGTAAGCGTGATGAAGCCATGTGCGCAGTGCGGAAGAATAAATATAGATAAGAAGTACTAGAATAGCACAACGAGTGATACAAGAGCATAAAAGAGTGAAAGTTCACAACATAATTTACAAAGTTCGACCATCCTAGGTGCAGTCCAGAAAGACATAAACATGAAAGCCATAATATTTACATGGATAGTGTATTAGTCAGATATGCCTTGAAACCTCGCTTGCCACCAACGCTATCTAATACCTGGAGGGGCGCAAAACAAAAGTGTGAGTGGGCAAAAACAAAGCTTTACCAAAACATTTTGATATAAAAGTTGTAACCCCTCTCTGTAAAACATGTATACTTCCCAGAAAATATATATACGTACTAATACTGAAAAACCATCAATCAACCAATGCCATGATCGAATGAACCATAATCAGTAATATGCATGTATCAAGTATCATCAAAGCAATCAGGTGATATCCCAACTCAAATCATGCCGACAATATAAATCAGTCAGCTGGAGTAACCTCTAGTGACCTGTACAGCTGAATCTATGGCTCCTCAACCAAATCCTCAATTCATTTCTCAATCAATAACCTGCACCCATGACGGAACCACCTAATGTGGTATGTACGTCAAGTTGGGTATATATATAAAACGCTATGTGCTACGATCACGTGAAGGCTGGCGACGAATCGCAAGTCACCTACGAGTCGGAACCACCTAGTGTGATCTGTACGACAAGCTGGCATCTGCCTTGGATCCAAGCACTACTAGGAAACCAGTTATTAGTGGCGTTTTGAAAACCGACAAAAAACATATATTACTGTCGGATTTTAAGCAAAATCCGACAGAAAATGGATGCAGTGACGGATATAATAAGCGACATAATTACCTGCGTCAAGAAATGAATTTTCCGACAGAAAATACTCTAAAACCGACAGAAATTGTGTCGGATATAACCGACAGAAAATATATTAATAATAAATAAATAAGCGTATTTTTGTCGGCTAAAAGTGACAGAAAATACTTAAACCATCCGACATAAATGAATTAATAATGAATAAATAAAACCATTTCCTGTCGGCTAAAACCGACATAAATAAATTACTAATGAATAAATAAAAGCATTTCCTGTCGGATAAAACCGACAGGAATGATATTAATAATAAAATAAAAAAATAGAAATCACTTCCTGCATTTTCCATATCCCCTCATTCACCATCCAACCTCGCCGAAGCTCGATCTCGAAAACCTCAGGGCCCTTAAAGTCTTAGGTAAGGGAGCAATAATGGGCACCGTTTTCTTAGTCCACGACCCGTCATCCGACCCCTCCGCCCTTCCCTACCGTATGTCACCATTGTCTGCCTCCCTCCATCAGTTCATCCAACCCTGGTTCAAAGTCAGGTGTGGATTAAAGTTCTACAACGAAGTAAAAGCTAGCACTAATATATACAGTCGATCGGAAAAGAAGCACAGTAATTTAACTACCTTCAAATTATTCCAAGCAATCGAGTGGATTGATCGATGGATTGGAGAGAGCAACTGCACAGCTGCACAACCAAAATAGCAAATTCAATGTCTAATAATTTCTTATGAGAAGCCATTCAAGTACGTACTAGCCAACAACAAAGAGCGAGCGGCCGGGGCTTTAACGAGATCAGATGCAGCAACGTGAAAATATATAGAATAGGGTATACATCTCATGCATATAATCCCCTGAGACAGAGAGGGAGAGAGTATGAGAGACGACTAATAACTTTCTGTTAGCTAGCTAAGCTTGGTAGCTAGAATCAAGTACTACTGTGCTGTGAGTGTGAGACATACACCAACGAGAGCGAGAGAGACAGAGAGAGAGAGAGTCTGTCTGCAGTGTGTGTGGAATTGTTGGTTGGAATTGGTTGCAAGTGTTCGAACAGAATAGAAAAGAAGAGAAGAGAAGGAGAAGGAAATGAAGACAGGGGAATAGGGGGAAGGGAGAAGCATCGGGGTAAGGAAGATTGAGGGGTTTTATAAATTTAGGTTATTTTAATTACTGTCGGTTAAAACCGACAGAAATTTTTTTTAAAATAAAAACCGACAGAAAAATATCATTACTGTCGGTTATAACCGACAAAAAAAAAATGGCGGCAAAATTCCCTCTGAAATTTTTAAATTTTCCCCCAAAATTTTGTTACTATTTTAAAAAATAAAATAATAATTGTTTGGTTTAATAAATAAATAAATAATATGTATTTAAATAGAATATGTTTTTAAAAATTAAATAAATAATTGTTTGGTTTAATAGATAATTTTTACACTTTTGGTTTAATAGATAATAATCCATGTAAAATATGCGATAAAGAAACAAAAAGAGGATTGTACAATGAAAATGTCATCACACAAACTAAATATTGTCTAATCAATACTTGAAAAACATAAATAAAAATTTAGCACAAATTACTTTTCCCACTTCAAAATTTAGGCAAATTTAACGGAGATATGCATTCTACGAAACTAGTTTCCATGATCTAACCGTCAAACTTGTTTGTAGATATTACAAGATTACTTAACTAAAACTGAAACTAAAATACTGATTAGGTTTAGCCAAATTAACTAAAGCAGTGTGTTTTTCTCTTTGACCGGGACTTAAGCCTACCTCTGTAAAATATCACTTGTATATAAAAAAACTAAAATGACACACCCGAACCCGTAGGTAGGGCGTGCTGGCCACGTGACGGCCAGCACGCCCTACCTACGGGTTCGGGTGTGTCAAAAACGTGCGGAAAACTTGTAGCTTCACTTTTAAATTCGGAATCTCATGTTCAATTCTTCACTCCTTTAAAACCGTTTATATCCCGAAAGAAATACCTTCAACTAAAACTTAATTTTGCAAAAGCAAAAATAATCTCTTAGTCGTTTTACCTTTGGAGTTGTGGTGAGCCATGCAGAATCGATCTCTTGCTGCAAGATGTGATGCTCTAGCATGGTACTCCATCCCACATCAATTCTATCAGCAGTTGCTAGGATAGATAAATGTAAAATGGACCACTTTTGGTGGGATCTAATTGTATAAGGTTTTTTTTTACCATGCAATGCTAAAGTTTGTTGGCTGTTTGCCCAAATTGTGCTCCTTTCATTTGTGTCACTTGGTGTTCAATTTACACCTTTCAACTTGATCTTCAATCCATTTCGTCGTCTTAACTACATTGAATTATTTTCAAGCTGATTTTATTCTTGTTTTTTCAAGTATTAGATTACAAATTTGAACATGTAACCTACACTACTAGGAAACCAGTTATGACTGAAAAAAAAAATATTTAAAATATGTGTTTATTTATTTATTTTTAATCAATAGAATATTTTAAAATAATAAAATTTTCACTTATGTCGGTTATAACCGTCAGAATACTAAAATAATAACCGCCAGAAAGTAAAATAATAAAATAGTCAATTTCTGTCGATTATAACCGCCACCATTAACTTAAAAACCGCCAGAATCTGTAAAAAATATTTTAAAAAAAAGATTTAAAAATACTGTCGGATATAACCGACAAGAGTTTTATAATATCCGCCAGTAATTATCCGCCAGGAATTTCTGTCGGATATAACCGACAGGAGTTTTCTAATATCCGCCAGTAATTAAATAATGTGTCGGATATAATTTATCCGACAATATTTTTCTAAATCTGCCACCATCATCCGCCACCTAAAGCTAATATTGTAGTAGTGAAGGTGAGCGTACGGTGCGAGAGGTGAACGATCACGTGAAAGCTAAGCCCTACTCTGGTGGCACAAACCCCGATGTGCAGGTAAATGAGCCATAATCTAATCTCATCGATATCACCACAATCATCATATCACAAGCACATACTTACCTGACTTACCTGGCGCCCGCGGTGCATCGACATATAATCATATAGACATAAAAATATATATGGCATTCGACATGGCATTCAATTTCATAAAAGCATTTTAAAACATATTTCTGGGAATCAATTAAGTATATATATATATATATATATATATATATATATATATATATATATATATATATATATACTGAAAACAAAAGCCCACTCACTGATAAGTAGAAGGGTCGTAGCCCCCGAGCCTCACGTGGCTGCGCTCGTCCTCAGGATACGTCTCACCTATATGCGAAACAACTATATAACCGTTAATTACGCACATAACCCAAATCAAGTAATAATTTCTCATACATTGCTCAATTGGGGTGTTTGAATATACCAACAGGCTCTACTCAATCCCATGAACACCCCCATATTTTTAAAATAATTTTTGGAAGTCCCACGCGCCGACCAAGGCACGGCAACACGCGCCGTCCACGCGCGGCCATGCGCCGTGCACACTGACAGAAACCCTAACGCCGTTAAGGAATATTCCGCTAAATCCCTATAATATTCCGTTAAAGTTAACTGACGCCGTTAACCTCGGTTAGGAATAGTCCGTCAACTTTGACGGAATATTCAGTCACCTTTAACCTCAGTTCGCCCGCGACCGGCGCCGGCGCCGCTGTGTCGCCGGAAACTGGGTAATTTTTCAACCTTCGATTTCTAGCTCATTTCTCAACCAAATTTCACAAAATTTACACCAAAATGATCCTTAGGACAAGGAAAAGAGATTTATACCTATTTTGAACCCAAAATCTGCGTGAATCTCGCCAGAGAAAAACCACGAAATTCGGCCAAACCTCGAACTCCCGATCCCGACGTCCAAAAACCTCCAACTTTGTCCTCCGAGCTTCACAAGACCATTCTAAACCTCTCTATGATCTCAAAATAGGCTGAAACACCATAGATTTCGAGTGCATGAACAGTACCATTCTTGGTACTTCACGGTTGTTAGGATTTTCGACGGTCTAAACCTAAACTAATGGTACGGTTGCACTCACCAGGTTACCAGGGTTCCAAATATGTTACTTAGGGCTCTGATCTGCGACCAAATCGAAAGGAATGAAGGTGTCCGTACAGTTGCAGGGGAAAATGATAGAGTTCGAGAAGAGGAAGGAGAAGGTGACGGGGAGAGAAGGCTGCACACATGTTGTGCATGTGTGTATGTGTAAATACCTCTCATCCAACCCCATCCACATAAAATCAACAAAACAAAATAAAATAAAATAATTATATAGGTACCCCTACATAAAAACATTAATCTAACTTAACCATTCTCACACCCCCGCAAGGGTAAAAACGTCATTTCACAACTAATATATTCCTTAGTTCGGAACGGACTGTTACATCAAGCATGATAGAGCTTCATTTTTTATTTTTTTATTTTATTTTATTTTATTTTATTTTATTTTATTTTATTTTATTTTATTTTATTTTATTTTATTTTATTTTATTTTATTTTATTTTATTTTATTTTATTTTTTAAGATACTAATTAAAAAATGATGTGCGTATGCCGTTTCCCTCGATGATAATAAGCCTTATAATTTTGTAGGCTTGAGTTGAGTTTACTATCTTGTAATATTGGCGACATTTTCGTAAGTAGGTAGAAAATTGCTGAGTTCAATCTAAATATTTGGATTTGTCTAATAATTTGATCCAATTTTTGTCTCGAGACAATAGATTACGATGAAAAACAACTTTGCATGTATGGGGTATCAGCATAATCACTTAAATAGTTTTAGTAACTTTTTCTTTTCTTACACAAGGAGAAGGACGCCTTGGCATCTCCATTCATTTTAATTAGTCAAATTGCCACTGACTAGGATCATCTAATTTAATAATACAACCATGCATTATGAAAGCCTTAAAATACAATGGGACTGGTCAAGGGTTGAGGTGGTGCATGCATGTTTATTGATTGTTGCAAAAAATACAATTCACATGCATAAAATAATCCATTAATGTCAACGTCCAATGGATTGTAACGGTAAGAGAAATCACCATTGATAAACCAAATTATGTATTATGCATGTTGATAATATTTTTACCACTTGTAAAAGTGATAAAAATACTTAAAAATACTTGTAAGAGTACAAGGTTATCGTAGTATAGCAACTCAAGCAAGGTCGTTTTCCACAAAGATTGAATGAATAATTTGTATTTAAACCAATTCTTAATTAACTACTTAAAACAAAGGTTGGAAAATGTTGATTTTGTGATTTAAAGTAATAAAAATGAATTTAAATAAAAACAATTAAAAAAATAAGCAAAGTAAAGAAAACAAAAGAAAACGGTTTTGGAAAACCAATTTAAGCACTAGGGTTCCGCCATCACCACTAACAATTATATGCACTTTTACTAATTACTTATGAGTTTCTACATACATGCTTTGAAGGTTAGGTTTTCCTAATGCATATTTTCCTCGTGATGTTCAAGTGGAAACGTATATCTAACATGCAACCCGTCTGTGATGTTCAAATCAAATATAAATGTGCAAAACTCATTAAGTTTTGTGAAAACACTTTGAAAAACCATGCAACCCCTAAGAGTGTGATATTTGTCTTTAGTGAACTTACAATTACAAATCACAAGAAGCCTTCCTCAATTTCAGGATGATGTTCCAATAGAAATTGCATCAAATTACTTGTCTAAATACCTTAATGATCGTGAATCATTAAGACATTTAGATAGTTTAATCATGATGATTAATAATTCAAAGTAAGCTTGCATTCATAAGAAAATTAATAAAATCACATATTCATGTTAAGGCTCATGGCCTCACCCTAGCAAAAGGACTAGTTACGAACAATCATAATAAAAACTAAAGAAAATATCATTAACTAGAAAAAGGATTGAAAACACCTTATAGGTAAAAAGTCCAAAATTCTCCAAAATAGTGTGTAAAAAACCTTAACGGCTAAATAGCCTTATTTATACTACTACAAATTAAAACCCTTGCTAGAAACTGTATTCTAAAAACTAGGAAATATAATAGCAAAAGAATAACTTAAAAACACACTCCAAATCTGACTAGGAAATCTTCCAAGGAGAGAAATAGCCAACTTTTGTTACCTTCAAGGCTCCAAACAAGCCCAAAACGACTTAAAATAAGGATTAAAACCTCCTCTTCAAGTCCTAAGAAGAGCCCAAGTCCAAAATCCATCATCTTCCAGCTCGAAGGTATCAAACACGCTATGTAGTCCAATATGCCAGCATTGCACACTGGGCATAAATTAATTTGCCACGATCAAATGCTTCAGGATAAAATTATGTAATTTTGATACAACCTTCTTGACAGACTCACGAATCCCTTCCAATTGGAATCACTCAAAAATTCCATTGTTTCAATGCTTTATGCTCAGAAATGATTCGCATGTCCTACATTAACAATACATAACAAAGCATCAAAATCTGACCAAAATATACCAAGAATAGAGGAAAATATATAGTATAAAATCGACTCATCACATGTCATGAGCTAAGTATCAACTTGTCATTTAGTATTAGGCTATCTCCGATGGGAGGTGGGAAACACAAAAATCCTAAAATTTGGGCCAAAACTTCCTTTTGCCATGTATTTTGGGGGTGGGAATTTTGTGATTTTGGGTATGGGGTGAGAATTTGGTACCAAACTGACACACCCCGACCCGGAATGTCCACTAAGACTCCGAATCGAGCTGTGCTGGCCGACACCTGGAAGGTGACGAAGCCAAAAAGTGAAGATATGGAAGAATTCGAATAAATTTAAACCTAAAGGTGCCTAACTATCAGAGTGCGCTGTCAGTGGGTATGGACCCATTTCACACGCGTTGTCAGAGCATAAGTAAAGTACAGTAGTGTAGGTAGAGATCATACCCTCAGAAGTAGCCACCTAAACTGAGATATGCCATGAGTCCTTGTCGATAAAGAAACTATGCTACTAGAACCTGGAGGGGCGCAAAACAAAAAGTGTGAGTGGGCAAAAACAAAGTTTTTTCCAAAACCATTTCAATATAAAAGTTATAACCCCTTGCTGTAAAAACATATATATACTTCCCAGAAAAATATATACGTACTCATACTGAAAACCAACATTCAAATATTGCCATGTCCGAATAAACCATACCAATATCAAAGCATGCAACAAATATCGTCAAAGTCAATCAGGTGACATCTCAATGCATAACATGCCGGCAATGTATATAAATCACCCGGAGTCACCTTTCGTGACCTGTACGGCTGAATCTATGGCTCCTCAACCAAATCCTCAAATTCAACTCTCAATCAATAACCTGCACCCATGTCGGAACCACCTGTAGTGGTCTGTACGACAAGCTGGGTATATAAAAATGCTATGTGCTACGGTCACATGAAGGCTGGCGACGAATCGCGGGTCACCTACAAGTCGGAACCACCTATAGTGGTATGTACGACAGGTTGGCACCTACCTTGGATCCAAGGTGAGCGTACGGTGCGGGAGGTGAACGATCACGTGAAAGCTAAGCCCTACTCTGGCGGAGCACAAACCCCTATGTGCAGATAAATGAGCCATAATCTAATCTCATCGATATCACCACAATCATCATAACAAAAATACATACTTACCTGACTTACCTGGCGTCCGCAGTGCCACAACATATAATCACATAAACATAGCAATAAACATATATGGCATTCGACATGGCATTCAGTTTCATACAATCATTTAAAACGTATTTCTAGGAACTAGCCAAGTATGTGTGTATATATATATATATATATATATATATATATATATATAGACACACACATACTGAAAACAAAAGCCCACTCACCTGGAGTCCGCGCTACAACTCCCTAGAACGAGTATCGAAACGTCCCGAACGATCGGCACCTAGAATAATTATTAAATCACATCTCAAAATACTTGTCGATATAACACATAACTCACATAAAACACATCCTCAAGGGCATTCAAGAGTGATTCAAGACTCATTGACCATAAGTCAACCGTCGATCAACCCTACATAACTCAATCCGAAAGATCCGCATATCAGATTTACCATCCGTAACTTCTCATGATTCACATTATGCTTATAGAACAACATACTAAAGTTTTGTTATGATCCAACGGTTGGATCTCCGCCAATTTCCAAAACCAAGTGGCGATTAACCTTATTTTATGAACTTACAAATCCAATTCGGGAAGATCCATACATTGGATTCCCAATCCGTAAGTTTCCGCATTCTTCAAATATTAAGTACTACAACGTATCAAATTTTAGTGACGATCCGACGGTTGGATCGCCGATTCACGTTTTTACCTAACCACGAATCGTAAAGAATCTGGCTCAACGATCCACTTACATCAAACCACTATCAAAACTGAATTCAGAATATCAAACATAGCCTAAAAATAACATTGACGGCCCACTGGCCACGTGCCGCCGCCTACGCCGCTCTGAGTGGCGGTCGGCCGCCCCGGCTCGCCGGAAAATCCAACTTTCTCCAAAAATTCTCAAAATTTTCAGAATTGAAGATCTCAAAGAGTAGAACAACTTTCATACCTGTGACCAAGGCCAATTTGGTCAATAAGAGCTCCAATTTCATCAAAAATCGTACGAAACCCTTGAATTTGGGTGTGTTCGATCCGTCTCCAAAACAACTCCGCCGCCTCCAAACTTGTTTGGGCTTTGTTCCAGACCTCAAGAAGATGCCATAGGTGGTATTAATTGGAAGAAATTGCTTTGAGATTGGGTGATTCGAAGCCAAAGCCGCCCGCACCCCTCCTTGCGGTTTCACCCTTTTTGAAAGCCAAATCTTCCCAAATTTGATGTGGAATGGATAGAGGGAAGGTCAATATAGGGATTGGGAGTGGTGGTTCAGCTCAATCCGTCGGAAAAATTGATGAATTTCGCCGGAGATACTTACGGGTCGTGACCGGGTTTGCGGGTCAAGGGGATGACCCGTCCGTTCCCCTCCTTCTTTCCTCCCTTCTTTCTCTCCTTTCCTCTTCCCCATATTGGCCGGTCTCTTTCTCTCTCTTTTCCTCATTCAGCCATATCTCCTGAGCTCTCTTCCTCCCCTTTCCTTCGCTGCCATCAGGCAGCCTTTTTTTTTTTTTTTTTTTCCTTTCATCTCCACCATCCAATTTATTTTCTTTTAATCTGGGCCGCCCACATGGCACTCCAGATTAAGCTCCAAAAATCTAGGGCTTTCTAGAGATTAATTAATTTACTAGAATACCCCCAACTTTAAACGTTAATATCTTATTCGATATAGCTCCAAATCACGAACTGCTTGCACCCACGAGTCCGTAGTGACGAGTACTACGAGAATATGCCAAGAAAACAAAACTTAGGTGACACAACACCGTAAGTAACCTCAGCCAACACACGAGCCTCTAAGGGCAATTTCGTAAAATCACTTATTAAAATTTTTATACAATTGTAAAATCAGGGACGGGCTGTCACAGGTTCGGTTTACAATTTTTTTAACCTAAAAATTGAAAAAAAAAATCTAAAGTTATTAAAGACAGGAAATTAAATTTATAGTAAAAACGTAAGAAATAAGAGTACAGGATAAAAACAATAAAAGAAAATAAAGTTGGCTCATCTAGATGATTAACCACAGACTGGCTAAATGATATTATTGCTAACTCATTGTGAGACTAAGCTTACCCCCTCCCCCTTAATATAGATAACATTGTTTGTTAAAAAAAATGAAGGTTTTTTTAGCCAAAATGATCATTGAGATTGGCATAACTCCTCACCTTGATCCCTGAGATTTGAAATAAATAGAAGTCGTCTCTTAGTTTGTCCACCATCAATCATTTCTTGCTTCTTCCAAGAAAAATTCTATTAAATAAAGACCAAAATGACAAAAATACTTTCAATTAAATAAACAATGGATCAAAATGATTTGACAAAACGTTTTGTCATTTTATCCTTATTTAATAGAGATTTTTCACGGAATGACCAAAATGAGTTTTATTGGGCTCGTTTATAGCTAAACTACAATTTGACATGTGTGCAAAATATTTATTATTATTGTTTTTCATGTAAATGAGTTACTCCTACATAATTCTCATAGTATAGTTCTTAGATAATAGCTCCTTACCTATAAAAAGTCAAGAAGTGTCGCGGGCTGACCTTGAAAAACTAACACATTAGGCCTTTTTGATAACCATTTTATTTTTTATTTTTCTTCTCACTTTATGTGCTTATAAATGACGAAAGAATGATGAAGAAGGGTGGTGGGAGATGAGAACAAATAAAGAAGAATGAACTTGATATTCACTACGTATTGAGCCCAATAATTTCAAAGTTTTGGCACAATAAAGGTAAAAACAAATACAAAACACTTAACATGATAGAGCTTCATTTTTTTTCAAAAAAAAAAAAAACACTAAAAATAGAAAAGATGTGCGTAAATTATTTCTCTCGATGATAAGCCCTATAATTTCATAGGCTTGTTTGTGTTAGGATTTTGACGACATTTTCCTAAGTAGGTAGAAATTGCCGAGTTCAATCTCATGTTTGAATCTGTCTAATTATTTGATCCAATTTGTGGCATGATGGCATAAAGACAATATTCTAAGATGAAAAGCAACCTTTCAATTTTCATGGTGCATCACCATAGTCACTTAAATATTTTTGGTAACTTTGTCTTTTATTACACAAGCACGCCTTTGGCAGCTCCATTCATTTTAATTAGTCAAATTGCCACCGACTAGGATCATCTAATTATATATTAAGTAAGATTCAATTAAATCTTCCAGATAATTGGGATTAAGAATATCAAGTAATAAGTAATGCTTTCGGGTGGCACACACCCACAACCCACAATGCAAATCCTTGATGGTATGTTGAAATTCGATAGAGAAGAAAATTAATTAATTCTTTATTATTTTTATTAAAATCAAAATTTTCTAAACATCAACCCATTCAGCTTCTTCTTTTAGACACTGGCTTCTTCTTTTCATTGAAAAACAAAAAAAAAAACATTGGCTTCTTCTTCTTCTTCGGTGGAAGAGTTCTCTAAGCGTACACATAAAGCGCGTAGTTTCCTACCAAGAAAATCACCAGCAGCCCCAAGAACAAGAAGCAACACTTTCTTCTTCTTCGTTGTAAGTGTGTAACCTTTTATTTTGTCTCTCCTCCCTCCCGTATCCTCTCTCTCCCTCCTCTTTCACGCAACAGCGCCGTGGTCCACCGGTCACCAACGATTGTCATACTATAACTCCAGAATCCTCTTCCCGTCCTCTTTCCAACCCCCAAGTTAGTTTCTACAAATTCGTAGCCGAATTTCCTCAATTTCAGATCTAAGAAACGGTGACCACGGGTCTTCTGGCCAAGCCTACCGGAATTGGACTTCCATCGGTTCTGATTACTACGTTGGGATATTGTCCTTTGTCGATAAGGATCCTGGGTGTGCGATTTTGATGCATAATAAGGTAATTGGAATTCTGGGCTCGTCTTTAAAAAATTTCAATGTCATACCTTATCTTTCGAATTTGTTGCAATGTCATACCTTCCGTCAATTGTCTATCAATTCCTCTGTTAAATGCTAATGTGGCGTGTGACGTGGCACACTTTCTATTAAAAAACTAATAAAATAATATTAAAAACTAAAAAAAATCATTTAATAGTTTTTAAATATTCAAATAATAATTAAATTTTAAAAAAAAAAACGAAAACAAAAACCCCGCATAGGGCCCAGAAAGAAAGAAGAAGAAGAAGAAGAAGAAGCCCACCCCCACCCCAATCTCCCCTCACCCTCTGCACCCCAGAACCCACCCCCCACCCCCCACCCCATTCTCCCCTCACCCTTACAACCCAGAAAGAAAGAAAGAATAAGAAGAAGAAAAAAAAAAAAAAAAACCCAAGTTTGTCTTCCACCCCACCCCCTACAACCCAAACCCAGAAAGAAAGAAAGAAAAAGAAGAAGAAGAAGAAGAAGAAGGAAAAAAAAAAAACCATTTTCATCTTCCCCGACCCCCTTCCCTGCAACCCACCCCTTTCTTCGCCCTCCCGTCTTCCCCTTTCCTCCTCCTCCTCCGCACCCACTACCTGCAATCCAGAAAAAAAAAAAAAAAAAAAAAAAAAAAAACCCATCTTCATCTTCTCCGACAGATCCCATCTTCCACCAATTCCACGGGTGGAGAAATTAGGCACGGAGAAAATGGGGGGAATGGGTGTGGTGTGTAGAGGAGGGAAGAGGGTGGGTGTGGAGGAAGGGTGGGTGCGAGGGTGGGTGCGGGTGTGGGGGGAAGACTAACTGGGTTTTTTTTTGGGTTGCAGGAATGGGAGGTTCGGGGGAAGAAGATGAGGAAGGAGGGGGGGTGTTGAGGGGGGATGAAACTGATGGTGTTATTATTATTTTTTTAAATTAATTATTATTTTAATATTTAAAAAATATTAAATGATTTTTTTTAAGTTTTTAATATTATTTTATTAATTTTTTAATAGAAAGTGTGCCACGTCAGCATTTAACTGAGGAACTGACAGTCAACTGACGGAAGGTATGACATTGCAACAAATTCGAAAGATAAGGTACGACATTGAAACTTTTTAAAGACGAGGTATGAAACTGTTAATGACCCAATAGTTGAGGTAGTTTTTTTGTAATTTACCCTAAATTTTTTTTTTCTTTTTACCACAAATGAAATATTTTAGGGTAAATTACATAAAACTATCTCAACTATTGGGTCAGTCACAGTTTCATACCTCATCTTTTAAAAATTTCAATATCATACCTCATCTATGAATTTGTTACAATTTCATACCTTTCGTCAGTTTGTCTGTTACTTCTCCTGTTAAATAGTGACATGGCTTGAGACGGGACCCACTCTCTATTAAAAAAATAATTAAATATTAAAAACTAAAAAAATAAAATTATTTAATTTTTTTTTTTTGCATGGGGGACATACCCCTTATCCCCTCACATTTCTTCCCCGCTCCCCGTCTTCCCCCAACCCAGATCCCACTCGCAGCACATCTCCCCCACCTGAAATCACATCCTTCCCCGCCAACGCTTCCAGGTCACCCTCGCCAATGCTTTCTAATATCCTTAACCGCAGGAACACCATCTTCCCTGCAAAACGCCCCACCGGATTCACCTGATTCGGACTTTCTCGACCTGGTATCAAACCCAACCCGCCTTTCGAACACTCCCGCGCCCCTCTCATCGTCGTCCATCTGCAAAGCCGTGATGACCGACTTAATCGCCCGACTCGGCGAGTTCCGGTTCGTGATCATCAACTCGCCGATCTCCACCGAACTCAAACTCGACCCGCTTAGGAAAATCTCATCCACATGTGGAAGAGCTTGTGCTCCTTCACCCCAAGATAACTCGTTTGAATCAGCCAAAAGCAACCCGGACATTTAAAGGTGGGTTTTGGGGGATTTTATAGAGTGAAATGGGTTTTGGGAAATTGAATAAGAGTAGGAGGGTGCGGGGGAAGAGGGAGGGGATGAAGAAGGTGAAGGAGCGAGAGGAGAAGCTGGAAGTGGAGGAGGCGAAGGCGGAAGCAGACAAGATGTGCTGCGAGGAAGGATGTGATTTCAGGTAGGGGAGATGTGCTGCAAGTGGGATCTGGGTTGGGGGAAAACGGGGAGCGGGAAAGAAAGGTGAGGGGATAAGGGGTATGTCCCCCATGCAAAAAAAAATTATATTTTTTTATTTTTTTAGTTTTTAATATTTAATTAATTTTTTAGTAGAGAGTGGGCCTCGTCTCAAGCCACGTCACTATTTAACATAAGAAGTAACAAACAAACTGACGGAAGGTATGAAATTGTAACAAATTCGTAGATGAGGTATGACATTGAAAATTTTTAAAGATGGGGTATGAAACTGTGACTGATCTAATAGTTGAGGTAGTTTTATGTAATTTACCCAATATTTTATTAATAGACTTATCTCAAACAAAAAAAAACAAAGGCATGAAATTTAATAGAAAACAGATTTGCCACATGTCAGATATTTATTGGGTGGGTATTCCAGCTGTCTCATGTACCGGGTACTCTGAAAAATTTCTCCATAACAGGGTCATGAAAAGGAAAAACAGAATCCTAATTTGTCACACTTCTTCGGAATATATACTAGTTTTACTTCCTGAAAGTACCAGTGCCTAGGCTACCTTGCATGCATGCATGCATGAATCTATACTATTATTATGAGAACCCTCCTTGTCAACTTTTTGCCACTTTTTTTTCCTATTTTGCCCTCACTTTTGATACACAATATTGACATAAGGAGGGCAAAATAGTAATTTTGTATCTTTTGAACTTTTTGCCTTTTTTTTTATATTTTACCCTCACTTTTGATACACAATATTTACATAAGAAGGGCAAAATAATAATTTTGTATCTTTTGACAAAACAACAATCATATCCCTATTTTATCCTCACTTTTGATACACAATATTTACATAAGATAAAAAATATGCACTTATTAAGAGAAATTGTTCCACCATCATTTTTTCATACAGGTAAGTGAAATGATGATGTTTTTTTAATAGTTTAAATGAACTGAAGCGGTTGCGCTTAAGGAGAACGTGGGAGGAGGTGGGTGGTTGAAGAGGCTTTAATTTTGTACCTTCTGACAAAATGACAATCATATCCCTATTTATCCTATTTTACCCTCATTTTTTTAGAAAATAATCATATACCTATTTTTCCTATGACAAAAAAATATGCCCATATTAAGAGAAACTGTCTCATTATCATTGTCTAATACTCTTTTTTAAAATTTTAAAACTAATCACACTCCTTAATAAAAAACAAAAAATAAAATGAAATTGTTCACACACACACAGTATGTGCTTATCTTCTAGTATAAATGATGAAAAGGTCGAAATGGTTTCAAGAAAAGGAAAAAATCATGATTAATCAATAGCTTACTTTGGATCTAGAAAGAACCTTTCAAAAGTAGTTAATTAAGACTAGCTAGGTTTTGAGTTCATAGACCAAAAGAATCCCTTCTGAGTAGCTAGCTTCTTCTGGAGTTGTGCGCATGCATGCAAGGGCAGATGCTAGTTAGACCTCAATTAACAACTAGGGTTTGAAGGAAAATAAAAATAAAGAAAGCTGGTAATTTTTGTACCTTTCTTAAGGAGAGGTGCACTCTTCCTTGAACTTTTGCAGAAGAGTTGTAAGGAAGTTGGATGAGAGGCCTTTCTTCTATATTCTGTCTTAAAACTCTTGAAGTGGAGGTAATGTAGTTGGTTTCATCATTAGTATGATTGCGAATCTATTTGCATGGCTTGATATGACTAGAGTTCGGGGTTTAGACACTTGGCCTTACTGTTCTTTGCCACGTACCTAGCTCGTGATTAATAATTGATCTAGAAAATTATGACTAATTTTTTTATAAGAGAAATGCTAAGAAGATTATCTTAAAAGTAGAATTTTCATTGTCTAGTTATATCGAGGGCAAAATATTTTTGATGGAAATTTTTTTTGAAATCAATTAGTATTTAACTTATTATGTGTTTTTTGTATGAAACACTTCAAATATTTTTAGAACCCAAAACCATTTTTTCTAAAAACGCTTTCAGTTATTTTAAAAGCACTTTCGAATGAGCTGCTCAGTATTACGGTTTGGTGGTATTCCTCTTTTCTTGAAAGTGAGAGGTCTTATGTTCGAATCTCGTCGGTGGTGAATTCGATACCAAATTAGGATACCCATTGTGTGGCTTTGCCGACTCTCCCTCCCCTTAGTGTAAAAAAAATCGATGTACTGAAAAAAAAAAAAAAAAAAAAAAAACACTTCTGAATGAGTACTAAATTGGTAGTTTCTCTCAAATCCATCGGTCAAAAATTTGAATTGTATATAAATGATATTTGTATACATCTTAGGCTAAACTATTGATTTTGGTTATAAAGTGTTTTTAAAAGTCATGGCGAATGAAAAACTTAATCAAGGAATCTAAAAAAACCCTAGCCGCTATCCTCTTCCTCTCCAAACTCAACCCCAAAACCTGCAAACTCCAGCTGCCGGTCCCTTGCTTCGGCTTGGGACCGGTGGCAGCCTCTCCTCCCTCCTTCTAGCGTCCCCCTCTTCCTACCCTCTCCTCCCCGCTTCCTACCTAGTCTCTCCCCTAACCCTCCCCCCCCAATGCATCCACTCATTCGTGGTGTTGCACAACACATTTTTCTCCCCTCCCTTTGTCTGGGACCATCCTTTTCGGCTCAGATGCATGCCTCTGATCCATTTCTCCATATTTATTCCAGTACAGGGCTTCTCCCCTGTTTTTGGGACTAGATCTGCGGGTTTAGGCTGGTGATTTTTTGTTGTTAGGGAGTCAGATCCCCCCTATGGCTTGATTTTCTGTGTTATGTGGTCCTTCTCAACTGTTTAGTGGTGGCTCCGCCTTCCCCTGGCAGCCTTGGCTCGTGGGTGTAGCGGATTTGCACTAGTTGCAAGGTGGTGATGGGTCAATGGATTGGTTTTAATTATTTTAGTTTATTTTAATTATTTTAGTTTAGTCATGGTCTTCTTATAAAATTGCACTCTAGGGTTCCTAGGTCTTCTTAGGTTTCACTAGGAGAAGCGACTGCTTCGTCTACGGTGATGGCGCTGAGTTACCTTGATTCTGTGTTCGTAGTTCTGCGAGCATAGGTCTCCTACTGATGCTATGTGGATGTTGGTCCAACTAATTCAATTTTTTAGAGACATTTTCTGCCCGTGGTTTAGACTGAGTTGCAGTGTATGGAAAGGACTATGGAAGAAATGGTCGAAAGCTTTGCCTCACGGTTGGCGCTCACTGCACGAAATGGTCGAAAGCTTTGTAACCAATCAGTTTAGTGGGTTGAAGACCCCCCGAGTTGCATATTTTGTTTGAAGATAGTTCGGAATTTGTTTATGGATTGACATTTAAGGATAGGTCCTTTATGTTTTGCGGGACACTCTTTTCCCTTCGACCGGAGTGAAATTCTCGGCAAGGTTCGAGGCCCAGTATGCACACTATCCTTAGTTTGTTTGTATTCTGAATTCGCTTACAATGAATTATCGTACTTCTCTCAAAAAAGTCATGGCGAATTGTGTCTACTTTTATTCTAAGGCGATGATTTAAAAAATGATAAGAAATTTGTATGGACTATTCAGCATGTGCCCAAATAACATTAGGATAGTCGAAAATTAAAAAAAGTGTTTGAGAAGTAAAAATAGAAGTGTGGATAGTACTAGGGTACTACCCTAACATTAAAATTAAAAAACGAGTCCAAAGTCATGTTCTAGAGTGAACGAACTACAATTATTTCTTGTTAAAACTTTAGCGAAATTTGGTATAAAATTTTGATTTCCCTAGCATTATCCCTAACTCAAAACATGACAGCAACACATGTGAGCATTTTTACCAGAATAATTTTCCCACTTGACTCTGGATGAGATATGGTAAAAATTCAATTCATTAAAACTTGTAAAAAAAATGTCCTCCCCGCTTCATAAAAAAAACAAGTTGTAGTCAACGAAATTCTTATCCTATATCGTATAGAAGGTTTTGGAGCACATAATACCTTCACACAAAATGTATAGTCTGATTAGTGAATTAGCGAAATTTTAGTTTGTGAGATAATTCTGCATACACAACCCTAATAGTTCAAGTGGTGATTGTGATTGATTAGGCATGACACTTAGAATTAATTTTTTTTTAATTTTAAAGACCTGCCCTCGCAAAAAATAAAATTGAGACAGTAACATGTTGTTTTCTTTTTATTTGTTACTTTTAAGTATCAGCTGTAAGGCAAGAGATCTGATTTGCCCAAAAGGATGAAATCAACATGAAAAATAACCATTGGATGAACTGATAATAATAACTTGAGGAAACAAACAAAAAGAAATAAAAAAACATGCATACAGCATGCTTTAAGCCGAATCAGAAGTAATTATATATGCTAGTTAATCTCCATAAGTGATAATTATGCTATCCATTATCTTGGCCACAACATCCTCAGATTCCTAGAGCATTTTTATGCTTATTCAGCTTCTCCCGCTTCCCGGCTGTCGCTGGTAACTCCTCCAGCATCCTCTCAATCCCACCACCACAAGAACCCATCAGTTCATTGACAATCTAAAAATAGGGTATTATTTAGGATAATAATGACCCATCAAGCAACACCTTGGGTTTGGTAAATTTTGAAAGACCCTAAGGGCAGTGGGGCACGCTGCTCATCTCAGCAGAAAAATTGGCTAGCTTGTCACCGGTTATTTGAATGGATAGTAAAGGTTATTTGAAGTCCCAAGAGCACCCCTTATCATTTGATTTAATACTCATTAGGGTTTAAAAGTCCAAAGGAGCGCATGGGATGTGGTTTGCTGAACGTTTAGAAGTCCAAAGCACAACTCTATCAGCATGCGGTTATGAAACGGTTGGTTGTCATTTACTTCGATTTATATTCCCATTCCACAGATTAAATAGTTGCAGTATTCCATAGGTTTGCTGAACAATTATATATACTACTAGGAGCCCTTCTGCGTAAGGCACTTACTAAAACCAGCTTTCTCACTTCTTCCTGACTAATATCTTCTCTGTCAAGTAATCATCTTGCCACAATTCAGAAATGAGAGGAGCAAGGCACAAGAAATCGAATTCTACAGTTCAAACTGGGGAAGGTTCCCTTGCAATGGTTCAGGCAGAACTAGACGTGATACCTCTCAACACCGCACCTATTGTGTCGTCCTACAATGACAAGATCCGTCCTCTTCTGGATGCGGTAGACAAGTTACGCAACTTGATGGTGATGGATGAAGGCATTCAGCTGCCAACGATTGTCGTGGTAGGAGACCAGTCATCCGGGAAGTCTAGCGTGCTCGAATCCTTGGCCGGTATCAGCCTCCCTCGGGGCCAAGGCATCTGCACGAGAGTGCCTCTTATAATGAGGCTGCAACACCACTCGAGTCCTCAGCCTGAATTTTCCTTGGAGCACAATGGCAGAGTTGATCGTACTGATGAAGAAAATATTGCCGAAGATATTGTGAAAGCTACAAGTTCTATTGCGGGGGGAGGTAAGGGAATTTCTAACACCCCACTGACTTTGTTGGTGAAGAAGAATGGGGTTCCGGATCTGAGTATGGTTGATCTTCCGGGTATCACTAGGGTTCCGGTCCATGGTCAACCTGAAAATATTTATGATCAGATCAAAGATATGATCATGGAGTATATTAAGCCGGAAGAAAGTATTATTCTGAATGTATTATCTGCTACGGTGGATTTTACGACGTGTGAGTCAATCCGGATGTCACAAAGTGTGGATAAAACTGGTGAGAGGACGCTCGCTGTGGTTACGAAAGTGGACAAGGCACCAGAAGGACTACTTGAGAAGGTCACTGGAGATGATGTGAACATTGGTCTTGGTTATGTCTGTGTAAGGAACAGGATTGGTGACGAAACTTATGAGGAGGCAGGGGCGATGGCTCATGAATTATTTCAAACCCATCCGCTGCTTTCGAAAATTGACAAATCCATGGTCGGTATTCCAGTTTTAGCACACAAGCTGGTCCATATTCAAGCAAACAGCATAGCAAAAAATTTACCCGATATAGTGAAGAAGATCAATGACAGGCTGAATTTTTGCATTATGGAACTGAATAAAATGCCCAAGAGTCTTTCGTCTGTTGCTGAGGCCATGATGACCTTTATGCAAATCATTGGCTTGACTAAGGAATCGCTTAGGAAAATTCTTTTGAGAGGAGAATTTGAGGAGTACGCGGAAGACAATCGCATGCACTGCACTGCTAGATTGGTTGAGATGCTCAACCAGTACTCGGATGAACTTCACAGATGTCCTGAAAGTGATGCAAAGAGCAACTTCTTGATGGAGGAGATCAAGATCTTGGAGGAGAACAAAGGTATTTCACTTCCGAACTTTCTTCCGCGCAATGCTTTCCACATTATCTTGCAGAGAAAAGTGAATGAAATTTCAAGTATTCCGATTGCATTTGTGGAACAAGTGTGGAGCTACATTGAAGAGGCTGTTATTTCTGTCTTGATGCGTAATTCGGAGAACTATTATCAGCTGCAGCTGTCAGCAAGGCGTGCCGGCCATAATCTAATGGCGAAGATGAAGGAAAGGTCAATCAAGTGGATGCTGGAGCTTGTAGAGATGGAAAAGCTGACAGATTATACATGCGATGCTGACTATGTTTCTGAATGGACCAAGTTGATGGCTAGTCAAAATGTATTCATTCATGGAGTCTTAACTGACGAGAATAAACCTTCTATCATAGCTATAGAAGGCATCGGGGAAGTTGAAGTCGGTGTTCTGAGGAAGTACCCTCATGTTTTAGCTCAAGCTTATGACCTTAAAATGAGAATGACTGCCTATTGGAAGGTTGTTTTGAGGAGGTTTGTGGACTTCACGGCATTGCACTTGCAGCTCTCTGTTTTTAACCTTGTGAACAAAGAGATGGAAGCTGAGATTGTGAATGAGTTGATGGGACCTTACGGCAGGGGAATCGAGAGGATGTTGGAGGAGTCGCCGGCAGTGGCAGTAAAGCGTGAGAAGCTTAACAAAAGCATAAAAAAGCTGAGGGATTCTAAGGAGGTAGTGGTCAAGATTATGGACAGCATTATCACTTATGGTGATTAACTAATTTGCCAATTAGTTTTGAGGGTACTAAAAAATGGTCTAAATAAAAGTATGTAGCCTGTTTTCTTATGTCGTTGGTTGTTTGTTTGTCAACTTTTGTTTCAAGTTTTTTCGTTTCCTTTGTGTTCTTGTTATGTGGTAATTGTATGGTTCTGGTAATCCTTGTAAGTTTAATGTTTTCAATGAAATTTAACTGCAAATTCATCCCACTAGCAGTCAACTCCGATATTTTGTTTTCTGTTTTCTGCTTTCATTACCTTTCATTTAATTTGACAGTGAGCCTTCATGACTAATCTGACAGATAAAAGCTTACTTAGGTAAAGAATTTGACACGCATTGTAGAAACCCTAACTGATAAGAAAAGCACCTTCCTTAAATTTTCTAATTTTCGACGTCAAAGTTTTAATAACCTGAAAGTGAATATGGAAATACTGTTGCTTTCCTAAGATAAATAAACTTGTTTGCCGGTTTATATATCTTCTCATTTCTATCTAGGAAATGTTATCATCTTAAAAAAAAAAAAAATATATATATATATATATATATATATATGTTTTTTCCTATATATATATCTGTGTGTGTGTGTGTCTTCTCCTTTGTTTCCCTTTTTATCTTGCAATTTTAGTAGAAATTAATTAAATAACCGAAAACCCAACTTCTTTACAGACAAAGAAAGCCAAGATCCTTAGAAGAAACCTTGCTAGATTATAACAATAAACTTGTATCTCAAGAAGTAAAGTATCTCTTTACTCATATTAAATCTATCTTGTTTTCGCTTGTATAACAGTAAAGGAGGATGTTAAAAGAGCACGACAAACAAATGAGTAATGCTAGGTAGCAGTGGCGGAGCCACCCACAAGGTTAAGTGGGCTGTAGCCCAGGGAGGTTTTCACACGCTCATTTTTATTTCTCACATACTTCTCTCAATTTTCAACTATCGGATAGAATGAATTGAAGATGATCAATGACAAAAAAATTAATAAGAGTGTGTTGGAGATAAAAACGAGTGTGTGAATAACACTATTCTTTTGTAAACTCATGCTTATAGCCCACTCTGTTTCAATACATGTTATTATTTAATGTATAATTTAGTAGAGTATAGGTAACAAATAATAATTTTTATGCTAAAAATTATAAATTAGTTCTATCTCTTGTCCCCCTTCATCCTATTTGTAAATGACCATTTACCCTATGCAATCTAGCCTCTGTGCTTCTTACCAAGAAAAGAAAAATAATTTTTTTAAATCCACAATTAAATCCCTATCTCTGCAATTCTTTACTTTCCGTTGCGATTTTCCAATAAAATCACCTTTGGTACGTTCCTAATCTCTTTACTTACTTATTCTTGATTTAATTACTATGTTAATTATTTATATGGTCCTTGAATTTATAGGCTAGGTTATGATTCTGAGAATAATTTATATTCTATTGTTGTTTTTTTATATTGATTATTATATAATTTTATATAAGCAAAAAAATAAACATATAATTTTATCGCACTAATTTCAGCTAGCCCACCCAAGAAAATAATCTTGGCTCCGCCCTTGGTAGGTAGACCAAATTTTTTAAGCTAAATGATGTGGTTGTAGATGATTGGATTATTAATCAAGTATCGATTAACGTGCTTGAATCTTATTGGTGACACATCATTTGGTTTAAAGAATTTAATCTCCATAGCATTACTCCAAACAAATTGATTCTCAAAACAAATTGAAGCTTTTGAGTTTCTTTCCTTTGAGTTTCTAAAACACCCATTATACAGCAATTGTCTAGTGTTGCTTTGTTTCTTGTTTGGGCCTTCAAATTGAGAAAGGAAACAAAAGTAATGCATCGAATTATTTAAGTATTGATGAGGTGGAGCTTGGTTTCTGGATCGGAACATAATACATTTCTTTAAGTATTGATGAGGTGGAGCTTGGTGAAAATGATAAACCAACAAAAAATATATGTGTGTTAAAATCCAAGAAAATCATTTGCTTTGGTTTAATTTCATGTGTCACATTTCTGTTCTTCTTTCGCGTCATCTTATTACAAATTATTAAAATCGTTTTGGTCAAATACATAATATATTTACCTCAATTGAAAAACTCATAATCTTAGGGCCATTTTGTGATTGATGTGCTTTTTTAAAAAACTGTTTCTGATGTGCTTTAAGAATAATCTGTTACAAAATAAAGCAGTTGGGTGTTTGATGAACTGTATTTCAAAAGTGTTGTGAGTATGAAAAACAGCGTAAAAGCGTTTGATCATTTATAATTGTATATAATGACATAAATAGACGTAACAATGTTGGTGGTGATCACGACAACGGTGATAAGGGCAAGGGTTGTGATGGTGGTGGTGGTGGTGCCAATAAAAGGGTGTGGTGGTTGGGCTGCAGATACAACATTGGTGGTAGGGGTGGGGACAACAACGATGGTGGCGGTTGTGGTAGCAATGGTGCCAGTTGTGTTTATGGTGGTGGCGGTGGTGGCATGGTGGTAACAATGGCAATGGTAGTGGTGGTGGTGGCGCAATTGTAGTGTGGTGGTGGTGGCAACAGTGGTGGTAATCATGGCAATGGTAGTGTAAGAGGTTAGGATTTATAGTGGTGGTCACTTTGTTCTCCAATGATAAAATGTGCCTACAAGAATAAATAATGTTATTTTTTAAAATTATTTAGCGTATTACAGGAATTAAAAGTATTGATTAAAGACTCAACTCTGCTTCTTATTAAAGCAGTTTTACCTACATGTTGTTTTTAAAGCTGCTGTATGGAGGCCATGCATTACTTTTAATCAAGGTCTAAAATGCCAATATTATCGGCAATATTTCGCCGATAATATCGATTTTTTGAGTTACCGATATTTTAATACTTATCCACTGAGTTTTCGTCAAAATATCGCGATAATATCGATAATATCGACAATATCGCGATATTACCGATAATATCGCGATATTTTGGATCTGTGCGAATCGGAGAAGAACGCCGGAGCTTCTACAGCTCCGGCCGACTGTAAAAGAGCACCCTAGACTCCGATCTAGGTATCAAAATGAAATACAAGACGAGAGGAATGTTTTTATAACTTCCATTTGCCGTGAAACGGTCGGAGGTGTTCGGAAAGTTCGTCGACACCCACGGCCTCGCCGGAGATGGGTATGCCTATTCCCGAGCCGATTTCGTCCCAAAAACCTTGCAAAAACACGAGATAGAACTTAAATTTCACATCTAAGCTTCAATCTAGAACAGAAAGAGGTAAACCCGAAGCTTACCTAACCGGAGAAATTCAAGAAACTCGCCGGAGGGTTCCTGCGTTCGCCGAGTTGCAGAGACGAGAAGGAGAGGGAGAAAGACGAGGTTGCTGATGACAATGGGTGTCTTCCTCAAGCAGGTGCGATGGTGTGCGTGTGTATGTGGGTCTCGGTGCAGAGAGAAATGAGAGAGATGAGAGTTTCGAGAGAGAGACGGCGCCGACGAGGCGGAAAACGCGGACGAGGAGGAAGGCGAAGGAGGAGCAGAAGGCCATGTGGGAGAAGGATCGAGAGACTGAGGTCTCTGTGCGTGTGTGTGGGAGAAAGGAGAAGAGAGAAGGATCGAGAGATGAGGGAAGAGGGAGTGCGAAGAGAGAGAGAGTAAAATAAATCTTTGAGATTCTGAAAGGGCAAAGAAGAAGAAAGAGGTAAGGTGGACACTGGACAGGCGCCTTGGGTGATGTGAATGATGTGAACGATGTGAACAGGTAAGGTGGACAAGGGTCATCAGATGGTTTTAATTGAAACCACCTACACCCACTTGCGTGGGTTTTTTTATATATTTAAAAAGTTTAGGATATATATATAAATGTTACATAAATTATAAATTATATATTTAAAAAGTTTAATCTTTTTTTCATTAATTACTACATATTTTCTACACTCACAGTGTTTGCCAGCTCGCTGTATAATCAACTTAAATCAGTTAAATCCATCATGTAATGCATTTCCTTCTAATTTTTTTTTGATAAACTAATAGATAATTGACTAAATAAACATTCTCCAAAGTTTCAATAAAAATTTCCAAGTTTTTCTTACAATTTCCGTGGTTTTTATTCAATTTTTATCGATATCGATAATATCCCGATATTTCCATCGATATTTCCGTGTTTTTGGACTACCGATATTTCCGATATCATCGATATTTTATACCTTGCTTTTAATATAAGCAAAATAGTTTATTGTTACCAAACACATTTTTACTGCTTAATTTTAAAGTGAAGCAACTTTTGATGAAAAAAAAAAAACAATACCAAACAGGGGCTGAATCTTGATAAGTTAGCATTTAGAAAACATTTTTGGTGAAATTATTAAGTGGGGAGAATGTGGATAAATCCTTGAAGAGAAATGCTAATGAGACTCTCTCAAAATTGAGACTCTCTATAGACTCTCTGTCACCTCATATATTTGGCACAATGTTTTATATTGCGGGTAACACTAGGGAGGCTAAATTTGTAGACAAAATTTGCAAACTAAATGACGTGTCACCAATAGAAAATGAGCATGTTTATCAGCGCTTAAGTAATAATATAATTATCAACTTCCATGTCATTTTAGTTTACAAATTTTGTCTACAAATTTAGTCTTCCTAACATTAGTCTTATAATGCTGGCACATGAATGAATTGACGTTAAACTAGCTATGAGGTGGCAGAGTGTCCTTGGAGTGTCCTACTTTTGAGAGTCACCTTAACATTCCTCATCATTGAATAAAGGCAGTCATGTCACGTCCTCCCACTTGTATTAGGCGTAAGGTCTTTTTTTCATCTAACTAAAATTCATGCTCAGTAGTGTCATGGATTTTCACATACCATTTTTAGTTTCTCACATACCTCACTTTATTTATGGCCACCAAATTGAATAAATCAAACGGAATCAACATCCAAAATTAAACATGGGTTGTGTAAAAAGCTAAAAAATGTGTGAAATCACTTCACAAAAATATTTGTAAAGTTGGTCATTATATAATTATATAATAAGATAATAAACAAGTTTAGATTTAATAATGATTGTTTAATGTCAACATCCATGCATTATCAAAGCCTAAAAATACATTTGTATTGGTGATTAATGCTGCAACGTGAATGGTTGAGGTGGTACATGCATGTTTGTTGATTGTTGCAAAAAAATACAATTCACATGCATAAAATAACCTATTAAGGATGTGCTATCCAGAGAGACCGTTTTACTTCTTGCATACTCTTCTTATTTTCTGACTGCCAGATCAAATAAATTGTAGTAGCTCAAAGGACATAAATTACAAAAAATGAATGAGAAGTAAAAAATAGGTGGGTGGACAACATCACCCAACCGATTAATGTCAACGGCCAATGTATTGAAATCACATAATGTATTATGCATGTGATGCGCTAATTGTCAACTTATCATTTAGTATTGTGGTTCAACAGTATTCACTTTTACTTATAATTGTAAACGAGATATTTTAGGTTTGATTTTCATCGAATGAGAGTTCGAAGAAAACTATTGCAACTCACTCGTTACGTGGTTTAGCTAAAATCCGTTACTTCCTTAGTGTAAATATATCATTGTGTTTGAAAAAAAAAAACAATAAATTTTATTGGACCAAAAACAAAATGATTTCTGTAGGGTTCAAACTCAAAGGGATAAGCTAGTACAATGCTGTGGAAACCACGTTAGGATGCTTTGTACTGTGTACTGCAACTTATTGATGTACGATTGCCACATCCATTATCCATACAAGCTTCTACTGTTTGTGGCGTCAAATTAGTTGACATGTCTAAACCTAAAACCACTTGCTACTTTCCTAGAGAAGTTGTTCAATTGGTTTTTATTTTTTATTTTTATTTTTAAGAATCAACTATTGGTTTTGTCACGCCAATCCATTTTTTTTAGGGTCAAGAAAATTCACAAATGAATTTCAGTTTTTTTTTGCTATCATTGTACGATTCACCGAAGCTAGAAATTAAACACAAGACGTGTCGTGTGAGATACAGATTTGAAATTCATCTCCAACCACTAACAGTAGTGGTTGAAGTTGTTCAGTTGGTTCAACTACTATGTACTTTCTCTAAGATCGTTAATTCCGCATAATGTAATTGAATTGCAGAATGCCATATATTACTCTTATTTAGTATATAAAATTCATTTGCAAGTGGTTAAATGTCTTAATAATTAGTACATTGCGATTGCGTCTTGTTTTCAGACCTCCTCCTTCCATCCTTCCTCATGAATCACTCTTCCCATATGGAAGTATTATTCACCACCAAAAAGGAAATTTGAAATGAATAACTCCTATTTCTACTCTTTTGAGATAGATTTAAACCAGAAATGTGATCAACCTTTATGATTAATCCAAGATTTTTTTTGTTATCAGTTTAGGTCCGTTGCCTGTTTGCTCTGAGATTAATATAGGGCGACTCATTAGTTGAGGTTGAATTTCCCTACATTAATGTCGGGATGCAATTTTTATCATCCAATTAATTTGATTTTTTTTAAGAGAAGTACAATATCTATTGATGACATAACATAATTTGTACAAAGAAGATAGGGTGCTTTTTTGAGCTTCGATAAAATCTTGTTAGAACTTTCAATCCAAACGAAGGAAAAAGGGCATCCCACACCATAATTACAAAGATTAACAAGAGGTTTGAATTTTCTTCTTATTTGTTTCCAAGGTTTTGTCTGATTTCATTGTATTGCATTTCATGTCAATTTTACGTCAATTTTAATTTGGATTAAACAATGGCTATGTTTTAAGAGCACTGAACCTACTGAATAGGTTCACTAAATCCTTTAATTAAACCTCCGTTGAAGGTTCACTAATCTAATAAACTTCACAATAGAGGAGTGGACTAATCCGGGGGCCAACTGGTGGCTTCACCATGACAGTTCATCATTTCGGGAGTCGGGAAGACTCGTAGAAGCATTTTAGCCTTCCATGGCAAACATCAGGGCCAACTCTGAGGGTAGCCCGAGTAGGCGCCCGCCTAGGGCCCCCACTTCGTGGGGGACCCCCAATTTTTTTTAATATTATATATATATAGGGAAGTGTTATTGATACTCCAAAAATCTCATCATACACTCTTCACAAGTGTATTTTTCTTTCCAAATATAGAAAGTTCGGAATGTAGAATGAGAGTTTTGGAGTGCCAATCATAATTTTCTATATATATTTATATATATAATTTTGTAGTTTGAGTAAAATATCTAAATATGAAACTATAAATATTTTTTTGGAACTTTGCCGTGCAGCGTTTAGGGTGGGTGTGGGGCTCAAAATATTTCTTTTTAAATATGTGTGTATTGTTGTGGTCTATTTTATCTGACAAGGTTAAAGAGGGCCGGCGGCAAAGAGTGTAGAGAGAGATGTGTTTGTAGAATTGTAGGGGAATATGTGTGTGTTGTTATCCCTCCTACATTGTGCCTTTATTTATAGTAAAAGAGGAGAGGAGATATTCCTTCTTCCCCAAGGAATATAAGATACAATAGGAAAGGATAACTAGAATCAAATCTAATCTAGGATTTACACAATCACACCTAAACTAGGAATGTTTACAACACTCCCCCTTGAGTGTGTAAATACTCAAGGTAGATTCAGCATCATGCAGAAGTTGAGGAAGTCGACTCGTTGGCACTGATTCCAAGGAACAACGCTTATTCTCAATAAGGTAGGAACTTGCATAAGTAAGTCTCACTAAAAAAACCCTAAGGCTATGGCAAAAACCTGAGTAGGGACAAAATCCATAGTCTAAGGAAAAATGCGTGAGAAATGCAAAGTCAAAAGAAACGTCTACAAGACGTCATCAAGGATATGACCAACCCAAGGTAGGTGCCTCGTTAAAACCTAGTTAGGTAGCAAAAACTCAGTGGGGGAAATGCTCCTAATCGTAGGGCAAAAGAGTACATTAAGGTCAAACAAGTATCTTCAGAATACTCCCCCTAAGTTTGACACAATTCCAAAGAGAAATAGCAATGTTACAACTCAGAAAGTTTACACATACCAATTCCATGAACAAGCTTCTGAAACTTCGTCTTTGGCAGTGATTTGGTGAAGAGGTTGGCTAGATTGTCTTGTGAACGGATTTGTGTGACTTCAATCTTGTGATTCTCTTGTTGTTGATGTGAAAAGAAAAACTTCGGCGCAATGTGCTTGGTGTTGTCTCTTTTAATGTAACCCTTATTGAGCTGTTCGATGCATGATGCATTGTCTTCAAAGATCGTCGTTGGGACATCAACGGCGGGATAAAGATCGCAGGAGCTTCGAATATGGCCCATTACTGATCTCAACCAAAAGCATTCCCGAGTTGCTTCATGTAAGGCAAGAATTTCAGCATGGTTAGACGAAGTGGCAACTAAGGTCTATTTAGTTGACCTCCAAGAGATTGCGGTGCCTCCAACGGTAAAGACATAACCCATTTGAGAACGCGCCTTGTGCGGATCAGACAAGTATCCTGCGTCGGCATAACCAACAAGGTGAGAATCAACTCGAGGAGCATAAGGTGCGGCATCATTCGAGGATTCGTAGGGATAGAACAAGCCCAAATCCGTAGTACCCTTAAGATAACGGAAGATGTCTTTCACACCAGTCCAGTGTCTGCGTGTAGATGCATTACTGTATCTTGCCAAAAGATTAACAGCGAAGAAGATGTCGGGTTTAGTACATTGAGCTAAGTACAATAAAGTGCCTATTGCACTTAGATAAGGAACATCAGGCTCCAAAATCTCTTCATCATCCTCCTTCGGACGGAAGGGATCTCATGTTGCATCTAGTGAACGAACGACCATAAGAGTACTCGAAGGCTTCGTTTTATCCTCATTAAAGCGGCGCAACACCTTCTGGGTGTAGTTCGATTGATGTACTAGGATTCCATCCGAACAATGCGCTATCTCGAGAACGAGACAGTATCGAGTCTTACCTAGATCTTTCATCTCAAATTCCGACTTTAGGTGCGCGACAGTTCTCGCAAGCTCTTCAGGAGTTCCGATGAGGTTCATGTCATCGACATATACTGCAACAATCGTAAATCCGAAATGTGACTTCTTTATGAACATACAGGGGCACATTTCGTTGTTCACATATCCCTAACTAGTCAAATACTCACTCAGACGGTTATACCACATTCTTCCGGATTGTTTCAAATCGTAGAGTGAACGCCTCAGCCGAATTGAGAGCGTGTTCCGGGGTTTGGAAATATTTGAACTAGTCAACGTAAGTCCTTTGGGAACTTTCATGTAAATTTCCGTATCAAGATCCTCATAGAGATACGCGGTTACTACGTCCATCAGGTGCATACTCAGTTTTTCAGAAACTACTAAACTGATAAGGTAGCGAAAAGTAATCACATCCATAACAGGTGAATAAGTTTCATCATAGTCAATCCCAGGGCATTGTGAGAAGCCTTGTGCAACAAGACGAGCTTTGTAACGCACAATCTCGTTCTTCTCATTACATTTCCGAATGAAAACCCATTTGTAGCCAACATGCTTCACATGTGGATGAGTAGAAGCTATAGGTCCAAACACCTTACGTTTCGCAAACGAATCAAGTTCGACTTGGATTGCCTGTTTCCAGTTTGACCAATCAGTTCTACGTCGACATTCATCAATAGAACGCGGTTCAATGTCATCGCTCAACATGATCTCAGTAGCTACTGCAAATACTAATGCATCATCGACAATCATCTCATTTCTACACTACACATCATCTAAGCTAGCATAATAGGCTGAAATCTCACGATTCTCGGGAGGATGATTCGTCTCTTCAATGACGCTTCCATAATCTAGAATTTCCTCATGAGTTGGATATAATGAGTAAGCAATAGTCGGATTCACAGTAGGTTCTTCAGGACCTTGTTTCTTGGTTTTCCTCTTCCGGGAGTGTGAATCCTTTGAACCAAGATGTTTGCCACGCTTTTGTGTAGGGGCAGATGATTGGCTAGCCGCTAATGTACATGGATCACCATGATTGGCGTCCTGGGCTTCCAAGAGGACAGTTCGTCGTACATTTGGTACATCCATCTTTGCAGGCGTATTCGCAGCTGGAATATGTGATCTTGTCACGGGCGCTAGATCGGTGAAAGCATCTAGTATGCTCTGAGCTATGCTCTGGAGATCTAATATGCGGGAGTTGTCCACGATAATTCGCGTCGTTCATCAGGAACGTTGACGTTCTTATCTCCCCCTAACGACTGGAAGACTGTTTCACAGAAGTGACAATCCGCAAAACGAGCGGTAAACAGATCGCCTGTCAAAGGTTCTAAGTAATGAATAATCGAAGGAGAATCATATCCGACATAGATTCCCATCATTCACCAAGGCCTGATTTTTATACGTAAGCACGGCGAGATCGACACATATACTGCACAACCAAAAACGCGTAAATGCGATATGTCGAGTTCGTATCTGGTAACCAACTGAAGGGCACTAAATGGTTGTGTCGCAACAGGCCTCAGGCGGACCAACTTTGCTGCATGCAATATTGCATAACCCCAAGCAGCAATCAGGAGCTTAGTACGTATGACCAACGATCGAGCAATCATTTGTAAGGGCTTAATGAAAGCCTCTGCCAGGCCATTCTAGGTGTGAACATGGGGTACTGGATGTTCAACTTCAACCCCAACCGACATGTAATAGTCATCAAAAGTTTTAGATGTGAATTCTCCAGCATTATCCAATCGAATATATTTGATCGGATAATTAGGGTGGTGAGCCTTGAGCTTGATGAGCTTGATAACCTGAGCCAACAGTTTGGAGAATGCAGCGTTCCTTATGCACAACAAGCGCACATGTGACCAACGTGTGGAAGCGTCAACCAAAACCATAAAATATCTAAATGGTCCACAGGGAGGGTGAATCGGTCCACAAATGTCCCCCTGAATCCGTTGTAGAAAAATGGGAGGATTCGAACGAATCTTGTCATATGAAGGCTTAGTAATAAGCTTTCCCATAAAACATGTTTGACATGTGATTCCATGGATTGAACCTAAACTTCGGGTTAGTGGATGTCCGTGTGATGATTTGAGGATACGGCGCATCGCTATTCGTCCAAGATGTCCCAAACGGTCATGCCAAAATGTAATTTCGTGCGCGGTCCCAATAGTAGGGCCGGCCACATAGTGGCATTCTATGGGGCGTATGGTCGTAGTATACAGACCACTCGGGATATGCTTCATCTTCTCTAGAATACGCTTCTGGCCATATTCTTAGGAAGTTATGCACAGAAATTCAACTCTATTTTCTACGTGGGTTTCAGCGTGGTAATTATTATCTCTAATGTCCTTGAAACTTAACAACGTTCTTCCGGAACGTGGAGAATATAGTGTCTCATCAATGGTCAACATTGTACCATTGGAGAACATTATACGTGCCTTACCGTACCCTTCGATCAGGTTGGATGGGCCTGAGGGGGTTGTCAGAGGTGCATTCTTAGGTATGAAGTTAGTGAAATACATACGTTCACGAAAAACGGTGTGCGTGGTTGCACTATCTACCATACAACTAACTTTCCCACTAGTCATACCTAGAATGAAAAATTAATTTGAATCGGTCATATGCATAAAAGTTCTTAAAACAAATATCAATTCAAAGTAATTTTATTTATTCAAGGATTGTAATTAATTAAAACTTAATATCCAAAAAACAAATCACCAATCAATAATCCAAACATAAACGAAAATTGTTCAAAAATCAACCAAAAACAAAGGAAAGGTTCGGCCACTTAGTGGAATTCGGCCCCAATTGTCTTATTTCAACTAAAAAATAAGTCTATGTCTAAGATTCTAATCTTCCATAGGGGTGGTATACTCTTGAAAGTCAGAAACATCCATCTTGATAGTCTCTGAATCGTTCACTTTCATGAAGTTTGATTCAAACTTCTTACGACGAGAATGATATTCATCTGCAACCTTCTTGGGAGCGCGGTAAACACGGGACCAATGGTCATTTGAACCATAGCGATAACACATATCTGCATTTATGGTTTCAGGTGTTTTGCCTTTATTCTTGAAGTTTGGGGCCTTGGGAGCTAAGTTTGAGCTCTTCAGGGTTTTGTTTCCTCCCTTGGATGAGCCTTGACTCTGTTGACCTTGGTAGGATGGCTTCTGGCCACCCCTACCACACATCTTTTGGCGTTTTGGGCATTGGTTAGTGTTATAGTGTGCTTCAGGCAGTCTAGCTTGATGATTCTTCATTAATAGCTGGTTCTGCTTTTCAGTGAGAAGTAAAACAGAGATCAAATCCGAGAACTTAGTGAACTTCTGAGCTCATACTGTTGCTGCATGACAATATTAGAAACAGAGAAAGTCAAATAGGTCTTCTTCAAGAGATCCTCTTTGGTCAAAGTTTCATTGCAAAACTTGAGAAGTGATCAGATTCGACAAACTTCAGAATTATATTCATTCACAGACTTAAAGTCTTGGAAGCGTAAGTACTGCCAGTCGTGTCTTGCTTCAAGCAAGAATATGTCATTTTGGTGATCAAAACGAGTAGCCAAAGTGACCCATAATGCACGTGGATCCTCCTCAGCAAGATACTCAGTTTGCAGAGCGTCAAGGATATGTTTTCGAATGAAGATCATAGCGGTGGCTTTGTCAGCTTCGCCAACAGGGTCATCTGTTGATTCTTCAATGGCAGGACACAAGTTCTTTGCAGTGAGGTGGAGCTTCACATCTTGAACCCACTTGAGGTAGTTCCTTCCAGAGACCTCCAAAGCGGTAAAGTCGAGTTTGTTCAAATTCGACATGTTCCTATCACAAAATAGATGGACAAGATGTGGTTAGTGTAATGGAGAAAAATCAATCCATTCACATAAGAGTAGAACATACAGGTTCTAATAGACATGTATTGGTTTAATTTTTGCATGAAAAACTTCAGGTTTTCATGGGTGATGTTTTTAAGTGAAAACTTCAGGTTTTCAAACAAGGCATATGTACAAGAAACTTCGGGTTTCAAAAATAATTATGAACTTCAAGTTCATAGATTCCTGTAGGCAAACACAAATATATATATATATATATGCAAGCAAAAATGCAACAAGAAAATGCAAAAATATAACGTTTAGGTGTACAAATATAATTGAATTAATTTATTTGGACTTCGGGCCAAATTAAAGTGTGGGTGAAAAAAATATAAAACCCATTGGGCCTAAAAATAATTAGGCGAATAACATTCGGGGCCCAAAAAAAAAAAATAAGTCCACGGGGTGGCTTAAAAAAATGGTCCATACTATCTAGGCCCAAAAATTGGGCTAGTGGTCTCAGGTGTAGGCTACAGGCCTACGGGGAGAACATAGAAGGGGATTAGGTTGCTACAGGTAAGCCCAAAGGTTTGGAAATTTTTTTTTATACGGGCTGAGCAGATCAAACGCAACAGCAAGCCCATTAAGCGTTGTGCGATGCAGGCTGAGAATCAGAGCCCAAGAGGGCTCGAGTAGAATCCAAAAACATCCCAGCCATAGCTGGGTGTGTTCACCGAGGAAAAAAACCAGGTTTTGGTCGATGGCGCCGCGTCAGGCGATCGACGGTGGGACAAGGATGCTCAGTACGAGTTCATGGGTTGCCAAAAACCTCAAAATAAGAACGGAGATTTGAAAAAAAAATCTCGACATTCGTTATGAAAACCCTAAAATTTCGAATCGGGTTTTTCATAAAAAACCGATAAGATTCAATCAAATCTCTGTCAATTGATGTTGAGGACAAGCTTCAGGCCGTCAAACATGGTGACCTGAGGTGTGAGGATAGGCTACAGGCCATCCTGTGATGATGGGGGACGTCGTAGTTGGCGTCGGGGTTTGCTGGGTTTCAACCTAGAGCCTATGGCTCTAGCTTAGGGACTCGATGCAAGCTGCAGGCCTGGCGAGGGAATGGGCTGGGCCATCACAGGCTACTGGCCTGATGGCTTACGGTCTTGCATGGTGCAAGTGCACGGGTTCGAAGAACTCTAGATTTCCCGATTCCAGTTTTTTTCAATTCAAATATAACTCAATTATATGCAAATTCAAAAAATAATAATATGTTAATTGAATTCAATTTGATGCAAGTCATATACAATATTTTCAATGCATGTACAAATATATTTGATGCAATTCATAGCAAATATCAAATTCACATAATTCAACAATTATGATTATGAGGCATACACAATTTATGTAGAATCTAAAATTTGTAAAACGTAAAGTTGGGTCATGCATCATGGTGAATGTTCATGCTATCAGGGTTGCAAAATATCGAGTTAAAAACCGTTGTTTTGAAATAACCTAATTGCATGATGATTTGGATGAACTGGTTTGATGCAGAAAAATTCTTCAACGTCAGATTCCTAAGCGCAGCTGTATGAGCGTCCTGGTAACGTGTTGTGGTCTATTTTATTTGACAAGGTTAAAGGGGGCCGGCGGCAAATAGTGTAGAGAGAGATGTGTTTGTAGAATTGTAGGGGAATATGTGTGTGTTGTTACCCCACCTACATTGTGCCTTTATTTATAGTAAAAGAGGAGAGGAGATATTCCTTCTTCCTCAAGGAATATAAGATACAATAGGAAATGATAACTAGAATCAAATCTAATCTAGGATTTACACAATCACACCTAAACTAGGAATGTTTACAACATGTATATATAGAATATATATAAATATATTTTTAGAGTTTGAATTTAATAAAATATTTAAATATAAAATCATATAATTGTCTTGAAACTTGGCGGTGTCTTGGGTGGGGTGAAACTTCAGCAACAATTCAACTTTTTTTTTGGGAATTTAACGCATAGCATACTGGTAGCAAGTCTGTGCCTGCGAATCGGTTCTTTCCCACTCCACTTACAAAGGTCAGGTACCCGATCAATGCTTCTCTTCTCTACTGCTTCTTTTTCTATAATTTAATTTGTGACTTGTGAGTGCTGTGTTTGTAAATATAATTAGGATTTTTTATTCTAGGGTTTATGATTTGTTTATTTTAATGCATATTGTTTATGCGAAATCAGAGTATTCACTTGTCAAGTGTCTATATTGCAGTCATAAAATTCAAACTTGTTGATGCACTTAATAAAGTGGTTAAATCCCTTCAAGAAGATAAATGGATTATGGGTGCACTTAACAAGGTTGGTTACTTTTGCTTCCTAACTAGTTTTGGTTCAAGACAATTCAAAGTTTCAATGTTGAATTTTGTTAACCATACCAGTTACAGTTGCATCTGTAGAAAGAAGTTTCTCAAAATTAAAGTTGATCAAATCGTAGCTTCGATCAACTATGTCACAAGAAAGATTGAATGGTTTAGCTATTTTGTCAATTGAAAAAGAATTGGTTGAAAAGTTAGATTATGTAAACTTAATTAATACATTTGCGTTTAAAAACGCGAGATGTGTAATATTTAAATAATGTTTGCATATCTTTCTTCTTTGGATATGAATTCTAATGATTTTTTATGTAGAAATGAACTTTTTCATGTATTTAGCGAAATCTTTTCTTATACATATAAATGTACAATGAGTTGGGTGTCAAAGAACTTTAGGGCCTCCACTCAAGGGCTCGCCTAGGGCCCCCAATTTCTCAGGGCCAGCCCTACCCAACATCATGCGATTCATCAGGAATCTAACATCGTGCAATTCGTCATCAACCCCTGACCATCATCTCACAAAAGACTAGCCATAATAAACTAGTTCAATTTCGCCTTTTGTGATATTCGAGTTTACGATCTCTGACTTACAAGTCTATACAACCGTAACACTAAGTGATTTTTCTATTTTCATTTAAAAGCCAAAAAAGAAAAGCCAAGAAATAGGAAAGAAAGAGGAATATAAAAGTAATTTTCTTTTCTTTTCTCTTTTTTTATTTTATTGGTGGAATATTAAAGTAACTGAAAAGCAAGATAAGAATAATAAAAGTGCTATCGCTTTTACGTTACGTGGCCGAGTGAAAATAAAAACAAAAATCCGAGTCAACCTTTTCCTCATCTCCTTTTTTGCTTTTATTTGTTTTTTACTATAAAAATACCATTTGGGTTTCGCCAGTTGCACACCAGCATCCAATCCATAACAAAATTTCTCAATTCTTCCTCAGCTTTCTTGAAATCCCAAACACCCTAACATGGCGTCTCAGGTATGCACCTCTGCTCCTCTTCTCCTTTGCTTTCATTTCAATTTTATATCTGGAATTTTATTGAAATTTAATAGATTGGATTGGATTGGATTGGATTGGATTGGATTGGGGTTTTTGGTGCTGGATGTAAAGTTAAGAACTTGTAAGTCAAATTTGGGTGCGATTGTACATAAATTTGTTGAACCAATGTTGGGTTTGATTTGAAATTTTAATCTGTCACTTTATTTTGTTTTACAATAATATTCTCAGTTTATGTAGAAGATTATGCTTTTACTTGCTTTTTTCTTTTTGGAAATTTAGTTGCTTAAGCTTGTTATCCTGCTTAAAATATATATTTTTTCAAGTTATTCAGTTTTGCTTTTTGCTGCTGAGCTAGGAACTTTTTCTGATCAAAAGCAATTGAAGAAAAGATATATATTTGATTGAACGGTCTCTTGCTTTTATAGGAATGAATTACATAAAAATTGAAAGAATCAAAAGAAACTGATTATGTCTTGAGGTGAAGAGAATATCTTGAAAATTGATGGGGAGTTTGAAATCATCGTTAGAATGCCGATATGTTAGCGTAGGATTGGTTCTGTGAATTTCGGTGTATGTTGGTTCTTTGTTTCTTTTCAGTATTTAATTCAATGTTTGATTGTTTTTCGGTGCAGACTACGGTCCTCAAGGTTGGTATGTCGTGTCAAGGCTGTGTTGGGGCCGTCAAACGAGTTCTTGGCAAACTTGAAGGTTTGTTTATAGCTCGTGTTTGTCCGCTTCAATTGTGTTGATTTTTCTACTCTTCAATACCGTGCTTAAGTCTTTAATCTAGCATGAGAGTATCATTTGAATCTTCTTTAATACCTATTGTATTTCAATTGAGGTTATAACAATAGGCAAACTATGCAATCAGGTGCATATGTGCACGAATGTGGCCTTAAACTGTTGCGATGCTTCTATCTTGTGAAAGTCCAATATACCTTTGTCATGTACGTTGACACTGAAGCTCTGTACACTGGTTATCACTTCGGTGTCCTTCAAAAGAAAAGGAAGAAATAGATCATGATTCGTATATCTTAGAGGTGGGTGTATACTTCACCTTAGGTTTAGAGGCCATGAAAATCGTCTATGTTCCCCTAGGTGGTCTAGTGCATTGCATTTTATCCTGATTCCCACCTGTTAATCCGTTTAAAAATCAAGTAGAGAGGTTGTTTTCGAGCAAGTATGTTTGAACAGGAATTGTGCTATTAATCATTGTTCTAACTTTTAACAAAATATAGAGTCCATAATTATGTGGATTTCGTTTATCTTGATAATGATGGAAGATGTTCTTTCTTCTCATCCTCAGGTGTAGAATCATACGACATTGATTTCGACGCGCAGAAAGTGACAGTGAAAAGCAATTTACCACCCGAGACAGTGCTGCAAACTGTTTCCAAAACTGGCAAGAAGACTGCTTATTGGGAAGCAGAAGCACCAGCAGAACCGGAAGCTAAGCTTGCAGAAACTGTGGCTGCTGCTTAGAGGTGTTTTGCCTATTTAATGTGGATGTGGATGTAGTTCGTTTAATATGTGTATCATCGGTGAACACCGACATGATAGACTATGAAGTCCTTGTTAAACTTTTACTTGTTCGTAAGCACAATCACAATGTTTCTCTTTGAACTTGTTGTATGATTTCCTGTATAAATAAATGGGAGACTGTGTTGTTCGAAGCCTTCTTTTAATTTCTTTTACTGCTTCGGGGTTTAATGTTTTCTGAGATAATTTTCCCTAATTTGTAACAATCTGAGATTACTTACTCCGTCGGGTATATATCCTGATACAAACTACTGAGTGTTCTACCTAAAGAAAAAACTTGGTTGTTCAATCCTGTGAAGTACCGTTTACCTCTTTTCTGAGCTCGACTGACGTGACTTGCAGTCACATCCCTTACGAGAGAGAGGCTTACAATACCAGTTTCTTGTTGCTCAAGCACTTCACAGCATTCACACATGCATTCGAGGTTCTGGGTTCAATTATTTACTCCTCCAATATCACTTGCATAAAAAAGAGACGGGCTTACAATCCCGGTCACATTACCCTGCACAATGTAAAGGCTGTGATCCCCGATAGAGGTTCAGAGCTTGATGCCATGATGGGAACCCTAGGCGAGAGGTTTGTATATTCCAGTGTTTGTGATTGTAACTTCAGAGGGTTTCTACAACAGATCCAGTTCTCTGGCCTACTCCTGTTGACCATTCTGAACATAATTGGTCCCGTAATTGGCATGAACTTGCTTCCTTCTTGGGCTTGATCCTCTGCAATATTTCTTTCGTCGGCACAATTATTTGGAGGTTGCGGAGATTCCTAGTTACAGTTCTTTGGTAAATGACCGTTCTTTTTGTTTGTGTAAATGTACAGGATTCAGACTGTTGATTTAATTCTTCGACTCTGGAAGCAGGAAGTTCAGGCTGTTCATCTTTTGTTTGTCCAATTGTTCTTCCTGCTTGGTTCAATTTGCTCAAATCGTAGCTCTCGTTGCCTTCCATTGGAGAAAGTACCTGAATAAGATGGGGAAAGCTCAGAGGAAACCAGACTAGAAGCATGCACAAATGTGTATACATTATACAGTTTATTGATCGTCGATGGATTTTAAAAAATATGAACAGCATGCATTCTACCTGGACTTCATCAAGGGTGACTCCATTTTCCTCAAGGAAGGCGAGGAAGTTGCCAAGGTTTTCGTTGCTTGGACGATAATGTCCGCTGTATGCTGACACGGACTGGAAGTCAAAAGGACATATAGCATTCAGATGTAAAAAGGGTAAGGATTTCCAATTACGACAAGGGGAATTAGGAGCTAGAAGCATAATAAATTAAATATCTAAGAGGACGAGTTATCCCGAGAGATGGAATACAGACTGATATTAAGAGTTTAGAGTACCAGATTTTCTGATTGATGCATTACTATAAGTACCTTGAACTTTCCATTTTCTACTGCAAGTCTTCCAGCAGCCAAGGTAGCCCCTCCCGCAAGGAAGCTTGAATGATGAAATGATCCCTTCTTCTTCTTGAAGGACGAACAAGAAGAGCATCAGTCTTCTGCAAACAGAAGTAGCGAACACTAAAGCTAAACACAGTAGACGTCCATATCAGATCTTACCTCACCAGCATAAAGTTTCCTCGAGGTGCTCATGACGAAAATCCATTTAGAATCTTGCATTCCTAGATTTGTATCAAGAAGATGCCCTGTTCCTCCGTGCACCAATTTCCCATCATGAATGATATATTCGAATTGTTCCCTCTCTTGCTTGTTTGCATAAAAGATTACCACAAGATGCATAAGAGAATGTTAGCATATTTTATTTGATGCGGAGCTTAAAAACAAGGGCTTATAATCTTAATCCTGTGTTTGTGACTGTAATTTCTAGTATTAGTACTACATTTTTTTATCAGATTCTAGAACTAGTCATGCCTATATTTATCATGGATCGATGTCTAGCGATGTATAACCATGCTTTTCCGAGTGAACTTTTTAGGAATTCTGCTGAAGTTATGTACGTAGGATGGAGAAGAGTATGGTGCCGGTCCTAGATATTTGATGCATTCTTGTTGCAGCCTTGATCTTGAGCAATCCTTGAGATCAACTTCCTTGCCATCTCCAATGTCCAACCTACAAAAGGTAGAGACTCTTCTTTTTAAATCATCTAAGATTAAATGTATCAAGTATCTTAGAAAAAATTTATTGAACATGATAAACTGCGGATATTGAATCAAATATGGTACTATTGACCAGATACCAAAAATATACCAAATATTAAGGAGAGAATCATGTATATACCAGTAGAAAAATGGTTGCCCAGCATCACAGCCACACCACTCATCATAGTAGAAGTTCAGATTATGGCCGTAACGGTGTCTTGGATCAATCTGCAACAACCATGACGATAATGAGCAGCGAACATGAATTTCATCAAACCAGAAATCAATGGTTACTCTAATTACAAGCTTACCGCTTCAATCCAATGTTGGAAAGCTAACTTTTGTGCATTGGCATCCTTAGATAATCCTTTCCCCAGCTACAAAGAATTAATCAAACATGAACCGTTAATTTTTCTTCTCTCGAGCTTTAGAAAGATTTAATGTAGGAGTAATAAGTTTATGTGCCATGAGGAAGACAAGGAAACGCGCCTTCGGTGCAATGAGACTGATCCTACTCCACCGTGACGCTGCAGTTTCGGATTTATGATAATCCAAGAAGGAAACTGTACTCCGATTCAGCTTGGCATAATCTATGGCTTGCCACCTCCAATTAATCCAAAAACTCCCATATTATATAACCTTGAGATTATAAGTAGAAAACGAGATCAAAATGTTCACATGAAAACTAATTACCATAGCTGTTCAGCAACAAGAACCGAATCTGCTAGCCTACGCCTGGTTCTATAACTCCTGTACACTTTTTGCAACTTCACTGCCGCCGTTGATTCCTGACCGTGACTTGTGTGATGAGGAACCGTGACCGCTGTCGCTGATGCACCGTGGTAGCAATCCAGAGAAAGCTCAGCCATTGTTACAAAAATGTTGCAACAGTAGCAGTTTTTTTGTTTGGTTATGGCCTATGGGATGGATATAAAGTTGGTCACACACACCCCATTAATGGGTGGTACCAGTATTGCAGTGGCAACAAACAACACGAGCGTTGAAATTTTTGCAAAGAGGTAGACAGTGGGTCTCCACCCTTCAACCAAGAGTCATGTCATGGAGTAATTTGTTCAGCTGGTGCTTAGTTTCAACGCGTTGCGGCTGCCCATACTCAAGATTAGACTTAGTTCTTAAACTTCGGATGATATTGACGTTAGTTGTAAAATTTGACAAAACTATCTATGAGCGCGATTCAATTCAGTTGTTTGTTCCAACAGACCACAATGTCAATAAAATAATCTTGAAAATAAGAAATGAACCCTCAAATTGCTTTCGATAAAAATCAATTTGCATACATGCATTATGCACAAGTGTCCTCCAAGTGATTTTTTTAGGAAAAGTGGTTTTCGGATGCCTCCATTCTTCTCCCGCACATCCTTGATATTTCAGACGTTTGGATCGAATAAATCAAAAGAAAAGTGATGGACAAAAATGAACAGAGGTGGCTAAAAAAAATGGAGTGGCGGAAATCATTTTCGTTTTTGAACTATATATCGTATTAAATCAACAAATTTTTGACATTGTTCAAATTAAAATCCACAAAATAAAATTCCAGCTACATGTATATTTGAAATTCTATATCACAATTGCTTTGAAACAAACTTGAGTTTATTGTCTGACTAGTAATATTCTACTGAATTGTCCTTGCGTTTCTCGGTCTGGGCAAAGTCCCGGCAAGCAACCGGCCGGGGAATGTTGGGTGGGGTATTGCATCTTAATAGTGCCCAGTTCACCCCATTAAAAAATGGATGGTGTTTGATTGCTGTTGCACCCATTGTGGACCCCAATCTCCTTGAAGGGTCCTTGATCAGAAGTTGTGCCATTAAATCCTTGGCGGGCCTGGGCACAGTGGGCTCCGTAGGGAACTCAAGTGCTCGAGCCATGATATTGGCTAGAGTTAACTCATGGTTAGTTCCTTTGAATGGTGTTACACCGTAGAACATTTCAAATATGAACACACCTAAAGTCCACCAATCTACTGCATTGCCATGCCCTTCGCCTGACACAATCTCCGGCGACAAGTACTCGTGGGTCCCAACGAATGACATCGACCGGACGTTGATAGGCTCCGCCACGATCTCAAACGTCCCGCGGTGGCCGGAATTCTTCTTGCGTTTGCGTTTTGGGTGTGTGTATGGTGCGGCCGGGACCATACAACTTGGTAGGATGCATGATGATATGCCAAAGTTTAGCTTGTTGGGATCATCGGAACGGTTGGTGACTGGTGGGTCCCGATCAGAAACAACCTGAGCCGTTGATGTTGGATCCGTGGTTATTAATGAGAGATCAAAGTCGGTCAACATGATATGGCCGTCTGATCTTATGAGTACATTTTCGGGCTTGAGATCACGGTATATTATTCCCATCATGTGGAGGTACTCCAGAGCTGCAACCACTTCTGATGCATAAAATCTTCAACCACAAAAAGGACATAAATTGGAAAATTATGAAAACAAAGAACATAAAAAATTAATTTCCAAATATAAAAATTAATTGATTGCATATTAATTGGTCCGTTTATGGGTGATTTTCCGTATTAACAATCAATTAAAAACCCTTTAAAATGTCACCTAATTGGCGTGGTAACCAAAAGCAACAACCTAACAAATTTTGCCCTAATTAAGGCATATAATTACGGAAATTAATATTGATCATGGTCATGATCGAGTGTTGCCACGATAACAAATTATCGGTTATATCGTGTAAGTGTTTTTTGTTTTTTGTTTTTAAATAAAATATTGATGAAAAAAGAAAAATACAAATATGCAACAAAGAGCTGCAATCACCAGAAAAACATAAAGCAGTTGCCAACAAGCTACATTAAAGCAGCAACAACAAACACTAACTATTCATAGAGATGTTTCATTATTGTAAAAATAGACTAATTAACAGTGGAATGAGCGATTTTCAAAAAGCTCAATCGAAATCAAAATTTCTAGTAGTGGACTTAATTGAGCGGAAAACCATTGAAATGAATTAACATAATTTCTTCAATCTACAATTATCTATATCATATAAGTGGACTTGAATTGTCTGCCCTCCCACTTCCCATCCCCTGCTATTTGTACAGTCACGGTTAAGCCACATCAACATTTTATATTGATTTTTTTATAAAGATAATAAGATAAAAAATAATATGAATATAAAATACTAATGTGACTTAACCGTGACCGCACAAATATAAGGGGATGGGAAGTGAGAAGGCATACAATCCAAGTCCAATATATGTTGCTTTCAAACTCGAGACATAAAATAAAGCCTATGAAACCCACATAAAATAATCAGTAGTCTCAACCAAATACTGACCCACTTATTATGTGACATTATATAATGGAAAAAGATTCTTTCCGGATCTTACTCTCCAAAGTTTAGGGATCAAGTGATCCAGGCCTTTACAAGTTGATTCAACGGTAAAAAATTATTATAGTTTTTAAAAGTTTTTACTAACGTTTTTGTTTTTAGTCATTTAATCAAATTTTAAAAATCCGGATCACTTGATTCCTGGGCTTTGGAGGGAAGGATTAGGAGAGGGTCTCCTTCCTTGTATAATTACCAATTTGCAAATATAATTAAGAAAATTGAAACACCTGCACGCCTAAACGTCACAAATGCATACTTGGTAGGATTAAATTGCATACGTCAAAGTGCAAATTGTACTCACCGGACGGAAGCTTCACGGAAACGTTTGTCCGGTTGGCATTGGCGGAGGACATGGAGGTCGCCGCCGGGACAAAACTCGGTCAACAAGCAAGACCATTTATCGGACTCCAACCAGGCATAGAGCGTGGGCAAAAATGGGTGATCCAACATTTCCAATATTTCCCTCTCTATCCTTGCCCTATTTCCTTTGTTCCTAACCGCCAACTCCTCCTTGTCCATCACTTTGGCAGCAAACAGGCACCCATCACTGCCCTCCAACTCCACAAGGTACACGCTCCCTATGTCGCCGCTCCCGAGGCGGCGCAGGAGGCCGAGGTTATCGAGGCTGAGCCCCATGCCATCGGACTTCTTGAATTGTATCGCATCCCAGCATGGATCACGTGGCGGCGCGTGGGGTTTGGTGGTGGATGTTATGTGGCTTGAAGTGGTCCGTATGGCGGTTCCAGAATTCGAACTTGTGCTATGATTTGTTTCGGCAGTAATGGTCATGTCAGCGGCCCCGGTAGAAGCATAGTCAAGGTGAAGGTTGTCTATGTCGTCGAAGAGGTCATAGACACATTGCTGCATGGTTGTGGTGACGGTGGTGGAACCGTGGAAGTGGTGATGGTGATTAGGCTGGAGGTGGCGACAGACTCCAAATGAAGAGTTGGAAGTAAAAATAGGAGGAGCCTTTTGAAGGGAGGTGGGAAGAGTCATGGGCCGGCCAAATTTGGAAATGGGCCATATGGCTGGCTGCCTTGTTGTGAGGGCCCACAGTGGGCCCAATTAATGGATTTTCTTTTCGGCTTTTTGTTTCCATATCTGGAATTTTGGATTTTATGGCTTGTTATTTATCTGGAGCAGCTGTTTACGCGTGAATGTATTAATATTAATATTTAAATTAATATACGTAATAAGAAATTAACAGTTTTCATGGAATTAAATAATAAATGGGAAGAATACGTGGTAGCATTAAGATTCTCCCAGTTTGGATTTTGTTTCCCTTTTGATTAAGGTGGGGCAACCTTTTTGTTTGATTAGCTAGATCAGATCATAACGTTGTTGTCTTTGACTATAATCATGTCTCAATTAACATGAAAAACTCAATGTTTCTCAACATCGATTTGTATTTATGACGTATTCTACTTATGAAAACATAAGGTGTTCGTTCGGGGTTTTTTATTTTGGGGTTTTTTAAGTTTTGGATTGCTAAGTTGTTTGATAAACGACATGATTTCTGCTTATTTGAAAAGCTGCGATGTGAGAAACTTCATTTTAGAAGATGTTTCACATAACTCTTTTGTTAGTTCACCGTCAATCAAATGCTGACATCAAATCCAAGTAATATTTTATATTAACCTTATTTGTCAATTTTAATTTTAAGATTAAGCTAAAACCCCTAAATATTTTCTTTTTCTTTTTCAATTGGATCAAAGTAGCAAACTTGAGGTTGAAAGGAGGGGACCGAATTGATAACTTGTACTTCAAGAAAACGAAACCCTGGTTTAGGAAGAGATTTGGTATCAAGCCCTAGTGAGTGATTAGCTCTCTAATATAGCGATAAACTACCTCAAATAGTCGATATATGTTTTGGTTTCTGGCATGAAACACTGCGTGCAGTGCCGAAGAAATTGCAGAAATGTACATATAACTGGCAGAGAAAACCAAACTCAGAGAGAGAGAGCGAATCGTCTACATAGCCTGCAGCACCAAACCGCTAACCTAAAAACAACACAAGACACGGGCACGGGTTTAGAAATACAAAAGACGGGGGATGAATACCCAGAGTGTCTACTCCGGCCAGTTCCAACGATTAGCTAAACAAATTCGTACCTGCTTTCATCAAGCATCAACAATACTAATGAAACAGAACAAATGATATCAGCAATACAAAGCAGTGGCAAGTCAAATATGCCTCACAAGGAACTCTCTTAAACAAATATTTACAACTAACTGTCTCTAATCCGCAATATAACAAGGTGGTTCGAGTGGGTAACAGTAAATATACGTCGGACTTGAAGTAAATAATTTTTACAACAAAAATATTAGTGACAGATGAGTAAGCTTATGAAATATATCAGCTTACGCAAACATATAAATGGAACAAGCAAAGCACTATCTCACCACTTTGTCAGTTCCCAAATAATTATCAACTGAAAATATCGGCCTGGAGCTGAACCATAACAAATTGTCATACCAGAAGTCATACAATGTAGGTCTGCTTCAAATTATTTCGACCTCGCTTTCTTCTTGGGTTAGCACTAATCATGCAGGAGAAGGCTCACGAGTTCAGAATCCTCTTCGGTTATCAAAATCTTGGCTTTACTAGGATCAGCAAGCAGGAGCTTTGCCACAAGGTATCCTACAATTGACCAGGTCTGGAACAGGCGTGCTTGTTTTCCAATGAACCTACCTCTTTTGGTATCATAGTATTCTTCTGGCCAATTGTCTCGTGAGATCCGTTTCTCGGTAATCTCAACAGTTTTTGCAGCAATTTCAGGTCTACCCATCTTTATGCAAGCGACAGTGAGCTGTGAAATGCATTTATAGTGTCAATGTAAGTATATATGTATATATATATATAGCCGAAGTTCAGCGTGCAACCGAGGTGGTTATGGTCCAGTCAGGTCAAAGCAACAGGCTTTTATACAAATTTTCAACTGAACCGTCAATATATTGGCTCTTGGGTTCATCTATCTGTTAGAAATACCCAACAACGCAACAATAACTAACCTGCCACAACGAAGTCGGCCAGGAACCTGCATTATGGTAGGACCACGGCCTGCATATGAATAATAAAAAATGTGTGAGAAAAAGCCAATAGACGAATAAAAATTAATTATGTCCAAGTTAGACATATTACGTGTTCTTAAGATCACTCCCAGTGAGCCACTCAGTACTACGGTTTAGTGGTATTCCTCTTTGCTTAGAAGTGAGAGGTCTTAGGTTCGAATCTCGTAGATGGGGAATTCGATACCAAATTAGGCTGCCCATTGTGTGGCTTAGCCGAACTCCCCCTCCCCTTAGTGTAAAAATATCGATGTACTAAAAAAAAAAAGATCACTCCCAGTGATAATCTGCCACTCCTGACCGTCAAGAGCATGATACCAAATCTTAAATGGCATGTTTGTCACCAAATCTCCCCATTTGGCTTCAATCAAATCCAATATAGCATGTGACTGATCTGTGGTCGCAATACTGCTCACTACAGACCACAAGCTCCCCAAAGAAAAGAATTGGAAATCCATATGTGCTGGTTGCAAATTTCCAATTAGATAGCCTCCTTTATTGGGCATCCATTCCACCAGCCAAGAAGAAATTTGATCTGGGTAAATGTTGAACTTATTGACTGCATCATATGAATACTCTTCAGTCTTGTATCGGTAGATTTCATTTAATTTTCTCATATCAACCCAATAATACTCTCTGATATGAAATGACACAGTTACCAGACAATTGTTGAGTGCTCGAATAAGATCCACTCATCCATCCTTTGGAGCAAGCATCTCTAGTGCACAAAGTAATGCTGAATAGAAAAGAGCCCGCATGGACCAACAAATAAACTCAAATTATCCCTGTGATCACGCAAGGAGGAGAGGGGACTAAGTGGGAAAAGAATGACATGCTACAAATGTTTGCAGGACCTGACACCGCAACAGCTTCTTTACCTGGTTGTTCTCTCTGGGGTATGTGGAAAGTTGTTATTTATTATTTCTATTATGTGAGACACTGAATTATGAAGATCACAATATCAAAACGATTAATTATTTTTTTCTGCCATCTTGGTTGTGTTTTTTGTTTCTTGGCCATCATTCCCCATTACTACAAACAAACTCTACTTTGTTTTCTAGTCATAACAAAGTCACCAAATCCCCATCAAACTCCCAACATGAAACAGTCATTTTCAGCTTCCAATACAGAAGTTACAACAAACTGACACAGAAAAACGGTTCCTCGAAGATGTCAACCATCAACAAGAATACTTGACTCGGTTTTTCCCCATCATGTTCATATTTCAATGCTACATACAAAAGTAATTCAAGAAAATGATACCTGAATTTCCAGAGGGTGGCCATGAATTCCCATACGTCGATCTATCATACAAGAACCATCCGTCACCAACTATGTAGGGAACATATCAAAACCATCACCTAGACATAACCTTGGAATCATCTTAATCCCTGTCTACACATCAACTCGCTCCTGAACTGAGAGATCATCCGAGCATTTCCCATATGCATGTCAAGATTATCCACCATAACCCTGAAAATTCATAGTATGAAGAAGACTTCGCCAATTTAAGAAGTGGTAAAGTAAACATATCTTTTTAGCTTTAATCATTTGACCTCGTTAATAAATTTACCAGAATCTATCGGGGCAACACGACCAATTGCTGCCTCTCCAAAGTCCGGATCCAGCACCTCTTCAGTTGCAAATTCATCGCCATCCAAAGGAACATTACGCACTTTAAAACTAGCAGGCATCAAACCCTGACCAGGACTATGACAATCCATTGTTTTCTCCCAGCTCTGAATGTAACAAGTCACACTTACTTTTACGATAACAAGTACAGACAACAAAATTTCACATGACTGACAGTGGTAACAAACATGTGGAAGAAAAGAATGAAAAAATACAACGCTCGATAAGATTGTAAATATCGTCATATAGGAATGTTGTTCACACAAACACACACAATGTGAGCCCCATCTGCAATGTGATCCAGTAGTCTAGATTGTGACGTCTATGTTTTATGTCCCATTAAAGGATCGTCCTAGAAAGAGAGATAGTCAAACCAGAACCACTTAAAAATTTAATCGGGAACAGTGTTTCCAGTAAGCACTAAAATAATTGTAATAATAATCATTCGGCTATGTTTTCAAACATGGCTGACTTTTACCGAGGCGATCCTTAAAGGATAACAAAAAATAGACGATTCTTCCCACTAGACAACATTCGAGGATAAGCTCTAACATAGTTTCCCGTACACTTGCATCCAGAATCTAAAACGAATTTCATTAATACACTTGCACCAAAGACAACTGGGGATTAGATCTCGCAATTACTACTGCCACAAAAGTTCAATTACATAGTGTTTCTAGTCAAATAATTTAAGATATGAGAAAATGAATGCACTGTCTAGTAATATTTACTTTGGAACTGAAGGTCTGTACTACCAGAGTACAATATTACCTGTAACTGAAGTGTATGAAGGACAAAGTTCCGAACAATATCATACTCCCCCTTCAATAGGAAAGCTATGCCAGAAGGTATGAAATCACGAAGAAAGACTTGATCATAATTTAACGTGTTGGAATTGGTAGGATCCTTTGCAACAATAGTTCCAATAGTACTGCCATAATAGTAAACCATAGATTCACGTAGTAAATCCCACGCTTCATCCTCAAGGGAATCAATGCTAGCATTGTGAAAGGCATCTCAAACTGTTCCATTTGTTCCATTAGGTGGCAAACCCTCATTATCCTGTTTCAACTCTTGGATATCTTGAAACTCCAAACCACTCGGCGAATTTGCACTATCCACAAACCATGTTCCGTTCTCATCTTTTGTAGTTGCCCCGCTTATAATTTCAGCTTCGCACGAGTGCAACTCCGAATCCAAGAATCACCTACTGTCATGTTTCCAAACAAACCACTTCCTATCCCATGAAATCGATGATTTCCTCTACGAATTTGTTGCATACCTGAACTGAGTAATTCCATATATCTTGAGACCTTTCTTTTCCTACATTTTACATGGTACTTGGACGAAATCACTGGACCGCATTTGCTAAAACATGAATCGGCACTACAAAGGCAGGGCACAACACCGCAAAAAACTTGAACAACTGCATCATAAGTTGCCATCAGATTAATTTAACGAAATCCAACAACCTGTATCAAACGGATAATCCCAACCAAAGTAAATCCAACACCTCCACTCCAACTTAAAACTGCGAATGTAATACACCGGAATCTGAAACGGAGAAATCAAATTTGCTCAAACAAAGTGATCATCTTTTCCAGAGAAACATTAAACATAAAAAGTAAAAACAAACAGAAGGAAAATGGAAGCTGCATTCTGGCATTGTGAAAATAATAACAGTAAAAAAGTTTTTTTAAAAAAAAAAAAGGCATTTCATTTCCTAGTTTTCTAACTCTTCAACTCTCTGAATTAAGCACGCAAAAATTAATAATAAATCAAACAAAATACACTTGCAATTAAGTTTTCTTCAGGCAACAAAAACATGGGTAGTAAAAACAAAAACCCAGATATTAAAATTTAAAAAATTGCAACAAAGGAAATGAATGGTTAATCTTAACGACAGAGAAAATTGGATTTGATTTTTGTTTCGTTTATGCAAAGCAGGGAACGTATCATAGCAGGAAATCACATGTACGTTCTCTCCTCCCACGCTTTTCACTTCTTTTCTTTATGTTTTCCTCCAGTGCTTCATTTTATTCCTTTTTTTTTAAATTTTATTTTCCCAATTATTCTTTTATTTATTTATTGAGGTATGTGTTTTTTCAACCTTCTCCTGCACACAAATTTTTTCAGCCTTATATAAATTTATTTTCTTTTTGTTTTTCTTAACGTTCGTATTTCCTTTTTTATTTTGTTTAGCATTGTTTTCTTAATAATATAAATGATTTATGTGGGTTTGTTGTATGTCGATTTCGTTTAGATGTACTTTTAAAATAACTGAAAGCGTTTTTAGTGAAAATATTTTTGGGTTCTAAAAGCACTTGAAGCACCAGTTATGTGCTTCTTCCAGGAAGCACTTTAAGTGTTTTTTTTTCTTCAGAATTTACTTGCATTTTTATTAAGAATTGGTTCCAAATTTTTTTTCTTCAAAAATGCTTTCAATCATTTTAAACGTATATTCAAACGAGGTCGTAGTCTGTCAACCAATTAGTCTGACTATTTACATAATTTTTATCTCTTAGAATCACTCGTCATTGTTTATTTTTCAAACCACTTAATAGTTTCGAATTTTTAACATTTGTATAATAAAATGATGTTATGTGATTGTTCAAAAATAATGGCTCGTTATAAGTGAGGGATGAAGCAATGTCTTTTTTTTTTAATTTCTTTTATTTTGTTTGAATTTTGGGCCGAGGGAGGAAAACAATGCCTTTATTCACTTTTATAATTAGATATTTATAAATTCAGAGGATAATTAGTTGAAATATAAGTTCACCTTTAAAATTGACAATAACTTAAAAAGTTTAGAGAACAAATTATTTTTTAATACAACGGAGCAAAAACTACAATATTTAACTAATCCAGCTTTGTATTAAAAGCTAATTCAATTCGAAATAGTTTAGTACAGCAAGTGCACTTAACTTTCAAATTCTAATCCTATCACACGCTAACTAAAGAGAGAGGATCCTACCTTCTTTGTGAGGATTTCGAATATCCTCCAATCACATTCATTCATTATAAATTATGTGGTCAATTTTTGTCAAATAATATTTATATTCAATTTTAAAGAAAAAAATTTATAATAATTTCTTAACTGGACGATATACTACGATGATGGATAAATATGATTTGAGAATGTTTGAAATCCTCACAGAAAAAACTCTTGCGAGGATCCTCACTCCGAACTAAAAACCATTTCGGACGATAAAACTTGGGGTAGTGTCGAATTTGAAGGTCGAGTAAGAGGCGGAGGACGGAGTTGGAGGGGTAGGGTAGACAAACTGTCCACGCAAAGAAATGCATAACTCTTCCCTAGGCTTCATGAATCATACGTCATGAATTACTTAACAATTTGGTCGGGTCAATTTCCCAATTCCCAATTACTTAACAATTTGGCAATTTGATCCTCACTCCGATCATCATACGTCACAATTACTTAACAATTTGGTCGGGTCAATTTCCCAATTTCCCAATTTCCCAATTTCCCAATTTTCATATGTCGGTCCGTTTGGATTTGGATGGAGCTCGGGAGTCGAAGAGGTCGAAGCAGAGCAGAATAAGAGGAAGAAGAAGCTGAACCAGGCCCCCACCGCCCCACCACCCCCCCCCCCCCCCGCGCCCGCCCACCGGCTCAGTTGTGGCTATTGCGTCCGAATCTTTATTTCTTCACTGGTTCAGCCATGCCATCGCTTCAGCTGCTGCAATTGACTGAGCATGGCCGCAATTTCATGGCGTCGAGGAGGTATTATTCGATCAATTGATCAATCTGTATCGAAGCTTTTCAGTATTAACCGACTCTTAGTTCACATTCTCCACTGTATTTACACAATTTCATCAGCTTTTTACTATTTTGTTATTTTGGCAGTGTTCATTTCTGGGGTTAATTTTGATGGGTTTTTGGTTTTTTGATTAATTGGTATCTGGGTGTTGCTAGATCCGACTTTCTGCGAGATTTCTGTCTTAATTTGATGTTTTAATGGTCGATTTCTTGCTCGAATTCTGTACCGGATTATAAATTTTGAATTTTTTTCTTTTAATTTTGCAATTCTGCGTTTTGTGGTTCCTATTGGCATAAATATATTTTAGCAGTTCATGTTGTATGATTTGAGGAAAATATGCGAAGGTGGATATGGCATTGTGCTAATGTTATTGCTGCACAGGAAAACTTTACTACTTGCCACTGGTATCGTAGTTGCTGGTGGGACGGCTGCATACGTTCAATCGCGACTAAACCATAAAAAACATGCTTTTCATGGTCATTACAATGGGCTTAATGATAGTGAAGAAACAACAGAGAAGGCCTCGTTGAACGATCACAAGTTAAAGAAACCTCCACGTAAGAAAGGGGGATTGAAGTCTCTTCATGTCCTTGCTGCAATTCTCTTATCTGAGATGGGCCAAATGGGTGTGAGGGATCTTTTATCTTTACTCTCCATAGTGGTAAGCTTCTTGTTTGTAAACATTTTATGCAAAAAGCTCGATTTACTTTGTTGTTTACTTTTAATACCCTTTTTGTTTTCTGTTTTTGGTTGTGGATAATGCCCATTACTCTATAATATGACTATACAAAAACCTTGGACAAGCTCCAAATACCCCCCCCTCGTGGACAGAAGAAAAGCACCTTGAGTTTCTCTTCATAATAGGTTTTGTTGGTAATAATCTTTAGTGACTATTTCAACTCAAATTTCATAAGTCACCCCCGTTTCCAGAATTATACTACATTTATTCTATTAACGAGTGTTACTGTTAAGGTAAACAAGTTGAGCATTTGATGGCACACTCACTTAGATGGCCTCTGAATTGCACCAATTACGGGTACACACCTGAGTATTTGACTCCACACTTTTGAACATTCAAGTGTTTACTGTCGGCATTCGAACCTTGATGAAGGTAAACACTTGAGCACTTGATAGCAGACTCACTTAGATGACCTCTGAATAGGGCCAATTACGGGGACACACCTGAGTGTTTGATTCCAGACTTTTGAGCATTTAACGAGTGTGTTACCTAGTTGACAGTTTTTGTGTGTACTGTAGCTCCAACAAACTTTTAAGTTTTTAACTTACTGTCGGCATTTGAACCTTGAAGGATTACATTATTAGTTATCAAATTGGTGCTGTTAAGGGTAAACACTTGAACATTTATGGCACACTCACTTAGATGGCCTCTGAATAGCACCAATTACGGGGACACACCAAAGTATTTGATTCCACCCTTTGGAGCACTTGAGGCCGGTGCTCCTCAAGGCCATCTACACTTGAGCTTTAGACTATGGCTGATGGGAGGGTGAATACTTCTTATATGGTTCAGAAAAGACCGCCTTATTGCTGTGCATATAAAAAAATGCTTCTGAACTATTATTCGGTGAAAGAAAGAGGGGAACGGTGTTAGGGAGATATGCTGTGTTAGCAATCTTTGGGTGGCGTGGATGGAGACGGATATAATAATTTTTTAAGAAACAAGGGATGAGTAGTAACAGGTTAAATTTTTTTTTTTTTTTTTTGAGAGAACACTTGGTTAGGTGAATCATCTTTTCAAAGTTGTTTTGACCTATGAAAATAAAAGTTAATGGTGGTTGTGTTAGTATTTGTAAATCGGATAGTTATGTTGAATTGGCTTTGTAGTTGGGTTGGGTGGCCTGGCAGTAAAAAAATGTTAATGAAATGTAAAGAATCTTTAGAATCACATTAAAGCTTCTAGGAGTCTCAAGTTGAAGAATTTTACTGTGCTATCAGCATTAAAAGTAAGCATAGTTGCTGAACATTTTGTTAATCAACTTTGTTGAATTTTTTCTTGTAAAAGAAACTCAAACCCAAAAGTGCAGATTTTGACTGTTCCTTGAAGTAATTGTAACCCCAAAAACCAAACACTACCAAATCAAAAGATTGTATGATTGCCATGTTGTTTAGCTCTGTTTTGCAGTCTTTATTCAATTGACTAGCTAGCATCTCATAGCTACACCAGTGGACAACTTGCCCCCTGTATTGTTTGTTGTTTTACTAATGAAAAGTCTTTCATATATATATATATATATATAAATGTAACTGATCCATATTAGTATATCATACTTAAGTGTATGATCTACGGAGATATCCAAAAGCTGGCCTTGTTGTCTTGCAAGTGGTCCCCACTTCATTAACATTATATTATTTACATGGATCATTTCAATTGACGATTTTTACCTAAGTACACTCAAACAAGCATGTATGTGTACACTTGCACACCCGTTGCATGCCCATTTTCCTCGTACAATCTAATAACATGCACCTGTACTTTTATAAGAAACAAATATGTATATTATAACATTGATTGGAGGACAATCATTAGATGTTTAAAATAAAGGTTTAATGTATTATTAATTCTTAGACGAGATGTGAATAAAAGAGACTCTTAATGCAATGCAAGCTAAATTTCGATTTCCTGCTTTTATGAAACACTTATATTTTTTAGCATGTATTGAGTCAGTCTTCTCAGTTTGAAGTATCTATGTTTATCTCACCACGTGTATTACTTGCAGGTGTTGCGAACTGCTTTGAGCAACAGACTAGCAAAAGTCCAAGGATTTCTATTCCGTGCAGCTTTCCTTCGACGTGCGCCGTTATTTTTTCGGTTGATTTCTGAAAATATTTTATTGTGTTTTCTTGTATCAACCATGCATTCTACTTCAAAGTACATCACAGGAACCTTAAGTCTGCGGTTCAGAAAAATATTGACAAAACTTATCCATTCCCATTATTTTGAGGTAGTTATTTTTACTATAATGATATTGGAATATGGTTTTTCTTATTGTTATCTTTATTACTTGATAGTATGTTGTGAGTTAATCTTCCTTTCACCTTGATCTGCTTCTCTGCATTTTCTTTCAAATGGCTTCACATCTTTATACTCAACGAATGTGGTAACCATATCAATTTCATGTCTGATTAAATTAGATTATGAGTAACATTGGTTGTATTTTATTATACTGGTGCCATTACATTGAGAAACAGAAGAACTGTAAAGAAGTGATCGACAATGAGACACCCAAGCGACTTGAATCTTACTATAGTGAATATAGTTTCTTTTAGCATTGGTTATATTTTATTTTACTGGTGCAATTTTCTTGTATGGTCTTATATTAATTTTTCATGCGAGTTTGATTGCTTTTACTTTGGATCTTCGTTTGGAATAAAATGGTCAACAATCTTTAGCTGTAGCCAAACAGATGGCACTCATGTTTCATAAAAAATATGCAAATTTGATTTAATTTGTTTTGTTGCTCACCCTAAGCTGACCAAGAAAATATCAATCTTTATTTATATGTATTATTATTATTTTTTGGCTTTCTCTTTGTATTGTGGTTTCTTTTGTTGTGTTTAATTCTTGTTTGAATTACAGAATATTGCGTACTACAAAATGTCTCATGTTGATGGTCGCATAACAAATCCTGAACAGCGAATTGCAAGTGATGTGCCAAAGTTCTGTTCAGAGTTGAGTGAAATTGTACAGGATGATTTGACAGCTGTCACTGATGGTGTACTTTATACTTGGCGGTTGTGTTCATATGCCAGTCCAAAATATGTCTTCTGGATATTGGTAATTATCTATTGCACTGATTTTGAATCTTAGCAGGGGTACATATATAGATGTCTTGGCACAATCTGATCACCTTCTCATAACTTGCAATTTAAGATGGTAAATAGTGACTTTTGTAGTTTGCCAGCTGAACGTGTTGTGATACCTTTCAGGCATATGTATTAGGGGCTGGGGCCATGATAAGAAATTTTTCTCCTGCTTTTGGGAAACTAATGTCCCAAGAACAGCAATTGGAAGGGGAGTACCGGCAGCTTCATTCTCGATTAAGGACCCAAGCAGAAAGTGTGGCATTTTATGGTGGGGAGAATAGAGAAGAATCTCATATTAAGAAGAAGTTTGAGACACTGATTGGGCATATGCGTGTTGTCCTTCATGACCATTGGTGGTTTGGCATGATTCAAGACTTTCTATTGAAGTATCTTGGTGCTACAGTTGCTGTTATACTGATTATTGAGCCTTTCTTTTCGGGACATCTGAGGCCCGACACTTCAACTTTAGGCCGTGCAGAGATGTTAAGCAATTTAAGATATCATACTAGTGTCATAATCTCACTATTTCAGTCTTTGGGAACTCTTTCAATAAGTTCAAGAAAGCTAAATCGGCTCAGGTAATTGGGTAGATTGTAAATAGAAATTTGTCTCTGCTAACTCTTGCAATTTCCATAACGAAACTCTTTCTATGAATAGGATAAGTTGCATTTTATTTTCTTATAAAATATGAGATTTTACTCAAAGTGGTCTTTTATGGTTATGTATTGTCATCAAGCATGTCCTGTGCCCAACTATTTCAAATTTGACTCCTTTTTCTTTCTCTACAGTGGTTACGCCGATCGCATTCATGAATTATTGGCCATATCAAGAGAGCTAAGTGTGGCTAATAGTAAATCTTCTGGGACCAGAAATTGCTTTAGTCAAGCTGATTACATTGAATTTGCAGGTGTCAAGGTGTGTATAATTTACTGAATTTTCTACATTGGTTGTACCATTTTTGTGCATTATATGGTTTGATGTTGAAGGTGCCGTCCAGGTTGTCACGCCCACGGGTAATGTTTTGGTGGATAATTTGTCACTTAGGGTCGAATCAGGATCTAATCTTTTGATTACAGGTAAGTACTGGGACTCAAGGTTATTTTCATATGGTGCCACCTTGTTCTATTTGTATTTGTCTCCTATCTCTTTGCCATCAGTCATTCTTATCCTTCGTGTTTCTTGCCACCATCTGCTCAATTTCATTATTAAGTGGAAAAGAAAAATATCTGTTTTTACATGATATTGTTTTTGCATAGGGTTTGGCAGCCTCTCCATTTGGAACATTGATTTTTACTCTGCTTGTTATGATGGGTCTTGTCTAGTAGGTTGTTTGAAGGGTAGGGTCTAGCTAAGTTGTATTATTTAACTGAGTGTGGGGTGGGGCTTGTAAGAAAACTATGATTGGGATAGAGGACCTCCGGTGGAACTCCAGCACTCAAAATGCTGCCAATATATCAGTATGTTTGGTTTCATAGTTATGAAAAAAATAGTTGGGGGCTTGGAGTCCAACTCTGTTTGTGGGGATATAAGTCTCTCCCTTCAATAAGAGAGTTAACAAGAAGTAATTACTGATTACTGGATTACAAAGCATCCATTGGTTGAATCAAACTTGGCCTCCATCCACAAGTAGGCGCTAGTTAAGGGCACCATTTCTCATATCCCTCATTTTGGGCTTGGTAGGTATTCTTCTACAGCTACGTGATTAGGTATGTGCCAAGTGCATTTCCCCTCTTAAAGTTCCTCTCCAGGACTGTAACTTCTTTTTTCAGAAAGTGAACATATCAAACTTGATCAACCATTAATGAGTAATCCTAATATGGGTGGATTTGGTCAAGGGGAGTGCAGAAATAGTGCTTCAAGCCCTATTGTGTGTATGTCAAAGTATCTGCTGATTTTTCGACCAGAAAATAGTATCTGCTGATTCTTACATGCTCTACTTTAGATGGATGAGTGAGTGTGTGTCCATTAAAGTATCTGCTGATTTTGACACATCGAACTTTTGAGTGTGTTGGAAAATACATTGAACTTATACTTTATGGAAATCTTCTTGAAGGTCCAAATGGTAGTGGGAAGAGCTCACTTTTCCGAGTTCTAGGAGGGCTCTGGCCCTTGGTATCTGGCCATATTGTGAAACCTGGTGTTGGAACTGATCTCAATAAAGAAATTTTCTATGTACCACAAAGGCCGTACACAGCTGTTGGAACACTACGTGATCAGTTGATTTATCCTCTTACTGCTGATGAAGAGGTTGAACCACTCACACGCAGTGGAATGGTGGAGTTATTGAGAAACGTGATTTTCCCTTTATATCCTTTTCGTCCTTGTCATTTCTTTATATATATGTGTTGTAAATGTTCTGATGGTTTTATTGGAACTTTATAGTTGTCATAATTATTGGATGGAATTTGTGTGTTCTGTTTTGAAGGTTGACCTTGAGTATTTATTAGACCGGTATCCACCCGAGAAAGAGATAAATTGGGGTGATGAATTATCTCTCGGGGAGCAACAAAGACTGGGGATGGCTAGACTTTTTTATCATAAGCCCAAATTTGCAATTCTTGATGAGTGCACGAGTGCTGTCACAACTGACATGGAGGAGCGTTTTTGTGCTAAAGTTCGAGCAATGGGAACGTCATGCATTACTATCTCCCATCGTCCAGCACTAGTTGCTTTTCATGATGTGGTGTTGTCCTTGGATGGTGAAGGTGGTTGGAGTGTTCAGGTCAAAAGGTTGGACTGCAATTTTTTTTTATCTTGCACTATCTTTGTCTGCAAATTTTGAAAATACTAGAGAATTGTTTATTAGAATTTCCCCGTACTATTCCAGGGAGGATTCTTCTCTCCTTAATGAAGGTGGGAGAAATATGATGTTGTCTGAGTCAAACAGGCAGAGTGATGCAATGACAGTTCAACGTGCATTCACCACGATTAAAATGGTCCGAGTTTTTCATTTTTTTTATTTTTAGTTTTTACTTTTATTACTTCTATGTTAGTTATATTTACCCAGCTGTTTAACAAATTTGTTTGTTAATTCAATTCTAGGATTCCACAATCTCAAATTCGAAGGCACAATCATACATTGGTGAGGTGATAGCAGTGTCTCCTTCTGAGGATCAGTGTGCCATAGTTCCATTTGTTCCACAGCTCCAAGGGCCACCTAGAGCTTTGCCAGTGAGAGTAGCAGCTATGTTCAAAGTACTGGTGAGTTTTTATACTGTTACTTCTAATCATGTTACAGATGGCTGTTATGTGAAAGTTCTTCTGTTGGCCAAAAAGTGACCAAAAAGTGACATTTAAATTCTCTCAATCACTTTAATTTCAATATACATGAAGATATACGGATTGTTAAATGAAAATTGTTGATTTGTTCTCTTAGGGTATACGACTTTACATAGTTGCAGTCTCTTGTACTTTTTTAACTATATGCAAGTATCCTCTGTCCCCGTCTTTTGCGTTCCCTCTGTTGGGGCCCTCACATTGGCTGGTGGCAGGTAGTGGAGGGAGTTGCCTCCGGTGGTGTGGGTGATTGCACTGGGTGGATGTCGGGGTTGGGTGGGCGAATGCGGTGGTAGCTGCTAGGTTTTTTTCTCTTTTTTAAAATGTAGTTTTTATTTTTCTAATTTTATGGAAGGTTAACAAGATACGTTATAGTTAAGTAGGTGGACACGTGGCATGAAATCAATATAGGGGACACGAGGGGACATCAGATCTTTTAAAATTCTTCTGTCCTGTTTTATCGTATCTTTGATGTTTGTTTGTTAGGTATCACTTCTTACTGATACATTCTTAATGTGGACACTGCATTTTCCTTTGCCCATCATACCTTATTTATATCATGCTATTTTCTGACCATTTTCTAAGATCGTGAAGCTATATTTATTTTATTGAACTCCTTACCACTTGTCCAGATCCCCACAGTCCTTGATAAACAAGGAGCACAACTGCTTGCAGTTGCTCTTCTCGTGGTATCGAGAACATGGATTTCAGATCGTATTGCTTCATTAAATGGTATTTTTCTTCCTTTAGTAAGCACAAGAATATTTGAGTAACCTGTGGTTAATTTAATTATAAGTTATTTATTTGAGTAGACATGTATCTTCTTAATTTAACTACTGCTGAAACACTAAAGTTACAAGTACGGCTACTACATAGAAATTAATATCAGAGCAGTAATACAAATGCTAGATAATGCTAAAACGAAACACAACAGAAGCCCCAAGTGAGCGCCAAAACCGAACTCTTTCCTGTAACTTCTCTGTTCCATGGCCAATGTGTGGTTATTTTATGCAGGAACCACCGTGAAATTTGTATTAGAGCAGGATAAGGCAGCCTTTATCCGTCTAATTGGCATTAGTGTGCTTCAGAGTGCTGCATCGTCCTTCATTGCACCTTCTTTAAGGTAGTTTCATTACTCAATAGAATGTAAAACGTTCTAAACCACATAGATTTGTCTGAATTTTTATTTCCCTAGTTATGTGTTTATCTAAACATAAATTTGTGTTCAATTATTTATAGTTTTTGAGCTTTGTTGGAAAAAGTTGTTCACTTTTTGTAGTACTTTAGTGTAGATGTTGAAGCCGAACCATAATATTTTTCTATTGTGTTCTTAGTCTGTAGAAAAAAATTCTAGAGAGGGAACCTCAATTTAGGAAAAGAGGAAAACATTGTTGGTCCCATTATGTGCGTAGTCAACTAGGTTATTAGGCCCCCTTCACTAGGTCAGCCATATTGGAAACTCTTGGTCACCTAATTGTGCTCAAATAGGTTGATGAACATAGAGCGTCAGACAAACATGACTCACCTATCCGATTTGGCTTATCATTTGTCGGGATGATCCTTGAAGGGGGTCTAATCACAAGACTCCATGTATGCCACAACCTGAGGGTTCTCTTAGCATATGTTTTTTTTTTACAGGCGTGTTTAAATCTTGGCGAAGGAACTAAATGACAATGCTCTTATGGTAATGCGAATTATGTTTTTGTTGCTCAGGCACTTGACAGCCAGACTGGCTCTTGGGTGGAGGATCCGTTTAACTCAACATTTACTCAAGAACTACTTGAGAAATAATGCATTTTACAAGGTAGCCTTACTGAAATTATTTAATCAGTTGTTTTTTTTTTTGTTGTCTTGGAGGTCTATTTGATGTTCATTTGTTTCCTTTTGTTTTTTATTTTTTGAGAATTTTGTGAAACTGTTGGTTGAAGTTGTCTAGCAGCCTTAAATGTTTTAACATGTTCATATTATTTTGTTCAGTTGGCAGCACTTTGTATGTTTTTTTAAAGCTGTTTAGTCAAAAGGACGAGAATGATATTCAATTCTGTCAATATATACGCTGTAGGTCTTCCACATGTCAAGTAAGAAGATAGATGCAGATCAGAGAATTACTCAGGACCTAGAAAAGTTAACCTCTGACTTGTCGGGACTGGTTACAGGAATGGTCAAGCCATCTGTGGACATTCTCTGGTGAGCTCTGAGCTCTTTAGCCATGTTGAAATTTGTGCAAGGCTCGGTTTCTTTTATTATCCTTTGTTGAAGTTTCTGAAAGTTGGACTAGCTTCTTCTATCCTTGGTTCTTACTTTTGTGTGCTACTGGTATTATAAGGTTCACCTGGAGAATGAAGCTTTTGACGGGGCGGAGGGGAGTTGCTATATTATATGCTTATATGTTACTGGGTCTAGGTTTTCTGAGGGCTGTTACTCCAGAATTTGGTGATTTAGTGAGTCAAGAACAACAACTTGAAGGAACGTTCAGGTAACTTTAGTTTCTGATTCCTATATTGCTGATGCTGAGTCATTTGTGGTAAATGCAAATCTCAGATATGATATCTCTCATGAATTAGGTTTATGCATGAAAGATTGCGTGCTCATGCCGAGTCTGTTGCTTTCTTTGGAGGTGGTTCTAGAGAAAAAGCTGTAAGCCTTTTGAAATCCTCAATCTTGGTCCAAATCATAATATCATATATCAAGTGAAATGGTGCAAGTCATACTGTCTTCATAAAGTGTTCTTCGGTATCCCTTCATTCTTGAAAAAAAAAAAATGAAGGAAAGAACAACAAATCAAATGCCTATTTTCTTCCAAATGACAATATGTAGGAGTTGTTTCATCTCTGACTCAGTTATATTGATTACCAAAATTTGAAATTAATGCAAGTTTAGAAATAAATTTGAACGTTATTGTGCAATGTTTGTATTTTGAGTGCCCACTTATGTATGCATGGTAATTTAATTTAACGGATTCACATTTATATTACTAAACAGATGGTTGAATCTAAGTTCAAGGAGCTTCTTGATCACTCTTCATCTCTTTTGAAGAAGAAGTGGTTGTTCGGTATTCTGGATGATTTTACCACAAAACAACTTCCACATAATGTGACGTGGGGGCTGAGCTTGTTATATGCCATGGAACACAAGGGAGACCGAGCATTGCTATCCACTCAAGGTGGGTTTATTTATGATTATTATGTAGATGCATTTATAATAATCTCTCTTCTCTCTCACATGTTATAACACTTTCAGGTGAGCTGGCACATGCATTGCGTTTCTTAGCATCTGTTGTATCTCAAAGCTTTTTAGCTTTCGGCGACATTCTGGAATTGCATAGGAAGTTCCTTGAACTGTCTGGCGGCATCAACAGAATTTTTGAGCTTGAAGAGCTTCTAGATGTTGCACAATCCGGTACATTTTCTATGTTCGACAATCATGTCACAGTTACATCATTTTCCTATTGATTTTCATCTTCCCCACTCAATTACAACCACATTTATGAATTCAAATTACTAATGTTATAGCATTTTTTGGCCATTGAGAGAGGTTTTCTTGAGCGCTTTGTTACATAGTCAGATGGTAACCATCTTTTTGAGTGTAGCAATTAAGATCCATTCCATGCATCTCTCTGTAGATGTGAATACCATGGATAAAAAAAAAGGTTATCTGCTGCTTGTGTCTCCCAACATTTTGGGGTCTGGGAAGGTTCATATGTGGGCATCCTTAGTCCCACTTAGTGAGAGGTTTGTTTCCATTTAGAACCTATTATCCAGGTTGTAATAGAGAAACTTACTCTTGTGCCTGTTCTTGCCCAATGGTATTATGGGTTCTAATGAGAATTAAACCTACATAGTTTGGCCCACAATGTAATTCGACAGATAGTGGCTGATGCATGGTAAAGTCTATGTGCCAACCCAAAAGAAAAAAAGCGTAGTGCTATTGCTACTCCCCAATTACTTGTGCCTTTGTGTATATTTTTAAGTTTTGATGTTCCAATTAGTTACCTGTTACGTGATGGTGGCTGGCTTCTATGGGACAAAGCATATGGTAAACTGACAATCTTGCATAAAAAAACAAGCGTATCAGGGTATTGACATATAGTCACTAGTCTGCATTTTGTAGGGATAGAGAGCACGTATCGTATTGGTGCATTAGAGCTGAGAACTTTCCATTACTAGAAAAGTATACTGATCAAACAAGATTATGCTACTTACAACTTAATGCCTTGGGCGATGGTGGCTTTTGTGACTGAAACATATGTACAAATGACCTAAATGATAAAAATATATAAAGATCTTACCACCGCATAGATGAATTGTGCATATGTACCTATGTCTAAGCCTGTTTTCTGATTTTCTCATTAGTTAGTATATGCTTCTTGTGTGTTTAAATTGCCAAATGAATATTCTTTTAGTATTGTATAAGATAAATCTATTAGAATAAAATAATGTAGCTATTTTAGAGTTATCTGACATTTCTTCATTCATGCATCCATAGTTGTTGGTTATTCAGGGGCTTCCAAAACTGTTACTCTGTCACCATCTAAGGGGAGAGATTTTCATTCTGAAGATGCCATTACCTTCTCTGAAGTTAATATTATCACCCCATCACAGAAAATGTTGGCCAGGAAGTTAACATGTGATATAGTACCTGGGAAAAGCTTGCTTGTTACTGGTTAGTGTTTAATGTTGTTTTCTTTTTTCACATATTACTATTTCTTAAATTTGCTGTGGAATCTACAACTGAGAAGTGTGCGATTCTTAAAGGTCCAAATGGGAGTGGAAAAAGTTCTGTCTTTAGAGTTCTTAGAGGTCTTTGGCCCATCACAAGTGGAAGAATCTCTCAACCGTCACAACATGTCAAGGAAGATATTGGTTGTGGTTGTGGAGTGTTTTATGTTCCTCAGCGACCGTATACATGTTTGGGAACACTCAGGGATCAAATTATCTATCCTCTATCTTGTGAGGAGGCTGAGTTAAGGGCATTGAATTTGTATCGAGAAGGTAAATTTCTTTCGGAAAGTTCTTCTCTCTTATATAGATGTGGGTTAATATGGGTCATATGTTTCATTTTGGATTATGAGATATAAGTGCTAACTATTACCCTAGGAAATAAATGACTTTTCAACTACCAGGTTTTGAAGATTTTAATTGTTCTAATTCAGGTGAAGAAATTTCTGACAACACCAATATTCTACACATGCGTTTAAGAACTATTCTGGAGAATGTTCGATTGAGTTATCTTTTGGAAAGGGAGGAAGGTGGTTGGGATGCGAATCTGAATTGGGAGGACACACTCTCTCTTGGGGAACAGCAGAGATTGGGCATGGTATGATAATATGAGTCTCAACTCTTTCTTGAGCAGCAATTTGTTTTATTTTCTTTCAAGGATTTCTATGTTGTCTGACATGATATCTTACGTTTTGAAGGCACGCTTATTTTTTCACAAGCCTAAATTTGCAATCCTTGATGAATGCACGAAGTATGTGGCATAACTCCCCATTTGTTTGTTCTCTTCTTTCACTCTAAAGAGATGTCCGTCATTATCTAATATCTTTTCTACACAAATTTTTTTCTTACATTTTCTTCTTTTTCCGTTTTCTATTTCTTGAACAACTGGCAGTGCTACGAGCGTTGATGTCGAAGAACAACTTTATCGGCTCGCGAAAGACATGAATATCACAGTTGTTACCTCCTCACAAGTAAGTACTTCTATAACTATATGTAGCTGTATATCATTCTGCATTTTGGTGTACATGAGATGAACCTTTTAGGACATTATCTGGTTTTATTGTTGGAGCCCTGCCGGATATTAGTGTGAGTTCCCAAAATTTAGCACCATAGGGTAGGTCTTGAGTCACAAACTTTATTTATTGTTTTCTGCTTTCACGTGTTCTCAGCGTCCTGCTCTAATACCGTTCCATTCCCTGGAATTACGGTTCATTGATGGTGAGGGTAACTGGGAACTTCGTTCAATAAAGCAATGAGTCGACATGCCGGAATCACGAACCATTGGTCCGCTAGGGTACTGGGAGCTATGTCCAATAAAGCAATGAGCTGACCATGCTTGGCATCTGCAGTTGACCCTTTGTACAGTGTAAGATGGTTTATTTTTCCAGACCTACCCCTTGTAATACATCTTAGAAGTCCATTAGAGGAAAGCCAAAGCCGGTTTTCCTATCCTGAGAAATTTATTTGTCTTAGAGCGAGCTGTGTTTCTTTGCTCGTACGTGACAGGTAGCCTGAAGGAAAAGCCGATTGCTTCGTTTTATTGGGGCATTACTGTCGAAATGTGGACAATAAGATTGGAGAATACAAGAGCGTAATAATCTGGGTAGGTGAAATTTAATATGTACAGTTTCCCCCAATTTTCCCAAAGTTTGGGATGTAAGAATTCATAATTTAAGCATATTGATGAGCCTCCATATAGAAGAAAAGAAATAATGTGTCATTGAGTATCTCGTCGTAGCAGCGTCCTCCACACTTTTCGCTTCACCGTGTCGTTTGCTTCTCTGTACTAAAGGTTCATTTGACATTCCCTCTTGCTTTGTTAAGGAATTCTGGAATTCCTCCTTGGGGAGTTGGGGGAGGTAATACTTGTAAAGTTTCTTTTCACTAGTAATTGAAACCCTGCCATATTAGAATTGTCCTCATCTACTTATTTCATGTTCAGTGTCTTTGCACTCGCGAGGAGAGATTTTTCTAAGTACCTGGCATTCAACCGTTACTTCCCATGTCATAATACAAGAGGAGGCGAGTCTCCTCACTTATTTTATGACACGTGGAGTTATTGCTTGAATACTGAATACTGGGCTCTTGGAAAAAAATTTCCACCCAAGAGTTGGTAAGGTAATATCAATGCTTTTGAGTGTTTTATTTCAAGAACTTGTACCTACTTTGACAATCTAATAGTTATCTTGAAAGATGAAACAAACACATCAAATATTCAGGACTTCTAAACTTACGTATCCAAAACCATCAGCCTCAAAACCTTAGTAATTTCAAGCACATTTAAAGTCATCCACCATTTTAATTTATATCTTAGGAAAGCTAATGAAAATGGCTTGAAAATTGAGTTTTAATTAAAAGGACAAAAAAAATGTTGTAATTGAATAGTACCAGAAGTGATTTTTTAGAATAAAAATGTCTTTAACGTTAAAATGAACAATACAAGGAGTGATTCGTTAAGACTTCCTGATATGTTTCTAACAAATTTCATACACTATTTTTTATACACCTCTCTATTCTAGTCATCATAGTGAATAAATCAAAAGAAAATGATAAACATGATTATTATCATAGTAGAGAAAAAGAGGCGATTCTTCCGACTCAACCCAACTCAACAAAAAAATTTGATCAAGTTTGATTCTTTCAAGTTTTTACCTCATTCTAACTTGCTCTGCATTCTTCCAAAAAAAAAAAAACAAGTGATGGATAGCGCATTCCCCTTTAACCTAGTGAGTCTCTGATCAAAACCCTTCCCTTCCTCTTATGGTGCGTTTACTAATCCGTAATCAGATTGAGAGGAATTGAATTGAGGAGGAATTGGATTGAGGTGAAATCAGAATTAGATTCCTGTTGAAGTTGTTTACCAAAACTGACTGGAATCGGAGTAGAAATGACATTGATCTATATAAGTTGTTTACTAATTCATATGAATCGGAATAAAATCTAATGTAATTACCAAAGTACCCCTGTTTAACTAATATATTTTATATTCTAATTATTTTTAGTAAAACTTTTACTCTTCCAATTTTTTAATTTTTTAGAGAGAATAATTTTTTTTTAAATTTTTATTAAAACTTTTAGCACAAATTTAATATGAAATAATATTTTTTATTTGCTTCTACATGTTAGAGAAGATTCTTAGTCATCCTAAACTTTATTAAAAATAGGGTAAATGACAAAAAACTACCTCAACTATTGGTGTCACGACACTTTCATACCTTATATTTTAAAATTGACAATGTCTTACCTCATCTTACGAATTTGTGCTAATGTCATACCTCCGTCAGTTTTTCTGTTAAATTTTTCTGTTAAGTGCTGACGTGGCTACATGCGTGGCCCACTCACTAATCCAACTGGATTAAAAAATTATTAAATATATTTTTAATAATTAAAATTTAAAAATTTTAAAAATTTTATTTTTATATTAAAACTCTCTCTCTCTCTTCTCTCTCTCTCTCCCCCTCTCTCTCCTCTCTCTCTTCTCTGCATCCCAGAACCCATTCCCATCTCCCCCCCACCCTTCCCCACCCATGCCAACATCTCCCTCTCTCTCAGCTCACTCACTCTTTCTCCCCCTCTTTCTCGCACAGACTATACCTCTCTCCCATATCTACACTCACGCACCCATTTACACACCCACACCCACCGACAATGGTACCAAAACCATCATTGGCGTCAACCCTCTATCTTTTCGTCTCCGTGAAGCTTCGGGGCACCCAGAGGACACCCAACCCAGGTCCGGCGAGCCATGGGTGTGCGAGCCCAAGTCTTGGGTGGGGACGAACTGGGTTTTGATTTTTAGTTTTTTTTTTTTTTTTTTTTTCGTTTCGTTTCTGGGCAGTAGGGAAAGAAGATGGAGGAGGAGAGAGATGGGGTGGGGTGGGGACGAATTGGGTTTTGATTTATTTTTTTTATTTTTTATTTTTTCATTTCGTTTCTGGGCAAGCAAGGGAAGAAAATGGGGGAGGAGAGAGAGGGGATGGGGTGGGGACGAATTGGGTTTTGAATATTTTTTTTTCGTATCGTTTCTGGGCAAGCAGGGGAAGAAGATGGGGGAGGAGAGAGAGGGGGTGGGGTGGGGACGAATTGGGTTTTGGATTTTTTTTTTTTTCGTTTCGTTTCTGGGCAAGCAGGGGAAGAAGATGGAGGAGGAGAGAGAAGGGGTGGGGTGGGGACAAATTTGGTTTTGGATTTTTTTTCTTTTTTTTTTTTCACTTTTCTTTGTTATTTTAATATTTAAAATATATTAAATAATTTTTTTTAATATTTTCTTAATTTTTTAATAGAAAGTGGGGCTTGGATCAAGCAACGTCAGCATATAACTGACAAATTAACGGTCAAGCTAACGGAAGGTATAAAATTGACCAAATTCTAAAGATGAGGTATGACATTGTCAATTTTAAAAGATGAGGTATGAAAGTGTCATGAGACCAATAGTTGAAGCAATTTTGTGTAATTTACCCTTAAAAATATCAACATAAAGTAAATAACAATTACTTCCTCTTCTCTCTCCCTCTCCCAAATCTTTCTTAGCAACCGTCTCTCCTCCCTCCTCTCATCCCCCATCCTTTTTCTTTCTCACCCACTGGGGCAACCCCAAGAGATGCCGATGAAGGAGCCCGCCTTGGATACGGAAGGAAGGTATGGAGATTGTGCTGCTAGAACCAAGGTGCATAGCACCAAACCAAAGTCGAATAACTCCCTCTCCCCAATCTTTCTTATCAGCCGTCTCTCATCCCCCATCCTCTTCTTTCTCACCCTCCACCGCCTCAACTCTCCCCCACACCCACAAGATTCTCCTCATCGCCAACCACGTTCTGCTCCCCCTCTTACTATGCGAAGTAGATCAGTGAACCCCCAAGGGCTGCAAATCCGTTCTTCACCAATGACAACCCATTCCACCAACGACAACCCATTCCACCATCTCAACCTTCGAAGCCCATCTGGGCACAAAATCTTCTAGAACTGTGAAGGGGGAGGGAGAAGATACGGGGGTAGTTTGGGTATAAAAGTTGGATTCCTGGAAGAGCTGTCTCCCCGGAATCCAAATACCACCTCCATCTAGGGGATCCGATTCCGGGAGTTTAAGGAACTTGATTCCGGATTTTAAGTGGGCCCCGCTTACTTTTTCATTCCCCAAGTGTTAGTAAACGCTGGAATGCTTCGGGAGAAATGTGATTTCGCTTCTTTCCATTCCATTCCTGTTTGGTAAACACGCCATTAATGTAGTTTACAGTAGAAACATTGTTTTGATTAAAACAAAATATGCTCAACAGGTTTAAAAGTCGAATTGTATTTGTCGGGTTTAAGTTGAACCAACAAGAATTGCAACTTTGCAAAAGACCAAAAAAATTGGGTTAATCTCAGTTTACTACTTGAAGTTTCGTGGTTTTTAATATTTGGTACATGAAGTGTTTTTCATCTCATAGTCATACCTCAAGTCTTAATTTTGGGACAGTTTCGTACATCCGTTAAGTTGACTGTTAAGTCAGCAGTTAATTGATGATTTGCAGAGGAGAGAAGGGATGGTTGGGGTTGCAAAGGAAAGAAGGAAGGGAGGGGAGGTAGAAGACGGGTGGATTTTTTTTAAAATTTTTTAATATTGAAGTGGGTCTCTATTGACACGTCGTGCCCATTAATTGACCACGTGGGCGTCACGTTATCAGTTAACAGAAGTTTTAACGGAAAACTTAACCGATGCACGAGACTGTCTTAAAATTAACCCTTTAAGTATGACTCTGGAACGAAAAAAAACTTTATGTACCAAATGTTGAAAAGCACGAAACTTGAGGATAATAAATTGAGATTTACCCTTTTTTTTATCATGAGAGCTACTCAATCTATTCCATTGTCTTATTTATCCACCCACATTATAATTTCACCCACTATAAAAAATTAAAAAATTAAAATACTATTTTTCCATCCACTTTTTTATTCCTAAAGTATCCTCATTAGCACTCTTGCTCTGCCCTTGTCTTTAAAATTATTGCACCAGTGGAGAAATAATTTTAGAGCACTCAGTGACAGACTTTGCACCATTTTTTTCTACTGATCAAACTCAAAACCCTTTACAGAAGACTATGCTTCCTCGGTTCTTCCACACTTTTGTATAGAAATATCAGCACCTATACATATGCAGCAAGTCCACATTACATATATCAATTCATTCTGATATCCATTGTTGAAATATCCAACCAAAACAAAATCATTAAATTTGAATCGGAGAGTGGCTGGAGAAAGTAGAGAAGAAGCAAACTCTGGTTGCTTGGTTTTTGGGTTTGTCTTCTTCTTCGTGAGTTTTATGAGAATTAATTTGCAGTAAACGTAGAAAATAGTGTGGAACCAGAACGATTTCAAGTTGAGTCGCATTGGAATTTTATCGGGTGAGTTAGGGCTTAAGGAAAGATAAATCGTTTGTGAACAGAATGTTATCTTTGCAAGTGGTCATTTACCACGCAGTGGTAGAAAAGTATTGCGCCATTGCAACTCTGTCAATGTCTACTCTAACAAAATTTATCGTTTGACAAAAACAAAACAAAAAACAGAGGGTTATCTTTTAAGGTCTTTATCGGTCATTTTACAAATGAGCAAACTTGTAATTAGAAATTATATTAAAAAATAAGTAAAAAGATAAGACACTAAGGTGTGAATAACATTACTCTTTATAATTCAATGTTACATAATATTAAAAAATTTCCCCAAATTTTACCCCTTCACGATTTACAAAGTTTAAATCCCGAAGTCACGGGAGCAACAGACGCCGCTTTTTACCCCTAAATATACGAAATCCCTACCGCCCCAAAAAGACCAAACAACCCCACACAAACCTTTAAAATTCCCCCCCTATCCCCCCGTCGCATCAAAGCCCATTTCAGTAATTACATACCCACATAGCGTAAAATATCAACCCTCTCCCCTCAGTCTCAGTCTTCTTTCTCTCTCCTCCTTTTTCTCATTGGAGCCATCGAACCGAATCCCTATAAAACCCTACAAATAAATCGCAATCCCAACCGTTCATCTTCCATCCAGCGATTAACTTGAGTCGGCGATTGGTTTTCCCCCCTCTTTCCCCTTGTGGCTTTTTATCATAAACCCTAGCCGATATCAGTCCGCCCCTCCAGCACTCCCGCTTTCTCTCTCTCCTCTCTCAAACCCAATCGATCTCTCTCTCTCTCTCTCTCTCTCTCTCTCTACTTTCTCTCTCTTAGTTTTAGATCTGGTTTGCGTCTCCTGTCTCTCTGTCTCTCTGTATGTATTTCTGTTGATGTTGTGTACTTCTTGTTAATCGTACTTGTTAATTTCTCTCTCTCTCTCTCTCAGATTCATTTTCTCAACCGCCAAACACTTTCTTTTTCTCTTTGTTGTTGGTGATGATTTTTTTTCTAAATAATTAGAAAAATCTGTTAATTTCTTTTTTTTCTTCTTGTAATTAATGAACCCAACTCTTTCCGAGTTCCGAGTCCAACCCCGAGTCAGACCGAGTGCATAGGGTTCCGCGTTTTCCCCGACCTTGGGTACTCCCTCCCCGAGTCTGGGACTGAGTCGACTCGGAGATCGACTAGGCGACTCAGCGAGTCGAGTAGGAGGAGGGGGAAGAGGAGGAGTGCGCCCAGAGTGGTGCTGCTCCGGAATCTGAGCACGGAAATGCCATCGGTGGAGATGAGGCGGACCACGAGGGTTTTCGGCATGGGGATGGCCAAGGGCGGTGTGGACGGGGCTCGGGTTTTGCGGTCCGGGCGCCGCCTCTGGCCCGAATCGTCCGAGTCCAAGCTCGAGAGGGCCCACCGTGGCGATGAGGACTGGCTCAAAGTCATGAAAAGCCATGCCAGTGATTCTGTTGTTTCTTTAAAGCCCAAGAAATGGCCCGGTAGCCACCACATCCGGAGTTCGAAGCAAACCCCCGTCGTTTCGAAAGTTCCAGTGGCTAAGAAGCCTGAAAGTAATGAGCTTTTGGCAGATGAGCTTAAGCAGAAGAAGATGTATGGGATTGTGTATACCCGAAAGAGGAAGCGCACCACTGCGGATGTGGAGAAGGAAGGTGGTTCCAAGGATAGAATGTATGGGCGGAGATTTGTTCGGAGGCAGAGGAGGAAGACGAGCGGGGAGCTGGATCCCCATGTGGGTGTTGTGTCCCCCGAAGCGCTTTGTGTTTCTTTTGAGTCTTCGTGCAGTCGGAGATACTGGTCTGCTCGTTTTTTGTGTTCTGTTTTTGTGTACATGACGAGGGCTAGTCTGGGATTGACTGAGCTCTCTGAATTCCTTGCATCAGAGCCAATTGGTAGCTTTTTTTCCTCCTGTGGCATTCAGTTCTCGCGGGTAAGTGGCGGTTTTCTACCACATTTAAATTTGATTGAGAAAATAGTGTAGTATCTGGTTGGTCATTAGTTTGATTTAGTAAAATGTGTTTCAGGTTCGATCTTGTACTAGGAGCTCTGGAATTTGCAAGTTATTTGGGGCCAAACAGTTTATTCCATTGTTTTCTGTGGACTTTTCTGCAGTTCCTTTTTGTTTTATGAACATGCATATCACCATGCATCTCAGATATAAATGTCAGCTAACTGTAAACAATCAGATTGATGGGCATGAAAGTGATGATGATTATGATGAAGAAGTTGATTCTGTTGAAAGCATGCCGGTTTTGCATTCTAGTGCAAGAGTTCCAAAATTAGCTTGTAGAAACTCACAGTATAGGAATAGTTTAACTTCGCGTGGTATTCGGAAGAGGCGGAGTTCATTGAGGAGAAGGAGATCTAGAAATCCTTCGCTGGTTGCCTTACGGAAGCCCAATGGAGCCTTAGTTTCTGAGCTAATCAGTTCTAGGAAGAATGGCCACCCTTTTTCTTCTGGAGCCTCTAATAATAAGCGTAGGAAGTCAGTTCCAACTTCCCCTGTAGGTAACCTGATAGAAGATGGTTCAACCAGGGAGAGATCAGCACAGGATTTAGATTCTACATGTTGCTCGGCAAATATATTGATCACTGAAGTGGGCAAATGTTACAGTGAAGATGGAGCAACTGTCATGTTAGAAACCTCTTCATCTGGAGAGTGGCTTCTTGTGATCAAGAAAGATGGATTAACCCGTTACACCCACAAGGCAGAGAAAGTAATGAGGCCCTGCTCTAAAAACCGTCGTACGAATGTTACAATGTGGTCTGCGGATAATAATGGGGATAATAGTTGGAAGCTAGAATTTCCCAGTCGATCTGATTGGTGTATTTTCAAGGACCTTTACAAGGAGTGCTCTGATCGTTCTGTCCCATCTCCAGCTGTCAAGTTCATCCCTGTGCCCGGTGTGCATGAAGTTCCAGGATATGCAGATGGTCACCATACTCCTTTCCACAGGCCTGATTCATACATATCTCTGAATGATGATGAGTTGTCTAGAGCCATGGAAAAGAGAAATGCAAATTATGACATGGACTCTGATGATGAGGAGTGGCTGAAGAAGTTCAACAGTGACTTTTCTGCTGAGGATGAACTTGATGACCATGTTTCTGAGGATAACTTTGAATTAATTGTCGATGCAATTGAGAAGGCATTTTATTATAGACCATATGATTTCTCTGATGACAATCCAGCTGCAAATCTTTGTCCGGAGATGGGAAGGAGGGAAGTAATAGAGGCTGTATATAGTTATTGGATGACTAAGCGGAAGCAGAAGCGAGTATCATCACTGCTTAGGGTGTTCCAGGTACATGTCACATTATGCTTCATTTCTTTTGCTAGTGTAGTGCTCGGAGTAAATCTGATCTGCATTTTTAAGTTCTTATAATTAGGTTGTCTGTTCGCATTACTGAACTTTTTTTTTAACAGGCGTATCAGTCGAAGAGATCTCTGCTAGACCCAAAGCCTATTATGCGCAAGAGAAGATCATTCAAGCGACAGCCAAGTCAAGTTGGTAGAGGAAAACAACCAAGTTTCTTGCAAGGTAATTTAAATCTCTTATTGCACAATCCTAGTTGTACAGTGAGTTTTACTATCCTTGTTAATATAAATTTACAGGGTAGCCTACATGGCATTGGCACTTGAATTTTAATTAATTCATCAGCATCCCAGTGCCTGCAACAAACACTTGATATCATGTGAGGCCTCAAACTTCTGAAACCAATTGAAGTTTTTATAAGTATCCGCATCAATTTTTGTCGAGTGTCGCTCATAGATTCCATAGATTCCATCGTAATGCTAATCCTGCCCCAATTTTTTTTTTAATATTTTTTTAATATTTTTTTCTTTTAATTTTCAATTTCAATTTTATCTTCCTATAAGCTACATAGAAGGACAGGCTTTTGAAAGCATAAAATAAAATAACATAAGATACACCCCCTGAAGGAAAATAAAACCTTGACTTCGGGTTTGGGCAAAGGTATTTCGATTAGGGGTTTGAAAAAGAAGTGGGTGGAATGAGCAATTTATGGATTTTATTACCCCAGTTTAAAAGTATCTGTTTTGTTTCTGTAAAAGATCTGATTTCTCAGCTTGGCTTTTTATTATATGAGAACTGTATATCTGAGCTTGTATTGATATACAGCTATGGCTGCGGAACAAGATGCGATGCAAGAGCGGAATGCTGTGTATAAAGTTGAAGAAGCGAAGGCTGTGGCCGAGAGGTCTGTGGAATTAGCTATACGCAAACGACAACAGGCTCAGTTACTCATGCAGAACGCAGATTTGGTAACTTATAAAGCGACGATGGCATTTAGAATCGCTGAAGCTGCCCTAGTTCTCGGATCACCGGATGCCGCAGCTGATTATGTACTTGATTGACCAATTTAGGTGGTTTCTGAATCCTGATGACAGTTGGAAAAAACAGTTTTCTAGTTACAGGAAGGATTTTGCAGCCGTTGGTGCCCCCCCATGGCTGTTCTTGAAGCCTTTGGAGACAGGTCATGGATTTTTGTACAGGTTTTAATTGGATGTACATTTGTATTACTAGAACCTCACATCGTCAAATTGTCAGATAGTGTACGAGTCGAAATAGTTGATTTTCTTGGGGGTGTAAAAAAAAAAAGAAAAGTGAAAATATAGCAAAATTTGACCTTCTTTGGGTGCTCTATAAGATTTTGCTACTTTTTTTTTTTTGTTTTTTGAATCAGATTTTGCTACTTTTACATGACCAAGTTTTACTGTGTCGTGTTTCCAGTGTTCTGCAAAGATAAATCAACATTGTGACAATTTAAATAATTACTTGACATTTTGATGGTGACCTTGACAGTATTGAAGCGGGATTTTACTCTCATGTCATTTATGGAGCTTTATATTTCCAAATTGTTGGCATTGAGCTTGACTAAAAGGGGTTAATTTGAGGATTCAAAATTTTAAAATGATGTATTAGTGAAAATTATCTTCAGTATTTGTATACCTTCACTTAACATTAATGAAACCATCAGTTACATTAGTGATGTCATCACTTATTGTTTGTGACCTAGCGAGCGTTTGTTTTTTAAAACGTTAGGTAGTTATTTGAAATCTCTTAAAATGTTTTAACAAATTCGAAATCACCTTTGAAGGTCTGGAACGTACTTAACTCCAAAAAAAAACTTTGAACTTTAAAATTATGGGATTTGTTGCTATTTAGTATTATGGTCTAGTGATTTTTTTCTTCGTAAGTGAAAAGTCTTAGGTTCGATTCTTGCTAAAGACGAATTTAAGTCACATTATTACTAGTTCATTGTGAGACTTAGCTCACTTCCCCACTCCATTAGTGTAGATATTGTTTGTTCAAAAAAAAAAAAAATTATGAGATGTGCTGTGTTCACAAGGAGTTCTATGGGCCCTCAGCTTTAACCTTCTTTGTTATAACTTTTTTTAGGATACTATTAGCGGTACTCAAAAAATTTAAATATGCATTCTTTATATGAGTATTTTTCTTTATACATATAAAAAATTAGAATTGTACAATTAAATTTTTGAAACGCTAATAATAATTATGGTTGTGGTTTATGAAAAAAAGGTAGCAAGCTCGGCTATAGCCCACAGTAGCTAGCTCCACCAGTGCTTTCAATAACATTACACTTTAGATAAAAGCACTTCAAACCCAATACTTTAGAATAAAACATCATTTGATTTTAGATAAATTTTTTTGAAAACCAGTACTTTGGAAGAAAACCTAACTGACTTTGTAATACGAGAAATTGCCAGGTGTGAAGGTTTTATCTGTTAAGAATTCAAAGTCAATTCATGTCTCAGATACAAAGAAAATTTTCTCTAATTACGATGTGAATATTGTTGCAAGTATGCCCTAAAAGCAATCAAAAGATCAATAAAATTAAACTGTATAGGACGCTTTTGCCACAAGTCACATAAACTAATTACCGGGCAAGATCATCATACATAAATTAATTAAAAAATCTCCTTGGTGAGTTCGTGGATAACTCTATTAAGATTATATTAATGATCTGTACATTTGGAGGAAATAGGTTAAGAGATGAGGTTTTTTTTTTTTTTTTTTTTTTTTTGGTCGAAGCTTAAGAGATAAGTTAGAGAGACTCTTTTTCGTATGTGATTGTATACTATATTTGTACAACTTGTCTGATAAGGGGATGCATGGACGGCCAGTCTTAAATCCATTAGCGAGGATCCACTAAATGAGTGTGTGGATGTTAAAAAGAGATTCAGTTTATTAAACATGATCAAATCTGTGTATTTGCATGGAATCTTAAATGTCAAGAAAGTCACTCTCATTGGTCGTACTGGAGTAACCATACATACAACGTCATCCGGCTCTTTTTGACCGTAGTTGTTGGTATTATTTTCAGACTAATTTTCTGGAACAAAGGAGATCAAACGTAAGACATAACAAGAATCAAGCACAATAGACCTTGCTTTGCGTTGAAAATGCTGGTTGGTAGTGAATGCCCACAGTACTTTGGCAGAAGTTTTCAATGCCCATACAAAACCGAAATTGACTTTGGGGATGTAGATTCAAAAGTTGTGTTGTAAATTTCAAATGTATAATTAATATGTTTGATCGGAGCTGCTCTATAAATAGAGCGCTCCGTATGCTTTCAAGACACAGCGAACGAAAGAAAGAAAGATTAATAACATCATCTATCCCTCCCTCCTTTATTTGTCATCCTCTTGTGCTATAATTACAGTGTGATAATTTACATCTGCTTCGCACCTATCACTAAAAGGTTATCTCTTTAACTGTTACCTATTTATAACACGTTATCAGCACGAGTCTTTAAATATAACATTCTCTCATTTCTCTTCGCCGAACGAAAAGAAAAAAAAAGTTTCCTCTAAGGATTTTACTGTTCACCTTCTTCATTTGCCTCAACTGCATGATATACCCTCGCGACGAACTGTTTGCTCCATGCATGCTCTTAGTTCTCAACCTAACGGTTACATACATCTTTGATTTCTTGTTTGGTGTAGATATTGATTACTAACCCAGTGTTTATTTATGTTAATCTTACTGCGATCCAAGATGGTGCGGTACAATCACCCATCTTGAACTACAAATTTAATCTTACTGCGATCCAAGATGGTGCGGTATCATCGCCTATCTTGGACTACAGATCTAATTTCATTGTAATTTTAGGTGGTGCGGTATAATCGCCCACCTTGCTCTACGTATTTAAATTTTCCTGCTACTTGAGTGGTGCGGAATAATCGCCCATTCTATGTTATATTATTTCAATGAGAATGGTGCGGTACAATCACCCTCCTCATTCACCTTGAAAATCTCTAGCCAGAAGTTTCGAGTGCTTATCATTTTGGCCTGAAGATCAAAATGAAAAATTTGTAAGAACCAGAAGTTCTAACACTATATTCCTCCAGGAATACATATTATTGCAAGTTCTTACACATCTCATTTTCTTTCAGAAAAGAAAATGGCCAACTTGGCAAAGCTTGATTTTACTGCCCTGGACATTACTAGGAAGAATTACCTTACCTGGGTACTGGATACCAAGATCCATCTGGAAGCAGGGAATCTTGGAGATACCATCAGGGAAGAGAACAACTCATCCTCTCAAGATCAGGCGATGGCCATGATTTTTATTCGTCGCCATCTTGATGAGCGACTAAAGAGCGAGTACTTAACGGTTGAAGATCCGTTAGCTCTCTGGAAGACCTTGAGAAACAGATACAATCACCAGATAACGGTGATTCTTCCAAGAGCTTGCTATGAGTGGACTCACTTAAGGATTCAGGATTTCAAGTTAATGGTTGAGCACAATTCTACGTTGTTCAGAATTACTTTTCAGATGAAGCTCTGTGGGGATACCATTGCTAAGGAAGATATGCTGGAAAAGACTTTCAGCACATTTCATGCCTCTAACGTGCTCCTGCAGCAGCAGTATAGAGCGCAAGGCTTCACTGAATACAACCAGTTGATATCTGTACTCTTGGTAACTGAACAAAACAATGAGCTCCTAATGAAAAATCATCAGTCCCGACCCACTGGATCTGCACCATTCCCAGAAGTGAATGCCACATCCTCTGGTGGCCGTAATCATAAACGAGGTCGGTGGAATAGGAAAGGCAAGAACTATGGTGGTCAGTTTCACAACCAGGTTCCAAGGCATAATTCAGGCCCGAGCTTCAAAAATGTGAATCGCCGCAAAGGCAAAGCTCATATAAACTATGCTCACAGGAACTCTGAAAGAGCCTGCCATAGGTATGATGGCAATGGGCATTGGGCGCGTACTTATCGTACCCCAAAACATCTGGTGGATTTGTATCAAGCCTCCCTCAAGGAGAAGGGTGTCGAGACTAATTTCCTCGACCAGGCTAGACTAATGGATATACCTGATTCAGTGTGCGACTTATCAGGGCAATTGAACACAACCCACCTAGATGTTTCAGACTGTATTGTGGAAAGGGGAAATGAAGTATACCGGTCCGACTGAATCGTTTATGTTTAATGTACTTTTATTATGAACTTGTAGTTTAAAACTAGCATTTCAATTCAATAAAAATGGCATTTCCTGTTATAAATTGTTTGTTAACCGTGATTCCATTTACTTAGAAAGCATGGATAAAAACTGTGGTTATTCTCAGAACATGAGAAATGATAGAGATATTTGTCTTGCAGACAACGCAACCACTTTGTAATCGAAAGTATTTCTCAAGCTGAATGCTTACAAGAGTAGGGGTAACAACAATATCAGGACCTTTAGATGTAATTGAAGGCTCAGGGAAAGCCCAGATTATGTTACCAAATGGAACAATATTGTCCATACAGAATGCGTTGTACGCTACTCGATCTACTTGAAATTTGTTGAGTTTCAAAGACATACGTTTAAATGGATACCACATTGAAACGAAAAATGCATAAAATGTGGAGTATCTATGCATTACCTCCAATGATACCAGAAGCGTATATTGGAGAAGTTTCGTGGTGTGTCGAGTAGATTGTATTATACATACATAAGAACAATTGAATCACATATTGTCATGAACCAGAAGTTCATTGATTCAAAGGTTTGCATGCTTTGGCATGACCGTCTGGGTCATCCAGGATCCACCATGATGCGTAGGATCATTACCAACTCTAATGGACATCCATTATTGAGCAGACATATTGCTAGCTCAAATGATAACCCTTGCAAAGCTTGTACTCAAGGGAAGTTGGTAATTAGACCATCACAACTAAAGGTTGATGCTGAATCCCCATCATTTCTACAAAGAATTCAAGGGGATATTTGTGGACCTATTGAACCATCTTGTGGACCATTCCGATATTTTATGGTTTTGGTTGATGCATCTACCCGATGGTCACATGTTTATCTCTTGTCCACTCGGAATGTAGCTTTTGCGAGACTTCTTGCTCAGATAAATAAATTACGAGCACAATTCCCAGATTACCCCATTAAGTCAATCCGACTTGATAACGTTGGTGAATTTACGTCCCAAACCTTTGATGATTACTGCATGACATTGGGCATTGATGTTGAACACCTTGTTCCTCATGTCCATACTCAAAATGGTTTAGCAGAAGCATTGATCAAGCGGCTGCAGTTAATAGCCCGCACTCTGTTCATGAAAACAAAATTGCCAGTCTTTGCATGGGGACATGCCATCTTACATGCTGCATCATTGGTTCGATTGAGACATATAGCCAACCACCAATACTCCTCAGTACAACTCGTGTTTGGACATCAGCCAAACATTTCATATTTACGAATTTTTGGTTGTGCTGTTTATGTGCCTATTGCGACGCCGCAACGCACTAAAATGGGACCTCAGCGCAGACTGGGAATTTATGTGGGTTTTGATTCACCATCTATCATCAGATATTTGGAACCCTTGATAGGTGATATGTTTACAACATGTTTTGCTGATTGTCACTTTGATGAGACAATCTTCCCATCGTTAGGGGGAGAAAAGACTGTTCCAGAAGAACGGAAATAGCTGATATGGGTTGTACCCACATTGTCTCATTTTGATCCTCGAAGCATTCAATGTGATAATGAAGTGAAAAGGATCGTTCATCTTCAAAGTATTTCCAATCAAATGCCAGATGCATTTAATGATGCAATGAAAGTGACAAAATCACATATACCAGCTGCAAATGCACCTGCAAGAATTGATGTCCCTGTTGGACAAAATAAAGTGGCAGCGAATGATTCATCTAGTGCACGCCTGAAGCGTGGTAGACCACCATGTTCAAAAGATTCAGCCCCTCGAAATAGAAAGACGAGGGCACAATTGAATCCAAATGAAATCATTCAAGAAGAGAAAATGAATGCAAATCCACAATTCATGATTATGTACTTCCAGAAAAAGAAAATGTCCTTGATAAGACACATGTCCAAATGAAATCTCCATAAATTATGCTTGTACTAATGAATTGTGGGATCGAAATGAAATAATTATCGATGACATGTTCGCATTCGCAGTAGCCACTGAAATCATCTAAAATGATGATCTTGAGCCTCGCTCTGTTGATGAATACAAACAGAGACATGATTAGCCTAAGTGGAAAGATGCAATCCAAGCAGAATTAAATTCCTTGGAAAGGCGAAACGTTTTTGGACCAGTAGTCCAAATCCCGCCTCATGTAAACCCCGTGGGTTACAAATGGGTATTCACAAGGAAACGTAATGAGAAAAATGAGATTGCAAGATATAAAGCACGACTCGTTGCACAAGGTTTTTCGCAAAGACCTGGAATTGATTATGAGGAGACATACTCTCCTGTAATGGACGCAATTACATTCCGTTACTTAATAAGTTTAGTGGTTTCAGAAAAACTTGACATGCGACTTATGGATGTTAGCACTGCGTATCTATATGGAGAATTAGATGCTGACATATACATGAAAGTCCCAGAAGGACTTAAGTTGCCTGAAACAACTAACAAACCACGAGGTATGCTCTCGATCAAATTAAGGTGATCATTGTATGTGCTGAAACAATCTGGACGAATGTGGTATAATCGTCTCAGTGAGTATTTGATCAAAGAAGGGTATACCAACAATGTCATTTGCCCTTGTGTGTTCATTAAGAAATCCAACTCTGGATTTGCTATAGTGGTAGTATATGTCGATAACATGAACCTAGTTGGAACCCCTGAAGAGCTCAATAAAACTGTTGAATATCTGAAAAGCGAATTTGAAATGAAAGACCTTGGAAAAACGGAATTTTGTCTCGGCCTACAGATCGAGCATTGTGCTAGTGGAATTTTGGTCCACCTATCAGCTTATATTGAAAAAATCCCGAAGCGATTTGGCATGGACAAAGCTTATCCACTCAACACGCCAATGGTCGTTCGTTCTCTGGACATTAAGAAAGATCCATTTCATCCAAAAGAAGATGATGAAATGATCCTTGGTCCAGAAGTACCATATCTGAGTGAAATAGGTGCTTTGTTGTATTTAGCACAATGTACTAGACCAGATATAGCTTTTTCAGTTAACCTGTTAGCAAGGTATAGCTTTACTCCAACAATTCGTCATTAGAAGGGTATCAAATATGTATTGCGATACCTTCGTGGGACAACAGATATGGGTCTGTTCTACTCAAAGAACTCCATAAATGACCAGGTCCTTGTTGGATATGCAGATGCTGGTTTTTCTCTCTGATCCGCATAAAGCCCGCTCACAAACTGATATGTGTTCAAGAATGAAGATACAACAATCTCATGGTGCTCAACAAAGCAAACATTAGTTGCTACACCTTCAAATCATTCAGAAATACTTGCTTTACATGAAGCATGTCGTGAATGTTCTTGGTTAAGATCAATGATCCATCATATCCAGAATTCATGTAGTCTAACTTCGAAGACAGACAATCCAACTGTTATCCATGAAGATAATGCAGCCTGTGTTGCCCAAATGAAGAAAGGATTAATCAAGGGCGATAAGACTAAACACATATCTCCAAAGTTTTTCAGTGCACATGAGCTTCAGAAGGCTAAAGTTATTGAAGTAAGACAAATCCGTTCCAATGAAATCTGGCAGATTTGTTCACCAAATCTCTACCAAAATGCACGTTTCAAAAGTTAGTGCAAAGTATCGAATTACGTCGACTTACCAAACAGCTAAATTTGGAGAATGCGAAATCAGGGGGAGCATCCATGATACATGCATGTTGTACTCTTTTTCCTTCGATTAGGATTTTTCCCACTGGGTTTTTCCTATCAAGGTTTTAATGAGGCAACATAAGCTTATTTAACACTATATCAACAATCCAGGAAAAGTTGTACTCTTTTTCCTTCGCTATGGTTTTTTCCCACTGGGTTTTTCCAAGCAAGGTTTTAACGAGGCAACTAATGTTGATATGTGGGCATCCAAGGAGGAGTGTTGAAAATGCTGGTGGGTAGTGAATGCCCACAGTACTTTGGCAGAAGTTTTCAATGCCCATACAAAACCGAAATTGACTTTGGGGATGCAGATTCAAAAGTTGTGTTGTAAATTTCAAATGTATAATTAATATGTTTGATCGGAGCTGCTCTATAAATAGAGCGCTCCGTATGCTTTCAAGACACAGCGAACGAAAGAAAGAAAGATTAATAACATCATCTATCCCTCCCTCCTTTATTTGTCATCCTCTTGTGCTATAATTACAGTGTGATAATTTACATCTGCCTCGCACCTATCACTAAAATGTTATCTCTCTAACTGTTACATATTTATAACACTTTCGTATTTGTTGCATATTTCTAAAGTTTATTGCAAAATTTTATGCGAATAGAGATAAGAAACAAGACCTACTAAGTTTGAATATATTGTCCAAAAAGTTATTATTATTAAATAAAAAAAAGCCTTCCTATTAAAGTCGCACAAGGCTTCCAAAATATTCGATAGCTACTATCGTGGCAATTGAAAGAACAGTATTTTACCGCAAAAGAGCAGCAGGGACGTACTCTCCGCTGCCTTGTACTTTTGCACAGGTAAAAGAAGCCGAAACCTTGATATCAACCCAAGTTAGGAAAGTTGATGCATGAGTTCATCAAAGCGAACTTCATCTGCCGGAGTGACATACAGTAAAACTCTTATGCGGTGGCGATTGAGACAGTTCATGTTGCAATCCAAACTCCGGCGTATAGTCTCATCCTCTTTTCAATGATCGGGTTCACTTGGCGCGCTGACAAGTTTTTCTGGTTCTACTACTCTCTACTGATGTGCTTTATCTACTTCACAGTGTACGGCATGCATGGTGCTTGTAGCTCTCACGCCAGGCCACCAAATTGCGGCCATTGTAATGTCCTTTTTCCCTGAGCTTCTGGAATCTCTTCTCCGGTTTCCTCCCCCAAGGATGGTAAGCATCCAACGCAACTAAAGCCAGTAATATGTTAAAGATTTTCTCATTACAAATTCTACAGCACGACACGAATGCTAATCACTTTTGTGGGACTTAGGACTCGGCACTAGCATCTGACAGAATTAGTCGCTAGTAAAGTTCCGTCGATTTGAATCCGTTCAGTTATTATGATATGCTCGTTTTGCAGCTAATTCCGATATGGTGGAGATGGTACTACTGGGGATCGCCGGTGGCTTATATGTCAGTGCAGATTTACTTTAAGACAAGATTAGGGTTTGAATATGACTTCCTCGGAGCCGTCGTGGCTCATGTTAGTTTCGTTCTCCTGTTCTTGTTGGTACGTATTTGCCTACGGTATCAAGTGCCTCAACTTCCAAAACCCTAAAAACAAAGATGGGAGTGTCAAGTGCGAAGATCCTCATCTGTTCCAAAAATAACCATATAATCTACTTCCAAAACCAATCAAACACCCAGAATTTAAATGTCGATCTTCTCGGATCATCAAAAAGTTTACATCGTGCACACTCATTGTGACTTGGATTATGATCTTTGAAATCGCCTTACAAACATGACAACGAAATTGACACATAAACGGTACATTAGTATGTTTACATAATGAAAGCAGCACGCCTACAAATTACAAGCAAACTATTCGGCATTCCAAGAGTTCAGAATACAGTATTGCACTAATAACACAAGCTATAGGTGACTTCGAGTTCTTTCCACGATATATTTTCTTTTCGGTTCTCTTTATGTTCTACGAGAGTAAACCTAAAGCACGATCCTTAAATCAGTATGTGTGCACAGCTATGAACTACCTCTCATCAGGTTTGACGGGAGCATTGGCCAGGTCCTGAATCTCCCTCTTGCTCTTTATCACAGTCCAGCTCCTGGTATGGAAATCCACTTTATCCAAGTCCTCTACGATGCCCATATACCCATATAGAAATCGCTCCTCCAGGTTGTCTCCCTGCATTGCTGCTTCCACAATTTTGCCATTCGAGGATGTTCCTCGCTCAAAATCTACTCTGCCACGCTTATGCTCTGCAAAATGCTTCTGAATCCTCTCCGCGTCCCCAAGCCCAGTAAACGTTCCCAAGAACTTCACCACCAAAACACTTTGGTCAGCAGGCTTGCCCAGGCAAATCTTGATTCTTCCCTTGATTAAACCGTTACCTGCCATGTCATGTCGAACCCAAAAGTTTCAAAACAAAAAATTGTCCTCCCAACTCCAAATAATTTAAAGATCCAGAAATCCAAATGGTACCTTGCCTCGATATCCGCTTAGCCTGCATACAACGTGATTACATTCTTTTCTAGTTTACTTATTTAATATTTTGTCTAACTTTATGCTCAAGCATTTAATAGCTTCAGTAAGTATTGTATAACTAAAAATAATAAAAACAAAGTCACTCACTTCTTAGAAAAGCCTCGAGCGCCTCCATGGATACAACCTTCCAACATTCAGGATTGTTGTCAGACATAGAAATATTGTGGACAACAATTACAGGAGGCCAGAGAATCAAATCTTCCTTCTGAGCCAAAGCTTCTGCCTTGGGCAGGACCTGGGGAACCCAAGTGACCGTGTCAGGGGGGACAACGGTACTCCATCCCAACAGAACACAAACTGCTTTTAGAAGACCCAAGTGCTGTGCCCTCAGCCCAACTTTGTGAGACATATATGCATGTGTTACCAGGCGCTGAGTGTCCATGAACTCCTTCGACAAGCTGCAACACAGCATAGATAAATAAAAAATTGAAAAAGTACAGTATTCGCAAGTACCACTTCTACCAGAGAACAAAAATATTAAGGCAGAAACATCTACAATATCCCATTTAAGTAGTATCATATACAAATTTCACACCCTAATCAGCATCCTATATAAAAATTCAAAAATTAAAGACAAACTTCATTGAAAAAAACAGTGAATACAAAACCAAATGCTATTTTAAGACCCTCAACTGCTACAGCCTTGGTTGATTCAAATTAATCATCTCGCCTCTCATTTGAGGCAGGGCTTCGTTCCTTCATATCCAGTAATATACACATTCATAAGGTGTGATGCTTTATACCAGCAACAAACTACCACATTATCAGGCTTGGGACGGACTTGTATCAATTTAAGACACAAGTCTCTGACATAGTAGATATCCTCATAAAAGTAAGTACGCATCAACCTTGGAGCAGTAACAAAACAAACCAATGCGCATCTAACTCTCGATACATCTTTGTCCAACGAATGCTTTCTTAATTTCACCCTTAGAAGTTTTATGACATTTTATTATTTATTTCTAATTTGGGTTCTAACCATCTTTTCTAAAAGCTCAAAATTATCTTCCACAGAGCATATAGGAAGTAGCCCGCACATTCATCCTTACAACCAAGTAAATATCTGGTCTTCCCATGATAACAACATGACCAACCATATTATTACCATGCATTGTTAGCAAACCAAATGATTGATCTCAATGTTACTGACTTTGTAGATCACTCCGTGCGCTCTTGTGAAAGGGAACTTTAAACCTACTCATGCACATATTATAGTCCCTCAGAACCTATTACTCCAATTTTCATTGCAAATCTTCTTTCCCATTTCTTACCGACTATAACTAGCTAACTTCTACTCAACTAGCGAGTTTCTACATAACTGGCCAGTTTCTTCATACTGTCGATCTACAAAATACAATGATGGACTCCAGAGCCTCAAAGATAAACTTACTCCAAGTGAGAAGCTATGGAACTTAACACTGCTTCATACGCTACAGATATGCTTTATGATCACATTTTTTGCATGCATTACAAAAAATAATGTCCTTTCATGAATGAATGTCCTCCAAAGATAATTCAACGTCCTGAGAATATTTCCTAAAATGTTTAGGTATAATAAGTACATGTATGAGTAATGAAACACTAGGCATTTCGACCTGGATGCCAATAACAGGATACCAAAATGGCTTCAGCAATTAGGTTTGTACCAGAGTATGGAATGAGAAATTGATTTCCCTTTCCAAGAGGCCTATTTGAATCAATGTATCATTTCAAACCAAGAACCTCATTTCACTCTTGTTCTACAATCCATCCTATGTACATCCTATCCCTCCACCGCAAACAATAAACCAATTTGCATAAACTCTTTGCAGCACCAAAGCCTAGAACTATGCACAGAAGATCCACATTTACTTTTGCTAGTGAACAAGAAACTAAAAAATACTAACAGGTCCTGTATCAGTTTCCGCTGGACTAGGATGACCCTTGTTTCATCAAATGGTGTCTGTCTTTCCCACTACAAAAACCATGTTTCTTGGAAATTTCAACCATGATTGGTAATGAACAACTCCGCAAACACCATTTCGTATTAGTAGATGTTCACCCAACAACCAACAAGGAAAGAATCAAAAGACCACATAACTTTCACAAATTTAAGGTCATAACAAAGTGATTTGAGTAATACTAAAGAACCCTAAGTAACAAAAGCTTAAAATAGCTGCAGGAGTTGACTGCATCAATATGAGTAATGCTAAAAACCTCCTGAATGAAAATATGAAAACTGGAGTCCCACTTAGAAAGAACATGACAGAAAAGAAAACAGACCTTCGGCCGCATACGATGCAGAACAAAGTACCAGCCTTTCCTTGTTCCTTGTATCTTCTCCGAACAGCCGAGTTCATATTTAGCCTTTTAGAAAATGTTAAAAAGGCTTCATTTACCATTTGCATAAACTCCTCAGAGTCCTCGGATGGCTCAGGACCTGCAGAGCTCAGCCCATTTTCTGATAGATCAACATCAGTACCATCACTTGCATGGACATCTTCTAAATAACTATCATGTCTTTTCCAAACTCGGTGCTGTTTGTGAACACCACTTTTTATATCAGTGTGGTGTGGCTTATGCCTACTTAATGGACCAGACTTTCGATGACCCTTTATATATCGATCACCTTGTTTATAGAATCTGACTGAATGCCTTTGCGCATTTTCAAAAGAGTGTTGAGATGGCAACCAATCATCATATTCATATTCATCATGACGGCGCCCAACAAATATCGTCTTAGCCTTACTGTATCTATCATGATCAAATCCAGCTGATGCAGATGTACAGAAACTGCCTACATCTCCATCATTCCACTCTTCACCACTATCATATAAATCTTGGAATTCTCTAGATGTCCAGTTACTAGACATAATAGTTCTAGGATTATGTGTACTCATATGTTCTTCAGTAGCATAGTTTCTTTTGAGCATCCTATCTGATGGTTCATCTATTCCAAGCTCCTCTCTCATAATCTGCATTCCAGCAGGATGTCCACGCATTTCTGAGTCATATTTTGATACAGGAGACAGCCTGTCCTGATACTTCAGATTCACATCTCTTTCAAAACCATAATCTTCTTTTGGATGTGCGACCTGAAAATCTTGGGATGCCCTGAAATGGGATTGATCATAATCTTGTGGATTTCTCCTTCCTAAACTGACATGTGTGCGTCGTGAACCCGAATATTCCACACCGTGCTTTGATGTCTCTGATATTCTTCTTGAATCAGGGTAGTCTATTAAAGATTGCCTTTGCAAAGTATGATTATTCAGCATAATGCCCTTTCTTGAATTTCCAGAAAATCTCTCAGTATCATCCATTCTATCCATAACAGGGTTCATAATACTAGGTCTTGACAAATTTCGATGCTCATAAACCATTTGAGTATGATCATAGTCAAGTTGTGGTCGTGGAGGCATCATTTTATGTAAGTCGTCAGATGGATATCCGCGATCATCAACTGGCATTCCCCTTGATTTGGGAAAAAAATAATCATCATGCTCACCTCTAGTAGGACTATAACTCTGGTAAACTGCCAGATTCCTCTTGCCAGAATCAGGATCTCTAGAATAATCTGCTGGTGGCCTTTGCCTATATGCATTAATGCTCGAGGACTCTATAAACTTCCAGCTGCTACTTGAAAACTCATCCATAGAAGGTAAGTGACGGCCACCCCGGTAAGAATCTTGAAAGTCACTCCTTATGTCTGTGGAGGATCTAGCATGAAAATCCGTATTAACAGCACTTGACATCATTGGGTACAAACCATCCCTTGAAGGAAAAATGTGTTTCTCTCCTTTGTAGGATTCTGTCACTGGTAATCTATCCAAAGCAACAGGATCCATGTACTGAGGCCTTTCTTGCTGAAAATGGTGTACATTCATAGTCCGTGATGATGATGGTAGGTGTTCACTGCCTTCTGCAGGGGTTATCACAGGATGCAGGTCTGGAGGTGGCCAATATGTTCCTAGTACAGTGTTATCTTGGATAAGTGCGGGTTCTGATCCTCTTACCGCACCATCTTCCACATGCATTGATTTTTTATTCAATGCCTCATGTGTACCGCCAACTGACAATCTGCTTCCATTCAATTCCTCATTACTGATTCTAGAGTCATTATTCTCAGACCTGTAAACTCGTCTACTATTTGAATCATCATTCACACTATATATTGCAGGCTCAGCCAATCCAGGTCTGTGTTGCAACTCCAAAGGAACAGGTGCAAGTAGAGGTGGCGAATAATTCCTAGGCAAAACCCCGACTCCCTCATCAAAATGTGGCCTTTTCCGCATGTCACCAAAAGGCTGCAGTGGCGACCTGGATCTTGACCTCCGCCTCACCCGATCAGTCCTTCCACCACCCAAATGCCAACCATAGTCCCTCCTTTCAACAGAATCAGTCTTTTGACTCAAACCCACATCCCCTGGCAGTCCCCGAGGGCTCAAACTCCTCCCAATAGACTGATCAGCCGCCTCGAGTCGCATATTACTCCTCCTACCACTATTACTATACGGGTCATGACCCAATTCAAATCGGTGGGGGGGATGTAATCTAGAAGCTGGGGATTTTTTATTGAAATTTTCATGCTTCCCAGAATGCATTTTGAGATTCACAGCTAAAAATCCTCAAATTTCTATTTCATATAATTGAACAAATATGATAATAAGAGCTCGAAACCCCTAACCCTAGTAATCCATCCAATCACAGTGCAAATGGGAAACCCCCAACCAGAAAAACATTCATATTATTCGACCAGAGATCACCGCACGGAAATTGAATTCCATGGGAAGTGAGAATTTCAAACCTTTTGCTGGGAATCCATGAAATTTCTGTACATGAATACGATCGATCTTTCTCAGACTCCTTCAGTTCTCGATCATAAACCAGAAATTTGCCGCTTTTTCTTCTCAGATTTTGTGATTGGAGCCAACGGGCAAGAGAAACTGATGCGTTTAGACCGTTGTTCTTCCACTGGGAATTTGAATCTCTTGGTTTTTCTGGGTTGGTCGCTCAGAGAGTATTCTGAGAAATCGACGCAGTTGGAAGGAAACTTAACTGGGAAGAAGATGATGCGGTTTTGTTAGTGGGGAGCACTTTTTAATTGCGTTTACATTGACTGGACGATTACAATTTAAAGGACATAACTTTACGACTGTTTGGCTTCATCGCAACCGTCGCTTAAACTTTCTTTGACCCAAAAAAAGCCGTTGCTTAAACTTACTTTGTGATTAAGGGAAACTATAATTTGACCCCTTAAGTTTGTGTTTAATTGGAACCTCATACAATATTTCAACCTCACATATTTACTTATTATTTATTTAATGTCAAATAATCATTAGCCAATTCATTAAATTGGTCGTTAAGTAATGGTGCGACAAGCACGGAGTTCACATTTTGTTGATTTGGAGTCTAAATTTGTGCAAAGTGGTTAAAAACTAGGGAAATACCCTAAAATGGGACATTTTCTTAATCTTAGAACAAAAATAGGACAAACCGGCATGCACAAGCCATGCACACCATGCACAAAACTAAAATTACTAAAATGCCCACATATAAATACTAAAAACCCTTACTTATTTGGGAAATTTGGAAAAGTAACCATATTTTAAACCCCATATGGAATTATAGTTGGGTGACCAGGAAGCATGTAATATTTCATGGTTGAGTGAACTGGATGACGGCCAAATCTATGTGGTTAGTGCACATATTTTGTTAACCAAAAACATAGTTAAACTGTTTCAAACAAATAAACAGGTTGATAAAATAATATGATAATTATGATTAATTGGTCTCTTCTTGTTGGGTGTCACTTGTCAGATTAGAAGATTTGCAATTTGCACATAATTTGAAGTATTCTAATAAGTTTTTAAGTCCCTAATTTCTCCCATTGGTGTTTATTCAAGGTATTGTGTGTGCATTTTTTAATTTTTTTTTTTTTTTTTTCACATGGTTGACAACTATGCAGGTATCTTCCATTAATCACTATGCATTGCAAGTACATTAGGCAGACTTATATCATATAGTTGATCTAAATGCCAAATCATGCACATGTAGAAGGTTTGATCTCGACCAACTTCCATGTATCCATGCAACTGCTGCATGTCGAATTCGCAACACATCAATGTACACTATGTGCTCCAAATTCTACACAGTCAATGCAATTGTGCTAGCGTATGCGGAGCCCATTTGGCCGGTTGGAAACAAGAGTGAATGGAGTGTGCCAGAAGAGGTGCAGAATAGAGTTGTGTTACTTCCAATCAGACAAGTTGTATCTGGAAGACGCAAGACAAACAGAATCTCATCTCAGGGGGAGGAAAGGAAAGTGAAGAAGTGCAGTAGCTGTGGTGGGACAGGCCACAATCGCCAAACTTGCAAGAATCCAATTTGACTCCATTCCAGCGCATGATGTGAATGTTTTTCTTTGGGATTTATTACATTATTGGCTTTTATATCATTCGGGATTTATCACATTATTGGCTTTTATATTTTCAATCATCAGTTTAGCAGAAAAACTTCACACAGATTTTAGCTTAAAAGGGTTTTTGCTCCTTTATTTTTAGATTCAAATTTTGCTTCGGAGATTCAGTTCCTGATTAATTTTTACGTTTAGTTTACTGGGTTATCTTCAATTTTCACGTTCTCTGATTACATTTGAATATCTATATCTACTATATATATATATGGACATGTTCGAGAGTAGGGGTATTGGGTAGTATTGAAGAGGCTACCTCTTTTATGCTTCACGATCTCAACTAATTGTTGTTTTTTCATGGTTAAGAGCAATGAGGAATTTTTTTTGTCATTAAGGGTATATTAGTACTTTTACATCAAGTTTTGGTTAGAATTATCATCAAACTAAAACGGTGGCTATAATTCTATATGGGGTCTAAAATATGATTACTTTTCCAAATTTCCCTACTCATTTCATCTTTTTTTGTCATTTGGAAGAGAGGATGCCGAGAGAGCTCTGTAAGCTCTGGGTTTCTAGGTTGAGCTCAAATATCTAAGCTCCGATTTCCAAGAGAGAAAAGTCAAGAGTGAAGCTTTGAAGTGAGGGTTTCTCGTTTGCATCAATGTTCCATCCTTAAAGATATGATTTTTGTACCAAATTTTTCGTTTTGGCAGGAAAGTTTCCAGCCAGTGAAGCTTCGACAGCCATATTTTCACTGTCATAAGGTTCGTCTCACTCTCTCTCTCTCTCTCTCTCTCTCTCATCTCTTTCTCTTTCTAACTCGGTCATTGTCTCCATTTTTGCAACTAATTACTTGTTTGTTCAATTAGGTTTTTTGGATTTGTAGAGATGGGAAGTCGAACAAAGAGGGATGGGGAAGAGAGGGCTCGAAATATGTTATAGAAATCTTAATTTGTTTATGGGTTTTGTTATTTTAGATTTCTGGGTTTCAATCTTAAGAGTTTTGCATTTTAATTTTTGTTTAGGGTATTGAAGATTTATGGAGTTGTGTTTGTGGATTTGGCTTTGTGGGTTTGTTATAGAATGCTCAATATTTGTTAATTTTGTTATGAACTTGCAAATTTTTGTGAATTCGATCTGGAATTGGTGTTTTTCTGAAAATGTTTATGAATTACAAGTCTTAGTTCAATATGAAAGAAATTGTACACGATATGCACATGACACGCACATTTGTCATCTCTATATGATTTGCCATGTGCTTATATATTGTTATCAATATATACAAGGTGTTGGATTCTGGGTTTCAAAAGGTCCTTTAGATGATGAGTTAAAACCATAACAGTGGGTTTAGAAAAAAAAATGTAAAAACCTCTAAGTTTTGAACCCTCGTCTTGTTGAAACTATAAATGTATAGTCCCCACCATTACAAAATAGTTGGATATGCTTGGACCAACCCATGCACAACATGATGCAGGGGGTGTGAGATTTGATGACACACTAACTTTTATGTTGAAAATAAAGTAACAACATTTGGAAGCATCTTTCAAGTTAGGGGACAAAAAAGTAGTGGGGGGGATTCTTACAACTTTTGAAGGTCACTTGCTATCATCCTCACCACATGAACACCTTTAACACATTCCCTATTTTACCCAATTGATTTCATCCTCATCATGGTAGACTTGTGTATAAATATGTTTCTCACACATAGTTGCAATAACCATTAACCCTCCTAAAAAGTTAAACTTCTTACATAGCCAAAACAATTGAGAACACAAACATGTCCAAGTTCCCACATGAAAATAAGGACTTTAACTCAGAGTTCCACACGTGGTACAATATGGAACCTCCTCCACTTCCGGGGTCGCCGAAGACAAATCATATGTCATCGTTTAGCTCTGTGGACTCAAAGAAGCCGCTGAAAAGTATAAATCAGGTCTGCGAGAGACTCGACTATGAGACGGGTGTCGTTGAGTGTTGGAACCACAAGCTAATAAAGGCAGAAAAAGAGCTTGTGGACCTCAACGGTGAAGCCAACGAAGCGCTCTACCGTGCAAGCAAGCAGAAAACGAAGGCTGATACGTCTGGAGAAATGATCACATTCCTAAATTTTGAATTGTTTAAGAAGCGTCGGGGTCATATTGAGTCGTACAAGCGTTCTCGGGAGGGAAAGACCGAAATAGAGAAGGAACGCCACAAGGGCTTTGAAAATTCTCGTCAACTAGCGAAGGGAAAAAACCGCATCAACCATAATGGGATTATATGACATTTTATTGTTGTGCAATGTATTAGCTAAGTATTTTATGATAATAAACACGCGTACTATGTATCCTTATTATATGCACATAACATGCACATACCATGCACACAGAATGCACATTAAATGCACATAATATGCATATCACATTTTAATATCATATACACATAATATGCCATGTGCAAGATATGCACACCTTATGTACGCAACTTGCATAACATATGCACATTGATGCACACATCGGGAAAATTTTGTGAAATTTCTGCAATTGAACTGAAACACAAATTGGAACATACTAGTATTGTACTCCGTCAAAAATCAAAATTTTCCCACACATTACTGTAAACCCAGTCGGCATTAGCATGTTGGCCTTGAGATTCTCTTCAATACTAGGCCTCTAAAGGGATGAGACTTACCCCATTATTTTAGGGTTTCATATCTTCAAAAATGCACCATCCTCATAGTAGTGAAGTCCCATACAATAAAGTGCAAATAGAATAGCAAATTTTACCTTCCATGCTTTGTTTCCAAATGGATTGGTTGGCAAACTAGTTAGCAAATTGACAAGACAAGGTAGATGCGGTGTAGATGTGGTGTACATGACCCTCATGTCTTGTCCTAACCTACTTGAGGTGTGCATTGCATTCAATATGTGTAAGATGTGCTTTTTCCTCATGTCAACTCATAAATTTCCCAATGTTTAATAATAATATATCACAAAAGTAGTGGGTTTAAATTAATGTTTTGTTTAGGTACTTAATTTGACCCAAAAGGGTTTTTGAAAATGTTAATTTTTCCAATTTAAATTTATATGTTTTCAGTATTCAAGACACGACATGTAGTGTGCATATCAAGACAATAGGAGATCATTTAGTGTGCTTAGTGTGTGCATAGTATGTGGACATAGTGTGCATCGTATAAGACGTGATTATGTGTCGTTGTTCATCACATTACGTCAAAATTAGACTACAATAATTGAGCACAAACCCAAATTTGACCTCCTTTATGCATCTCGTGTGCATACAGTGTATAGTTTTCTGGAAAAATTGAAGCCAAAGCCAAGAAATATTTGACCCCAGCTATAGAACTCACAAACTCACAAAATGCAGGTAAAGCCAAGAAACCCAGCAATTATAAAACATATGAACCCATAAATTAATACTCATAAATATTGCACTTTGAAATCAAAACCCATAAACATACCTTAAAAAAATTAAAAACATTATTCCCCATATAAACTCGCATAACTCATAATGGCTCATGTTGATTCATCCAATCCCACCTACGACCTGCATGAGATCTTTGGTGGATGAATTATTATCCATTACACACCAAGCTTTTGGGATTGTGAATTGGGAATTATATTGCCACCTAAAAGTTAGATGCGATCTGAATCTTGGGTCACCAGTTCGAAAACAGTGGAGAGAAGAGACTGGTGATAGGATGGCCATTGGTGAGAGAGAAAGGGTTGTCGGCGGTGAGGAGGTTTGTTAATGGGTAAGTGCATTGTTAGGGTTCTTTAGCAGAGATAGAGAGTAGAGAGAAAGAGAAATCAGAAAATGGGAGGAAATAACCCATTTAAATACGAAGGCAATTAGGTCATTTCAAGGTGTAGGAAAATTCTATTTCTGTCCAGCGAATGTGCATGACGTGTGCATGCTTTGTGCATATTAAAAAAAAATCCTATTTCTGTCCCAAGATTAAGAAAATGTCCAACTTTGTGGTATTTCCCTAAAAACTATTTAAAACAAATAAAAAAAGGTAAAAAAGAAGAAGAAGATCTGAAACGCAGATCTTAAAGAGAGATAGATCGGAAAACGAAGGTCGGACTCCTTCGTCTAATGTGTCGTCTTTGGCATAGTCCTCGACCTTGACACTGGCTCCACCGCCAAGCACACCGTCGACTAAATCATCAAGCTTTTGAAACTGGGGTAGCTTCTTAACTTTGTAGGAATACCCACGAGCCATGTCTCTTGGAATTCGTTGTCAGACCTTGATTCGCACCCCGTTCTTGATCTCCCAATTAATGGCACCGACGAGGTCAATCCCCACCTCAACTTGGTCAAAGGTCGAGGTGGGTCCCTCTTAAGGGAGAAAATGATGGAATGTGCTTGTAAGAAATTCATTTGCATCGTTGATGAGTTAAAACTCGTGAAGAATTTGGGAGGAAGCTAAATAGCAATGTTGTTGGCAGGAAGTAGAGATGCAGTTACGCAATTTACGCAGAGAAAATTCATGGATTATGCTCTCTAAGTGAAGGTTGAGAGATTCGGAGAGTGAAATGAGAATGTGATGATTTTTGGTGGTTAGTAGGAATAAGGGAGAACAAGTAATGTATAAAAAGTTAACCACGTGGCACACTTTTGGACTCCAAATCAACAAAATGTGGGCTCCTAGCTTGTCACACCATCACTTAACAACCAATTTAATGGTGACTAACTGTTGTCTGACCTTGAAATGAAATAATAAGTAAACATATGTGATTGAAATGCTTTTTAAGTGTTAAATGAGATTGCAATTGAACACAAACCTGAGGGCAAAATGTAATTTACTGTTTTTAACTATTCCATTTCCAACTACAGAGAAGGATTGTAATTTTATCCGAAGACATGCCTGGGGTCAATCATTTTACCTAGGGGCCCGCATGGAGTTAATTATTAAAGGTTGCTTGTAGGGAAGGCGTCTCTAACTAGCTCTACAAGGATGTGTCCAAGGTAAGTACCTAGACTTTATCAAAAAGGTGGAAGAAACATCATAGAGAGTTTAACTTAAAGAAAGGGTTTATAGAAAAAGAACTCTAAATATTTTCTATGATTTGTTATGTATCATCTACGACATCCAACTAGGGATCAGATTGGTATCCTATATTCTTGGAAATTCCTACAATCTAGGAATTAGCATGCATGCAAGTAATCACAATCCTAAAATGAAGCAATATCTGTTGAAATATCCCACATCGACCATATCTATGAGAAAAGAAGAGTTTAAATATCCTAACTCGACTACAACTAACATCGAGACCTTTTTTGATAAAACTCCATACATGACGGATTGTGTAGATGGTAATTACCAAGTTGGAGACACTATCAGTGTTGTTGGAAGTAGACATTTGGCCCGTCTATCTCATAATTCAATATGTTATCAGAGCCAAGGAGCGGGCCCGTACTGCTACGTGATGGGTAAGTCTCTTTAGCCTGCGCAATGATGGTGGGTCCCTTGGCCCTGCGTGTAGGGAGAGTCCCTTTGACTCCACGTGGTTGTTGATGTGCGGATCTTCCACGTGTGACCCACTAATTAGGTTCACGTGACGAGGCGTGTTGAAATATCCCTCATCGTCCATATCTATTAAAAAAGAATAGTCTAAATATCCTAGCCCCACTCCAACTAACACCGAGTCATTTTGTGATAAAACCCCACACCTGACGGATTGTGCAGGTGGTAATTACCAAGTTGGGTACAATATCGGTTGTTTTGGAAGTGGGCATTTGACCAGTCTCTTTGAATATTCAACATAATATTAGAGCTAGGGAGCGGGTTCGTACTGCTACGTGATAGGTGGGTCACCTTGGCCTCGCGTAATGATGGTGAGTCCCTTGGCCCCGCATGAAGGGTGAGTTCCTTTTGCTCTGCGTGATTGTCAATGTGTAAGTCTCCCATGTGTGACCCACTAATTAGGTATCACATGATGAGGCGTGTTGAAATATCCCACATCGACTATATCTATTAGAAAAGAAGTGTTTAAATATTCCAACCCCGCTCCAACTAACACCGAAATCTTTTGTGACAAAACCCACACTTGATAGATTTTGCAAGTGGAATTACCAAGTTGGGCACAATATTGATGTTGTTGGAGTGTGTCTTTAGCCTGTCTCTCTGATAATTCAACAATATCTTATGCTAGATATTCTCCCGATTTAATACAGATTCAATATTCTAAAATGACTTTTTTGCAACTAATATAAATACACCGCGTTAGGGGTGGGCATAAAAACAGCAAAACCGCATGAAAAAAAATCGAAAAAACCGTGTTGATCGGAAAAGTCAACTTTGAGCCAAAAACCGAACCAGACCGTTCAAACCGGTTCTGGTTCCTGTTTCGAATGACCATGAACTGGCCGAAACCGAACCGAACCGTTTTATTAATAATAAATAATTTAATTATATATATACACACATGTCATGGTATGATAGGTTGAAAAATTGGTTTCACCAAATTGCAAAGCATTGGATTTCATCCCAATTAGGGTTCACTCTCACTCACCTCACCCTCACCTCACTCACTCACACACACGGCCTTACACACTCACACCCCATTCCTGATTCCCCCATCCCATTTCACACAGACAGTCGACCAGCGACCGCCCACCCACTCACGACCTCAGACATCTCATCCAAAATATCAGCGATTTAGCCCACAACCTCAACTGCGACGGCCTTTATCATCCCTCCTCCGCGACAGCTCAGACAGTTCCTTGGTATTTTCTCTATCTATTCTCATATTTGAGATTAGGAATATGGTTGAGTTCCACTGGAAGCATTGTTAAAATCTTTTGACATAGATAAAAGGAAGTATGTAGTTTAAGCTAATTCAATGGTACAAGAGTCTGATATAAGGAAGCCTGGGCATGGTTTATGTTGTTGGGAACCACTTAATGTTTACAAATTTTGGTCTTAGAAATGTTAATATTTTTAATTAGAAAATTTTGGTCTTTTTCCTTATTCTTAGACTAGGATTCAGGAAGGGGTGGTTTTGGTGATGCTTCCAGCATTGGGACTACTCAAGGGTTAGTTGATCCTGTACGTTAATTCTATTTTTACTCATTATGTATAGTTGCTTATCCCATTTTGTATTTTGTATTTCTGTTTTTTTTTTTGGTATGTTTATGATAGTTATTTTTTGCTTACTTAGAATGAAAAGTTAAAATGATTTCTATTGTTTATCTATTATTTGGTTCTCAGATGGGCTTCATTTGAGCACACTATCCGTTAGTTCGGGATTCTTGACTTTATCAAAATTGAAATGTTAACCGAACTTCAAAGTGTGGTATTTAGGGAACTTTGTTATTCAGCATCATAATACATGACAATACTTTATGTGGCTTTTCTCCTTTTCTTTTGTAGTAGTTTTTGTTTTTTTGTTTTTGCAAATCTTTAATTAAGGCCGTGTAGGCTAGATTACTAGCATTCTAATTTTTAACTGGATGATTGTTGAAGCCTACGAATAAGGTTATGGTTGTTGAATTGCTTAGATTAGTCTGTACAGTATACTGCCTGGTGACTATAGCTTAATACTTGCATGATCTATATTATTGAAATGTCTTGTTTAAATTCAAGGATTAACTGATGCAAGGCTATGAAAATGTCGTAATTTTCACTTTATAAGTGGTTACAAACATGGACCAAATATCGATATTATCGGCGATATTTCGCCGATAATATCATTTTTGTGAGAGGGAGATATTTTCACCAGTATCCACTTAATTATCGTCAATATATCGCGATACTATCGATAATATCGCGATATTATCGGAGGAATTCATCGTTGTCATCTAGAACCCTACTCCCCCATTGACGACGACCTCTTCGATCGTCTCCTGAACTCCCTCCTCTTCCTCGTCTTCAACAAGATCAGTGACTTGAAGACCCTCGGCCGCCGCTGCGTCGTTCTCTGTGGCGGTGAACGACTCCCGACGATGTGGCAGTTATCGGATCCTATTCGTTCGACGGCGGGACCCACTCAAACCCTTTTCGTTTGCCGTGAAACGACCTGTGGTGGTCGAAACACCTCTAGACACCCACGGCCTCGCCGGAGATGGGTGTGCCTAATCCGGAGCTGATTTCGTCCCAAAAACCTTGGAAAAACACGGGATAGAACTTAAAAATTCACATCTAAGCTTCAATCTGGAACAGAAAGAGGTAAACCTGAAGCTTACCTAACCGGAGAAGATTGAGAAGCTTGCCGGAGAGTTCCTGCGTTTGCCAAGTTGCACAGACGAGAAGGAGAGGGAGAAAGACGAGGTTTGATGACGATGATGATGATGGTAATGATGTTTGCACGATGATGTTGCTGTGTGTGTGTCTCGGCGACAGAGAAGGAAGAGATATAGGGTTTCGAGAGAGAGAGATAGAGTGCAGAGAAAGAAGAAGAAGAAAGAGAAATGAAAGAGGGTCACAGGGTAGGGGACGGAAAGAGAGAAGAGTGAGGAGTGATATGGTGTTGCCACGTGGCAATTTGGGAATGTTTAGGAATCTAGATAAAGGGTCCAGATTTAATCAAAATGGGGGGCCAAAATGAAATCTCAATAAAACTTTAGGGGACTTACGAAATTATACATATAATTGGGGGTTGAGGTGTTACATGGTGCACCCACTACCCGGAACCTAGGAAAAAAAAAAAAAACCCTAATAGTTGAGGTAGTTTTGTGTAATTTACCATAATATTTATTATCTAGGATAAATTTCTATATTAAAAAAACACCAAGGGATTTGAACCCCTCCCATTTTACTCCTTGAACACCTTGACCACCATATCACTTATGTTTTTGTGAAAATATGCTAAAATATTTATATATATGGTTTTGTTTTGAATTCTTTTTGCAAGAAACAAATCTACACATAGAGATGAAGAAGATAGTGAAAATTTTGAACCTCATAGGAACTCTATGTGGTACTAAGTCACTCATGTATTTTATCATGCAATGTATAAAGTGTAAAATATTGTACTAATTCATTATATATAAATGATTATGGTGTGTTTAAACTTCTTTCATTAATTATTACATATTTTCTACACTCACAATGTTTGCCAGCTCGCTATATAATCAACTTAAATTAGTTAAATCCATCATGCAATGCATTTCCTTCCAATTTTTTGTGATAAACTAATAGATAATTGACTAAATAAACATCCTGCAAAGTTTCAATAAAAATTTCCAAGTTTTTCTCACAATTTCCGTGGTTTTTATTGAATTTTTATCGATATCGATAATATCCCGATATTTCCATCGAAATTTCCGTGTTTTTGGACTACCGATATTTCCGATATCATCGATATTTTATACCTTGGTTACAAATAGGTGTTATCTCTCTTTTCCATGGTTTTTCTAGTGAAATAAAATGAGTATTGGAGAATGATTTTTGGTTTTTATTTGGTTTAATTTGATTTGTTTTTAAATCTACTATGCTCTTTCTTGGCGTTCAACTTAAATAAACCTCCTGACAAGATTGACTGTTTATTGATTCTCTTAATTTAATTGGTATCTTTGGGTTGGGGATATATTCTTTTCACTGAGTAATGTGACATAGTGAATAACTTTTCAGAGAAGGGTTGATGTCATACAAACAATTTATTCAGGAGCTTGAAGATGACAATTTATTTAGCAACCTTCCTGTTTAGAGTAATTATTCCTCAATTGCTTTGTAGAGGTATTGTCTTCTCTGCCTCATCTTGGAATCTGAGTGTAGTTAATTGATGAGATCTTGTTCTAATCACTCGATGTGTCTTTTCTGGCCTGTACATTGAATGATGCAGGGGCAGAAGAATAAACCTGAGCCGAAAGATTTGTGGCTGGAGCCATTAGTTCCTTCTGTTTCTTGGAAACCTTGTGCCGATCAATGGGTTAGATTATCAAATGCAACGGACGGAGAGAACTGAGGGTATGTCATTGTTCGTTCTTATTCCAATAGACGGGTTAGATTATTAGGAGATAATGAAAAAAGCAAATGAAATTTTGGTATTGGACAAGCATTTTGATACCACAGAGATAATGTGTCTATCGACTTTTGTTGCATTGTCCAATCAATTATGTGCCAAGAGACTCATGACAATTGACACATATGGCCAAGTTTGTTGACCAATGTATATTTCTTTTAGTTCTCTTTTTGTTGACTTGGTGCCACTACCAAAGACATTTACATTAGAAAAGATGTGTTGGATGCAACTTTATATAATCAGTTTTAGAAAATGTATTTGAATGCATGATGATTTTGTGTTCAAATAATTTAGTATTCGGAACCGTAAACCGGCAAGAACTGAATCGGAACCGGTGTAGACCGAATCGTAAGGTTCTAGTAATAAATTTAAGCGGAACCGCACCGAACCGAACAGTTGATATTTTTCGGTTCAAGTTCTGGTTTAGGGGTGAAACCGCACCGAACCGCACCGTGCCCACCCCTACACCGCGTAGGCCATGTCAATGGTAACACATGCTTCGCTCTCTTGGTCACTGTTTAAATTCTAAGATCTTTATACTAACTTGACTATCGGAGGACATTTGACCGATACCAAACTGGTACCTTAGATTAAATACAATTGTTTGTTCTCTTGTGTAGATGGTCATATTCACATACTCAACCATCTACGGTGTTGTGGAAGTTTGTTTCCAACACCTACTAGCTAATTATTGACTTATAATCATTATGACTCAACGGTGGAGTATAATTCTTTTAGAGAGTCCTAAAATAACTTTTTGATAGTTTTAAAAATAGAGAGCATGATTAGAGATGATCTAAATTCTCTATTTGTTTATATGCTTCTAACTTTTCATTTAAATATCTACGTATATTTTTTATTTTATTTCGTTTTATAAAATTCATACATGGAAACAAATCTCCCAGCAGATATTCCAATGATCCAGTCCCTCAATATACCTTTTTAATTATTATTTTTCATTTCGTGAAGAATTATGTGTTATTAAAAAAAAAAAATTTAATTTCGAGATTGTTTACAATATTTACATAATTACATGCATGTAACACAATTATCATCTGATGATCAAATATATGACTCGTTTGAATGTACTTTTAAAATGACTAAAAGCGCTTTTAGAGAAAATATTTTTTGATTCCAAAAGCACTTAAAGTGTTTTTTGCAAGAAGCACCAGTTATGTACTTATTTCAGGAAATACTTTAAATGTTTTTCTAGAATTGACTTGCATTTTTATTAAAAATTGATTCTAAAAACATTTTCATTAAAAGCGCTTTCAGTCATTTTAAAATATATCCAAACGAACTCATAATTATTATATACAATCACTCTTCCGAGGGTCAAATGGTAACGTTCCGACGCTTTCTAGCAATGTGATATCAATCATGTAAGTATTAGAGGCAAATTCTCTAATTTCACTCATCCTTCTAGTTTACCAAATTAAATATTTTCTTTTAAGAAATTATATTATTATAGGTTACAAGTAAAAGAAGAAAAAGAAATTGAAAAAAGAAATGAAAATAATAAAAGCTAGACTTCGTAGAAGTGGTGGAACCCAAACCCAAAAGGAGTCCTTCCAAGCAATTAGGGCTCTCTTCATCCTCCTCCTCCATTCTCTGCAATCGGGACTAGCACAACAGCACAGAAGGAGACAGAGGAATCGGAGTCTTAGGGTTTCAAAGGAGGATCCGTCGGGTAAGTGCTTATTATCTGCTTACTCTTTTGCTTCTTGAAATTGCTTGCTTGCGTAATGTGGATGCTTAATTCTGTAAATCGAGCTCACTGATCCTCGAAAGCCACTGATTTGTTGCGTTTGAATTGATGATTGGTTTTTGAGATTTTGTGCGTTGATCTAATGGTTGTAATGCAATGTATGCTCAGTGGTGGTTGATTTGATAGTTGATTTGTTGTGTAATGGGTAGTGAAGTAACTGTGTTTTTACGGTACGAATGTTGAAGGTGTTTGAGAAATGATATGGGTCTGTAAGATGAAAATGTGAGGTTATAGCAAGTTTTAGTGAACTGGGATTGTTTGATTTTGTTTAATTTAAAATTACAATTGATACGGGTACTTTTGCGGTTTGCTTTAGGATTTGAAGGCTTGGATTTGAGCAGAGAGACTGTATGGACCAGGTTAGTGATGGTTGTGCCATTTTTCTGGCTTCTGATCTTTGATTATTGTTTATTTTTGTATCGATAGAATTTGCTATGATTGTGATGTTTGCGGTTTTGCAGTACGAGAAAGTTGAGAAGATTGGTGAAGGAACTTATGGAGTTGTGTACAAGGCTCGTGATCGTGTCACTAACGAGACTATAGCTTTAAAGAAAATTCGCTTGGAGCAGGAAGATGAGGGAGTGCCTAGCACTGCTATACGTGAAATTTCCCTCTTGAAAGAAATGCAGCATGGGAACATTGTCAGGTATACATTTCATTGTGTATGGGGACTAATTTCATCAATTTTAGTAGTTTATGATATAATTATTGGAGTGCTAGAACAGGAAGATGAGCAAAATTTTGCTCACTGATCAAGAGATTGATGAATTTTCCCAATCTAAAGCTTGAATTTACATGTTTGGGCATTCATCTTTTCTTACTAATAGAACTGCGGAAGGTATTACCTGTTGTTGGGGAGAAAAAAAGTAGACCTATCAATCTAAGACTGATCTCAAGTTAATATTTTATTTTTGGACTGCAATTATCTTCTGGTTCTATCATGTGCTTCTTCCTATTTGTATTTCCTTCTTAATGGGACTGAATAGATCAACCTTTTTTTATTTTTATTTTTTTATGTGAAAAGGATACGATTATATTGAAAACAAAGAAAAAATACAAAGAAGTTTGTCAAGAAGACCAACCCGAGCAGAAAAAAACACAACAACAGCTCAGGAAAATACTAACAGCTCCACAGAGATGACAAAAGAAAAAGATGAACCATAAAATAGCTGCCTTCCAATCTAGCGAATTAAGGAGACTGAAATTCCTCTAGATTATTGGCATAATGATGCCCACAATGCAGACAAAAACTGAACTTTATCCTAAACTTTCTCAAAACCAGAGAATATAGCATGACTGAGCTTGACAATCACCATTCTTTTACTTCACTCTTAGCATGTTGTTTTTCCTGGATTGTCTGAGCATGACCAGGGAATTAGCATTTCTTTCAATGTCTAATGAACGCATGATTTCCCAGCATGAGCACCCAAAAAATAAAATAGTGCGACATAGGTCCTCGTAGAGATGTTTAAAACACAATCATTCTGTTGAATTAAAAACAAACTATACTACTGAGAAAAAAAATTTGGAATTTGGTTTTGTAGGCATCTATCATCTTTCCTTAAAGCTTGGTTGCGTTGCAAAATTATTTAGATTTTACAAATTCGTATGGATATTGCTTGACAGGTTGCAGGATGTAGTGCACAGTGAGAAGCGCTTGTATCTGGTTTTTGAGTACCTGGACTTGGATCTGAAGAAGCATATGGATTCTACTCCTGAATTTGCAAAGGACCCTCGCCAAATAAAAGTGAGTGACTACTTTCTGCACTTTAAACTGTGTGATTCTGTGCTATAGAGATTTTTACTTTTAGAAACCTCTAAATGATATAATTGGTGTGCATTGAGTAGTTATGTGGTCAGAAAATTATATTATTTCATATCAGGTGCAGTTTTTTAATTGTTTTTAAGAAATTTAGCTTTACGAAATAAATATATTAGGCTAGCATCTGGAAGCTTTGTTTTAGTTCCTGCTGTTACATTTTTAATTTATCTACCTGTGCAATTCTTCTCTTAGATTGCAAAGCAGATTTCAAGTACTTTTAAGGCCCAAGTAGTGTATGCTTGTGATCCTTGATTCTAGTTTCTACTGAGGTTACCTTACATCGGTCTTGGAGTTTTCTTTTGTTATGTAATCCATCCCGATTTAGACAATAAACTATTGAAATAATAAGCTTACGATGGAATGTAATTGGTCGTGTCCTCTTTCTGCAGATGTTTCTTTACCAGATTCTCAGAGGCATTGCTTATTGTCATTCGCATAGAGTTCTTCATAGAGATCTGAAACCCCAGAATCTGCTGATAGATCGTCGTACCAATGCACTAAAGCTTGCAGATTTTGGACTGGCTAGAGCATTTGGTATTCCTGTTAGGACATTTACTCATGAGGTCTGAATGCGTCTCTAGTAGATCATGACATTTAGCTGTTTGCAGTAAAATTTGGATATTTTTCTTTTCTTTCACATTTTAATCAATAGCATTTGAATGTGAAAAAAAGATGTGGCAGTTAGCAACATCAACATGATGCAGTTACATGTACTGAAATTAAAACATTTGCGTTGTTTGATATGTTAACATCTGAGAGCTATTGGTTTGTGTGAGTGTGTGTTTTAGTGTTAAAGAAAATGATTTAATTATGGTGGTTCGGCATAGGTGGTGACCCTCTGGTACAGAGCGCCAGAGATATTGCTTGGTTCTCGCCATTATTCCACTCCAGTTGATGTGTGGTCAGTGGGTTGTATATTTGCTGAGATGGTAAACCAACGGCCTTTATTTCCTGGGGACTCTGAGATTGATGAATTGTTCAAGATATTTAGGTGAAAGATTTCCAACCAAATCTATGCTTTTGTTTCTTTTTTTTTTGTTGTTGTACTTTTCCTGGAAGTTATATGCATCCGGATGTCTGTAAACCATGTAATGTATTTCATCATCCTCAATGTATCCTATCCTACTCACACTGTTGCTTTTCATATGAAGAATCACGGGTACTCCGACTGAGGATACATGGCCAGGAGTGAATTCTTTGCCTGATTTTAGATCTTCCTTTCCCAAGTGGGGTGCTAAGGTAATATATTTTATGTGTGTTGCTATCTACTCCGATTATAAAGTTGCTATCTACTCTGATTATAAAAATCGTCAGCCTTTGTGTTTTTTTACAATATTAAGTAAAGCATCCTTTACTTTGTAGGATTTGGCAAGTGTAGTTCCAAATCTTGATTCAGCTGGTGTTGATCTTCTCTCTGTAAGTTCAGATTCAATTTCTGCACCTCAATGGGGAAAAACTGTTCATATACGTACACCTGCACTGTGATTAAATTGTGGTTGTGAAGTCCTAGTTGATCCCACAAAGGTGTTTCTAATGGTATATGGGGGGAGTGCGAGAGTATTTTCCGTATTTTCAAAAGAGAAATACCTTTAATAAGCCTGGAAGCAAAGTCCTACGGTTTTTGTTGTCCATTGTTGTTCTACATGATAATTTGGTATTTTCTTTTAATGAGCCGAATCCCGCAACATTACAGATTGATGAGTTGGAAGGATTTGTCAATTTCTAAAATCCAGTCCACATGACATCTAGAAAATTTAGAAGGAGCTTCATAGAGGAAGAAAATGAATGCTAAACACGATATAAAAGCATATATTGCACTGCGGTTTTCTATTGGTTAAGTATTTTCTTTTTAATGTTCCAGAAAATGCTGTGCTTGGATCCGAGCAAAAGGATTACGGCTAGGAGCGCTCTTGAGCATGAGTACTTCAAAGATATTGCGTTTGTACCATAATGCTCCCATCTTCACATCCCGGCAGAGAATGTTTATACTATAGTGTAGCATCCTGTGAACTTTGTTTGAATGAGAATTTGTGTGTTGCTTGTGATTTTTCCTCCTCATTCCGCAGACATATTTCCAATTCGTTGATTTGGCTTTCCGCAGATATTATTATGAATTACAGTTTGCCCTGCCCTCAGTTCTTTCCTTTACCTTTTACTTTCTCTTAATGATATACAGCTTGTAATTGACAGTTCATGTCCTGTGAGAAACAATTTTCCTTCGAGGAATATAAAAGATAGTTTGCTTTGGATATGTTTTCGATTTCACATGTTCAACGGAAATGATGCCATCTCATTTTCATCTTGCTACCAAAGCAGGCTGACCCTGCGTCTGCTGGGTGTTTGTTTGGTACCTCTGGAAATTCTGTCTTGTTTTGAAGTGTTATGATTGATAGCCAAATGTGTGCCTTTGTTGTTGTGTCATATGGTGTTGCTTCGTACACTGTTTTGCTTCAAGCAATGTTGAGCCAATTGTTGCTGTAGTTTCTTTGCGTACTTGAAATTTGACATTTCAACGACCTTTCTATAAAGGGTAAATTGCAATTGACCCTCCTGAACTATCACCCTAGTTGAAATTGACCCTTTAAACTAGTTTTTTTTTGGTAAATTAACCCTTTGAACTATTTAAAATCAGTCAATTTACCCATTGCTATTAGATTGCGGAATCAATTTCGTCAATTTACCCTAGTTGAAACTAAGTGCTAAGCGTGCTACTGCTATCTCAGTATAGCAGATGTAGAACAAGAGTGTTTAGTCGATTACTTATGCCCCAAGTTACTCGGACTTGTTGTTATCAAAGGATTGTCGTGGATGGGTTAAGTCCACATTAAGTTCTTTTTCTTGCCTTGTGGCCAAGGACTTTTAGTTCATAGTCTTGTACGTTCGAATGAAGGGAGTCCAGATCCCCTTAGGCCATTTACTTGGTTCCAGATTGGTCTTTAAATGCAAGCATATCCATTAAACTAACCAGATCCAGGTGCAAATGAGATTCTTAAAGTAAGAAAACTGATGGGAATGATTTGGATACATGCTGGAGAATACATTAAGTAGTGGATCTATTAACTTAGAAGACAAACAAAGAGCTTTGAGCAAGATTTCACCTTGTCGAGCAAGGTTGGACCTCTTGCGATCACTTCTCTTTGAATTTACAGGGGTTGTGTGCTAAAAAAGGATGGATGGTAAACAAGTTTACACGAGGGAATCGATACTACGCCACTAGGGGTGGTAGCAGAGCTTTAAACTAGACAAAAGATGGCTTTTGTAGGGAATGATCCTGAAAAGGACTGAGATTTGGGCTGACTACAGCTTTTGGATGCAAATCTGGCTTGAGAGCAGAGTTTGTATGTTTGTTTGTTTGATTGGTTGAGTGTCCTTGTCTCTGGGGCCTCTTCCTCCTTTTATAGACGAATTAGCCCGACTGCTGTGTCTTTGCTTTTGCCCGAAAGCAACTTGGAGGGTAGTGAGTTATCAGCATTTTACTTGTATTGCCATTGAAAGGTGCTTTTTGGCTGATTGTGAGTTAGTCTCCATCACTTGGCATTTAATGCATAAGTATATGGCCTATACATTAATGGGGAGACACCAATTTTTCTCTGGGCTCATTAGGTAAGAGCATTTACAATTCGTCCTGTCCTTGATTTGATGGAGAATCATGTCGTGAAAAGCAAGCAAGAGAAGAGAAGGCCTACCAGAAAAGGAAGGGGAGAGACAAGTTTGAAGCAAAAGCAATTGCAATACGTGTATGAGAGAGTAGAATTTATATATACGAGGTGGAGGGTTTTCATTGGTGGAAGCAGAAAGAGATAAAAAGGCCGATTGGATTTGAAACTTTGCTGTGAGTGACAAACAATTCAAATGCAGAAAATGAAGAGCCTTGGGAGTAATTCCTTTGCCAATAGTAGTGGGAGGCTGTCGACGGAGGAGAACGACGATGAGGAGATTTCGAGGCTGGCAATATCCGCGTACCAAGCTAGAGAGGAAGAGATTGAGAGGAAGAAGATGGAGGTTAAGGAGAAAGTTGAAGCTCAGTTGGGTCGCGCTGAGGAAGAAACTAGGCGTCTGGCGCAGATTTGGGAAGTAAGTTCTACAAACTCTACTCTTATTTTTACTTTTTTATGCATGCGACATTGGGACCTCGGGTGTAATGGGAATGTTCTTAATTACTTGAGATGCAAGTCTTACATAAATCGATCACTTGTTGATGAAGTTATGATATATATTGCACAATCTTTACAATCTAGTAGGAGCTGGAAGTGCTGGGAGATCCCATGAGGAAGGAACTTGCAAATGTAAGGAAGAAAATCGACATGGCTAATCGAGAGCTGAAGCCGCTGGGACTGAGCTGCCAGAAGAAGGTGCAATCTAGCATTTGACACCAATATAAACATTAGAGCATGAATCTACTCTACTGACATTATATATATGCTTGAAAAGTAGATGAAAAATAAACATTATTTTATTTGTCATCAAACAGGAAAAAGAATACAAAGAAGCCCTGGAAAGCTTCAACGAAAAGAACAAAGAAAAGGCTCAACTTGTAAGCACACTTATGGAGGTAATTAAACATAATAATTAAATTATTATTAGTTAATTGTCCAGTCCCCAAATTTAAGTAGTATAATATGCATGGCCTTCTGCACTAATTGGAACTTGTTCTTACAATTTGTTGTAATCTGCTAATTAGCAGCTGTTGACCGAGAGTGAGAAGCTGAGGATGCAGAAGCTAGAGGAGCTGAGCAAGAACATAGAACCAACACTATGAATTTATCAATGTAAACATTAAAGACAAAAGAGTAACCTGCATTCTTGCTGAAATTTCTTGTTTCATCGTGTCAAGCCAGAGACTATTCAAAGTTTTATTTTAAAAGACCAATGCATGCAACTTCTAAGAGTAAATTGTAGCTATGGTCCCTTAACTTGAACTCAATTGGAGCAATGGTCCCTTAACTAAAAATCCATTACCATTGGTCCCTCAACTTATCAAAACGTGCAGCTATGGTCCCTCAACTAAAAATCCATTACCATTGGTCCCTCAACTTTAATTCAACTGGAGAATTGGTCCCTTAACTTTAACCCAATTGTAGCAATGGTCCTTCCAATGTAACTCGTTTTGACAAATTTTTTGACATAGTTGACAAAAAGAACCATAATTATACACTTTGATGAGTTGAGGGACCCTAATTGTATAAATGGTCATTCCAATATAACTTATTTTGACAAAATTTTGACAAAATTTATGAAAAGGACTATAGCTACACATTTTGATAAGTTGAGGGACCAATGGTAATGGATTTTTAGTTGAGGGACCATTGCTCCAATTTGATTAAAGTTGAGAGACCATTCGTACAATTTACTCCAACTTCTAATTTTACAACATCTTAATACCACATGAATGATTTAGCAACTGATATATTTAATCAACATTCAATATGATAAAATCTAAATTTAGTAAATTTACATGACGTTTACACATCATTGTATTGATAAAATTGACTAATGAGGACGAATACAAATAGAAATAACAAAGAATGTTTAATGGCTAGACAGCGAGATAGATCAAATGGTTCGTAGAATTCACTTTCTAAAAGAGGAAGATCATGTACAAATAAATCCGCTACTCCATCGCTATCTCAATCATTCTACCTCATGAGATAATTCCGGATGTGGAAGCGTCCTAGAAGAAACAACTTCCTAGTAGGGGTGGAAAAAAATCCCGAAATTCTCAAACCGAACCAAAAAAATCCTAAAACTAAACCAAAAACGTTGTGAACCGAAAATCTTGAACTATTCGGTATCAGATCCTGAACTGATCTCAAAAAATTTGGTATGGGATTTGGGATCCAATATGCCTTCTTTCAGTAATCCTGTCCCGAACCAAAAATTATATATAATAATTTTTAATCACATTATTAAATATACAACTCTAATTATTATAGGCCGTTGGATTTGGTTGAGATTTAATCTCAATCTTTCATTTATAATTAAAACCCTCTCCAGTCACTTGTCTTCACTCTCTCTCTCTCTCTCTCTCTCCACTTTTCTTCGCTCTTCTTCGCCCAAACCCAAATCTCTCTCTCGACTAGTCTCCTCCTCAGTCCTCCCACTGTGGGAGTGCCACACCATCCAAATCCTTGCCTGAATCGCAAATCTACCACCCACACCAGTCACATACTTTGATTCTCTCTCTCGAAAGTCCAAATTGGACTAAGTCTCTCGGTCTCGGTTTCTCCGTCGCAAATCCTCTCCTGGAATTCGTACGACGAGACGCCTTGTTCATGGAGAGGTGTCGTTAGGGCGCCACAGCCGACAATTTCTAGGACTCAAATTTTTTTTTTCTTTTTTTTTTTCTGTGGTTGATTTTTAGGGTTTGTGAAAATTGGGATTTCTGAAATTTTAATTGTTTATGGAATTGTATTTCTGCAATTGGATTTGTCAATTTGAATAACATAAATTTCTGGTTATGCATGTCAATTAATCTTATCAGAGGAGGAAGGAAGCAATATGTATGAAACTTTCTCTATGATAGGAGGGGAACACCCTTGCTTCGTATGGCAACGGTTCGGTACGGTTCGGTTTGAGCATGAAAATGTTATATTTATTCCCATAATTACGAAAATTAACCATATCCATAACCGTAAATTAACCATCGGGTATTATTCCTAACCATACCCATCGGATAACGGATTCCTCATCGGTTAACGAGTATATCCATCTTCGTCAATACAAAAAATATATTCATTCAATTAAGACATTATAAGTTAATAGATATTAATTTCGTCATTAAACATTTGATGTATAAAATGGATCTTGTTGAATATAAAAATTAAAACACTGATGATGTTGGCTTATATTTGATATCTCACATAAGCACCATTGATTTCACATTGATTTTGATTCAAAACTTTACTTTCCTACAAAATGCAACTTTTTTATTGTTAAGGTAATGATTCGGTGAATGATGGATATACAAATACATACACACACACACACACACAATACTATTATATTATATATAAATTATATTATTTACTAATCGGGTTGGATTCGGTTATGGATACGGTTTAAGGACCTCTATAACCATATCCAAAACCATAACCGAATAATATAAACGGTTTTTCCCCATATCCATAATATACCCAAACTTTCATAACCAAATCCGTTCCATTCGGGCGGTTATCGAGTTTAACGGTTAGAATTACCATCCCTAAGTTGATCTATTTCCCGAATCATACTGAAATCCCAAAAGACTTTCCAAAATACCAAAATTTTGGGTCGGTTTTGGGTTTTGAAATCTAGTCCCGAAAAGGATTGGTTCGGGATTCGGGCTTTGGGTTTCGGTTCGAGATCCGGACCCGAACTAGCCATACTCTCAAGACAAGAAGTTCTCGGTCCACTATACTAGTTTGGGTGATATATTGAATTGGAATAAGATTATTATTGATGATGTTTCACTTCTATGGTAGCTATCGACATTAACAAAAAACAACGGTACCTAACCATGTTCTGTTACAAAATGACAACGTAAAACAGATTGGTTAAATGGAAAGAAACAATCCAGGATTCCTTAGCAAAGAGTATTTGGACATGCAGTGTCAACACCACCAAATGGGTATGCGTAAGGAAAAAGGATGAGATGAATGTAATGTGCTTAAACATGTTTTTGGCGCAAGACTTCTCTCATTTGCCCTGTGATTGATCGCAACATTATGAATTTGGTTATAGCGTAGCACTATGGGATCATGATACGGAAATAGAAGTTCGCGAGGAACTTAGACTGGTTCAAATAGTTCTAAACTACGAAACACCCTCTCAATTTGATATAGGCGTCCACTTTCTAAGTGAGTATTTGATAAATCAGGGATATGTGCCCTTTGCATGTTCTCTGAAGTAGTCATTCTGGACTTGTTAGAGTTATAACCTATGTCGTTGACATTAATCTCACTAAGACTCTAGAAGAGCATGAGAAAACTAACTCACAACCGATGTCATAATTTGAGATGAAAGATCTAGGATAACTTATCCATTTCTTGGCTTGAGGTTCGAGCGTTAGTCTGATGGTGTTCTAGTCGCCAGTCTAACTATCCATGACCATCCGTACGCTAGGTGCAAAGTGAGACATTTGAAGAGGTTGTAGAATACAAAGTTCCATATCTGAGTACAATTGGCATGATAGTTCTTACAGGGAGTTTTGTCGATCTCAAGGAGAGTATTCAATAATATATTCACTTGGCCTTAGTGTACTATTTTCCCTTGAATTAGGAACACTATTTCCCATTGGGGTTTTGCTAACCTGACGAGGTTTTAACAAGTCACCCACATCTGGCTGGTCATACCCTTGACATGTGCATTTACCATCACTTGATCATCTCAAGCATCGACATTGTATTAACTCACTTTTTTTTCTCCTTAGACTACGAGTTTGTCCCATTGAGTTTACCATAGCTAGGTTTTGGTGAGACTATACTCTTAAGTGCATCTTTACTTGTGAGACTCACGTATGCATGACTTGTTCCTGACAAGAAGACTTCATCAACTGCATCTACATTTGCCTGAAGACCTGATGGAACAACTTATTTAGTTCTACACTCAAGGGGGAATGTTGCAGTTAATATTATAATAAGAGTGTGATTGTGTACTAGAAGTAGGAATCCTGATGAGTTGATATTTATTCTATATTTTTACCTAATCTCAGTTATAACTTATTTGTTATTTTGGAATTTTTTTGATACTTTGTTGTATATTTCAATTACAGGACATGTGAATCTATTTTTGGCAAAACGTAATTAAAAGGAGACATTTTGGAGTAATTCCAATTGGAGTGGGTCTGTTTGTCTTTCAAGATGATTGTGTCAAATCTTAGATTATTTTTAGCCGTTTGCTCATGGAGAATATAGAAGGCTGATCATGCAGTGTTGACAGATTGGCATTTTAGGCTTATAAGTCATTGAAGATGACTTTTTTTGAGGAAAATTTCTTATACAAAGTTGTAAAGGACGTCTTTATCTTTCCAACGCCACCTTGCAGGCCTTATTTGGAGCAGATTTGGTCCTAAACTGTGTGGATTTTGTGGCTGCACAGATTATCTGATTTAAATAAAATTGTGTTTCCTAGTTTATTATTTTATTTGGATTTTCAGAATTTTTGGCAGACCTATTTTAAATAGGATTCAAATTTATTATTCTATTTATCGGCCGAGGTTGGAGCCCTTAAGAGGTACAGCGTTTTTGACATTGGAAATCTGTGAAACCCCGTCCCAAAATACGTATTTTTTTTCATATTAACGGAATTACGAAATTACCTTTATGCCCCTTATCCCCTTACCCTAACCGGATTCTCCCTTTCCCTTTTGGGATTTTCCCCTATCCCTTTTATTATTTTCGTATTATTTTACAATCTCTCATTCTCTCTTTGGCAGCCACATGGCAACTCCCCCTTCCTCTTTCATTTATCTCCTCTAAGCTTACTATCTTTTTGAGCTCACTTTCCCTCTCTCACAGATCTCTCTTTCTCTTTGTTCTCTCACCCCTCCGATGGCACACACACACACCAACCTTCAAACCCACGACCCATAGACACCAACCCTCAAACCCAGGACTAAGAGAATAGCACCATGGAAACCGGTGTAAGAGCTTAGAGAACCTGGCGAGTCCCGACGGCTTCGAGGCGTTTTCCGGCCAACTTCGGCCACCACTCGTTGTGAAACTGGTACGAATCTCTTCCTCTCCTCCTAAGCTTCAATTTGATAGGTAGATCGCACCCTAGGGTCGAGAATCGGAGTTGAACAGAGCTCGGGAAGCTCTGGCCTCATTTTTCCATCAAAACCGGGTTAAACGACCCAAACCCAGTAACCCGACTCCTTTGGCCCAAACCTTTGGGTTGGGCTTTCTGGCCCAAACCCTTTAACCCAAAACCTAAGGGCTTCAACCTACTGAGCAACCCAAATCCAATCCTTTGGGTTGGGATTTCAAGCCCAAAGCCCACTAGAACCCAAGCCCAAAACCCTTATGAACCCAGGCCCTTGGGCCGTGCAAACTAGGGCCTTCGACCTGTTGAAACCAAGCCCAAATCCTTTAGGCCCAAGCCTAGGAACCAAGCCTAGGCCCAGACCCTAATCCGACCCAACCCAGTCAGATCCCAGGAACCCAGGCCATGAATGGGCGCACGTGAATGGCTGCTGGTGCCGGCGTGTGAAGTACACGCGCTGCCGTCCACTGCTGCGATCACGGCGGCACCAGCGACTTGTAAAACCCCTCCCAAAAAATTTCTTTGTAATCCCACATTTCCCCTAAAAGTTATTGAAATGTGCAATGAGGTCCCTTATCTTAATCTACTCTAGACCCTCCATCTAGATTGTCTTTCTCCCCCACGCTACCACGTGGCAGGCCACTAACTCACCTTACCTCTCTCTTCTTTCCCGAGTCTCTCTTGGATCTCTCACTTTCAACACACTCTCTCTTCCTCTCACTCAAACTCTCTATCTCACTCTCTTCCCTGATCTACCCACAAATGCACGTCGAGGAACACCACCACCCCAACGTGGATAACACCACCATCATCACCATCGTGGACTCTCTCTCTCTCACTCTTCCGCATTTCCGTGAAGCACGGGACACCTAGAGCCCACTCAAAAGCCCCCGGGGAACCCGTGACCGTTGAACCTATATTCCGGCCACCACCGACCGTTTCATGACAAATCAAAGGTACCAACTGTTTCCTCTCACCTTGTACTTTACTTTGGTACTTAGATCGTAGGGTCTAGTGGACAAACGACGGCGACCGGAGTTCGGGAGGCTCTAACCTCCTTCCCCGGTGAGATTTGGGGTTCCAAACCCAAACCATTAGAACCAGGCTCTTTAGGCCACACCAAACCTAGGGCCTTAGGCTCGTTGCTTTAAAAACCAATAACCATTTTTCTTGTAGGTCTTCGGGCCGGTTGTACCACGGGCCCTAAGCCCAATTCCTTAAGCCCAAACTCCCCCCTAAACCCAACCCACCTAAAAGCTAAACCCAGCCCACCTAGAACCCTAAGCCCAACCCGGCTAACCCACTAGGCCCAAACCCATAAGGCCCTAACAGGCCCAACCCAAACCCTAGGACCCAACCCTAAACCGGTCTGACCTGGTTTGACTCAGTTGACCTGGACCCATTGACTTTGACTCGGTCTAACTGTTGACTCGGTCAACGGTCATCGTTGACTTTGACTTTGACAGGTCAACGGTCAACATTGACTTTTTGACTTTTTCGGGTTTTCGTCCGGAACCCCTCCTAGGCTAATTTCAATGTCTTGGACCCATTTTTGACGTCCGTTTTCTCAAATTCAATCGTTTAAATAGAGTTGTATTAATTGTACCCTTTAAGTGCTTAGGTGCAATTATTAGCAACGATTCCGTCATTTCTATTTCGTACGACTCTACAACGACGAAGTATCTGTGAGTAGGCCCCTTCTAAAATGCATGTTTTAATAGTAGAAATGCCTACATGAAAAGCATGATTTAATGATTACGTTTTATGAGATATTATGCTTACTTAGAATATTTTGGAATACCATATTTTCTATCGAACCCATGTTCTTTGTAGGATATCCGATGGATGACGATATACTATTTAGAACATGTTTTTACACACTTGTTTATAGTATAGATGATGGATGACTTTATACTATGAAGATGATTTTTGAGATATATGTACCTATGTTTGGAAAGTTTATGTTCAATGGTTTTGTGTGTATCTAGTGGTCACTATTCTGCCTTCGGTGAGATACTTATATTGCCTTCGGGCGGGCGTGTGTAGGGCACTGTTCTGTGCAGAAGAAAGATACTGATACCACTAGTAGCACACTATATACAAGATATGTTTTATGAGATGTTTTATGACATGCTAGGGTTTTCGAAAAACCTACCACTTATTATGCGATTAGTTTTCATTATAAAACTTTGGGGGTTAGTATGTTGATAACTATTTTAGTATTATATATATATTAACTTGGTCCACTCATGTTTGTTTTGCGCCCCCTAGGACATAGGAACGAGGAATACGATCTGACGTACAAGGCATTCCCCTACTAGTGACATCGTGCTATATTCTCTCTGCTTTGACATTGATTGTAATAGCACTTCTCTATCTTACCTTCCGCTATACTCTGTATTAGACGTATGCTCTGAACATGTGGTGCATTATCATAACAATTCATTGTTGGCAGTTGAATATTGTTTTTGTGATAGTACTCTCCTACTGCATGAATAGTCACATTTTATTATCTTGCTACAATTTTTGTGCATGTCTCACATGTTCTCAGCATTTACACTCATAAATGGCTTGCGTCACCTTCAGGTGTCGGCCAGCATGTGGTCATCCCGATGTCCCGAGGACATCGGGATCAGAGCATGTCACGACTTTTCCGGCTAACTTTCCGGCGACCCACAGCCGTGCGTGGCTGCCGGAGCCGCCACCTTGCGGCAGCGCGTGAGAGCGCGTGGGGGTACTCGTGGTCCCTCCTTATGTTTTTCGATGTCTTGAATCCGTTTATGAAGTCCGTTTTTCGAAATTCAATCATTATGGTAGAGTTTTATTAATTGAAACCTTTATGTGCTTAGGTGCATTTATTAGCGCCGATTTCGTCTTTCCTTTTTTGCATGGCTTTTCGACGACGGAGTATCTGTGAGTGGACCCCTTCCAAAATGCATGTTTTAATTGCTAGAAATGCATACATGAAAAGAACTATTTAATGGTTACGTTTTGTGAAACGTTTATGAGTAAATTAGATTTACGCTTTATGAAATATCATGCTTTACTAGAATATTTTGGAATACCATACTTTATTTATTTTTACGTGCTTTGTAGTATATATGATGGATGGCTATATACTATGAAGATGTTTTGAGATATGATGTTTGAGCTACTGAGCTCCATTAAGATATATGTACTTATGTTGGAAAGATTATATTCAATGTTTTTGTGCTTATCTAGTGGTCACTGTTCTGCCTACGGGCGTTGATACTTATATTTGGCCTACGGGTTGGGTGATGTAGTGGCCTACTGGTCAGGGATGTAGTGGCTTCGGTCGATTATGATACCATTTTTTAGCACATTATATACGATATATGTTTTATGAAAGTTTTATGGCATGCCATGGTTTTCGGAAAATTTATCACATATTATGCTATTAGTTTTCATAAACTTTGGGGGTTAGTATATTGTTGAATAACTATGTTTGTACTACTTATATATCGACTTGGTCCACTCATGTTTATTTTGCACCCCTTCAGGACATAAGAACGAGGCATATGATTCGAGCTACAAAGCATTCCTCTACCAGTGATATCGTGCTTGTCACGCCCCGATCTCGACATACGTCGAGAATCGACATGTGGCACATGAACATAAGGTACGTTAAATATGATGTAAGATACAGAAGGAAATACTATAACCAACATCCCAAAATAAATATGATAGTAAGGTCACCCCAACATGATATATACAAGTTCGTATGCAAAAATACACCACCCTCGTGAGGCCAAGACAAGCCTATGGTGCACAAAAGAGAGTCCCAAAATAAATAGTACAAGGGTGGATAAATGGGTAACTTAAATGCTTCAAGGCTCTGATCTCTGCACTACTACCCCCACCGACTTATCGTAGACTAGTAAGACCTGTCACCTATACAATCAGTGCCTACACCATGGGAATGGTGCACCGGGCAAACAACAACCCGGATGCGAAGCTCGTGTGAGTGACAATGACGCAACATATGTGATAAAAATAAAAACCATCCATCGATCACGGTTTATAAACATTAAATATATAAAATCATATTTTATGAAATGATAATCAAGTCACTGAAAATCCTAAAGGAGTCACCCAGACATCCAACGGCTCGTCTGAAACAACTCACAAAAGCTCACAACCATAAACACATACAACACAATGAAAAGTAGGGCTAGAGCGACATAGTTTAGCCGAAGCCTACATCTCTGAAAGTATCTCAATCCAAACTCAATCCGAAGAATCAACAAAGCAATTAATCGGGTTCCGGACCTCTCAACGGAACCACAATATCAATCGGGATTCCGGACCACTCAATGGAATCGTGGAGTAGAAGGGATTCCGGACCTCTCAACGGAATCATAGAGTACAATGGATATCGGACCACTAAACGAAATCCAAGCTGGATACGATTCTGGACCACTAAATAGAATCGTAGAGCACGAGGGATTCCGGACCTCCCAACAGAATCCAGACACAGCAGGAAATCGGACCACTCATCGGAACCTCAGCGGAACGTAGTTCCGGATCCCTCAACGGAACTGAGCGGAAGTCCAAGAATATGACAACCGGCTCGAGGAAACAATACATGAACCAAGTACTCAATTTAGAAGGGCTGAACAAAATGAAACAAAGCACAAGTATTAAATGTAGAATGGCTCAACGAAACGAGAAATGAAATAATGAAACAAGGGATGAAACATGTTTCGAAGCAACAAACCCCATGATAATGGGTTAACGGTCCACTACCAGCCCTCACATTTCATCACATCAAGCCAATCACACAAAACAAACCATATTTCCAATATGCACGTCAAGTCACATTTCATAAAACTACATCGATGGCTAAATATAAAAAAAATAACAATTTTATAGAAAAAATAATTATAACACTAACTCATATCCACACAGGATAATAGTTATGAAAACAGGGTAATCACCTATATCACATATATTAAAGTCACTCACCTAGAGTCCGCGCTACAACTTCTTCGCACGAATATCGAGGCGTGCACGTCCGTTCGTCGCCTAGAACAAACATCAAATCTCGTCTCAGAACTCAAGTGATAAACCACATAATTTTACATAGAACACGTCCCCAAGGACGTTCTAGGTGGATTTGGAACGTGTTGACCAAAAGTCAACCGTCGGTCAAAGGTCAACGGAAGGGTCCACAACCTTACGTAACTCGATCCGGAAGATCCACATATTGGATTTCCAATATATAACTTCCCAAATTCCACATTATGCTTCTAAAACAACATACTAAAATTTCATCGCGATCCGACAGTCGAATCTCCGCCAATCACAAATTCCAGTGGCGGTCAACGTTTGATTTTACGAACTTAGCAATCTAATTCCGGGAAGATTCGTACGTCGGATCCCCAATCCGTCAATTTCTAATGTCCTCAAATATTTTGTACAATTACGGATTAATGTTTGGTGGCGATTCAACGGTCGGATTATCAATTCACATAATAATCAGGTGACGGCCCTTAACGAAATTATGCTCAAACAATGGAATTTCATCAATTGGATGTCAAATATGGAATTGGGGCATCAAAATAGCTTAGGGAGGCCAAGTCGTATTTCAGCCCACGCGCCGCCTCGACTTGTCGGAAAATTTGACTTTTTCCAAAAATTACCAAATTTTATCATAATGAAGATCTCAATGAGTCGAGCAAGTTTTATACCTGTGGCCAAGTCCAATTTGGCCGGCAAAGGCCCCAAATTGGCTCGCACCCGTCAGAAACCCTAGAATAGGTGAGTTTCGATTCTCCTTCCTCGGTGTTCTGACGCCCCTACAATTGGTTGGGTCTTGCTCCTGGGTCCAAGGGGAGTTGATTAAGGGTCGTGGTGGGTGGTGAAACTCGCCGGAACGGCAGGATAGCCGTCAAAACTCCACCGGTCACCCGCACGGTTTTACACGGTTTTGGACTTAAAAATCCTCAAATTTAGGCGAATAAGGTAGATGGGGGTGATGGAAGAGGTTGCAGGTGGTGGATGTGTGAATTTCAACGGAAAAAAAGGCGAAAATTGCCGAAATTAGAGCCGGGTCGAAACCGGTTTTGTCGTGGGTGTACGTCGACGGGAAGAGGGAGGTCCTTTTTTTTTCTCTTCCTCATTGGTTGCTTAATTCCCTTCTGGTTGGTCCCCTTTATTAACACAAAACGTTGTATAATGTAACATATTATAAATCTTTCTCGTTTTGTTGACATGAAATATTACATAGCAATATAGCCGTATTAGGTAAGCTGTAAAAGCACACCACATAGGTGCTTTTTCTGTTGGAATATATGCACACACATGCTTTGGATCTGCTGCTGCTGTTGCGGCTGAGAATGAATGGTCCTTCAATTTGCGTCTCTCTTCTTTTTTCACATGGCTTACTTTAGACCTAGATTTTTGGGTAAATTACACTTTCATACTTCAGGTTTGGGGTCTATTTCAATTCCTTACAACATCTTCAAAACATTTCACTTTCATACCTTAAGTACTATTTTATTTCAAAATAATATCTCCGTTACATTTTTCATTTATTGATCCGTTAAATGCTGATGTGGCTGTCACACATGTGCTTTTTCTGTTGGAATATATGCACACAGATGCTTTGGATCTGCTGCTGCTGCGGCGGCTAAGAATGAATGGTCCTTCAATTTGCGTCTCTCTTCTTCTTTCACATAGATTTTTCGTTGGTGTTTAGGTGTCGTAATTGCATACATAAAAGTATTGCTGACTCATATAGTCGATCGTCTTTTGTGTCATACAAATCAATATACCTGGAGCTTCATTTTAAACACGATGTATTACGATGTAATTGCATGAGAATTGTTATTAGCACTCCAAAGATCTTATTTGGCATTCCAAATTTTCTATAATTAGAAATAAAAATACACTTGTGAGAAGTGTAGAATGAGATTTTTGGAGTGCTAATAACAATTCCCAATTGCATATGTAAAAGTATTGCTAACTCATAATAGTCGACCATCTTTTGTGTGGCACGTATCAATATACCTTTCCGTTCTTTTTGGTAAATATTCAAAAACTGAGAATTATTACACGTACTAACAAAATCTACTACTTCACTCTTCAGAAGAATCTGTACTAGGGTTATGTTATAATTTTGTTAGTGTTCGGGATAGATCTGTCCCTTACATAACTTCCCCTTGTCTTGCTTTTCGGGCAGAGTTTGTTGCTTGGTTTCTGCAATATACGTTTACCAGTCTGAATGGTGCCTTCGTGGGGCCTTTGTTAGGCTGACATCATAGAAACAAGAGTAGTTAATTTAACAGGGTTAATCACAACTAAAACTTGAACGAAATTAGTTAAAAATGACACATGGCTTAATGGAAGATACATAAACAACAAATTTATTTTACATAAGTACAAATAAAGAAGATTCAGGCAAGATAACAACCTTGGTCGGCACGGTTCGTCCTCTTGTAGACACCTCTCCTTGTATTTTACAGTGATTGAAATCTTGGAAAATGAAATATAAACGAGGTTTACTAAAGGGATTCGATACTACAACAAAGGGAATTGTAGCAGAGCTTCTAAAACTAGACAAAAGAAAGCTTTCTATAGTGGACTTGCGACTTGAAATGGACAAGGGGTGAACAAATTAAAGCTTTTTCTGGTTCCACTGTTGAGTGTACTGAGAATTGCCTGATTGATTGGTTGAGAGAGAGTTTATGCTTGTGCCCTTCATTGATTTTATAGACTTTTCTAGCCTAATTGTCTAAGCCTTCCCTTTTGGTGATGGCTTCCAAAGCATGGTGGGTAATCATCCGCCTTTTCTAATCACCTACCCATGCCATGGAAAATTACTTTTTGCTGAAGGTGAGCTGCCCTATGTCGCTTGTCACTTCTCACAAAGGCTTGCTGCCTATCAGTTGCCAAAAAATGATTTTAAATTCATCTTGGGCTGCCAACTGTCAGAGACCAATCCTTTTCTAATTTTCGCACGCCTGGGTCTTTAATTGTATTGAGCTCAACATTAAATATCCACCCAAACAGTGCCTCTTTTAATCATTATTAAGCCTGCTATTCAAGACATTGATAATGATTAAAATTGAATGCTTGTTGAAACTAGGTATTAGTGCCATTTAACTTAGCCGTTTTAAATAAACCTTTGCACTAACCCACGATTCCCAACGTTAACTACCTGCCTGTTATATAACTTCCACTTTACTCTTTTTGGTCATTACCTTCAATAAGCTTTATTCTTAGAGCCACCAATGGCTCCTAAATCACGCTCTGCATGTGAGTATGGAGAGGGCATTGTCACTCTTTGTTGCTGTCTAAACGGCCTTCACCGCCCTCAGGCTGGAGCTCAACCTTCCCATTTTCTTTCTTGAAGATAGGGCCCACTCACTGGGACTTGCCTGGACCTCCAAAGTTCCCGTTGTTGTGGAAAACAACATGCCTGCCAAGGAGTGGTTCACCCTTTGCCCTTATGAAGCTGAGGAGGGCATTTCTAAAGAGTCAAGTATTGAGTCATCAAGTTAGTTAGATGGTTGTTATAATTCTTGTGTAAATTGGTAGATTAGTCAAGGGTAAAAATGTAATTGTGAGAGTAGTATATTGCCTATATATATATATATACACATATACTGAATCATCATTGTAATATTATTAACATTGAATGAAATAAAAGAGGTATTTTCAGAAACAGTGGATCCTTAGTTTCTACATGGTACCATCGCCAACCGCCTCACGGCTTCTTCGATCCTATTGAATCTTTCTTCTCAGATATTCCACTTATCTCTAATCTTCTTCTTCAATGTGCTGATTGATATATGTTCTACTCCGATTCAGATTTCTGACTTGTTAATCTTGAATCTTGATGGCATCTCTGTCTGAATCATCTTATTCGATTGAGTCGGTGCCTGCTCCAAACCCTAATTCTTCTTCTTCAATCCCTAATTTCTCCCAATCCCATGCTTCTCCCACAATCCAATATATTGGCAGTATGGTTCCGATCAAGCTTCGGTGCTCAAATTATCTCCCATGACGTGCTTTATTTGCACCGATCCTTCGTCGTCCTAAGCTCATTGGTATCGTCGATGACACTAAGCCCTGTCCATCACCATTTCTGTCGGATCATTCGCTTAATCCTTCCTTTGAGCAGTGGTATGAGAAAGACCAAAATTTGATCATTTGGTTCAATTCGACTCTCTCTGAGGAAGTCATTCCGTTCACCATTGGTGTCTCATTTGCTCATGATCTCTGGCTCAAACTTGAGCAACGATTTGGTGGTGTCTCGAATGTGCATATTCATCAATTGCGTTCCCGACTTCAGAATATTCAGAAAGGCTCTCAGTCAATGTTCGATTACCTTCAACAAATCAAGGAGATCTTTGATTTTCTCACTGCTGCTGGAGCCTCTATTACAGATCGTGATCTCATTGCAGCAACCCTTGCAGGCCTCCCTGATTTTGAATCTTTCACTGATTCAATTTTTTTCATCTTTCATCTACTTCCTTGGATGAATTACATGGATTGTTATTTACCAAGGAGTTATCTATGTCACGTTGCAAGAAAACTGCTTCTTTTGAGCCTTTTCAGGCGTTCTCTATGCAAGCTCAACCGCCACTGCTTCCCACACCACCATAAGCTCTTGCTGTCCAGAATCATGGCAGTCAACCACTTCAGAACTCATTCCAGTATAATTCTAACCGAGGCAGGCACAATCGTGGTAATAAATCGAGGTTTTCAGGGTTATAATCGTGGCACCTACAACTCTGGTTTCAATCGTGGCAATTGTAACTCTGGCTTCATTCGTGGTTCTTTTTCTTCTGGTCGTAAAATTCCTTGTCAAATATGTGGATCTACCAGCCATGAACCTATTGATTGCTTCGATTGAATGGATCCAAATATCTCAGGCAAGGTTCATCCTGCTAAACTTACTTCTATGTGTACCCATTACACTAACAAGCCTTCTATTTATTGGCTCATTGACTCAGGTGCCACCTTTCATATTACCAATGATATATCCAATATAGAGTCTCCTGCTCCCTACCATGGTGAAGACAAGATGTACATTGGAGATGGTAAAGGTCTGTCTATAGATCATGTTGGCATTTTGAATACTCCTGTTCATTCCTTTAAATTGCAAAATGTTCTTCATGTGCCTCAAATGCAGCATAGTCTACTTTCTGCTATCGATTTATCAAAGATAATGATTGCTCATTAACTCTTAACATTCATGGATCCTTTGTCAATGATCATTTTATGGGAAAGACGCTTTTGCGGGGACAAGTTAAAGATGGATTCTTTCTTCTTCAAGGTTCATCTTCCATCTGCAAATCTACTCATTCTAAGCATGTTGCACTAGTAAGTACTCCTGCCAATGTCAAAATCTGGTACAGCAGGCTTGGTCATCCATCTACTATTAATTTTCGTAAAGTACCATTGACAAATAAGGTTGCTGTTCAAGGCAAATCCTCTCTGGACTTTTTCTGCAATGACTGTGCTTTTGCAAAGAAGCACAAACTTCCATTTGCTGCTCCTAATTCTATGTCTACTAGAAGTCTTGAATTGTTGCATTGTGATGTCTATAGGGCCGTCTCCTGTTATTTCAATCAGTGGCTGTAGGTATTACTTGCTTATTGTTGATGATTACAACAAGTATAGCTGGTATTTTCCTCTAAAATCTAAGTCTTCTATATTTTCAACATTTGTGGAATTCAAGACTTATGTGGAGAACACTCTTGGTAATAAAATAAAAGTTGTTCGCTCTGATTCAGGGGGTGAGTTTTCTAGTCATCAGTTTCAGAATTTTCTTAAACTTCATGGCATTTTACAACAATTTAGTTGTCCTCATACTCCTGAGCAAAATGGATGTGTTGAAAGAAAGCACCGTCGCTTGGTTGAAACTGTACAAACACTCTTAGTTGTATTTAAAGTCTCTCATGTGTTTTGGGTTGAAGCATTTTCCATTGCTACTTATCTGATTAACATGCTTCCCATTGGTGGTTTATTGCAATCTCCCTGGGAACTTCTCTTTCGTACACCTCTAGATTACTCTCGGCTCAAAGTTTTTGGCTGTGGATGTTTTCCTTGGCTCAAGCCTTATACTACATCCAAGTTGGACAGTAAGAGTAAGCACTGTGTCTTTTTAGGGTATAGCCTTCAACACAAGGGGTATCGGTGTCTTGATCCAGTTACACAGAGAATTTACATCTCAAGGCATATGTTATTTGATAACACTAACTTTCCATTTCACTCTTTATCTACTGTCATACCAAGTTTCTCTAAAGGCATTTCCCAATTGAACCACAATGTCTCTTTGCAATTTGCTGTACCTACTGCCCCAGTTGCACAATCTGTTACTTCTAATGTACCTGCTTCAACTAATGTCCCAATTACACAGTCTGATGCAAAGTTTGCCACTTAAGAAACAGTTTCCATACCAATTCCAGAAACAGTTTCTTTACCAACTCCAAAAACAGTTTCACCTGTTATATCTCCAAACTCACATGTAGCAACAAATATTCACCCTATGGTCACACGGTCCAAGGCTAAAATATCAAAACCCAACTCCTACTCAGCTACTAACTTCCCTTGTCTGAAATTGTTGACTTTGTTCCAATCACTTATGTCCTGGCTTCGAAACATGCTTATTGGAGGTCTGCTATGCAGGATGAGTATAATGCCTTGCAGTCCACAAGTACCTGGTCTCTAGTACCTTTTCAACCTTATCAGAATATTGTAGGGTGTAAGTGGGTGTTCCAAGTTAAAAAACATCCAAATAGGACTATAGATCGATATAAAGCTCGACTTGTCACCAAAGGCTTTCATTAGCAAGTTGGTTTGGACTACAAAGAAACATTTAGTCCCATAGCAAAACCAATAATAATTCGAATCTTTCTCTCTCTAGCAGCTCAATACAATTGGTTCCTCAATCAATTGGACATCAGTAATGCCTTTTTACATGGAGATCTTCAGGAAGATGTCTATATGCAACAACTACTAGGTTTCAGTGAGCCCAATTACCTAAATTATGTCTGCAAGCTTCGAAAATCCTTGTATGGCTTGAAACAAGCCTCTAGGGCCTGGTTTGATAAACTGTTTGCAGTTCTTCAATCTTTGGGATTTCATCAGTCACAATCTGATGCTTCTCTGTTTGTGATCAAAGTACATGTTTTTATATTGTCTTGGTGTATGTTGACGACATACTTGTCACCGGTCTTAATTATGCTGCTTGTCAACAATTTATTCAGAAATTGAGTACTATCTTCCCTGTGAAGGATTTAGGACCCTTGCATTATTTCTTGGGCCTTGAGGTTCAAAGGTCTTATGCAAGCATCTTTTTACATCAAAACAAGTATCTCCTTGACTTGCTTCAAAAGACACACATGGAAGGAGCTAAACCGTGTGTCACTCCTTTTGGTTCACTCAAGCTTGATCACACTGGTCATTTGTTAACGGATCCAACATAATACATGTCCATTGTCAGAGCGGTGCAATACATGACTTGGACACGACTAGACTTGTCTTTTGCTGTAAATCAAGTCTGTCAATTTATGCATGCTTCAAGAGAATCACATCTTCAAGCAGCTAAACAAATTCTCAGGTTTCTTAAAGGCATAGTGAGTCATGGTTTGTGGTTCAAGAAAGGTGTCATTCATCTTAGTGCTTACTCTGACGCTGATTGGGCTGGTTGTATCTTTGATAGACGATCTACTATTAGGTATTGTATATTTCTAGGGTTAAATCTTATTAGTTGGAGTGCTAAGAAGCAACCAACTATTGCTCGATCCTCCATTGAAGCATAGTACATATCGTTAGCTCACACAGCAGCCGAAATAACATGGATATGTAAGATGTTCAAGGATATTTGTCTTCATCTTCCTAGAGTTCCTCATATCTAGTGTGATAATATTTTTGCAATTTCACTTGCTTCCAATCTAGTTTTTCATGCTTGAACCAAGCATGTTGAACTTGATTATCACTATATTCGAGAGTTGATGCTGGCTAATCTACTTAAAGTCCAATATGTGTGCACTGAGGACCAATTAGCTGATATTCATACTAAATCCTTGTCTAAATCTAGATTCTTATACCTGCAATCCAAGCTTTCACTTGGACCTTTGGATGCATCCAAGTTCATCTTGAGGGGGGTGTAAAGAGTCAAGTATTGAGTCATCAAGTTAGTTAGATGGTTGTTATAATTCTGGTGTAAATTGGTAGATTAGTCAAGGGTATAAATGTAATTGTGAGAGTAGTATATATATATATACTGAATCATCATTGTAATATTATTAACATTGAATGAAATGATTTTCAGAAACAGTGTATCCTTAGTTTCTACAATTTCTGCTGCCACATGGTTGACTTTCAAGAGGGGTTTTCCTTCCATGACCGATGCAGCCTGGTCAAAGTGGGTGGACGAGATGGAACCCATCTGGAAGAAGAAGTGGATGGCAAATGGCATTTACGAGCTAAGCCAACACCTTTGAATTCAGGATGGGGCCTATGACTCCAACTGTTTTGGGCATGGCTCATATGTGCGGGCTAAGGCCATCAGGCAGGTGTGTGAACATCACCCATGATTGGTCATCTCTTTCTCAACCAGCTGCTGAGAGCTCTGAGACTTCGAAGGTTGTGGTGAGCTTGGATTATGACTCCACCACATTCAAAAGCTTTTGCGAACTTTATCCCTATCGCCAAGAAGAACTTTTGCCCGCCATCTCATTCTGTTAACCAAGCTCAGGAACTCATGTATTTCATCCTCTAATGGTTGAGCAAACATGCGTTCACCAACAAGTCCAAGAGAGTAAAGCTGAAGTGGATCCCCTTGGTGGAAATTCAGCACTCTTTCGATGATGTGGCAACATGGCCTTTCATTTTAGCCCATCTCTACCACCTACTCTACTAGATAACAAGGGACCAGCTTTTTTAGACCAATCTCAATGGAGCAACTTGAATGATCCAGATTTGGCTTTTACTGTATTTCCCCGAATTTCGAGCTTCAAACCTTGAATTTCTTGAAGGAGTAGCTCATGCGCAAATTCTGGTAGAAGCTCTATCTATCAGTCACTCAACCTTATATTGTCTATACTTCTTCAAGGTCTGCAGAACTAGGATCGATCTGGAGTGAGGCGCCTCTATGCTTAGGAGGTATCCTTAGTTCTCAGACAATCTCTTCCACGATTCTTTTGGGGCAGATGCCAGCAACTTCTGCAAGGAGAATTTCATCACCTGCATCCAACAAAGAGATTTAGCTTGGGGAATGAGGAGTGACCAAGTTGGCTATGAATGTGGGTTGGAGGTTTACCACCTTAACTTCTGTGGTAGACAACTAGGATTTAGGCAAGCTAACCCAGTCTCATTCTTCAACTTAGTGCATTGTGGAACCTCCTATCACCTCTGATCTCTCCATGAGGCGACGTTTCGGGCAAATAGGCGCAGTCTGGAGGTGATGACTAAAATTGCCCACAACCCCACCACCCTCAACTTTGAGTGTACTGCTCTATTTACCACTTGATGGGAAACCATGTGGTCCAATATGGTAGGGACATCAGAAAAGCCCATGACATGATCTTCGAACCAGTTTTCTTCATGTCTCTTCCAAAAAAAGAAGAATTAGAAAGCTGGAAGAAAGCTATCAACGGGAAAAACCAACTTCTGTTAATAGGTAACTTATTCTTGTAACCCTTCTTCTCAATTATATGATCTTTATTAATGCTAACTTTATTTTCTCAATTCTTTAGCCCAAGGTAATCCTGATGAAGTAGTCCTTGGGCAAAAAGAAGAAGTTGCAGATGCCTTAGTTTTGCAAGAGGCTACTGCTGAAGCAACTAGGCAAGGGGTAGGCCTGAGCCAAGCTTTTGGAGAGATTGAAAATGTCTCTAAGATGTTCAGTGATTCTGAGACAAAAGCTGGGCCCAAAGAAGAAACCATGACATCTCGGCCGGCCAACCCAAAGGTGGTTGAGTCATTTAATTCAGAGTCCGAGGAGAGGTCCAAGGCTAAACATGATGCCCCTGCCCCAAGAACTACACCAACCAGGAAAAAAACTAGGTCCCAGGCCTTTCAAACCTCTCAATCTCTTCTTGTTGATCTAATTGAAACAGGCAAGAAGAAACATAAGTTTGCCAGTAAGAGTTCTGCTTTTGATCTCTTAAATCTGCCCTTTTTTTATTTTTTATTTTTATAAATATTGAACTTATTGTTTCTTTTCTTATGATCACGATCTGCTGCCAGTAAGAAGCTTAACCCTCCACCCAAGAAGATGAAAGTCAGTGTAAAGGGGCGGCAAAGTGACCAGAGAATTCTATCCAAGATTCTAGAGGAGTTGAAGGTAGCCATTGCTTAATCATTCAATAGTTATTCTTCTTTTAAAACTTATCCTCTCTAACTTAACTTTAAATTGGTCTTTTCAATGCAGACCTCTAAGGCAGAATGAACCTCTCAGGATAAACCCTCTTCACCTCTAGCATGACCTGTGCATGCTTCTCCTCCTTGAGCCAAGCCTTCAGAAGTATATTATTTTTCTCAAAGATTGTCACCTTTCAAATTCCTAAGTTCCAATTTTTGACCTGATCTCTGTTACTCTTAGGCAAGGAAAAACACTCCAGCACCTACAGCTCAACAAGCACTTACTTCATCCATTCCTCAGGTTTCTCTAGCTATAGCAGTGATTCCCACTTCTTAATTTAATCCTACAACTAGAGAGATGCTTCATTTAGTGGAAGATGACAGCACATCCGTAAGTTTTCTTCTTTCATACAATTTTAATTCTTAAGATCTTTTTTATTTGGACCTGATGTTTTAAACTCTACCTATGCCAGTCTTCACCTTCTCTAGAAGCTGCCAAGTTCCCAACACCGGTTATTAGGGAGCCTATAGTCCCTGAGATACTAGTTGTTTCAGAGGTGACTAGTCCTAGGGCCTCTCCTGCTCCATCCCCAGCAAGCCAGCCATTTTCTCCCAAAGCAACTGTAACAAAAGTTCTTCCAACCGTGGCTCAAGGTCTAGCTAAGGTATGATCATCTCATCAACTTGTCTCTCTTTCCTTTTCTTCAATTTGGTTTGAGATTAGCCTTGTTAACTTGTCTTTTTTCATCCAATAGGCTTATGGTAAGGGTTCGGGCAAACCTTCCCAGCCTGCTGTGAGTGAAGTGGTCCATCATCAACCTCTTCGAGCTATTGGAGCCTTAGGGATTCCAATGCCTAGGCCAAGGAAGGTGGTTGTTACCTGATCTTCTTCCTCTATTACTGTTGTTGTCATTGCCATTGGTTCAGCTGCCTCAGGTGGTGTTAGAGTTATACCCTCACCTTTAGCTTCTCTCCCAGCCGCAGCCTCTTTGCCCAAACTAGTCAGAGAGTTCAGGCAAATTAGGACTAAGCTGAGATCCCCAAGGTGCATCTCTAAGCCTCAACACTTTCAAGAATAGCGTAGGATTTTTAGAGAATGGATGCAAAATGACTTCTCTGCCTCTTTCAGACTTAGAATACTTCAAGATACTGAGAAAGCTCCAACTGAGTTGTATCAGTTCTAGGAGATGACCAAGGTGCAGTATGAGTCATTTCTCTCATTTTTTTTAGAACATAAGGGCTTTGAGGGACCAGCACCTTAGGGCTGAGAAGCAAGCCAATTGGTTAAGGTGCTACAAAGACAGGCATGCTCGGACTTCCATTAACCTTCAGCAACTTGTGGAATAGGGGTCGACCATAGATGATAGGATCATGGTGGTGGCTGCAGAGATCCAGAAGCTGAAGGAACGACTTTCTGCTCTGAAGGCTGAGTAAATGACCCTCTCCAGCAAGTTGTACAAGAAGATTGAGGAGCTGAAGAAAGTGAATCAAGAGGTGAAAGAATCAAAGGTCTAATTAGCCAAAAGCAACATAGCTATAGAGGAGCCAAGTCGCATTTCCACCATAATGCAGACTTATTTTTCCAGGATAGTTGCTTTGGGATGTAAACCTACAATCTTTAGGGCTTCTGTATTCTCTTGATTATTGAATTAAAAAAAAAAATTCCTTTGCTGTACCACCTTATTTGCTTATTTTACAATTTCCAAAAGTAAGTCCTTCAATTATACAAGGGATTTCATATAACACCTCTAAGTGTCAAACTTCATCAATATAACGATCTCTAACATCCCAAAGAGTGGGATGATACTTATTTAGGAATTTACCATTGATTGGGTGTTTCTGTGAATCTTTTTCTAGATTTGCCACCCTTATCTAATACTTTGATAATTATAATGGGGCATTCCCAAGTAGGACTCCACTTTCCAAATCCTCTGACTTGTGCTCCCAATGGTAGAATTGCTTTCCACACCAACTCTCATTCTTCAAAAGACTTCAATCCTGCACAAACTCATCACTGTGCAAACTGAATTGGTTCTGTATTCTCAAAGAACTTACAATTGGTTTTGTATTCTCAAAAAACTTACAATTGGTTCTGTATTCTCAAAGAACTTACAATTGGTTTTGTATTCTCAAAGAACATACATTAATTTCCATAGGAAACACTGCATCTTTAATGCATAAGGAGTAGTTCCAGTTCCTGCCCTTTTTGAAGTTCTATAAGCCCAAAGAGTATCTCCCAACTTCTCATGCGATTTCTATAGGCTGTCCGACACCATTCTCTTGACAATATTGATTAAAATTTTGTTGTTGGCATTTGCTTGACCATTAGACTGGGAGTAATAGGGGCTGGACTGGATCATCTTTACTTGAACTTTTCTGCAAACTCCTCTACATCTTTTTGAAATAAATGATGGTCCTCTATTTATGACAATGACTTCGGGCACCCTATACCTATGTAGGATCTTGGTCTCACTAAATCTCTTCACAGTAGTTGAATTAATAGTCTTCACAGCCGAAGCTTCCACCCATTTGATAAAGTAATAAGTTGCTACAATTATAAAGGTGTACCCGATGAAGTCCATAGCCCACCCTCTAAAAGGACATGGCTTTACAATTGGATTTAGAGGCACTGATGGAGTATGTTGCAAAGGGCCATGCCTCTGGCATTCTTCACATCCTTTAGCATAAGCCTTATAGTCTTTCTCTATATTGGGCCAGAAGTAACCATATCTTCTTAGCAACCATCTAATTTGTGTTCCTGCTTGGTGATCTCCATAAATTCCCTCTTGTACTTCAGCCATTACTCTCATTGATTCTTCTAGACCCAAGCATTTCAACAGAAGCCCATCTGGGGTTTTCTACAAAGTTTCTTTCCCACAAAACAAACTTAGTTGCCTGTTGTCTGGTCTTTTTGCAAGCAGGGAGATAATGATCTTTTAAGTACTGAAGGATGAGAGACCTCTAATCTCGGGCTCCTTTGTCATTACGTCCAAACTGAATCTCATCCAAAGATCGATGAAGGCTTATTGTCTGTATTTTTACTTTTATCTGAGGTGTCATTCGCTTGTCCTATGCTCAAGAAGCTAGTTGTGCCATTTCATTGGCAGCCAAATTCAATTCCCTGGGAATGTGATTAATTATGACTTCACTTCCCTAATATGCCAACAATTGAGTGACGGCCATATAATATCCTGCCACTGTGATATGTCTGCACTTGTATTCTCAATTCAATTGATCAATCACAAACTCTGAGTCTTTAAAGACATCTAGTTCTTCTGCCTTTAATTCTATCATAATTTCTAAGCCAATGATTTGTACTTCATATTTTGCTCTGTTGTTGGTGATATTGTCATAATCTAAGAGAAATGAATAAAAATGGTGACCACCTTGTGGACCGATAATGACTATTCATGCACCTGCAGCCCGCTGTGTGCATGATCCATCAAAATATAGCTTCCATGGAGTGATCTATAGACAATATATTCTTTTTATCTCTTGCTGGCTTTAAGCTTCTTTGCCCGAATTGTCTTCTCTTGGGGGAAACCATATACTTGCAACTTCCAGAGTACCAGGAGCACTAATAAACTCCTCTTCAGGTTCTTGGTGTTCTATCAAAAAGTCTACAATCGATTACCCCTTCACAGCCCTTTAAGGCATATATTAGAAACTAAACTGATATTGGACAACATGTATTTGATCACATTAGTCTTAGGAATTATGTGAGTATGGCAAGGCATCATGTAATGTCTCAACTTATTGGTAGTGAAATACAAGGTTAAACCTAGCTTCTCAATGAGGGTGTATCTTGTTTCTACCTTAGTAAGGATTTTACTAAGATAGTACACTGCTTGTACTTTCCCTCCTTTATTATTTTGAGCCAATAAATTCCCTATAGACTTCTTAGATGATGAGTGTAGAGCTTTAAAGGTTTCCCCTTCTGGAGAGGCATGAGTATCGGAGGAGATGCTGGGTAATCTTTTACCTTATCAAAGGCTTCTTGATGTTAAGGTCCCCACTCGAACTTGTCTTGATTCTTTAACCTCAGCAAATGAGATAGGGATTGGATCTTGCCCACCAGGTTAGTAATGAATCTCCTCAAGAAATTAATCTTTCCCAGCAATCTTTGCAGTTATACTTTGTTGGTAGGTGCAAGTGACTCTGTTATGGCTTTAGCTTTATTCTTGTCCACTTCCAAACCTATTTGGTGGACTAAGAACCCCAAAAAGTTGCCCAATCTGACTCCAAAGGCACATTTTCAATTTGTGGGTTCTCATCCTCAGTAAAGCTTGTCTGAGATCTTCTAAGTGTTGCTCTTCAGTTTTAGACTTCACCACAATGTCATCAATATATACCTCCATGCTATGCCCGATGAGGTCATGAAAGATAGCATTCATTGTCATTTGATATGTAGCACCAACATTTTTCATCTCGAAAGGCACAACAACATATTCATAAGCCCTTACGTGTCCAGGGCACCTGAATGCCGTTTTATGTATGTCATCTTTAGCCATTTTTATCAGGTTATATCTAGCATTTCCATCCGTGAAAGACCACACTTTGTGTTTTGCTACTGCATCAATGGATAGGTCAGCCATGTGCATAGGGTATTCGTCTTTAGGAGTTGATGCATTAATATTTCTATAATCCACGCAACATCAAATGGCATTAGTTGATACTTTCAATACAGGTACAATTTTTACCAACCATTCTACATATTTTGGAGGTCTAATAATGACACACCCTAACCCGAAAGAGGGGCGTGTTGGCCGTCACGTGAGAGTGACGTAACCATGTGCACAGTGCGGAAGCAATAAATGATAGAATTTACGGGTCAATTAAAACTGAAACACTAGCAATAATAGTGTAAAAGAAGTGTGAATTCCACTAATACAGAGCATAAAAGTCTACGTGCAGTCAAGCAGAAGTACTAAATGGAAATAACACCCGAAGATGGTCCTACATAAGTGTATTCTGTCAGAACGTCCGATGAGCTCCTCGTATGCCACCAACGAACACTACTTAACACATGGAGGGGCGAAAAACAAAGTTGAGTGGGTCAGAAACAAATATTTTCAAAACTTTTCTTTTCTCAAAGATTATAACCCCTCGCCGTAAAACCTGTATAATTTCCTAGAAATAAAGTATATACTCGTATAGATAGGGTGAAGTACCGATTTAGTCCCTGAATTATCACCTCAGTGAAAATTAGGTCCCTGAATTATTTTTTCGGTAAATTAAGTCCCTAAATTCATTATAAATTGCTAATTTCATCCTTAATATTATATTCAAAGCTATTTTATCCAATTTTTCATCAACTTAAGTCACTTGACACACTTTAGAGTGTAATATCATCATTTTCTCGGCTATAAGTGTTTAACATTTCATATAGATTACGAATTAATGTTTAATTTACCCTCAAAAATTAACTTACACTATTTCTTTATGAAAAACTACCAATTTCTCCTCCAAAGTTAACTCCATACACTATTTCTTTATGAAAAACTACCAATCTACCCTCTAATGTGTATCACATGCAAGTAACATGATTTAAATTGACGGAAAATTGAATATAGTAGCTTCGAATATAACATTAGGGATGTAATTAGCAGATTTTTATAATTCAAGGACTAATTTTTCTGAAAAAATAGTTTAGGGACCTAATTTTCACTAAGATGATAATTTAAGGACTAAATTAACTGTTTACCCCGTATATATATATATATATATATATATATATATATATATATATATATATATATAATTCTCTAAACTCTGCTGAAAAATATGTATGTATGAAAGTATGTATATGCCATGCCAAAGTATCATAACTGAAAGCCAAAGCATAACTCTGTGAATGTGATTTCATTTCAGCCCTCGGCTGTATATAGCTCATAATAATCATCATATCATATAGCTCATACTCATCTCAATCATATCATCATATATATACCCTGCACACACATCAATACCACCTCTAGTGGTCTGCACAACATCACTAATAAATAACTATTATGCTCTAGTGCTACGATCACGTGAAGACTGAGCGATAAATCGCGGGTCACCTACAAGTCGAACCCACCTATAGTGGCCTATTCGATAGGACTGAGCACCTAACTTGGATCCAAGGCGAGCATACAGTGCGGGAGGTGAACAACACGTGAAGGACTAAGCCCCTCTCTGGGCGGGGGCACTAATATCAGTGTGCAGGTTTATGAGCTCTAATCATATCACATCACATCACATCTTTCGTTCACATCAAACTAGTATATAAATTTACCTGGCACTTACCTATGCGTCCTCAGCACCAACAGTAATATAAGCAATCAATAACGCATAATAAATAAATAGGTACTTTGCATGGCATTTCATATCGCATTTCATATCACATTTCATTTAAACTGATTTTCTGGGAAAAACTCATTTATATAGGAATATACGGAAAACAAATGCCCACTCACTGATAAGTAGACGGGTCGTAGCCCCCGTACCTAGCCTGGCTATGCTCGTCCTCCGGATAGGTCTCGCTTATATGAGAAGCAATTGAAATAACGTTAATTAACGCACATAAACGAAACCTTAGAAATAACTTCTCATACATTGCTCAATTTGGGTATATGAATATACCACCGTGATCTACACAATCTCAAGATCATCCCTATATTTTTAGAAAAAAATTTCGACCACCCACGCGCCGGCCAAGGCACGGCCAGACGAGCCGGCCACGTGCCTGGCACATGTAACGGAACAGTAACGCCGTTAGGAATATTTTGTTAATTAACTAACGGAAACTGTTAACTCTAACTGACGGCGTCAGCATATTCCGTCAAAACTGACGGGATATTCTTCGTCTTCTCCGACTAGTCGCCGGACGCCGGTTTCTGGAAAAATTTCCAACAATGGTATCTTCTCCATTTTTGCACCATTTTGTACGTACTTTATACCAAAATGAAGATCTCACAAAGATGAACACAACCATACCTAACTCGACCCCCAACTTGCCAGGGATTCGCCGGAAAAAGCCTCGATAATTCCGGCCAAAAATGAACTCCCCGATCTCGCTATTCCGACGTCCAATTTCTTCCAACAAAGCACTCCGAGCTTCCTTAGGACCTCAATAAGCTTCTTACAAGCTTCAAATTCCCTGAAAAACAACATTTCACGTGTGCATGAACAGTGCACAAATCGGAGGGTGAGGTTTCTACGTAAAAACGAACGTATTTGAACCTGAAAATGGTACCTTTGAACTCACCACACCATGAGGAACACGATGGTGTCCTTGGTTCCTTTGATTAGCTAAGTTTAGGGAGGATTTGTGCTTGTCTGTACAAAAGCCAAGAGGGAGTGAGGGCGTGTGTCTGAGGTAGAGAGAGAGAGTGCGGGAGTGAGAGGAAAGAAAAGAAGGGTGTGAATGTGTGTGTGTTTGTGTGGTCCAAATACAACCACACTTAAAGTAAAAACATACACGTACCATAATTAATGTCTAGGGGCATTTTAGTCATTTCACGTCCGTCGTACGAAAACTCCGGGACGGGCTGTTACAAATAAAGTCTGGTTTCATAAGTTTTTCAATCTCTTCTTTAACCTTTTCTTTTATCTCTTTGACATCCTTCTTGGGGCTTGTTTCACTGGCTTGTACCCTTATTTTATAGGCATTCTGTGTACTACTAACTTAGAATCCAGTCTTGGTATTTCTATATAATGCCACGCAAAACAATCTTTGAACTCATGCAAAAGATAAACTATTTTGGTTCAATCCGCAGGTTCTGGCAGGCTACTAAGTTGTATTGGCCTTGGATCCTCCTCGGTTCCTAAATTAATGGTTTCCAAAGGGTCTTGAACTTCAAGTGTCAACTTATCGGGCTCTGTAGACAAAAACTCCATCGACTTTGGGATTTCGAGCACATCATCGGGCCAATCCAGGTCATATATATATATATATTGCCATGTGTACAGAAGCTCATATACTCTCTTCAAAAAACTTTCATTCTTGACTATCTTTTGTGTCAGAATTTCCTTCTTTTCACTCTGCCATTTCTTTGATTGGGCATTACTTGATTTCCCTTCTTTCCCTTACATACTCTAGCAGTCTTTTGATTAAAGACCTGACTGCTACTACTTGGTTCTTCTTCTTTTGGTCTATCATCATTGGTGGTGATGGACTAGGATGATGTGAGGTCTATCCCATTCCTCCTTAGTGAGCAACAATCCTTGTTCCAAGAGCTTCTGGGCCATCACCTTGGTAGGGCGGCCATTTTGATCAGCTTTTAAACATTGTAAAATTCCAACATTGGGGTTGTAGAAGTTAGCTTTAGCAATATCGGCTATAGGGAGATGATATAGACAAGCTTTGCTGTATCTATGGTTTTAAAAATCGCTAGGCGCTAGTCGAGCGGTGGGCAGGGGCCTAGCTCCTAGGCGGGGCCTATGCAGATTTATGTAAATTTATTATATATCCTGTAAATAAGTGCCAATTTACACCTAAAAAAAATTATACTTGTATGGATAATAAAAGAATGATAAACTGCAAAAATAGAAGTAAAAGAATACACAAATTATATACATCCAAAAAGTTCCATATTTAAAAAACAGTAAGCATATAATCATAATGAGGAGGATTTGGATGATAGACTAAATTCTTCTTGTTCATGAATCATGATCCTTGTATTGGATTAGACATAGACTAAATTATTTAACCTTGTTGTATCTAGTTTATTTCTTTTCTTTGTATGTATCCCCTCAAAAGTGCTCGAATTCGTTTCACAATTAGATGAACTTGTAGTAAATCCATCATTTACAAATTAGGTACGTCATTTCCATAAGTATACCACCATGAAACCAAAAAAGAAAAAAGCACACAATTAATAAAAATATATATATAAAAAAAACCGCCTAGGTGCCGCCTAGGAGCCACCTAGGCCCGCCTAGCTTCCAGCAGATTTTTCCAAACGCCTTGCCCAAAATCGGGGCAGGGCTCCACCGCCCAGCGCCTATGTGGCCGCATAAGCCAATTTTTAGAACAGTGGCTGTATCCAATATCTTCACAGTAAAGCACCATAAGGGGAATTACTACTACAAAGAATGCCATCATGATCTTGTTAGACCACAGATCTACTTCCAAAGGTAATAAACCATGTGTTTTAGTAATAGCCCCAGAAATACTAGACAATGTGAGGTCTGTTGAAATAAGGTCATCTTCACCCCTAGCAAGCCTATTCATCTGCTTAAGTGGTAGCACAATAACTACTGTTCCTCCATCTTCACCTCTGTATGAGCTGTTTGATAAATAGGTTTCAAATGGTTTGCCAAAGCCATACTTGGCTTTCTGAACACCATTTCATTAGTGTGAACCCTCTCAGGCATTTTTTCCATGGGATCGGGCAAGACTACCACTCATGGTTTTCCTCTACTAGTCTATTCAAGGTTCACAAGTGCCACCATTGGTTCTTGTGACAAATAATCTTCTTGCATCATAATTGGTTGATGTGGCTCTGTACAAAACATGGAGGACAACACATACGTCATGTTAACATGAAAGTTACTAGGTCCAGGTGCACATTCCTTCTTATCCCCAATCTGGCACAGAAACTAATCCATCCAAGTTTGGGCTTCCTCATTTAACATTAACTATGGTGCTTCCTCTTCTTCCATGTATTGAAATCAAGTAGCTATTTTGGAGTCCCAAAAGGAATACCTTCCTGTGGTGGTGGAGGTACCCTTCTTTCAGGATACATGGTTCCAAAACGAATAGGCACCGGTTCCAACCTAGTGTAGGTACCACAACCATACTTTCTTGCATTCTCCTCAACACTTTGTATTTCCCAAGGTGAGGTGTCTGTGGAACATGTTCTCCTCCTTCTTTAGTCTTGTTGTTAACCTTTTTTTATCTCCTTTCTACTTCTTTAGCTTGGTTGCCTCTCACTTCCCTGGATAAACTTTTTGATCTTGACATTCCCAGAGCCTTATGACAAAATAGGGGTTTGTAATGAATTCATATGTGCTTTGTGTTATCTCTGCACCCTTCTTATCATGGATGCCCCTATCTCTCTCACATGCATTCCATCCTTACCTACCACATACCATTTTCGGCATTGTCGGGCTGAATTTACCATTGTGACTAGTGGCATCGGGGTCATATTTATTTATGTCCTTGATCTTGTGTTGCTATGACTGGTTGAGCATGGTACTTTAACATCTCTCCAATGTGGCAATCTTCCATCTTTATCTTCTACCTCTTTAGAAGATTCAAAGTTTCTGAACACTTCAGACAGATTCTTAGGTTCTAAATCTCTTCCCAGCATGTGAAACACATTCTTTGAAGTTTAGTTCTTTAACTCAGAAGCTTGGAGGTTAGCCCTGCAGGCTTCTTGTTCTTCTTTCTCATTTCTTTTAGCTAATTCTTGGTCAATAATGGCACCTAGTGCTGGCACCTAGTGCTGGCATCTCTAACTCACATTCATAATGGCACTTATTACACAACACTACTCCCTTGATCACAACTACATAAGGCCTATCAGGCAACCTCCTACTACTTTTAGTGGGTCTATCTGTATCTCTCATTTCTCCTCCTATATTTAAGGTGGTTTTCCCCTTCCATCTCTCTACCCAATTGAGGTTTATCATATTAATTGGGGCTTCAAGGAAATGATATGTGTCAATTATCATGTTGGCCTGAGGTTTTTCTAGCAACAACTTCCCCTTGACTATCAAGTCTTTGATCCAGTCTTTGAATTGCACACAATTGGTGATAGAGTGATTGAAAGTGTAGTGAATCTTGCAATACTTTTTTCCCCTCAATCCTTTAGGCTTAGGCATCTTCTTGGTATTGTCGGGCAAGATTACTCGAGCCCTCACCTGTTTTTCATATATGTCAGCAGCCTTGGTTAAGTCGAAAGAATATGATTGATACTTTGGTGGCTTGATAGGAACAAATCCCTTATCATTCATCACAATCTTCTGACCTTTAATTGGTTGAACTAAACCCTTCACTATCAAAGGCTTAAAATGAGTAGTTATCTCTGCAGCACACAACTCTATTCCTTTTCCCAGGTTATCATTACTTTCTCCTTTTTCCAAACCTTCAAACTCCAACTGATGTATTTGCCCTTTATTTTTGTAAAACATAGGGGTTTTAGATGAATGCTTCACTTGTTGTTCTTTTATCAATAACTTCTCATACTTAGTATCCACAATCACCAACTCTTAGAATTCATTAAACTGTACATCATAAAACTTCTTCCTCAGAGGCAACCTTAAAGCCTTATGTGCAATGGCTATAAGTTGATGATTGATAGGAAACTGGCACCTCATCCTGGTTCTCCTTAATCTTATTATAAAGTCCTCTGTAGACTCATCTGCTTACTAATTTACGTTCACCAAATCATTCATGGTCGTCTCTGGCTCTACTCTATAGAATTGTTTGTGAAAAGTCATCTCCATCTGTCCCCAATTAGCAATGGAATTAGGGGGTAACAAAGAATACCACTAGAAAGCCAGCCCCACCAGAGAGTTTCCAAACAACCTTAACTTGTAGTTGGGGTTGTCTTCAAAAGCCACACAATAGTTTGAAAACTTGAAAATGTGATCTCTGGAAGACACATTGCAATCCTCCCCACTAAAAGTTGGAAAAGCAGGCATCTTAAAATTAAGAGGGAAAGGATTTTGCTCATCCACATAAGCGGGGTAAGGCTTTTGATACGTGATTTTGAACATCAGGCGGGCTTGAGGTTGAGCATTTTGTATCACCATCCTTCTTAACTTTGCTAGTTCATTCTTAAGTTGCTGATTGACCATATTATTCTTTGAGAAAGACGAATTCCCCCACTTTAGGCCATGATTTATGCTCGAGAAAGCTTCTCTCATTGCATCAGGCTGCCTTCAATTAGCTTCTCCTCCCATTTTATTAACCAATGGTGGTGGTCGATAGGGATAAGGTTTTCCTCTATCAACGGGCAAGCTTCTGGCACTGGGGCCCTCACCTAGGTCTGGCATGCCAAGTTTACCACATTTAGCCCTCCTGGCTTCTTGATCTCTAATGGTGGTGGCAATAGGTTTGCAAGCCTAACTCTTGTGGCTCGTCTCTTTCTCCTTGGTGGCTGGTTCCTGCCAGCTCATTCTTCTTTCCTTTATCCTTTTTCTTCCCCAGCAAGGGAAATTGAGGAAAAGTTGGTTCCTTCTCCAGATCTAACACTGGACCTCCATGGTTAGCAGCTTCCTCATCTGGTGGGGAGTATTCTAACTCCAATTTTCTTTGCAATGTCCCTGTTAAAGAACATAGCATACTAACTTCCCCTCTAGTTTCTAGGGAGATATTTTCCATACTTATCAGCACATGTATCATGGTGGCTTGCAAGTCTTCATTAGTCACCTTTCCTTCAGACTTCTCAAAAGAAGTCGGGCTTTCTATGATCTTGAGACTGAGTGGGGAGGGAAAATCTACGGGCTGATTCGACAAGCAAAGAGGTTGCCCGAATTCCTCCTTCCACTTGAACGTTTAAGATCATTCATTCGTTTTGGCATACAATACTACAAGCTAGGATCCCACCGGGCGTGCCAAAATTATGTTCGGGCTGGATCTGTCCCTTACATAACTCCTCATTGTCTTGCCTGTCGGGCAGAGTTTGTTGCTTGGTTTTTTGCAATATACATTTATTAGTTTGAAGGGTGCCTTCATGGGGCCTTTATTAGGCCTTAAGACTCACAATAAAAACTAACATGAATTTGAGTGTGCCACTGTTCTTTTTGTCGAACAGATTGTTTACTTGGTTGTTCAGTTAATTGATTTCTTACGCCACAAGTCACTTACTTCTTCAATTTTTAGGATTGTTCACAAATGGGTTAAGTTTGTATTAAGTTCTTTTCTTACCTTTTGACCAAGGAGTTTTATTTATAATATCATATATTCCTTTATAAAGTAGTTCAAGGTCATTTAAGTTAATTTCTTAGTTATTAGTTTAGGCCGACAGCACAGAAACGAGATTAGTTAATGTAACAGGGTTAATCATAACTAAAACTTGAACGAAATTAGTTAAAAATGACATATGGTTTAATGGAAGATACAAAAACAATAGATCTATTTTACATAAGTACAAATAAAGGAGATTCATGCAAGATTACAACCTTGGCGGGCAAGGTTCGTCCTCTTGTAGACACATCTCCTTGTATTTTACAGCGATTGAAATCTTGGAAAATGAAATATAAACGAGGTTTACTAAGGGATTCGATACTACAACAAAGGGAATGGTAGCAGAGCTTTTAAAATTGGACAAAAGAAAGCTTTCTATGGTGGACCTGCGACTTGAAATGGACAAGGGGTGAACAAATTGAAGCTTTTTCTGGTTTCGCTATTAAGTGTACTGAGAGTTGCTTGATTGATTGGTTGAGAGAGAGTTTATGCTTGTACCGTTCATTGCTTTTGTAGACTTTTCTAGCCCAATTGTCCAAGCCTTCCCTTTTGGTGATTGCTTCCTGAGCACAGTGAGTCATCATCAGCTTTTGCTAATTACCACAGTTGCCAGATACGAGTACGATTTGAGTTCACAGTTCGGTTCGGATACGGGATTCAGTAGTAACATAAAGTATCATTCGCCAGAGAGTAGGCATAGATAGTACGGTTTTCAGTTCGATTCATTTTAAATTTATTAAAGAATGTAAATTAGTTTGTATATAAAAATATTGATAATGATACATTTATAATTATATTTTATAATATTACTTATTATGAGCAATCATTTTTATTTTATAGCATTGATAATTTGTAAGCAATTATTTGTAACATGGTCGGGTGCATGACAGAGAACATGGTGGGATACAAGAATCCCAATAAAAACAAGCATGGTTGGTACATACCTCAAAATAATAAATAATAAAAACATGGTTTGTACATCCATCGAAACAAAAACAAATAATATGATTGGATAAATGCATCAAAAATAATATGGTACATGTATCGAATGGTTAAGATCCTTAGGTATAAGTATTGCCAAATACATTTAACCTAATAAACAAATATACAAATATGAGTATAAATTTATGCACACCTGTTGTTTAGAAAACATCAAATTGCAAAAAAATCCACACCAAATCCTGAAGGAAAAAAAAAGGTTTTCAGAAAGAGAAGAACAGAGGAACTAGAAATATCCCAAAATGATATCTAACTCATTCTCGTTGGACGAGAATGAAGAAGATGTAGAGATTCAAGAATCAAGGGAAATGCCGAGTCAACCTCAATCATCCAGGCGGACTCCGCAACAAACTTCACTGTCCAAAAATTGTAAAACAAGGGTGAAACCCTTGTTGGTCAGTGAAGTTACTTTTGAGACGTTGGGTAAGACAAAACAATGGAGATGCAAATACTGCAAGAACGCATACAAATCCTCCACTACATGAAATCACCTCATAGGTACTATTATATATACTAAAATTACTAATTATTTATTTGTTATTTATTTTTGTTGATTTTTTTTTTTATTTTTTTATTTTTTACTTTAGGTCCTCTAGTCGGAAAAAGTGCAGATATTGCTCGTTGTGGTGTAGTTCAGAAAAACTTTGAGTTACTTCAAAATTTGAGAAACAAAGCACGAGAGGAGGAAAAGATCAAAGGTGATGGCAAAGGTAAAACAACAAACCCAATTGAAGAAGCGACGCAAACTATTGCTAGATAAGCAGTTGATATGAAGGTTATTAGAGCGTTTTGCGATGATGGCATACCGTTCAATGTATTGAGGAATCCACAATTCCATGAGAGGGTCACTGCCATAAACAATGGACCTAAAGGGTACAAGGCTCATGGGTATGAAAGAGGTAGAACCACTCTACTCGATGCATGCAAAACTGGTATTGAAAATGAGTTAAAACCTGTTAGAGAGACATGGCTCACACACGGGGTATCCATCGTGTCAGATGGATGGTCAAACATGAAGCACAATCCACTCATTAATGTTGTTATAGTAAACAGTCGAGTATGCATGTTCTTGTATTCGGATTATTTTTCAGGGGTAACAAAAAGTGGTAAAGATATTGCTAATTATTTGCTTAAAGCAATTGAACAAGTGTGGGGGGGGGGGGGGGGGGGGGGGGGGAGAATCAATGTCATTCAAGTTGTAACCGATAATGCAAAGAATTGTGTTGATGTTGGACAAGAAATTCGAAAGGTACACAAACATATCTTTTGGTCTCCATGTGTTGTTCATACATTGAATCTCATTTTTAAAGATCTAGTAGAAAATTTTGATTTGCTGCTGGACAAGATAGGTTGCATGCTCCTAAGCCAATCAAAATTTTCTGCTAGATCTTTAAAAATGAGATTCAATGTTTGAACAACACATGGAGACCAAAAGATATGTTTGTATATCTTTCAAATTTCTTGTCCAGCAGCAACACAATTCTTTGCATTATCGGTTACAACTTGAATGACATTGATTCCCCCCACTTGTTCAATTGCTTTAAGCGAATAATCAGCAATCTCTTTACCACTTTTTGTTACTCCTGAAAAATAATCCACATACAAGAACATGCATCCTCGACTGTTTATTGCAACAACATTAATGAGTGGATTGTGCTTCATGTTTGACCATCCATCTGACACGATGGATACCCCGTGTGTGAGCCATGTCTCTCTAACAGGTTTTAACTCATTTTCAATACCAGTTTTGCATGCATCGAGTAGAGTGGTTCTACCTCTTTCATACCCATGAGCCTTGTACCCTTTAGGTCCATTGTTTATGGCAGTGACACTCTCATGGAATTGTGGATTCCTCAAGACATTGAATGATATGTCATTAATGCAGAACGCTCTAATAACCTTCATATCAACTACTTCTCTAGCCATAGTTTGCATAGCTTCTTCAATCGGGTTTGTTGTTTTACCTTTGCCACCACCTTTGATCTTTTCCTCCTCTCGTGCTTTGTTTCTCAAATTTTGAAGTAACTCAAAGTTTTTCTGAACTACACCAGAACGAGCAATATCTGCACTTTTTCCGACTGGAGGACCTAAATAAAAAAAAAAATCAAAATTAAAAATCCACAAAAATAAACAACAAATAAATAATTAGTAATTTTAATAATATAATAGTACTTATGAGGTGATAGCTAATTCGTGTAGTGGAGGATTTATATGCATTCTTGCAGTATTTGCATCTCCATCGTTTTGTCTTACCCAACGTCTCAAAAGTAACTTCACTAACCAACAAGGTTTTCACCTTTGTTTTACGATTTTCGGATAGTGAAGTTTGTTGCGGAGTCCGCCTGGATGATTGAGGTTGACTCGGCATTTCCCTTTATTCTTGAATCTCTACATCTTCTTCATTCTCGTCGGACAAGAATGAGTTGATATCATTTTGGGATATTTCTGGTTCCTCTATTCTTCTCTTGCCGAAAACCTTTTTTTTTCAGGATTTGGTGTGGATTTTTTTGCAATTTGATGTTTTCTAAACAACAATTGTGCATAAATTTATACTCATATTTGTTTATTAGGTTAAATGTATTTGGTAATACTTATGCCTAAGGCCTTAACCATTCGATACATGTACCATATTATTTTTGATGCATTTATCCAATCGTATTCTTTGTTTTTGTGTCGATGGATGTACAAACCATGTTTTTATTATTTATTATTTTGAGGTATGTACCAACCATGTTTGTTTTTATTGGGATTCTTGTATCCCACCATGTTCTTTGTCATGCATCCAACCATGTTACAAATCATTGCTTACAAATAATTGCTTACAAATCATCAATGCTACAAAATAAAAATGATTGCTCATAATAAGTGATATTATAAAATATAATTATAAATGTATTATTATCAATATTTTTATATACAAACTAATTTACGTTATTTAACGAATTTAAAACGAATCGAACTGAAAATCGTACTGTCTATGCCTACCCTATGACGAATGACACTTTATGTTACTACAGAATCCTGTATCCGAACCGAACTGCGAACTCGAATCGTACTTGTATCTGGCAACTATGGCCTATTGAATGGTAGGCCTATGGTTTCTGTATTGTTTACTACATAAATACTAAATGAGAGTATTAACATCGTAAATATAAATAGTTACAATACTATCAAGGCCCATTCAGCAAAGTTCATCCAATAGTCCAACGGAAAAGGCGGCATTACCCCTGTCGAGAACAATGCAGTCATTGTGATAAATGTCATAACGACTCAACCACCACCAGTTCCATGGCCGCCAAAGAGCAACAACTTCAAAAGGACATCAAGAAAATAGTGTGAAGATTGAACGATAAAGAAAAACAAACAAATAACATGATATAATAATTTCCATTGTCATGAATATAAATATGATTTTTGTAATCAAGAACCCTACAATACAGGACTGGAGTACTTATTTTTTCCAAGTTATGCAACACGGTTGTAAAAGTAGCCAAGAAATGAAATATGCTACTTAAGGAAAAGTTTGATACTACTTTTTCTAGTAGGGATATCTATCGCCGTGGAAAAAAAGAGCTTATATGATGACACATTAATCACCCATTATTGGAACTTCACCTCCTATGAAAGTCAAGACAAGTATTCATGTCAGCTCGATTGCACATAAATAAACCCAATACAAAAAACGAAAGGGAAAGGAGGAAAGAAAAAAAAAAGAATCAGCGGTCTTTGAACACTGATTAGATTTCTATTGATAATTTGCATCTCCTTGAACTTTAGTTCAAAAGATTCCAGGTAGTCATGGAGCCAGTTAAACAGTGGACTGTAGAAGTTTGTAACACCAAATAATTCAAGCATTCAAAATGCGTACGGACACAATGTAGTAATATTATCACTTAATACGGAAAACCACGAATGGCTAGTGCAAGAAAATAGGCACTTAAATTATCTTCAAAGGGGATATCCCATGGAAATAATGGTCTGCCTTCACAAGTACATTTCATAGGAAGACCCCGTGTGGAAAGATTTTCTGGGGATGCAGTGGCGTAGCCAGAATTTTCAAATAATTGGGTCATAATATCAACCAAAGAGCTTCATTGGCCATTTCGTCAAGCACCTAGTAAGCATCTGTCAATTCCTGTCAACATATGCCGAAAGTTTATATATGCTAACATATGTCGACAACTACTATTATTTGTAGAGGCTTGTCGAGGGTGGATGCAGGATACTATGAAGTAATGTTGAAGACTGCCAAGGCGTTTCAACTAAAGTATTTCATACAAGAAAAGAGAAAAGGAAGACACGTATGATTAAAGAAAATAGAAGAAGTAGGAGGACGAGGTTATAATTTAGTTTGTCTTAGGGGTCAAAGATAATATACACACAAATATACAAGGGGTTTTTGGAGTTATTGGAGTAAAAAACAACCAATGACCCCATGTTGACTCCGCCACTGTGAGGATGATGGGTCTTATGAGTTACATTGGACTTGCATGATAGTAACAATTAATTCATTGTTCCCCAAGTAATTAGGTTGGTCTTATGGGGCATGAGAAATTGCAGGATAGTTTGTTCTGATGAGAAACTTTAATGGAAATGAAAGAATACAAAGCAGAGGACAAGCTCTTCATAAATCCTGATTAGCAATCTATACAAATAATAAACAGCCATCAAAGAAATTACATCAAAATAGCAGAGTCAATTAGGACAAGACTCTAAGACCCTACACTTTAGAATTAGTTGTCTTTATTTCTCAACTTCCCCTAAACAATGGGGGAAAAACCTATCACAAAATAGCATTCCTTTCAATCATATCATTTTTCTTATCGTTTTTTTTTTCTTTAAATCATAGCATTCCTTTCAATCATATGTATTAAAAATTAAAATAAAATCAAACTAGAAAGGAAGAGTTGTTATGAAACCCAATTATAAACATACTAAAGCATGCTGCTTCACCTCTGCTAATATAAACAAGCAACCGTTTCTCAACCATGGTAGCTGTATGGCCACATCCAGGTGGAGGTAATGACCCAGCTGTAACTGACAGCTCCATCCACTGGAGTGATACTGTATAAGGAAGCAAATCAAGATAGAACTGATTTACGACCATTTCAACAAATATACTCAATCAAACATGAAGCAGAAAATAACAGATAATTCAAAAATCATATAGAAAAGAGTTTACTTGTGTCCAAGACATACACATATAGAGGTGGGCATAAAAACCGTGGAACCGCGAAACCAAATCGAACTGTGACAAAATAAACCATAAAAACTGTGTTGACCAAAAAAAGCCAACGTAGGTTCAAGAACCGGACCGAACTGTCCATACCGGTTATGGTTCCGGTTTTCATGTTGATAGAACCGCTTAGAACTAAACCGAAACGTGAAAATAAATAAATAATTAAATTTAATAGTTGTATATAGGTGTCACTAAATGAGTGGTGAAAACCAAACTGGTTTCTCCTAGTGCGACTGCATGGGAGCATTTCTTAGTTAGGTCTTTCACTTGCATGGTTCACCTATTAAGATAAGGCACATATTTGAAAAAAGGAGGTATTTTCTCTCCTAGATCTCCAAATTTGACATTTAGGTTTCGATTTCATTTTATTTTTATAGAGTGATCTTAAGGTGTTCAGTTACATCCTGTTTTTTTCTTTCCCTTTTCCTAGGTTATTTTTAATCTCTTGATAAGTCCCTTTTGGGCTTAAATATTGTATTCATACTAACATTTTTACTGCATAGTGGATGTATTTGTATGTGTGGATGTATATTTGTATTATGAATGTTATATGTACATTTGATTTGTGTTTTTTTTTTTTTTTTTGTTTGCTTGGTGTCAACAACATTTGCATTTTGATTTAGTATTTGAAAATGATATGTTTTGTTTGTAACTTTGTATAACCATTTTAGAAGTCGTATTTGAATGTAAGCATGCAAAAAACAAGATAAATTTTGAATACCATTTTGCTTTGGTATTCAAATGATTTAGGATTTTCGGAACCGTAATCTGTCATGGACTACACCGAAATCGGTGTGGACCGAACCGTATGGTTTTAATAATAATTTTAAGTAGAATTGCACCAAACCAAACCGTTGATATTTCTCGGTTCTAGTTCCGTTTTGAAGGTGGAACCGCACCGCACCGTACCATGCCCACCCCTATACACATCTAACAACCATTTTTTGCCATCCCAGCCAATGTACCCGCATTAGTATGTTTTAACTTGACAAACGTTACTAGAGAACCGTCATATCAACTAATCAATAAGGAATGCAGAATATATACTCACATAACAATTTTTCGATTTCCAATAGCTAAAGCTGCAGCAAAATCTCTTGCAGAAGGTAAGTCGCCAAAACTTGCATTGTTATATCCTAACTCATGCAAATCATCTCTGAAAAAAGATTGCATTGTTCATTGTTTGGATCTTTTTTTCAAATCTTCATACAGACCCTAGTTTGGATTTTTAGTTAGTTTCTTCCTTCAACTATTTGATTGAAGAAACTGACGCGTTAGATTTTGCATCCACAACTTCATATCATCTTTCCTTCATCATATCATTTACGTAGTTCAAACTTTGTCTCGGCGCCACAAGACGATGAGCTCAACTGATGGAAGTGCCCTCTTGTGAAAACTGAGGATTCTCCACCTAATTGCAATATAAGGCTGTACAAAGGTATAAGCTGCTCTTTAGAATGGGTCTAGGAATTGAACTTGTTGTGGTAAAATTTGTATGAACCTTATTTTTCACTAGTGAATTGAACTCCGTGGAGTTGCCAGTTTTTTAACCCAACCAGGAGTTTTTTCGGTCAAAACTTGTTGTGTTCACTTCTTGTTAACTTGCCTAAACATCTAGTAATTAACATCATAATCTATATTTGTTGGTTGGTTAATGGATTGATTGTGAATGTGTTCTAGCTTGTGATTTCATATTGTGAAAGACACCTGGATAAACTTTGATCAATTAGACGTACTAGTCAATTAAGTTTAATTCCTGAAGTAGTGTTTTCAAACTTGAGAAACTTGTATCCAGTTGACTAGTTCCTCTGACTAGTCTACTCTGCAAAGTTTAACTTCTTTTTTGCAGAATGTTCTGCCTGGTACCAATTTCAATTGGCATCAGAGCATTAGCTCTAGACATATATACATAGATCTCTGGAATTTTCAAGTATTGGGTGGATTCTCACTATGCAACATAATCGATTTGTTGGTTTTTGTAACTCTCCTCCATTATTCGATGGAACGGATTATGCTGCATGGAGTGAGAAGTGGCAAATCTTCTTGGATGCTTAGGATTTGAATGTCGTTGATTGTCATACCCTTGAATAGAATGAACCCTCAAAGATTGTGGATGGTGAACGGGTGATAAAACCAAAAATGATTGGACCACCTGTGAAGTTACAGTTGCAATGGCTAATAGGAAGGCGAGAAATGCAATTGTTACAGCCATCTCACCCACTCAGTTTGGTAGTATTCGATATTGCTCAACTGCAAAGCAAGCGTAAGGTATACTCTGGTCATGAAGGTGATAAGTAAGTAAGGGGTCTCAAACTTCAAATGACTCACTTGAAGTTAAAGAATTGAAAATGAAAGAGTATGAGTCCTGTTAAGTGTTCTATGATAGACTTGAAGTGTTGGCAAATGAGGCCTTGAGCTTGGGTAAACCGATTGATGAGACTACCATTGTACAAAAGATATTTAGAACCTTGCCTAAGAGGTTTCAAGAAAAGAAGTAAGCCATCCAGGAATTTCAAGATTTAAATGAAATCAAGCTTGGGAAACTTGTTGACAAGCTAATCACTTATGAGATGGAGCTTGATATGGAGGATGTAATCCTTACAAAGGGGAAGAATGTTTCTTTCCGAGGGGTTGAAAAATATAAAGCTACCGAGAGATCAAGTGATCTATTTCTTGAAGAGGATTTATCTTTGTTTGTCCAACAATTTAGAAGAATTCTCAAGAACAAAGGAAGAAATATCAAAAGGAATGGGGAATCATCCAAAGATCCAAAGTTTCAATCACAAAATAAGAAGTCTTTTGGCAAGAAGCAAGGACACCTTTTCAATCATAAAGATACATCCACTACTACAAAAGTGGCTTAATGTGTCGGAGACTAGTGGTAGTTTTATACAATATAACGTCGGATAAGACATTTTCGACAGCCTGTATAGATGATGTCGGATGACAAAGCAATATTGTCGCTTATAACCGACATTATTTGTTTTTTAAATATTTTCAAACTTGCATCAGATAGCTTAATGACGACAGTGTTGTTGCTTATAACCGATAGGACTTGTTTTTTGTTTTTTAAATATTTTCAAACTTGCGTCGGATAGCATAATGTTGAGTTTATCTGATGGAATTGACCATTTGTGTCGTGAAATATTTGGGTGAAAATTTTCCTACTAGTTTTGCACGCAGAATTGGGTAGAGTGATGTTAGTAGGTGCAGGATGGTGTCGATTTTAACCGACGGAATTCATATATGCTGTCGGTTTTGTCCGACGCTAGGTTTCCAACCTAAATAAAAGCCCTTTCTTCCCCCATTTCTTTCTTGCTTTCTTTCTCTTTCACCCTACCTTCAAAACAGCATCGCTCTCCCTTCATCCATCTTCACCCTACCTTCGAAGAATCCCCGTGGCTCTTTTTCCACTATTCCTGACACGCCCCAATCTCAATATCCCCAAATACCAGGATGGGCATGTGTTGGCCGACACCCGAGGGTGATGAAGCCATATTAACATGCATGCAAGTTATAAAAAAAAAACAAATGTAAATAAAATAGGTAAATTTAAATATAATGAAATATGCGAATGCAGGAACGTGTTCAGAGCATACAACTAATCAAGAATGCTACGAAATGAATATTATATAATAATGAGACTACAAAGAAAGGGGGGTCCTACACCAAAATGACTCGAAGATATCGATGCGAGAACGCCTCAATGCCAGGATCGTACGCCTCGATTCTAAGTCCTGAATGGGGCGCAAAATAAAAGGGTGAATGGACCAAAGTTTATAATAATAATACTAAACACACACACACACACACACACACACACACACACACATATATATATATATATATAATATTGTTTTTCTGAAAGCCCTAATGTGCCATGAAAACATCTAAAACGTGTATGTATAAAATAGTGCTCAGTAATGATAACATAGTTGCCCAAAGGTAAATCCATAAACCTTCGTAAACCCAAAATAATAAAGTACTCAACTAAGGGTATCATAGTCGCCCGAAGGCATAATCATCACCCGAAGGTGAAGCTGTACAACACTAGGTTATGCCAGTGAAGAAATATAGTAGGTCCCATCACCCGAAGGTGAAAGTTGTATGACTCTGGGTTATGCTAGAGAAGAAATATACATAACATACCGACACTAGTCTTGGCTAGTGAAGCTATCCGACACTGGTTTCGCCAATGAAGCTGGGAGTATGTCATAAATATCATCAACCGTGTCCTATGGCCATAGACGTATACATACTCAAGTTGTGTGTATGTGTTGTATGATTACCCACTAGATAAGCATCGAAAAATGTAATCAAAATCTCATACCAAGTGTAGAATACCAAAACCTCATCATCCGAAATCATAAAAAATTCCATAAACGTGATTTCTATAAACATGCCATTTTATAAACCGTAAATAGATAAACCATAAATATTTCGTAAAAGCAATTTAAATAAATCATAAATTCTCCGTAAACCATAAATATAGAAATCTGTAAAACATAATATAAAACATGCTCAATTCATGAAATATGAAATGCATGCAAGCCTAATATTTTATAAAAAAAAACATGCAATTTGAGAAGGGGTCCACTCGCAGATACTCCGTCGCAGAAAAGCCATTCCAACTAGGAAGGACAAGATCGCCAAGCACATAAAGAAACCAACTAGTAAATCCCTACTAAAACGATTGAATTTGGGAAAACAAAGTGCGAATTTGGAATCAGGAAGTCGAATTACCCTAAGAGGGGTCTCAGGAAAATTTCGTAAAAAGTCAACGAAAAAGTCAACGTAAAGAATATTCCAGAGAATATCCCGAGAATATTTCAGGGAATATTCCCTCTTCTTCTTCCTCTCTCCGGTCGCCGAAGCCTCCGTCGACCGCAAGAAATCTAGGTTTTTAGCCTAATTTCTGGGCAATTTTCGAAGCTTAATAACTCACTCATTTCTCAACCAAATTCGACTCATAATATATCAAAACAAAGATAGGAAAGCCTAGAACAAGATTAAACCTCTTTGGAAGCCCAATAGTTGCTGGAGATGGCCAGAAAATGGCCTGAAAGGTGACTGGTCCGCGAGAAAAATTGGGAACTCGCCGAAAAAATGAAACACTTTAAACATCCATAACTTTGTCAATACTCAACGAAATTGAGTGATTCAAAAACAAAAATCATACCTTGGGATGAGACTAACAGATTGGTACCCTCTTCAATGGCTAACTCACCGTGGTTTAGTCGAAAAATGACTCGAAAGCCATAGAGGTTGTTGGAAACTGGGTAAACATTAAACGTTCATAACTTCTTCAATTCTTAACCAAAATCGACGATCTTTATATGAAAATGAAGCTAAAATGAGGATAACACATTCATACCAATTTAGGATCGAGTGGTGGCGGGAGTTGGCCGGAAAATGCCTGTAAAAGTTGCGGTCCTCATCGAAAAACTGGAGAAGGTTTTTCCCGAGGGTTTCCTAGGAACAAAATGACAAGAATTCATCGAAAATCTGTCAGGGAGGAAACGTGAGCAGTGGTAGCCACTTTGCACCGTGAGGGGGCGTCTGCTCCTGGGTTCGATATGATGAGGGTCTGGTAGTGGTGGTGTTCGCTGAGGTGGTGATGGAATGGGGATGGTGGTGTCGTTTGTTGTGTGTGTATGTGCCTCGAAGAGGAAAGGAAAGTGCAGAGATGAGAGAAAGAGAAAGAAAAGAAGAGAGATAGAGGGTGTTTATGGGAAGAAAGAAGGAATGAGAGGGAGGGAAGAAAAAGAGTGGGTCGGGAGACCAAAAAGCAAGGGTGGGCCCCATCGGCTTACCAAACAAGGCAATAAAAGACAAAACAGACTATCAATATGCCTGGACTACTTCAACTTGCTTTATCTACAAGTGTATTTGAAAACTCGGAAAACAACTCATAAGTATGGAGAAACTCGGGCTTCGTTCTGAGGCAGGATTCCCTAAAATGAATCAAGTTGGGGAAGTTTAGTGCTTTTAAAAATTGGAAACAAAATAAAATTATTGTTTATTTGATAAACTAAATTATGCAATATACCTAGAACTGTAGATTCCCTCCCCTTTTCCTTAACCCAATCCCACCACAATAAACACACAAACAACATCGGCAATTACAATCTCTAAAACAATAAAACTGTGAATTGATATATTTAGTCAACATTTGAGAGTATAGTTGTTTGGACCCAAATTAACAGTTTTGGGCCAAGAACAGTTATGGGCTAAGCCCAGAGGAAAAGTCTAGGAAAAGTCTACGCGAAACCTCTCAAACATCTTGAGATTTTTATTTTACCCTTTTTCCCATCAACACATCTTCAATTTAGATAAACAGCACCATGAAGGCAATCGGCAGCATCTTCAGTTTGGATAAACAGCATTAGAGCCGTAGAATCAGTCGACCGATGAGCACTTTCAGTTTGGATAAACAACACTGCTTCGAGACCGACTGGTTATCTATCCAAGTCTCAGTCAACAAGGAATCTCTTAGTCCTTGTTGGAAAGGCCATCTCATTAGCCATCTAGGCGAAGTGAGGTGTTACCAAGTCACGACGTTCGGGATTGAAAGCCGAACTTATTTTATAATTGGATATTCGCAAGTACATTTCAGAGTTTGACATTCAGACTGCCAAACCACATTTACAATCATTACACTTATATCTTTTGAGTATTTGTGTCCATATAGTCTAGTACCAATTCAGCGCACTTATATTTTCCACTTATATTTTCATGAATATAATTACAACTGCCGTACCCGGTGTCGATGATTCGTGAACTTCACATAAACTAGCAGCTTTGTCTTCAGGCTCTAGAACCTGAAAGCGAGACGTGTTCCGTCCTCGGCAGCAGTCGCAAGATTTAGAAGTCATCAGCGCACCCAACGCCATAATAACATTCATTCACTCTGCAGCTAAGCTCGGCCGACGAATTGGCACGTCCTGTATTCAACCGAAAGACGTAATTAGCTTATTAGCTATTCGGCCTGCGCGCCACGTAGGTTAAATAGTTTTTAGGGTCAACAATAGTACACACAATAGACATCATTTTGCCCTTCGTGCAACCAAACAAAGAAAGAACAAATATAAAATAAAAAGAAAAGAGAAACCAAGTGCCAAAATTCCCTCTAACCCATCATATTATTGTATCTAAATACAACACCATATTATCACTTGGTACTACAGTCTAGTGGTATTCTTCTTCCTCTCGTCAAAGACGAATTTGAACCACATTATTGCTAGCTCATCGTAAGGCATAGCGCACTTTCCCACCCCCTTAGTATAGATGATATCGTTTGTTAAAAAAAATTACAACATAATATTAAAGACTAATGAATTTCAGATATCATAGACGAGAACGATCATTAAGAGTATAGACCAAATTAATGGAAAATTAACACCTATTTTCTTATAATCTTTATTTTGTGTTTCTAATTATTCTACTTAAAAACAAACCACCCTCATTGGTTATACTCTAAACCACGTACGACATACCATTGCGATACCATGTCCATCAACATTAACCTAGTGTTTTTAGCACGAATTTTGCTCAGGAAACCAACAATTCTTAATTAACTAGTCAATATATTTGACTAGAATCTACTTGAGTTCCAGATCAAATTCCGTTACCACCCAATAGTAAGTATTAGATAATTTAGATAATGATAATCTATTTAGTAATCAGTGCATCTAGTGTATCCAGCTCAGGATTATAGCATGTATTGCTTTTTCCTCTCCGGCTCGTAACTTTCTGGATACAGTAGGTACCGGATTGGATTGGATTTTCAAATTGTAACAGTAATCCTATCGTTTTCTGGCGTTTTCTGGGCAGCCAAATAGTCAACAATTCTTTTCCGTGCGTGCAGATTCTCGGCAACCAACCGATTGAAGGTTTTGATTCGGAATCAATTGAGGGATTGAGATTGAGATTAGCATTGAGGCAACCAACCAATCTGCTGTTGTGTTGGATTGGATTTGGGAGATTCTACTGCAAAAAGGAATGATTTCTCTTTCTTCAACCTCCGGGACAGTAGGAGACGAACAGCAGAGGTAGGAGATGAGAGTTTTAACCTAAGAGTAATTAAGTCTTTTACACTTCAATTTTGGTTAACAATGGAAAACATAGGCTATATTTCATTAGGTGGTTCTCAAAATGTTTATATTTCCAAATTTCTCACATATTGCTATTTGTAATATTTTTGCGACTTTAATTGATTGTTACTAATGCGAATGTCGCAAATATTTTTCGAAGCACAATCTAGAGCTCGTACTTTGCCGATGGCCGATGTCGCAAATATTTTTTGACGCACAGTCTAGCGCTCCTAATTTGTTTTACTCGTAGACTGTGTAGTGTTATTTGACGCATAAAATTTCGCAAATTAACTTTTTCTTATAATTAATAACCTTGTTCTCTTGCACGTAATCCAAGGTGTTTGTTATCTTATTTTTGCATATAGTAAAAATTCCTATGAAATCTTATAGGATCTAGAAGATCCTTTCTTTTATATTTTGTGTCACTTGGAAGGCAAATATACTGATCCTGATTAGTATAAATAAAGACACACAAGACAGAAAGAAAAAAAAATCAATCAACACTACAACAAAAATGAGCTTTGGGTACAAAACAAAGGGCACAATTGAGAATTTTGTGTCAATTTGACCACCAAAAATCTTAAACAGTTCCCATTCCATAGAGGGCACCATCTATTGTGCCCAATGTTAAAAAAAGCAGACACAAAACAGTAATGGGCACAAAAACCGTGTCGAGTGGGGCCAGATGACAACTTTTTTATTGAAAATGGGCATAAAAAACATTTTGTCTATAAAAATTATTTGTCAGAAGCACTATATGTTCTCTCTCGTTTGTCTTTACCTCCTCAAGCACACCAATAATTAAAATTTATAAAATTGTGGTAAATAATGGTATGGAGCTGTTTATTACTGTGCAATATTTTAGCCTCAAAATAAGTTAGCAATAATGTTGTTCTAATTTGTTTTTAGCAAGAGCCGAACATCAGATCTCTCATTTATAAGTAAAGAAGAATACCACTATACCGTAGTACTAAGTGGCGTGTTTTAGATTTACAATGAATCATTTCCAGGTGCAATGAATGTTTGTTAGATTCGTATATTTTTTAACAGCTTTTTAGATTGTTATCTTACAGCAGGTTAGTTTTTTTATACTTGTGATATGGTTTTTGGTTTTATAGTAAGCGTTAATTTCTTCATGCAGTGACACATAACCAACAATTGTGCCCTTATGGTCCATGCAAAAGTTAGTGGACAAATGAATTAATAATTATAAATTTCTTTTTATGACACAAATGTTACAAATTGTGTCCATTAAATATTAATAAATAATGAATCAACCTACTTCCCTTTCGATCTTCAGATAGACAATATATTTTAATAATTATAAAATTATTTTTATGACACTGATGTTAGAAATTGTGTCCAATAAATATTAATAAAGAATATGTTGGCACAATTATGGATTTGTGCCTGTATTCTAATATAAAACATTCACTCCTTTACTAATTTGTCTATGGAAAATAGAAGGTTGCTTCATACACTTGTTGTCACATCCCAGCCTGGGGTGGATCATTTCCCGGGCCCGCTCCACCACCGTAGCACGATATTGTTCGCTTTGGGCTTACCATTCCCTCACGGTTTTGTTTCAGGGAACTCACGAGCAACTTCCCAGTGGGTCACCCATCATGGGAGTGTTCTAGCCCCCTTCTCGCTTAACTTCGGAGTTCCTACAGAACCCGAAGCCAATGAGCTCCCAAAAGGCCTCGTGCTAGGTACGGATGAGAATATACATTTAAGGATCACTCCCATGGGCGATGTGGGATGTTACACTTGTGTTTCTTTAAATTTGATCAAGTTCTACATCATTGAGAGGCGACGTTGCGGAGTTAGAATAGGAGATGTTTGTTAGATTCTTAACTTTTTCAACTGCTTTTTAGATTGTTATCTTCTTGCAGGTTTGTTTTGGATACTTGATGATATGTTTTTGGCTTTATCGTAAGTGTTTAATTTTTTACTGAATTAAAAGTCCTTCATGCAGTGACACAAAACCAACAATTGTGCCCTTAGGGTTATCATCCAAAAGTTAGTGGGTCTTCAGACAAATGAGTTAATAATTATAAATTAGTTTTTATGGCACAAATGTTAGAAATTGTGTCCAATAAATATTAATAAATAATAAATAATAAATCAGTCTGTAGCAAAAGAATATGTTGGCACAATTATGGATTTGTGCATGTATTCTAGTATAAAATGTCCACACTCATTCACTAAGTTGTCTATGGAAAATAGAAGGTTGCTTCATATATACACTTGTGTTTCTTTTGAATTTGATCAAGCTGTACATCATTGAAAATGGGGGACATGCGACGTCGCAGAGTTAGAATTGGAACTGAATCTCCAACATCACATTCGTCTAGTGCTTCAAACATTACAACAGCAAATTTCACAACGAATCAGCCAGCTCAACGTCCACGACAACCTGTTAATGTCGGGCGCATACCTCGTTCTATTGATAATCAGTACATTCTTACTACTGTTGATGATGGTCGTCTTGGCTACGCATTACCCTCCAGTAATGGATGTGTACGCGCACCTCAAGGACGTGTGTTGCCACCATGGGCATACCCGGGTAGGACAAAACAATACCCTATCAATTTGGTTTCTACATAAACAACAACTGAAGAGTCTACTAGTTATGTCGTTATTGTTGAAGAACCACACACTTATCAAGCACAAAGTCGTCCTACAGGCCTGTCTCTCTCACATATGAACTCACGAAATATGCAGAATGTTACTGTTGAGATTTTAAGCAGCGACGACGAGGACAAATGATCTATTTTGTATTATGTTATATTTCACTGGTGTGTGAAAATATAATTATCTTATGCTATGCTGGACTCCTCTTCGGTCCTTTTATCAACTTATGTCGTATTCCAATATAATAATGTTTTCTTTCTAATTAGCCCTTGTAAATTTACTCCTAGCATTATTTTTTTTTTTTTTTTTGGTTATAATTATGTTTCCTGTTTGGTTCATACCGCAGAATTCAGTGAATTCACAGCGTGGCAACGCAATCCTTATGACACATTACCAGTAAACTAAAAGAAAAAAGAAAAGAAAAAAGAAACGAAAAACGAAAATAAAAAAGGAAAAAAAATTGCTTGCTTTAATACTTCCAGATCCCCAATGCACATTACCAGTAAACTAAAAGAAAAAAGAAACGAAAAACAAAAATAAAAAAGGAAAAAAAAAATGCTTGCTTTCATACTTCCCCAACGTAAGCCTTCATACTTCTGCTTCACCAAATCGCACACCTAGGCAGAGGAATCCTATTTAGAAACACAAAATTATCTTTATCCAAATCCTCGTTTTCCTCCAAATCGCACATCTGGTGTGCCTTTCTTCAGGTAATTTTTGAACGGCCGGTGCCTGAATCGTACTCAACTCCTCGTTTTCCTCCAAATCGCACATCTCTCTTCAGGTTATTTCTGAACGGCCGGTGCCTGATTGTACTCAAGTCCTCGTTTTCCTCCAATTCGCACATCTGGTGTGGCTTTCTTTAGGTATTTGATTTTTATATATGTTTTTTTTGTGTTCTTATTTGGTGGCTCGCTTGGATAATGGAAAACCATGTGAGACAGATTGAACCGTTCGCTGGTATTCAATTGTTTTTCGTGTTCTTAATCGTTTATACGATTTGTTGGTACTCAATTGTTTGGTGGAATTTTCTGTGTGGTCTGATATATAATAGGAATAAAACAACAAGTAATCGAAAAACATGGGAGAAAGATTGAACAGTTTTGTTTCTACGATTTGGCTGGTACTCAATTTGTTTGGTGAAATTTTATTTATGGTCTTGAGGTAACGTCAGGGACAATGTTTAGGCCTGTGACCCTTCCCAAGGCTGCTTATTGATTGGAAGTTCACAATAGAAACTGTTTTGAAGCTAACACACTTGCAGGTTAAGAAGGGTGTAATGCATAAGTGTAAGTCATGAATGCCAGCTTATCATCCTTCCAATATTATATCAATTGTAATGGAGCCAGCATGAAAAAAGTAAATTAATAACCAGTATGTGCTCTCTTTTTTTCACAGAACCTACTAATTAGGAAATATGAGATTGTAACAGAGGAACATGGAGTTTTGAGTTGCCTTTCCTCCTATATTTCTTTCATAATTTATGTGTAGTATGAATCAATTTGTTTGGTGCAATTTTCTTTGTAGTCTGATATATATAGTATGAATAAAAGAACAAGTATAAGTCTCTAGCAACATATGTTGTAGGATTTCAGTAGCAGACTTCAAATGGAGTTCATTGAAATGAAACAAAATTATATGGAAACCATGTATATGTAATTACTCGTCTTTTTGCTTGTACAGTTTTTGCCCATGTATATTTTCATCAAATGGCCTAAGTATGTTTTCTTGTAAAGAGACTTGAAGGTCTTTTGTGAACTCATTATAATCTGTGAGGTTTTATGAGTGGCTCTTGAAGAACCACTATGAACTTGGTTATGTTTAAAACCGTGGGTGTGTATATGCTACATAGGTGACATTTTGGCAAAGTTCAAAATTTTACCCTTTGGATTGCAGTCAGTTTTATTTACAAAGTAACTTGGTGCTGCTGAAATTGTTGTTTTTTTGTTCCAGGGAAACAGCAGCATGCCTGATTTGGATTTAAATTTTCCTATACTTCCCGAACTCGAAAATCAATGAAATTTTAACCCAACTCAGTTTCATGTGTCTACTTTGGATCTGGAAATTTTCACTCTTTTTGGTTGAACGAATTATTTTCGGTGAATTTTACGGTACAGGTCGTTTTTGCAGCTTGTATTACCATGAGATTTTTAATTCTATTTCCTTAAATTGACTTTTGTAGTTTGGTTTATTGAAATTGTCAAATATCAATTTTTTTGACCTATTCTTAAGA